>OX387265.1:11417302-13817302 GCA_947562075.1 Orthosia gracilis
ACAGCCCTTCTCTGAATGTCTTCAAGAGGAAAATCAAGGATCATTTTCTTTCGGAATGACATAATATTAGTATTATATGTATATTTATATCGTGTACTTATTCATGTATTTATTTTATATTATTCTAAAATTGTACACTGGACTACTTCTCTTCTTCCTTTTGTAAACTCACTCTATCACTCTAAGGTTTTCTGGTAGAAAACATCTTCTTAGAGTTAAGCTCGCCTTTGTACATCAACTTTATAATCACTCAAGTTGTATATGTAATTTTTTTATTGTGTACTATAAAGAATTAAGATGGTCTACTCGTTTTAATTTTATTTGTTACTTTTTTACGAGTTCACGGCTGTAGGGATTAAGGCGATATATACGCCCCAATGTTAACACAGTACCTACTGGCCGTGCGCCCGCTCGCAGCCAAAATATCAATATGCACTTTTGAACAGTTTTGTTTGAAAAATATTATTTGATTTACATATGCTATGTCAGTTTTGAAGAAATTCCAGCCATCAATTTTTCTGTGTAAAAATATTTTTAAACATCCAAGTCGTTTTGGAGGAGTATCTAAAAGTTGCGAAAAAATATCGTGTTGTTAATTATTTTTTTAAAGCAAAACTATTAGTTACACGAAAAAATCTTGTTTCAATAATAATGTACATTATTATATAGTACATGAATCAAAAATAAATATCTAATTTTTCCAAACCTTTTAACCGAACCGTTACTAAGGAGTATGCTTTAGAAAGTAACCGTTTTACGGCACTAAAGCGGTGGTAGGCCCTTAAGCCGTTAAGATTTTTTCTGTCTTTATATTGTTTCGCATCTTCCAAATTAGAATTTCACCCTTGATATTAAATATGGTCTGAGGCTGGGCATATCTTATAAATAACTTGGCTCGACAGTCCGGGCAACAAAAAGTTTTCCTAGCAAATTATTTGATAAAAACTCTTCGAAATTGGATGAATCGCGTAAAATATACCCAAGAACTCTACGGAAGGTTTATTAATAAAGTACATAGGATTATTTTATGCTTCCCCTTTTTTTAAAACCGCCAACTTCCTGTGCTAGATGAATATAATTTAAAATTTTAAAAAGGCAAAGCCTTCTCACGCTCTTTAGATAAGGAATGTCTAAAGCAAATATGTTTACAAGCACTGTTTATTGAAGCAGCTTTTCTGCTTGCCAGCTTTTTTTAAGTTTGCAAACCGGTTTGCTCTAAATATTTAATACTTTGTAAGTCGCTTGCAAACCTGAACTTGTATAATAAAACTGCCAATTAATATTGTAAAGTATGTATGTTTCGATGTTAGTTAATCAATCCCAGCCTACGGCTGATTCGATTTAGATGAAACTGAGCTCACGGGCAGAATGTGACCTGTGCTGTTATTTATCCCAAATGCTTAATACAAAATCAATATTCTGTTTGTTCAAAACTATACTTTTTAAACAGACGAAGCAATATAGATTAGCAATTTACATCAAAAGCCTAGTTATTTGGGATGTTGGATTAGGAGACAGTATGCATTTTTAACTACCGTGTGCGTGATATAGGTTTGACATGTATACCTGTGTGGTTGTGTATCTGTCTGTTGTATCATAGCTCCTAAACGGATAAACCGATTTTGATTTCGTATTTTTTTGTTTGAAAGGTGACTTTATCGAGAGTGATCTTTGCTATGTTTGATGAAAAGTCTAAGTTCCAAAGTTATGGGCGTGTTACTGTTTGAATCGTGGTGTTTTCGCAAGATATCGTGTCATAATTACGTGTTCAATAGATTGTCGATCGAAGCGTGTCTACTGCTAAATACATTATGTAGCATTCAATAAAAATGTGTCGGGGGATTTTAAAATTATACTTGTATCATTAATTTGTGTTCCCGAGAATAATTTACAACCAGCTCACGGGTAAAGCCGTTGCCGAAAGCTATTAGTCAATAAATATAGCGGGTTCAGACAAAGCCAATAACACTTTCTAAATGCAAGGGCTGAACTTTAGACGAAGGTAGTAAGTATTCTGCCACGCGAACTCGACACCTTACGATGTTGTCGTGCATTCGTTTAGTAGACTGTAATATTTCGTATTTATGATGTAGACTGGCCTTATTTGAATAACAAAAATAATCTTTTGTCTTTTACTTATTATATGGGAAGCCTTCACTGGTCAAACTTGGCCAGAGATCGCACGTACGCATCGCAAGGCAGAGAGGTTTGAAAGACACGGCATGGAAAAACAATATTTATAGAAGCTGCTGAATCTAATAAAAGCAAGGCTTTATTAGAAAAACATAAGATGGTAATAAAAGCGGTTAACAACCCCTTCAAATTTCAGGAAAAACCAGATAGAAGTCATCCAAAGATTTGAGCAATACTTGGATATCCAAAGCGTCATGAAATGGATTGAACACTAAAATATTGGTCATGGACACTGGCTCAATTTGACAACATATTGGGTGAAAATCTATACTTAATATTATAAAGCTGAAGAGTTTGTTTTTTTGTTTGAACGCGCTAATCTCAGGAACTACTGGTTGGAATCGAAAAATATTTTTTTTGTTGGATAGTCCATTTATCGAGGAAGGTTATAGGCTATATAAAATCACGCTACGGCTACGGCGGAGCGGAGCATAAATGAAAAATGTTGCAAAAACGGGAAATACATTCATGTATGCAGGGTAGTTTAGGGTAGAGTAGGTAGGTAGCCAGTTGACGGGAGCGAAGCCGAGTGGGACAGCTAGTAATTTATATAAATGGAGAAATGGAAGAAAGAATGGGTGAAAATACCGATCGTTAGGCCCATGAAGGTAAATGCCGAAAAAAGCAAATTTGAGCTCAGTTTGTTGAACGGTTTGTTTATTTACAAACAAATATAAAACCTGTAAACGAAATATTAAAGACTGACGGAAATCCAAAGCTTCATGAAATGGATTGAACACTAACATTATTTGAGAAAAGAGTGGGTGAAAATATTAATAAAGATATGGAAAAATGAAAGGACTTTAAAGCTATACCGATCCTTAGGCCCGTAAGGGTAAATGCCGAAGTAAGGAAATATAATACATAGTGCTAAGTTTGTTTAGCGCTATTTTTATTTGCAAACAGATATAATGCGTGTTAATAATGCTCTTGCTTGTCCTTAAATAAAATACTTCATAGTTGAATTAACTGCTTTCATTAGACATTGAATTTGCATACAGAAAATAGAAGGTGGATCTTTGGCTATAAATCGAAAGCCCGACTTCCACCCGAAGTTATTCACTACTACTTTCATACTTACAAAGTTATGCCTTGGCCGTATCAGCTGCTCATCGGTTTGAGGTTGTTAAGTAATGGTCAGTCAACTGATGATTTAAATAGAAATAATGTTCAAGAATAATAATGTTCTGTATTCAATTAAACATAACATCTCGCCTGTTTTTTTTGATGAGTTGGGCGTCTAGCGAAATGTGGCTGTTCCCAAAATCAAAATGAAATCAAATATATCGGCGACATCGGCGCGGGCGTTCCAATATCTTATAATCATATAAAAGTGTAGGTACACTATGAAGCTTATTTGTTTAAGCCAATGTAAGGGGGCGAGCCTATTACCATTATAGATGGGCCATTATTTTCGAAAAATATCGACTATTGATCGATTCGAATCTAAATCTGAAAAATCAATCTACAAAAAATCGACGTCGATTTCCCAAAAATCGTTTTTTTTTTCATTTTGATTTGCGTGTTTGTATTAACAATACAAATATAATATTAAATTTATATATCTACTATCATTAATAAAATAAAAAAATAAATCCAATTACGGAAAACAAAAAAAACCGTAGTAGTACCTAATCGCTCTATTAACTAATTAATGTTCAAGTTAACTGAAAAAAAATACATTTTTTTACATGTGTTTGTGTAGTACATTCAAGTAATTTTAAATAATATTTAGGTTCATATCAAAACAGAAAGATTGAATATCAATTTTCTAGGGTGAAATATCGATCACTGGATGGATTCACAACTTGATATCGATAAAAACGATTACTTGGTCCTAAAAATCGATTCGTCTAATCGATCTCAGATCGCCATCCCTAATTACCATCAACTACACAAATACTGGCTCCGCACAGATACCGATAAATTGAAGATAATAAAATATTGCCCGATTAGGGAATCGAACCTCTCATGGTCCGCAGTAGCGCTGGCGACCACTAGACCACTTAAGCAGTAATTAACAGTTAGTTAAAGTTATTATATTATCTGTGGTTAAAGTTAGTATTCGCCAACTAAAGTCACAAGCAAAATAAAAGTCGTTAACACCTGTCTACCATGTATTCCAATATTTCAAAACGATACGAAAATAATGTAAGGACAGTGTCGCTAACACCATCAACACAAACATATCGCGCCTTTTACTTGGCATGAGCTAAAAACCTTTTGGTCTAAACCATGTTCAGTCGTATTTATTTAGGTAGGTAACTTACTAGTATAATGAATTTTATTTGACAATTATTTTCAGTAATGAGTTAATCTATACTACAATATTATAAAGACGTAAAATTTGTAAGTTTGTGAGGTTGTCCTCACCTAATCTCTGGATCTACTGAACCGATCTATATGAAATTTGGCATGGACATAAATTAGAGACCCAAGGACATATGATAAGTTATATTCTTGGGATTATAAAACACTTTTTAGCGGGCGAAGCCGCGGGCAGAAGCTAGTATCTCATAAACACGTGGACCGATTTACATGCTCTATACGGATAAAATGGTTCTACGCCTATACCTTTCATTTAAGAGCAAAATTATCAAAATATCTCCTAAGCAAAAAACATGTTTTCAAGTTACGTAGACATTTTGGTACAAGTCGGATCAATGATTTTAATTTTATTGTTATCGAGCGGAAACTTTATATTACAATTAAAACCGAAGTATCCGACCTCAACATTTATCAAGTCCCTGTAGGCTCTAGCTATTTGATTAACTAAAGAACCAAATTAATTGGAAAGACAATGATGTATAACCCTGTTAAAATAATAATTTCTCCAATGAAATGGTGTAAAGTTACCTGTGGCCCTCTTGGGTTATAAATCGCCCTCATAGGGAGTAACGGTCGATTCTTCGCAACTGTCTTTTGAGAAACGGATGGTCTGTCGTGCGCAATCGACTGAGACGGGCCTTGAAATGTGTAGAGGTGAAATTTTATTGGTTTAATACTCAACTTTATTAAAAATAAATATAAAAAGGAATAAGGAAATAAGATAATATATAAGGAGTAAGTTAAAAATAAAGACAGCCGTGTGTGTAACAGAGAGAGGGCGCCCTTTGCCCAGCAGAAGGACTATTGTCACAAAAAACGGCAAAAAAATCACGTTTGTTGTATGGGAACCCCACTCCAATATTCATTTTATTCTGTTTTTAGTGTTTGTTGTTATAGCGGCGACAGAAATACATCATCTGTGAAAATTCAACGATCTAGCTATCACGGTTCATGAGATACAGCCTGGTGACAGACAGGCAGTTGGATAGTGGAGTCTTAGTAATAGGGTCCCGTTTTTACCGTTTGGGTACGGAACACTAATAACGCATTTCATGCTAGACTGAGTGAAGAACTCCTCTCTCTCCTGGAAAGGATGCTTGTGTCCCAGCAGTGGGCACATAATAGGCTGAGAGTGCTTATAAGTCAAGATCTTAGTCAAGATGCTTGAATGTGGAATAAAAATCGAAGAAACTCACTCCTAATTTACAGCAAAAATGCTGCTCATGCTAGCATCAGAATTTTTGTAGAACATGTGTAGCTTTCCAAGACGTAAAATTGATTGCTAATAAGTAAAATCTGAGAATACGACTAACAGATATGTAGGTACGTTTATATTTTTTGAAGAATGAGTAAAGATGCGCCTGCCTGACTCCAAACAAAATGTCATATGGGCAGTTGGTGAATATGTTGACTAAACGGTAGCATCGGTAGATCGGTAATCAAAGGTAGATATTTTATTTTTTAAATGCTTGTCACCTAAATGTCAGCTTCAACATCTGCAGCACCAAGGAATGCAAAGATGCCTCTTCTTATTCAAGTAGGGCAGATCTAGGCCCAATTACAGTAATTGTATTAATTTCACCAATAAACTATGCAATGTAAAGGGTCTCGTGGACCTCTCTGCTATAAAAGATAAATCGCCCTCACAGTAAGTAACGGTCGGCTCTTCGCAACTGTCTCGAGAAAGGGATGGTGTAGTCGCGTGCGCAGCCAGCTGAGACGAGGCTGTGGAAAGTTTAGAGGTGGCACCTAGCCTACCTATTAAACTAGTTGATCAGTCGAAAAATGGTAGAATCAATTATTATTACTTTTAAATTTTTGTCGTTCAAAAGTGCCGTTTAATGGCTTAATTAAAATAAAGAATTTGACTTTGATCGTGGTCATTGTATTTGGACACTAGTACTGCTAACACCACGTAGTCTATCTTCTATCCAATTAGTGGCTTTCTTTTCTAACGCGAAAGCTTGTGAACTCAATTTAAAAAACTCATGCAGAAAAAGACGGCGTCGTTTTATGGAATCAATATAATAATATTTTTAACGGTTCCACCTATTATGTAGAAGGCTCTGAGCATAAATGCTTTGAAGTTTTTGAGACTATTTCATTCAAGAAAAAGGTTTGATAGGGAGATACAGGTCTGGTTTTATGCATTACTGTGAAGCTACTATTGAAACTGTAAAGTTTTATTATGTAGCAGTCGAAAAGTAATGGTGATAGGTGGTATATCGGAACACGGTTCTGATCACAACAACAGGAATTTTGTAAGATAACTTTTTGTTTGTCTGTCATAGAGATTTTTTTACTTTCCTATAAAAAAAAACAATTCCTTAACCCTACCACATCTACCAATTCCTAGGTCTACACGACAGGTGCGTAAGCGCGTCACCTTTGAGAAAAAATGGCGTCGGCGGGGGAGAGACCCCGACCTCACGTGTCACGATATACTTTTTATATGAGAATTAAAACTGCTTACTAGTTTATGGTACTTGTACACTGTCTTTTGATGATCTATTCAAATTGTAAGAGAAAATAAATCGATTAAGTTGAATTACCTATAACTTTTAGAGTTTTTGGAAAAATGTTTAGGGTTTTTGGTCACGTAGCTATCGTAGTGTTAATTCTAGAACATGCCCACTTCTTTCTTCATTATAAGTCCTAGATCTCTAATGCGAAATATTTTTTTGTATACAAATACCCTCTAGTCGGTGTATTTTATTTAAAAAAAATCAGATTTTACCCAACAGCTTTTTATCATAACAGAAATGTTAATATAAAAATCTGCGCATGACATCTTGGTAGCTATTCATTTCCTGAAACTGGGAAATCATTCCTACGCGACCCAAGGTTGGATTATTGTTAGGATGATAATTATAGTTTCAGGAGCGAAAGAGTTTGTAACCGAATACCTGCCTAATTTTCTACAGAACAACGTATCGTAGTCTTCATAAAAACGACGATTCGCCATCATAAACAGCCGTGTCCCTCGCAATTAATCACCCCATACTTAAGTAATTCAATAAATAAATATCTTTAACAAATAACACTCCTTTTCACATCGTATGAGTGTCCAAGAACCTTTAAAATACAGCTATCTCCCTGTCCAGAATATAAATAGTTAATTTTGTAAGGCGGTTATTTTAAACACTTTGTCGTGAGTCGTGACCGGCGCACGCGCGGTTCTATTGGTTTTCACTTTAATACCACACCTGGCTAGAAAGGGCAATTTTTAATAAATACAGGGTGTTACAGAAGCTCGTGGATAAATAATAATAGCCGAACGGGACGTGGTTAAACAACGATTGCCAAGTTTAGCCCGTTACCATAGTATAGATCTCGCCAAACTTCTGGGCCACCCTGTAGTTGGCTTTCCGCTGCGCAAGGCAAGAAACGGTGCTGTTTTTATATATGATTTACTTCTGCGCAGCCATTGTAGCCAACTTCAAGGCGGCCAAGAAGTTTGGCGAGAACTAGTAGGATATCTACGTGCCTCGGAAAGCACGTTAAGCCGTTGATCCTGGCTGTCATTCGAAGATCTTTGGCAGACAATACGGGCTGTCAGAAGCCAGAAATCTATCATCAGTCAGGCGAAGGGGTATTGTGTTACCCAGTTACTGGGTTGTGGAGGTCAGATAAGCAGTAAAACAGACTGGAAGCCGACCCCAACATAGTTGGGAAAATGCTAGGCTGATTGACAGGATTTAACGTACAGATGTGGTCACATTTTCAATAAAATCAAAGTCAAATTCATTTCTTCCATACTAATTTTGATCAGCGGATGATAAATTCTTCTTACTTCCCTGCTCCCATTATTCGGGGTCGGGTGTCCTCACTTTCCTGCGCCATGTTGTTATGTATTGGGTTGTCTGTTCGGGCAGTTGGGCTTGCTGACGTCTCTATCTGTATTGGACCACCAGGTCTGCGGATGATAACTAAGTACGAAATATCCATTTTTTTTTAGGAATTGACTAAAGTTGTTCAGCGGGGCGAGCACGGCATGCTGTGACAGACTTGAGTCACATTTTTATCACAGTTTTGGAGCAGAAACCTTGATAAAATGCTTGACTCAAGCCTGCAACAAAGGCCGTGCTCGCCCGGCTGTTCCATGGATAAAAGCAATTTTTAAAATATGTCCACATCTTGCCGTTACACCCTATATTTCTTGTAAACTGTCAAAAGTTTTATTTATTATAATAACTTTTAATTCTTTGTAGAGAAACTGTTGTAGTTTATTTTTGTTAGGTCTTAAAATGCTTTAAATATTACGCTCGTATATTGCAATTAGTTTTAACTAAAATGTCAGATATGACCTTTGAAATTAATTGGAAAGTTTTTATCAAATGGAATTTGTGTTTAGTTGATATATTCTGGCGAGCAGGGTTTAAAATACTGCTGTTTTTTCAGATGCAGAAGAATTATATTCTTTACTTAATCGGGCACAATTTTATTTTTGGAAGCTCTTCTACTATAACTCAAGGAAGCAAGTACACCATGGACTCACTACCGACCTAAGAAATACGTTTTCAGAAGAACACCGTTGCAAACGTATTGCCTTTTACTTTCGGTCTCACTTCAGTCGTCGTTTGCTAACCTTTAATTGCATGATTTAATTCCGCCCAGCCCGTTCCATCATCGGACAACCAGACGCACGGCGATGCGCCACCGGTACATGGTGGTACATCACACCCATACGCACAAAACGTTTTGGGGATACTTTTATTATGCGTACAGCTAAGGAGTGGAATTCCCTGCCGGAGTCTGTGTTTCCCATTAGCTACAATCTAGGGGTCTTTAAGTCAAGAGTGAATAGGTTACTTCTAGGCAAGCGTGCTTCACCGTCGACAACATCATCGCTTACCATCAGGTGAGATGGTGGTCAAACGCGAGAGAGATAATAAAAAAAAAGAAGGTGGAGGACCAACGCTTAAAGAAGTGAAGGTTCTCTCTCTAGTCGAGATGCTGTGGAAACAGAGAGTGTAAGTGTGTTTGCGGTAACACTTGTGCATCATAACATCTCCCGCGTCTATGAATAGTCTTTTGGGCTCGGTCGAAATTCGGCCAGAAGGACTAAACTAAAAAAAGGGCATTTTTACCTGTGCCGACCTTATGTATGTGACACATCCTAGAAATACCAAAGTATCTACCATATACTCCTTATATACTTCCTCTCACATAACAAACAATGTATGTAACACTCCGTTCGCTTCTTTATATAAACACTTGATGAAAATGAAAATATTATCACTCTGAGGATCTTCGGTCGTTATGTTTTGGAAGCCGCACGGGCCGTAGCAATAACATGAGGAACAAATGTATTAAGTATAATATCGTTGGTGGTCTCTGTTTGAAAAACTTGGCTGTTTTCAGGTTCTACCTGAGATTGTTTTGTTTTTAGTATTTCTTTGGACGTATCTTTGTGTGAGGAAAGGTTGTTTGTCTTAGTATTTATGTTGTGAATATGGAAGGTTATGCTCATTACTTTACACACTGTAACGGAAACGTGTGATCATATTAGAAAAAATGCTTATATGAGTATGAGCCTTAACAAATCAAGTAGGTATCTTAACTTGGCTCGCGAGGTTATCGACATGTGGGATGTGGACACAGCGATCATTGTACCGATAGTCGTGTCAGCCAACGGCTTAATAGCCACAAGCCTCGACCAACACCTTAGGAGGCTCTCGTTAGGCGGCTGGGTCAAGGGCCTGATCCAGAAAGCAGTACTGCTGGACACGGCTCCTCGTATCGTTAGGAGTTTTCTCTCTCTGGAGCCCTGACCGCCCGTAGCTTGGCCCCTGTTCCCGATACCGCTGGGCCTATATTTTTTATATTTTAAATGTTTTCTTTTTTGTATGTGTTTTATAAAAATATTTAAAAATGTAACAATTAAGAAAAAAATGAATAAAGGACATGCCTTTATTCAGACACATTTACATTTTGACACAATTATTTTACTTAAATTATGACTCTGGTGGGTCGGCATCGACAAGTTGATCTGTTTGCCCATATTTGGCAAAGGCCTCCTCTATACGAGTATCTATCCATTTCTTTCTATCCAATGCCATCCTGATCCACGCTTTCCCTGCTATTGCTGCTATGTTATCATCCCATCTTCGAAACTGTCTGCCGCGTTTCCTTTTTGCGTTCCTGGGATACCAAAAAACTAAGGTTTTCTCCATTTTTAGGGTGCCGTATGCAAAGGGAAAAACAAGACCCTTTTAAGACTCCACTGTCCGTCTGTCTGTCTGTCTGTCATCAGGCTCTATCTCATGAACCGTGATAGCTAAACAGTTGAAATTTTCACAGATTATTTTCTTTTTCCGCTATGGCGACAAATACTAAAAACAGAATAAAATATTCGTGCGCGAGTCCGATTCGCACTTGGCTGGTTTTTTAGCACCTCTTATTATGTGGCCTGACCAGCCCCACTTGAGTTTCTGAATCCTGGTTAAAGTCAAAGTCAAAGTCAAAGTCAAAAAAAACCGGTCAAGTGCAAGTCGGACTCGTGCGCCGAGGTTTACGTACCCACCCATTATACCACCGTAATAAAATTGGTATAATTTTGATTGGTAGCCAGGTTTTAAAGATATGGGCAAATTTAGATTTTCACAAAAACTTGTATGTACCAAAATTTACCTTTATTTTCAACTTTTTTTTATTTTGGATTTAAAAGCAATGTCTTAGAGCACAAGTAAAGGGAAAATTCCGAATGATAAAAAAGTTGAAAATTAAGGTAAATTTTGGTACTTACAAGTTTTCGCGAAAATCTAAATTTGCCCATATATTTTTATCGTATTAACTCAGGACCTTGATTTTTATACACCTAATAGGGACTATAGGTCCACCCGTTCCACACAACTTGCTAGGTCCACCCGTTCTTGAGAAAATCGGTGTTGACACACGGACAGACCGTTGAACAAGAGAGTGATCTTATAAGGGTTCCTTTTTTACCTTTTGAGGTACGGAACCCTAAAAATATGACCACATCTCTCCGTAACACCCTTTATAAAGAAAAAAGTAGATATTTAACCTTTGGCTTATGGTTACTAGAACACTTTAGCACTTAGGTCACATGAGTTTGTCCTATGTGTCATTGTATTGTACCCAAAGTCATAGCGTAGTCACATTATGTCTGTAATCGTTCTACTGGCACTCATATTTTAAAAATGGAGCGTCAATACTGCCTGTCATTATTATAGTTGCATTACTTTCACAGATAATTTCTTCGACAACGTACCTTATTATTATACTATGAATATATCTAAGGGCCGATTATTCAATAGTTTGATATCTTTTAGCTGTGGAATAAAAATGGTCGTTTGACAGCTTTTGTCCAGTTAAAAGTTATCAGACTATTGAAAAATCGGCCCTAACAGACATTGAGTGAATTGACTGATGTTAACTTGCTAAAATAATTAAAACAAAAAGTAATTTGTAACAGGTGGACTCAACACTAAAGACCGATTTCACCAATGAAACTAATCGCGATTAGTTCAACTAAACTCAGTTTATGCAAATACAGTGTGCTGTTCACACCGCTGAGACTCTACCAATAAGAATGCAGTATTTGCATAAACTGAGTTTAGTTGAACTAATCACGGTTATTTTCATTGGTGAAATCGGCTTTATGAATAGATCTTAGTGATCTGAAGTTGGTGATATCAAGTCAAAATTATCTCTCAATAGCCAGTTCTTACCTATAACTCGAAAAAAATGAAGTAGGTACCTATCCAAGAACACCTTTTTCGCATTACGAACGTTCACGCATAACTTTAAGAGCACATTAGGGCCGCGAGAGTCACCCACGGCGTAAACCCACCGCGCACTTCCGATGCCGGGCCGGTGATAGGGGATAAAAACCTCATTTCCGGTGAGAACCCTTCCCCATGGGCTATGGGGCTCGTACAGTTGCCATGGTGATAATGTATGCGTGTGCCAAGAGTTTCGTCATGGGGGTTGAGAGGAAACTTGGGGAATTGGAGTTGGCTTGTTAAATGTAATGGCGCGATTAATTATCGAGAAGTCTTTTCTGGCGCTAAATCTAGAGGTGCTATGTCTAAACAATATCTAACGAAACTGTTTTGGTAAGTATACAGTCAGTCAAAGAAAGGTTTCTGATATTTGTAATTTAATAAATATTTAGGTATTGCACGTTGCAGTTGTTGCCTTCGCATCCTGAATTCCTGAGGACACTACTTTTTTGCTGACTTTATTTAGGTAATCGCCATTTTCCTAAGCCTATCTTCACGTAGCAGGCTTCTCTTAGAGCAGTCTCACAAGCAAGAAGTAACGAGTTGTCTCTAGTCGGGATCAGGATACATTTTCTGAGAGCTTTTAGGTCGAATACGCCGTAACTCTAAAAATGATTTCAAAGGAATTAATAATAATAAGTGCTCTCTGAAATTAATTTCCTGGAAATCATTCACACATTTTCACGTATTGTTTTGATAAAGAGATAACCAATGTTATAGCTCACACAATCCAGCCACAAAGTCAAACATCAAGTTCAACAATAAATAAATCAAAAAAAGTTTACTAAACTAATTACCATCTCATAGGGTGCGTTCGACTTCATACCGATTCGCCATGGACCGAGGGGAGTTATCACACGACAACCGTTAATCAGACATGTGTGGCGCCCCCCTGGAGTAACGAGCGTAATGATACAGGTGATAGCTGTGTTTTGTCGATTTTGTGCTTGATCGAAGGGTGGGTGTTGATTTTTATAGAATAATGTATCAGTTATTACCCGACTGCCGAAGGAGAGTCATGTGTTTTTTTTGTATCGTTATTACATTTAAGATGTCGATGAAGAGATTTATGGAAGACTAGATGTGCCCGCGGCTTCACTCCTGTCAACTGCTTACCCTCCCTACCGTACCTACCCTACCTACCTACCAATTTTTTACTAGGGTCATTCTTCCGCGGCGAATCTTAACACTGCCATTCAGAAAATGACGTCAAATGCGCAACGCTATCTATCGAATATAAAGTTCAACTGATATTTTACTTCTTGAACACTTTAAATTCATATATCTTTTGTTAGAGTCAACCGATTGCGATGAAACAAAAACTAAGTAATACTTAAAATTATGCACAATTTTTACGTACCTACAACTTTTATAAAGTTATCTATATTAGTTGCGTACATTTTACGTGATGCGTGCACAACTAAACAGGCAAACCGACAAGCAGACAAAAATGCCAAAAATGCTGGGAATGGGTCCGCTTCGTTATCTTTTAACATGCTGGCTGTTTTTCGGCAATATTTTCGATATACAAAAACGCAGGGTGGCTCAGTGGTATCGGCCGGTTACGGCCAACTTACAGGTTGTAGATCGTGGGTTCGAGCCCAGGCAGGCGCTTTACTTTGTGTAAATTATTTCATCACCACTGATCTCAAAACGGTGTAGGAAAACATCCTGAGGAAACTGGCATGTCCTAGAACCAAAAATTCAAAGACATGTGACATCCACCAACCAGCACTGGGCCCGCGTGATAGATTACGGCCCATTCCCTCTCACAGAGAGCAGACCTGTGTCCCAGCAGTGGGAACATTAATAGGCTGATGATGTGATGTGATACAAAAACAACTTTCCTTCAGATTTATTATATGTATTGATTGAAGAAGATAATATGCTGCAATGGCCCTAAATAAATTGGGATAAGGATATGAGGATGATGATTTATTAGTTGATGTGTGTGGTTTAAGTCGACGACAGTCGCCAACGACCTTGAGGGAACAAAACGCGCATTCGTCTCACATCCGCGCGACTCAAAATTCAGTAGCTTTTTACAGTACTTTCCTTATTATTGTATGACTAAATAAAAAAGCCTTAAATCAAAATGTAGATAACTAAATCGTCTCTGAGATGGGGAAAATTTCATTAAAATACGCCCGGCGGTTTTGCTGCGATTTTCGTTTTTTTGTCCGTGTTAGATATAACTTTACAAATTAATTACACTATGTTATACGAATAAAACTGAAAATTTTCACAGATCAAATTATTAAGAAAATGGTCTAATGTAACATATATTTTTTCCTATAAATAACGATTAGCCGTTTAGACGTGATTCTAATTTTAAAATCAGCTACTGATGGGTATCTGCGCCTCATTCTACGGAAGCCCTGTTCATGTAGGTGTACCTGACTGGATAAAAAGCATTCTCCGTCAATCCCATATGCTTTTTATCTATATTTGACTACCAAATACCAATAAAATTCGCCCTTTTTGCGTAAAATTAGAAATAACTAATTCTTTGTTACGCTAGGCTACGAGAATCCGAGTCTCGTAGACTTCTACGATTAAACTTAGTAGGTATACTTCAGCTTCTTCGTGTTGGTAAAGCAAGTTGGCAAAAGCTATGTGAAATAGCTCATGCAATAGAAAGTACCTATGCAAATTATTGTAGAAAAAGCTATCAAATTTAGTGATAGAAATAATTTGAAACAATTAAAAAAAAAACCCGAGATTTTTTGTTTATCGTGCGTGGTTATCCAAACCAATCGTGTATGCAAAATTTCTTCATTATCGGTTGAATGTAACTGCTTTAAAATTTGCTTGCAAGATTTGACCCGAACATAAATACATACTAATAAATAAATAAAATCTTGTAAAATAGAGATAAGGCTGGATTTCACATTGTC
Organism: Orthosia gracilis; assembly: GCA_947562075.1. Lineage (NCBI taxonomy): Eukaryota > Metazoa > Arthropoda > Insecta > Lepidoptera > Noctuidae > Orthosia > Orthosia gracilis. The sequence goes on from OX387265.1 coordinate 11,432,469, forward strand.
CTGTTTCGAGATGCCTCAAGAGAAATAGCTACATCTAGAGCTATAAAAACTAGTACAAAGAAAACCTAAAAAGCCACACGTTTTTCTAAACCTCCTCCATTCCTACCCACACCACCTTTAATCCGCAATCGCCCTTCCTCCCATACAGGCCATCTCTTCTGGGAAGCGAGGCCGGTCGCCATGGCAACGCGTCGCATCAACACGCCGCCCGTCGTCCTACGCCCGCACAGCACACATACAACCCTGTGATTGTACAGGTGACCTGCTTAGGGTAAGGATACAGTGGAGGTATTTTGGAGATAAAATTAAGAACTTTTGGCCGAATTACGACCGTGACGGTCAAGCAGAGCGCAGATTAGCCATCGACGCATACAGGTCGATGTCGGTTCTTAACAGACTTTCCAAAAAGGAGGAGGTTCTATGTTCGTTTTATCATCATTCATTTATGTTTGTTTTTTTTTTGTGTATGTTCCTATCTTCGTCAATTGTGGACCGATTTTGAAAATTCTTTTTTTGTTTGAAAGAGTATTTTTCGAAATTGGTCCCATTTTAATTTGGTGAAGATTTGGTGTAGAACTTTGAAGATATACAACAGAACTCTTCAATAAATAACGGTAAATCTCTCGGGATTGCTGCAATCGCATGTCCGTCTATTGTTTATACCAATTCATTACATAACATCACGCCAGTAACTCTCATGTCATCGGTTATGTTCAAATATCATGATATTCGGGTAATCTATTCTAGCATTATAGGTACCTTACTAATGAACTTGCCTATTAGGTAGGTACAACTAAAAAGTGAAAATAAAAAAAAACTTTTTACAAATAAATACTACCGACTTTCAAATATAAAACTATAAAGTGAAAAATAACTTTCTTTTTGGAAGTCGGTGTCCATAACGCAAAAAATTGGTACCTACGAAAGACACCGACTTACAAAAAGAAAGTCATTTTTCACATTGTAGTTCATATATTTGTAGGCCGGTAGTATTTTTTTATTTACATTGCTGCTCTAGCTCTCAGAGCACTCTTCAATACACTATCAAAGGCAAATACAGTTCTCGACATTGACACATGTCCTTTTCCATAAAATAAAATAAAAACAGTTGCGAAAAATATCACTGGGGAGAAATAATAATTTATTTATATGTTCTCGGTGTGTCCCCGACCTTATTCATCACAATTTGCTAGTGTGCGTGTTTCAGGTCGGCGTTTATCTGGCGCGGCCACGTCACGATGTCATATACTTGTCATATAGCACACGAGTACATTAGTGCAGTACCTACCTACATAAGTGATATAACAGGGACGAGGGTCAAAGATATAATGGAAGGACAATATCACGTGAAGACCGCATAAATTTGTAGGATTTATTTATAAAAATCTTGTCGCTGGTTAGAAATTGATTAGCAGATGTATACATTAAAAAAAAACGTACGAAGTTTTAATTTAGAATCTTTTAATCAGTTGCCAAACACCAAAGATAATAAATTAATATTAAATCTCTTTGCCAAACGCCGACCATCGAGATTTTTACAAATAAGACCTTTATAGCCGATTTCTGAATCGAGTATTTGGAGTTAAGAACGTGTCGAATTTTGACAGGTTTTAATGTAAAATGTTGACAGGTTTTCAGGCTAAAGTCTGAAATCGGGGGATAATGTTTTAATTTAAGATGGCTGGAATAGCAGAGCAGTGACTTACAATAGGAATTTATAAGGCTAGAAAATTCGCTCAGATCTAGCCATTAGCACCCGTCAGAAGTCGATTTTTAAACTGAAAAAGTCTGAAATGCTAACCTATAGAAGAATACAGGACACAAACATAGAGGATAGCAAACAGAACTAAATATGTACGTAAGAATAAACAATAACGGTACAATATATAAGTAGTAGGTTTGTAAGGTGGTGCATTGTGATGTAAAAGAGCGCCTCTCGCCATCAAAAGTAAAAGTTTGGCGAGTTTAGAATTAAGTAAAACCTCTGTATTAAAATATCATTAAATAAATAAGCGCGAGCCTATTTACAATAAAAAAAAAAAAAAAAAAAAAACAATAAAATAAAAATAATCAGAGTAGGGCAATCAGACAATGACCTAATGGAAGGGTAAAACTATTTCGTTGTATGTAATCTTTTCATGATAGGATAGTGTAACTAGTAGCATAAAGAGGTAGACAATGTGAGGACGTATGAGAAAATATACCTTTACCTACCCCTGCTTACCACTCGGCCTTTACATAGGTACTGATAATGATAGAAATATATTGTCTCTAAAATTATACTTACGTAAGAACTTTTCAATCATAACCCGTTCGGAACAATAGTTGAAAGCGTCGTATATTCATGTTAAATTACAAGATCTTAATGAAATGAATGTCTAGCACTAAATAATGATAACGAGTCCCTCTTTGCCATGGATCTAAGTTGCTAACAGTGGCGATGTTCACGCAAAGAGGACGACTGCTAGATAGATACGTCTCTAGGTGTTTGTACTATCGATTTTGTGTACAAATTAATAGGGGCTGGTTCTCTGGCTAAGGGTTTTCTTTGGCCAGACACGTCTGCTTTACAAATACATAATTTTATAATGTTACGTATACGAAGAGGTTGATTAAATCAGCACCTCAAGAAATTGTAACTTAAATTGACAGTGTCATTTTAGCATAACGACTCACAATCGCGTTTGTTTATCTTACTAATAATATTATAAATGTGAAAGTTTGGATTGATGTATGTATGTTACTCAATCAGGGCAGAACGACTGAACGGATCTGGATGAAATTTGGCACAGATATAGATCATAGTCTGGAATAACAAACGGCCTACTTTTCATCTATGTATAATGTTCCCTTGGGATAAAAAAACTCTTTTTACGCGGGCGAAGCCGCTGGCAGAAACTAGTCAGAGTTTCAGACAGTAACTTCTTTCAAAGCTGTGAAGAAAAACTTCGTCAGGAAACTGGCATGTTTCGAACCACTCCCTGTCACAGAAGATCTTTGTCACACCAGTGGGATCATTGTGGCTGCGATGTATACGCTTGACTTTGACGAGGAATGGACGAGAAGAGTACGAGGAGAGTAGAGGAAGAGAAAAAACATAAACCAACATCATTTGTTCATTACTCTGGAGTAACAGAGATCATAAACGGTGCCCGGAGGCAACATGAACTGCCTGTTGTACTCTCGGTAAACTTCGGTGTCTTCTCCTAAAAAACCACGTAAGGAAACAGGCATGTCGTAGAACCACAACCTATCACAGAAACTTGTGTCCTACTAGTAGGAGCATTGTGGCTGCAATGAATATGCTTATGACTTTGGAAAGACGGAAGGAAGAGGAGAAGACAGGAGAGGGCACAGTAAAACTTCTCATAAACAAACATAATTTGTTGAGTAGCAGGCAGCATAAACGGTGCCTGTATCGTCAGCACCCTTCTCGAGACAGAGGTTCACCAGCGATTCCAGTTCAATCCCTGGAGGCAACTTGAACTGCCTTTTGTACTCTCGGTAAACTGCGGTGTATTTGATCTTCTCCCAAAAAAAACTTCGTAAGGAAACAAGCATGTCCCAGAACCACTACCTATCATAGAAGACCTGTTTCCCAGAAGTAGCAGCATTGTGTCTGTAATAAACATGCTTATGACTGTGGAAAGACGGAAGGACGAGGAGAAGACAGGAGAGGGTAGAGAAAAATCAAACATTAACCAATATTGCTTGTTTTATTACTCTGGAGTAGCAGGCAGCGTTAACGGCGCCTGTATCGTCAGCACCCCCTCTCGGGACAGTGAGGTCTCCAGCGATTCCAGGTCGATCCCTGGAGGCAATTTGAACTGTCTGTTGTACTCTCGGTATACTGCGGTGTCTTTGGTCTTCTCCTCGTGCGTCGCCGTGACGATGAGCGTGTCGTTTAAGAGTTTGACTTTTATCTTAAACAATAAATATAACGGTTAGCGGGAAGTAGCTTTTAGAATTACTGATACTTTTACTGTATGCATAGCCTTTTTCGAAATATGTTGGGGTTGGATTCCAGTCTTACTGGTCATATATCAACTGATTACCAGTACTTTACATGGAGCGACTACCTATCTGACCTCCACAACCCAGTAACTGGATAACATGGTACCCCTTGGCAAGACTGGTGCCAGATTTCAGGCTTCTGACTAAAGTCCCCGTCAGAAGAAACTATAAAATTTGTAAACAAAGAATTTCTACTAAGCGACAATTCAATCAACAACAAATAATACCAAATTCAATCAACTCGAAGTACCATACGCGTAATACGAAACTAACAAGCAATTTCACTTGGTCGGGTTATATTTAGCGATATAAAGCGCTGTCGCCCAATGTTTTGTAGTACTGGAACGCGTCTGACTCATGGATAGTTCCACTACCACAATACATTCATTAGACGACAGCGCTTTTTGTTGTTAAAATATAATTAAATCAATCAAATTTAAACCTTCTCGTGACGGGGACTTTACCCGTAACGACGTCAAAGATTTTCAAATGACAGCCGAGACTACCGTCTTAACGTGCTTGCAGAAGCACTGAGGAATCTCGCTATGTAAAGATGGTCACCCATCCACGGATCGACTTTGGCAAGCGTTGCTTTACCTTGAAGATCGACCCGTACAGCTGTTATTATGTAGCCAAGAGCTCCTCCGATAGTATTCTATCTGCCGGTTAAAAGGGTTTGTGACCCGTAAAAACTATTCTATGTACCAATTCAAATCAGTGTTAACCCGTGAGTCAAGTTTTACCCAAATACGTACCTCTGAAGGATCAAACGTGCTGACGTCGAACTGAAGCTTCAAAGCTTTGTCTTCGCCTTCGCCGACCACGAGAGGAGAATTGTTTAAGATCTGCCAATTGTGAACGGGTACGTTCTGAGACGTGTGGGTCTCTTGGCCAGTGGAGGCCCTCTCGCTGAAGAATAGCATGAGGTCGGAGCTGAAAGGGATAAATCATCATCGTCATTTCAGCCACTGCTGAACATAGGCCACTCCCAAGTGTCGCTACATTCACCGGTACCGTGCGTCTCGCATCCAGTGGATTCCCGCAACCTTAACCAGGTCACCGGTCCACCTAGTGGGACTAGTGGAGGCCTTTCAACAGAACGTCTTCCGGTTCGCGATCACCACTGCAGAAGTTTTCGGCCCAATCGACCATCCGTTCTGCGAGCAATGTGCCTCATCACCCTCATTTAAAAAAAACTAGCTCATTCACCAGTCGTCTATCACAGGCACATGCTTTTTTTCGGGATCAAATGCATATAGCACTCAGCATTAGCGTAGCTTTGTACGGTTACTCAATCTACCTAGCATTTTTCCCAACTATGTTGCTGACTTCCAGTCTAAACGGATTCAGCATTTTCTTAGAGCGACGGTCTATCTGACCTCCACAATCCAGTAACTGGATAGCCAAGATAACCCTGGCAAGACTGGTCTCAGATCTCAGGCTTCTGATTTCTCGTAAAAACTGTCAAAAATCTTGTTCAATAGGTACGGAGAAATCTCGCTATGTAAAGATGATTCACGGACCAAACTAAATATCTGTTGAGACACACGGGTCGGGGAGCACACAGTACTTAAAAAGTAGAATAGACCCTTTTTAACCGACTTCGCAAAAAGAAGGAGGTTTTCAATTCGACTGTATTTTTTTTTTTTTTATGTTTGTTACTTCAGAACTTTTTATTGGGCGAACCGATTTTGATGATTATTTTTTAATTTGAAAGCGGGTGCTTGTCATGTGGTCCCATTTAATTTTCATCAAGATCTGATGAAGGACTTCGGAGGAATACATCAGAACTCTTCAATAAATGACGGCAAATCACTCTGGATAGATCCAATCGCATGTCTGTTTATTGTTTACACCATTTCATAACATAACATCACACTGGTACGTTCTTAAGGGGTACGCAGGTGTGAACAGTTCACCCTGGTATACTCTCATTACACTGGTTTCGTTTAAGTTTCATGTTATTGGGTTAATCTATTCTAGCTTCACTTTGGGCACTATACGCGTAGGTACCTAGCCTATAGAACTGGTCCATTATGTACCACAACAAAAAAGTGAAAAAAAATGAAGAAACGTAAACAGGAACACCGACTTCCGAAATTAAAGTTATTTTTCACTTTGTAGTGTTTTTGTTTGGAAGTCGGTTGTAATTTTTGTAAAAAAGTTTTTTATTAATGTAAGTTTGAAATCACCAAAACGCGCAAAACTAAAGGTGTACAAAAAAAACCTAACCGGTGAAAATCTAGTAACGTTTGACAGGATGAAGGTGGTGCGGGGTGTGGGGTGTGCCCCCTCTCCCCTGGCACCACTCCCATGAAAAGGTAACGCACCGTTCTTGAGAAAAACAAATTATTGTAACCTAACCTAAAAACACTAAAGTTGCCTCTGCATAGTCTCCGGCGATGCGGGAAGTGCAACCCCTTCGCCCTTACGAAAAAAAGGATAGGCACCCATGCCCACCTCCCTAGATTCGCCTTGCTGGTCGCCTCCGGCGCCATAGCGCTACGGCTCGCACGGGTGCCTATGCTTTGTTACAACGGGCGGGGGTTGCTCTCCCTTCGCGGCTCCGGTTTTTATATACACTCAAAGAGTAGCAGTTAAATGACTGCGTGAAGTCAGGCTGCCCCGATTCGGTTTTAGAACAGATTTGAACTAAATTATAATGGAACAGATTTTATTTTTATCGAAAACTATGAGGTTTCACGACATGAATCTTTGTGAAAGTGTTTCCCATTCTATAAAGCTAAGAAAATTAAAATTAAGTTCCTAGCAGTCTGGCGGCAAACCGCAGTTGAGTCATGAAGTGTGACGATTTACCTAAAAATTTTCATGTATTACCTGAATTTATGCATTTGCTCGTCTATCCGTTTCATCTCCTGTGCGAACTGATCTCTCATGGACACGTAACTATTGTTGAAGATAGACATATCGGTCAACTGTATAGGGATAATCTGCTCCGATTGTGCTATGGCATTCAGAGGCAGGTTACATAACTTGGATTTTGAAGACATTTTATCTGAAGATATTTATATGGGTGTTTTATTTGGTATATTTTTGGGTTTCTACTGTGGTTTCTACATTATTTTTATTTTGATAGATGTTATGTCATAAAAATTTTAAACGTCTCGTATTAAAGACTACGGTATTCTGTCTATGGTTTAAAAAGTTCGGTGTGTTTTAGCGTAGCCTAGTAAAATTACTTATTAAAAATAATATACATACCTCCATAACTATTATGATTAATCATGTCCAAAAATCTCATCAAGATGAAAAAATTAATACGAAAATAAAATTACAATACTAAAAAGCCAATTAACCTTTATCCATCTCTAAATGTCAGTGTTGCCAGATAAGTAAACGTTCCCCCTGAGATGTGGTATTTAGGCGCCCTTAGGGGGCGGACAGACAGATTGACAATCACCCCGCTGCTGCCATGGCGACGGCGGTCTAAACACGGCCCTATTAATCTCGTTGCGAGGGCGTGCCGAATGCATAGGGTAACCAGAGCTTTATGAGATTAGATTTTACGCAATAGGGCGGAACGATAATATTATTATAGACTTATTGATGTTGCGATGATAAATTAATTTCAATTACTTCGTAATGAATGTGCATTTAGTAGGTATCTAAGGAGTTTGAATAATTTGAAAATAGTTTGTGAACTGGAATCGCGACCGCGTTCCGGACGACGTAGCGTTGGAAGGGCTCTCTCTAGGTGGAGCGATGACCAGTGGGCTTAGTGTGAATTTGTCTTAAGCTGGATTGCGTTAAAGTAAAAGTCAATTTGTATTGAAACTGTTTAATCGCCATCTGGTGACAGTAAGGAGAAACCTCTTTTTTGCCTAGAAATCGTTAATGTTAACGCGAGTGAGCATGAGTAAAAACTAGGCATAAGACGAACAGCACTGATCGATGTGGCGACACTCGGAGGAGGCCTACGTCCAGCAGTGGACGAGTTTTGGCTGAAATGATGAGTGTATTTGAAACAGATAAAACAAAGTTTGTCGACGTATGCAGAAAAAGTAAGCGTAAGTAACTAAAGAACAAGTAAGCGAAGCGACCTCAAAAATTTTAGCACATCGAGTCAGGCATATTAGGTTCTCGTGGGTTTTTAGGGTTCCGTACCTCGAAAGGAAAAAACCGAACCCGTAGAGGATCACTTTATTTTCCGTCCGTCTGTCTGTCTTTCAAGACCCTTTTGGAATGCGTGGAGGTATCAAGCTGAAATTTATATCAAATACTCAGGTCTATAATAACTTTAAGCTGAGGTTTGTACGGAACCCTCGGTGCGTGAGTCTGATTCGCACTTGGCCGGTTTTGTTTGAATGTTTTGTATAACTTATTAAAAGCAAGAGTGGTGCAAATAAAAAAATGGATGTTCAAGTCACTTCCTTGCAACCCGCTCCCGGCGCCCATGTCTAAGAAGTACTTTATTCAAAGTTAAGTGTTGGACTTACTGCAATGTATCTCTAACTATAGTTGAAAACAACAACAGGTGTGTCTTTGTTCACAAAAACATAACTAAGAGCAATAATGAAATCAATAATAACAACAAAATAAATAAAACCACAAACAACATCTGCTTCTATCATAGCACGATCGAATCATAATCTTTCCCTAAAAAATACAATAATAATGATTTCACCAAATGGCAACCCTAAGTGGCGAGGGCGCGAACCGCCGCCAAATTGGCGGGAAAGCTCCCCGTTTGACAGATCATTTTTTATTCCGTTCGAAAATTCGGTACCATTGTTCCACTGATTACCAGGTGGTCAGGAAGTGAATTTTATGCTTGATTTTATTATTTACTAGCTTTTACCCGCGGCTTCGCTCGCAGTGAAGCCATTATCATTTTATTTTTTTAATGAAAATTATCCTATGTTACTTCTAATAACTCCAAGAATATATGTACAAAGTTTCATGATGATCGGTTCAGTAGGTTTTGCGTGAAAGCGTAACAAACAAACTTACATTCACATTTATAATATTAGTATTATAGTATTGATATACATTCGTAGGAACTGTTTGTTGTTTTATTCTTTTTGATGATTTATTAGAAATTTATGGATTGACAAAGTGGTTTGTGATTGCAGTGGCTTGCATGGAAAGTATACCTATTTAGCATTTTTAAACAAGAAAGGTATTTATTTATTAAAGTCTAATGGAACTTGTTATCGGCAAATATGGCGAACTTCCATGCAAAGTTTAAACCTATATTAAACCGCTTTAGGGAAGGAATTTTACAAAATCCTTTCTTAATGTTTTCACATCAATAAAATTATTAAGAAAACTCAGAAAATATGCTGCTTTCTTGTTATCGTTTGGCTCGTAAGCGTTGATGTAGCCGACGGTGATGGAGTACGCTTGCCTGGAAGTAACCTATTCAATTTTAGATTTTTCACGAAAGACAACTCTCATTTTAATAACTCAACATCATTTTAACAGAATTACCGCACGCCCTCTCAAAGAGATTTTAATCAACAAAATACAAGATATTAAAGGGGAGGCCGGGTAGCGTTTTTAATTCCCGTAAAACGTCACGTCATATCTCGGGGGAGAGTGGGTAAACATCGTTATACCGTTGTTACTACGTGTATGTTTGTGTTAAGTCAATATGTTAGCGTGGGTAGAAGTTGGGTGGACAGGGGAATCGCGCATGTTTTAGTTGAAATGAAAATGTTACAAGAATCTAGACTTTGGTCTAGGATTTAATATAATAGTATTTTTTTAACTCGTGGAGCTCGTGGAGGAGCTCGTGGCTACATAATAACAGCCGCACGGATCGATCTTCAAGGTTAAGCAACGCTTGACGAGGTCGGTCCGTGGATGGGTGACCATGTTCAACATACCGAGTTTCCTCCGTGCCTCGGAAAGCACGTTAAGCCGTTGGTCCCGGCTGTCATTTGAAGATCTTTGACAGTCGTTAAGGGTAGTCAGAAGCTTGAGATCTGACACCAGTCTTGCCAAGGGGTACCGTGTTACCCAGTTACTGGGTTGTGGAGGTCAGATAGGCAGTCGCTCCACGTAAAACACTAGTGCTCAGCTGAATCCGGTAAGACTGGAAGCCGACCCCAATATAGTTGGGAAAAGGCTAGGCAGATTGATTGATTGATAGTATTTTTTTAACAAATGCTAAATTTAAGTAGCCATCGCTATCTTTTCGGATATTTTGACACGACGTTGTTCAGTGTTCTTTTCTGTATAACAAATGCAAGAATCAAGTTTTATTCTCCTCTGAAAACTGTTAAAGTTGGTGGCAATGGTTTGACTGACACATACAAGACAAGAAAATCATTGTTCAATTTAAAGGTCCTACAGGTCCCATTTTTAATATCATTAGTTATTGGTTACTTGGTCTTTAATCTCAAGGTTTTACCATCTGCACTAACAAGATTTAGATTTCCCACGTATCAGGAGAAACACAATAAGAAATCTATCTATTAAATTTAATTCAGAAATCAAATCAAACGACACAATAAACTAATTCATATTTTATCGTCTCCAATTTACAACGATTACCGTCTCATCAGGTAAGAAATGCCCACGCAATGATCATTACGTCACCAATGGCGATATCGATGACGTCACAGTAGCAAATGTCATTTAGGTACGTCACGAATTCATTTGAAAATAGAAGGTGTGGTTATGACGTATAACTATAGTCCATATATTGTGTGATTCATTAATTTATCAGCTGTTGGACAAAGGTCGAGTCTTTGCTTTGTTTTGGGTTTTCTTTCATTCATTGTCTTTTATTGAGGCTGAAATATTATTATAAACTTGAGTATCCAAGCTACAAGTGACTAACGTCTGTGTCAGAATACCTAGCTTAGCGTATGAATGTCTCCTTAATAAAATAAGGAAATATTCGATCTATACTCCATTTGCGAACATTAGACGTTTAAATTAGCCCATGTTACAGCTCGTTCAACCGATTTTTACTACTATTGCGTTGGTAATACGACAAATGGTAGCTGTAGTAAACAGTTGGTTTTGGTAACAGGTTTATGCTTTTTATGTCATCCTTATCTTCACGGGATAGAACTCAAAATCGGTTGAACGGGCTGTAAAAACATTTAGAAACATGTCTAATGGTATTTCAAATGAAGTTTAGTTGAGATGTAAAATTTACGCGAAAAGAAATTGATTAGCCCAGACCTCACACCTCCAAGTTGAGTAGGAATGTTGTTGATTTCTTGTCTAATGCTTTCCTTTAATTCATATATGGCTGATGGATTATTGTTGTACACCCGAGTCTTCAGATATCCCCAGAGGAAAAAATAAGGAGGTGGGAGGTCTGGGCTACTCAAGTTCTGAGGCGCTTTTTTGTGAATGTTAGAGGTTGCTTTGGAGAGTGCCAGAGCCGCGAAGGAAGACATTTGAATAATGTTATTTTCAAAAAGTAATTTTCCTATGTCTTCAGTTTTTGATTTTTTTAATTTAACTTGTATACATTCTGTTTTTTAATATTCCATAACTCTAGGGTTATATTCAATAAGTAAACATAATACGGGTAATTATGTAATTATGGGTATAGTTCAAAGGCTGATGAAGCAAATTTAAATAAATGGTTATGTTGAAAATGATACCGTCGAACTGATCTGATGATGAAGCCGGAAGGTAGGCTCCCGAACTCCGTAATAAAACAATGTATCCCAGGCATGTTTTTGTAAAAACCTCTTAACAAAAAAAACTTTTTTCTTTAAGTTTTTTTTTAAGAAATGATGATCTTTAACTAAACAGGTTTCTAAATCCAAACAGCAACATCAGCACTATAAATTCAACTTTAACAGCTCCCTTTATTAAATCAATAACACTAATTAATTACTTCATTCTGTTTAATTTCCTGTGCTGGAAGTTTATCCCACCACTGGGCGCGGGATGTGAATGATGTGATACGATCTCACGCCGCTCGCGTGTTCAGTTACAGTTTGTGCACTTATGGGCCTCGTTACTACGGGTGTGGATTGTTAGGGCGATAAAATATCGAGTTTTTTTAACGTGGGTTAGAGATTCACTTAGTAGATAGGTGAGTCATCTGACGTCTTGTGGTCATCATAAGACGTGGACATTAGCCCTTCTATTGTTCTTCTTCTTTATCTTATTGTTTTCTAACGAGACTTTCGTCACCCTCTCCATCCACCGTCATTATCCATCAGACTTATTTTGCCCTATATCTCCAACTGTCATCATAGTTCTTAGTTACTCATCCCTGTGTAATGTAGATACCATCTTTCTCACGTGCTAGCATCATTTCTTTGATTTTCTACACACTGGCAGGTGGCTTGTTTAGCGCCTAGAGCCAAGAGTCTCCTAAGCGAGGCGGGTAAGTGTACCAAATTCACTTCCTCCAGAATCGAGAACACACAGTACTCCCCACATCGTCCTGCGCGTGTTTTTGTTGATGCAGACCAATTTAATGATGGTACTGGCCGAGTGGCGACCGGTGAGCGTTGAGCAAATTGATGGGGACGGGGTCTGCGTAGTGTGCCGTGATACACGGCTCCAATCAGCGGTAATGAAATATTATAGGAGAGGGAGTAATCTTGTGGATGGTACTGGCATAATTTTGACGTAAGTTCAACCTACGTCAAATATAACTTAATAGGTGCTTTGTCTTTTATAGGTACCTAATCTTCTATCTATACATATAAATAAAATTGGAGTGTCTGTTTGTAATATTGAAATAACCGTTTTTTACTACATGTATATGAATATATATACGGTACATACACCAAAATAACATTTTTTACAATTTTTGTCTGTCTGTCTGTCTGTTCCGGCTAATCTCTGAAATGGCTGGACCGATATTGACGGGACTTTTATTGGCAGGTAGCTGATGTAATAAGGAGTTTCTTAGGCTACGTTTATTTTAGAAAAAATCTTTTATTTTAGAAAAATAAAGTAATGTTGCACCACCATGATCGACTGTTAGGCGGAACGAAGTTCGCCAGGTCAGCTAGTTTGGTCTATAAATTAAGGCACAGAGATACATTACAGTCAGGAATAGCACATAGGATACTTTTTATCCCGATAATATGTTCCCTCGGGCTAATTCGATTTTCACGCGGGCGAAGCCGCTGGCAGAAGCTAGTGGAATAATATAGAAAAGGGAACAATCTTGTCGATGGTATTAGCGTAGGTGGAAGTAGTAGGAACTAAATAGATACCTTTACTTATATCTACGAAGTTAGGTATAGGTAATTAAACATACTAAGACACAAGTATGGAAAGAAATTGGTTTTGACCCACACAAGTACTCATTATAAGCTTTAAGATTATGTAAAAGCTTAGCTGTAGACACTAGCTTAATGGCACTAATGGTTAGCCCACAAAATATACAAAAAAAAAACATATATAAGACTCGATATACTGCTGGGAAAATGAAATCAAAGAGATTAAAGCAGGATTAGCGACACCAACAGTTGCCATCGAAATTGTAGGAATATACCTAAACGAATATAGATGCAAGTTTTACTAGCCAACTAGTAATTAAAAGTTTGAAAATATCGCTAGAAGACCTTATCACCTTCCTGCCCTTGTCGCATGTTAGTTGGGGTTCACACGTTCAACACGTTTCGTGGCCAGAAGACCACATCCTTATTAATTCAACAGTTCCACATTTGACCTACACTCACTCCTACATGTGCACATTGTATCACATTATACCCAACTCACCATGAAAACGCATTTACACCAACATAAACGAATCATCATCAATCCGAAGCGAATGTAGATAAAACACCGTCTACCCTCCCCTAAGTAAAGGTGAGATCTCCCTCGTCGCGTGCGCGTGCGCAGATGAACGTGATCTCATCGATCATTGATCCGGAGGGCGCTTGATTAACTGCTAAATGGGATGGTAAAAGGTATAGTAATGATGTTGATTAATGAGACAGAAAATGTTGGGATTATTGGCAGCTTGACTTTACTAAACTTTTGGGTAAGTATTTTGTTGATATGTCATCATAGTTACGTTATAATACAGATATATACGTTATAATATGTATATCGGCATTAGGAGGTCTCTCTCAATATACTCTCGCCCGGGTTCCTTAACAAAATCAAAAATCAAAATCAAAATCAAAAACGTTTATTTCAAATAGACCAATTACAGGCACTTTTGAATTGTCAAATGTCGGTCAGTCAAACTAACAAGTGAAGCTAAGTTGAACACCTGGGTGGTGACCATAAGCTCTTAAAGTAAGATTATTTTGAGTGTGCTTAGGGGACAGATGTATAAAGTCATATAAATCTGTCCCTTACACGCACTCAAAATAACCTTACTCTAAGAGCTTATGGTCACCCCTCTGGTATTGTGGTCTCGCTGTGCGTGAATTGGGATTAGAGATAATCTATATCCAACCATCGAGCAGCGAGTTTGCACACCATTACTGCTAGTCTTAAACTTTTAGATGCAACACTACTTTTCACAAGTTTACTTACTTGGCGACATAATATACTTCTCAAAACTGCCTTGACACTCCTTTTTCACGTGCCTTCGCGTCCATCCCAATAACGGCGGCTACCTCACTTTTCTCACTACTCTCTACTCTCTTAGGAACTCATATCCGTCGCTTTGATCGGACATTGGACACATCCAGCAATGTACAGCTTATTTTACATCCAGTAGAAATCAAGTATTTTGACATAAGAAAAATAAAGTATTATCAATCGATTAAAATCGAACTGGGATTTGAATCAGAAGCTTAATGTTGCCAATTGAATTGAAACTGAATTATTAAGGTAAAAATGCGATTCGTCCACAGCCTTGTCAACAAGCTACTCCCCCGACATCTATAATTGTTGAATTCGTCTATAATAATTGTATCACTCTTAGCCTCTCCTTCTTTTGTTTTATTTGACTAAGTTGAAGGTACAGACAACCTCATTTAGTGGATATTCCTAATACAAAACCTTAGATAAGCGGATAGCTGGTTGACGAGCCGTCCCTATAATCCAAATATTAAGGTCTCAACATTTTTCTGCCTTTCTACGCTCATATCGACGCCAACAACGCAAAGAGCTTTTCGAGGTTCATTCGTACCTGTCAATGTACAAAAAAAGGCGTAACTATCAAACGTAAACTCTTTTGAACTGCCAAGGAGTCGGTCAGATAAACTAAAACTAGTTTCACGTTCCAAAGCGTACATCTCTGTAGAGAAGACTACGTATTTCTTAACAAGCTCTATACTCTGCTGATTTATCTTCATAAATAATCAATTTGCCAATACACCATAACCTTATAATAATTCCCAATTACATGCACATCACACATGGGGGCGCCACCAGCGTCGCAAGTGCATCACGACGTCATTGTCACAGAGGAGATCGTGCGCAATCGTGAGTTCTCGTGAGTATTCGTGAGGACGACGCGTGACGCTCCCGGCACGAGCCATCCGCGTGCTGTCTCGCTCTGACGTGCTTTCTACATGATTTAGGTACTAGGTTTTAAGGGGACTGGGTAGGCAACACAGTCTAGCAAATATTTCAACCCAAAACGCTGGACATGGGATCCCCAATAGACATCGAACAATCAAAAGAGAGAGTTCATCTCCATCAGGATTGATAAACGCACTGCTCTTTCAGACTTTATTGGTACCTAGGGATGTGTCTAAACACCGGTTTATTTTGAGTTGAGTAAATTGCTGTTCCCAAATGTCAAAGGAAAGATTAAAGAAAAAGCTGCTAGAGGTCGGTCTATTGGTGGAAATACGCGTTTAGTCCACTTTTGGGCCCTCGAACCCTAAGCAAAGATTTGTTTATTTGTGGCCTCTCAACCCTCAAGCATAGTTCACACTCGAACCCCAGGAGGTGATACTGTTTTTTCATACAAAGAACTCGATACCTCGTCTACTTCAACTATCTCAGTCTACTTTCAACCCCTAGTTCGGTAAGTACCTAAAATTAATATTTTGGTATAGACTAAAGGCAAAATTCAGGAATTTATGTTAAAAATATAAACGAGCAATCTTAGAGAATACTTAAAGTAGAATTATTTATTTATGATCTGCAATAACTCTTTACTTTTACCATACAAGTATACAATCCTAATAAATAAATGGACTTAATTTTTCTAAACAAAGACTATAAAATCTATTACCACTAGACTATCTATTTGTATTCCTTTAATAGATTAAGTAGATATTTAAATTCAGTGTTTTGATCAATTTCGATAATCTTATTGGGATGGTCACCTTACTAGTTCCATTGATTGACGCTGGCCTGAATATTTCAACTTTAGTGTGATCCTCTCTCGTATGAGGTATATATGTCGTGGTGGTCCAGTGGGTAAGACATTGCCTCTCGTACTCGAGGTCGTGGGTTCGAATCCGGGCAAGTAACAATATGTATTTTCAATTCATATGTACGTTCTAAGTTAATCTTGGACATCGTTGACAACGGTGAAGGAAAACATCGTGAGGAAACCTGGACTTATAGTGAGTTTATTATAAGATTGTGTTCCATTGGTGTAATTGCTGCAAGGCGTTCCAGTGCGAGGATAAACTAATAAATAAATAATAATAATAAATAAATGAGTAGGTACGAGCTTTCGCAAAAAGATCCGTAACTCTAATTGTAAGTATAGAGGTTGGTACCTACTTGGTAGCAATTTCGTGGTCGAGGATTCATACTCAGCTCTTTATTTCAACTCATGATTTTTTTACCTTGGTATCTTGTTATAGAGTTACTGAGATGTGGAGGTCGCTTAAGCAGTCTAGGTAATCGGCACAATACAAATATGATAATATACTCGGTTTTTTGCACCCCAACATTCATATTCCCAGGGTGAGATTTCCAAGTGGGCGTGGATGGCCAAATCAGGAACTATTATATTCTAGAAATCTCGCGCGCGGTCTCTTTCTCGTTTGGCACACTGATTTAGTTTTTGTCACCCCTGTAAATTTTCGAAATGGTAACCCTGTTATGTAGTTGGTATAAGGAAAATTTGAAGAAAAGTCAGAAGATATTTTACTTTATTTACCTTCATATATAATACTTAGTGTTTTGGCACGTCCACTACAACCTGGGTGGTACACGATCATATCGTCGACAGCAGATCGTGATGCATCGGGCACGCGCCGTCCTCGTGCCGTCTCGCTCCAGCACGATAAGCTGACCCACTCCGGAATATTAATAGTATTGATTGTTTATTAATAGTAAAGACAGGAGTCTATGATAATGACGTAAGGGCTAAAAATGTCTATTACGTAAAGCATATTCATACAGTGTATTTTTATGCGCCGTTGTTGAAATTCGCCTATTCTACTTAACGCAACAAGTTCTACTAGTCCCATCAATATCGGTCCAGCCGTTTCGGAGATTACCAGGAACAAACAACCAGAATTAAAAAAATGCTTTTGCTTATAAGTACCGTGTACAATTTCATATACATATTTTACTAAAAAGCTCTTATTTTGATAGTATAAACAGACACTTAAATTGTATTTATTTGTAGGTAGTTACGTATAGAGCATAGATGTACAGAAGATGTATAGACAGACGCCTAAGGTGACCTACGGTATGGACCGGCACTCATGCGTAACACATGTGGAATGATAAACCTATACATTGCTTTTTCCTGTAGAGCAGACGAAGTTTCCTAACATGTAAAGCAATGAATGCTGTTCTTGATTTAGTTACGGAATTCGGAATAAAATTTGGGTGCAGGTTAGTTGAAGTCCTTCTGGGAAACAAATCGAATGGGTCTTTTGGAAAACCATTAGTGCAATGTGGTTGGGTTAAGTTTTTCCTTTTATTATTTTTATGGTATGCGTCGTGCCTGGCTGAAAAAAGAGGTTTTATTTTTTTTTCTTTCTAATTAATTGAAAACTATTTCCATCCAAAGATAACAGTTTTAGGACATAAAAAAGAAAACTTAAAACTAAACAAAAATAAAAAAGGGAAAACTATATAATATACTTACATTGTGTGTCCCACGGCTACGCCAAATTGGACCAGTTCAGCAAAATATCGGGCAACTTATGCCCGACGCTGGTGTTCGACCTGTGACTGTGAAGTGACGGATGTAAAGCGGATACGTATCCAACTGTGTCAAAAATAAAGAGGGAGTTAAGATTTTTGGCGGGAATGTGATGGCGTCTATATTGCTTTTCTGTTTTATTTTCCTAAATTTGTGTTAAATTGAATATTAAAAGTGTAAAAACCGGCCAAGTGGACTCACACACGAAGGGTTCCGTACCATTATCGAAAAAACGGCATAAAAATCACGTTTGTTGTGTGGGAGCCCCACTTAAACATTTATTTTTAATCTGTTTTTAGTATTTGTTGTTATAATGGCAACAGAAATACATCTTTTGTGTAAATGTCAACTATCTAGCTGTTCTTAAGATACAGCCTGGTGACAAACAGACAGAAAGACAGAAAAACATACGGACAGTGGAGTCTTAGTAACGGGGTCCCGTTTTTACCCTTTGGGTACGGAACCCTATAAAATTCTGGTTTTTTAGTCTAATAATATTAGTGAACGTGCACGAGTGTGGGCAAGTAAAACACAGCGTTAGAACATGAGTTTGTTCATGTTGTCGACAAAACTCCTTGAAAGCTTCCAGTAAAGTTGCCGCCATTTTACTGGGGCCTAACTAGGACATTGGATTAAAAACTAAAGGAACTAGAACTTCTAAACGTGACACTGGCTAAATGCACAAACCGCGCAAGCCAATAAAAAATAAGAGGGTGTTATTTATGCCGAACAATATATGCATTTTCGTTCGGTTGTGGCACCCCGAATGCACTGTTCTAATTTTAAAGATATTTTATGTTATAATTGGAGGCAACACAGTTAACATTTCCGCTAGATCCAAAACTCATGAGCGTTCTAAACATCTTTATCAAAAGAATCAGTTCGACTCACGCAATATTACGAAACTAGGGATGACGTAAAATAATAAGAGTATGTCTCGCGACCTCTAAACAAAGCGCTGAGCAATATATCATAACTTAATTAACGCCTCTTATTAACATGTAGCGGTGCTGAATGGAAATAAGACATTGTTATTATTTAGTAACATTTGCGTTTATCGTATTCTGTGACTGCTGGAATGTGCTCTGCGTGAATAAAATCTAGGGCCCGTTTCTGGAACGAATATTATGATCGCGTTAATGTAATCGTTGTCAAACCGTGCGTTAGCTGCTGTTGAATGATTTGCTTACAGCATCATTTTTGACCCATTAATTTAATCATTTTTTTTCCAGAAACCAAGAATATGGCAGCCATTTCTTGGCTTGCGATTACGAAATGATGCCCGTTTTAGGATATTTTATCTGTCTGGATTAAATTATACCAGGCAGATTAAGATTAGGTAAAAATTGTAAATCTAGGTTTGCTTCAAAAAAAACGGGACTAGAGGTTCGATCTATTCTGTCAATTGTCTTTACATTCTGTCATTGTCTTTCCATTCTGTCAATTGTCTTTCCATTCTGTCAATTGTCTTTCCATTCTGTCATTTTTTTTTCCATTCTGTCAATTGTCTTTCCATTCATTCAATTGTCTTTCCATTCTGTCAATTGTCTTATCATCATCCTCATCAGCCTATTAATGTTCCCACTGCTGGGACACAGGCCTCCTCTCTGTGAGAGGGAATGGGCCGTAATCCGCTACGCGAGCCCAGTACGTGTTGGTGGATGTCTCATGTCTTCGAATTTTTGGTTTTAATTTCCTCACGATGTTTTCCTTCACCGTTTTGAGAGCAGTTGTGATTAAATAATTTACACAAAGTAAAGCGCCTGCCTGGGCTCAAACCCGCGATCTACATCTTTTAAGTTGCGGTCGCGGCCGATACCAGCCGATATTTTGTCAATATTCTTTCCATTCTGTCAATTGTCTTTCAAAAGAAACTATTTCTTCTTCTGCCTATGTCGAAAACTATTAGCTCAATATTTCCCATCAGTGTTATTCTTCTTCAAATCTCCCACTTTTTAGTAACTTACTCAACTCCCCTATACCGTTGTTTCCCCACAACAGCATGTAACATGTCCTCGGCTAACTCCTCTCCATTTCACGCGCGAGTCACGACCCACTTGCCCAAGATTCAGATTCTAATGCTTATTTACTTAACTCTTTATATGTTGCACAATGTACCCTTAAATTAGCCAGTGACGCCATTAAATATGAAATAGTTGCAGAAACGTTCTACATAGTTGAGTTTATTGGTTTTAACAATTTTTGAATTAGCATTTTTTATATTATAGTTAGTAGCTGTTAATTTATTTAACAATTATACACACATATAGAACACAGGCAAGAAGAAAATTAGGTACAAAGGTAATGCTTTTTCTAAAGAAACCATTTCCAGCATACCTGCGAAAGGAGAGATGAAAAAAACCGTCAAACTGCGAGTCGGACTCGCGCACGAAGGGTTCCATCGAAAAAATCACGTTTGTTGTATGTATTGAGCTCCATTTAAATATTTATTTTATTCTGTTTTAGTATTTGTTGTTTCAGCGACAAAAGAAATACATCATCTGTGAAAATTTCAACTGCCTGGCTATCACGGTTCATGAAATACAGCCAGGTGACAGACAGACAGACGGACCGTGGAGTCTTAGTAATAGTGGCCCGTTTTTACCCTTTGGGTACGGAACCCTAAAAAGAGATTTAGCCACCGTGTGTAGAGGGGAAAACATAAACACATAAAACAACTGCCAAATAACAGCTACTTACTGTTAAATAAAAAAATCGTCAGGCTAGATCGTTGTTAAAAGCGGGCTCACTAGGAATACAAAACAACCTTTATTTGCCTGTAAAAAAATGGTTACAAAAACCAATATTCTTATCAATAAAATGTTCACGCATTAAAGATATTCATAATTTAATTCTAAATTGATTTACAAAAAAAAAACAAACAAGTGCGAGTCGGACTCGCACACGAAGGGTTCCGTTCCATTATCGCAAAAAACGGCCAAAAAATCACGTTTGTTGTATGGCAGCCCCACTCAAATATTTATTTTATTCTGCTTTTAGTATTTGTTCATCTGTGAAAATTTCAACTGTCTAGCTATCACGGTTCATGAGATACAGCCTGATAACAGACGGACAGACGGACCCCGGGTTTCTTAGTATTATGGTCCCGTTTTTACCCTTCGGGTACGGAACCCTAAAAAGGAATTTCACTGGAATTACATCACAATGAAAACCGCGTAGCAACAACATCCAGTTACGTAGCACTTTGCTACGAACTTCGTAGCGCTCTATTCCGGGAATCTAATATCGTAATATTGCAGATCCTTCCTTGAATAATTAAAATTCCTGCGGTTGTTTTGTTTCATAGTAAAGAGTAAAACGATACTATTCTAGTTCTTAAAACGGACTGCAGGAAAGAATACAGGCGGAATCATCATTCGTCTGGGGCCGCCGTACAATAAGGGGACAGGATATAGGTACCTGTAATGAGAAGTATCAGCGGGCCTCACCGCTCAGTAACCATTGGGGGCCTTGACTTATCCAGTTACCAATGGAAGATTATTCAGATAGATTCAGCCCCCGACAGGTTCAATTCGTTTCTAAATAGTTCTTACATGATTCATCCTGCGCAGTGTCCTTTGCTGTCCTCTCTGTTTAGCGTGGCGGCGCACCTTTTTTTTTTTTTTTTTTTTTTTTTTTTTTAGCGTGGAGAAATGCTCATGCATACTGCGCTACCACGGGGAGATAGTGCAGTTATGTGGGACTCTAACCCACTAAAACTCCACGGTGTCCTCCTGTGCCGCTTATGGCGGGAACACGGGAACGCGTTAGCATACAACCGCGAACCCGCCGCGGCTGTCCGTCTCCGGACCCTCCTCTGGGGTTTAACCCCCATCACCGGCGCACCAGAACACACTGTACGCCGTGACCACCCCAGGGACCGAACCAGCACATGGGCGCCAGACGACCCCGTGTATGGCACCCTTGGTCCCCCTGTGACGGGTCAGGACAGTGGCCCCGCCACCTACCACTTTTCGGCCGCAGGGGATAGGGAGAGCGGCCAACGCTATACCGACACTCCTCCTCCCCTGCGGCCCCACCGCGTCCGCCATCAGACGGTGGCGACCCCGCGCAGGCCGCGGTGAGTAGGGCGAGCGGCGCTCCGTAATACCGGCACTCCTCTCCCACCGCGGCCTCCAACCCTCAGCCGCGATGCCTTCTATACCACATCGCGGCCCGCCTCAGTTGCGATGGCGCCCATACGCCACCGCAACCTTCTTATTGGCCGCTACGTCGTCGGCTTGTCGACAAAAGCCCTGACGAGCGGCCCCTCCTCGGGTTCCTCTTCGCTTCACCGTGGTTGTCCAAGCCACGGTTACTGAGCCCCCCCGCCTCGACAATGCGGGAACCCACCGGGGGGGGTGGCGGCGCACCTAACCGAACCTCGCAGATACGCCACAGGGGCTGCATTTCATAGACGGTCCATTAGTCTTATAGTTGAATGCCCTGACTAAGGACGCCTCAATTTATTCAGATACTAGCTTCTGCCAGCGGCTTCGCCCGCGTGAAAAGTGTTTTCTTATCCCAAGGGAACATTATACCGGGATGAAAAGTCTATGTGCTATTCCGGACTATAATCTATGTCTGTGCCAAATTTCATTCAAATCCGTTCAGCCCATTAACAAACATACATCCACACACATTCCATCCAAACTTTCACATTTATAATATTA
This sequence comes from Orthosia gracilis, assembly GCA_947562075.1. NCBI lineage: Eukaryota > Metazoa > Arthropoda > Insecta > Lepidoptera > Noctuidae > Orthosia > Orthosia gracilis. The sequence continues at coordinate 11,455,140 of OX387265.1, forward strand.
ACTAAGATAGTGTGATTAGGTGTTCGCGCACGTAGAGAATATCGGACCAAAGATCGGCTCGAGATTGAGGTTGAAGTACGTCTTTGTTTTCGGCGTACGTTATTAAATTCATTGCCCGTACTAGGGTCCTTAATTTATTCAGATAATAATAGGTATTTACCTATGAAATTGTCGTTCGAGTACTGGTCTAAAAATCTAAATATTTTTTTTTCAAAATTACCCAGTCGTGTTTTTATTGATTAGTTTTATGTTTTCATCGCATTTGAATACTTTTCTTCATCATGGATACGTTAAAAATTCGAGTAATTATGGAATATGAGTAGGTACTGTCGTGGCAGCAACGCGGAACAAGCGGCACCCAACATCAACGACGTTTACGGAGCGAACACTACAAACGGACGCACCACCACTTTCGTTCTGGAAAATACGACCTGAAAAATGCACCCCGTGGTCGTCCGAAAACTCTGGTCAACAATGACGAATTAAAAGCAATTGTGGAAGCTGATAATACTCAATCTACGGATGAATTAGCAGCAGCTTTCGACATTAGCATCAATACAATATTGGTCCATTTGCGTCAAATTGCCAAGTTAAAAAAGCTTGACAAAAGGGTGCCCCACGAAATCAATGATCTCCAGCATGAAGTACCTACGCGTCGAGACGTGCCTTGCACTGCTCAACAGGCACACAAACGAAGCAATTTTGAAACGCATTGTTAGCTGCGACGAAAAATGGATTCTGTTTGACAATCGCATGCGCTCAACAAGTCGGTTAGATCCTGGTTCAGCACCTAAACAATGCCCTAAACGAAAACTTTCTCCTAGAAAAGTGATGGTCACTGTTTAGTGGTCTAGGGCCGGTGCGATTCATCACAGCTTCTTACCAAACGGGATGAGTGTTACTGCAGATTTGTACTGTGAAGAACTGAATACCATGATGGAGAAGCTCGCACGTCTCCAACCAGCTATGGTAAATCGCACCTGCACAAGAACGCGCGACCTCATACTGCACAACAGACGGTCTCCAAGTTATAAGAGCTGGGTTTGGAAGCTCTCAATCATCCACTATAATCATCAGACCTTGCGCCTACAGACATCTACTTTTTTCCAGATTTGGGAAATTTCTTGGCGGGAAAAATATCAATACCCGAGAGGCAGTACAAAATGCTTATCAAAAATTTGTTGCCTCCCGTCCAGCTGATTTCTTCAAGAATGGCATCAATTAACTGCCACAGCGTTGGCAAAGACGCATCGATTGCATGGGTGATTACGATGATTAAAATAAATGAATAATATAGAAAAAAAATACGTAAACATATTTAATAAAATACAACAATTTCATTGGTGAAGACCTAATTAAGTATTGCGCAGGTAGAGAAGATCGAGCTAAAGTTTGGCTCAAGAGTAAAATACGTATTAACATATATACATACGAGATAAACTACGTCATTTTATTATTTTCGGGTATATCTCATTAAGGTGATTGCCCCGACTTTGGGCAGAAATGGATTGTAACCCATAAGCAGGCAGACAATCCCTCAAAGTGAGCGAGGTTTACCTCCGAAATGGCATGGAAAAAATATCATATTAAAACCAAAGAGATGTCAAACACGTAAATATAACACGATATCTCGTGGGAGCAGCCCGATTCAAACAATAAAACGTCAATAACTCTTTTGATCAGCAGAACCGATTTTCACCAAACATAGCTAAGAACACTCGATAAAGACGCCTTTCAAACAAACCGTAATCAAAATCGGTGCATCCGTTTAGGAGCTATGATGAGGAGATAGATACACAAACACACAGGTACACACATCAAACTTATAACACCCCTTTTTTTTCGTCGGGGGTTAAAAATTAATTCGTAGATAAGTAAGTACTTCAGTACAAGTTCAAGATGTGAAAATTCTCCAACACTAATAAGGAAAGAATCGTGACTAAAGTCACACTTCAAACCATAACAATATTCATGTATAAACTTATGTATAATTGTCCACACAATATTACATTTCAAAATCATTTTACAAACAATATGTTGATGAGTAACAACACCACTCTTAAGCCCATTTTTTTAACCGTAGTTAGCTAAACCAAAGATTAAATATGTTAACCAATGGTTTAAAATTTCGGCAAAACGCGTTTTTCTTCTATTATTGGCATCACAAAGTGTTAAATAAGTTGAAGAGTTAATAATGTAGAAACGCGTTTTTCTGAAATTTTAATCCATTGGTTAGCATATATTTTAACCATTGGTTGAGTTAACTACGGATAAAAAACTGGGCATTAGTTATAATAAATTAAAAATTCTATTCACATTCGAGTTTCTATTACGACTAATAGTGAATAGATGCGATACGCCGAGCATTGACTTCTATTTTAATTATAAGACAATAATAAATTGAACAACCAACTTACTAAAAAACTACTACTAAAATTACATAACCCTATCACCAAGTGAAATAGGATTCAGATTCGTTTCGCAATCATTTTCGTAGCCGCAAGAAAAAGGTTGGTCGTCTCTAATAAAAAAAGGTTGAAAACAAAGGCGGTATGTAACCTTTTTGGTCGCGATGGTTGAGATAAAATGGCGGGTGACAAATATATCTGTCGCAGATTGATAGAGCATCTCGTTATGATTGCAAGTGGGTATTTGTAGAGCGGGAGCTGGGTCACGATTATGTACTGACCATCATAATTACAATTTTTACAACAGGTCGGTATTGGCTTTTGTTGTTAGTTTGACTGGATGCCGCTGCGTTCTAGAACTTTCCATGGTGCGACAACGAATCTAACTTTCACAATCCAGGTATGGGTGAAACGATTTCTCTTGGTAAGAGTAAAAAGGTTGTTATTATTGTTTATCATCCAAATATGAGGCTTCCAAGAAGCCGTTCGGGATGGCTTTATGAGCCGGAATTAATGATAAGATTATTATCTATTATCCTTTTGTGGTCCTGCATTTAAAAACTGTAGGGACTCAAAAGCCTAGGCTGACCGCTATCTACTAAAATGCGTCTAACTGATTGACGATGCTAAAAATCCTCGTCCCTAAGCCCAAGCCAGGCTCCCAGTCCACTACTTAGTATGCCAAACTCATACGCAGCTCAGCTACTGTTTCCATGAAGGCGCACCGAATAATACCGAGCATTGCCGAGATGCACCGACATTTGCATAGCATTACCATGTTTAACGCATCAAAAAATATGTAGCAAACGTGAGCTTTATTTGCGGAATATTTAGGTGAATCGTGCGGTTTTAACAAGCTTTTTTTTGTTATTCATTCAGAGTTTTAAGAAGTAAAAATGCCGACTGTGACGAATTCTCTGGTGGTAATAAAAATGAGAGTTTATTGGTCTTGAGTTCAACAAGAACGCGTGGGCGTTCGTCAAGTCCAACAAAGACGTTCGGAGGTCGCACCGATTTTAATTATTCTTTTCTCAAAGTTTGACGTAGACTATAGCCAGCATCTTTGTGATTGATTTTTTATTGCACCATTTTAATATTTTTTGTGCAATTAGGTGAACATAAGCCTTTGAGCTCCTCAGTTTAACTAACAAAAGATAATGAAATTAATTCGGAATATTTAATTTACCTTGGCGAATTTCTTCCTATACTGACCATACAGAAACCGGATATCCAAACCGACTTGGCCGGTTTTAACCTGATATTAAAACCGGCCAAGTGCAATCACAAAAAAATGGCAAAAAAATCATGTTTGTTGTATGGCAGCGGGACTTAAAGATTTATTTTGTTCCGTTTTTAGTATTTGTTGTTATAGCGGCAATAGAAATTCATCATCTGTGAAAATTTCAACTGTCTAGCTGTCACGGTTCGTGGGATACAGCCTGGTGACAGACGGACAGACAGACAGATAGACGGATCGTGGAGTCTTAGTAACAGAGGCCCGTTTTTACCTTGGGTACGGAACCCTAAAAACAATACTGTACATTCATCTCATCATTTTCCTGCCCTTGTCCTATGTTACTAGATCGGCGCAATACGTTTTCATCTGCCATTCTCCTCTGTCAATAATCACGCTATATCACATCACCACGCATCATTCACTCCAGCTAGAATTGAATTTGGCACCACGATCAGGCTTCTAACTTCGGCAGAATGCTTCTTATATTGAGTGAGCATTCTCCCGTCTCTTATCCCAATAAAGGCTGACACGTAACTTCCAAACATCTTAAAACGATTGTTTTTTGTTGTAAATTCTCGTGATGTGTGGAGAGCTTGTAGAGAGTATTTATCTAAAGGTGTGGACGAACGTTTTAGTCATTATCGCGCAGACGCAGCCGGGAATGTCGCTATTATCGTGCGCACGCGCCGGTACACAGACCAGAGAACTTTTTAGATGGAAACATATTATATGTTTAGATGGACTAAATCTAAAATACATGAAAATACGGTTTTGTGTGGAAATGTGGATTTTGGCGATCATTTAGTAAACTGTTGTATCCAAAGGTCATATGACAGCCAATCTAAGCCGCCGTCAAAACCAAGTTGAAGAAAACACCTGCATCATCAGTCTTCAGGAGTCCACTGCTGGACAATGGCCACTCCTATCACACGCCATTTATCTCGATTCTCGGCAATTCTTATCCAACTGCTACCATCTTGCGAAGATCATTGTTCCACCTAGCCTTAAAACATCCCATCTTACTTTTGTCGATCCACGAGAACAGATTTAAATTATGTTATCATTTAATGTCGTGACAATCTAAGAAGTCGGATTTGACAGCTATAAAAATACTTAAAATAATTAAACTTGATGCTTACCAATGATACTCGTTGTTATAGTGTATAACGTAACATAGTAATGAATAGAATATAATAATATATAGGATTATTAATTTTATTTTTCAATTTCTTACTTACAAAGTTATCGCGGTGTGTAAAATGAAAAACGTCATCGGACTTCTTAGAGATTCTCACGATTACAATCTAAACTACATATAAGTTAAAATCTTATTTTCATGAATCTATTTATTTCAAGTATTTTTACTTACTTATTTAATACAATTTTTAGTTTGAATTCGAAATGCAAATTAAAACAAGTCTTGAAAATGTATGCATTTATAGTGATTATTGATACTATGCTTTTGCTAGGTCACTTATTGTTTTTTATTAGGGGTACTTTGGATCTAGGCCAACTCTATCCATTTCTCCGTCTATGGTCAGGGATGTTGGATTCATCTCTCGAGTATGTGTCGCCCAGACAGACGTTATCTTGTCGTAAACTGCTCGTAAACCGCCGGCAAACTGACTACAGATAAGTCCTCTTAAATTTTAGTACAATCTCTAAGTATTGGGCGCTTCGGACAAAAGGTTTGAAAGTGCTGGCCACTTTGCCACTGGTGGTGAAAAAAAAAACTAAGTAGGTTGGTTTATAAAAACAATTGCTACTAGAAAATGTGAGCATAAAAATGCGGTATTTTGTTAAATAGACTATTTTGCTTTTGTTTTTATATATACAAAATATATGGTTTCAGAATTAAGTATCAATGGAGTTAAGAATGTATGTCAAACGCTTCTTTAATGCTAAAATTTGAAAGGTTTTGATGCAATATTAGTTTGACATATCAATCAATGAGCCTTTTATCCTGAACTTTTAGGATTGCTATCTAAAATATTGGAATGTTTTACAGAATGTCTCTCAACTCAATGTGCCTTTTGGTATAGGCCTTCTCTAACATTTCCATTGCTTTATATCTCTAGCTACTCCTCTGCAGCTTGAACCGGCTGCTAATTTTATCTCATCCTCCAATCTCTTTCCTTGTTATATTTTTCTTGAGCACTTCCAACGTCTGCGTCTTCGATCGACACTCCATAACTTTTGAAACTACTAAAAGTTTTCTCAGTGTATAATTCCATACTAAAACACAGCTTTGTATAAGGATTTGTAGCGATAGATGTAAGGTTCGTAAAACAAGTAACCATCCATTCAAACAATACACATTTGTATGAGTGCCACACAGCCTTTGTACTAAAGTCATTACACCTTCCATTTATGTACAAATAAAAACAAACAGTCGAAGAAAATAGACTCTGACGTCAATCTGCTTCTAGGTTAAAAATAATACTTGATGCACATGGAATCTATTATCTAACCACAGTAAATATATAAGATAAATATAGGTATATATTTACTTTGTGTATACTATGTTTATATTTATAAATAAAATGTAATGCAGTGCGTTGGTTAGCGCATCACTTGAAAACGTCTGGACCAATTTGGTTAACTTTTGTTTAAAAATGTTCGTCATAGTTTTTAGGGGTAGATTTAGACGGGCTAGGGGAAGAGTGTGTTTGTTTTTTTTGTTTGAACGCACTTATATCTAAATCCATTTTTCATATAATAGCCCAACATTTAAAAAAAAGTCTATTTAACATCACGCTACGGCCGAGCAAAAAGATAAAAAAGTGATGTGAGCGGGCGAAACCACGGGACACAGCTAGTGGAACAAATAAAATCAATTTAGTTTTATTAATTGAGGTTAAAGCGAGGCTTTCGTCAATAAACGTTAGGAATCTAGTTCATGCTGAGTTAGAGCTCTTAGGATTTTATGGGAGACGATATCTTAGATCTTTTCAAGGATATTTCTAGCTGTAGTGGCTTTTTACACGATTGTTTTGGATTAGATATTAAAATAAAAGAAAAAGAAGAATAAGAAAGAAAAAGTATTTAATAGGGTAGTTTATTGAAAATTTAGGTAGATTAATAAAAAATATTCGACACGTATTTTTTCTTTTGACAAGTAAACATAAAGTACCGACGATAAAATGCGTTGAAATATCGTGTGACGTCACGCCGCTAGTACACTTTATATAACTGCCTTAGTGACGTCACAAGCCCCAACTCCTGAACTTTGACGAGCTTTAACTTTGTCAATTTTTATTGATTTCGTAAAGCAAAAAATACATGGTCCAATATTATTTGATAATCTCACCGACGCGACGGACTAAATAGACTTGTTAATTTTCAAAAACGACATACTAACATTAGTAGATTACAAGAACATAATTTGCTTATAGATTTTGCAATGATAATGCATATGTGTGTAGGGTGTGTGTGTTATTTTCTTACAGAAAATTTTCCTACAAATTTTTGTATAATATTTCCGCAATCTTTTTCTCCTCATTTAGGCATACATAAAACATCACAGATATCGATGATAGGAAACCGGCAGCCCAATTGCGTAGTGAATTCCGCAAGGCGAAGGATTTGATCTCATCAATCGACCAATCACATAGACGGAAATCTAAAACGCGTATTTCATCTCGCACGTGATTTGTCGATTGATGGAATTAAATCCTTCGGCTTGCCGAATTCACTTACGCAATTGGACTGCGGGACTTATAGGTAAGTCTGAAATCGTCAACGCAGCTTGAGCATAATAATATTATGTATACGATTCCATTTTTATTATTTCTGGGCCGTTAATAGGTGTGTGCTGAGATCAAAAATAAACCTAACTAGACCAGACGGGATGACCATAATGCCATGGAAGGTGGGTAGGCCTTTGGTGTGGGATGCAACATATGTCGACACCCTTGCGCCATCCTATCTTCTTAGCACGGCGGGCTGTGCTAGGGCAGCTGCTGCTAGTGCAGAAAACCTCAAACGGCGCAAATACAACAACCTTATTGGAAGTTATATATTTGAGCCTTTTGGGGTTGAAACATTAGGTCCATGGGGTCCGAGTGCTCTTCGAGTATTTTGAGATGTAAGCAAGCGGTTAGTCGACTCTTCACGTGACCAGAGAGCTGGGCTTTTCCTTGGCCAGTGAATCAGAATTGCCATCCTACGTGGCAATGCTGCCAGCGTTCTGGGCACTTTTCACGTTGACAGTGATGTGGACGAATTTTTTTACGCCCTATGACCCCTGCCCTTTTATACGTGTTCGTCGTATTTTATTTAAGTGTATATATAGGTAGTTACTGTTAATTAAGTAATATATATTATATACTATGTAAATTTTAATTGATATAATTGAATAAAAACAACCTAACTAAGCCTAATTTTGCTTAAACTTGAAAAGCACTTAGTCACAATCATATTTTATCAACATCTAGTTACCCGGACCTACTTTCAACCACCTAAGGTGCATTGATCTCTGGTGATTATTCAATGCGGTAGTTGACCTGTACTGAGTAATTGTAATAATACAACCAGCCCGATTGTTTATGGGACAATGGATACCATAATGACATCGCTTTCTACGGATTTTGGGTTAACAATAAGGAGACTTCCAAAATGTTCTGAATCTTTCTTTGGTCAGTTTTTGATACCTTTTAACTGCGGAATTTATGTAGAACGTCTTTGAGTTCGCCTTAATTTCGTATTTCAAAGCATGTGCATGCTTTGCCCTACATACATTGCTTCATATGTTCAAAACTCCGTGTACTCGACAGTGTAAAACTCGCAATGTATATTGTTACAACGTATGTTGTTGTCCGCGTTTATACCGAGTTTAACAATTTAACAACTTATGGTCACATCCGCCTACCCCTCCGAATAATACAGACGTTATGTTTTGTTATTTTTAATAAGAACTGGAGAACCTTTATTATTTTTAAAAAGAACTGGAGAGACTTTCTTTTATTTTTATCCAACTACGGCGAGGCCAAAAGGAAAGGTTATGATTTTAGAAGTCTTTGTATATAATTATGTTTGTTTGTATTTAAGTATGTTTTTTTTATAATTGATAGGCTTGCGCTTGACCACTATCTCACCTGTTGGTAAGCGATGATGTGGTCGACGATGAAGCACGCTTGCCTAGAAGAAACCTAGTCTCTCTTGACTTAAAGACTCCCAGGTTGTAGCTATCAGTAAATACAGACTCCGGCAGGGAATTCCACTCTTTTGCTGTGTGCATATTAAAAGTATTCCCAGAACGTTTGGTGCGTATGGGTGGGATATCCACCATGTATCGATGACGCATCGCCGTACGTCTGGTAGTCGGATGATGGAACGGGCTGAACGGAATTAGATCATGCAATTCCAACGCACACTCCCCGAAATGTAACCGATATACCTGGCTGGCAACTCGGCGCCGATGTTCAAGGCTCTGGAGCCCAGACTCGACTAGTATCTCATTGCTGATAAGCCTCTTGGCCCGTTTTTCCTTCGACTCAAGTGCATCCAGCTGGTATTTGGCAGATCCGTCCCATAGATGAGAGCAGTACTCTATGCATGGTCTAACTTGCGCTTGATACAAATTGAGCAACTGTTCTGGGGTGAAGTACCGTCTCACCTTCGCAAGGATCCCCAACTTTTTGGCAGCCAGCTGAGATTTTGTCTCAATGAATGGATCAAAATTGAGGGACGATGTCAACGTAACGCTAAGAAGTCAAGTCGGTCCGTTATCGGCACGGTCACATCTAGGAAAGAAGGAGCCGTGTGGAACTGGCTCCTTTTAGCGGAAAAAAGAAACGCCTGGGTCTTAGCAGCACCCGACAAGATTGGTATCGCCTCATTCGGAGACTGCCTTCATGGACAGATTCAAGTGCCCAACCTGGCCTGGCCTCTCGGAGAGACTGGATCTGTGGCCCAGTAGCGCGCGCGTCGGACACGTATCTCTCAGCAACAGTGCTGTTGTCCGCATACCCACAGGTTAAGGTTTTAGCAGATGTTCCTCCGTAGCGCATAAACTATTCATCCGATTTTGATGAATAAGGTGTCAATCGATTGGTTATTATAGTCCGGGTAACATAAGCTAAAAAAAACTCCGTAGTCGTTTTACAGTTTTTAATTATACTTTTTAATAAGAACTGGACAATCTTTTTTTAACGTGCGGAAAAATGAGGTGTCTTTACGAGGTGTTTTTCTAGTGCTATCACCTAAACCGATCAGTGATATAGTTGGTAGGAAGTAAGTGGGTACTATAAAACGAGGTTGCATAGGCTGCGTTCCCTTTAAGAGTTGTTGCTGGCTGAATGTATTTTAAAGTGTCATTCATCTTAAGAATGATCTCATTGTCAACAACTGTCAGAGCGGTAGAGCGCAAAGAGTAATTATGATAAATACGGAAGCTGCATATAGCATAGGCACGTGATATGTAAAAGAATGTAAAATATAATGTATTAATGACAAGTAATTTTAGATATAACGAAAGTAACGCTTATTATTTATTAGATAGCCCTAAAGGTATCACAGTACGCATATCTATGACCTTTTAATTCCCAAACGTTGCAAGGACTCTAGCTAGACAAAGTGACTGTCTATCAGCGACAACGGTTGTGCAAATATTTAGATTGACTACGTGACATTTCGGCAGTGCATGTCAATGAGGGCTTCCGTTTTGTACTCACCAGTTGGCGCCACTGGCGAGTAAAGTCATAACGTTAAGGTTCCCCTAGTCGACGGCACGAACTATTTTGTGCGCGAGGTTAAAATGCATGCTATATAATCCAACAACATGTGCGAAAGACATAAATGCTGTGATGAGCAGTATGAAGCTAGTTCGCGTACGAATTAGCACTTTTGCAAATTTGTATCGAAATGGATGATGATTTAGGGCGAAAACAAGCGCGCGAAATTTTATAAACAGACCTTTGGGAGTCTAGACATCATGAAGAAATAAAATTATTTGTATTGTTGAATTAGTAATCTATCCTTGTATGGAGGCCGTTTTGCAATTTTCCTTCTTCTTATGGTATTTATTTCCGTCCAAAGATGCGTAAAAATTAGTGTTGAAATATGGAACTTCCGACGCTCATAACTTTCATATATTTTATATTTTTACTTTTTTGTTTCCATACAGGACTAGATAATGATGAGACAAATTGATATCATTTTTTTATTTTGAACGTCAAACAGTGGAGTAATCGCTAGACTACGTTTGTATGGAAGAATGATCGACTAGTGTAACCTTAACTGATATTACGCGCACGGAAGCAAAGTTTGAATTAAAATCATTTCTAATGCCGTAGAAGTGCGATTTAATATAAAATCGAGTATTGATTTAATATATAACCGTAGTTTTGTGCAGCCCCTTTTTTTCGAAAAAAAGGCAGATATTTTTTTTCTGAAGCATAAAGCTATTAAAGCAGTGCAAGTGGTTGGTAAAATCCGTATCTACCTATTTCTATCTGTCATATTTCGAAAATATTCGCAATAATAAAAACAATAGTAAATAAACTCGCGCAAAACGCCAAAAACTATGAAATTTGAAATTTTGAAGATCTCACTCTACACCAGCGCTCCTAGCGGCTAATTCAAACGCGGTAGCTCCCATACTGCCATTCCACACATCTTGAAAATTTTGACAATTGCGTTGCCGTCCCGTCCGCTAGCGCCAGTGTATGCAGGCCATAAGTCGCTGATAGACTGCCACTTATTTATCCTCAGGGAGGTTTTTAGCTCGATTATTAGAAACACAAGTCAGTAACTCAGTACACCCAATGATGACCTATTTCGGGTCTTTCAACTCACGCACATAGACCTATTCAATGAATAGGTATTCATCTCTCTGAGAGTTCTCATAGACAGCGAGTACTGTAAACAGATAGCCAACAATCTTCTCAACAATAGAATGATAGAGCCTGTTGTCCACGCCGCTGTGACATACTGAGCTTACGTAAAAGCGTAGTTTACTGTATGATCGTAGTGTTTTCCATTTGTGTCGACACAGAGAATTTTCTTGATGATTTTCGAACAAAAGAAAGTGCCACGATCGAAGTTCTTTTGCTGAGTCGTAGCTTCTATCTTATGTAAAGCTTAATTCGGTAAATAAGCTTATTTTCTTTTGAACTTAAAATAAAACAAACTATGATATATAGACTAACCTTATATCGTCCTACTAAATTATAATGTGAAAGTCTGCATATTTGGACGTGTAATCAAACATGCCTTAGGAGCTGAACAGATTTGGATGAAGCTTTTTAAGGCAGATCTTGTCCTGGATACCTAAGGTCATAGGACAGTTTTCATCCTGGTAGACCGTTCCCTTGGGAAAGTTCTTCATATTTTCTTGTCTTCTTCAACCTCATATTTTCACTAGGTCGGAGTCTTGGTATAAGCTAGTTTACCATAAATAGTTGTTTTAATCATACAATAGATATTTACAAGCCCAAACATTTGATCCTCCCTAAAACTATGACACATTGTTAGAATATTACGATCTTACGCAAATCAGTTTACCGTTAGTACTTCGTCAACGTTCCTTTTGGCGTCGAGTTGCGGTCAACGATGCGATTGTCTGCTAATTCATTGTATTACATATGTATGTCGTATTGTGACGTTCTTATTTAATAGACTGGTGAATAATACTGCCTAAATTTAGCTTGGTTTTATTCTACCTACCCATTACGTTTTGACTTAGCGAAATTAGAAATACGTTGTAAAGTTGGGATATTTTTATTCTAAGACGATGACAAATTTAACAAATTAGGATTGCAATATGAAAGATCAATTCTGCCTATAACATTGTGTAAAAAGCAGGCAGGTAAAAGAAAATTAAAATATAGATTTTATTTCACAGAATCTCATCTTCCGACCTCAACATGAAAATGTGTCGATACCATTGGAAGTCACCCACTCAGTGATATCTGCGTGACGTGTAATCCTACAGACCGGCTTAGATAATAGAATTAGTGGTGACTGGTGTGTGCTGGCCGAGAGTTATCCCACGCGTGGCCCACTCCCAGCCAATTGTACCGACTGCCTCTTGTTCGAGTAGATGCAGGGTAATGGGGGGGTTTCGAGAAACAAATGATGTATGTTATTTGATTGTTGCATGTTGGTGAAACTCAGGAGAGGCACAGGCAAAAAGAAACGTGATCGTTGATCATCTTTTGTTATGGTGGAATAAAAGGGAGTGATCGTCTCTCTCTCGTTTTGAATGCCGTAAGAAGGCAAACCAGGGTATATTTAGCCTAAACATTGCCTGGGTATAACTAGCTATATATAGCGTTATTATAATCTAATCAGTTTAGGTCATAAGTAGGAGATTAGACGGAATATGTCAGTTAGCTCTTCTCAAAAGCGTCCTCGATAAATGCCTTGAAATTAGGTGATATTACAGATAATAAAGATGTCTGTGTTGTTGTAATTCGGACGATTTGCTGAAATTGATAGCAAGGAAAAGATACATACTTACGGTCATCGTTGTCCTTATCATTCCTAACTGCATATGGAGAAAAAGGAAGTTCATAACATTATTTGCCATAAAACCTACTCTAGATTGAGTAACAGATCAAAAACACCCTATCTCCAACAATCAAATAACATAAAAACACACACAATTGACAAAAGTACACAACCCATCAATTTACCCGTAGTGTAAAACTCAATGAAAAAGAAGAAAAAACATAATCCAATATGTCTGCCGTTTCCGAATTCACGAAAAATGATACGGTGTCCACAATTCAGGGAAGTGGGAGCCGCATTTATCCAGTTTTCGAGTCGGGTATAAAAAGAGCGGGGGCTTGTTCCCCCCAAGCGCTCTGGTGTCTCCCCCCCACCCCGCTGGCGCCGGGGGAGTGCGCTGAATCGATATGCAAGTAAAATGTACACCTGTAGTGACTATGCGTTGGGGATTTTCGCGGACTGTTGGTGCTATGATTTTTTTTGAGAATTAAATTAGTGGTAGATATTTTACTTGAATTTTCAAAGTGGATACATCAAAATAATATCCCTGATTTATCCAAACATTAAGGTCTCTTATGGATGCCAGGTACGGTTTCCTCCTTTTGCGTTGATCAGTACAAAAAAGTTAAAGATATCAGTAAGTATTGCTGACCTCCCACTAGGAGGACCGATGACCTGGTTAAGGTTGCGGGAAGGCAATGGATGTGAGACGCACGGGATCGGTCAATGTGGCGACGCCTGGGGGAGGCCTATGTCCAGTAGTGGACGTCTTTCGGCTGAAATGATGATGATGATGATTGCTTTTCGACCTTAAGAAATTCAGCCTGTTTTTACCGTACATCTCTATACGGAGGGCACTGTTTTTTCTCATCCAATAGGCTCAGCTCAAAATATTTTATTTATAATTAGTGGTTTAGTAGATTAGAGTGGGGGTCACTACTAAGATGATGGCTAGTACAGAAGAATTTAAGAAGAAGACACATTGTGTCGACCCCAAAATAAACTGTCATCAAGGCAAGATAATGATGATTATATTCTAAGTAAATACCGAATTTTTCGGTATTTCTAGGTAATAGTAATTTCGCAATGCCTTAAAATATTACGCTGTTAAAAAAAAAACAAAATTTGTCTCCTATTTGATCCTTCTAACCACCCCATCTCAGTCCTCCCACCTCCATACCTCATGGTCACCTCGCACACCCTCTGCGGTGAGTCACTGTCGCTATCTCTTCGTCTGTGTGGGTGCGTGTGTGTGTGTGCGTGCGAGACTCGACGGCGTCTGTCAGTGTAGGACGAGCGAGGTGAATTGGCATACGAACTACGATTACACAAAGGTAATTATTATCCATAGAGGTTTTAATTGGTGAGCAATATTGGTTTATCGATTGGCTTTTTTTAGATGCATTTTGTAAGTGCTAGTTGTGATGATTGTAGTTTGGTGTTGAAAGGGCAAATGTTTGGGCTCAGACCAAACCAAATAATTCATAAGTTTGGTTTGTCGAAAACTCGGTTTGGGTGCCTGTCAGACTTTTGCATAATGGAGAGAATTTCCAAACGAGTGATGGAAGGTGACGTCAGATTTTCTATCTACTCGTACAATATTTTACATGATACAATTTTCGAAAAACTTTTTTCTGAGGCGTGAATAGGAGCAACCCATTGCTGAAGCCATCGGGGTCCATTAAACACGATTCTACAACTGTAAAATACGCTATGGAATTCACTGGATACGAAAAGATAGTAAGGTTTTCAAAAACATAACTGTTTCGTGTATGTAATTTGTTCATTGGTCATTCTTTTTATGAAAACTTCATACCAAAACAAAACATCCCTACTATCCACCGGCAGTTAGGTGTTGTTTTTAATATTTCACTGCGCGGACTAGAGACACGCGCGTCTCGGGGGAGCACACACAATCATACACAGCCATACACAACATACATACACAAGTGAACATCACACAAGCACTAACAAGATAAACTTTGCATACGTATTGTAGACACACCTTTATTGAGCCGAGATACGTGTGTAGGGTGCATTTAGGGTTAATATAGAAGAGATATTTTATTATCTTTTTGAATATTTATTTTTGAGGGTAAATAGGACATGTGGGATCAATGTTGTGCGCGCCTGCGCTATTTGGAGCCTCTGTAAAGATAAATACGAACTATATTTTCTCTGGTCGTAGCAACTCGGGAGGTTTGCAATTGAATTTTAACACAAGAGCTGTATTTTGCGGGCAAAGCAACTGAGAAGCCTTTCGTTAGGTACCTAATGCTCTGATCTACTAGTCAAAAAGACATTCTACCAGTGATAAGAAATATTAAAACTCTGAAATGTGCGGGATTCACCATTTAACATTCGTTGTCGGTGACAGAAAGTCACTTTATCTGGGCCCTGAGGATTTAATACAGAAAGTTCTTATGACGTTCTTACGTATTTTTATAAGCGTCCTTTCTCTAGAGCACTAATCAGCAATAAATTAGTCTATCTTAGCTAAAATCAAATTTTCTCTGAAGAAACTTATTTTCGTCGAGTGCCCGGTAAATGACACAAGCTAAACTAACCCCTTATATTACTGAACCGATGCTTTCATATACCTCTGGCCAAAAGGGTATGGAAAATGGACAGACAGACAGGCAGTCTGTGCAAGCAAAAACGAGACCAATATCCACTAAACAAAATCAATCAAAGTGAAATCGTTTTCCTTAATCAATTAGGCATACATTTCCCTGGCAGCTGGTCTATTGCGACGACTTCCACGTACTCGTGTGAGTAGTAAAAACAGCAGACAGTCGCATATCAATGGCGACGTAACTTCATCTCGACACATTCCCATGCAAAACTGAACTGAATCATGTAGAGACATGGAGGGGAGAGGAATGGAGTGCTAAGGCAGAAGGACGGCAGGCTTATTACGTATCTTTTGCAGGGGCAAAACGATAGCGATCAAACGCTTTATGTCATAAAAGTCGGCATTACCTGCAGTGTAGGTATGGTAGGTCCTACACAATCGTTGGCTAATCGCTCGCTGTTTGTCAAAAGCACTTATTTAAAAAAAAACCGCCAACAACTCTAAAACTTTTGTATGGAAGAGCAATTATTGCAGAAAAATCTTTTTGCGCTTGCAAAAGATACGTAATAAGCCTGCGGGTTGATACTGATACTGTACCCTGATTGTAGTCCAAAAGCTAAGTTCAGTTGGTTTAGCTTAGCTAGCATAGCTGATCTAACTTTGTATACTACACAGTTTAGCTTAGCTCTTGATCCGCAAACGGCTTTATAAGTGCTATGAAACGGAAGGAAATTATAGTTATAATTACAGTCCCTCTGTTAAAAGTTGTGGGGATTATCTATCGTGTTAGTGACAATCGGACGAGATGCACATCTAAGTCTGTCCTTGTAATTACATTCAGGTAGGTAAATAACTTGTTTTTCACATTAGCGTAGTCGCTTGCTCGTTCTAAAGCGAACTAATAAAATCTTCTATGTGACAATTAGATAGATTCAACCTTAGTATGGTTTCAGTTTTCTAAGAATTGTTGTCAAACAGTATAATTACTTAACTTGATAACAATTTATTAACATATATACAATTGAATATTCTAAAATATAAACAAACCTAAATTAAAAATAATAAAAACAAATACAAAAGTGAGACGGAAAAGAGCTCATTGTGCATAAAAAAATTCGTCCACATCGATGTCAATGGAAAATGTGACCAGAACGCTGGCAGCATTGACACGTTGGATGGCAATGCTGATTCTCTGGCCGAAGAAAAGGCCAGCCCTCTGGTCACGTGAAGAGTCGACGAGCTTTGTGCTAATTTCTCGAAAAACTCGATGCGCACTCGGACCCCATGGACCTAATGTTTCAACCCCAAACGGCTCAAACATATATCTTTCAATAAGGTTGTTATATTTGCGCCGTTTGAGGTTTTCTGCACCGGCAGCAGCCACCCCAGCACAGCCCGCCGTGCTAAGAAGATGGGATGGCGCAAGGGTGTCGACACAACATCATTTACTTATTTCAATTAAACTTTTTAAAAAGTATTTTTGAATTGTCAACCGTCGTAATAATGAATTTCCATGCTTTTATATCAATCTTTTATCCATTCCGTGGTCATTTAATATTCACGGCAAATGTTAACCTGTCGCCGAATGTTTCACGGACAAAGAGAATATACACAATGTGTGGTAAATAAGTTGCTGCAATTTATCATAAAAGCCGATACAATCATCCAGATCGTATCGGGTTTTATGTTCCTACTCAAATACTTATATATATTAGTGTCGCTCTCCATTTGCTAGCTCATCGATGCATAAAACAATGTTTACGTAACGTTTGCATAAGTGTCGCTTCTGCGCGCCTAGTATTGCGTTACTAAGAAATGCAGCATAAACTACAGATTTTTATTGAATTCGCCTTCTATGGACTACAAAGGCTTTGCCGGAGTCTGTGTTTCCCGATAGCTACAATCTCGGGGTCTTTAAGTCTATAGTGAATAGGTTACTTCTAGGCAAGCGTGCTTCACCGTCGACCACATCATCGCTTACCATCCAGGTGAGACAGTGGTCAAGAGCGAGCCTATAAAAAAAAATATAGTGTATTTTCTGATGTAGTTTTTTAGAGCAGAGCAAAGTTTTTTCAAACTAGGTTAATAAACTTTCCTGTAAACAACTAACAATTTTTCAGGGATGTAAAGGACATTGAAAGCCACGGTGAAATTGCGATCAACGAACAAATTGAACTTGCCATATTTTAAGGACAGAATACACAACAAAAAAATCCTAACATAAAATGCCCTAACGTGTCGCGATGCCAAATGTTTTTTTTTCTGTATAGGCTCGCGTTTGACCACTGCCTCGCCTGATGGTAAGGTGTAGATAAATGAGAAATTTACTTCCAAAGATTCCGGGGACTTCATAACTTTTGGGTACTTGTATCTCTCTCTTGTATATTGTATAAATAGTACACCAAAGACTACTTGCAGTACTGTTTTCGTTTCATTTTTAAAATCCATCCAAACGTTGTCTTGAAAAGATCGCCCATTGTGTCACCCAGTGTAATGTTTACTTCTTCTATACTTTCTGTAACTTATATGGTGAACATAATAAAGAGTATTCTATTCTATTCTCTGGCGTTCTAGATATTATTGATTGTTTAAACGTCTTCTACTCAAATTTCACCCAAATAAAATTAATGATAATTTGGATGTTTATTTCTAAGAACACGCAACCATTTTATGTTTTTATATAATAACGTAATAGTTGCACATTTTTAGGCTCATCAAAATATATGAATTAAAATATTTAAAAAATGTTTATTGGTTAAATATTTAAATGCAACATCATTGGGAAGTAGAGCGGGAACGTGAAGACGTGATACAATAAGTAAATTATTATCTATACTAATATTATAAAGCTGAAGAGTTTGTTTGTTTGTTTGTTTGAACGCGCTAATCTCAGAAACTACTGGTTGGAATTGAAAAATTATTTTTGTGTTGGATAGTCCATTTATCGAGGAAGGTTATAGGCTATATAACATCACGCTACGACTAAAAGGAGCGGAGCACAAATGAAAAATGTTGCAAAAACGGGCAAAATTATTCCTTTTTGAGAGATTCCGTTGCGTGCGCTGCGTAAGCGGTTAAAATTTCGCAAAAATCATGTATGTAGTGTAGGTAGGATAGGCTAGGTAGGCTAAATGGGTAGGTAGGTAGCCAGTTGACGGGAGCGGAGCCGCGTGGGGCAGCTAGTATTTTATACCACACAACATATTAATATCAATTACAGTGCGTTCGTCTCGTAAAACTCGAAAATGGCTTGACTGATTTCAAAAAATATATATTTTTATTTTGTCCTTCATACAAATAATCAAATCAAACTCTATGGTACAAAGTTCCACTTGTTTAAAATACTTAAATACTAGCTGCCACCCGCGGCTTCACCCAAGTGGTATTAATACATCTCCTAATATCTTTATAAATTATTATAAAGATTTTGGGAGAAATACTAATACCAGACCTTTGTGTTATTCTGATTCTAAGCTATATATATATGTTAATGAAACTATATTTCTGTAAAATTTCATCAAAATCCGTTCAGTTGTTTCTACGTGAAAGAGAGTAACAAACATCTATCCATCCATCCTCACAAACTTTTATAATATAGTAAGATTATATCCGCAAAAGAATTATTTTCTTTATAAATAGCAATCTATCAGCGCGTGGCAATACTGCCAGTTTTTTGGGCGAATTTTCCTATTGACTGTGGTGGCGAAGAATTTTTCGATGCCCAAAGAATTTCCTTTCCCTATTTTATACACAATTAGGTAATTTTATTAGCTTGTTTATACAAATTTATTTATTATTCATCTAATGTCTTATAACTTTAAATAAATATGTTTCTTCATTATGCATTATAATGGTCGCCATGAATGGCTATCACCACTGGCTATATGGTGATAGAAATCTGGTCTTATATAGTTAATGTAAGTCTGAAATAGCCAAGTCAGAGGCCTGTGGGGTTCCCAGGGGCGGCTTAATTAACTTCGACACTAGAGGTGGCAACATCCTCACACGAAAAGAAGAAGAAGAAGTGATAGTGTCAAAAAAACAGACAAAGTGTCATGTCGGTAGCGCAAACCAATCCCATACATTTTTTACATTAATGGTCGGCACAAACGGGCCACCGTTGGCCAGAGACAACGACTAAACACACTTTTCCATATACTTTATATAGACGCATCGCACATGTGTTGACGGTGGCGGACACTCGCTACTGCAGTGTGCACGTCTCGCCACTTGTGGTCGGTGCGGACCACACAAGACGCGATGCCCGCCACTGTCGCGGTGCTCCACCCCCACTCAGTTATGCGTTAGGCATCCTAAGCATTGCACGCGTAACCATGGAGCACGGTCGCCTCAATGGATATCGATACTATCATATCGGAATCCAATTACGTCCCCTATTTGGGATTCACATTCTGATCTATCCAGCAATAGTAACGTGGCGGCTTCCAAACACCGGTGGCTATCGCGCACTTCTGTCACTGTTACAACTATGGCGATAGTGGGCGACAGCCAGCGGTGGCCCGTTTGCGCCAAGCCTAGACAATCGTCATCGCTGCTAGATTGTCACTTTGTAATGGTGTACAATTTATAAAGAATACCTTTTGAATTAAGTTTGGCAATACTTCGGCGAACCTGCGACAGCGACCTGGTTAAGGTTGCGGTAAGGCGCTGGATGCGAGACGCACGGGATCGGTCAATGTGGCGATGCCTGGGGGAGGCCTATGTCCAGCCGTGGACGTTTTTCGGCTGATATGATATGATATAAATTTATCTTTGTCCTCTGCACCCCTTCAAATACACCACCATTTTTTTATGTTTACTGTCAAAAATTCAATTAATAACATTAGTAGGTGCGGTACAGCTGAACCATAGACACGCCTCTGCGATGAAAAACCTCTATTCACCCCATCTCCAGGGAAATATACAGAAAACGTCGCTTTTATAAACACTCAACTTTTTGTTATTCCGTTTAAAAAGTTTGATGTCAATTAATTTGTTCACAAAGCCACACGAGAGGTTTGTTTTGTTATCGTCACATTAAATGTAAGGAATAGATAAACTTGTAGAAGCAAAAATGTACAAATAACCAACAATTGCCGAGACTATGCCAAAGAAGGATTGTTTTTGCTGGGTTTTGGGAACTTTAAATAATCTCAGATATAATTAGAAATAAGAATAGAATAAGAATAAGAATCTTTATTTGTAAACATAGGTAGTTACACGGTGTGCGAGATGTTACAATAGGTACTAGTTAGATTCTCTATGTTTTGCCGTGAAGCGTACAAATATTATCATATTTTATTTCATTAATTTACAAAAAAAAAAAATATATCAGCAAGAAGTCATTTTCAATTTTAAGAAGAGCTTTAGTGTACTATTAACATTTGTTTAGAAAAACATTAAATGCAAATATAAATTGTCGATAAATCAAAGAAACGTTAAAAATTAGACATCAAATAATGAATTATGATTAATTAAAACAAATAATAATATTATAAAAGATTAGATGTCAAGTAATACTGAATAAGTATCATCATTAGGTACACAACTGGATGTCGAAATCATTTAAATGGTAAATAATAAAATGATCAAAGAATTATCTCAAAAATTAATATCATTAAAAACTTTGATGTCAAGTAATAAAGTAAACAAAGGTCACAACGAAAACTAAAAAAATGTCAAAGATGCAAAATTATTTTGTCAATATAGATCAATAAGATCTCAAATCAATAATACAATTAAACAGACATGTCAATAATTAAGAAATTACAGTGATATTATAAGATTTGAAAATTATCCAATGTCCACAGAACAAACAGTATCAAGTCTACTGTAATGATCAGGTAGTGTCCCCGGCCCTCTATATATTTTTGGACATGATTTATTTATGGGGCATTTCTGTTAGGAAATAGTGAACGCAACCCATAATAGTTTTTATTTATAATCTGTATACATAACTTTTAGTAACTGGTTGTATCGAGTCTCCTCTCTCTTTTCTCTATGGTTGTCTCTATGGTTGACTATAATAATTGCACACTGTACTTGTTTTTTGATTCTTGATATTTATACTATAATAAATAATAACTTTGTGGCACAAACTCTGCCTTTAATTTCATCGATTTCACACAAAATTGTTACTATTGTAACAAATCGATGTAAAAACTTCGCTAGGATTCATTTCGCCAGGGCCTATAATTCTAGTTATATTTCTGTGCTACTATAATGTAATATAAATAAATACAAAATAGCGAGATTGTATAAGGAAAATTACCTTTACCAGTACTTACGTACTGTTTAACACTTATTTCTTTGAAATATTGCTCGAATTATGGTTCGACGAAACCCCGACTTTAATAAACACAGTAAGAGGTAATAAATGCTTTTTCAAATTTTTTCATTAAATTAAAATAAAATACTATAGTGAATTAAAATTTGATCAGTTTAAAGTTCGTCAAAAATATTTATAAACAAAGACATTTGTCTTTAACCCTCAAATGTCCGAGGGGGTAATTCCGACCGCTTACAGCCTGAGGCTTTACCCAACCTTGATTTTATTCCACGCTGTGCCACCTAATGAGGTGTTATTTGTATAAAATTGTACTGGAATTCGTATGTATGTATTTTTTTATTGAACGAGTGAATTTCATCGATCAACGATCAATTTAATTATCAGGTTGAGCAACGCTTGCTGAGGTTGTTCCGTGGGTGGATTGGCGCTGAACCTCAGAAATCACATTGAAATCAAGCTCTTGGTCTTGAGCTCTTGGCTGTGTAGATCACGGTCATTATGGGTAGTAAGAAGATGGGTCTGTCTGTTTTTGTCATTTACCTTTGGGTGGGCTTGACCGTTATCTAATCTGATATTATATTTAGTGATGATGGTGCACGTGAATACAGGGTAGGTAAACTGTTTTTGTTATTTATTAATTATAAGTGACGGAAAAATCTAGGGCCTACTATAATAAATACCACTTTATTTAAAAATAAATACACATATCCACTCCCATGTGGGCTTAATTTTCATAACAGCTAGCTGCCCAGTTACTTAAGGCGATATAATATACGCCCCAATGTTAACGCAGTACTGGCCTTGCGCCCGCCCGGAGCCAAAATATCAATATTGAACCTCCTTTTGAACAGTTTTGTTTGCAAAATATTATTTGATTTACATATGCTATGTCAGTTATGAAGAAATTCCAGACATCATTTTTTCTGTGTAAAAAATATTTCTAAACATCCATTTCGTTTTGGAGGATTATCCAAAAGTTGCAAAAAATTTCGTGTTGCTAATTATTTTTTTAAAGCAAAACTATATGTTATACGAAAACCATGTTTAAAAATAATGTACATGGAACATTAATAGTTTTTTTTTTCAAACCTTTTAACCTAGCCGTTATTAAGGAGTATGCTTTAGAAAGTCACCGTTTTACGGCACTAAAGCGTATGTTTTTTTATTTCACAACACTTGAATCCACGACTCTGATTGTGATTCGGTAGTAAACATCTTAGAATAGAATAGAAAACATTAATTCGACACGGATACAACACTGAGACAAAACAGATACCAAATACTTTGTAATAAAATGTTACTGATTGAAAGGAGTGTCCATGGAATTTCTTGGACGTTCTCCATAGAGACCTACGATACGACGCCGACGCTTGCGAATGTGCAACTAGATCCAACTTAAAAAAAATATCTTTAAATGTTTTAATTGAATTAAATTATTTCGAGTTTGATACTACACAGACACAATACTTACAGATACAACACAACAGCAACAAACACAATGTAAAGAGAATAGTATTATTATTATTTATTTGTTTATTTATCTTGAATTCAGGAAGCATATCTCCAGGTGTTTGGTCTGTTCATCAGCCGCAAATTTATCTTATTGCGTACGAGAAGGTTTTCTGATGTTCATATACTAAGTTCTATGTTAATATACTTCTTAAAATGGTTTCTATTTCTTACATTTTTTAGTTTTCTTGGACAGAAGGAACTTCCCCTTATCCGGATAACGCTTGACTTTTTTAAACCGCTTTTGCCCCATATTTTCAAACACGGGTTGAGTAAAACACATTTTGGGTTTATGTTTACAATTTTCTGATTTAGATCTTGTCGCTTCTATAGCATTTGGATATATTTTCGATAAAATCAGATTAATCGTGTCATCGTCAATTTTCACTTGTTTTACGGAATATTCTTTAATAATAACTGAGCCGAATGCAGACTCTAATATTGGTAGCAGTATAAGAAAAATTGCTAACATTTTCATTTCTTCTGTGTGATGTGTGACATCGACTTTGATTGACAATACCTAGTTATGTTCTGAGGATATTCAATGTGGCGTGAAATATGTAATCAGGTTTTATCGCGTGCTAAGTTTTCAATGCTGCTTCACCTGTCGTTTATTAGTTAAAAACCAGATTTCATAAACACATAATTTTATTACCTTTAGTCCAGTGAGAAGGGGCAGATCAGCAGCTTTATTGCGTAATGAATTCAGCAAGGCAAAGGGCAAAGAGTGTGAAAAATTTACCAATCACATAGACGGAAATCCTTTTATACATTAATTATTTATTGTACACCAAAAACAACATTAAATACAGTGTGATAACAAAGTACAAGTACATGTACAAAGGCGAGCTTAACGCAATATTGAGTTCTCTTAAAGCAAACCAATATGTTCTTATGTTCTTGGTACATAAACTGGTCAAGCAACTCGGTCCATCAATACGTATTCAATAGTGTACGAAATATCTACATCATGAATAGTATGGAGCTATTCTAAATTATGAAGATGTAAGTATACCTACAACCCTATAGCTAATAATAAGAACCCACCTTTAATTCAACACAACTCATTGTAACCCCAAAGAATAAGCGTCTGTTACCCCATTCATGATCTTCCGTTACACCTCTAATCCGCACCCTTTCAATACACCGAGACCCTAAGGGTCAACACTAGTTAGTCCCAAGGGTCACCTCTATTGTCCATCTTGACCAATCCCTGTTTTTTACAAACTTTAAACCTTTGTCCGAAATTGGTCCAGATGACCCCTGGTCGCATTTCAGTGTTATTTGAGAAGGGTCAATTGGATTTGAATGAGTGGTCAGTTAAAAGAGTGGGGTTATATTGACCCCACGTGGGATTGGGAAGGTTAAGATTTATTTGAATGCAGATGGAATCAAACTCAACCATTTTTTATTTCAATAATAGTTAAAATATTGTCTAACAAAAGCAAGAAGGTTCTTCTATGATGATATGGAAGATAAATTACAAACGCGAGTTTTAAATCAATATTGACGATTATGTAACGTGCCTACCTATCGAATTTTTTAAAGAAAAATTACAGAAGCAAAAGATTAAGTTTCTTTTATAGAATAAACAACGCTTGAACAAAAAGAAATCCTTAACAATTTTTTGTTTACCTGAAACAAATACAATAGCTGTGCTCAGGTACAACGGTGAGCTTAACCCATGATTGGTCACAGCAATCCTCATTTTTCAATTTCTTCTTCTGCTTCTTCTTTTTTTCGTTACTTACGATCTTATATCGCTTCTGCCCAAAAGTCTTAAACCGAGGGCTACACTTAGAACACTTACTTCTTAGATCTTCTGTTTTCTCTTCCGTTAATACTGGCCATCTCAGTTCTTCGATCTTTGCTTTTTCCGGTGTTCTCAATTTGAAGACTTTAATCATATTATGCCGGAATATATTCTTTAATACTTCATTTAATACGACATCGCCGACTTTCATTTGTTTTACTGCCTTTTTGTTTATAGAAAATATGTTAGTTGATTCTATAGCAAGTGGTACCAACAGTAGGAAATATACGAGCATTTTTAATTGTTTTGTATAAGATTAACTTTTAATTTTCTAATTGGTACTGTGGGTATAAAATCTAGCGTGAAAGAATTAAGATAAAATCGCTAGCTAAGGTTTCTATACTGTTCTACTCGCATGAAATATTCAATTAAAACTGCTATACTTTTTTTTTTTGAATGCCGGCTAAATTGCTTCATGTGTGCTGTCGTGCGAGCACGGCCTCTGTGATAGGTTTGAGTCACGCATTTTATCTCTGTTTTTGCTCCCAAATTGTGATAAAAATGTGTGACTCAAGCTTGTCACAGTAGGCTATGCTCGCCCGCCTGGTGTACTTCCTAATCTATTTCGTTTGTCCTCGAATTGGGTTTTTCATTAGGATTCTCAATGGCAGCCCAGAGATAAGATCTTTGTTTCAGACATTCTGTTCAGAACCAGGGTACCTAGGTGTTATTATTTATTATTCTCTGCCCTTTTTTAATATCAAAATATATAAAATCCTATGATCAACTAACAAAAATACTGCAAGCACGGCAATAAACATACAACGCAATCTTTTGAAATATTATAGTATGTGCGAACAGCAATCGTATGTAGCGTTAATAGGCGAAACAATTATTACAGGTGCGTAATTATTTAATTAATTATTGTATAAATTACTTCATAATTTATTCAACCGGCAAAAAGATTTATTTTACTTTTTCAAATTCATATTAACTTTCTAAGTTGGATATCGTTGACAATGGAGAAGGAAAAATATCATGAGGATACCTGGTCTTATAGTTAACTAACTGACCCCCGCGGCTTCGCTCCCATCAACTGGCTACCTACCTACCTACCATACCTACCTAACTACCAATTTGTTAAACTATTTATTTGAATAATTAAAATTTAGAACACAAAAGCTGCTGATAGTTAGATACATTCTCTCGCAGACTTTTTTGTAGATAATAATGAGTACTTTAATCATGTAGTACATAATTTGTATGTATCATCAATAGTTTACTCAGCGCACGCCAAAGAATGGAATTATGGAAGAATTTATAGGCAATATTTTGCTACTTTGGGTTACATTAATGCAATATTCATAACGATCTCTATTTTTTTTAATAATTAGCGCTTATGTCACTCAGGAATAATGTAGCTTTCTAATAGTGAAAGAATTTTCAGACTCGTTTCAGTAGATCCAGAGATTACCCTCTACAACCTCACAAATTCACAAACTTTACCTCTTTATCCTTACTATTTACTATATAATATACTATAATACTATACTTCTATACTAATATTATAAATGTGAATGTAAGTTTGTTTGTTACGCTTTCACGCCAAATCCACTGAACCGATCAGCATGAAACTTTGTACATATATTCTTATAGGTATTAGAAGTAACATAGGATACCTTTTAGTAAAAAAAAAAAAAAGAATTGGCTTCACTGCGAGCGTAGCCGCGGGTAAAAGCTAGTAATGTTATAGTATACAAAATATAAGTCTGTAATCGCCAACACGCATTGAGCAAGCGTAGTGATTAATACTTGTACCTTCTCTGTATAAGAAGAGGCCTTTGCCCTACAGTGGGACAGTTACAGGCTAGTATAATTATTTAGTTAACCGGCCAAAAGACAAATAACCCAAGAGACACAAAGGAGAGGGAGAAGTAGACCAAACGTCTTGGATGACGAGGTCCAGAAGGACATGAAGAAGTGCGGTCTATCTACCGACGATGTTTGTCAGTGGAACAAGAAGCGCCTCAGAACTAGGAAAGCCCAGCCCGAGTAATGGGGAGTGGTGAGGTGGAGGAAGATAAATATATAAGATTTCGATAACCGTGTGTTTGATTTTAACTAATCTTATAACTATCTATCTCATTAAAACTAAAAAATATTAGACTATATTCTGTACTTATTGTAAAACCATTTACCTTTAATTGCAGGATTATTTGATAGCAAAAATGACAGTCAAATTATTTTTCAAGAAGTATTTAACGATGACCGTGAAAGCAATTAGCCAGTGACTTATCCCGATGAAATTTTGACTTTCAAAAGAATCACTCATTTCAAAACATCATTTTAAAACTTAACTCAGATATGCTAGTATTATATTATCTGTTGTATAGCTATGATGATTTACTGATACTAGTATTATATTATATGTGACTCAGAGTTAGTTGCTAACACAAGGTTGACTGAGACTATTTGGGTGGTACATGGTATTCTGCCATTACTAAACATTATTCCACATATCTTTCTATTTCTGCAATTTTATTCTGTTAATTATTTTTGAACTCTACATCTTTCTCCAACTGACAATGCGCAGAGTATGTACCTAAATCATCCACTATGATATTGACAAACTACTTGATCTCTTTCCAATATCTACGGTGACTTTCAATTCAATCTTACCATTTATAAATTTCATGTCCAAACATGGGTACTTCATCCTCATTTTCACACAGAAACGAATGGCCATCTAACATTCTTCTCAATGTTATTTTTATCTAAAAACTAACCCGTCAGCTGCAGTTACACACAAAAGATCCGAAGACCGTTATACGTGCAAAGTTTTAATTGCCAAAATTTGCATAAACGCTCTTAGGGACGTTCGCAAAAAGATATAAAAGACAGGACAGCAGGGACAGGCTTATGATTGATTATAAGTGGTCATGCCGGTAAAGGGGAACTGTTGCAAAAGCTTCTTAATCTTGTGTTTGTATAGATGCCCGCAAAAAAGTGTGAAGGGATTGTTTTGGCCGAAGAGATATTGTTTTTTGAAACTGTTGGCAATATTTAGCTTGCAACGCTATTTTGAGACAAAATTAAAGCATGTAGATATATCTGAATATTGGGTTCTTTTTTAATCAATCACGTATACATATAGACCATGTCCTTGATTAGAACATCGGATACTTTATATCCCGGTATAATAATTTAACATTTAACCCGGCGAAGCCGCTGGTAAAAGCCAGTAGTTTGCATTAATTGATATCTTTGATTTTACGAATGAATCTTGCTTTCGATCTTATATAGGACCATGTTGAACGTATATGGTTTTGGAACCAGACGACTTTTCAGTTACTAGTCTTCTAAAACGAGTACCTACAAGCGCAATATGGGCCTCGTCCCACTGTCTAAGAAAGACATACCTACAGACATAACACAGTTTAAATCAAATCAAGGTAAGTAAAAACTCGCCTTATCCGCAAAAGCAAAGTGTAATAAGTATAGGACACCACGAAGAAATTAAAGGAACAAAGCCAAAAAAAAAACAACACCAAAACCTTTTATCTCAAGCGTTTAAATCCTTTATTTTAATAACCAAGAGAACACGACCACTAATCCCATTTGAGACAAGTCAGCTTCCGAGTCCCACGTCCAAAAAAAAAACAAAGATATTTAACAATAAACGTCCAAATTACCATAAACAACGCATCATGAGACGGTTGCAACCAGTCGAGACCGGTTTTTTCCGGAAATTGTCGGATCCTATAGTTCCGCGACACCGCTCCACTATTGTGTCCTTTGTTTTCTTTTTTCTTACCTGCGGATCTGACCGTAGCATTTGAGGGTTAGGCGATTAACAGTGAGGAGATCAAACAGGGTCATTTTTGTTTAAGATGGACGCTGTAAGGGTTGACTAAGGGTTAGATGTTGTGTTATGATCTTAATAGCCGGATGTTAGCAAAATGGGGTTTTGTTCGGCTTATTAATTGTCATTTTTTGGCGGGTCTTCTCATGAGAGCGTAGATATTGGCTTGTGAATTTGTCATGACTCTAAATTTTAGCAATGGACGACATCTGTCGATCTAGGTAATTGCATAACGATCGTAGGTTATCGGTAAATTTTGGCATCCACATGATAGGAAAATTCTCCATGTTTTGATGAGGATTTATAGCGGATTATAGCAGAATTCATTAATTAAAAATATTCTTTTTTAAACAAGCTTTCTTCTCAGCAAACCTTTTCATTTGATACCCATATCATGGTAGTGCAAAAAAAATAACTAGTCCACCATCTTGGGCCGTCCGCCATATTGGATTTAGAATGACGTCACTTATGCATTGTCATCCAAACTAAACGTGTATGCGGAATTTCATCTTAATCGGTGGTGGATAACAGCTTTAAAATTCAGTTGCAAGATTTGATCCTAACACACATACATACATACATAAATACATACTTACATTGCAAGTTAATTAAAAGCTTGTTAAAACCAGTTCGATTGGACAGGAAATTTATTTGAACATTGTTTATTATTCGCCCCTTAAATATTTTTATTGAAAAACGGTTCCACTAATTGGGTGAGTGGGTTTCTTGACGCTTCAAAATACCTTTGAAGGGTAAGGAAGAGGAGGAGGAGGTGTATACTTAACCCAATTAGGTCCTTCTTATCGCCTGTTAACGGACTTAAAAAGTAATTTATAAGGAACTTGCTTTTGCCCGCGGCTTCGCTCGCAGCGAAGCCATTAATTTCTTTTTTTTTAACAAAATTTATCCTATGTTACTTCTAATACCTCCAAGAATATATGTTACAAAGTTTCATGATGATCGGTTCAGTAGTTTTTGCGTGACAGCGTAACAAACAAACTTACATTCACATGCATTTATAACATTAGTACGATTCTCTCTTACGCTGTATAAACAGCTCACACATTTAGTGAAACAGTCGTTTTTCTCCCCATTTTCTTGTACTTACTGATAACGAAATGAGCTTCAAAGGTGCGAATCGTTGACCTCAATAGCTCATTTATTTTCCTTTTTGCAAGCCAAAACCGAACGATTTTGAACCTTAATTTGCCAGTTATAAAAGCTTCAGACTAAAATATTGGGTGTAAAATTAACATTGTAATGTGCTCACAGCATATGTAATTGTACACTCACTCCGTAACGATATCTTGGCAAGCTTACCTTTGCTGTCCACCTGAACCTTATCGCCCACACCATAAGACCGATTGTCCTTTGTTTTAGTGGTAAATAAAGTAAGAGTGGTATGTTTTAAACATGCACTTATCAGGGAAACATGTCGCTTTATCAGTACGCTTCAGTGAGCTCAGCAGATGTGGATTGGTAAAGACAACTGTCTGACTATTGACTTCTGTAACGTCTTTCTTGTTTTAACGGTCTTTTCAAGAATAAACGAGCATTTGTACCAGGGTGGCAGGAGGGTAAGATGGTTGAAAGTATGAGAACCAGCCTTGCCACGGGGTATCGTGTTGCCCAGTCATCATCATCTTTTTAATGATCTCACTGCTGGGAAACAGGCCTCTTCTCTGTGAGAGGGAATGGGCCGTAATCTGCCACGCGGGCCCAGTGCGGTTTGGTGAATGTGACACGTCGTTGAATTTTTGGTTTGGCTAAGGCAATTCCATCATACATGATATTTGCGTAACTTTAACCGTTTTCGCAGCGCACGCAACGGAAGCTCTCAAAAAAGATTACTTTTTCCCGTTTTTGCAACATTTTTCATTTATGCTCCGCTCGTATTGGTCGTAGCGTGATGTTAAATAGCCTCGATAAATGGACTATCCAACACAAAAAGAATTTTTCAATTCCAACCAGTAGTACCTGAGATTAGCGCGTTGAAACAAACAGACAAACAAACAAACAAACTCTTCAGTTTTATAATATTGGTACAGATTAGCATGACTAGTTTCTGCTAGCGGCTTCGACCGCGTGAATGTCAAAAATTATGCCAAGGGAACATATTCCCGGGATAAAAAGTATCCTTTGTGCTATTCCTGACTATCTATCTCTGTGCAATCTGCATCAAAATTTCATCCAGATCCGTCCAGACGTTTGAGCGTGAAGAAGTAACAAACATACACACACACAAACTCACGAACTTTCGCCTTTATAATATTAGAGTGATGCAAAAGTAACTCTGTCTGCCTGTCTATTAACTTTTCACGCTTAAACCGCTGAACCAATTTAGATGAAATTTTGG
The DNA here is from genome assembly GCA_947562075.1 of Orthosia gracilis. Taxonomy (NCBI): domain Eukaryota; kingdom Metazoa; phylum Arthropoda; class Insecta; order Lepidoptera; family Noctuidae; genus Orthosia; species Orthosia gracilis. The sequence continues at coordinate 11,486,582 of OX387265.1, forward strand.
TATGGCGATAGTTTGATAACCTGGGAAGGACATAGTATAGTTTTTATCCCGGCAATCATCCTTTTGGGGGTGGACAGGGGTTATAAGTTTGTATGGTGAACTACCTAATCATTTCTCAAGTAAGGCGGCCCACACACCTATAATATTTATTTATTTATTTAAACTTCATGTACATTGGTGATACATAGGCGGACTTAATGCAGCAAGGCATTCTCTACCAGTCAACCTTTGGGTAAAAAAGGACACAACAGTGATATTATGGCGCTATATAAAAAATAGGCTATTCAAAGTACTATTGCTACGCAGACGAAGTCGCAGGCAACAGCTAGTACTTAGTAATCTGCTAATCAGGTGCTAAAAGACCAGTAGAAATTGACACTAAATAAAAAAGGAAAATTAAAACATCGAAAACCCGACTATTTAAGAAGCGAACTAAAAAGATGTAAACAAGAAAAAAATCATGCTGTGCAGTCGGAGGATACATAAGGTTTTGATCAGCCAGCTCGCGAATATGTATTTTCCGACTGCATAGTACTTATGATTTCTTCTTGTTTAAATTTGTAATCTACAATCACATGTGGAAGCAAATAAATATTTGAGTATTGAGTATTTTATTAATTAAATTTGCAACAATTCAAGGCCAACCGCAGCTTTATAAACCCTATAGGGAACCAAGGCTTAATAACCTTCTCAAAATCATAGCCTGCAAATATAAGAAGTGATGCAGGGGGACCGTAGTTTAGCTGTGCCTGAGAGCTGGGCTGTAATGCCTTTTTACATAATTTCACAGCAATACTATAAATTCGGCATCTTGAACCAGCTTCTTAGGACCTTAACTTAGTCCCTATAGGGTTTATAAAACTGCGGTTGAGATTAATTCAAGAAAAGTTGGATTATTTACATAACTACCCTAACTGACCCATACAACATACTAAAAATCCAGAACTACATCAAGTTTTTCGATTTTAATGTATAATATGTCATACTGTTTTTGTTTTTTTTTTTTTTTTAATTGGTACAATCCCACCGCACTATTCCCAAACCACTGCAACTCCTGAAAGCCAGAATCAACAGTGGCGACCACCAGAAAAGCGCCAAGGCAATGAAGCTCGACGAAGTCCCGGAGAATGAATTTAACTGTCTTGGATCCCGTAACGAAATTAATCAGAAAAGAGTAATGCAGGAATAGGAAAAATTCAAATTTCCACTTCCCTCCATATCAAGCAGGAGACAGAACAAACAAGACCAATAGGCACAAAGGGTCGTTTTGCTACTGTGTTATAAACAGCGTATTTTTTTTTTATTAAGGCCTATTGCGAGGGATTTTTTAAGGAAAATATTTCGCGAAGTTTTGAACCTCCTTTATTCCCTACGTATGTGGGTGTCCTCTAAACACTTCTGCCATCCCCAACGTAGCTTACAAGCGTGATGTTTCGTATTGTAACCTTGATCCACGCATCATTAAGATCCGTCTCGCTCGTTGGCTGTGTGAATGCGACACTGCTGTTACATTGCCACTTATGCGGGCTGATAAGCACGCTAAGTACTTTGATGTCTCACTCAACTTGGTTACCAAATACTGTGTCGATTTTGAGTGAAACTGATGGATAATGCATCAAGAAAAAGTCTTATTGAGCGATGTAAAACTTTTGGGCGCACGGTTGGCGCAGTGGTTGAGCGACTGGCTGCTGCGCTACGTGTCGCGGGCTCGATTCCCAACGGGACAAATATTTCTATTACCTACAGATAGTTGTACTGGCTCTGGGTGTGTATGTAAGTTTATATGTTTGTAAACACACCCCTGATACAGGAACAACGTTTTTTATAAAATACTAAAAAACATACAAAGATAATAGAAATATATATGATTATTATTTTTTAGTTGCGGAACTCCGCAGAGTGCCCCCCACCCCCCACTTATTATTTTTATTTCTTTCGGTCCATCTAAAGGTGGTCTGGTACCTAGATATAACTGTCAGCGAAAAGACCGCCATTGTATCCTTAAATTTTTTATTGCAAAATAGTTGTGTAACTATTTTGGTGTACAAACAATACAAATTAATTAAATGAAACCATATTAGAGAAAGTAAGTAGTAGTGAGTGATGTGATAGCACTTCCTTTGTGAAAAAGTCTAGATCTGAACTAATATTAGAAAGACGTTAAACTGTTTGTTTGTTGTCTGGAAGCCTACAGATTCGAATACAAAATTATTTTTCACTGATCACAGTAGGTATCCGACTACTGAGTGCCAGGCTACTTTATGATAGGATAGGATATATGGACTCCCATTTTGTCCGTTGTGCGTGCAGGCCTGTGAGAGGGGATGGGCCGTAAACCACCACGAGGGGCCCAGTGCGGTTTGTTGGATGCCACATATCTTCGAATTTACGTTCTAATACATTAATTTGACATCCGGTTTCCTCGCGATGTTTTCGGCTTTGTAGGCTACTACGCCGATGCAGGAAATAGCTAGTTCAATAATAAAATGATTGAAAATCTCGACGTTGATTATACACACCTCAATATTGCACGGTTTCCATAAAAAATTCTTTACACATCTGCTGACGTCATCTACCTACTCAATATGCATATTCTACGAGTACTTGCAAAATCTGCATGGCAGCGCCATCTGTTACAATATTAATGTTGACAGAATCCCAAATAATTATAAGACGTAATTTTTTGTAAATAAATGCTCTATTCATTATTAATTTTATTATAATCAAATATTTGAGTAAAACGTTACTAAGTCTGAAACACGTAAATAATTGTTGCTAAGCAATATCTTAACTTTTATTCTAAAGAGAGATCCCGTGTCTTACCGACTTCAAAAAAAAGGAGGTAGGTTATCAATTCAACACGTATGTGAGTAATATTGTTGGAATTGCACAATATTCACATATGTGACTCTGTATGGGCTTCTTAACCGTGTGCCAAATATCATAAGTTTATGTATGTCTATGTTTGTTTGTATGTATGTATGTTTGTTTGTATTTATGTATGTATGTTTATATGTTTGTCCACGAATTTCGCCGAAACTACTTATCAGATCATGATTATTCTTTTTTTATTGGATTAAGTATATCTCTACTTAGAGAACAGTGTAAGTTTCATCAAAAACGATTCAGCAGTTTTCAAGATATGGAACATACAACCGAACTCCTTAGCGACAAATAGCATGAATGTATGAATTAAGTTATTTTGGATATTTTTGTCGTTTAGATACCTTATATCTTATATCGTATAGAACCTGCTAAATTTTTAGTGATAGTGTAGGTACTAAAATTAAAAAGAGAAATAAAAGCTTTTTCACAAAAAATTCTTTTGGCTGAAATGATGAATGATGAAACATACCTGGTCAAATGCGGATGTACTAGAGGTAGACTTCTGCCTAACATTTCGAGAAATATAGGCGTGATGTTATGTTTTGATATTTAATTGCACCAGCGAGAAAATATTCTTCTTTTCGTGTGAGGATGTGGCCACCTCTGGTGTCAGAGTTAATTAATCCACTTCTGGGAACCCCACAGGTCTCTCACATGGCTATTTCAGACTTACATTAACTATATAAGTCCAGGCTTCCTCACGATGTTTTCCTTCACCGTTGCCTGTGATGTCCAAGATACACACACAGGTTCCCACAACATTTCCAAAGTACTTACCTACCTGTATTTAGCACTTACTACTAACTGCCAAGCCTTCTCTAATGTCATTCGCGGGCAATGCGGGCGTTCATCTCGTTCCTGAGAAGTGTGAGTCACTAGTCAGAGCCGAGATGCTGTTTGACCTCTGATCGTGCGTACGTGCTCGCGTTTGACCTTGTGTAAAGACTGTTGACATTGACATTGGACATTAGACTAGCTTTGGTATGACCTCATGTAACTTGGATAAGTAATGTATTTATTTTTAGATTTTTTTACTTATATTTTTATCTCTTCAGGATCCCAACTGCAATCTTCTCAGCCCACTCCTGTGTAAAGGTATTCGCCTATTATTTCCATCAATCACGATTCTGGACTACTTCTTTCCAATTATCAAGGAACGCATTCATATGTTTTATTTTGATATTTGTTTTATAAGTACTAACACATGTACAGACTTTGACTCATTTTCTGTGTTCTTCATACTTTTATGTAACTATATTTTATTTTTTAAATATGTTCTGTTTTCGTGAGTGTTTCCGTGGCATCAACAGTGGCTCTTATCAGAATACCAGCCTAACCCCGAATTTCTCCGCTTTAAATTATCGCAGAATTAATGTGACAAATTGTCAAGCACGCGTTTTCTGCTGTGATTGGTTGAATGAATCTTCAACAGCCAATCAGAGTACATAACGCGTGCGCGGCCTTAAATACAATGCAAAAAAGAGCGAGGTCTTAGTTTTCAAAGCACCTAGGCAGCAGCCCCGTCGTGTACCTCCGGTATATCTCAAGGGCGCAGAGCTTAAAGTGGTTGAAAGTTTTAAGTACCTGGGACATATAGTCACCAGTGATCTGCGCGATGATGTTGACATTGAGCGCGAGCGCAGGGCGTTGGCGGTGAGGAGCAATATGCTTGCCCGAAGGTTTGCTCGCTGTACGGCAGATGTCAAGGTTACTTTATTTAAAGCGTTCTGTCAGTCCTTCTACTCGGGCGGCCTTTGGCTGTCATATACGCGCCGAGCCCACAACGCCCTGCGCGTACAATACAATGACGCTTTCAGGATGCTGTTGCGGCTACCGCGGCGTTGTAGTGCATCGGGTATGTTCGCTGAAGCTGGCACGGATGGCTTTCACGCCATAATGCGTGAGAAAGCGAGTTCCCTACTGCAACGCTTGCGCAATACTCGTAACGGCATCCTGAAAATGATTGTTGGCAGACCGGACTGCCCCATCCAAAGACGTTGGGTGGAGGTAGCTATAGGTAGCTATAAGTAAATAAGTAAAGAACTAATAATACTAACATAGCATATAAGGATAATCATTTACTAACACACTAACCATCTATGGACTATGTAATGGGTCTGAAATAAAGACATTTTTTTTTTTTTTTTATAGCAGCCTTTTTGGTCTCGCACGGGGTTTTTATTTTTATTATTGTTTTTGCTTATCTCTTGCTTTTCTCTTGTGTGCGTCATTTTTCATTCAGTTCGTCCCGCCAGCTCTTTTGTGGTCTACCGCATCCCCCTAGCACCCGAAAATTACGCAATACGAAATTAATCAGATTAGAATTTTGAAATCAATTTCTAATAAGAAAAGAATTATTAGAATCGAGTAAGATAAACAGAGATTGATCTCAAAACAATCTTCCTATCTGAACATGAAAGTGCTGACATAGAGGCTGCTACTGAACTTGGTATTAAGAACTGCAAAACTCAGAAAAATACCAATTTTTTTCCTAAATTTTTGCCACCATTTTTGTCTCTCTGCTTAGCAAAGATCTTTCACACAGCCTTCTACCCTTCCCGGTATAATCCATTCTCAATTTCTTGTGATCTACATTATACCAGATGAGAAAAAAAATAGAACTTAAATTCAAGAATGACCGTTGGAAAAATAAAAATCGGATATAACATAATACCTACGAGAAATGACCGTTACACAGACAAAAGAACTGCCAAAATCCACCCTTTCACACCGTCATCTAATCTGCACCAACACATATCACAACAGCACCCAATACATTTCAAGAAGGCATATATGATCAATAGTGATCACAGTCCATCTTCCCATCTCACAAAGATCGCTCCATTGTTCGTGACCAACCAATTTGCATAACCCTGCGATGCGAGAGAACAATACACCACTATCCTACTACCTGCCGGTCTAACTGACCCATTTCTAACTGTAGCCCATTCAGTATACGCAAAATTTCTCACTGTCCATAACAAAGACGGCTATGACCAAACCCTTTTCGCGCTACAATTTTATGGGAAACGGCTTTCTATGCTCTATTTTTTGCATTGTCCATCAACGCCCTACGGATTCGCTCGCAAATGTTTATTTGATTTTAATATAATGCAAACATAATAGAATGGTCGGTATTGCTCTATTCTTGTTGAGTTATGACCGTTATACGTCACCTACATGTAACAGTAGCCGGTGGCAAGAATTCGTTCAGACAAGATTGTTTGAAAGGGTTGTTTTCTAGAAATGCTTGGAACGGAAATATGGTTAATTTCTGCAGGAAGACTCCAATTTTGATATAATTAAAAACAGTATTGAAAAGGTATTCAATTTAAAGTAGGTTTGTAAAAAGAAAGGTTGACATTGATTGATATTTATGACTACAATAACGAAACAGTTAACTATGGAGTATACAATTCCAATGATCCAGTTGAAACCGGCAAAACAGTTCAATAGAATTTAAGAGCAACATTAAATAGTAAACGGGCATACCTTTCAGTCGTTACTCGAACGAGTATTCCTCATAAAATGTTACAAATAGCCTCACAAAACTATCAACTAAATGCTTTATAAAAGAGGAAAGGTTATCGCGATTTTCCAAATTACCGTTGCACCGTCTCGTTTTAATCGTCCATTCTTGGGCAGGGTCAACCCGGCCTGTCCGGTCCAGGTAGCCAACCCGTGCTGACTCGCACACACAATACAAAAGGTCTCAGAGGTCACAACAACCCTTTACGCCAGTTTAAACACCCCGAAATCGCTGCACCGTGAGTTATAGGGTCAGCCCTACGCCTGGAGTGACCTTACTGACCCCTCTTTTGAAAGACACCCCTTTCTTACAAGGCATTATTTGTAATCCCTTTCGCGAATCTATTTTATTGTTCGTCGTCCATTCTGTTTCGATTTTCGGACGTTTGTCTATCGGCGAAATTTTTGCGTTGCGTGAGAACGTTGCTCTAGTTTCTTTGCAAAACTGTAACAGGGACAAAGGATTCTTAGTCCTTTAAAGTTGGATATGGGAAAGTTGGTCTGTTGTCTGCTAGACAAAGAAGTGGTCTCTTTTTAATGATTCGCTTTGTGTTTAGCAAGGTGGTTGATACAGTTTTTGTGTCGGGTCATTTTGACCGTTGGCCAACGGATTTGCCGATAGTATTTAAGTCGGCGGCGTAACGGTTGAGAGCATTAGGTGTCTTGGCGGTGTCGGCTGTAGACAGAGCTCTTGTTGATGCAATAATATGATGAAATTAAATGTTTGTATCCAACAATCAATGGCCAACATTGGATCATTGGATGTATGTATTTCTTACAGGGTTGTAATGCAGTTGTAGAAGGATATGAGTATGAAACTTATGAACACACGTAATTTTGCTTCTAGAAATTACAAGAATATTTCTGGTGGTTTTTAGTCACTCTTCATGGTCGATAAACGTGAAAGAATCACATATTAGATAAGTATCGAGTTTTCGACAGCAAACTGCCATAAGCAGACTTTCCTCTCTTTGACTTAAAATTATTTCACATACCTTATAACAATGAATACCAACTTATTACTGTTTCACTGGCCGAGGTCTCTTCTCATACAGAAAAAGCATGAGCATCGATTTTCACGTTTGTTCAAGGCTGGTTAGCAATTTCAGAGTTATTTAAAACCGACATGAATTCGTTCTTAAATTTGAGGTCCGGTCGGACTCTGGGGAATTCAGGGGCCCTAGACAAGTGTCATTCTATCATCGATAGCGTGCCTATGATAGCGATTGTCAAAAAGGCAATATTGAATGGGATTGACAAGCGATATCAAAAAATCACGTGATCAATCCCTTACATTTTGACATTTTGGTTGCCTTCGCTGACATCGAATGACACTTGTCTAGAGCCTCTGGTCAAAATAACACACACTACTTAGCTAAATTACCAAAGTTACACTAGTATTATATTATCTGTGCCAAAGGTCATCTCCAATCGCCGATCATCTGAGACGAAAACAAATAATAACTTGCCAGGCGTTCTCTCAACTATGTTAGGGTCAGCTTCCAGTGTAAGGAGATGTATCTGAACCCAGTACTCTACATGAAGCAATAACCCTATCTGACTACCACAAAACCAGCCAAACACAATACAAAAAATCATGAATCACCTCCTTCAATAAAATTCAAAAAAAGAACACAGATCCACCAGAACACGATTAAAAAGTAGAATAACAACAAGTCGAAGGCTGTGGCCGGATGCAGCGGAAGCAGGGAAGGGTGGCACAGGCGCGGGAGTGAGGAGCGGATCGCGCGGGGGGGAGCGACACGGGACAGTTGGCACGTGCCCAAGCGCAGGTGCCGCCACCCTCGCCAGGGGTAGCAAGCGTGGGACGGGTTTAAGTGAAATGAGGCTTTGTGTTCGTTGATGTCTTTTTCTTGAAATTAACCATCGATTTTTGAATTGAGAACTTGAATCATGTTGTCTAACTATACCTTATTGCAAAAGTTTGAGAAGTACCTACTCAGCCAGAGTTGAGTTTGACAAATTCTCAATTTAAAATTTTCAACTCAGATGAATAAATATTATTTTAATATAACAGACTAAGATATAGTTTAGCCTACACAGATTACCGACCAAAACATAAACATCCGAATATCTCTAGAATAATATCATGTGCAAAGTTTTTTTTCCCAAAGTCCCAAGTATATTTATTTACTAGAAGGAACACCAAAAGCATTACAAACAAAACAGTTTGTAGCCAACAATGGTAAAATATAGTTGCTGGTATGTAAATACACGCAGCTTTCAAAACGACTGAATTTGTTGGCATATTATAACTATCTCATCAACATCATTACTCCAGCAACGTGAAATATAGATTTCTTATAAGACAATGTACTTAAATCTTGTAAAAACAAAGAATCGATAAAAATCAAAATGTTGCGCACCCCATCAGTTTCCTCTCAACCGACCTCGTGTTTATCCGTTATTTATTTTTTACTCGTTTTGTATCAAGATCCGAGACCAATGACTGACTCTTGGCCTCGATTAAAACGAAATTCGTTATTTTTATTACCTACCTATGGATATTTTTCCGGGATAAAAATATTTGCAGTGGACTACTAATATGTTTATCTATAAACGTGTCAATCTAAGAAGTCCGATGACGTTTCTCATTTTACATGCCGCGATAACTTTGTGCGTAAGGAATTGAAAAATTAAATTCATAATCCTAATTAATTATTATGTTGCCCTTATACTATAACAACGAGTATCATTCGTAAGCGTCAAGTTTAATTATTATTAAGTATTTTTATAGCTGTCAAATCTGAATTCTTAGATTGTCACAACTATACCTAGTTGTAAATATCAGTGTACTTTCTATCTGCAAAATATGTTCGTAATCAGTTCCTTACTTGCAAAGATTTGTTGTTTATAATATTGCTAGCTTTTTCACGCGGTTTTGCTCATATGGGCTATCCAGGTTCACGGGGATCCGGATCACGGGATCCCCGTGAACCTGGATAGAATCCGGATCAACGCTAAAAAAGAAAAAAAAAAGAAATTTACTTCAAATAAATACCACTAGATTGCACGTTAGGCACCGATTTGATATTGTATTGTGTGTAAAATTAACATTTTCTGGAATTGAACATAAATTTGTATGTTCCTGTTTAATCAACTCTCCTAACTACGAAATATTGGGCTCTTAATTTACATTTCAAAGATTATTTGAACAGATCATTTAAAATTGATGCCAATAGATGGCGTGATTTTAAATTCCTGAGGCATTCCTCTCGATTGTTTAAATTTGTATTGTAACAAATTTTGGTGCAATGAAACAGTAAAAATGTGCATAAATATACTGTAGAACAAATCGTCACTGTATTTAAAGGAAAAATATTCACGAACCGAGTAAACCCTTTTACTAGCAAGTTGCTGCTAACACCATCCAACCGAACACGATCGATGTACAAAAAATAATCAGTGTAATCAGACGAAAAACGCTAGTTACGTCGGCACGGTTTCTTTGTATGGGATAAGGCATACTTTTGTTTTTTGTTTAGTTTCTTTGTATGCTAATATTATATTATCTGGGCTAGGATTTTTTTCTAAATAAAAGTAGCTATAAAAGTGGCACTCATCAATAATATGGCTTTCTATCATCTAAAGACTTTTCGTATTCGGATTAACAGCTACTTTTAGGGATGACCTTCTACAGATAAGCAAATTTACTTCTTCATATTAGTATACTCGAATGATGCTGTCCACCGCAATTGCTTTGTTAGTTTAATAGTCGCAAGAGTGACTTCTGTCTGAGGAGTGTAAACACCAGGGTTTGACTCTGGCAGTTGAGTTATTCTTGTAAGAATTACTCATTACTTCAATAGCAGTCCATTTTGTCCATTTGTGGCGATATGCTCCCTCCTACTTCTGGAATTTTGGTATTTTCCGGCAATTCAATTTCTTTTTTCCTGTGGCATTTTAAAAGTGCTTATCGGTATTGTTGACGTGCGAAATAGGGTAGGACCCCACCCAAATTCTTAGGCCGGTATTCCAGATGATCATTCTCAACTCAAATCAAACTGGCAATGGACAGTTGTGGTTGGTTGGCTTGTTTTTTTTAACATTAATGTGCTCAAGTCCAAGATCCTAGACGCCTCAAATGTTAATGAACTCTTTTAACACTTTTTTAAATCAGTGGAATTGGTTAGTGTTAGCATGTACTTGGAACGTACCCTTACTTACAATGTATACTAACTTGGACTTTTATTTTCATTCAATACCTACTAATACAACCTTATTATAAGTTTATATTTGAGCCGTTTGTGTTGACAATGTTTGAGTTACATGTGTGAGTTTTTTGAGACATTAGCATAAAACTCGTCAACTCTTCACGTAACCAGAGAGCTGGTATTTTCTTCGCCCAGAGAATCAGCATTGCCAACCAACGTGGCAATGCTGTCAGCGTTCCGGGCACGTTTCCCATTGACATCGATGTGGACGAATTTTTTGATTCACAATTAGCCATTTTCCCTCTCTCCTTTGTATTTGTATATAGGCTTGTTTTTTTAGAATATTAAATTGTATGTATGTTAATATATGTTAATATGTTTACAAAGAATTTAGTAACTAGAGTCTAGGCTCATTCTCTATTGAGTACACATAATGTGAAGCTGAAGAATCATATGCCAAACTAGAGTTGTGATTGGTTCGCAGCTGATTGGTAGATGTGATCAATTTTGTCGAGAGTCGAGTTGAGCATCCGGAAAACGGGCCTTAGTCCTTTCAAAAGAGAAAACAGCTCTACATCCCTCAACTTAATCGCTATGACGAAAATACTCTCAAGGCAATTTGATTGGAGGGTGCTGAGTCGAGTGATTGAAATGACTTAAAACATTGGTGTGTTCAAGAAAGAGAAGCATGGTATCGTTGTTTAAAATAACAAGTCACTCATTAAACTTCACTGATGATGCAATACAACCTAGGCATAGGTACACCAGTGATGACAAACCCGTTATCTGATAAGGGTTCCGTATCAATCTTTGAGTGACTGTTACATTGATTTTAAATTAATCTGTTAAAGCATAGGTCACGTATAGTGATAAGAAATACTATTGATATGAATGCACGCCTAAAAGATGATAAAAAGACACCTATAATTATAAAAATAACTACAGGAAAAAGCGCGTCTAAAAAAACTTTTTAACAAAAAATAAACCGACTTCGAAAGCAAAACACTACAGAGTGAGTTTTTGTTTGCCAAAGTCGGAGTCTTGTTGTACCTACTGACACCGACCTACCGTTTTACGACACCGACTTATTAAATAGTTTTTAATTTTACACTTTTTACTTACTCGTCTCGTCGATTCCAATAAGCCCAAACACGACTTGGATACCTTATTTTATTATAGAGTTCCACTGTCTACCTACCGGCTTCATGATCAGGTCAGTTCGATGCTACCATTTTCTAGAGCACCATTTATTTATATGTATTTGCTTCATCATAGTCGCTTAACTATTTGAGATATCTTATACCCATGACATACTTATTAAGACGTTCCAGTGGTCATCTTTGATCTTCTTCATCAGTTCCACTTCACCAAATGATACTTTCTGAGTGAAAATTCTTGCCATGTTATTGAAAATACCAAAATCGCTATATTTGCCTATAATATTTGAAGGAGTTCCCTCGATTTCCATATTTTCGATTTCGTTTCCAAGGGACCACCTCGAGAGTATATCCTTACAAATAAAAGAATTTTGCAAATCCGTCTATTAATATAATATATATCTATACTTCTATACTAATATTATAAAGCTGAAGAGTTTGTTTGTTTGTTTGAACACGCTAATCACAGGAACTGCTGGATGGAATTGAAAAATTCTTTTTATGTTGAAGAGTCCATTTATTGAGGAACGATATAGGCTATATAACATCACGCTACGACCAATAGGAGTGGAGCACAAATGAAAAATATTGCAAAAACGGGCAAAATTATACCTTTTTGAGAGCTTCCGTTGCGTGCGCTGCGTAAGCGGTTAAAGTTTCGCAAAAATCATGTATGTAGTGTAGGTAGGGTAGGCTAGGTAGGGTAAATGGGTAGGTAGGTAGCCAGTTGACGGGAGCTAAGCCGCGTGGGACAGCTAGTGTAATATATGACGGAGTGAACCTCCTCCTTTTTGGAAAGTCGGTAAAATTAATGGCCTTTGAACCATTCAAGTAACGGCTGGGATAAATCAATCTGCCTAAGCTTGTCCCAAATATGTTGTACTATACTCGGGGAGTATGTATTATACACAGAGCCACTGACTACGGCTTATCTGTCCCCCATACCTCAGTAATAGCTAGGAAAAATAAGTAACATTAAATAAATGCAGTAGCATAGCAACCAAAAATAATAAACCTAAAAAAAACTAGCACATCTCTCCTAGATCACCACCTGCTTGGATATTTACAAACTTCTTTCGCTTCGCCCACGTAATTTTTAGTGTTTGTAAATAAACAATAATTTTCATAAATAATAGAACCTAGACACCGAACTAATACCTAATTAACTACCACACTTTTTACACAAAGGAGAAATGTTAAAAACAAAGTAATTAAAAAGAAAAAATCTACAATTACTAGACTGGACAAAAACAGGTGCGAGTACCCCGTTGTGCGGCAGAGTTGCGCTAGCGCAACCTTTTCTCCGGCACCCTTTGTCTCTGCGCAGGAGTGGAATAAAATACAATGCCTTTAAAAAGGACAAGCATTATCTTTGAACATTGTAGCTTTGAGAGTTGGTATTATGGCCAATTATAGTGAAATACTGTGGTTAATTGTGTTCGGTTTAGTTACAAAGAAATAAAATAAGATGAGTTGGAGAAAAATGTAAAAAATAGAGTTTGGTATGACTTTTTCATTAAAGTATAATGAATTGAAATAAGACAGAGTTGACTCAATTATAGAATATTAAAAAAAATATAAGTATCAACATGCATATATTTACAGTTCCATCTTTTTTAGAGTTTCTGAGTATGAACTTGAAATTTGGTGATAATGTTTGTTATTACGTATACTAACAAATACCAATATATTGAAAATTCATATTTTTCTTTGGTGCGGAACCCTAAATGTGCGAAGTCCGATACGCACTTGGCGGATTTTATTTTAAGAAGCATTTACTTAATTAATAGATATCATCACTAATTTACATTGCTGTTGTCGTCAAATAGTTTGACGTCGACGTTTTGTTTATTCTACAATATCTTTTGTTGGTGACATTTTTGTACCACACCACACTACTGCAGTGTCATTGGATTTGTTAACAATATCTTACAAAAATAACTAATTACCCAGGAAAATATATTTAATAATAATAAAGAGGCTAATCTGCGCAAAAAAATCCTAGTTACCGAAATTATGTTCTGTAAAGTACTTATAAATGTTGCCCGTAAAGACCAATGAGGGCAAAAATATGATGGTGACAGGTGAGATGCATTCTCTCCTTGAAATAAAGGTTTTTTAAAAAGAAAATCGAGTGTTCGAAATCACTTTTAAGAATACCGCAAAACCAATAAACTCAGTTACCAGATATTCCCGGTTCTCAAAACACATATTGCATATAACCGTTAGAAATTAAAACTGTAACATCCCTCCATTCCTTTCATTGACCCTTGCCTGACGTGTTCCTTCGAGGCGGCGTCAATTTGCGCGTCATATGCAAGACGTTAGTGTTGTGACGTCACTGAGCACGTACGACATGCCTTGAGTACGTTAAGGCGGTTAGGGTCTTAGATGTTGGTAGGAGTATAGATTAGACGAGGCGTGACCCGGCTTGAGATTCTGGATTTAGGAAGTATGAGGGCCGTAGAAAACGTTGATATGACCGACAATGACGTTTTTGTGAGGCAAAGCAAAGATGAGGGTGCAGTTTCGTCTAAGTAAATGGAAAGCTTGGTAGTAGCGGCTAGTATTTATAAAGGGATAGGTTTAGTAATTTGGTATTTCGTGATTTCTGGCAAATTTTAACTGGTTCCCAGGAAGGGCTTCTTCTTCTTTTCGTGACGCAGTACATCCTTAATTATACTGTCTGGGCCCAGTAGGCGGCTACCTTTATTAAAGCGTTGGAGGTGTTTTTCAGGAGGATGTTGAAAGTCGTCTAGGTTTTAGGTGGACATTTAGGGCACTCAAATGGACATTTTCTGAACAGGAGCACCGCCCTCCCATTGAGTGTTTGATGGGTTAATAATCCCCCACTTTGCTGGGTTTTTCATACAAGTGTACTCAATCACGCCAGTACGGCTGAACGGATCTGGATGAAATTTGGCACAGAGGTAAATTATAGTCAGGAATAGCACATAGGATAACTTTTTATCGCGGGAATATGTTCCCTCGGGATAATTTTCGACTTTCACGCGAGCGAAGCCGCTGGTACAAGTTAGTTACGAATTTGTGAAAGAGTATCAATTCAATTTATTAAAATGTTAACCCTATAGGAGCATTATTCGCATAAAACCATACAGGTGTCCTCAGGCGGAATCTTAATGAATAACAATACCAAACCATTAACCAGTCTACTATGCTTTAGCAACACATACTCTTGCCATAAACAATTAATTAAGAAAATTATTACATTTTAAACCGTTTCTCTCACCATACCGCTTCAATAATGACAGCAATAAAACTAGACAGTACCAAATAAGGCTCTCACTACGGGCATCTGTTAAAAAGTACGTCATATGTTCTTATAAGAAAGAACTACCTATTACTCGCGACTTTGCCCGCTTTGAAATCGAAAAAAAACCTGGTTTTTATTTTTTTGCACAAAAATAAAAGTAGTCTAAGTTACTCCTTATAACAGGTAGCTCTGCAAGTGAAGGCACTCACTACGGCCCCGTTCAAAAGTACATCATACGTTCTTATAAGAAATAACTACATGTTGCCCGTGACTTCGCCTGCGTGAAACCGAACCCGAAAAAAACATGGTTTTATTTATTGGCACGGAAAAAGGCCCCAAGTTACTCCATATAACATCACCTATCTGTTTTGAATATCGCATCAAAATGTATTAGATCGACAGGCAGACATTTTTTTATACCTAAGTACCTACCGATTCATATGCATCTACTAAAAAGCTATTATTTTGATATTACAAACAGACACTTCAATTTTATTTATTTGTAGGTATAATTATTATATGTGTTTCTACACATAATAATAATTATACCTACAAAGAAAGAAAGAAAAACACTTCATACAGCTTGTCATATTAATACTCCGACGCTTTGAAGTCTTCATATAACTAACGACTTTCAATTATGGTACATTTATCGAGATCGTTTTGGAGGCGGCTTCGAATAATTATATTTTATTTTTTAATTTTGTCTTCATCTATGTCAATTGATTGAAGGGTGTATTTTTAAGTGTCATTTATGTAAGTATTACCTACGTTTTTTTTTTCTTTTTTTGTAAACGGTTTTGTGTGGTTATTATTTATATTGCTTGCTACAATTTGTGTTCAATAATTTTTTATGTTTATGATAGATCTTTAGTGAAAGATAAATAACCTAAACAACCAAAAAATTAAATACGCTTTTAAAGAAAGACTGGCCCGATGGTCTTGTCAGTGGGGTCTCATCCTATACAAAGAAACCGTGCCGACGTACTATACTGATTATTCTGATTATTTTTGTACATCGATCGCGTTCGATTCCGTTACGTACCACGGATATAGATGGTGATCTATCTATCGCCGTGGAACGGAACCAAACGCGATCAATTTACAAAAAATAATCGATATATTCAGATGAAAAACGCTAGTCACGTCACCACAGTTTCTTTGTATGGAATGAGGCATCTGTATGCTAGTATTATATTATCTGTGGTCTGGTGGTCGTTAGCGCTAAAGTTCAGGAGAGTATGCGTGATGTGGTCCTGAATTCTATTGCCGGCTAAAAGTATTATTGAATTTTACCATCTGAAATCTTTAATTACTGAATGCAATCTAGACTAGTGCACAATTAAAGGCCGTATGGCCGTAGTCTCGGCTCTTCAGGCCCATAATGCGCTTTAGTGCCGTAAAACGGTTACTTTCTAAAGCATACTCCTTATTTACGGCTCGGTTAAAAGGTATGTTTTTTTTATTTTTTAACACGTTTTTTTCGTATGAATAATACTTAAACTTTAAAAATTAACAACACTATATTTTTCACTTCATTTGCATACTCCTCCAAAACGATTTAAAGTTTTAAAATATTTTTACACAGAACCATTGATGGTTAGAATGTTTTCTTAACCTACGTAGGATATCATCATTTGCCTAGCCTTTTTCCCAACTATATTGGGGTCGGCTTCCAGTCTAACCGGATTCGGCTGAGTACCAGTGTTTTCCATGCAACGACTGCCTATCTGACCTCCACAACCCAGTAACTGGGTAACACTATACCCCTTGGCAAGACTGGTGTCGGATCTGAAGCTTCTGACTACCCGTAACGACTGTCAAAGATCTTCAAATGACAGCCGGGACCAACGGCTTAACGTGCTTTCCGAGGCACGGAGGAAACTCGGTATGTTGAAATGGTCACCCATCCACGGACTGACGTCGCCAAGCGTTGCTTGACCTTGATGATCGACCCGTGCGGCTGCTATTGTTTAGCCACGAGCTCCTAACCTACCTAACCGTAACCTACGTAGGATATGTAAATCAAATAATATTTTGCAAACAAAACTGTTCAAAAGGTTGTTCAATATTGATATTCTGGCTAAGAGCGGGTGCACGGTCAGTACCACGTTAAAATTGGGAAATATATACGCGTTAATACATGTAAATGGCCTTAAGGCGATATATAAGCCCCAATATACACGCAGTACTGGCCGTGCGCCCTCTCTATGCCAAAATATCAATATTGAACAACCTTTTGAACAGTTTTGTTTGCAAAATATTATTTGATTTACATATGCTATGTCAGTTATGAAGAAATTCCAGCCATCAATTTTTCTGTATAAAAATATTTTTAAACATCCAAGTCGTTTTGGAGGAGTATCCAAAAGTTGCAAAAGATATCGTGTTGCTAATTATTTTTTTAAAGCAAAACTATATGTTATACGAAAAAATAATGTACATGAAACAATAATAAATATTTTTTTTCAAACCTTTTAACCTAACCGTTACTAAGGAGTATGCTTTAGAAAGTTACCGTCTTACGGCACTTAAGTGGATGTAGGCCCTTAAACATGGCTGGTGAAATGTGTGTGTACCATAGGCAGGTAGGTACGTAGTATGTAGTTTTAGAATTGGAGGCTGACTCAAAAGGTTCGCGTAAGTAAACAATAGACTGAGCTTCGACTGAGAAATTCCAGATGGAATATAATAAAGTCAAAGTCAAATATTTTTATTTCGACTAGGCCATTAACGGCACTTTCGAACGTTAAAGTTATAATTAACAAGTAATAAAAATTGATTCTACCGTGCATTCGGGAAAGTAGATTGTTATGTAAAGAACGCACAAGAAACTCCATACTTACTCTTTTTAAAAAACATAAGCTTTTACAATATTAAAGTACATACATTAATAAATTCATATACGTGAGGACGATGCACCTAGCACTACTATACTACTCGTACATATAAGTATTACAAGCACTAACAAGTAAATTCCTTCACTTGAAAAATAGGAACATGGTTCTCACATACTTACAAATATTGCAAACATAGGTAAATTATCTCATTAAACAACAACGGAACAGTGTGCTTGTCATATTTTTTTTCAAAACAGAAAGAGTAGATAAATATAATACACACTTCCATTGTAGTTACTAATTATGATTACTGAATCCTAAGACAAACAAAGTTGATCACAAAATAACTTCATTACCATTAATACAGATCAGTACTCGTAACAGATAATTTCGGGCACGTGTTCTCGGCAGGTGAGCGCCCAGGTGCGATCGATCACAACTTACGTAACCTCACCGAGGTAGCCGATGTAACCGCAATTGGGGGTTACACCTTGTTTTTTGGTAATTCGATGGTCTTATAAGAAGGTAACGTTGATAGTAATTATTTCTTGTATGATAAATTGATAATGAAGTAAAAAAGGGTAAAATGTGTAGCTTTTTTAAATAAAAATGTCCTGCAAAATGTATTATCATGTCACATTTATTTATTAATACTTTTTACATTATTTTTTTTTTAATTAATACAGTACTCAGCCCGTTTATTTTAAAAATTTAACAATACTTATTCTTGATCTTATCTTAAGAAACAGTTAAATTAAAAGTAATACTACTTACCTCAATGTTGGTGAAAAAATAATTAAATAAAAAATTCGGATGAAACCATTTATAATAACAAATAATGATAACATTACTGTCAAACAGAATAGCTTTAAAAATATATTGTTTAACTCTATGTACTTGACCAATAAAAAGAATGTCATATTTTACAGCACTAGTGCGGCAATGTTCATAATTATCATGTTACTTCGGCATCAAAGAGAGATAATAATCGGGTGAAATATAATTGCATAGTTAGCATGAATTTATGTGATAGAAAAATTAAAATGTTGCAGTAGAAATATTTGGGTAATTCAGATAATGCAGTCAATTATCTGACATTAGCGCAAATAGTATCGGAGTAAAAAAAACTAAAAAACCCACACTAAAGTTGTTTTACAAAAGGCCCGTTTTGACAGCTATAAAAATACTTAATGATAATTAAACTTGATGCTTGCGAATGATACTCGTTTTTATAGTGTATGGATAACATAGGAATTAATTAGGAATAAGAATTTGATTTGTCAATTTCTGACGTAGAAAGTTATCGCGGCATGTAAAATGAGAAACGTCAACGGGCTTCTTAGATTGTGACGACTTTTGTTCAAATCAGTGTTTTTTACATCATCAAATACAAACGTACAATCTCTCGAAAATATTAGGTACCCTCTCCTTTTGGAAAATTCGGGTATACAGACAGAAATTAAAAGCCCGAAAAATTATAAAAATATGAAAGTACCTAAGTAACACAAAATGATCTAAAGAAAATCTCACACTAGGTATTAAAAAAACTATCTATAAGCAATAAAAATTATAGTTTTGCTAAGAATAATATTAAAATATCATAACAATATTTAAAAACGGTACGCTTGACAAAAATAGGATGTACCAAACCCTACCTTCATTTAAAATACTTGTTCAATGATACCACACACGATGGAATGGGGCGAAAAAAAAATCTTACCTTCGGGCCCCCTAGAGGGCGCCATATTCAATTTAATGTAGGTAATAATAATAGTAATTTATTCATTCAAAGCCTAATACACATTGAGAGAATTGACAAATGAAATACAATAATATAGTAGGCTACATTAGTACATGCAAAAAATAGAAACTTATGACACCCAAACTAGGACATGTCCTGTATCTCAAGTGTCAGGGTTCGTTCCTGGCTGGTCACAGTATATATATAAATTATTTATTCGTAATTTAATTTATCAGTAAATTATTTTGGTAATTAATAAAATTTAATTTAATATTTTCAATTTTTAAATTTTATTGTGATTAATATTCTAATAACAAATTATATTATATTAACGCTAACAGAAATGTGACTTTGCATAGTCTATATAACCAGCGGACAAACAAGACGCTTCCAACAACACCTCATTTGTCAAATCTAAATAAGTAGTTTATAATATGAGGGAACAGATGAACATACATACCCACCCACATACCGGTCAAAAACATAACCCTCCCTTTTGCTTCGCCGTAGTCGGGTAAAAAGCTAAAAGACTTAATAACAAACGTAATTTTCTTGCTTTCTTAACTTGACCTTAAAAAATGCTAACTTTTACATCATACTATATATAATTATATAGGTAGCATATGATACCATAATACGCAAAGAAAGCATATTATTAATCCGACCTATAGGTAAGACCATTGACAGTCCAGATGTGTCTACGGCTAACCTTTAAATAAAATTCACACAACCTTAGCTATATACCTTAGCTATAAAATTCACGCAACCACAAAAAAATAAGAAAAGTTTTCACTACAAAATAGAGGAATAAATGAATTTCGCCATAGATAATCTCTTTTTTTATTTAGCCTAAAAAAATAAAAAACAACATTCATAGACAATACGGAATAAATTTTTATTTTTATAAAACAGCTTTTTAAAAAGGTAAGAGGAAGCATTTTATCAGCATCTTAATCTTAAAGGTTACCCTTAGCCAGCCAGCGATAAATTACCATTAAAAAGTCTTGTTGTAGTGTTGCCTGCTTTAAAGAAAGTAATTTAGTTACTAGACACTCCGACATTCTGCTTCACCAGATGCAACAACAGAATTTCATGATTAATTTAACTGCGGCATAAAATAACAAACTTACCTACCTTTCAGTTTAAATCGATTACATTCTTGAAACCTAGGACAGAAATAAAATTTCTCAAAACAAAGTGTAAATATAGTATAGTAGTGAATGATCACCTATTTGGGTCAAGCACAAGAAAAAAATTGGGAAAATAGAATAAATAAAACTAATTAAACTTAACTTAATTTAAATTATTAAAATTTAGAAAAAAAAAAAAATGTTACAAAGATTCAAATTTTGAAAAAAAATCTTCAAAAAAAGCTCTCTAAAAAGTACAAGTAAAGAAAGTTGTTTGTTTTTTTTTTACTCTTTAAGAGTAAGATTAGTGACATGACGAACAATAACAAAAAATGAAAAAATAGGCATTGCACAATTTTTATTACAAAAAATCGTAAGCCTATAAAAGAAAGTATATTACAGAGTTAGCTAGGTCACTGACTGTCCAGATGTGAGCACATCTGCCGTCGATCGGTGCTTACACCCTATGTTCCTTAAGTTCTGCTCACACAGACACGCGACGCGTTGCGATAATGCTTAAAGAAACCAGCAGTGATATTCTGTTAACATCTCACCATGAAAACTTAGCTCACTTCGCTTGAAGTCAGTCGGTCTATTCTGTAAAAATGTCGAAGTGAGAGAAAGTGAGCTATCATTCCACCCTGAAGCTATGAACTAACAGCTCACTTCAAGATTTTCACCTCAAGCATTCCTGCTTTCAATAAACAATTAAGCAATTGATGCTAGGGATTGACAAACTCACTTTAAGATCGCTACTACGCTACGCTACTTCGCCTAAGTTTTCACAATGTGATTTTTACATAGCAAACAGACATTTAGTCGTGCTGCACAGCACGAAATCGCGAAAAATATTGCAACGCTCGCCGCGGCCGCCGCGGCAACAAGCGAGTTGCATCGGGCATGGTGTATGCAAGTGTAATTGAATTCTCTTACTGGAATGTGTGCCTTTAGTAACAATAGTAAATAAAGTACCTAATATATATCTCACCATCTTATAAGCGCGCGCATCGTCGCATCGCGTCGCGTCTCGGTTTAAGCTGACCCTTAGCTAAGGTGCGAACTGAGGGGGATTGCACTTAGCTTTACGAGTCACGACAGTTGTCTAAGAGGGCGGGTAGAATAAGAAGTTTTACTTGTTAAAAAACATCGGGCTGTTGGAGGTAATCATACCATTACAAGGCATATTCTTTTAAGTATAGAGGGAGGCATTGATGTCTGCCTACTTAAATTGATTTAATTAAGGTTTGAATCAACGAAAGATTCAATTGGCATCATTTTTTATTTTTCATTAGTACAATTTACACCAATGAAACTAAACGCGATCAGCGAATTTAAATCGAGTACAAGAGCAGTTAGTGTTATCATTTCGGTGGCTATGGTATCAATGCTTTTGAACTCTGTTTAGATTGGGCTAATCGTGTTCAGTTTTCAAAGGCAAAATTCATTCTTAGTCTGTTTTG
Source organism: Orthosia gracilis (assembly GCA_947562075.1). NCBI lineage: Eukaryota > Metazoa > Arthropoda > Insecta > Lepidoptera > Noctuidae > Orthosia > Orthosia gracilis. Next base: position 11,508,773 of record OX387265.1, read on the forward strand.
CTTGCTAGAAAAAGCTAGACATCTCGGGCAAAGAGAACATATAGGCTGCACGAACTGCAAAAACATAAATATTTCATGCGTGCTGAACCATCACCCAAATTGATCTCCAACAACGAAAACGATTTTCAAAACTCCAATATGTTTAGCATTGACCAGCAGCCGTATTGCGTAAGGGAATACGGCAACGCAAAGAGTTTGACCAAATCAACCAATCACATGCGAGATGAATGAGGCGATGTGGATTTCCGTATGTGTGATTGGTCGATTTGGTCGATTGGATAGCGGTGAAACTCTTTGCGTTGCCGTATTCACTTACGCAAAACGGCTGCAGAGCACCTGATATTTTTGACATGATATGCCAAAAACGGCACCAATAGGCATAGAGAAAAATTGAATAGAAGAGGACCGACCAGTCCAAAAACACTTCCTACAAAAAAAAAACAAACCGATCAATACCCACAGACAATTACATCAACTTCCCTGACCACAGGACTCTCACCGCCATACTCTACGCAACTCGGCAACAAAACGAAGTCGATGGTATAGGATGTGTATGTCCGGCACTCCGGTCGGTCGGAAGGTAACCCGATAGGAAGCCGTACGCGACTTCCCCGAGAGGGTGGCTATGTGTGAATAGGCTTACGACCGGACTGGAATCTTCTTACGAGTAATTACTGGCAGAATTGTGTAGCTAATTATGGTAAGAAACTCAATAACAGACAGTTCTGGAGTTTTTTGCGCTACTTCTACTTGCCAGCCAAATCACTAGAAATTCGTGACGTTTTTTTTTTATTATATCTCTGTCGAAAGTGTTCTTAGTTATGATTGTTGAAAATCGGCTCAGCCGTTTAGAAATTATCCGCATTTTAAACCGACTTCCCAAAAAGAAGGAGGTATCTCAATTCGACCGTATATACAGGTTGGCCAAAAAGTCGTGGATCAAATGAAACAGACAAGACAGACAAGGAGGTAATTTCCAACAAAAAATCTTTCTCCAGCATGGCCATAACTTCATTGCACGAAAAGATATGAATTATTTTTGTTTTTTCCATGAAACTACCGAGATTTTTTACAATTTAATCAGTAGAAAATTAAATTGATTAAAAACAATAAAACAAAAGGTGTTGTATTATGACTCGATTATGTATCAATACTACAAAAATTGTATTGCAGCTCTTGGTATCAAACTTAACGAGCAATGAATTTTTTTCCGTAAATTTTGAAGCGTTACAAAAAATTACTTCTCACTTTAAGACCACCATTTGAAAAAAAAATGTATTACGGAAAAGTGACCCTGTATTAAAAAAGCTTGCTGGTTTAATGCTGATTCGAATGAGGTACAACACTTTACTCTTTGATCTTTAGTTTTGGTTTTACGGTAGTTTTTTCATATCAAGGTGCAAATTTAATAAAATAGTAACTTTAAAGGAAAGTTTAGATTTTTTATAAAAACAACGATTCTAAACGATCTCGGTAGTTTCATGGAAAAAACAAAAATAATTCATATCTTTTCGTGCAATGAAGTTATGGCCATGCTGGAGAAAGATTTTTTGTTGGAAATTACCTCCTTTGTCTCCCTGTTTCGTTTGATCCACGACTTTTTGGCCACCCTGTATATATATATATATATGTGTATTCGCGGATAACTCCGTCGTCTATGAACCGATTTTGATGATTCTTTTTTTGGTGAAAAGGAGATATCCCAAGGGTGGTACCATGATAAGGAAGGATCTGGTGATGGCATCCCAGAGTTATCGAGGGAACTCCTCAAATATTATAGGCATGCATATAACGATATTGGTATTTTTGTCAACAATGCAATCTTTTACACTCAGAAAGTGCCATTTGTTGTAATGGTACTGATGAAGAAGACCACAGATGGCCAATGGAACTCCTTAATGCTAAGTATGTCACGGGTATAAAATTTATCGAATAGCTAACCGACTATGATGAAGCAAATACTTATAAATAAATGGTAGGTACTGATGAAAATGGTAACATCGAACTGATCTGATGATGAAGCCGGAAGGTAGGCACTGGCACTCCGAAATAAAACAATGGATCCTAGTCGTGTTTGGGTTTATTGGAATCGTCATGGAATACTTCGGAAGAAATAGTTATTTTTCGCTTTGTTGTGTTTTGTTTTGGAAGTCGGTTTGATTTTTTTGTTAAATAGTTTTTTTGTCTCTTTGAATCTGGGTTTTTCCGCAAAATATCGTTTTATGATTACATGTTTCGATAGATTATATCGACTGAGGCATGTCTACTACAAGGTATATTATATGTAGTTTAAAAAGCATGAAATAAAAATTTACTTCCTCGTACTCGCATCGGGCACCGCCAACGTTTAAAACAGTTTATTTTATTTACTTAGCGGTTCCCCAACGCGAATATGAGGCTATTTTTTTCCTTTTTACAGGTTTTTGTGTCGGAGGTTTTAATTTTTTTAATTTAAAGAATGTTGTGCTTTAATTGTAAGGATGACTGAAACATGATTGTTTGTGCTTATAAATAATTTTTATATATTAGCTTATATATTGACATTAGTATTGTATATAGATATCGGTATTGTATAATTATCATTAATATTGTATATTGACCTTTGTAGCTTGACATAGTCTTATTATCTGTATTTCAGTCTGTGTCTTGACATGTACTGTATTGACATTGATTTCTATTGATATAATGCAATTCTTTATAATTGTTGTTTTATTGTCAAGGCTTTATTTAATTAATGAGATTTAGCTTTATTTTTAATTACATACTTACAAACATTTGTACGTCCTCTGGCATAACATAGCGCACTCTTTATTATCTGTATATACCATTATTATTGTACCTATGTAAAACAAATGAATAAATGACTTATGACGAATTTGTACGATACACATTGGTTATGCAAAAGACCAAAAGCCCGAAATTCAAAAATATTGTCTGCCAGCATGTATTCTGCAACTTTAAGGTTCGTTACATCATGTGACCTTCACAGGTATCACAGAACTCACAAAAAATCTCCCTAAGAGTATATATATATGTCTCATCTCTCGAAGCACATCGGATGTGAATCGGGAAGCTGCTTTGTGACAATTTCCTTTAACAAATTTCTTAACAAAGGGTCTGGAAATCTTGTCAGGTTCATTTGTTATGATCCAATTGGTTTCCAAAATTTCAACGATAGATTTTTTGTTTCATTCAAATTGGATTAAAAAAATTGGAAAGAAATCGTCATAAATTTAAATCTTTATATTGCAAAACTCACATTTTATATAGTGGCTTCTTTTTGTCTTCCAATCAACAGAAATTAGAATGCAAAATGAATTTAAAAACACCTATTTAATTCCTTAACGAACATCCTGTTTTTTATCCTAAAAAACTTCAAATGAGTATTTTATACAGACGAATGCTAAACTATTGACATCTACCGGAAACTAAAAGAAGCATTCTGAGAAATTAACGCAAAATGTCACAGGTTAAAAAAGTAATTGACTAAATTCGAATTATGAAACAAGACTAAAATAAGTTGACCTCTGGTCTTAAGACTTTGGTTTTAGTTTAGAGGTCTGTAATAGTTAGGTTTTGTCGTTCTTTTGAAATCAGAGTTCCGTTACTAAATAGTCTTATTAGGACGAATTTAAAAGGTGTTATTTACATATTTTTTTTTTTCTGTGAGAAAAGAAGTTAACGGTTGATTTATGCTAGGCTAATTAATGCTTGTTGCATGTTTTCGATTACATCTACATGCATGTGGGTTATGGAAAATAGGTAATTATGACTTTTATAATTAATCAAACACATTAATATTTTTCATTAGTAACTAACTACTAGCAGATCACTCCTAGAAAAAATCATCATAGAAAATCCTCGATCAAAATCATCACCGAAGGAGGACACAGGCCTCCTCTTTGTGAGAGAGTGGATGGGCCTTAATCCACCACGCGGGTGTGGGTTGGTGCGGGTTCGAACCCAAGACCTACGACACGTAAGTCCGTTACCACTGGGCCACCACTGCTTAAAATAATATTGGTTTAAAAGTGCCTTTAAGGAGTAGGTACCTAATCAAATTCTGTTTTCAATCGTATTCAGGCTATAAATATAACGTTCCACTACACAGAGTCACAAACCCAGTGCTGGTTGGTAATGTCCCATGTCTTGAATTTTTCTTTTTTTTTTGTTTTTTCTTCGCCGCTTTTCAATCAACCCATTTCAATTCTCATTCAAATAACACAAAAAGAAATCAATTGTCAAATCTTAATTTCCTAAAAACAGGTAAAAAGGGCCAAAGGTTATAATTGTACGCCATTTGCATTTGGTTTCCATTAACTGCATCAAAATGGCGTGTTTGACAGAACGCCGGAAGTCGTGATTTCAATCGACGAAGCTTTCAATAAAAAAACTATTACTAATGGTTGTTGATTTGTTAAACCATTTATTTTGTCTATAATTTGGACGTTTTTATGTGATTGGGTTAATGTTATTGCTACCGTTAGACATTTCTTTTGTACGTGTAATCTTGCATCGCCCGAAACGGAGAGAGAAAGCATCAATTTGTATTAATGAACTTACAAAACAATGCTTCCAAGTTCGGGTTACTATTACTAAGTTATCAACAGACCGTTTTAGGTTTCCGTACCCAAATGGTAAAAAGTCCTAGTTATAGGGTCCCGTCCTATAACTAAGACTCCACGGTCGCTCTGTCTGTCTGTCTGTATATCTGCCCGTCACCGGGCTGTATCTCATCAACCGTGATGTCTAAGCAGTTGAATTTTTTTGCCGTTTTTTACTATAATGGTACGGACGGAACCCTTCGTGCGCCAATCCGACTCGTACTTGGCCGGTTTTTTTTAGGTGCCTAACTATCAAAAATAATAATTACCTATTATACTTAATGTAGAGTATTTTTTACTTTTTACCAAAATAATCAATGAATTTTTGTGATCCTGCAGTCAATAAGTATTTCAAATATGTTACAAGGGCTGCTGATGTTGCAACCTGAGTATTTGGAGTTAAGAATGTGTAAAATCCTACTTTAATATCAAACTTTGACAGGTGTACAGGATATAGTAGAATTTTTCAAATATCCATATTCTTAATTCAGAAATCGGAGTTAAGACCTTCTCATGCATTTTGTGTAAAGTTGCATAAACTTGATGCTTGTATAATTAAGATAAACGAGACCGTACTAGTCTACGTTAAGACGAATAGGTACTCAAGATTTTGGACCAATTGAACATTCTAAAGCTGAAGAGTTTGTTTGTTTGTTTGTAGGTAGGGTAGGTAGGTAGTGGTAGTTAGATAGATAGCCAGTTGACGAGAGCGAAGACGCGGGGGTCAGCTAGTTCTAAAATAATGATGATTCGTAAGTAACATTCTCAAATCGATGGCCCACATTACTCACAAATACTACGAAACAGTTACAATATCGAAAGCTGTGCCCACTGTCTACCGTCCACATTATTTTCCCCGAGACTGCTCATTTTAAGTGAGATGTAGAGCTTGCCACCAAGTTGCGCTCTCTGCCAGTTAGCCTGGCAATTTGTCGCCACACTAGGTGGCAATCTGCCACGCATCACAGATCACCTGAATACCTATATATGGCTGTCGTACTGTGACATCTCATTTATGTATTTCTTGAGCAATTGGACTGAAAGTAGTAGTTTGGTTTAGATTGGACTGTTGTAACGATGTTAAGTTACTGTTTTGTACCGTGAACTAGATTTATAGACAGGGTATATTTATTTTAAATAAGATTGAAACTGGCCCAATACTTGCAAGAAAAACGCCGCTTCTCCACAGACAAGGACGAGCATAGATCATCATATCATCATAGAATAAAATGAAATGTGATGTGACACATTAATAAAAAACTTTTATACGAAAAAAATACTACTGACTTCCAAATAAAAAAAATTACAAAGTGAAAAATAAATATAAAAAATAATAATAAAAAATAAACCGACCTCGTCAAGCGTTGCTTAACCTTGAAGATCGATCCGTGCGGCTCTGGCTAAATAATAACAGCCGCACGGATCGATCTTCAAGGTTAAGCAACGCATGACGAGGTCGGTCCGTGGATTGGTGACCATTTTCAACATACCGTTTCCTCCGTGCCTCGGAAAGCACGTTAAGCCGTTGGTACCGGCTGTCATTTGAAGATCTTTTACAGTCGATACGGGTAGTCAGAAGCTTGAGATCTGACATCAGTCTTGCCAAGGGGTACCCGTGTTACCCCTGGGTTGTGGAGGTCAGATAGGCAGTCGCTCCACGTAAATCAAAAGTGCTCAGCTGAATCCGGTAAGACTGGAAGCCGACCCCAATATAGTTGGGAAAAGGCTAGGCAGATTAACAAAGTGAAAAATAACTTTATTTTAGGAAGTCGGTGTCTTTCGTAGGTACCATTTTTTGCGTTTTGGACACCGACTTCCAAAAATAAACTTAGTTTTCACTTTGTAGTTTACTTATTTGGAAGTCAGTAGTATTTTTTTTTAATTTTTCATTTTTCACTTTTTAGTTGTACCTACCTAATAGGCAAGTTGTTTAGTAAGTTACCTTAACGCCAGAATAGAAAACCCGAATATCATGAAACTTGAACATAACCGGTTAAATGAGAGATCTACGGACCCCTTAGGAGCGTACTGGCGTGATGTTATGTTGCGAAATAGTATAATCAATAAACAGACATGCGATTGCAGCAATCCCGAGAGATTTGCCGTTATTTATTGAAGAGTTCTGTCGTATATCTTCGAAGTTCTTCATCAGATCTTCACCAAATGAAAATAGGACCAATTTCGAAACATTATTTCAAACAAAAAAAGAATATTCAAAATCGGTTCACAAATGACGAAGATATCGGTGAACAAACAGAAAAAAAAACAAACATGAAGTCGAACATAGAACCTCCTCCTTTTTGGTAAGTCGGTTAAATAATAAAGTTTATATTTGTAATAAAAATACCAACATTTACCAGATTCATACTATTAATATAATAATTATTCAAAAAACTATTTTATCGCAGACCTGTGTTATTATTAGAGATCTGCTTATTGTAAGCACCTTAACTCAGATCTTAATATTTGCATGCCGACTTATGGTGAATAAATTATTATAATTTATATTAGGCTAATAATTTATTTATACCATATTTTGTACCGCATTTATTGCAAATAAATGGCTTTGACTTTGACATTATGACAGCGGTCATTTCGACGACTTCATCAATGCTGCAATCTACTGTTGTGCACAAGGCTCAGCAGCCTTGCTTATGTGAATTCGGCAAGGCGAATGGTTTGACCTCATCAATCGACAAATCACATAGACGGAAAACCACATCGCGTCTTTCATCTCTCATGTGATTGGTCGATTGATGGCGGTCAAATCCTTTGCCCTGTCGACTTCACCTACGCTATTACGCTACAGGTTTCTATGCCCATATTCGACAAATCAATTTTCAAGTTTATCAATCTAGGATTTTATCAATAGCAGCCCCCATTCTAATTGTGCCAGGTAGATGGCAAAAGGCTTACCTCCTAATACAAAAGTTGCAATGTGCGTGAACTGCCATAAATAGTACTATACTAGTAATAGTGCCTTACTCATCAGAGAACACAGGGGTTCTATCAGTGTTTATGTGAGTCATCAAGACGACAAATCTTAAATTCCAAAGATGCAACACAAAACAATGCACTACTACGCAATTAACCTCCGTCTCCATCCATCAATGAACCTTACGTAATAACACGAGTATAATTAACAAAAAAGTGACTTTAAAAAACCTGCTTCAATGAAATAATCCTTATAATAACAATCTCGTGGAGTAACGAGGTACATTGACATGCGCAGGTGCGGCGCGTGTCCGAGCACCTTGCGAGACGGCTCATGAGATTCAAATGAGATTGTATTGTCTCGAGTCGCGGTGTCTCGGAGTCTCGGCGCTTTTTATTGAATTCTTTACGGCGTAATCGGTAATGTAATCGAGTGCGTTTAGTCGATTATGTGGAGTGTTTAGTTGTAAGTTGGTGGTGGGGCTTTTGATGAGCGCCGCCATTTTTTGCTATTTTCTTTTCTGGAAACAATAGAATTGCTCCAATGTATGATTGGGGCATATCTTACACATAAAAATTATACTACGTCTGTATCCTTCGAAGGACTGGGCAGAGGCATACCTACTACTAACCAACATACCATTTCGCCAGATATACAGTCCATAACTAACTACGAAATGAAAGGAATTAAAGTTGCAATATTTGTACTCGTAGATGGCAGAAATAAGATTCGCGAAGAACAGTTTTTACCCGACTTTCGAAGGAGGGTAATGTGTTTATCAGTCTATGTATGTATGTTTGTCCCTATTTATTTATTTATTTATGAGAACAAACGCGTTGGCCGATTTTGATGATTCTTACGTCAGTCGGTTTGTCTTAACCCTGCGAGTGTCACTGGCTGCATTAAAATTGTGTAGTAGAAAAATTGCGGATTTTGGGCGCCATATTGTGGGGGACCAAATTTTTTCTTCTTCCAAACCTATCGTGTGGGATATCAAAATAAAGGGTTTTAAGAGGTGATTTAAAAAATATATAACATTTATTTGTTTAAATGTACATAATGCCAAAAAAAAAAATGTAACTAAAAAAGTTAATTCAATAAAACTTTTAGTTCACTTTTTAAGCAGTCGGGTTCTTAGATTTTTTTTATTCACTTTTTTGATAAAGATCTTTCTCCCAAAATTAAATGTACAGTTACCAATTTTGGAAAGAGACCGTTCTTGTTAGGTCAAATCAAATTACTTTCAGCACTCTTTATAATTCTTCATTATTAAACTAACTACGGTATAACTAACCAAAAAACTGGACTATAGTAAATGAACCATTGTAAAAAGGGTAAAACAAAGCACAGTCAGCAAAGCGGGACCTTGGTCAACAAGACAAAACGCCCATTCTAACTAAAAAGCCCTACATATGCCTTGCATTTTAATTTAACAAATATAAGTGCCATGGATCAATAAGAATCTAATAAGATTCAATCACCATCGTCTCACGTTTATCCACACTAAACCTGCAGGTTTTATTGAAACCGATACGCGATTGTAATATACTTGGACTTTTTATTGTGTAGCTATTGGAATTCCCAATTGATAGTCGATTGATTTTTCTTCTATTGATTAGCATAATAAATAAAGGGGATAAAGACAAGCCACGTAAAACATCAGCTTCCCGTTATATGTTTTTTTCATTTAACCAAGCTATGCATGACAGAACACCCGTCTGATCGGAGGATCCTTCCTATTTCAATAGAGAATGACGAACTTTCCATCCAGTTCTGAACTCCTCTAAACTGGAGACCCCAAGAAAAAAGAAGTGTCTGTGGTTCCTTCATCGAACCTGTTTCACACCGTTAGAACTTCTTTAAGTAAGACAGAATCAACACTAGCGACTAAGCATAAAATCACACCCAGTGAATGCCATACAGTTCTTAAAGAACAGCAGAACAAATTCACTGTCTCAAATGCCAACACTACGTCTGCAAAACATTTTTTTATTAGGATCAATCATCAGTTTGCCAGAAGCTACATAATTTTGGTATTCCTTGGTCTTTTTAGATAGAGCAGGGGAATCTATTCTTTGGTGAAAACAACGAAAGGGACTTAGGACTTCCGAAGAATCTTGATACTTGACAATCCAGTAAGCAAAACAAAGATTGAAGAAGAACGATATATTTATAGATCGATCAATAGTTGTAAAAGGTGATAAAACTGCAAAAAATTTGCAGTTACTTTTCATACAAAATAGTTATTGTAATTAAACATAAAGGGCAGACAATAAAATGAGTCAATACACAATGAGTCACACGTCTGTCTGTCACGGCAGTTGGAATGCAATGAATATTTTTGTATTAATCTCCCCGCGCAGACTCTGAGTCATGCGCGCACGCATTTTAATATGAATTTAGTAATTAATTTGTTTGTGGTTACAGTTCATCGCATGATTGGAGTTGTTAGGAATGGAGAATGGCTAGCGTTAGTGCGAATGAATGGAAGTAAGTATGCATGCGGTGGATTTGATCTGTCCGTCGTTCTTTTGCTTTTTTTTGTATTCGAAGTTATTTATCCTAGTTAAGCCCACTTGCAGCATCAGAGTTGGTGTTAGCAAATAAACTAGCTGCTGGCTAGTATTGGCCAACTCTGCTTGGTATGCAGTCGTTAAGGAAAGGGATTAAATAAAAGTAACTACAGACTGTATACAATCATGCGACACTATATTTATTTGTAGAAGCATTGTCGTCAGTACTCTAATGCAATATGAATTGAGAACTTTGCTCTCGCTCTAAGGATAAGGAAGGAGTATAAGTACGTTGAATATCATTTATTACCGTGACCTATTTTCTTTAAAAACCACATACTCCTCTGCATATGTATTTACATCTATTTGTTGTTCTTCATTGATATAATAGCAATGTATAGTTATCGCCAAACTTCTTGGCCGCCCTGAAGTTGGTTTTCCGATGCGCAAGGCGCTGATCGGTGCTGTTTTTGTATGAGATTTACTACTGCACAGCCATTGTAACCAACTTCAGGGTGGCCAAGAAGTTTGGCGAGAACTATATCTATCAAAACTATATATTTCAAAGTAAGAATACTGCAACACTATGTATGCAGACGCTTAGTACAATTTGAATTGATGACGTATTGGCGATGCATCAATTCTGACTCTGAGAAAAACATCTATTCAAGGTAACACAGACTAACACCAAAACCCATTATAAACCTCTTTTGCTCCAGAAAATATTCGCTAAAAATCGTCACATAAATTTTGACATTATTTTGATCAAGATTCCTGGCTGTAACCGCCACGGATACTCCACCGGCTAGCTAGATAAGTATGTCAGATATTTGATGACCTTTTCACCTCTTATTCCTTTTTAGCGATGATGAAATTAATGCTACCAAAATATGTGTTGTACTTCTATGGGCACAACTGTCTTCTCAAAGGCAGAAAATCCTGAACAAATTGGACGAAACACTCTGACATTTACTCAAGATTCCTGGCTGTAACCGCCACGGATCCCCCATCGGCTAGCTACTCGTAGATACTAGCAGATAGTGATGGGCAGTTAAATCCCGCAGCTGCCGTATGCCGCGTGCCACCCACCTGCCGCATGCCGCACATACGGATTTCCCGGGCGATGACCCAACACTATGGGCTAGGGAGTTACGTATTGGGATTATTGGATTTTGCGTGGAGACAGCCTATTATAGATTTTTTCTTAAGTATTTGATTTTGATGTTTTGTGTACTTGTGTTTCTTTTATTTGCCATGGTAGGTTAGTTTTGGAACTTTTAAAAATAGATTCCTTGCATTGATTTTTTACTCATTCATACAATGGAACGGACATTTTGGATAAGAAGCATTCTGAATTACCACGTTAAACTAAAATACAAAAAATCCTAGTCGTGTTTTGGGAATTTTATTTTATAACCAGATCTTGAATTATTAGGCTAGACCCAAAACCGTATGAATCTACCTACTTTTTAACCGACTTCGAAAAAAAAGGAGGTTCTTAATTCTATTAGTATTTTTTTATGTATGTACACCGATTACGCTGAGATTTATGATCCGATTTACGTGATTTTTTTCTTTAGTTTTATGCGGAATAGTTTCCATTTGGTCCAATAATAATTTAATATAGTTTGGCGCAGTAGTTTTCATTCTATGAATACTTTTTTATTTATGAACATTTTTGTTTACGTGGACGATGCAGTTTTAGTTTGTGTACGGCCTTTTTTTGGAGTTTTCATTTGGATAATCTATTCTGGCATCACTGTATTCTTGGTACCTTACTATAGAACTTATCCATTGAACCACTAAAAAGTGAAAAAATAAAAAACAGTTTAACAAAGAAATAAAACCGACTTCTAAAGCAAAACACTACGATTTTTTTTGCCCGCAGTCGGTGTCTAAAAAACGAAAAACAAAAGTCGGTTTTATTTTTTTGTTAAAATTTTTTGTTGTTCTTTGTTCCCAAACATGAAACCGCCGGACAGTTTGCATGTAGCACATAATTATTATTATTACAAAGATCATTTCACCGAAGCGCGGACATAACAATCTTAATAACAATATAAAGTTTAAAACTATAATAACATTAATGTCATTGAAACCTCATTAGACTTTACTGCCATTTCCGTTCTTTCGCGAAAACAAAAAAAACACTTAAATTAAAATACTGTATCGAAAATACATAATTAAAGCCATAAAAAATTCAAAGCCGGCCATGTGCGAGTCGGACTCGCGCACGAAGGGTTCCATATCATTATCGCAAAAAACGGCAAAAAATCACGTTTGTTATTTGGGAGCCCCACTTAAACATTTATTTTATTCTGTTTTTAGTATTTGTTTTTATAGCGCTAACAGAAATACATCATCTGTGAAAATGTCAACTATCTAGCTATCACGGTTCATGAGATACAGTCTGGTGACAGACAGACAGACAGACCGCAGAGTCTTAGTAATAGGGTTCCGTTTTTACCCTTTGGCTACGGACCCTAAAAAAAGAAGAACGAAGGACATTGTTACTTTGTAGTCATCTAAAGTCACTTTGGTCAAATTAAGGTCTCTAGGTCATACGGTAGTTTTTGACAACCAGCAGGTGTATTTAGTAATATAGTCCAGGTGTATGCTAACGAAAACATTGACATGTATTAACGACGATTTTTACCTTACTGATTATCTTTAAGCCGGTTTTCCATAAAGGGTTGCACTTGCAAGGCTAAGGATTTAAAGGTGTATTGCATAATTTCCGGGTGACTCAACCAGGCAGGCCAAAGCAAGTTTAGGCTTTTCCCAATACTGGGCAAAGCCTAACCTTACTTTGGCCGGGTGGGATATCGTGGCTGGAACATTGTCTAAACTGCTAACTTGCTGGTGATATAACCAGAATTTCATGGGAAACTACTGAGATCTACATTACTAACTCAATCCCTAGGAGGAAATAAATAAAATATTCAAAAGGGACATCGAAACAAAAAAGTGTTTGCTACTATCTTTTTTAAACTGTTGTCGTTACTATATTATCCTGAACAGTCGCTCTTATTCACGATTTCTAGTTACAAACAGCAAGAAATGGCTGATGAGGTATGCAAGACCACAATGCCTTACATCCTAATAGGAACCTATGTAGGTAAGTCTAATGCTCTTTTGAAATAACATCTTGTATCATTAATTCTAAATTACGAAGGATTCTAATAAGAATATGTCCTAGGATGTAGTAGTGGACACCAGCCCGACACCACCGATCAATAAATCTATCTTTTAGTTACTTTGCCAAAAGTTTCTCACTGTTAGGTAAAGACTACCCCCATATTTTCGAGCAAACTTTATCTCATCCCCAGCCAATCTGTCCGAAACAATACAACTCTATGTATAACGATAATCCAAATCCTATAAAACTAAACAAAAACTTATAGAATAGACCGTTTTATAAGAACAAGAACCCGAAAAAACCTCATTAAATTTATAGACTATCCCGATTTGGACAAACAAATCTCTCGAAACAAAAAAACGTTAAAAAGCCGGCAGGTTCTATCAGCTGTGCGGCAGGTTGTGATGTAGGTGTGCGTGCGACGAGATGAGCCGCGCGTCTGTGTGCCGACAGATGCTGCGGACATCTGCCGCGGCGCGTGCGCAGAGTGTAGGTGTGGAGAATCTTGGTACTGGGAATGTTGGAGGGTAAAGGATTTCTTTGTGAAAATATTAAGACCTGGTGAAGGCTGCGGGAACCCGCTGAATGTGAGACCCACGGGATTGAACGAGGTGGCGACTCTTGACGGAGGCCTATGTCTAGCAGTGGACGTCTTTCAGCTGCAACGATGATGATGATGAATATTATGAAAGGTTAATGTGCTGATAAACATGGATATAGAGACAATAGAGGGACTGGTAATTAACTCTCAACTCCTTTAAATCTAGATTACGTCACCTCATCAGAAACTCGTTCACGGACATAGCCCTGCCTGTCATGTTCACCGTTTTCTACCACAAAGGTTGGTTTGGCAATTCATCTGTCTACTTGGACTTTACGAGGATTTTTATTAAAACAGTAAATGGGAATCTGCTAAAGCATGCTGTTAGAATGCACATTTGAAGTAGGAATTTATCATCACAAATCGCCTTTTAATGTTCACACTGCTGGGACACAGGCCTACTCTCTGTGAGAGATGGACTGGGTCTTAATCCACTACGCATGCCCAGGTTGGGTTGGTGGATGTCACATGTCTTCGATTTTTTGGTTCCAGAACATGCCGGTTTCCTTACGATGTTTTCCTTCACCGTTTTACCGTTTTTAGAACAGTTGTGACTGGAATTTGAAGTGGGAACTTGTCTTCCGCAATAATGATCAAATCATCTCCTAGAAAACTACACATTCTTTTCTGACTACATCCTCGTTTCTGATCCATTCTTTATTTAATGGTACTGGTAAAGTAATTTAATGGTATCTCAATAAAAATATTTTCCTAGAAAGCAGCTCAGCAAAGTGACCTCTTCCAAGCTTCCTTTTGGCTATATGCCAACATATTTTGGATAAAAGAAAGACGTCAAACAATAACACTGCATATAATAATATTAATCTATAAATATAAAATATGCAAGTATCAAGACTATAGCGTCGGCGTCGATCATCGGTCAGCTGCTTCGCAGGCAGCGCGCGCATCTCGCGTCTTTCTGTCTGTGTGTCTGTGAGGCTGGAAACGATGGCGCACTGGACAGGACATAAGCTGATGGCGGGTAACTACATAGCAACATAAGCAAGAGGTATTTCATGGATTGTATTGACAATTTTATTGATGATTATTGGCAATTTCGCTTGTTGGCATAAGTAGCTTACCTGAAAGCCAGCCTTCAGCCCTCCCAGCCTTCTCATAGTGTGATAGCCATTTAGAGAGAATTATCATCATATTTGTCTACGATTGCCGCCACTCTGTAAGCTGTTGGAGGACGTCGCAGCGTCTACTGATTGCTAATTTGCCAGTGATAATACATTCGCAAATCATTGAACCAAAATAGGTGGTCATGATCATGAAATCACTACTTACACTCAACCCTTCTACAGAAAACATCTATCTATTCTATCTCACGACAGCACTGCAACGAACGAAAAGGACCTAATCTATCCAAAAACTTCTAGTTGTATTGACATTTGACATGCGCTACCGAAATGCCATGTGGTTAATCTCAAACATTCCAACAATTGCTGATAGAAAGTAATTTTGTCTTCTCTTCTCTATCATAATCATCATTTTAGCCAAAAGACGTCTACCGGTGAACATTATAGGCCTCCCGCATAATTATGTCACTACATACTCATGTGCGTCTCGCATCCAGCGGATTCCCGCAGGCTTAACCAGACCATCGGGTAGTGGATGCTCTTCCAAGGAGAGCCTCGCACACTCGTACCACCCTTAAAACACCATTTTTTTAGAGACCACAAGCCTACATCGACAACATAGATCATTGATTGGTCCACAACGCCTGACACTACCCGCTCCCTCCCACGACTTGCGCCATGGTGACTCACCTCGGTCCCCACGACATTGACCGCGCCGTCTCTGTAATTACGACATAACATCTCGAGCGCGTGCGTCACTCGTCCACCTTTACGCTACCGCCATTCCGCTTACCGCTATTATGTCAACGATATGCAATATTAAGTAAACTGCTAGATATTTCTGAGATATAAGGGGAATGTTAGTTGCTAGGCTAGCGCTAGGCAACCGAGGAATCGATCAGGTTTTCATCCCCTTTAATGTCATCTTGTTTCTTTTTCTGTGTTTGTAAACTTTGAAATCTAAGAACAAGTTTTGATCAAGCACAATAGCCAACACAATAAAAATACTAACAATCAAAGATAAAAAATCTGCAAATTCAATTTAGGTACAGGTGCACTTGGAAAAAACTGTTGAAGGAACGTGGTCACAGTGTTTAAAAGGAAGTTTAAATTCAACATTAGTGTACTGATTTCTGTTAAACCATAGGCACCTAGTAATATTAGAAGGCAATTCTGTCTGCATTTCTGTCTGCATTTCTGTCTTTTTATTACCTTTTCATGTCTTAACGATTTTGGATAACACGTGTCTAAAGGGTGGGTAGAGCATGTCCTGTATTAGTATGTAGTACCTAATATACTTTTTATCCAGGTTTTAACCCGACTGCCGAAGTAGGGGAATGTGTTTATCAGTCTATGTATGTATGTATGTTGGTTCCTATGTGACGTTCTAGAGATCAAACGCATTGGCCGGTATAGATGATTCTTACGTCAATCGATTCGTCCTAACCTTGCGAGTTCCACTGGCTACATTTAAATTGGAGAATAGAAAAATGGCGAATTTTGGGCGCCATATTGTCGGGGCCCAATTTTATTTTTCCTTCTTCCCCATCGTGTGTGGTCTCAAAATAAAGGGTTTTAAGAGGTGATTTCAAAAATATATAACGGTATAACGGCAAAAATATATAACACTTATATGTTTAAATGTACTTAATTTGAAAAAAAAAAAATGTTAACTAATAATTATAAATAAAAAGTTATAAACAAAAAGCCTGACTGCTTTAGAAGCGAACTAAAAAGACGTAAACAAGAAGAAAATTATGCTGTGCAGTCGGATCATGGACAGGTCCTTCATGGTGTTTGTGCACAGAGAGCAGGACAACAGATGGGGCATCGTTTGCGGTGAGGTACCACAGTACCACAGTCGCATTGTGGCTTATCGGAGTACCCTTATCTGACCAGGTTATACTTACAGCGGCCAACTTGGCTTCGCAGCCTATGTAGGGCTTTCCAGGTTGGCCATGGCAGCTTATGCCGAGCTGGGAGCTTTTCTGGAGGATCGATATAACTTAAATTAAAACAAACCGAACTAAAAAAAATGCTCATCGGCTTGATTTGATCATAGGAATGGAAACCCAAAAGCTAGCAAAATTTCATCTTTTTATCTTTGGGCTCTAGCCCGGCACGTAATTGGGCAAGGTTTTGGCGTAGTGGGGGTAAGTTTGCGCATATTCCACGAACTGAACGACCAGCATATAGTGCGAACGGAACGTGGTCGCGACACGATAGGTCAGTCGATCCTTGTGTCAACTGACCTACCAATCGCACGCTCGGAACGGTCCTAAACGTTCCCCGCTTCACTACCAAAGAGACCTAAAAAACGGCTTCTGCGCATCTGAAAACTCTTACCAATTTACGTGCCGCGGATTATACGATACTCTTTGCTTTGTTACCTACTCTTCAACTTTTAAAATCAAACATCTTGTTAACGTTTTAACAAGATCCTGTTCCAAATTAAAAGACTATTTCAAATTAATTGTAGGAAGTAACAAAAACTATCTCAAATAGTCGATATCCTGTTGGCCCGTGCCATAGACAAAAAGTGAGGTTATGGCCAGTTGCTCTCGGATCTATGGTTCTATTTATTTAGCTTTTTATTTTGTAAGATTATATGCAGGATGAGTGGATTAAAGGATGGCACCCTGTTTCCCTTCCTCTTTTTTAGAAGATGTGCGTTAACGCTTTTAACAGGTGTTTTTAATGGCGATCGATACATCGATAAATGCATTGGCTGATTAATTTACTCAAACTAATAAAAAAGTTTATTGTTCGGAGTTTATTTATTTTGTCTAAAGAAACGATGGATGGACTTTATAAAAGATGACGGCAGAGAATTAAGGAATAGTTTCGTCAACCCCAAAATAAATTGAGATACCTCTCCGCAGACCATGGCCTACCTTTCGTCCGGCGAGGTGTGAGGACCTTAGGTTACGTCAGCGAATAGTGTTGTCGAAGCTGAATATTGGATCAACATATTTTATTTTATACGATAAGAAGAATAATTGATATACAGGCAAGAGAATAATGATGCTCAAGAAGTACCTGCTCAAGTTATAGGTCGTGGTTTCGAGCCCAGGCAGGCACTTTACTTCGTGTAAATTTTTTCATCACCACTGCTCTAAAAACGGTGAAGGAAAACATCGTGAAGAAACCGGCATGTCCTAGAATCAAAAATTCGGAGGTGACATCCACCAACCCGCACTGGGCTCGCGTGGTGGATTACTGCCCATTCCCTATCACAGAGAGAAGGGGCCTGTGTCCCAGCAGTGTGAATAATAATAGGCTAATGACGATGATGATGATAACAATATCAATAAAGAAAGTAATCTTTAGCAATTATACGTATACCTAAATGACTAATGACTCATCATGAGTCACACTTCACACAGGTATAAAACAGAAATATCGGGAAGAAGCCAAAAATAGACCGAGAACAAGAACCACCCTTCAAACTCATAACATAACGTCTAGACTGTTCCGTGACTCATCATTCTAATTGAACACCTACTTCTATGACACAGGCTCTCGAAAAACTATTATTCTACCAGCGATGGCGAATGTCGAAATATTAAAATGTAAGGGATTGATCACGTGACATTTCGACAGCGCCTATAATATTTTTTTTTACATTTTATCAATAGAAAAGAAAGAAAGAAAGAAAATTATTTATTTGTGACTCGCACAGGCAACACGAGATAAGCAAAACACAAACAATAATAAAAAATAATAAACCCCGTGCGAGACCAAAAAGGCTCCTATCTCAGCATTTGCAACGATATTAAAAAGAAATAACGCTGCGCTGATATAGCTATCGCAACGCTTTCGTTGGTAGTATGTCACTCGTTTAGGGATGGTATTTTTTTGTTTTTTTTTTTTGGTTGGGTTGTCAACCAATGACTTCTCCCGCTCTGGGAGAAGCAGTAGGGCGTGTCAGACTCTTCTTGTCTAAACCCCACCCGTGTTCCTTCAGTTGCTTGAGTCAGGGCCGCGGTAACTCTTTTTCAAATTTATCCGCGACCCAGACAGGCATCACCTCTAGCGGACCGCATCAGTTTTTTCTCTTTGAAGCGCGTGGAACACAACGCGCCGTCGACTCGGGCCTGGTCCGTATCGACCGGCGAGCTATCCATTACTCGCCGTCCGCAAGCCCGTGCCTACGGTGGCCGGGAATCGGCTTGCGACTCCCGACGCCCAGGGCGTCTGCTGCGGTAGCTAAGGGCGTCTCCGTTGCACTTGTCTAGGACCTAAGGAAGGTATTTTTGTAATTTTTTCAACCGCTATCGCAACGCATCGGTAGAAGGTCACTTGTCTATAGCATATTCTACCAACGAGAGCGTTGCGACAGCAATTGGAAAAAGCGAAAAAAGTATGGGATCGCCAAGTGATATGGCAAAGTCACATGATCAATCCTACGATTCTACTAGTATTATGCACGTGATAGTTTGTGAGGATGGATGGATGGATGTTTGTTACTCTTTCACGAAAAAACTACTGAACGGATTATGATGAAACTTTACAGAAGTATAGATTACACACATAGGCAATAATTTATAAAGATATTGGGATAAGTACTAATAAAACGCGGGCAAAGCCGCGGGCGACAGCTAATCCCATTTATTTTAGCATTTTGTCCATCGCGTTCGCAGATAATTAATGCTACTTTGTCTATAGTCAGGTCACTTGTCTAGTGCCCCAGGTCACCACTTGACCGCATCTAACGTCTGCCACAGTTCGTCTGTCTACCTGTCCGTCCGTCTATCCGCCCCGAGAGAACAATGTGATGCTACAAAAAACTGGAGAAATTAACGGAACCACACAAAAACTCTGACGACAGATGCTGACAAAGGGGGTACAGGTGAGCACTGAAGAGTTGTGCAAGAAACAAGTATTAGTGGAAAATTGCTACTTATTCTAATACCCGTGGACCACCCCACCGGACCCGTTATCGGGATTAAAAAATAACCTATGTCACTCAGGAATAATGTAGCTCTCTATTGGTGACAGAATTTTTAAAATCGTTCCAGTAGTTTCGGAGCCTATTCGGTACAAACAAAAAAATATTTAATCTTTATCACAAGTATAGATTTAGGCACTTTTAACAGCTCGATCAGTGTTGAATATACCCGAGTCTAAAATTGTGTATTGATCATCTCACCTTGCAAGAATCGTAGGAGTGAGCTAATTAATGATGAAAAAAGATATTGTTATAACTTGATTTAAAAGATTGTCCATGAGGTTCTTCGCAATAGAAACCTATGTTTTAGAACGTACAATTATAGATTCAACTTTCTGAATGTCCGACTTCTTTGCAGTTCAAAAGTGCCTGTCAGTGGTCCTTGGGTTTTGAGGTTTTTTTATTGCTGTAAGTATATGCGATAAAATTTAGGTATTGTGAGGACTCTTCGCCTATTTAGAGGCGAACTCCTTGCCTTTTATAAGACTGGCAACAGATAACTGTTTAGTTTTGGAAGGTGATTGAAATAAGAACGCACAAATGATAGAAGATGTTTTTGTTTAGCTTTTGGTGGTGACTTTTGTGTACCGCCTGAAGACAGGCGCGTTGTTGATTCAATATAATATTTCAAAGTAATTTCTGCTTATCATTTATAGCTCTCTGAGCTACCCCTCTTACAGTATCTAATCTACTTACACAGCTCAAAAAGATGGTTTATAGTCTTTACTCCTCAATAAGTTTGATAGATGGCCCACATACCTACCTTTTTAATCACAGAGTTAGCATAACTATGAGGCTATTAGGAAGAACCGAAGAAGTAAGTACAAGTCTCATTAACTTACAAAATATCAGAAATAAATAAAACTGCCACTAACACTTGTCTTCCCCCCCGTACCGGAAGCCAGTCGGCGTTGGCACGAGCTACGAACCGGTAAAAAGTAGTCGATTGTATTACATCGATCAACGATCGACACACCATGGACTATCGACTCTTATTGTTGCATCTTAAGGCGTTACTAAGTAAGTCATTAACAAGCTGGTTGGTGAGGTTATAAACCAGGATATGACGGTTGGAAGGTGAACAGCAGCCTGATTGCATAAGTGAATTCGGCAAAGAACACGTAAAGACAAGGGTGACGAAAGTTTTAACATAACGACTTTCGTATTGCGTAATACACTCGAAAGCAGATAAAAAGTATAGGGTCGAAAGGGGATAGGTCAGTGATGGGCAAAGTACGGCCCGCGGGCCAGCTCCGGCCCGGGAAAGCATTTCACTAATCCTGCCCGCCGACGGTCTTTCGACATGAATAGTATATGGCCCGTGATAATTATATTTTGACGGTCCAGAAGTATAAAGTATATTCCACTTTGTAGAATAATAGACGCATAGGTAAAGGTTCAGCATACAACGGTAAGCCAGTATGTTTTACATGTAATGAAGAAGCAGTGGCAGTATTTGAAGGTTTTAATCTCGCTCGCCATTTTAACACCAGGCATGCTAAAACCAAATATGCTTTGATGAATGACGCAGAAAAAAAGGTGATCAAAGAAATATGTTTAAAAAACAAATTCTGGCCCTCCTCCGACATTTCTTAAACTTTCTTGCCTCCCATTAAGAAAGTTTGCCCACCACTGGGATAGGTCATGGAAAGGATATGTGAATTCAACTTATAGGATGGAGGCCGTCGTATACCCTTTGTAAATTATATTCACGCAATACCGAAAAATATTAAAGGGAATGTGTCATATTCTTTCATGGAGTGTTCCCCTTTGTCCTGCCGAACTTACTTACCCAATTAGGCTGGTAGGATAGTCTGGCTAGTTATATTTTTAAATTAGAGCATTAACTATTGGAAAGCATCGGAAAAATGCATCTAGGTAAGTAATGGGCCTAGACAAAGCAAGCCTCTATTAGTTATAAAGATTGTCAAAAAGTCGTTTTTCACTTAGTGCGAAGATCATAGAGCAAGATCCTAGAAGCCCCAGACATTACTGAAAACCTTCTACACAAAATGTGTGGGATTGAGAAGTGTTAGTGCCCGTTTTTGATTTAAGTATTCGACGCTAATTAGTAATGTACTTGGGACGTAATTTACAGTTATCAGGTGCTAAGGGTATCTACGCAAAAACTTTACTCACTTTTGTTAAACTTTGAACGCAAATTATTATTTCATCATCATCATCATTCCAGCCGAAAGACGTCCACTGCTGGACATAGACCTCCCCTAAGCGTCGTCACACTGATAGATCCTGTGCGTTTTGCATCTACCGGACTCCCGCAGCCTTGACCAGGTCGTCGCTACACCTAGATGGTGGCCTTCCAAATCTGCGTCTTTCATCTTCTTGATTTTAATTTATGATGATAGAATATTGATATAATAATTCATAATTAAATATTATTAATTAATCACCACGCTTGTTCAATGTGGGCCGGTTGCCTCACGATGTTTTCCTTCACTGATGTCAGATAAACTTAGAAATAACATATGACTTGAAAAAGTCGTAACGGTACTTGATCGGATTTGAAGAAGAGAGGAGAGGTCTTAGTCATTAAGTCACCACGACATGATGAACTTATTGAGTAAATAACAATATACAGCAGGGATGCTACGAATTTTTCGCGTTCGCATTCGCTTGCGCGAATGATTCGCATCATTTCAAACACTCGACAAACAACAACACTCGCATTCGCATCAAACAATGCGAATGTTTAGCGAATGCGAGTGTATGCAAGTCGAGACAAGTAGAGTGGGCGGAGCTTAGCGGGTCATCATCGCGTGTTTGTTACTTTGAGTTTGTTTCTAGTTATCAATTATCGATCAATCAGTAAGCAGTGTTATTAAGTGAATTAACACAGTTTCGAGTTGTGGGTTATTTCAAGCTAGGATAAGTTATTATAAATAGTTATTTAGAACTTTATTTTTGTATTATGGCGCCGGGGAAGAAAAGTGAAATATGGTGATTTTTCACACCTATTGATCGAGATGATGCGAAGTGTAATATTTGTGAAAAAGTATATTCACGCGTTGGGCGTTCTACTTCGGGGCTGCGAACTCATTTGAAAGCCGTTCATGCCGAGGAGTTGGAATTGTTAATACGTGCTGAAACAGAGGTCCAGGCTTTTAAAATTATCATTCCTCCGGAAATGCCATTGAAAGAGGAAAAAAAGCAATAAGCTATTTTTTTTGTCCTTTCTCAACATTCGCACTCGCATTCGCACATTCGCCTTTCAAACACTCGCATTCGCGTTCGCGAATGTCTAAAATATCACATTCGTAACATCCCGGATATACAGTACAAAAAAGACACTACCGACGCAAGACAGACAGACAAAGTAGAACTCACAGATATAAATATAACTAGATAATGCAAGTCCCTCCATCAATATGAAAACCAAGTGTGCCACTTTTTCACAAACAATTTAAAAACAAATTTACTTATCAATGAAAGAAAAAAAATCCAATATCTCGGCCAACTTTTTCTATACAGTCTTTACAGCTCAATATGGTATAAAAAGGCATTTTATAGATTTCAGTGGCTTTCCGGTGTCGATAATGCTAATTGAAAATCTAAAATTACGATTATGATCGTAATTACACTCCGTTTTTTGACACGCGAAGTACATACAATTGCGTCATCTAGTTAGATGTATACATGTGGTAGAACCGTACAATTAGTGCCAAAATTAACTACGCTGATTAATGGCAACAGACGGGCCACAATATAATTGGGAGAGAGTTGTGCATCTGTCGGAACACTTTCCCTTGTTAAGGACATTTTGCGCATACAATTTTGGCCTCAAGGAAGTATTTAATGAAACTTCTTGTACTTCCAGCATGAGTGAATTCCTAGGTTTTTGCTGTATTAAAGAATCTTTACAAGCATATCATTCATCAGCTTTCGCTCTCATGGAACCGTTAGTATGAGATCCAAAGGTGAAATCTCCAGGCATCTCAATCAAAAATGTTATTTAAATGAGTTATTGATAAAAATGCAATACATTACATTGCTGCCGGGTCGCCTTTTGAAAGTTTTTCATAAGTAGTCTTTAATTGATTAAATTGTACCTAATTATTTTTTTAGCACATTGCACCAATAAGGGTTTTGAATGGGAAAGGGTTTTGTATTTTTACTGATTTAATTTTCTAATAAGACACACTTAATGGACGCCTACAAGAAAACTTACCATACCTTCTCGAATAACAGACAATCAGCAGATAACCTTATAAAGTAAAACGAAGTTAAGTATTTAAAATCTTGAGGAGTTTAATTACTCTTGTCATTTCTCATTGCAATAGCTCAAATTAGAATCACGGATTTCCCTCTATTAGTTTGTGCTGAATTCAGCAACAGTCATAATTAAGTACAACTTCAGAGACCTTACACATTTTGTTTCGTAAGGGAATCGAAAACCGCGACTCAAAGCGCGGCAACCAATTAAAAAAAAATACACGGCAAAATAAAATCAGCTTGACAACACTCTCTTTCTTGTTTATAAAGATACGTAATAAGCCTGCAGATAAAATGTTCTAAATCGAATCTATATAACGTCTCTACATAATCTGTGATATTACTCATCCACTAATTTCGCCTATCTTTTCCTCAATAACCCAATAGGATACTTTACCAAAAATACCCATATTTACCAACTAATATAATAATAGACCGACTAGTCGCAAAAGCCTACTATCCAGGGACATATTAATAGTAGATGACTAGTCGGCGATTAGACGGCAAACGGTGCTGACAAGTTGGCTAAAACCTAAGGGTCTTTAAGTCAAGAGTGAATAGGTTACTTCTAGGCAAGTGTGTTTCATATACTTATCTAATCATAGCTTCGTCGACCACATCATCGCTTACCATCAGATTAGACAGTGGTCAAACGCAAGCCATCCAAACATTAAAAAAGAGTCTTATAAGAACAGTGGTTTCTGTAAAATTATTCTAATTTAATAACAAATAAAAAACAGTATAATCAACAGCTAGTCGCCGACTATCCCCATTATAGTCGACGAGTCAGCCAATTGAGCGCCAACTAGTCGTCTATTCGGCTAGTTGGCCTAGATAATCGTCGGCCAATCTCTAATATAACTAATCTCTTTATCCCTCGATGACCAAACACGTAACTAGCTCTTTGCACAAAAAATACTTATTTATAAAATATACTAGCTATTACCCGCGGCTTCGTTCACGTAGAAACCAAAAAAAATACTCTATGTGCTATTACAGATTATAATCTATCTCTTTGACAAATTTCATCCAGATCCGTTCTGCCGTTCTGGCGTAATTGAGTAACAAAAATCCATCCAAACTTTCGCATTTATAATAGTACTAAGATACATACCAAGATAACTCTGAAATCTCGACAGCATTACATATAATATGTACTTATGTTGACCTCGCTATGGAGGGGAGTGGATGCTGTGATCTCGAGCCACGCCCCTCGCAAGATCGACCAATCAGTGGCCAGCATCTCGAATCTCGCACGGCGATATACATAAGCGGTCTGTCAATAGAATCTGTGGAATTGTGTATGAGAGGGGAAAATTGTAGGTATGTAGGGAGAAATGAGAAAGTTATTATAGGGGTGAGTCAGAGAGATAGGAAAATGTGTGATGGATTAGTTTTTCCGTAGATGTTAGGCGGGGTGACTGTGTCTTTATCTATAGGTACTTACTAGAAGTAATATAAAGAGGTAAAGTGTGTGAGTTTGTGAAGTTGTAGGGGGTAATCTCTGGATATAATGAACCGATTTGAATGAAATTTAGCATGGAGATAGTTTGAGACCCTGGGAAGGACATAGGACATATATTCTCTTGGGATGATATATTCCCTTGGGATGATAAAACCGTTTTACGCGAGCGAAGCCGCGGGCAGAAGCTAGTAGTTGATAAAACTATAAGGACACAATCACTCCGCCTCCAATAAAATCCATTTGGAGTTAAGCTCGCCATTGTACATGAATTTTGTTTTTACTTGTATAAGTAAATTTATTATCTTGGTGTACTCTACAATAAGAATTAAGAATTGATACAATTTACGCCTGTATGTAGGTATTTTCAAAAGGTTAAAATAGACAAAAGACAGAGAACAGTAGAAATAGTAGTAGATTTAGTAGATATTAAATAATATCTTATCTTTAATAACGAGATACTCACGTTTAACCCCTTTCTCACCTAATGATAAGCGATGATCTTGTCAACGGCGAATCACGCTTGCCTAGAAGTAACCTATTCACTCTTGACATAAAGACCCTCTAGGTTGTAGCTATTAGGAAACACAGACTCTGGCAGTGAATTCCAATCCTTAAACACGATTGATATACTCATAAAAAATCAAATTAAAATAATTTATTGTAGATCATAGGTTCATAAGTTTTGTGTTGGCTACAGGTAGATCTGTTTGTCCCGCCGTTGAGGTATACAAAATTCATAATATCAGTCTAGTTAAAATACAATACATCAAACTGTCATGCAATACAAATTGAAATTAAATTAGTATTTTAAGTAAAGTCAAATTATTCATTAGTAATGCTACAAAATAGTTAAAACAATTAAATAGTGTCACTTCATAGTTTGTGAGTAATTTACAAATTCATGCTTATGCATCCCTTGGTTCGTTGTAAAAAACCGGCTGTTTCAGTGTCTTGTCATTTAGAAATTCTGTAATAGAGTAATAACATTTGCTTATCAATAATTAGTGGCGTTTTTTTTTTGAAAGCATTAATGTCGCTTATAGTTCTGAAAAACGGCGGCAGATTATTATACATATATACAAAAAGTGCTTTAGTGCAAAAGCTTTGTTTTACTAGCAACTGTGCGTAGCATATCTTTGTGTCTGGTCTGGTCCTAGTACAATATTGAAATAAGTTTGGGTTTGATTTTATGAACATTATAGTTTCATATATGTATACACTAGTGAGAGTTAAATTTTTAAATTTATAAAGTGTGGCCTACATGAATCCTTTTGGCGAATATTGCACATCGATCTAATACAGTGTTTTTGAGCTCTAAAGGCACGCTCTTTTTCTACAGACTTGCCCCAGAAAATTATCCCGTAGCGAATGATTGAAGCAACATATCCATGATAGGCAGTTAGTAGTGCAGACTGGTTGACATTGTTCCTTAAAGTTCCCCTAGTCGACGGCAAGAAATATTTTGTTCGCGAGGTTATAATGCATGCTATCTAATCCGACAACACGTGCGACAGAGATAGATGCTGTGATGAGCAGTAAGAAGCTAGTTTGCGTTCGAATTAGCACTTTTTCAAATTTGTATCGAAATGGACGATGATTTATTGATGAAAGGACGAAAGCGCGCGAAATTTTATAAACAGACCTTTGGGAGTCTAGATATCATGAAAAAAAGACTAGGTACATGTATATTTTCAAAATAAAATTATTTGTATTGTTGAACTACTAATCTATACCTGTAAGGAGGCCGTTTTGCAATGTTCCTTCTTCTTATGGTATTTATTTCCGCCCACAGATGCGTTAAAATTAGTATTGAAATATGGAACTTTCGACGCTCATAACTTTCAAATATTTTACATTTTTACTTTTATGTTTCCATACAAATTTATTTGCTGACGATAATACCAGTGGGTATTATCGTCAGCAAATAAATTCATATGTTATATATATAATAAATTCATATAACTATTGGCATGTCCTTTATAAATCATAGTATAAATCATAGAAAATGGTGGGCCTAGAATGCTGCCCTGAGGGACACCGGAAAGGATATTTCTAACCTCAGAAACTACTGTTTCTTCAGTTCTGGTAGATAAAGAGACTCTTTTTAATTCTACCATCTGTTGTCTGTCACTAAGATATGATTCAATTAATTACCTCTTATACCAAATGCATTTTAATATTTATTAATATAAGAGTATTTCATGGTTCACTCGGTCAAATGCTTTTGACATGTTCATTTATAGTGCTATGGTTGCCGACCTAGTATCCATATTTAGAAGGACTTTGTGTAAAAAGTTATACTTTGCTGTATTAACAGATTTACTTTTCCTGAAACCGTACTGACATGGGGTAAACATGTTATTACTTTCGAAAAATGGGTAGAGACAGTTATTATTATTTTTCGAATATTTTAGGCAAAATGGTTATTAAAGCAACTGGTCTGTAGTTCAAAATGGAATTATTTATTTAATATATACTTTATTGTACACCATAAGTTACATTTATAAAGGAAACTTAAAACTAAATACACATACAATGAGTGACGGGAATATTTGTTATCTTTTTTGTGTACCGGTTTTATTACTGACAATTTTAATTTCAATGGAAAAATACTAAGTGCTATGCACAAGTACGTATAACTAAAAGGAGCATTAATTAAAGTTGCAACCTTAACGATCTTTGTAGTAAATACCGTCATAACCTGCGCTATGTGTGTTCCGCAAAGAAGATATAATTTTAAGAATGTCTGGAGGAATTGATGGGCATAAATATTGATTTAGTATTAAATATCAAGTCAGAAGAATGAGATCGTGTTGAGTCAGATAGAATTGTAATATTAGTATTTTAACAACGTCAGCATAATAGTCAGTAAAGGTATTTGCCATAGTCTTTGGATCAGTAATCACCTATACTTCATTTGCGATAACATTAGACGTTTAAATTAGCCCATTTTACAGCCCGTTCAACCGATTTTGACTTCTATTGCGTTGGTGATACGACAAATGGTAGCTGTAGTTAACAGTTGGTTTTGGTAACAGGTTTATGCTTCTTCTGTCATACTTATGTTTACGAGATAGAACTCAAAATCGGTTGAAAGGACTGTAAAAAGATTTGGAAACATGTCTAATGTTATTTCAAATGGAGTTTAGTCATTGATTATTAGTTTCTCAATTTCAACATTAGGATAATTATATTTAGCGTTTAATCAGACAACAAACGCTAGTTACGGTTTCTTTGTATGGAATGAGGCATCTGTATGCTAGTACCTATTATATTATATGTGGCTGGACGCACAATGAAAGTATTCGCAAAACGCTTTGTGCGTATGGGTAGGATGTGTACCATGTACCGATGGGGCATTACCGTGCGTCTTTTAGTCCGATGATGGATGACCTTTTTTGAAATCCTATTTAAATAAGGAGCAACCGGGGAACAATCTAGATTGCTAATAGAAAGCCCAGATGAAATAAACCAATAAGATTGATCGACCCGGGAATCAAACCCAGGACCTAATGTGCAGTAGCGGTTGCGCTGCGACAGCTTAACCAGCAACTTAGGCAACTGATTAATTTTTTGGGTCCCGTACTCGTAGGGCCAAACGGAGTCCTATTGCAACGCACGTGTCCGTCTGTCCGTCCGTTCGTCTGTCACAAAATTTTGTTCCGAAGACTACCAAATACTAACATATTTTACATTTGGTACGGAACCCTAAAAATGCGAAGTCCTACACACACTTGGCCGGTTTTTTAAATCAAATATATCAAAGCTATAAGTCCTACTCTACAAAGTCATAGTTTTCTTCTTAATTAGTTATAGGTAGATACTGTTTATTGTATTATGAAATATAATTATGTACTTAGTTAGGTAGTGACTAACTAAGAGGTAGGTGCTACAGACAACCGCAACAACGTGGGTAATAGTTTGACAATATCTTTTTAACCGACTGCGTCTTATAGAGGGTTATTTTCGTAGAAATTTCGAAGGTCCGTACTAGGCAGTCTTTCAACGTGCGGTTGTCTGTAGGGTATACACAAACAGCCGGTCGATTCTGAGACCACTGACCTTGATGATTTAGGTGAATTAACCAAGCGGCGTCCAAGGACTGACAGAGGAAATGTTGGTCGTCCAGCGGCGTTATGGGCTTTGTTGGCATCACGGGTAGAACCTGGATGAGAAGGACGCTGGAGCGTAGAGTTTGCCACAACAAAAGAAAGGGCAGCAGTGGGTGAAGTCAGGCTGCTGATAATGAGCTCGAAGTGAAACTGTTTTTCCAACCGATGATACCTAGGGTTTGAAAACTCGCTTCAAGTTCACTTCACATGAATCATCAAGATGAGTTTTTGTGCAGAATAGCAGTACCGTAAAGTCTGAATTCCCCTCGATAAGTAGTACTTACCTCTCGAAAATATTATTGATGTTCGTTTCTAAGTAAATAGGTGTTACCTACTACATAATTAATCAATTTACGTCAGAAATTGTTTTTCATAAATCTTGTTTGTCTGAGGTAAGGTAAGTAGGTACCTATTGATTTAGGAATTATTACCTACCTAACTAAATTCAATCTAAACTATAATCCTACTGATGAATATTTGCACCGTACTTACTTCATATAATAATTCTTCTCGTGTAATGGTGAGTAAGGGATAGCGTCATAGGGATGGGAAATAATGACCTCCTCTAACATAGTTTGCATTTGATCTGCAAACAATTTTCGAAGCTCTTTAATGCGAATCTCCCATGTTCGCATCTTGCATATAATGAATAAACTAACGATACCCTTAGTGCCCTCTATTGACGTTCTTTGGAACAGATTATGAAGTGTTGTCGTTTCGATATTTAGTTGTGCTACTCAACACAAGATGGCAGTGTTTGAAATCAATTGCTCTCAAAAAAAAATATTTTCAATTAAATTAAACTAAAGATTTTCAAGCATAACATTTGTTTGATATATCTTATTAAAATAACAGTAGTTAAATAAGCTAAATAATTCAGCCAATATTATACAAAACATAAAAAGGACTTTTTACGCGCGGATATTTGAATGAATGATCATGCCATCTTCACTTTTCAAGCAAACTTTTCATTTCATTCATTATTTTTATTTTAAATTGGATTAAAATCATCAAAAAATGGCTGGTTAAATTTCATCTTTCTATTCATCATGACGACAGAAAAATCAGGAATTTACCACTGGAAGTTGGGCGACATAGCGCTTGCACGACTTTGTAAAAAAGTTTACTCTAACGTGCAAGTTGTGAAAAACGAAGATGGATTATTTTATGACGACAAAGGTAAGTAAACATTCAATTGTTTCGATTTAGACAAAATATGTAAATTAAAACAAGCGCTGTGTTTATATTTTTCTAGTTAGGAATGACGCTCGATCACACGGGATTCTCTAGCATTATTTCTCTCAGGTGTAATTTATGAATACAAGCAGATTTCTTGGAAGAGCTTGAATAGAATTAATTGTCTTCGGTACCTAAATATTGCTAATCATAACAGATAACATTCTCCTTTAGATCTTGTAAACAGCTATAGATACATTAACTGATTAGCTATCACCTTGGTATTATGTAGTTGAATGCAAATGATTCATTCTTCATCTTTTGAAATAAGAAGAAGAGAAAGTTGAAATTAATCATTTTCCTTTTTTCATCTTCATTCCTTTACTGCTGATACGACCACATGATCCATGGACCATGGTGTATAGTTCTCGCCAAACTTCTTGGCCGCCCTGAAGTTGGCTACAATGGCTGTGCAGTAGTAAATCTCATATAAAAACAACATCGTTTCGTGTCTTGCGCATCAGAAAGCCAACTTCAGGGCAGCCCAGATGTTTGGCGAGCACTATGACTACACAAAGAACTCTTAAAGATGTCTAACTCGTAAAAGGCCGTAGGTACCAATATATTCGGCATTTACTAAGATGAAGCTCTTTAAAAAGTAGGTTTTGGTTTGTCTCACAACTTTTAAATCATCCCCAGGTGTTAGAGCTACTTACCAAAAACACATGTTCCTCAGTTTTAGGCATATCAGCCAATGAGGAAGGCTCTATCACAGTCACAGAGGAGTTATGCTACTACGTAGAGACCTGTAACACTAAGAATAGGTTCTGGGTGCCATACACTAGCCTGCACCTGGCTGGGAGATCCAGACCTTTCTATGGACCTGCAGACAAAGCTCTCAAGATATCACCTCCCAAGACCTCTGCAGTTCCTAGAAAGGTATAAGTAATTCAAAAAGTTTGTTATCGCTTTAAAATTCATAGTGTTGCCAGCAAAATCTTTGTGTTACTAGTGGTATTCATGTCTGGCTTGGGTATTATCTTGTTTCAAATGAATGAATTTAGAAGTTGGTTTTATAGTATTAGCATTCTCTTTGCTGGATACCTTGTGAAATTATGTAATGAAATAAATAATTACCTTCTAGTTGAATGAATAAATCCAATCTCTACTTCCAATGTAATAATCTAAAAAAAAAAAAAAAATCCTTTCAGAGAAAACTAAAAGAAGATCTCACAATGCCTCTAAATGTAAAACTAAACAACCAAAAGGAACCAGACCTAAACGCAACATACAATGTGACACACACTCCGTTAAAACAAGGCAGAAACGAGGATGCTTTCAAAGAGTTCACTCGTAGAGGCAAAGAATGCCTCTTTGACGAATACTACAACTACTTACAATGTGACATAGATAGAAACAAGGAACGTCTGGACTATTTGATGAACATAGATGCAAGTACCGAGGATAAATTTGAGATAGTCACCAAGACTATCGCTTCGGAGAAGGAAATAGAGAATTATTTGCATCAGTGCTGGAGATACAACTTTGTTCGTGAGCACACGGATAATAATGAAGATACTCCAGATAATTCTGTGAGTATAACTTTTGATGTTCAAAGAAAATTATGGGATCTGGGTGTAGCAGAAAGAAAACAACTGTATTTTATGATTTAATATAAGTTTCTTTAACAGAAAATTAAATGTACTCTATTATAATTTGTTTCAAATTTATGGTAAGTACAGATTTGCAGTAAGGTCTTACTACCAAATAGACAAATTTTTATTTGCAGTTTCCAGTTAATAGATTGTGTGCTGATTAAAACATGAATGGAACAATACTTAGCTATGCAACTAGTTGCTATGTAATTTTTTGATATCAATAAATATCATACCTGATCATAAAGATGATGGGGACTCCCTTTTCCGTACTTCGACTTCCATTTGGTCTGTTGTGTGTGGTGATTCTGGCTAACAAAGCCAGCTTCTTGAGGGCTTCACACTCACAGGTTTCGTGGAGCGACCTCACTGTTCCAAGGATTTCTTCACGTTAAGAACCCACGGCGTCGCACTCCATTCTCAATACCATAACTAATAACATGCCTGTATTCTCTGAAAGGGTAGACAGGGTAATTAGTAAACCACAATCCATGTTAAGCCTAAGCTCATTTGCAAGCCTAAGCAGAATGTGCTTGTGATTCTTAACCGACTTTCCAAAAAGGAGGTAAGTTATGTTGTTTTGTTTGAGAGAGTATGTTCCCGAATTGGTCCCAATTAAATTTGGTGGAGATCAGCATCAGATGCTGAACTTCGGAGAAATGGAACAGAACTATTCAATAAATGATGCTGAGAGATTTGCCATCATTTCAATAAACAAACATGCGAGCAATCACAACATCACACACAAACAATAACACGCACAACAAACATCAATCACATCATCATGTCAACGGCCAACGCGTTTGGTCTCTAGAGCGCCACAGAGGAACAAATATACATACATACATAGACTGATAAACACGTTACCCTCCTGCGGCAGTCGGGTAAAAATATAACCGACTTCCAAATAAAATACTGCAAAATGAAAAATAACTTCAATTTTTAAAAGAAAATCTTTTTTTATTGAAAATCATTCTTGCTTACAGAACTCCACATCACCAGTAAAAGCAGAGATAACCCTGCATACTCCATGGTGCCTCGTCTGCGGGAAAGGAGAGCGACTCCGAGAGTGTCCTAACTGTCCCACGGCCTTCCATCTTGCTTGTAGGAAGGAGTGGCTCGTCACTATTTTGCGTATGTATATTTATTACTCGTCATCATATTGCTAGTAGGAGTGACGGCCGCCATTGCGCTCGTACATATAATTATACACTCTAAGGACTAAGTGGAGCTACAAAATCCCTAAAAAATTTAATGTCGCATTTCACGGATATCTCCATAATCTAAAAATAGAGGGTGGTAGCCAAAAATACCCCCCTACCCTCACCCTCTCCGCGCCAAAAATTAACGGCCCATAATGGATATTTTAACAGAATATTGTGCAATTCCAACAATATTAATACACTAGCTTTTACCCGCGGCTTCGCTCGCAGTGAAGCCATATTTTTTTTTTTTTTTTTACTAAATCAACAAATACTAAAAACAGAATAAAATAAATATTTAAGTGGTGCTGCCATACAACAAACATGTTTTTTTTGCCGTTTTCTGCTATAAAGGTACGGAACCCTTCGTGCGCGAGTCCGACTCGCACTTGGTCGGTTTTTGAAATCGGTAAAAACCGCATCTAAAATTCACTACCTTAGCACTTCGGTAGTGAGGACCATTGTACGTGAGCTTCCATCAGACTTCTCTTTTGATCTTTCTAAAATCTGGCTTTTTGTAACCTTATCTTGACTACCCAACATTTTATATAGAAAACCGCATTTTATATAGATCACTTTTAGAATGAACGCCTAAAAATATAAGCATAGCATTAAAACACATATCCAATACTTCCAGATCGCAAGAACCCGCCGAAGAAGGACACAAAGCCAGTGA
Organism: Orthosia gracilis; assembly: GCA_947562075.1. Taxonomy (NCBI): domain Eukaryota; kingdom Metazoa; phylum Arthropoda; class Insecta; order Lepidoptera; family Noctuidae; genus Orthosia; species Orthosia gracilis. The sequence goes on from OX387265.1 coordinate 11,543,114, forward strand.
CCCTCATAGAGAAGATATTGTCCAGCACACGCACTATAAGTTCTGTGAGGAAAGATAAGGAAAATATCGAACTGTGTCCTAGTTGCATGTGGGGTCCTGCGGTGGGGTAAGTGAAGAACATTATTTATTTTAAAGAACTAAATTTTAATAGAAGGGAAGGACAATGGCAGAAGCACATACACTGTTTTAGCTGAGATTAAATTCCTACGACCCTAAATGAAAAATATCTGGTTTAATTCAGGGTCATGTTCTGTATTAGTTTGTGCAAGAATTATTGTTCAAGAATGCCGAGAATAATATATATTTATGACCTTTTTTATGTTGGCTATGTCTGGGTAACTTTTAATAATGTGTTTAATATGTAATATTATTCAATTTCGTGGAAGTAAAAGCGCAAAATCGCATTAATTTTGCCCTTTCCTAGTTATTTCAACATGAAATGTAAAATATACTCTTTGGAAAGAGTATATCTATTTAATTAAGCGAATTTAACGCGTATTAAAAGGTAGTCGTCAACAAAAAGATTTTTTTTTTTTACTTTGGTACTTTTTGACTATCATTAATTGAAAGTAAGTAATTCATTTACTTCTACTAAATTACAGTATTCATACCTACCTGCAAGGACACCAACACTTAGACATAAACTGAATTGTTATTTCATTTACTCCATTTTATTATAATGACAAATACAATAATAATATACTTTATACCATTCCCCCTCTAAAAAGCTTATTTTATTCACTGAAAACAGTGAATAAAAAGCACTTTTAATCACTGTTTTGGTGTTTGAATTTAGAACACACCAATATTTATATTTGAGCTCCATCTCAATGCAATACAACCTACTTGCGCATAAAATACTCGATACAAACTTCTTGTGCAAAGAATATTCGAATTTCAAACTCCTTCGTCGATTTAATTTTGAGTTTGTTTATATTTAGCATTTTGATAATGATTTTATTTTGGTCTAGGATATTTAGTGAATACTTATTTGGATTGTAATTCTAATATTAATTGCATTGGTGTTTAATTAATTATGTAACTTAACGGAGGTGGTCACCGGCCTCTGAAACACAGGTGCTGTTTAGGTAACTAAAACTCAAAGGCTCAGGTTCAATTTACAAAAAATGTGAAGCCCTAGGGTTTCTCATTTTCTGTAAATTTTGAAGGTAATAAACCATTTATTTATTTATTATTATTCCTTGTGCTTTTGGCTTAAATCCTTCTTTTTCTCGAAGTCATGGTATAAAATATAGTATGCAACTCTTGAATAAAACGGATTTATATCGAGGGCCATGAATCACTCGCGTCGTTCAGGATTCTAACACTTGAACAATGAATCAATCATCATGAATCACTCCCTACGGTCGTGATTCAGTTGTTAGAATCCTTCACTTGTTCGTGATTCATCTATGGCCCTCGCTTTAAAACCGTCCTTTATTCACTAGTTGCATAATATACTATTATACCATTCCCCCTCTAAAAAGCTTATTTTATTCACTGAAAACAGTGAATAAAAAGCACTTTTAATCACTGTTTTGGTGTTTGAATTTAGAACACACCAATATATATTTGACCTCAATCTCAATGCAATACAACCTACTTGCGCATAAAATACTCGATACAAACTTCTTGTGCAAACAAAGAATATTCGAATTTCAAACTCCTTTGTCGATTTAATTTTGAGTTTGTTTATATTTAGGATTTTGATAATGATTTTATTTTGGTCTAGGATGTTTAGTGAATACTTATTTGCATTGTAATTTTAATATTAATTGCATTGGTGTTTAGTTAATTATAATTATGTAACTTAACGGAGATGGTCACTGGCCTCTGAAACACAGGTGCTGTTTAGGTAACTCAAACTCAAAGGCTCAGCTTCAATTTACAAAAAATGTGAAGCCCTAAGGTTTCTCATTTTCTGTAAATTTTGAAGGTAATAAACCATTTATTTATTTATGATTATTCCTTGTGCTTTTGGCTTAAATCCTTCTTTTTCTCGAAGTCATGGTATAAAATATAGTATGCAACTCTTGAATAAAACGGATTTATATCGAGGGCCATGAATCACTCGCGTCGTTCAGGATTCTAACACTTGAATCACTCGCTATGCTCGTGATTCAATCATCATGAATCACTCCCTGCGGTCGTGATTCAGTTGTTAGAATCCTTCACTTGTTCGTGATTCATCTATGGCCCTCGCTTTAAAACCGTCCTTTATTCACTAGTTGCATAATATACTATACTACAGTCACTACTTTTCCCTTGGCAGCAGAGCTTCGCAGAATAAGTGTAAAATGACAACACTAAGCTAATGAGAGTTGACGAAAAAATCAATTAGCTTACTTAAGGGCCTTCCACCACTTTAGTACCGTAAAACGGTTACTTTCTAAAGTATACTTCTTAATAACGGCTAGGTTAAAAGTTATTTTTAAATATTTTTTTTATTTACAACTTTTTAGTATTTTTTTTTAGAATTAGGTACATTTAAGCATGCAAGTGTTATATATTTTTGTAATCACCTCTTAAAACCCTTTATTGATACCCCACACGATGGGTTTGGAAGAAAAAAAGATTTCGCCATTGTTCTTTGCTAATTACAAGTTTTATTTTTCTAAAAATATCGATCGCGTTCGGTTCCGTTCCACGGATATAGATGGTGTTAGCAGTGACTTGAAAGTAAAAGGGTTTACTCGGTTCGTGAATACTTTTTTTAAGTACAGCGACGATTTGTTGAATACTTTTTTTAAATACAGCGGCGAATTGTTTTAAAGTATTTTTAGCACGTTTTTACAGTTTCATTGTGCCAAAATGTGTTACAAAACAAATTAAAAAAAACCGGCCAAGTGCGAATTGGACTCGCGCATGAAGGTTTCCGAAGATAAAAAACTGCAAAAATATCAAGTTTGTTGTATAGAAGCCCCACTTAAATATCTATTTTATTCTGTTTTTAGTATTTGTTGTTATTGCAACAACAGAAATACATAATCTGTGAAAATTTCAACTGTCTAGCTATCACGGTTCATGAGATACACCCTGATGACAGACAGACAGACACACAGACGGACCGCGGAGTCTTAGTAATTGGGGCCCGTTTTTATCCTTTGGGTAGAGAACCCTAAAAATCGAGTGGATGCCTCAGAAATTTAAAACCGCGCCATCTATTGCAATCAATTTTAAATGATTCACTCAAATAATCTTTGAAATGAGAATTATGAGCCCAATATTCCTTAATTTTGTGCTTAGGAGAGTCATTAAACAAGAACATAATATACATTTATTTTTTGGTTGTCTATAGAAATTCTTAATATTTCATAAAACTCACTAATAAATCGAAGCTTATCACGCCATCTAGTGCAATTTATTTAAACCAATTTTTTTCTTCGCTTTGTGTGCCCTTGGTTGGGATGAATCGACATTCTGACCAAATTTGGCTGACCATGTGATCTTCTGATGGATTTATTCTCTAAACGGATGGGATCGCAGCTGTGGGAAACTGTCATAAGCCGTGGCTTATGATTTTATTAAACTTGAACCAAAGCGAAAGTAACTCCTTTTAGTATGATTATAACTGGAAGTCAGTTCGCGGACGCTGCAGTGAAAGCTTATATTTTTAAACCATATATTGCCTACATGAAATAAATGTAGCCAAAGTCAAAAATCCTTACGTATCCTTATCCTTTATCGATAGTCTCGCGTTTGACCAATATCTCTCCTGATGGTAAGCGATGATGTGGTCGACGGTGAAGCACGCTTGCCTAGAAGTAACCTATTCACTCTTGGCTTGGAGACTCCAAGGTTGTAAAGACTCCGGCAGGGAATTGCACTCCTTAGCTGTACGCACATTGAATGTACTTCAATAATGTTTTGTTAACAACAATTTAATTCTAGTAATTTTTGCAGCTGGATATTAGTATTTTGCAATAATTTACATTAAGTTTGCAAGCAAGCAACAATCCAGCAAGCAAGCAACTCTAGAAGTTTTAAATGATACTAGTTTTTACCCGCGGTTTCGCTCGCAGTGAAGCAGTAAATTTTTTTTTTTTTTGTAAAGGTATCCTATGTTACTTCTAATACCTCAAATAATATATGTACAAAGTTTCATGATGATCGGTTCAGTAGTTTCTTGCGTGAAAGCGTAACAAACAAACTTACATTCACATTTATAATATTAGTATGATGTGATATAAAAAAAAATACAAGATTCAGATTCAATTCCTTTGCAAGGTAATAATAGTGTGGTATTTGAATCACATTGGTTGCCAATTCGTAAAGAATAGCGTCATGTCTCTCGTATGGAAGGCGCTATACAGCATTGCGCCTGTACTAATTGACTAAACGTGTAGTACTAAATACAGCACAACTACCTTCTGCCAGCGGCTTCGCCCGCGTGAAAAGTGTTTTCTTATCCCAAGGGCACACTACCGGGACAAAACTATCCTATGTCTTTCCTAGGGTTTCAAACTATCTCCATATCAAATTTCATCTAAATCGGTTTAGTGGTTTAAGCGTGAAATGGTAACAAACAGACATACTGAGTTAATTTCGCGTTAATAATATTAAGAAGTATGGATAACTATTCCCAAAACTCTCCAATTGTTATATGATTTGTATCCAAGTAAATGCAAGAGCCATGAATCCAAAAACGAGTGAATAGTTTTTATTTACTCATCAATGTTACCCGACAAAACATCGTGAGGAAACCTGCATGTCCCAGAACCAAACCCCGTGATATCTACCTATCCGCTCTAGGTGGTCAAATGATTTTAGACCTTATTTCAATGAAAATAGCACATGAATTATTTTGCCGTGATACGTAGTGTCATAACGCGAGACGTTTCAACCTATTCGTGTTAAAATAAAGGAATTTCAGCGATAAATTCATTGCAATAAGGTCGAAAATCATTTGCCTTCCAAAAAATCCTCTGTCACGACGTGCCGTGCCATATCACAGAGAGGAGGCCTATATCCGAGCTGTGGGAATATTACAGGCTCATATGCTTTGTTTTTACTTCCAGTTACGATGACGTGGTCTGGCACAAGCTGGGCCCTTGTCCGTGGTGGCCGGCGCGAGTGCTGACGCCCGGCGCGGTGCCATCTTGTTTATTAGCCACGCGCCACTCCCCGCACCAATGGCCACTCAAGTATTACGGTAAGTTTCAAACCAGTACTCCCTGAAGAAGTAGATGTAAGTGTCAAGTTCATCCTCTATATTACCGACTTCAAAAAAACGGAGGTAATCAATTCGACAAGTATATATGTAATATTGTTGGCTTTGCACAATTTTCACATAATATGTTACTCTGTATGGGCTTCTAAACACGTTGCCAATTTCATAATTGTATGTTTGCTTGTACGTATATTTGTATGTATGTTTGTCCACGCATTTCTCAGAAACTTTTTATTGGATCTTGTTCATTCTTTTTTTATTGGATTACTTATCTCTTAACTTAGGGAACAGAGCAAGTTTCATCAAAATCGCTTTAGCAGTTTTCAAGATATGGAACATACAACCGAACTCCTTAGCGATAATCAGCACGAATGTAATTTTACTTGTAATGTGTATTTTATCAATCCTTTAGGTACCTTACTGTAGAACTTCCTCACTTTTTAGTGATGGGTACTGAAACTAAAAACAGAAAAATAAAAACATTTTCACAAAAAATAAACCGACTTCTAAAGCAAAACACTAAAAAGTGCAACAATAACTTTCGTTTCGGAAGTCGAGACGAGAAATCCACAGAACAGCAACTTACAAACATTAATTTGAGTTACTTAAAATACAAAATGAGAAGCATCATACTATTTGACTTGAAAATAAAAGTTTGTCGACGTAGCCCGCGGGGCTCCTTTTTCTGTCTGCAGGATTTAAAGTAACCCAATATGAAGGAGATGGGGAGCGGGAGCTCGCTCGTTTTGCTCGCTCACATCAGCTCCCGTCATCCCCTTCGAGGCTAACCTATCGGTGCCCTAACTTCCTGAGCTCGCTTCGCTCGCTCTTGGACTAATTCGTTGAAAACACGAATACACCCGAACTCGCAGATTAGTCGCACGGCTAGAATTTTAATATCTGAAATGGATTAATCACAACCCAGTTTTTGCCATATTCAGTATTTTTGACACCTTTAATTTAAATTTATTTTCGCTCGTTTAAATTCTAACCATTAGTAAATATCTTCATGTTGGCCACTGTACTTGTAAATTAACGCAGACAATCGTTTTCTTCTTCAAAGTTTCGGTAGTTGAATAGGTTTTCCATGTATACTCATGTTTTTGTACGCAGTTTTCAACATTTGAATGTCTTAAGGTACACTGAATCACTCGTGGGGTGAAGCATCCCGCATGAGTCTCTTCATACCCTCCCACGCGAATACGACGCCTCGAGATGAGATGCTCGCGAAAGCTATGCTCGACGCCTGCGACGATTATATCTCTGTCTACCTTACTTAGTAAGTAGTATTATGTTTTTATAATGTTGACTACTTACTTGACTTGCATGTTTTTGATATATTTGGCTCTTTTATTAATTAGAAATAAAATAACTATCATGTTGTGACTTTGACGGACATAACGATGCTTTGATGCTAGGGCGATGATGCTTGAGGAACTACTATAGGGTCCTACTGGCCAACCCGCTCAGTTGTCTGATTGTCTTGATCATCTAGTCAACATATTTGGTACAGTTCTCGCCAAACTTCTAGCCCGCCCTGAAGTTGGCTTTCCGATGCGTGAGGCACGAAACGGTGCTGTTTTTGTTTGAGATTTACTACTGCGCAGCCATTGCAGCCAACTTCAGGGCGGCCAAGAAGTTTGTCTAGAACTATAATAGCCTGGTTGCTTACAAACCAATTATAAAATTATGATTGATAGTTTGTTGAATTTGAATTGAGTTACTTTCAGAAACTTGATGATATAATGCTTTATTTTTTCTAAGAGCTTGTCTTTCTGGCATGGTCTCATAATAGTGATTTTATGTGATAAATTGTTATTTTAGATGATTACAGTGTATCCAGTGATACTATTTTTTTATTATAATGACTAAAGAGAATTAGTTTTAAGTTTTACCAAAGATTGTGAAGTATTTTTCTGATGGCACGACAAAATTTAAATTGCGTCGATAAGCGATATCCAGCACTCCTGTACTAACAAAATTTCAAGCGCAACTCGGTCGAATTTCATTAAATTGCGTCCATGTGATTTTTAAACGTACTCGTAATTTCGCTTTGTAAAAAACGCTTATCGTTGTGATATAAATCGAATCGCGTGGCGTCGAACCAGTGGGCGTCGTTCTAATATAACGCGATCATCGTACGAATACGCGACCGTCGCGTCCCTTGGTATGACAAACAAGAACGCGTGGTCGCGCCGACAGAGGGCGCTTTTCGATTTTGACGTAAAAATGGACGCGATCATCGCGTTTTCGCGCGATAATCGCGTTGTATTAGGACGACGCCTTAGGAAGGTCGCTGAGACTAATGCCGCGTTTATATTAATTAGGTCGGCCACCGTATACGGTTGAACTGGATCGGTTAACCGAATTGGGATGTTTACATTACGTCGGTCACCGAATACAGCGACCGTATTCGTAAGTTGTCGGTTTACCGGATTCGGCGACCGCATTCAGCCGAACAATGAGTGGCGTGTTTCAACAAATCAGCCGTGTTCGGTCACCGAAAACGGTCTGCGGCCGAATACGGCTAACCGAAAATCTGTTTACACTAGTCGGTGCCCGATTACGGGCTGCAATCGAATCGGTCAAAACGACCTTATGTAAATGACCCATAATTAGTTTTACCAAAGATTAAAGTAAGACTACTACTAGTAAAAGATAATTATGTTAGTCAGTTACTGTTAAGTACAAATTAAGTATATGAATAAAATAAAGTCAATGTAAGTTTTAATCAACATAGTTTTATATCTAGTATACAATGACTGTGATAGTTGTAAGAAATGGAAGCAGTAGGTTTTTTAACCTAGGAATGTAAGTAGTAAGTACATACTTCTATCGTATATTCAAGCAGAACGACTAACTACATATACAATAAATGTCACCGGATTATTGCAAACACCGTAAGTTTGCAATAAATCTTGCTAAATAAAAAAATAAAATACTCTTTTGTTTTTTTGTCTCATTACATTTACAATCATTCTTACACAGGGGTCTCCTTTTAACTATATCAAATACCTGTGCTAGGAAGCCCCGCCCTTCATAACTTTTTTTTTGTTTTGTTGTTTTTTTTTTTTTGGGGTGGGAAATCATCCAATGACTTCTCCCGCTCTGTGTGAAGCGGAAGGGCGTGTCAAACTTTTACTGACTAAAACCCACCCGTGTTCCTTCAGTTGCTTGTGCCAGGGCCGCGGTAACTCTCTTTCAAATTTATCCGCGAGCCCTTCATAACTTACAAAGTGAAAATGAACAAGGCTTGTAACAAACGAGAAAGAAAAAGAAAAATTACTTAAAATAAAAACGACTCAAAATAATACAAAAATATATTGTGTGTGTGTGTGATGTCCAAATAATAACTTCTTGAGATTATAAAATACTAGCTTTTCCCCGCGGCTTCACTCCCGTGGTGCACCCAACAGGACCCGTTTTCGTGATAAAAAAATAACCTATGTTACTCAGGAATAATCATCTGGTGAAAGAATTTTCTAAATCGGTTTAGTAGTTTATGAGTTTATTCATTACAATCAAATATTATTCTTGAATAAAATAAATTAGATCTGTAAAATAATTCGATATTGTAAAATATCGAATTTGGATGGGTACTTAAATCTCATACAAATTTTAAAATGTATCCGTGCCTTATAGAGACGAAAAAAATAACAATATGTCAGGTGATTTATTAGAAAAGTTGCAATAATCCGGTGACAAATACATAAATCATCTTCAAATTCTTACAACAAAATTAAAACGGTTCTTGCTATAAATTAGTAAAAATTGCAAAATTTATTAAGATCAAGCTGGTAAATATATCCACCGCTTCTTATCAACGAACATTGTGGTAGGCACGTACTCACGTTTTTTTATCAAAATGACTGGAATTTTACCATCTGCCTAGGTATCATTACATTTTACTATTAATAAATTAAAATCCTTGATACAATTATGACGAAAAAATTATATGAAAAACGTTTAAAAAACGATCAATCATATTTTGACAGGAGCTTATGATAATCTTAGCTTCATTTATAACTATTGAATAAAATCATTAAAATTATCTTTAAAATTTAGATAAAGAAGAAATTGTAATTTTGTTTTTATTTTATCAATAAAGAGGTGATAAATCTTAATTATATAAATTAGGTTTTTATTTTCCCCCGTGTGTACTTGTATTGATAATATTTTTATCAGTTTGGGAATGTCATGATTCACTTTAGGATACCGTAATTACTCTATTAGTAAGACGTATTACGTAAGACAATTATATGTACCTCTTTTGGGTTTTCCCTTAGGCAGTTGCCCCACCGCCGGCGAGCAGCAAGAAGCGATTGTGTAGTTCCGATAGTTTTACCGCTCGGCTATGAGCGTCTGTTTTTGTGCAGCGGGCGATTACTCGCATCACTCGCTCGGGTGGGCAGTCCAGCAGCCTTAGCCAGGCCGCACACCAGGCATTCAATTGTTTCTCCACAATTGTAGCGCCACATTTAAAATGCGACACATTTAACGCCCCCATATATTCCTACGTGAGCACGCACACCGAGGAAACATTTGTAGCGGGCGCACTTTGTGGCGAGACGTCATCCGCGCTACAATAATTCAAGATCGAACCTGTTCGTTTTTTGTGTCGCGTTGGTTTGAAAAAATGAAAGACAACATTGAATTTTACGTTGAATTTATTGCAGAGGTCGAAAAAAACCCTATATTATACAATCATACACTCAATCATTATAGTAACAGACGGATTACAGAAATTATTTGGACTAAGATTGGTGAAAAATTCAATGAAAAGGGTAAGTCTTGATTAAACGGATGAACCCAATAACGTCTTTTTTATCTCATGAATCGCCTCATCAAGAAATCGTCGTCATCAGAAGATGACGTCGACATGCTGAAAGCGGTGCCACGCTACAACTGTGCTTCCGATGTGCGTATATACAATACATTTGTAGTAAGTTGAATTGTAGCGCAACGATTGTGGCGACGTAAATGTTCGATACGTGTAGCATGTGGCGCTGGTGTGCGGCCTGCCTTATTCGTAATGATCGAACAAATCGAACAATCCCATAGATTACGGAAAGCCACATCGCGTCTTTCATCTCGCATGTTATTGGTCGATTTTTCATACTCTTTGCCCTTTGCTCTTTCCGAATTCATTACGCAATAAGGCTGCTGCACGCGTTGCGTTGATTGGTTGGTGTATCGGCGTGATTTTTGACCGCCAAGCGAGCATCGCCGAGCGAGTATTTATCTTTGGTCTCTTTTTGCCGCGACAAAATTGTGGTGAGAGAGTACGCGCCGGCCATTAATATATGTGTCACTTTTATTGATACGGGACTGGTATCTTTTGTTCGTTTCTTCAGCGAGAAAATAGTCGATAGCTTATCGCTTCGTCGCCGGCGGCGGCGGTGGGACGAGTGCCTCGTTTTAAGACGACGACTAACGCCAACGACCTTGAGGGAACAAAACGCGCACTCGTTTCACACCCGCGCGACACAAAATTTAGTAGTTTTCTGTACTTTCCTCTCTATTCCATAACTTTAAAAAAAAAAGCCTCAGATCAAAATGTAGATAATTAAATTGTCTTTAAGATGGTGTCAATTTCATTAAAATACGCCCAGCGGTTTTGCTGCGATTGTGGTGTTTTTGTCCGTTTTAGATATAACTTTGCAAATTAATTACACTATGTACTAGGAATAAAACTCAAAATTTTCTTAGATCAAATTATTAAGAAAATAGTCTTATTTAACATATATTTTTTCCAAAAAAATATGACTAGCATTTTAGACGTGATTCTCATTTTAAAATTAGCTACTCAGGGGTAACTGCGCCTTAAGATCTACTGAGTATACCTAGATAAAGTAGTTTATTTACACTCACAACGTAATGTTCCAAAAAAACCATTACAGTGCAACATTTTTCTTCGATTTCCGAACATAAATTTATAAAATAACTTAAAATTTTTATAGCACACTTTTACTTTTTAATTTATTGGCGCGTATATGGATGCACGCGCTGCGCATTCATGCGCAATGAGATTCTAAATTTCCCGCCATACCCTATATTTTCTCCGTTTTCACTTTTGTTTTATTTCAACTGTATGCGTGAAGATAAAATAGTGTATGCAATGGCATATAATTAGGTATTACACTCGTGTTACTATTATCACACGGCTTCGCCTCGTGTGATAAAGCTACGCTCGTGTTTTAATAACCCCTATTATACGACCGTTGCATAAACTACGAATACAGTCGAACACACCACCATTACGACCTCCATACCTCATAACGTTTAATATAACATCACGCCTGTGTTCCCCAAAGGGTTAGGTAGAGGTTCACCTGAAACACATCCACAGTTCACCATTTAGGTTTAAGTCCCGTGCAAAGAGAATATAACCACTAGAGAGCTTATAGGCCGATTTCTTCGAAGCACACGACTCACTACCGCGGGCCGGGAGACGAGGAAGAACGCGCGGCTGCAATTGGTCAGTTCAAAGTAAGTTGCGTAGGTATGGCTATCGTTAGGGTTGATCAACTCGATTAAGGGAAAATTGTCGATATCGATAAAATGGATTTTAACATTATTAAAAATACTCAATTAAAATCATATAATTTAATAAAAATCAATCAATTACAAATATAAATATGTGTGTCGGGGACATAGAGAAACAAAAAGTATTTTTCCAAATCGGTCAAGCCGTCTACGAGTAATCCGGGAACATAATACATAAGAAAATTCGACGAACTGAGAACACCCTCCTTTTTTTAAGTCAGTTAAAAGTAGATAGATATTTTTTCATACATTTTTTATTAAGTTTAATTTTATTATTATCGATATCGACTTCAGCTATTAAAAGTAACAGCACAGATATTTACGATAAAAATACAAAGGGAGAGAAAGGGATAGAAGCATTAGAATTGTCTAGTGAAAGAGCGAGACTTTTCCAAAAGACATCAACGCGGGACTCAAAATTGTGCTCGTTTACCCCATCCACCATTTTAACTAGATCCCTGCGGTGTCTCATAATCTGATTAAATTAAAAATAATTTTCGTACTGTTTACTTACCGATGAAAAGTTATGCCATCCTTTTTGTAACTAGATGTCTTGGCATGTTTCCCATACCCCTTTACGGCGCATGAGGGCATTTTTATGCGTTATAATTGCAATAAAAAGATAAAACAATTTGTATTTATTTATCGTGCATACAGGTCTAATAACTGGACACAACTAAAATGGTTACTAGTACCGAAGCCTTTACATAGGCGACAAAATACTAATAGTTTTCGAGCGTCGGGGCACTGTATGCGCCGTCAAGTGGTTATATCGTCGTTGGTCCCGTGTAATAGGGGGCGAGCGTACCTCATAACAATACATATAATTATACTCTGATTTTTAATTTCATAGACTAAACTGACATAAAAATAGTGTCGTATCCTGACTATTAATCTGTTTAATCGAAGGTTGATTGAAAAACGAAGTAGATCGAAAATGGAACTATTTTACGGCAAAAAAGGTCATTGGCAACTGTCAGTTTAGTCTAAGAAAATAAAAATCACAGTATAAAAAGGGTTCAATTAAAAACAAAAAAACCTTATTTACACATTTTATTCATAATTTTTACAAAATAATACTTTTTTTAATCAACAAGTCTGAAGCAACATCTATGTGATTTCTAGTTGACAGTGTTTTGTACTTATAAAATTATATTTTCAACAATATTTTACATACGAATTACATTTCCATAAGGCCGCATTCAGAGAAGCTTAATTTTCTTTCGTTGAGAATTAAACGAATCTGAATGCGGCTGATAGAGTGCTAACTTTAACATTTAAGATCAGCACAGAGTAAAAATAGTTTAATAAGTATATTTTATTTATAGTGCTACCATTCCTACGTTAGGTCAGTGGTGTCTTATATACCATACAAAGAAACCGTGCCCGACGTACTGTACTGATTATTTTTTGTACATCGATCGCGTTCGGTTCTGTTCCACGGATATAGATGTCATAAAAATAATCTGTATAATCAGATGAAAAACACTAGTTACGTCGGCACGGTTTATTTGTATGGGATGAGGCATCTGTATGCTAGTATTATATTATCTGTGGTTAGGTTAATTATGCCACCGCTCCATACAAAATAAAATGTTGGTCTAATCTCAATATACAGTCATTCAAAGCCAATTTTGTATGAAGAGGAAACAAAGTATCCACAGGTATAATATGATCGGTATCCACATAATCATTTTTTTTGTTTCTCTACAAATACCTTTTTATTGCATCTAGACAATTTCTATATCATCTCTTAAAGTGTATTGCAGACTTATGTACGATTTCCACCGATCGGGCTGTACCGACGCGCTTTTTTAGGGTTCCGTACCCGAACGGTCCAAACGGAGCCCTCACTCACGTGTCTGTCTGTCTGTCCGTCGTTTGCCACACAGGTTTTACAGCAAAACGATTGAAGTTACACTGTCTTAAAATTGTCACAGTATAAGCATGTTGTTGACCCAAAGCCGTACACGCAGTAATTTTTTTTTAAGTGTTTAATGGTATCATCGAGTGGGGTATCTTTGCTTTAATAAATGTTGGAAAACAAAGGAAGGAAAAGTCACCAGTCAGATATTTTGTCAAAAAAAAATTTGAAATTTGGTGATAATGATTATTATTACGTATATTTTACTAACAAATATCAATATATTGATTAATGAGATTTTTCTTTGAAATTCTCTCATTTCTCCTATTATAACCAATTTGATTTTGCGGTTTGGTACGGAACCCTAAATGTGCGTAGTCTGACACGCACTTAGCGTCTTTTGCTGTTTTCTTTTAATGTTAAGGAAAATTGAAGCGACCTTGAAGCAGTTAAATGTAATATTTGCTTGATAGCAAAGTTACCATTCGAATTCGTCTTTTTATTTAAATTCCATGTAAAAATGACCTATAACAATAAAATACTTCACAAACGCTTCAATTTCTCTAGGTACTTCGAAATATGCGCTTCGGCGTGCGTGGCGCTCTCGGCGGATAACAGACAGTGGAACAGGATAGTAATGGCTTAGAACAATATCTTAAGCCAACTTTAACTCTAATTTAAAAAATCAAAAGCCACTGGGTATACAGGCAGAATATATTCCAACTGCGAGATGTAGATACTAGTACAGGGCGTAGTCAAAATATTGGCCAGTCAGCTAAAGATCTATACTCCATTTGAAATAACATTCGAAATTTTTACAACCCCTTTTTACAGTTCGTTCAACCGATTTTGAATTCTATCCCGTAAATATAAGGATGGCATAGATAACATAAACCTGTTAACAAAACTGACTGTTTAATACAGCTGCCATTAGTCATATCATTAACGCAATAGAAGTCAAAATCGCTTGGACGGGCTGTAAAATTGGATTATTTAAATGTCTAATGTTATCTCAAATGGAGTATAGCAATATTTTAAGATAGTCAAATAAGCTGACAGTAGGAATGTAGTTCATATGTTCATTCCTTCAGTGTTTTTTATCTACGCTTTAAACACTGGATTTAGTACAATAAACATCAATTTTATTATTATTATGAAAATATTTCGATGACCGGCAGGCTTATTTTCAACTCTTTTGTAACCTTTTCTAAAAAAAATGTACACGGTGAATTTGAATTATTACTATTTAAATTTTTAAGTAACCAGTACGAAATACCTCATAATACCCTAGATTTAAAAGTACTACTCGGACAAAATAATTGTGCACCTGGCTGTGACGTCACACTGACGTTCGACTCATGCTATTGGCGCACGAGGCGGACGCGGGGCGCCGCGCGTGTATGCGGGTATGATGTCGCATTCCAGTTAGATGCACAGTTAATTTTGGCCGGGTAGTATGAACCAGTATACACCAGATTTATTTGTTATATAAAACATTTATTTATTATAGAAGAGGTATTGTCACGATATAATTTGCTACTGTTAGGTAAAGCTAAAATCCTGAATAAACATTGATTCATTAAAAGCTTGACCAGAGCCTCAAAAGATTGAAAGCTAGGTTATTCCTGCCTGAAATGATTTGAAACTGCTGGTATAATATCCTTACTTCGTCGATTAGTTCGGAACCGTGACCCCAGACTATAATAAGTTAAAATCTTGGTTTTCAAAACTACCCACAATTTAATTACTCCAAACATAATATAAAGTAGTAGGTTGTATCAAACAAAACATCTAATTTCAATACGTAATTATCTCACTGTCATATCAGATGTTAAGTCATTTGTATCAACAGCATTTTATAAGTTACCACGCTATTAAGACCAGTATTATACATTACATAAGGCAAAATGGCTGACACAGACGACCACAATGAACATTTATTTATTCTCTACAAAATTTCAACACTTAATGACATGCATAATTTTCCTTAAAATTATTCAAATAAAAACTAAAAGTATTTTATTTTTAAATTCTACACTAAATGCGCAGGCTCGCACTATTTCGCAGCACAATATTAAAAAACAAAGATTTTCAATTAACCGCCAAAATACAAAAATGGAACGTCGAAACCCAATTTATTTTTAAATATTCAAATGGTTTTTTACAAAAATAAAGCTTTTTAAATGCAGATTATTTAAGTTTACCATTTCATTTAATTGTACTGTGTAATTAAAAGTAATTTAGCATACATACAAGATCACAGACAAAAAGTACAAAAATATTAGTAGATATGAATGATTATATTTAAACGCACCTGGCGTTATTTAGAAGCATTTAAAATATATATTTAGCTAGTATATTTATATTATTATATCTATAACATTCACACTAGGCTAGAAAAATAAAGTTTGGCAATCTAATTTTCGACCTTATTTATGGAACTTTATAGGCAAATAGTAAGTAGTCTAAAATTTAAGATTATCAAGTTCCATAATTAAGTTGCTGATATCCAAAGTAAGCACCTTCCTATTTCTTGCATCTTTATGAATCAGTTCAGATTCCTATCCTCATACAAATAAAGCTTAGTGAGTATATCCAAACTGATTATTACCGCCACCAATCTCTTCTCAACTAGCCACAAAATGTCAACTCATTTTCTCAGATGGCGACACTGTCTTTATGGCCCTAAACATCCAGGATTTCTTTTTCGGGTGATTGTTGTGAGAAATCGAGAAAGATCTCTTCAAATATTGGCATTTTGGTGCATCATCATAATGCAGTACAGTTTACCTCGTTTTATTGTAGGCTTAACTATCGCGATATAATTTGTCCTCTAATAAAACTTATCAAGAGAACTCTACCATACCTCTCTTTACATAAGCAAAACAAACTTGATACTGCTATTTTAGTCCTATTACTAACTGTCCTTTTAAGCGCTTTTCTCACCGGATCAGTGACTGAATCGTTTTGGTACACTCTGCCGAGTGCGTGATTCTTTAAAGATTCGGTACAGAAAAGAAAACGCACCGACCCAGGGAGGAAGGTGCCTTAAAATAAAAAAGTTCACTCTTTCTAATTTCTTCTCTAACCTTTTTGTAATAAGACAATCTTTGCATTGGTCTTTGAGCCGTATCTTGTGTCTGTTTCAAATTCCAATACATTCAAGTTCAAACTTCCACTATCATAATTACGTTACAGGCCGATAACAAATCTCATAATTAAATTCGATTTTTTAAATATTCCTCACCGATGATCATCAACTTAATCGTTCGTACATTATCTATATCTTTATATTTATACATAAATACAAGGAGAAGTTAGAAAATAATATTGTTTTAGCTTTCATTGCTCGTTTCTGAGTAATTTCTCTTATACCAAGAGATTCAGGGCCGATTTCTGAATTTCTGTATTCATTGTTTAGAAATTGTCTAACCCTAATTTAAGTCAAGAATGAAAAGGTTACTTCTAGACAAACGTGTTTCAACGTAGACCAAATCATTGTGTACCAATAGATGAGAAATTGGTCTGTCGCAAACCTTATCAATTAATAAGAATAAGATAAAATTTTACAGTTTTTCAGGCTAAGAGGTTGACAAATACTCAACTTCAAATTCTTAATTCAGAAATCGGCGGTATAACAAAGCAAAATATCACATTACGTAAAAAAATATTGTATTTTATATTTTTAGAGACACAAGGGATACAAATTGTATGTCATCTTCACAAGCAATGACGTATTTTCTTGTCTTGTGAATTAAATTATTTCTATAAGACACTTGAGAAGGTAAGATGTTTACGATATCGGCATAGATAAGTAGAGTTACCTAGTAAATATCGGTAAGGTTAAGATTAAGACTACTTCAAGATTATGACATGCAGTCGGGAATATCTTTACGAGAAAATAATAATAGAAGATATAACACAATGTCTTTAAATGACGTACTGATAGATCTTAAAGCCGAACGTTAAAATAAATAAACTTATTGATATAGTTGAGGACAGACAGGATCTTTTATATAAGATTATAGGCAAGTTAAAAGTGTCGTTTTGACGTAACTTAAGGTTAACCTCACCTATTACTTAATCAGGCAATGGTAAAGAAACCTATTGTTTTCAAGTGACAACTACGAAATACCACCAATCGAAGATGTCAAACAACTTATATCCGTAGTAATCCCAATATCGTAGAACAACACTATGTTAACAGTTTACGTAGAACATGCGGTTTCACACGTTCACGATATCTAACGACTTTTGCTTTAGCTGTACCTCGCCATGACAAAATAAAACCGGAAACGATGCTAAACAAGGATTATTCCGTACGTGGCCAAAACTAATGCGCCGCCATATTGTTTTTAAAATTAAATTTCCATAGACAATTTTAAAATCCTTGCAGCACTGTAATGTACGTCTATTGCAATCTCTGAAGATAAAATATTAGTTTTCAAGAGTAAAATAAATCTATTATAATAGCATAACATATAAAATTAACGGCTGTCGATTTTAAATTTAAAACGTAATATACTGTATACCCGAAAGTGTTGGCAGAGATACATCTATGGTACACTTCATTTCTAAGTAAGTGAAAAATACGTGTTTTATTCAAGACAACGGACACCTGAATTATCAGTTAAGCCAGTGTTGTTCTACCAATGTCCAGAGCTTCTTTATTAAATACATAAAAAACAAGTGAGATTGTCTAAACTAAAATAACAATGTACAGTACATATTGTCACTTACACATAGGTACAAAACTAGTTCTTTGTGTTTATTCACCGGGGCCCATGACAAGAGCGCTTACTGCGAAAAACAGGAACACTACACCACCGATTATGGTTACTGTAAAAGAGAAAAATTCGGTTAAAATAATTATGAAAAGAAAAACTCATTGATTGATTACTTGATCAAATGCTATGATGACATATATTGGCTTGCCATAACAAAAATTACTAGTAGAGAGGGTAACCTGACAAGTTTAGTTAGCAGGGATATCATGAAGAATTTTGTGTCCCTAATTAATTGAAGTTGTGTTCCTAAATCTTCAAAGTCGTCTGATTTAGGGCAATAGGCAAATCTACTATTTCTTATTTATGACATTTTGCGTCAAGCCGCACCTGATAAAAAAAATTAAAGGCTCGTTTAGTGTCCTTTTTGGAAATCTAAAAGTGACACCTGACCAAAGGTCTCCTATCCGTAATTTTCAGATATTATATTCTCAGTGTTCTCTCAACAAGTCGTATCTACTCAACTTCAACTTTATGCCCTGAATTTGTGCTCAAAAACCCTGCCAACTGCTCTTAAAGTTGTGAACAAGTTGGCTGATGTCTTTTGGGGCAGATTGCAGACAAAACACTACTTTGATGCAAAAGAAAATTGAATGAACGCGTTAGATAAAAAAGCAAAAGTAAACTAAATATCCGCGTAAATCATCGTCTGTAAAGCAAAACCCAAAATAACTTTCATGGCACCCGAACATGTGCCAATGACGCAGATCTGCGTCATTGGTGTTTATTTCTTTTAGCTGTTTTTCGTTGACATTTTTATTTTCACCAACATGGAATCCAGACGTTCAAATAATATTATGCAATCTACCCCCTATTTGTAACTTCTTTAACATACCAATAGCTCCCAAAGGACCATTTTTGTATGATTTTTTGGAGTTATATTGTACGTCAGACAATATTGTCCATCTGTACGTCCAAGCGCATGGGAAATTTAGGCCGCGTTCCCAGCTGTTAGCAACTATCATGCCATACAAGTTAAATTACATTGCAGGGCACGATCGAACGATTGATCATATTGACCGCACCGTAATCCAACTTGGATGTTTGGATGGACGTGGCCTTTGACTACCTAACACCAGCTTTGTTTACGCATGACAGATCTTGGCCTTGTTAACTTTTATCCGTCATACCTACTGATTTCCATCTTAATAAGAGAAAAATTTTTTTGACAGTAATAGAAAAAAAGACCAACTCACCAGTCCTAACAGAAATCTTGGCGGCAACCATCCTGCCGCCTATCACAGCCAGTCCCGTGCACAGAGCATGGCCCAGGGACCCTCCAACGACCACACCAACCGCATGCTCTCTGGTGGCCAGCACAACTGTGGCCAGCTGCGACCTATCCCCCCATTCCGCGAGGAAGGTCAGCGTAGCAGCCTGGAGAAGGACCTTGAGAACGGCGTTTCGTTTCCGCCGCCGGTTTTCGACTTGTCCTTGTTCTAACATGTCTAGGGTTTCTTCTTTTTCCTCCTGAAATTTTGAGAGGTAGTTTAATGGGGCGAAATTGTGTTGGGAGTCTGGAGAAAGATTTGGGCCTAATTGATTTTTAGTCAGAGTTTTTCTAAAAACTATCACTTCATTTCAATGTTTTATCAGAACCTCGTCTATTTGTCTGAACAAAATTGAGGTTTAGTATAAAAATATCGCCATCGACCATCAGATGGTCATCACACAGTATCGTGACAAGATATGGCCTAGATCTCGGTAAATCGTGGTAGATATATTTGTAACCACTTTATCGCTTTTTACGGCATTTATGGACAGAACATAAATTTTCTTTGTTAAGGCGTCTTTCTCTTCATAGAGTTTCATGCTCTACGACGTACAACATAAGGTTCGAAAATTTTCAATTTATCCTTATTGTCGTTAATCTTTGAAGTAAATCTCTAAAATAGAGACATATTTTTTACAGTAATTATTCATACAAATAAGTAGAGACTAACTGGAATTACAGACATGTAAATACAGATACGTACATGCTAAGCAAGACAAAAGGCTGAAACGGCGTAAACAATATTATTTATGAATGGTTTTGTTAAAATTAAAATAAACGTTGCAGTGTTCTATGGGTGACTAATTTTGCGAGCATATTTTTTTCCTTATTTCAAAAACTCTTACTCTCTAAAAAATGGTGTATTTCAGCCTTGTAAGTGTGACTTTACACTACAGTAAAATATTCACAAAATTAGGGATGAGGCGAAATTAAGAATCAAAATGCATGAATAATTTGTACATTCCAGGCTTCAAATATGCAATAGATTGGTATGCAATAGTGGCACCATTTTTGTATAAGAAAACCTGACTAAAATTAATTTCTGGGCTAAGAACCTAACTTTTTTGACATTATTTTTGGGACAAACATATTCAGAAATTCAAATAGTTTATGCGTGTCTAACTAACGGCACAATATTAATAAATTATAGGGTTTTGTATTTGATTTATACATTAATATTTGAAGCCCAAATCAAAAAGCTTGCCCAGAAAAATATAATAACTTTTCTTATCATCATAGTAAAATATTCAGAAATCAAAATCTAAATTTTTCTGGTCAGACAAATCAACAAAAGTATGAATGAAATACCAATACGCGCTCTAAAGCTGGTATTACACAATCAAAGGTTAACTAATTCAATATTTTACTATTTGATGGTGTAACGCCTGCCTCAACAACATTCTAATCAAATGCTGAATTCCTTTGCATAATCGATTCATTTTGTCTATAAGCCTTTCTCAAAACGAAATAATGATATGGTCTGTGCGTAACAGAACGAAAAAAAAGCTAAGGCTAAAAGAAAAAATAACTAGGTGTCATTCGTACTGCCAGGCATAATGACGTAAGATCACCCTCAGCGGTTCTGATTGCGCCGAGCTGCCGGCTACGGACTCCACTGGGGACTGTGGTGAGTGTGGGGCACTCTCCGTTTCTCTCGGGACCGAAGGCCCCGGGCTTTGTGAACCATCGGTCGCAACCGACGACTGGTCGTCGGGCGACTTCGTACGCACTTTTAGCGCATCCTGCAGTGTCATACTTTTGAATCTCGAACTGGCAACTTAAGATCGAAAATTAATCTCGATAACCAAATGTGTACCGTCATTGACATCAGTAAAAAAATAATACAGAATTGGCAAGTAAACAGAATAATCTTTCAAAAGAAGTACTGGCAATTTTTTGCTCGATATTCAAAAATCCCCTTCCCCTTTGTATACAAAAAATGGCGCTATATGTGTGCCAGTTATAACCAGGTCAATAAAGTAAAAAATAAAGAAAGGAATTCAACATTTGCAGCTAGGTTAAGACAGAAAAGAATCTACAAATACTATAAAATATCTCAAAAACACTATCTTATCTAAAAAAACACAGTCCTGTTTAAAGTAAGATTTCGTTAGTGATAAATAGTTGATTCGACTTAACTGACCTTTTAAATAACGATTCGTACTTATTATTCGACCTCATTTGCTACCATCATTCTATTGTTTTTAGACCCATCTATTTCAGTGTAATCTGAAGAGGAGTGACTTGGAAAAGATAATAATACATTCGCAACGATGCTGATGACCGTTTGCAGCCACCAAAATACTCATGATCATTATAAGGGTGTTTAGTAATTCTTATCCTAGATTGAACTTGTTTGCATGACTTTTTTAAATGTGGCAATTAAAAATCTAGCAATTATTTAATATAATTTTATAAGATACCCAGATAAATAATATAATTTTATTTTGATACAGATCATGTAAGATAGTAAAGATATTAAGTTTGATTATAAGATAAAATTTTACAGAGTGTCATGAGGCGATAACATGGTTTTAAAAAGTGACGTATCAGAGATTTTATTGCAGAGATAAAAACAGTAGGTAAGGGACAATTAGGAAAGAGTTTATTTGTAAGAATTTGAATAGGTAGATAAGCTTTCTTGAGTAAAGTGGCCCTTTTAAAATTAAAAAAATAATTATAACACTGGAATCTTTAAAAAATACATTTGGTGATTCTAACACACAATTACTATTAGATATTCAATTCGATAACAAATAAAGATAAAATGCGACTACAAACGTTCTCTTGACCCCTTTCGCAAAATTCTATTTTTGGTCTTACTAAATCCAATTTAAGGCGATATATACGCCGCCACAATGTAAACGCAGTACTGGTCGTGCGCCCGCTCGATGCCAAAATATCAATATTGAACCTACTTTTGAATAGTTTTGTTTGCAAAATATTATTTGATTTACATATGCTATGTCAGTAATGAAGAAATTCCAGCCATGAATTTTCTGTGTAAAAATATTTTTAAACATCCAAGTCGTTTTAGAGGAGTATCCAGAAGTTGCGAAAAATATCGTGTTGCTAATTATTTTTTTAAAGCAAAACTATTCGTTATACGAAAAAACCATGTTTAAAAAATATTTTACATGAAACAATAATAAATCTATATATATAAAAATGAAACCCGTTTTCCGTTGTCACGGCATCACGCGTGAACGGCTGGACCGATTACGCTAATTCTTTTTTTGTTATGTTTTCTATTGTTAGGAGAAGGTTCTTATGAAAGAAAATTTTAAAAAAAAGCAAAGGTAGGGTAGGTAGGGTAGGTAGGGTAGGTAGGGTAGGTAGGGTATGTAGGGTAGGTAGGGCAGGTAGGGTAGGTAAGGTAGGGTAGAGTAAGCAGTTGACGGGAGCGAAGCCGCGGGCACAGCTAGTATATATATATTTTTAAACCTTTTAGCCTAGTCGTTACTAAGGTGTATGCTTCAGAAAGTTACCTACCGTTTTACGGCAATAAAGCGGATGTAGGCCCTTAAGTAACTCGGGAAAACTTAGCATTTTAGCTCGTATGAGCCTTATAAAATAATGATTTAAACCTAAATAATTTGTATCAGTATCTTAATTTAATACGTACGTAACCACAATAACGATCGAATTTGTTATACTTAATTTATAAATACTGATATTGTGAAATTGAATTGTCAAAGAATCAAGGTATAATTACCATGACCACAGAGCGCTTGGACATAACAACTATTGGTAATCTATGGTAACTATTACTAATTCCTATAATCCATTATATTCGCAAAGGTAACATAGATTTGGCAGTCCTACGCAATGAAGGCTGAATGAATTATTTCTCTACTTTTTTAACTTTTAGTGCACTTGTTAAAGAGAAATACAGACCTTTTTTATTAGTAGTAGCTTTTTATAAAAAATCAGCAAAATAAAAACTGTCTACCTAATTCCTTTTATTCTGATGCACACAGCCCAAGTATATCTCAAAACTAGTTGTGCCTCGCGGTATCATCCGTCTACGCTTCGTTTTCGGTTAGTGTTAATTCGGACTATTTATTTTTGCCTATAACCATTAACAAAAATTTTACTATCAATTGTAAAACGTAGTTCCAGAGACTATCGCGTTCAAACAAAAAATAAAACACTCATCAGCATGGATTTGTTTGTTATTTTGCTACTTCTTCAAATAAAAACGTGTTTTTTTTACATTATTCCTTTTAGAAATGAATGTCTTTATTAAATGTAAATGACATCTGGTATCTATAAAAATGAAATAATTAAATATCGATTAATCATCGATTATGATAATTATCGGCTTTATCGATAGGAGGGTAGATTTGACAAAAGCCGCAAATTCGATAAGCGTGTGAATCGAACATTCTGATTTTAGATTTCGCTAATTGTTTTATATTTTTAATGGAGAAAATTGTAGGTAAATATTGTGAAAATAATTAATTGTGGCCTGTGGCCTCATCAGCCGAAATTAATTGTGGGATATTTTATAACATGTCAATATTCAACGCTATTCGGTGACTCAATAGCAGATGTTTTATTAAATTTCAATTGAGAATTTGAATTTAGAATCTGCTAATTAGTTGCTAAACAGCACTGATATTTTTTGGTAGTCCGTAAAATTAAGCAAGACTCTAAATACACCTCCATAAAGATGATTAAATAGTCACGTGTTTTTGATAAATGCCTGTCTATCTATCGAGCTATTTAGCAAATCGTATCTAAAGACAAAATAATATTTATTTTGCGAGACCAAAAAAAAATATTTTGGGTCATTTAGTAGCGGAGTTATTGTTATATATAAATCTAAGCTTCAACAAAAAAGGGAAGGAGATTTCAGTGAAGATTGCGTTGAAAATAACTAATATTTTTGAATACCTAGTACTTTGAATAAAGAAAATAGTAAAGACAAGTTTTTGTACTATTGCAACTCGCTTCGATTTCGCAATTGATTGATATCCTAACGAGATCTTATCAGTCCATTAATCGAGTCTTACTTAACCTAAAAACAAAGGAACACATACCTGGTCTTCTCTTCTTTTCAATTCACTCTGTACTTCTTCCAACTCTTCTTGTCCCTCATTGGGGTCCATTTTCCACCCATCCCTTAACATTTTTAAACCAAATATCGCGAAGAGTGCAGCACTGGCGTAGTGCGTATAAACTCGAGGAATGACGGTCGCTATCCATCCGAATGCTGCTGATAGTATCGTCATGAAGATCAGCGCTGATATGGCTCCGGCGAAGACTATTATCCTAGGGTGTTTCATTGCCATGATTGCAGCTATGAAGAAGGTTTTGTCTCCTAACTCCGACACTATGACCACGGAGAGAGACGCGAGGAAACCTTGCAAGAAACTGCCCTGGACCGCAGCGCGCTGAAAATAAAGGGGGAATTGTTAAAAATTTATCTGGACAAGTGAGTGCTATAGTTCGAACATGTAGTACAGTTCTTAGTATTTAGTTTTATTTGTGTATATATATATTGAGGAGCTCGTGGCTAAATAATAACAGCCGCACGGGTCGATCACCAAGGTTAAGCAACGCTTGACGAGGTCGGTCCGTGGATGGGTGACCATTTCAACATACCAAGTTTCCTCCGTGCCTCGGAAAGCACATTAAGCCGTTGGTCCCGGCTGTCATTTAAAAGATCTTTGACAGTCGTTATGGGTAGTCAGACGCTTGATATCTGACACCAGTCTTGCCAAGGGGTACCGTGTTACCCAGTTACTGGGTTGTGGAGGTCAGATAGGCAGTCGTTCCTTGTAAAACACTGGTACTCAGCTGAATCCGGTAAGACTGGAAGCCGACCCCAATATAGTTGGGAAAAAGGCTCGGCAGATGATGATGCCCCTTATTCTAAAACTACAACAAGGAATTTTGTTTCCAAATCTGCTTTGAGAAACAATAAAAATGTCCGTCAGTCTTCAAACAAGATAAAGCTTTAGGGGTTATTTTTATTATTGAACTTTTATTATTCAACCTGAGCGTTTTACAATTTAGTCTTTAGGTCCCAAGTTAAAAACCAATGAAAAATAAACAGTTTTAAAACACTGTTTATCACGACCCATAATTTATAACAAGTTATGTTAACCCTTTCTTTTTATTAGAGTATAAGTAGACTCATTGGCATAAAAGAGTATACGTGGCCCGTCGGACGACTTTGGCGAAGAATTTGCACTGCAATAGAAAGTTATCTCACAGCTGTACAGGACTTCAAGAACCAGACCGGTTTATAGCAACGTTCTTATTTATGTTATTTTAGTGTTCTTTTATAAACCCCAATGCAATGGGTTATCGCACGATTTATGCTACTGACCAGCGCTAAGAAAAAAAAAATAAAACAAAAAATCCTATTTTTGGCCACCCGTACATTTTTTAGTTCTGTCAGTAGTCTGTGTTAGTAGTCTGGTTTTTCACGTTGTCATGTATACAAACGAGATGAGAACCTCCTGCGCGGTCTATCATAGTTCTGACATTGTAATGCCAAATTATTTTAAAAGTAAAGGTAGCAAAATTAATGTTGAAAAAGCCGCAGTCAGCCACTTTGCCTTCGAGACCACGTGCCATGCAAAATACGTTAAAAGAAAATACGAATATATTAAGGTCGGGGGAAGTCCTAAGGCTTTCCGTATAGAGACTAATTAATTCACCAATCATATAAGTGCAGTGACGTAATTTTATCGAATCGTGCCAGTGTAGATATGGATACGAATATATCGAAAACTTGGTGACACAATTGAGTTTATTGATCTCGTTTGCAATCAATGGGACTCTCGGGTGTCGTAGGTTATTCAAAATGGACAGCTACGGGAACTTGGGCAACCTGCACTAATTAATACATCATCATTTTGTTGTGTTGAATGAATACTTGTCCCATTGTATCGGTGCTTTGTGCCTTTGTAATAATCATCTTCTTTCTGTACCTCTCAACGCAACGGGTTTTATTCCATTCCGCCCTGTCAACCACCAGGCTAACATTGACATCCTTTTCTTTTGTATCATTTCTCACTCATCATTCTTCCTCATACATCCTTTTTGTGCTTTTAGGCGTAGTAAAACAATTCTTGATTTCAATGTCAAAACTGGATTCGTAACCAGTCTTGCAGAATGTGTTCGCATTTTGACAAAGGTACAGGCTGAAGCCAAAAGTCAAACTACAGGCTGATGTGTTAGCCTTTGAACTTACCTCACGAGTCAACAGTCTCCTCGTGGGAAAACAATCAGGCTAAAATATTGACACACTACATCAACTGCTACTGTCTGAGTTTATATGTGATTGTTTCAGACAACGTAAAATAATTTCATTCTCCCTGTGTTACAGATATAAACGGCACATTGTTTGATAAATACACATTATAATGCATTGCTTGTGTACTTTCTTCGATAACTGCCACGTTTGCTCATTTAAATACCGGTTTCTTCCGCGTATGAATAGCCCTTATTGCTTATTTATCTTCAGTAAAGATTTCCAGCAGCCTTATTGCGTTATGAATTCGGCAAGGCAATGGGAAAAAAAATTTGAACAATCGACCAATCACATAGACGGAAATCCACATAGCGTCTTTCATCTCGCCAAGTGATTGGTCGATTGTTCATACAGTTTGCCCATTGTCTTGCCGAAATCATTACGCAAATAAGGCTGCTGGACTTATACTAATATACATAAGTTTAAAATCGCCATCCCACAAGCAAGTGTAGTGATTAATGCTCGTATCTTCTCTGTACGAGAAGAGACCTTTGCCAGGCATTGCGAAAGTAACAGACTGATTATTATTTAAGATTTCTCAGCATCTTCGTTGAAATCTGAGACGTGTAAGGAGCTAGTTGGCTCTAACAAAAACTTCCTGTTCAATGCTCCGTGCCTCGGTAAGTCACAGCAACAGGCTTTGGCAAGTTATCAGGAAAACGCAAAGTAAAGGACTTTCTTTAAGCAAATTTGGATTATGATCAAGAGTTTAGACAGTGGCTGACAAGGCTTTGAGCTTCTTGTCGACTTAAGGTCCTTGCTAGTAACCCTATCAATGCTGGAACCGCTGAAGCATGAAAAAAAAATGTGTAAAGGTTCGATCTAACTAACATCCGGACGGAACCTAGTTATGCATGAGAGGCCCAATTAGTTTCAGCATTTAAGGCCAATCTTAGTTTAAAAACGGACGCGGAAAACTACCGGATACCAAACATTTTATAACACTGAAAACAAAATGAGGTTATACGAATTCTTAATAATCTTATATTTGCACGTACTGCTTCTCAGTTTATGGTTGATAACATTTAAATTGCCGTGCACTAAAAAGAGCACAATAAAATGATATACCTAATTAATAAAAGGAAACGCAGAATGAGGCTTTATCTTTTAAATGTATTGAAGAGTTTGTAATTTGCTGAAACTCGGTGCTCGAACTGTGTTTATATGTACAATTTCCACCTACCGGCTACCGGCAGCCAAATTACGTTACTTATATATAATTCATAGAATTGATTGCAAACTATTTTATTTTGATAATTTCACAGTATTCATTGCTTGTTATATCTGTCGAATAGACGGATTCTTAAACATATGAAGCAAAGGATTAGGATTTTTCCGGTTGTGCTGGAAACTGTGACCACGGCTGTGACTTAGTGTATACGCAATTGTGCGGTCACGCTTAAACGCTTTTTGCAGTGTTTTGAGGGAAATTGAAGCGATTCTGAAATTGATAAATGTCATATTAACCACTTCATATCAGACCAGACCAGACCATCGCCAACAGGCCTCTGGCCTCCCCCCCACCACCACACACACCCATAAACATTACCGAACACCTCAAACCTATATCGGATAGGTTGGAGCTCGTCTCGGCGGACCTCCGTGTACTGCGCGACAAAGAGCCGCAAATCCAGGCGCTCCCAGCGCTAAATCTGGAAACGGAGCTCGCAGTCGGGGAGGTAAAGAAGACGCTCCAAACTATACAGAAAGGAGTGGCAGACCTGGGCAAAGCGGATAAACCGCAAACACAACAACAGGGCCCCAAAACCTTTGCCCAGGTCGCCAGTACACCAAAGCCCCCAAAACCACCCACACAACCCAACCACACCCTGATCGTCTCGTCGACGGACCCCAAGCACACTGGGGACAACGTGATCGAGAGGATCAGGACCGCCCTGGACCTCAAGTCAACCGGAGCCCGGGTCGACACCGTGCGGAAAGCGCGCAACCAGAAAGTGGTCCTAAGGTGCGCCAGTAAGATGGATTTGAAAAAGATCAAAGACCAAGTCCAGTCGAACTCAGGGCTCAAGGTCCAGGAGCCGAAACCGCAAAATCCCTTAGTCTGCATCAAGGGTGTGCTGTCCAGTTACAGCGACGGGGAGATCGTCGATCTCCTTTTAGCGCAGAACCAACACCTTCTGCAAAACGTCGCTGTGGAAGGACGGACCATCAAGATGCGCTACAGGAAACGCGCGAGAAACCCCCACGAGTGCCACCCCGTTCTGGAGCTGTCACCGGAGCTCTGGAAATCCTACACTTCAGTCCAGAAAGTCCATGTGGGCATCAAGCGATGCTCGATTGAGGACCAGTCCCCACTAGTTCAGTGCACAAAGTGCCTTGCATATGGACACAATAAGTCCATATGCAGGGCTGCAAAAGAAGTCTGCAGCTACTGCAGTGGACCGCACAATATCAGGGACTGCCTCACTCGAGCGGACGGCAAACAGCCTACATGCGCAAACTGCAAGGTAGCACACGGGGCGGGCAGCGACCTGGCACACACAGCGTTCAGCGAAGACTGCCAGGAACGCCAAAAGTGGGACGGCATAGCCAGATCGCGCGTATCCTATTGCTAAGGGCAACGAAAATACACCACGAAACCAACCAGTCACCTCCGAAATCGCCTCAAGACCGACAGCTAGATTGCGGTTCATCCAAGCAAATCTTCACCGCTCCAAGCTGGCCACAGAAGAACTCCACTTGGCGGCCCAGGCGAGGGGAATTTCTGTAGCACTTGTTCAAGAGCCCTACGTAGGAAGAACAGGTGTGATGAAACAAAACCCTGGCACACAAGTCATCCAGTGCAGCCTAAACCGCCAAAAGCCAGTTAAGGCAGCGATTGTCGTTTTCGGTGGCAACCTGGAGGTCATCCACGACCCCCAGCTTGTGACCGAGAACGTTGCTGCTGTCTTGCTAAAGGTGGGTCAGCTCAGCTTTGGAGTTTTATCGGTCTATTTCGAGGGTGACCAGGACATCGAACCCTACC
Source organism: Orthosia gracilis (assembly GCA_947562075.1). Lineage (NCBI taxonomy): Eukaryota > Metazoa > Arthropoda > Insecta > Lepidoptera > Noctuidae > Orthosia > Orthosia gracilis. The sequence continues at coordinate 11,573,007 of OX387265.1, forward strand.
TATCCGAAACACAATACAAGACACACAAATTGAACACAAACAACATCGTGGTGGGAGGAGACGTAAACGCCTGGAGCCATTGGTGGGGAAGTGTTTCCGAAAACCATCGCGGGGCGGCGTACAGTTCTTTCCTCAATGAGCAGGATCTCCACATCCTAAATACGGGTCAAACACCAACGTTCGAGACATACAGAAATGACAGGTGGTGCACAAGCATCGTCGACGTGACAGCTTGCAGTTCGTCGCTACTGGGTAAGGTCGAGGAGTGGCGGGTAGAAAGAAGTCTAACAACTTCAGACCACAACGCTATAACCTTCTCGATGCGCCTAGAAAAGCCCCTGGAACCCTTAAGGCCGATTTCGACGCGCATCTACAACACCAAGAAGGCCAAGTGGTCCGAATTCAACACCCATTTTAAGACCAGTCTAGCAGACAGTGGCATCACCCAAGTCAAAGTCTCAAACGCATCGAACCCAGAGGATCTGGAAACAATTATTTCAAATTATATTCAGAACATCCACCGCTCATGCGAGGAAGCGATTCCAAAACTTGGGTCGCCCAAACACAACGCCAAGCCCCCATGGTGGACCCCTTCTCTAGACCGTCTCAAAAAAGACGCCATGGCGAAGAAGAGGAGGATCCGGAACGCAGCCGCAAGCCGGAGACACTTCACCATCCAAGAGTACGTGCTGGCCAAACAAACTTACACGACAGCAGCAACGGAAGCAGCCACAGCCAACTGGAAGGAGTTCTGCACGAAGCAGGACCGAGAGAGCATGTGGGACGGCATCTACAGGGTAATAAGGAAGACAGCCAGAAGTCAGGACGACGCGCTCCTGAGAAACACCGCAGGCGAGACGCTCAGTCCAGAGCAATCTGCGGATCTTCTGGCAAAAACCTTCTACCCCGACGACTCAACGGATGCTGAACAGCCCTACCACACTGCGCTAAGGAGGCTAGCGGAGGAGAAGAATCCCCAAGGTCTGTCTGCAGACGATCCACCCTTTACGACCGCGGAGCTGGAAATGGTTCTCCAGAACCAAAATCCGAAAAAAGCCCCCGGTCCCGACGGATTAACAGCAGACATCTGCACAGCGGCAATAAACTGCGATAGGGAGGTGTTCTTAGCGATAGCAAACAAGTGTTTGTCGCTGTCACACTTCCCGAAGCAGTGGAAGGTCGCCCACGTTTGCATTCTCCGCAAGCCAGGAAAGGACGACTATACCAGCCCCAAGTCGTACAGGCCAATAGGTCTGCTCTCGGTCCTAGGAAAAATTTTCGAGAAACTTTTAGTGGGCCGATTACAGTGGCACTTCCTCCCAACACTACACACAAACCAATATGGCTTCATGCCACAGCGCGGAACCGAGGATGCCCTCTATGCTCTAGTGGGCCACTTACGAGCAGAAATCAAAGCCAAAAAGATCGTGCTTTTGATATCACTGGACATTGAGGGAGCATTCGACAACGCGTGGTGGCCCGCACTCAAGAAGCAGATGGTAGCCAAGAATTGTCCAGCAAATATCTACGCTCTCGTCGCCTCATACCTCGAAGACCGGAACATCAGGGTCAACTACGCCAGAGCGACTAGCGAGAAGGGAACCACGAAAGGATGCGTCCAGGGCTCAATTGCCGGACCGACGTTTTGGAACCTTATCCTAGACTCACTTCTACACAAAATGGCTAGTATGGGGGTATACTGCCAGGCCTTCGCGGACGACGTTGTTCTGGTTTTCTCTGACTTCACAGCCGGTCCCCTGCAGCAATCAGCCAACAGCACGCTAGTAAAGGTATCGGAATGGGGCGTCCAAAATAAGCTACGTTTCGCCGCGCACAAGACCAATGCGATGGTGTTAACGAGAAAGCGAAAGTACGACGTTCCGGTACTTCATATGTCGGGCACGCGGCTTAGCCTGGTTGAGGAGGTGAAGCTGTTAGGTCTCACGATAGACTCCAAACTCACCTTCAATGCGCACGTGTCTGCGACCTGTAGAAAGGCAACAGACATCTATAATCAGTTGGCATGTGCGGCGAGGGTGACTTGGGGTCTCAACAGAGATATAATCAGGACGATATACGTGTCGGTGATAGAGCCCATCGTGATGTATGCAGCGAGTGCGTGGGCCCCCGCAGCTGAGAAACTGATGACAAGGAAAAAGTTTGACTCACTGCAGAGGGGATTCGCGCAAAAAATCTGCAAAGCATACCGCACGGTGTCTCTGACATCGGCACTTATCCTGTCAGGTCAACTCCCCCTAGACCTCCGAGTAATCGAGGCGGCAACCCTTTTCAAGATCAAAAAGGGACATTCCCAAGAGTTCATACCGTTGGGCCGCGAGCTGGAGCGCAACGTGCACTATTCCAAAAATCCCCACCCAGCGCAACTCACAACAACCGATTATGAATGCCTACAGAATTTGACTCCCGAAACCCTGGAAACTCACCAAGTATTCGGCCCCCAGATATACACCGATGGCAGCAAGATAGAGGGGAAAGTCGGAGCTGCCCTAACTTGGTGGGAAAACGGGACGGAGTCAAAGTTCAGCACCTTCGGCTTGGAGCCTCACAACACCGTCTTCCAATCGGAAATGTACGCTCTCTTCAGAGCTGTCAGAATGGCAAGAGAATCCAAGGCGGCCTCCGTGAGCATCTTTAGTGATTCGAAATCGTCACTGGACCTGCTTAGGAGACCGTCTGTCACTCACCACCTGGCACTCCAAATCAAAAGAAGCGTCAGTGAAATCAGAGAGGAGGGCAGAGAAGTGAGGCTCTTCTGGCTTAAGGCCCATGTGGGAACTGCCGGGAATGAGAGAGCGGATGAGCTGGCCAAGGAGGCAGCCCTAACAAAACTCACATCTGACTACAGCAGGGTCCCCGTATCGTTCGTGAGGAGGAAGATACGGGAGGGGACTATAAGGAAGTGGCAAGCGCGGTACGAGTCCTCGAGTACAGGATCGGTCACGAAAGTATTCTTTCCAGACGTCCTAGCCGCAAAAAGGACACTCAGAGACGCTGTGCTCACACCGGTCCATGTACAAATCCTTACAGGACACGGAGGATTCTCAGCATATCTCCACCGCTTCCATCTCAAAGATAGTCCCTCGTGCGTCTGTGACACGAGCTGCGAAGAGACAGTCTGGCACCTGCTTTTCGAATGCCCAAGGTTTAGCCAAGACAGAATGGAGCTCGAAGTAAAATTCGAAACCCAGCTTAGCCAGTCCACACTCCACACCATCATGGGGAGACCAGCTACTAGGATTCCATTCTTGGCATTCGCGAGTAAAGTCGCCACAGTCGCAGCAAAGGCCAACAAAACGGACGTAACCTTGCGAAGTCGACCACACACTCGAACACACACAACCACAATAATAACCACAACCACACAAACAACTACTACAACCACACAAACAACAACCACAACTACACAAGCAACATCAACCACACCATTGACTGATGCACAAGTTACACACACACACTCTAACCAACGGCCATTACCAACGGTAGCAGCAGCGGATTCAGTAACAGCCAGCCTACAACCAGCCTCTAGGATGACTACTACACAATTCCTGGCATGCGGAGAAGACGGAGTCCCTGGCATCCGACTGCGAGGCGTCGCTCTGTTCATGAACAGGGATCAGGAGAAGTTAGGCATAGGCTTCTGCATAGGCTCAAGTCGAGCTGCGGCCCGAATACACCTTTCACCGGGTATTGCCGCCCTGATTAACGGAAGCACCACCAAAACGAGCATAAAAGGCAGCAAGTATGCTGCACTACCTCAAGTGGAAGTGGCCACTCACCGATGTCGTGTAATGCGATTTAAAGGGAAAACAATCGCATTGCTAGAGTGGGGAGAGGCTACTCCATTTGGTCAGGCAAGCTCATTGCTTCAGAAGATTGGGGAGGCAGGAGACTACATGTCATCCGCGGCCCGAATCATAAGCGTGGACGCAATGGTGGTGGGAAGAGAGAGAGGAGACGTCGCAGACCGCTTTGGCTGTCTAAAGGCCTCAGAACATCATGAGGTCGTTGTCTATGAGGACAGAGGCGAAACCCTGAGTTTCCTCAAAGCCCCCGGACAACCAACAGCCAGCGCGACGAGCCCCACAACAAGCCCCACCACTCAAAGCGGATCGGAAAGGGCCCAGCAGAAGGCAGCAGCCGAAAAAGCTGCAAAGGAGCAGTGCAACACCACAAACCCGGAGGACAGGGCCCGGTCGAGGAGTCGCCTGAAAGCGTTCGGCACTTTCCTCAGTGCACTGCTCCCAAGCACCAGCCACGCATCTCACAAGCAGGGGACAGCACTGGAGAGGTTCTTCAGAAAAACACCAAAGGAACCAACCCAGCAAAAGCCTAAGCCAACACGAGCCGACAAAGGGCAAGTCAGCCCGCCGACCCTCGCAGTAAAGTCGGGTACCACGGACCACGTAAAGAGCGCGTTCCTCGAGTACGTAGCAATTGTAAGAGCAACCAGAGAGGTCAATCTTACGACATGCAGGAAGATCCTGCAGACCTACCAGAGAGACACAGAGGGTCTGTTAAGGGTACTGCTCGAGGAAGCAGGGGCAGCGGTGTACGACAACGTTACATGCCAAGTCATCAAAGGGGAAATGACGGGTTCGTATATGGCAGCCTACAGCGCGAGTAGTGGTTTTGTGGCCCTGGACAAGGAGGAGACGGAGCGCTCAGGCAAACTCAAGTTCAGCGTGCCAAATGACGATCCGATAGTGGTTACCGCCAAATGTACCAAAATCATGCCGGATGATAAGATCCTGGAAATGGCACAGTCCATTTCGGGAACCTCAGGTATCCCGGCATCGCAGGAAAGCTGGGCGGTACCCAATATCAGATGGATTAACGGAGTTCCGGGTTGCGGTAAGACAACCTGGCTGGTAAAGCACTTCGACGAGGACAGGGACGTGTTAGCCACCACGACAACAGAAGCTGCCAAAGATCTTAGGGAAAAGCTTGCGCGCCGCTTAGGAGACCGAGCAAAGACCAAGGTGCGCACTATGGCCTCAATCCTAGCAAACGGTTTCAAGAGTCAAGACAAATGCTACCGTCTTACGGTAGACGAGGCTCTTATGAACCACTTTGGGGCCATAGTCATGGCAGTAAAGTTGTCTGGAGCAAGCGAGCTTGTCCTCGTCGGAGACGTTAACCAGCTTCCATTTTTGGACAGAGAGAACCTTTTCGAGCTTAGGTATACCCGTCCAGACCTGGTGGCTGGCATCACCCAGGAGTTTCTCTGCACACACCGCAATCCAATGGACGTGGCGTTTGTACTGAGTGAGATATACCCCGGTATATACTCCTCCAAGTCGTCGCTGTCGCGGGTCCACTCCCTGAGGGTGAAAGGTTACACAGGGGCGCAAATAACGAGCACTGCCCAAAACACCCTGTTCCTGGTTCATACGCAGGGGGAGAAAGCTTCTCTTGCGAGCCAGGGATTTGGATCCGGCGAAGGGTCGCGCCTGCTAACCATACACGAGGCTCAGGGGTTGACCTACGAAAGTGTCATCATCATCAACACCAAGTCCAGAAGGCTTCAGGTCCACGACAGCATCTCCCACGCGGTAGTGGCGGTGTCCAGACATACAGTTAGTTGCGTCTATTACACCGACGACGCCGATGACGCCACAGGCCGCTTTGTTAAGAGGGCGATGGATGCGCCAACCAAAACGGTCGTCAACTACAATCTTAAGACGGCCATGCAGCATCGAGACGTGGTCGTCATAGAGGCCTTGCTCACGCTAGTGAAGTCCCTGGTCAGCAGACATCACCAAAACGCCACCTAACAAATTCTATCCAACAACTCTAACCCAAACACCTCCCAAAACCCAAACCATCACCCTGTCTAAATCCTGTAATGAAAAAATATACATGTAAAGCTGCATGGTGGAACGAGTCAGTCATACTCAGCTTAAAGTCCTAACGACGGGGTTCTAGAACGGGGACCGTCGGCCGGGACTGGTCTGCTCGCACTGCCATGCATCTCCCCCGAAAGTGTACAAATAGAAATAATTAGACAAAATAGTAAATAACATAAGCATTGTATCAATAGAAATCAGTAAACAAAATAGTCAATAATATAAAGATAAGTAGTAAATAGAAATATAAAATTGTAATGCCAGTGTGTAATAAAAAAAAAAAAAAAAAAAAAAATATATATATATAGTATTTAATGAAAGATGAACTCACGTAGACTTAAGTTAGTTAAGTAAGACTAGAAATAATGTCCGACGTAGGAGTCCAATAATTGTAATATTATGAAAAAATATTAAACAAAATAATAAAGTAAAAAAGGGCGCGGATGTCTATGTCCGCGGTAGAATATAAGCACAAAAAAAAAAAAACCACTTCATATTACTACATAGTTCAAATCGGATGTCCACAATTGGCATTACTACAGACCACGAGTTGTCTTAAATTCGCACGTGTAATTATTTATAGAGAGTTATTGTCAATTGGCAGCTTGTTTGGGATATAAATATCACGATCTTGTCTCCACCTAGTGATGATATTATTATAATCGCCATCTTTGTTTTATATGCAGAAAGACGTTTGGCTTTATTATAAATTGCCACAGCTGTAGTGCTACCGTGATAACTTAGGCGAAGTGAACATGTAGTAAGCTTCCATTACATCCAATCAAGGTGGAATGACAATGGAATTTTAGCAACGCTCATCCAATCTTAATGCTTTTTCACCACGGATATGCGAAGCACCAATCGCCCGCAACCCTCGCATACATCTTTCATTTTTTTGTATATAAAAATACATACATACGATACACTCGTCTTTGACCACCACTCACCTGATGGTAAGCGATGATGTGGTCGACGGTGAGGCACGCTTGCCTAGAAGTTACCCATTCACACTTAATTTAAAGACCCGTGGGTTGTAGCTATCAGGAAATACAGACTCCGGCGGGCAATTCTACTCAGCTGTACGCGCAAGTATTCCTAGAACGTTTAGTGCGTCTTTCCTCCTCGCTCTATGGTGCAAAAACACCCAAACGCGGGTAGTAACTACATTCTTAAGCAGCCATGTGTGAAACCAATTTCGTGCAATCTATTTGCTTTGTAAAGACATGTAATAATAATATTATTTAATATGCGTGGATGTCGAGTGCGGTAAACTGCGGTAGTACAACACAAATATCAACTATACAATATAAACATACTAGTGACGAGTATGTAGAGACAACAAAAGACATACAACTGCAAAACTGATTTTTAACCCTATCAGCGCTGTGAAGTCAAATCTTTATCAACGCTCGTATAATTACCTGATAGACGATGATACGGATATGAAAGAGAGAGGACGGACAATTGCAGGTCGTAATATCAATCATATTGTGTTGGCCCATAGCGACAGCAGGTGCGATGTAATAAATATTACCAGCTTTCATTTGTCCTAATAATTACAAAACGCGATATTACATTACTATTGATTAATTGAGATAAGAAGATAATTCTTTAGTTTTTTGTTAACAGTGATAACTATCTTTAATATGTTACTATCTACTATAAACAATTTTATATACCTTCATACGTATTTAAATGCACAATTAGACAGTTAAAATTATAACTATTGGAACGGTCGAACAATAGTGGCTAAATGCCATGCTTATTAAAAAGAAACTTTGAACATTTTCATGACGAAGACTTGAAAAGGTTTTAAGATGATTCAGCAGCATATTACTCCAACTCAGTCTGAGTAACACGCCACGCGCGCCGCCCATTAGGGAAACAATCCGAGATGCAAAAGAAATAAAAATCACGTTTCCATTCCACGGTCAGGAGAGTGACCTAAAATGATTAACTGATATGAGTCATCATTGTTTTTGAAATCCTCATTCAATCCGACGAAATCAGTGACACACCCGACTGTGTTTCATGTTTCATGCTACAGCAAGCGCCACTGCCTTGCCTTACCCTTGCGAAAACTTAAGTCATTTTCTGTAGGTACCCCTATATCAAATATCATTAAATAGCAAACAAATTTGTGTAGTCACCAACCGTTAACGTGTAGCTGCCTAGAGATTCACGGTACGTTGATCCAGTGCATTAGGTATACGAAAAACTGTGGACTTAAAAAAGTACAAACACTAAAAACACAGTTCAAATAAAGTGGTATTTCCACGGCATCATGTCATAAACTCATGTTGGTAAATATCATACTTTTATTATTGTTTACCGCCATAGCATGTTGTTGGCTTGTAAAGAAGCCATATCCGCTTATTTAAATAACTTCACGTGACATTGACATCGGAAAATGTCGCCAAATTATGTATTTATAACCTTTGATCACGGATCAACGAACACGGATTGACAACTTGTACCCACGGCAAAATAGTTAAATATGCAGGGTAGTTGGAAAACTTCTCTGTTCCTTCAGCCCTTAGCCCCCGACCTTTCTAACGAAAGGCGAGCCGATTTGTAGTCTTTTAAAAAGGCTCTCATGGCCTGTGAAACTACGTAGAATATAATTGCTATCTGAGAGCTCCTATTCTTAGATACAACAAGATAACATATTAAATCCTCTTTGATAAGGAACTTTGTTGTATTCTAATGATGACTGCTGTAATTACAGACACTTTGTAAAGATAATTTGTGGTTAGTCCACAAATTATCTTTTTAACCTAAGACTAATTTGAAACAGTGATGATGAAAAATCATGACTCAAAACGATTGGTATAATAATATAATGCAAGAGCCCAAGCTAACAAAGAGTTGGCCATTTCTTTTAAAGTTTTAATCAGCAACGAGACGTATTATTCACCCTCTAAGAAAATATCAATTTCTTTGTCTTATCGAAACCAGCATCATTGCCCGATGGTAGTTTTAACAGTATCATGAGTGTTATCGTCTTCTAAAACTATATCTTTTCACGTATTACTTAGGACGTCAAAGAGATATTTCTGAAGAATCTATGACTGATAAACATCTCGTCACTCAATGATTGCATGTAATATTGCAACTGGGCGAGAAAAGGAATGATGGACATTATAATCTCGACTTGTAATTAGGGCTTGCAATATCCGTTCATTTTTACTATCCGGATAGTACGGATATTAATATTTTACCATCCGGATTATCCGGATAATACGGATATTTTTCAGTTTTTGTTATAAATAAAACTAGTAAGCTTTTGTTACACGTTTTAATCAGTCTCTCAAGCAAAATGACAAAGAAATAAGAAACTATACCAATATTTCAAGTAATAATCACATAAAAAAACTAGTACACTTTCTAAAATTATACAATAAAACACTGATCATACCACAAAAATAATTTGTATCTATTCTTTTCAAATTAAAACAATTCTAATTAAAAGTGAGATCTTACATTTATCATAAATCACAACATCCCAATAAAATCAACCTATTTAAAACATAATAATTAAATAAAAATATCACTTTTCGTGGCAAATCAGCTCAATTATAAACAACAATAGTATAAATCAAATATAATAAAACAAAAATGTACAAAATATCTCGAAATTGTCAAATAATCAATTAACCCTTTATAAATAATATTACGTAATTCTTAAACTATTTTTTATCCAAATTTTGGTCACATAATCTAAAACGCTTTAAAAATGAGATCTTACATTTATCACAAATCACAACATCCCCCCAATAAAATCAACCTATTTAAAACATAATAATTAAATAAAAATATCTCTTTCATTGGCAAATCAGCTTAATTATGAAACAACAAATGTATAAATCAAATAACATAAAACAAAAATGATCAAAATATATCAAAATAATCAAATAATCTCTTCATAATATAATATTTCGCAATGCTTAAACTATTTTTTATCAAAATTTTGGTAATATGATCTTAAAAAGCTTAAACTATCTAATGAATCTTCTTTCATGGAAGTTCTTAAATGGTTACATAAATATCCTGTAGCAGAAAACGCTCTTTCTGCTTCAACGCTGGTCGGTGGTATTGATAAAAGAAGATTGTAAACCCTTGCTAAATTCCTGCTCCTCTGCCCATTTCCATCAAATAGTGCCATCTCTACTCGAATTGTGGTGTCTAAATCATTTGTTGAAGAAGTCGGTTGCTGCGCAGAAGATGGCTGACTCATAAACCGGATGATTTCTTCTCGTAATTGGGTTTTAATTGATACGTTTACAGTTGAAGAAGAGCAACCTTCTGTATCATGTGTATTGTCTGTTGAAGTTATGACTGTTTGATCTGATTGTTGTGTGTCAAAAAATGTAGAAATAATTTTAACAATCGTCAGTCTTACAGATTCGTTCGAAGGATTTTCAAAAGGATAGTCGTGTGTACTTCGCTGTTCATAAAAATTGTGAGGGTTGTGTAAATATGTCATTGTACCGATTATTTCTGGAACTCTTCGTTGTGATATCCTTCTTTGGAGTGATACTAGAAGTTCATTACTAATAATGCTATCTTTTTGCGATAATTTATGAATCATAAATTTTAACGCTGTCTCAGCAGTCAGTAAGTTTGCATTTTCTTCACAGATCGCTTCTACCGTAGCTTTGATTATATTAAGGGATTCCGAAATTTCTTTAAGATGTTTTAATTCCGTATCAGTAAAAGATATATCAGATTTAAAATCAATTAATGCTTTGAATACAGAATCTTTTAATAATAAGAACCGATCAATCATGTTAGCAAGACTGCTCCATCTTGTTTTGCAGTCTAAGATAAGACGAACATTCTTTTGTTCTCCTTCTGCGGTATACTTATAAAGCACCTCAGACTTGGTCGGTGATTTTTTAAACATCTTGACTACTTTTCTAACTCTTTTTATTATTTCGTTATAATCTTGGTTTCTTAAACAAACTTCAGTTCTACAACCGGTTGCATGTATATTACTTGTAGCTACAATAAAACCTTCTTCACCATCGGAGTCTTCAATTTCTTGTACATCTACATCTTCTGTACTGTTATCATTATCAGTATCGTCTTGTATGACAACAGCTGGCTCTTTTTTATTATACAGAACGTCTAGAACTCCAAGCTGAATCCCGTGTGCATAACACAATTGGTGGTATACTGGTGTTTTTTTTCCTAGAGCACACATCACCGAAGCGCCATCTGTTACCAGGCAAATAACATCATCGTTCAGTGACAGACCATACTGTGTCAACTTTGATTTGAGAAGGTTAAGGCAATTATCCGCCGTACCTTTGCCTGTCATCAACGAGAGTCCTAAATTTCTAAATGATTTGTTTTTAAACTGTGTCGAATGTATGTTTATGTTCATAAATCTTTTATTTTGAACTGATGTCCATTCATCTAGACTTACTGCAAAATTGCATTCTCTCGATTTCAATCGGTCCAATTCTATCTTTAGGTCTACCTTTAATTCTTCACAATGATTTAAAACAATCTTTTTAATTGTGTGGGGTGATTGTGGTAATTTTAACCCACTTTTTAAAAAAAGTTTACGCAATGTCTGAGATGTACAGAAAGCACTGAATGCAAATCCGTCTAGAGCTGCCAATTTAGAAATCATCACTTCCATACTCTCGTGCTCATCAGATTTAAAATAATCAACTATTTTAGCTTTTTTATTTGGTGTCACATTTTCTTCAGAATGAGACGTGGATGTGGATGCTTGTGTTGTCATAGTAATCGAACTTCTTGGCAGGCCAGTCGATGTGCCTTCTGGTATTGAAGTGCTTTGATTTTTAACATTAATTGAATGTTTTAATCGAAGGTGATTATGTAAAGATGATGTCGATCCTGCGATTTTAAAAACTTGTTTGCAAACATTGCATTGTGCCTTAGCACCATCAACACTGCGTTTAAAATGCTGCCAGACTGAGTTCTTCATTTGCGAACATTTTTTGTATTCAAAAAATTGAGTTTTGGATGCCATTTTTAGCTTAACTTAATATTTTTGATCAGAATAATCTGTAAACAAAGAAAAGCCCTATTTAATTTAAGAATTATAGATTACACTATACGAGTACGTACATTACTATTAACAGCGATAGCGAAATGAAGAATCAAAGTTACTTACATGATTACATCTGACTGCATTGGCTTTTTACACAAACACAACACAACACCTCTCTACATGGAATACAACTTGTTTATGAGTGCGCGAAGGGCCGGGACGCCACCGGTTGATAATAACAATGAGGGGCTCAGCGTGGGTGAAAAGTTTAGAAAAAAAGACTGGTTTAAGTGAGAAGCGACCGTACTTGCGAAACAATACGATACAATATTGCAAATGCATGCAGTAGGGAGTTTAACATAAAGTTAACAAGTGTACAATGTTGTTATGATCTCTGTCACTAGATTGAATTATTGTGATTTGTGAAGTAAGTAAATAATTGCAAGTGATTAACTATATTAAAATAATATAACGCAATAACACTCATGTGTTTTAAAACTTTTTATTTAATATTTAAAAGAGAAATACAACTATCCGTAAAATCCGGATAATTATGCAATTCAAATCCGGATTTGAAAATCAGCGATTATCCGGATAGTATGGATATCCGGATATCCGGATTGCAAGCCCTACTTGTAATGTTCAGACGCTATTCGAGGAATTTACATTATCAAGCTGCTTTAGACAAACAGACACTCCAAAACTTTAAAGACGGTCTAAATTTTTAAGTCCTTTTGAAGAAAACTACCTACACTTCATGCCATAAAAACAGAAAAGCCCTTCGATTCATATAAAAAAATAACAAACTGCAACACTAAATTTAATCGACTCGAGTAGAAGAAATGACTTAGAATATAGGGGTAAAGTTACTCATACATTTTCTAGAAGAAAGCAGTAAAAAATATAGACTGAAAAAACAGACAGGGTAGTGTAACTGTTGAAAGACAATCTTCGACATCAAAGAAGCGATCGTGAAAATGATTCATTAAATACAGACAAATCTAATAATAGTAAATATTTATAATTTCCATCGAGCCAATGTCAAGGCTAAATTATAACAAGATGGTATAGACAAAGAGGAACATTTTACTGACGTCAATCTTTAGCCAATGACTTTGATATCCATACGCGTAATAAATAAGTACATTGCACTCAATAGTAACTATAATGGTTACTTAGACACGACGCATGGCTATGTAAAATTGTACATAAACAATAGCGAAATCTACGTCAATCTCGTGGGAGACAGTAATAACTCCCAGAAAATATACAAAAGAGCTGTATAGATCTCATATAATTTCCGCTGTAATTCAGTACACTACGACGGATTCAGAATGATCCCTTAAATGACCTTCGTTCGAGGTCACGTGAGCAGTGAAATTCGTCCGATTAAAGATAATGGTACGGCCCAAAAAGCCGGTGAAATGGCGTTCGTGGATTCGTGATATCTTCAAATATTGTAAGTGAAATGATCACAATTCGATGTATGGCTGAAGTTAATTGGATAAAAGGTATGCATATTTTCACTATGGTATTGGTCTGGTTGTTTTTTACGTTTTAAAAAGATTCAGGTCGTCGATCTAAGAATTCTTAAAAGATCATTTGCATTTCAGGTTTTATTGTTTCTCACAAATGATAAAAATAATGTTTTTATTGTATCATTATAAAGTTAATTAACTTTGTTGTCTTAATTTTTTGGAACCTTGAAACATTAGTGGACCTAAAACAGAACCCTGAAAAGGCCTAGTTTGAGCTTGCAGGGCACTTGCATTTGTTCTCAAAGAATTATTAGCGCTAAAAGTTTGTTCCTATGATGCCTGAGATTACAAGAATAGGTGTTGTGACGTAATTTATCCAGCACGTTTGATAGAAACATAGGTTAAAATAACTAATATCAATATTTAAATGCACGAGATTACAAAACGTAATTATCTGCTACCTTTTAATTGCTACCAAGGCAGCGAGTTCACGTGTACAATACGGATCTAGTTGCATGTGCTGAAAATAGTATTAACACTGCAACTATTTTTAAAGATTATCTATGGTTCCTATACCTATTTTTTACACACCGGACTTTATGGTGTCTAATTCTTTCTATAATAAAGTTCAGTGTGTAAATAATATAGGAACTATAGATGACCAGCTTGCAAAAAAGATTGTTACGCTATTCAAATCAAGAATTTCGTAAGAAACTTCGGATTGCCCGGAGAAATCAAAATTCAAAGAATGCTGGAAGGCTATGGAGGGGACCTTAACCCAGCAAAGAGACCATAAAGGTTCAATTAAATAAAAGATAATTACATATTGGAACCGCAAACGTTTCCAACAGAACCCATACTAGACTCATTGTTGCTTGATATTTGTTACAATGTTATTTTCATTGGCAAACCAATCGATACGACGAAAATCATTAACAAACGCTATGGTGAAACATGATTATGTAACTGAAGCTTTTGCAATGACGAAGAAAGTAAAGAAAAAATATTGCCGAGAAAGACTGACAGACAACGGACAACACAATCATTATGAAGACAAAATATAAATGAAATCTTAAATCATGGTACGAAAGGGAATGGAAACGTGTAGTCGCCCTAGGGATGTGCTCTAACAGGTGTTGTACAGAAGAGATACCGAGGTGGTTTTAAGAGGACAAGGGCCTCCTCCTTCCACGAGCTGATGTTGACCACCAAGATGGTTTTAGTGAAGAAGAATCCGACAATCCTTTCACTTATCTCCAGAAGTCAAAGCACCTTTTTGAAGGTGTCTCCCATAAAACAAAAAGGTAGGTAACGTAATTATACGCTGCGAAAGGATATGCCGAAAATCAACCTTTGCCTGTATCAGCTAGTGTTATATACCTGTCTATAGAAAAAGGTGCGACCGCAATAAACTATTAACTATCTACCGGCCTTCGAGCAAGTGTATCATCGAAGTAACAACGAGTAGGCGTGCAAACAAATCAGCTGAGATCGATACGATAACAGTCAAGTTCATGGCCCGGTATATCCGAGGTGGGCTCATAAGTTTGCTCGGCACTATACTTTAGTGTAATTTTTATTGGTCCGTCCTTTTTTATCACATCAGTGAGTCATTTCTTCTTTATTATTATTTAGTTTTCGGATAAAAGGACCATATCATCCAGATAATAATATAAGTCAGATCTGAACAACAGATTTAAATTGGTCTTTGATAATAGGGATTCGATCGAAAAATCAAGGAGAGAGAGAAGTCTAACTTGTAAAGAAGAAGGCCAGAGTTCATCAAGGCCAGGTGCGCAGTACTCATAACTACCGGATGTAAAAACTTTAATGAAGCAAAAGGAGTATGCAAGGATCGTAGCAGGTGGCGTTCTTTAGTTTCTGCCCCTATGGGAAAAAGTGTATATAAGATTGCGAATACAAGACCTCATGCTCGCAACCTACAGTCGCACAGCAACAGTCAACGTAGCCGAAATCAGCACGGGAAAATATAGAAACTGCCCCTGCCAATAGATCATTATGAAAAGCATTTACAAAGCTGGCATAGGACTTTGTCTGATCATGTGCTAATGGTATCACACGTGTTACTATCTCTGCCACACATTTCATTAACGCTAGGAACTGAAGTTGGCAATGCAATATACAATCTATACCAACAACATATCCTTATATATACTATCCATCCATATTCCATATTAATTTTTTTTTTTGAAATCCCTTCACCAATAGAAAGCTACATTATTCCTAAATAACTTAGGTTTTTTTTATCCCGAAAACGGGTCCCGGGGTGGGCCACCGGAGCAAAGCCGCGAGGAAAATCTAGTTCAATATACTCTTCTTCACTTTCCGCTGCTCATGGTTTCAGTTTTTTTATCATTTACAAAATCTTTATTCAAAATAACATGCAATTCGTTGTTGTAATATGAAAAAAATATGTTTCAACAGAGTATTTTGGCAAGGCCGTGATGTGCGTTTAAATATAGTTAAAGCTTTCTGTTACGTCAATGACAGGTAGTTTGAGATTAGACTATCATGTTTGCATGTGTTTTACGTTTATGGGAAGAAGAAGTGTCTGGGTCTGCGTAGTTAAACGTATAATAAGTATACTTACATTAGTATAGGTGCAAAAGAGAAATTAAGTTTTTAAATCTATACATACATATATAAAATTGGAGTGTCTGTTTTTAATATTGAAATAACCGTTTTTTACTACATGTATATGAATATATATACGATACATACACCAAAATAACATGTTTTACAATTTTTGTCTGTCTGTCTGTTTGTTCCGGCTAATCTCTGAAATGGCTGGACCGATTCTGACGGGACTTTTATTGGCAGGTAGCTGATGTAATAAGGAGTAACTTAGGCTACGTTTATTTTAGAAAATTCTTTTATTTTAGAAATTTGTTAGGCGGAATTAAGTTCACCGGGTCAGCTAGTAAGTAAATAATCCATCAACACAATAAATCTGTATGACATAATCATAAAATCAAAACAAGGCAATATTTACTGCATTTGTTATGTTCTTGTCTCTCATGTAAATGACTTTAACTAACCCAGGCGTGTTTCGATCAAAAACCATAGCAACAATTGTGGCTCATATCTACATTACTGCAATAAGCTAAATGTGTACGAAAGCTAGCCGCCAAATTGCTGTCAGTCAAAAAGGTAGCGTATTATTTATATCGATGTTACCAGCCAAACCCAGACCTTAGGGTAAACCGGAGGAAGGGAAATCCGGTCGGACTAACACCCAAACTGACTCAAAAAGTGAGCCAGTTTGCATAGTGCCAGGCTCCAACTGACTAAAACTCCTCCTGCCTTACATAATCCCGCCATTCTGTGCTCAAATATTCATGGGCATCTTTATTAATTGATGAAAAAAAAATAGGTTAAAATAATACAGAATATGCAAAAAGTGCGGTTTGTTGATGAAATGTGCAAGAAGTGCTGTTTATCACAATCAGAATACAAAAAGAGCTATTTATCACAGGGAAATCAAATATAAATTATGCCTTACAATGTAGGGATAAAAAGCACAACAGCGCTTTTCACCACATAGACAATCTGTTTTTCTTAGGTGCCCAGTGCACCGTTTGTCATTGCAGTTTTGTGCGTGCTATTTCTATGCATTTTACAAAATATTCCCATAATACTAGCGAAGCATAGAGCCGGTTCAACTAAACTACTAGGGTAAACCGGTTTATCTTACGTGTGTCAGGATATACTAGTTTAGACTAGAACAATCTAGTTTGGGTTAATACGCCTTAACTAGTTTTTCCAGAAGAACAAACTATACAAGTACCAAAATCGAAGCATTTTGCAAAAAAATAAGCGACTTTGTTATTTTTTTTTAGCTTAACAGTTCGGAGCCCATATCTTCCACCGGCATAAAAATCTGCGTAGATATATGTATAATTTTTAATTGTAATAACAATAGTATTAAGAGCAATTGAGGGATTGGGGATGGATGGAGAGAATAAGGAAAGTCAAAGAAAAGATAAATGGATTGTGTGAGGAATAACATGAAAGAGTAGGGAGTCAATGAAAGCGGTTGACAGGACGGAATGGAGGACAACATGTGGCGCCGATTAAAAGTAACATGGGACAAGGGCAGGAAGTTGATGAAGATTATTCGACAGTTCAAAGCCCTTCGACTTATGGTCTTTAATCTTCATCTAGTCGACCCCAGTAAGTTGAAGCGCTCATGAGTCTTATTGACCTCCCTCAACGAACACAAATCCTTCAGATCAAAACATACAGTAGGTAGCGCAAATACAGGCAATCCTTTAAGCTTAACCGACGCCAATGCAGACGTACAAAGTAACATTATTATAATTTAGTAGTAAGCAAATAGAGATAGTCTGTTATTATTTGCTTTTTAAACATCACTGCTTTATTTTATAGCATCTTAAAAGTGGCACGTGTCTAGATGACGGCAGACCAAGTAAACGAAATAAATACTATGAAGCCTTGCCCACACAACTTATGAATAATGCAAATATAAGTCTGATTCCATATAAGATGTGTCAGAATTGTGATTCTTGGTGTCTTGGTTAACTGAGAGAGAGACTAACATTCTATCAGCGATGACAATTGTCAAAGAGTCCAATTTGCTTAGGATTACCTACGTGATTTTTCGGTAGCGCATGTCAATCCCATACACAATGGACTTTTTGACAATTATTGTAAGATATAATGTCAATTTGTCTAGGCCCCCTGATGCTGGACGAGAAAGACTGACCAAAATGATTTGGTTTTCAACCGACATCAAGGAGAAGTTTCTCTATTTCGACTGTACCTATGTTTTTAGGGTTCCGTACCTCAAAAGGTAAAAAAAAAGTAATTATAAACCTTATAAGATAACTTTCTTGTCCGTATGTCTGTCTGTCCGTATATCTGTCTGTCCGTCTGTCCGTTTGTCACCACCGATTTTCTCAGGAACGGGTAGACCTAGCAAGTTGAAATTTATTCCAGATACAGAGGTCTATGGTCCCTATTAGGCGTATAAAAATCAAGGTCCTGAGTCAACACGATAAAAAGATATAAGCAAATTTAGATTTTCGCTTTTCGAAAACTTGTTAGTACCAAAATTTACCTAAATTTTCTAAATTTTTTACTTGTGCTGTAAGACCTTGCTTTTAACCAAAATTGACCATTCTAAGTCAACCGAAGGCATCCTATGGGTTCTAAGTCGAAAACCTTTATGGTAGTTCCCGTTGACTTAGAATCACGAAATTATTTTCACTTTGTAGTGTTTTGTTTTGGAAATTAGTTTTTTTTTTTTGTTAAAAAGATTTTATTCTTTGATAGATTCGCGTTCCCAATTCCTAAAACTAAATGATTTTGCTTAGCCTGTCCCTTTAAAGTCAAAAACTGAATTTATATTTACATTACAGTTTCAGCACCCATAATTGTAATGTACCCATGGAATTACGTTTTTTTGTAAAAAATATGTGTATAAGATATTGGTATACAATAAACTATTCATTATTCAGCATGCATTTTAGCGTTCAAGGGGCGATTCTCCATACATTGTACGATATTCCCATTGTTTTATCGAAACGTTTTAAAAACTGTTGATAATTCAATTAGTAATACTTCGCCACGTAAACATTGGTAAGTACATCTTAATGACTCAAGAACACTTTGAAATAATAATGACAATATAGGTACATTTTGTCTTACAATAGAATAATGGACAAGAGTTTTTGTTAGCAATTGTTGTCCGTAAGATTGGTCCAAACTATATTAGGTACTGCTGTGTGGATTTGAATGTGTTTCGCTTTGTGCCAATTCAACGCACGCCTGTTAAAATAGGATGCATATTTTATTACATCATTTGGTGGCTTTTACAGGATATTTTGGGGCTTCGTCATGTCCAGCAGTATAATCACCACATCTTTACCAATTGATTTTAGAAAATAGAAACTTTTCCGAAGATTTTCGAAGACACAGACGATTTGTGAAAAAACACCCATCAGAACTTCAACCGCATAATTATATTTTTAAATCTACAGCCTAGTTATAAATACAGCCATTATTACTAAAAAATTAATTGTTTTTACAGCTTTAGAAATGGCTGTCATACTTTGTACCCGGAACAAAAACTTATATACTATTTGGTAGAAATTCTACCATACTCCATGTATGGTAGAAATTCTACCCTCAATGAAATCAAAAAGGTTGTTGAAAAACATCCATTTACTTTGAACAAAGGTAGACAGTTTTCAGGCAAGCATAGCGTCGACAATGATTCACGCTTCAGTCTGTATAATTCACATTTATTTGGTTTACAATAATATTATACATTCTTCAACCTTTTTGTTAAACGTTACACAATGCATATTTTCAGGTTGATTTTTATTAATGACCTACCTTAACTTCTGTCCTGTTTGACCTACAGATAGTTGTTACGGCTCTGGGTGTTGTGTAAGTGAGATTATATGTTTGTAAACGCACCCACGATACAGGAAGAAATTCCTAGTGCGGGGCAACGTTTTTTTCAAAAAAAAAAAACAAGACAAACTGACGTAGAACCTTTAAAACTGCTTATGTGTTTCGGTAAATATTTTCAGTTAAAAGTGAAAAAGCTTCTTCTACTCTACTAAGATGCGAGTTTTTTACATATTGTCAGTTCTTATGAGACTTTTCATGTATTGAATGAGGATCTCTGGTTTTTGAAAACCTCTGCGGTTACAGATTCGCTTTCCGAACGCGCTGGCTAGGCACTCTTTGGATCTCAAATTCTCAGATTTTTTCGATGGAAATTCAGATGAACCCACATGTTTCAGAATCAAATGATGATTATTATGTTGATAAAGATGACATACATAGCCTTTGCAGATGATTTCATCAAAAAACAAAAGGACTCTAATACCTTGAAGTAACGACAACCCTATAACAATGTAGAACAATACTGGTTATCCGATAACGAGAACCTCTTGTCTATAGAATATGTGATTCAATCGATAAGAAACTAGATTTTATGTCAATTAATTACAATTAATACTACTAACTTTCCTCCTTATTACAGGTATTATGATTAGTTATACATAAAATCACGTGTTTATCCTCCGAATGGTTAGGCAGAGACCCGGGAATCGAAACTATGGTCCCGAGAATTGAGAGCTTGCCAACACTAGACCAAAGAGGCAGACAATTTTTATATCAATTAATTATTAATTTCCTACTTATTATAAGCTATTATGATGGGGTATACATTTACAATTAAAATCTCTTCAAGTTGCGCCTGCGCATGCCAAATGCTAATGCGTTGTAACGAGGACACAACATCCCAAGTACATGTAATTATGAAGGCCTTGTGTTTATCCTCAAATGCACTAGAAGTCGATAAAAATAATTTTCTATGAAACAGGTACTACAAATTGCATTTTATTTGAGGTTTTTAATATTTAATCGAAATGCTTTGCCAAATATTTGGTCGGGTTGTGGAAGCTGGTCGAATAATATTTTAATAGCTAGCAAGCTCATGAAGCCCGCAAAACGTAACTGAAATGTCAATGTTACAGCTGAATATTTATTTTGACAGCCTGTGTTCTATTTTCAAAATATCATACTGCTATCCAAACTGTTGATGACGCAATATTTTTTTGTTTTTTTTTTTACTTTTCCTTACACATCTAATACGTATGCATCATCAACCAGCTCTCAGTTAGCCGCAATTTGAAAAGAAATCGCAAAGATAGGGACAATATCGAAAGCACTTGTAAACAAAAACATTGCATAATTTGATTGTTGACTCATTTCATTCATAATTTAAGCCGGTCTATCGTTTTGTTATTGACTACTCGCTAGGCTATTGACCCATCGATCTATTATTTTAGTTTCATTGACATTCTCGTGTGTTGTATAAAAATAATGAATGTATGTTGTATAGGACTGACTGACTACCTTTATAAAAATGAAGACAATGGGCCTATTCACGATACCGGTTGATATTTATTAAATATTTTAAATGTTTTTATTACAGTAATATTTAAATATGCAAGACATTATTTTACATATTATGATTAGAATGAATGAATAAATAAATGAGATGAATTATGTAGATCCGATTTCTAGTATCGAGACTCGAGAAATGTCCCTGACGGGATCCAGTCCTTAGTCGAATTGCATAATCAGAAAATATTTTTTTTTTTGAAAACGCATTATAGTCCTTCCATTCGTAGTATCGCGTCACTAAACGTCTGCATGTAAATCAAAATAATGCCCTTATGTGTATAAACATAAAAAGTAGGTATGGTTAGAAAACCTTGTGGAAATCACTGTTTATCTTGAAGTGCAACATTTAAAACGTCATTTATTATATATTTCCACAATGCCTATAATAATACCTTGCATTATTATTTGATCATTATTCACTGCCAGGTACTATTATAACACATTACGACATCAACTTCAATGAACCATTACACAATTTTGTTATAGAAACATATAGTATCGTACTATAATATTAGTAAACAAACCTGCACTATTAAATCCGTCAACCATGTCCTGATATCAGGAGCAGCGGTTGATATCTCAGGCCCCATGGTGGTTGAAAAGTCCATCACATCGGTGAAATTCATTTTTTAATTTTTAATAGGCTTTACGCCTAACTACCTTTGCACAAAAAAAAACACTGTACAGTTCCCGCTAAAAGTACGAACTGTCACATCGCGCGCCGTAGAAAGAGTGTTAACAAAAACTGATAAAAGTATCATTTAAACATCTAGATAATACAAAATATTTCATAAAGATATTCGTCATGGACGGAGCCAGTTGTTCGAATGTTGTGCGACGATAACACGCGACCGCGCGGCTCGTGCTTCGCGCGACGACTACTTAAAACATAACCTAACTATAACTACCGTTTAGCAACTACATGGAAATAATCAAGTAAGTTAGTATATACACACACTTATTATATTTTTAACGTATTCAAATCGAATCTGTGCCAGAATATATTTTCGGGGGATTTTAAACTCTCTGCCTATGGATTAACTTATCAATGTTATGATAAAAGTTGGCGTGCGCAAATATTATTTTTGTCCAAAAAATTTTAGCGCGGGGGTTTGACGTCGGACTGGCTGCGAAGTTGAAAAGAAAACTGTGAAAATAGATTCTAATGACATATCAGACTGAGTCCGGTCTGGCTGGCGAGAATACTTTATTAATTTTTGAAGCACATTATGAAGACAAAAGCAGTGCCAAATATAGCACTGTTATGATCGCCAGTGAGTGACTTGATAGAACGTGTATTTTCGTTAACGCTTTTATTAGCTAATTGAGAATTTATGCTGTCGTGTAAAGAACAAGACGATCAATTAAAGGTGTCAATTAGTTCCCCAAAGGAGACGTCCAAGGGAATGTATTGGGAATCCCATACGGACTAACATGAGCTAGCGATCGCTCACGTGGTACGTAAATGTAATTCCTGATTTCTCATACTTTTAACCCGACTGCCGAAGGAGGGTAATGTGTTTATCTGTTTATATATGTACGTATTTTTGTTCCCATGTGGCGTTCTAGAGACCAAACGCGTTGGCCGATTTTGATAATTCTTACGTCAATCGTTTCGTCTTAATCTTACAAGTGTCACTGGCTACATCAAAATTGGATAATATGCATTTTGGGCGGCAAATTGCGGGAGCCCAGTGAACCCGTCGTGTGGGATATCAAAATAAAGTGTTTTAAGAGGTGATTTCAAAAATATATAAGTAATACTTATATGTTTAAATGTACCTAATTCTAAAATAAAAATGTTAACTAAAAAGTCATAAATGAAGAAAGTTAATTAAAAATCTAAAAAATTCCAACTACTTAAGAAGCTAATTAAAAAGACGAAAACAAGAAGAAAATCATGCCGTGCAGTCGGAGGATAAATGTTGTTTTGGTCAGCCAGCTCGCGATTATGCATAGTTCGTTAAATATGTTATTTCATTAAATGTTTACTTTTATTTTTCAATAAGCTTTTTTTTGCATTATTTAAAATCAATCTCTATCTATTTAGTATTTATTAAGGTTTATATATAAATCGTGCCATCTATACATAATGTTTGGGGCCCAAAATAGAATGATTCATGATAAACAGATCGTTTGTATAACTACTCGTAATAGTATTTTTAGCTTTGGGCTATTTTCGTCAGACACAGCAAAGATTCTTATACATATCTGCAACTATTAAGATTATTCCATCTAAGAAATTCGATGATTTATACTTTTTTAATTACGGTTAACCGGCTCTGGGATATTTTCGTCAGATACAGCAAATATTCTTATACATATCTGCAACTATTAAGATTATTCCATCTAAGAAATTCGATGATTTATACTTTTTTAATTACGGTTAACCGGCTCTGGGATATTTTCGTCAGATACAGCAAATATTCTTATACATATCTGCAACTATTAAGATTATTCCATCTAAGAAATTCGATGATTTATACTTTTTTAATTACGGTTAACCGGCTCTGGGATATTTTCGTCAGATACAGCAAATATTCTTATACATATTTGCAACTTTTACGATTAATCCATCTAAGATTTATACTTTTATAATCACGGTTCTCCTGCTCTTATCCCAATATATTTGCCAATAGGTTTGGCGCAATATGTCTTCAATTTCCATGCCTCTCTATTAGTCGGTCATTTCAGCAGGGCGAGCATGGCCTACTGTGACAGGCTTGAGTCACGTGTGTGTGACTCGCTATCACAGAGGCCGTGGTCGCCCCATTTCTAGACATATCATCTTTCACATAGTCCATCCATCGTTTCTTTGTTGTTCAATTACCCTTATCCACATTCATACTCAATACTTTCCCCAATACATTTTCTCCATTTTATATTTATATTATACTAATTTCTGTCAGGGGCTTCGCCCGCGTAAAAATGTTTTCTTATCACAAGGGAACATTATACCTGAATAAAAAGTAGCCTATGTGCTATTCCAGACTATAATCATGTCTGTGCCAAATTTCATCCAGATCCGTTCAGCCGTTTTAGCGTGATTGAGTAACAAACATACATACACAGACATCTATCCAAACTGTCGCACTTTATTAGTAAGATTTTTCGTTACGTCCAAATCGCTGACAACGGTGAAGGATAACATCGTGAGGAAACCAGGACTTATAGTTAACATAAATTTAATATCGCAAACCCGCATTTAGCAAGCGTGGTGATCTATGCTCACGCCTTCTCTGTATGAGAAGAGGCGTTATCCCAGCAGTAAGACAGTAACAGCCTGATATTATTTTCATTACGTTGGCTACGAAAAAACATCACCTGAGCCCGCGGCTTTTCCCATGTGTTATGTTTAGTTAAAGCTAATTCCGTCACCTTGTACCATCAATCTCTCTGTTTTATCAAGCACAGGGTCGGTATTTGGCTGTTTCATATTGATGAAGTTTCAGCTTACCATAATACAACCATTACTATTATGCCAAGGTCTGTCTCAAGTTTACTCCATAGTTTGAAAATCTTTGCTAAGAATCCAATTCCATTCCTCGCCATAGGATTTTCTACAATTTGAAACTTGAATATGATTAATTTAAAAGAATTTGAAAAGCTTTAAGCTCAGTGAAATCGATAAGTATTTGTATTCATAATAAAATCCGAAATTGTAGTTATATTCATTGTCATTAGTCACCTAAAAAGCAGCCGAGTTAAATAAGATTGGGCTGGCTTCGTTTGCCGCATGTCGAACGTATCATAGGCTAAAGCTGTCACGATGTGGATACCGGAAAATGTACAGCGACATCGCGGCAGACCCAAGCGAAGATGGCGGGATGAGCTTGACACCTACAGAAAGGACTGATCTACACTTGCTCAAAACCGGGAGAAATAGAACGTAGAAAGGGAGACCTTTGCCCTGCAGTGGGACAATACAGGCTGGCAATTAAATTAATTAATTAATTATATTCAGCATGAGGTCCTGGGTTCGATCCTCGAGATGGGCAGCGTTATTTGTTTTTTCCATCTGGAAATTCTAAATCACAGTCCGGAGACTTGATTGCGCCCGGTAGTATTTATTTTTGACATGGGTATTTTATACGCAGTAGGAAAGTTGTCAATTACATGCGTAAACAAAGGTTTTAAAACATTTATATGTTAATTAACATTTATCAAGGCCGACCATGATGTGTTATTTAATATAGTACTAATGAACCATATCCGGCTCGAAGGACCAAAATTAACTGTCTTGTTTGGTACTTGTTTATGTTCGGTGTGGGTATATGTAGTTTGATTGACTTGGAGTACTTCCAGCCCTCCTTCAAATGGAGGAGTTAAGGTGCAAAAACTCAAGACTTATATGCTACTCTTATACTCAGTTTTTATGCATTTTTATTTAACGATGCATCGGAGTTTATGCACCTTAACTCCTCCATTTGACAATTTTATCAGTTTTATCTAATGATAAGTCGAGTTGGCTGTTGTCCTGAAGTTCTAACATATACTAATAAAACTGATTAGAAGCCCAAATGATAACCTCACCAAATGTAGCACAATTGAGAATTATATTAATATAAACGTGACTCAGTCTATCTGTTAGTACGTTTTGACGGCAAAACTATCGAACTGCAGCCCCGCGTTAGCGGCTTTTGGCAGAGGTGTATGTGTACTTATTTCCGTCTTGGAAATTCTAAACTATTCTTCAACTTTGAATTCGAGAAAGAAAATGAACTCCGATCTAATATGATTTCAAACCTTACATCACAGAATTCAAAATATAATAAAAAACGAAATAAACGTATATAATTGAGGAATCATCAATACGATGAAGAAGAAGAAGCCAAGCAAAAGCATGATACACAACCATTTTATTATTTTACCTCATGATAATTGCTTTTCGGATTTCTGATCGAAAAATTGTAATCGTATTGGCAGGCAATAACAGTTACTTCCCTGTGAGGCTCCTGGCTTAATTGTAGTACAGACCTTGTGCCTACAAACCCTGTACAAAAACGTCTAACCACCAAGGGCCGTACTATAACGTGCCAACGCCATCATAATTCCGCTGTGAAAAAGAGATAGTGCTCTTCCTCGTGTATAGCTTCTTCCTTCTCTCACACCATGCACCATGATAGTTTAAACACGTCAGAGTAAAGCCCAAGTGCGTCGCTCGATGCATAGCTACTAAAAATTCTCAGCCTTTATGACCCCCAAAAATTAACTACACGATCACGATCACGTTATTAAGTCAAATTAATAAATGAATCTCCGACACCAAGGGCCAAAATGTATTAGTAATTCTAAGCCTTTCTCAAATGATGCTACCAGGATGACGGGACAGGACTCATGACATATATTGTGAGTCAGCAATATCAAAATGTCTCGCGTTCAAAAGGTTTCGTAGGAACCGTCTTCATTAATGATCTATGCCTGAAGAATGGGAGAAGTATCTATTCATTTTTACAACAGGAACTTAAATTTGTTGAAGTTTCAGTGCCTAGTGAGATTTACGACTCCAGCCAGTAACGCCACAATATTCTAACTTTAATATAATTAATGCAAAAGTGAGTTTGTTTAATACATTTTCACGCCTAAATTGCTGAATTAATTTTGATGCATTTTGGTACAGAGACCCAAGATACGGCTATATGCTACTTCTTTTTGCATAAAACTTGAAGGGGGAGGTAAAGGGAGGAAGAGTTGAACTTTGTATGAAACTTGTATTATGTCGTCCGATTTGCTTCAAACATTGGAGAATTATTATTACCATAAATGGAATTGATTGACAAAATATATATTAACGCGGCCAGAAGCTAGTCATAAATAAATATGGATGAAAAACAATACTGGCATTTCGCTCAGAGCATAAGTAAGTACGTCTTTATGTATGAATGATATCAGCACTTCATTATGGTTTATTTCAGAACGTAAGCTCTGTATATGCTTTACCATAGTATCATTGCCGTAATCAAATCTCTGCGCAAAAGTTATGCTATCTGTCATTTCTACAACATGTAGTCCTTTAATTTTGGACACCAAAGTTGCGCTGTGTACAAAAGCCCTTTTCAGCGGTCATTCTAAAGGCAACTTTATTACTTTACCCCACCAAGGTCATTAGTTACCATGGGGATTGGTTGAGGTTGTACTCGTATATCCACCAGCCTTCAAGGTTGTCGTGATGAAGACAAAGTATGGCGATACGCAGGTTGTATTCATTTTGCTGCGCAAATCTATCAGTTCACGATGTACAAATTGTTTTTTAGCACGATAACAACAATGATTTGATTTTTAAGCGTTATAGACATGGTTTTGTAAAAACAAACTCGATGGAACATTATTGGCCAAGTTTATAATACTCTCTGAGCTGTTAAGCAACTGATTAAGATATTAGCAAATTCTTTACTAAAATTCTCTAAAAGAAATTGAATGTAGAATATGCTAAGCAATCGCTAAGGCTTGCTGTCCACAGAGTGCCATGGACGCGTAGCTTCATAGACGCTTCAAAATACGCCGTGCAGCTTGTGAAGCCCAGCTTACTGAACATGCGTATTGCACGCATGCGTTTTCAATCATTTGAACAAATTTCGCTGCTGTTCCCGCCATTTTTACAACAAATTAACACGGGCGTCCACACGATATACGCCCCGGTATGACATGCAGTACGGCAGGCGTCATTGAGCCTGCGATGAATCGATGCGATCGCGACGTTGGCTCTCCGTTTACAAAGTTTCATAGATTTGTATGTAAGCTGCAAGTAGGCGTACATCATTCGTACAGTGTCGAATACGCGACTATGAAACTACGCGTCCGTGGACAGTAGCCCTAAACAGTGTAGAGGATTTTATAAATAAGGTTTTAGTTGTCTAATATGTTTACTTTGTGTATATAAATTCTGGAATACAAAAAGCTTCAGCATCAGAATAAATTAGTGCACACCAAAACATTTTATCTACCATTAAAATATAAAGCGGGCTTGGTATCATCAGTTAACGTAAGATAACCTTCTACACACACGTGTAACGAGTTACAAGTCTGTCCCTCATCTCTCTATTTTTGCACGTACGGTCGTACGCCACCAAGGTGAAAAACCGGACTACCTTCGAAATACTAACATTGATACTATCGCGTGCTACAAATCTAAATTGTCCTATATATAAAAATTACGCAAGAAATACGGCTCATCAAAGAGGCAAAATTTTCCTCCGACTGACTCCACCTTTTAACCGAAATATAAATTTAATTTATATCATGATTTAATGATCAGTCCACGATTTTTAACCGACTTTCCAAAAAGGAGGAGGTTCTATGTTCGACATTATGTATGTTTTTTTTTTTGTTTATGTACATTCACCGATATCTCCGACCGATTTTGAAAATATTTTTTTTTTGTTTGAAAGAATATGTTACGAAATTGGTCCCATTTTAATTTGGTGAAGATCTAATGAAGAATTTCGGAGATATACAACATAACTCTTCAATAAATAACAGCAAATCTCTCGGGATTTCTGCAATCGCATGACTGTTTATATTTATACCATTTCATAACATAACATCACGCCAGTACGCTCTCAAGGGGTACGCAGATCTCTGATTTCACTGATTATGTTCAAGTTTCATGATATTCGGGTTATCTATTCTGGCGTTGTCGGACCTTACTAAACAACTTGCCTATTAGACAGGTAAAAAAAAAGTGAGAAATAAAAATAAATTTAAAAAAAAATACTGCAGACTTCCAAATAAAAAAACTACAAAGAGAAAAACAACTTTATTTTTGGAAGTCGGTGTCCATAACGCAATAAATTGGTACCTACGAAAGACATCGACTTCCAAAAATAAATATATTTTTCACTTTGTAGTTTTTTTTATTTGGAAGTCGGTAGTAGGTATTTTTTTGTAAAACGATTGTTTATTTAACTCCTATTAACCTTGTCAATTCCAGTCACTAGACTAACTAATACTTTTTAATACGTCTGGAAATTCTCATGGATATCCTCCGTCCTGGGGCAGGCGCTTTCGCCTGCCCCAAGACGAAGGGCGTCCAGGTCTATCAGATTCCTACTGACTAAAACGGCACGGTGTTTCTCCTCGTCACTTCTTGCTAGGGTGCAGAGACACACACGCATTCTCCACAATCACCACTGCAGTGGCGGTTGGCCCAGACGCGCCAACAGGACCACTCCTCAAGAAGAGTGAGCTGGTTCTTAATTTGTGAGAGGCGCACGGAAACAGCAATGTTAAGGCAACAGCAGGTAACCAGCCAAAAGAACACAACTTCTACAAGTAACCGCACTAGGCAAAGCGATTAGTAATCCCTCTCTTATAATCGCATATTCGGTTAATTTATGAATATTTTAGTATATAAACGTGGCAATAAACATTATCATCTTCCTGGCCTTGTCCCGTGTAACTTGGGACTGGCGCAACACGTTTTCTTCCATACCGTCCTGTCACCGTCACGCTATCACTGTCTCGCCTTTTCTTTAATATCAAAACTCACACTGTCCATCCAGATTCTTTTTAGCCTTCCTCTACTACTACAGCCATTCACTCAATTCATAACTTCTTTAGTACCATAATCAGACGTGGCTCCCAAAACCAAAATATCCCAAGATAACGTCCACCGCTTTTGGACTATCTTGACTAAAACACACTCACAGCGGTCAGTCCAAGGTTTTACGTTTTAGGCATATCTACCCACCATATTGAGACTAAAGGGCAAAAGTGTTATTCAGACTATTTCGGACCTAATGCCTAATTGTGTGCGTGCGTGTGTTATCGCTAAAATACTGCCTAGATATGAATCTAACTACTAATAAAGTATTTAATGTAACTGATACGTTTTAGTGCTTCCAATTTCTATTTTATTCAGGAGTTCAAATTTAGTTTCTGATTTCTAAATAGGTCTTAAAACTTTAGCTAGTTATTATTTATTAGTTTTTATATAGCCTGTTAAACGGACGTCATATTAAAAGTTTATTATTGCAGACTCTATGGGAACAGTTCTGCAATAGTCGCATATCAATATCTCGAAGTCTGTATCGCTATAGACTAAAGAACTAATAAATATTAATATTGGGCATGCATAGAAAGCACAAACTAAATAAAATAAAATTTATTTAAATTAAAAAATTCGCTGAGTTATTATTTATTTGATTATGGCTATCTCCTTGCTTTCTGTGCTCGTACTTATCATAGTTTGCCATTAATTCAGTTCCAAACCCATGAAACATTTCATAAAACGCCTAGGTCTTGCAATAACCCAGACACTGCGATATAAGCTATACATTTTTATTGTTCATAATTTTTCGAATTTAACTAGCATCTAGATACTTATTGCCAAGTCTAGACATTTAGCTTTCACTTAATTAGTTTTTAAAGAACACATAGGTATCGTATTAGAATCAGCTAAAAAGGTGGATAGCTACGCTGATTTCTAGTTGAAATTAATACACGAACAAACACCTGTATTGAAAACACAGTGTTCCTTAGTTTCTACAACGTAATCGCTGACTTTCAGTCTCTGAATAGACACCACAGGGGACTTCGATATTAGCAGGCACTATCCCAACTCCTTAACTAGCATAATCTGTCTATAATGTTTCCAAAGCTGGTAAAAAGGCCGCCTTTCTGTGAGAGTGGACCAAAATCCACTACGCGTGCAGTACTTTGGTAGAAGTAATTTGACTGCGATTTTTTGGTTCTGGGATGTCTAGGTGATGACGAGTTCTCTTAATGTTTTCCTTATCCGTTTTGAGAGCAGTGATGATGAAATAAATTACAAAGAATAAAGCGCATGGCCCGGACTCGAAATTTTACTAATTCTACTCAACAAGACTATTTAAGGTTAGGTCTAGATTTCCTAAGACTTAGTATCAAATTAACCCCTTTTTCACTAAACGCCCAAGTAAGGTACGGTTTCAAAATTGATGCAGTGTCTGCATATGAAAACAAATTGAGAGGTTAGGAGGCACGTAAAGCGGTCATCTGTCACCAGAGCATCGAGCGGTCGATGGCTCGCCCTACAATTACGACCAGACGTTCTAGGTTCTACGCTGTTAGGAAACGAGTTATCTACTTATAGACAGGGACAATATTATATCGAAGCTAGGTAAACAAATCCAAAATCGTGAGTTGTATTTTTTTTATGATTTTATTTCTAGCTTTGACCACGAACGACATGGCGATGGCAGAAGGAACTAGACAGATTTATTGCCATAACTGGAAAGAAGAAGTGCTGGCCCATGAAAACTGTAAAATATGAAGGGCTAAGCCCAGGTGTGGGACAGAACAAGCACGCAAAAAAAATGCAAGCTTTACGCGACAATTTCGGCATTTTCTGTCCAGTATAGGGCTGGAATTTTCAAAAATGTTTAAAGTGTATGAATAACTACAGTCTAAAAAGCTTAAAACCCCAATAGTTTAGTTTAGGCTATGCGTTTATGTCCCAGTTTCCCAAACTAAAACTATCGTAAATTAAGTTGACAAATTCAAATTTGCTGTAATTGGCGCGCTTGAATATATTAGTCACACTTTCTAGTTTTGCGATAATTTTGATTCCAAAAACTGGAGTATATGACGTGTAAGTTTCACTTGACAATTACCTACAAAAGTATTGATATCACGGAATTACAAAAAAGTTATCATAATTTGAAAACGAATCTGATAAAACAGTACCCTCTGACGTAACCTTTAACTATCACTCGGTTTCAGTCGATTTCATAATCGATAATTTCAGTACCGATTCGAATAAGAATAAATAATTACGTAGTTTAATCGAATTATATCAGTTACGTGACTCGGTTATCATAGTTTCTTCGCTCGAGTGTTACGGTTTACTTTATTGACATTTCTTTTTTGTATCCCAGCAACGTAACCAAAAAGTGATTTTTAAAACTGGCCAAGTGTGAGTCGGACTCGCGCACTGAGGGTTCCGTACAAACAGCTACATTCACCAAAATAATTAAATAGCATTACTGAAGTTTAGAAACTATGAGGGGTAGTCCCCATACATTGACATAAGTCGCGATCAGTTTACCAACTGCAAATAAGTTAATATTCTTTTTTTTTAATGTATTTGTAATTTACGGTTTTCGGATTTTTTCCTTTAGTTGTGCTATAAGACATTGCTTCTTGGCAAATTTCATGATTCTAGGTCAACTTGTACATATTTTGATTCCCTCGGGAGTGTAAAATATGCATCACTAACGGCTGCATCTCTTGATTGCATTAATCTGGAAGTTTGATTTTTTCACAGCTGCAAGGGGTAGGGGGGGGGGGGGTTTATATACGACATTAATTTTAACTCGATACCTTCACGCGTTCCCGAGATAAAGGGTCTTGACAGACAGACGGACAACAAAGGGATTCCTATAAGGGTACCGTTTTTTCTTTTTGAGGTACGGAACCCTAAAAATAAACCGGCCATTACGTTTTTCCAATTCAACCTCTGAAAATTAAGTGTGTATGGATATGATGATGTGATTTAAGTTTAATTTAAGTTTTAAGGTTTTGCACATCAAACCCTGACTAAATAAAGGAGATAGTCTCAAGGACACTTATTATGCGTACAGCTAAGGAGTTGAATTCCCTGCCGGAGTCTGTGTTTCCCGACAGCTACAATCTAGGGGTCTGTCAAGAGTGAATAGATTTTTTCTAGGCAAGCGTGATTCACCGTAGCCCACATCATCGCTTACCATCAGGTGAGATAGTGGTCAAACGCGAGCCTATAGTGTATAAAAAAAATAAGAAAAATATAGGCACACAGTTGTTCATCAATAAAACTTGGTGCATGATTTTCTTTAATAAATAAAATTAATTACTATAGTTTTCAATAATAAATTTCTTTAATTGTAGCCATAGGCATGGCTTCTAAAATTCTTTTTATTTTTATATTCTTACTAATATTATAACTGCGAAAGTTTGGACGGAAACGGGTGAACGGATCGGGGTGAAATTTGGCACAGAGATAGATTATACTCTGGAATATGTTCCCTTGAGTAAAACACTGCACGCGGGCGAAGCCGCTTTGCGTGCAGGCCTCCTCTCTGTGAGAAAGAATAGTCCGTAATCCCCCACGCGGGACCAGTGCGGGTTGGTGGATGTCACCCGTTTTCGAATTTGTGGTTCTAAGACATGCCGGTTTCGTCACGATGTTTTCTTTCACCGTTTTGAGAGCAGTGGTGATGAAACAAGATCTACAACTTGTAAGTCGTGGCTTTTACCACTGGGCCACCACTGCTACCTCATCCTCCTGTCCTTGTCCCATTTTTATGGAATCGGCGCAGCATGTCTTCTTCAACACACACACACCTACATTTATATCTATATTTCTGCGTAATCTCAATAATCACCCTTTCCATACATAAATTTTTAAGTCCCGATGGAAAAAGAGGGGTGTTATAAGTCTGTCTGTGGCATCATAGCTCCTAAACGGACAGAGTAACTGAGTTTGATTCCGTTTTTGTTTTGTTTGGAAGGTGACTTGCATCGAGAGGTATGTTTGACGAAAATCGGTTCAGCCATTCTAAAGCTATGGGCGTTTTACTGTTTGAATCGGGGTGTTTTCGCAAGATATCGTGTCATCATTACGTGTTCGATAGATTATCGATCGAAGCGTGTCTACTACTAGATAAATTATGTAGTCTAAATAGCATGAAATAAAAATGTGTTGGGGGATTTATATTTTTTTTTTAAATTTTACTTGTCACAAAGATTATTTTTGTACAATCGCTTTTGGCAAGAATTAACCTCTATATTTCTTTTTAACAAGTAGGCCATGTAAATGCAGTTTGTATTTAACCCTTTAAATGTGCTACAGTAAGGGGCCTTGGTCTCAATTTTATAAAAAAAAAAACGACTTTTTATCTGAACAAGGTCGCCTTAATTACCTTTTTGTGCAAATATCTGCTAAGTATAGTTGTTACCTCTTAGTTTCTTTAATAGTTTGTCCTTCCCAAGAGGATGAGTGAATTGGTTAGATCAATCGTATCTAGTCTCCCGGGATGTCTATGGTAGCCTATTGCCTACTAATAAATAATATAAATGTGAAAGTATGTATGTTTAGATGTTGGTATAAATCGTTGTCCCGGTAGTCCGTTCCTGTAATATTTATCGACTTCCACGCGAGCAAAGCCACTGGCAAAAGCATGTTTGTTACAATGCTCCTCGAAACGCCGCTCTGAGCTTTGAATCATAAAACCTTTGACCGAAATCAAAGTCGTCTCTAAGGAATAAAATAAAACACAGCTTCATATTCGTGTAAAACTTCAACCTTGACTTTGTCCATAAGTCAAGTTTAAGAATAAACCGCAATCCTTAATTTTATTGCCTCTTTATTATTTTTCTAATTACCCAAAAAACTGATTCATCATCTTTTATAGCTACAACGCTTTGTTGAAATATTGTAACGTGCCAAATATAACTATTTTATTTATTTATTTGTTAAAACTTCATGCAACATACAGATACATAGGAGGACTATTTTCTAACGCATTATTTTCGAAAAGAATTTTGTTATTTTGGACTAGGAGAAAAACATCTGCCCGCAGCTTGACGATTTTGACGTCTGCGATTTTATGAGTAAAATGTGTGTCTGATGTCTACGAACTGCAAGTCCACGGTGGGTACACATCAACTGGCAAATTCGCACGTGACACTGCCATGGTCCACGCGGGTGGCGGGGGACGTTACTACCCAATGACGTGACAGCGCGATGTCGCGACTATTCTCCCATCAGGTGACTCCTGTCCCGCGCGCACGTATTTTCCATCCCCGCTGTCTTACGTCCCCCGCACCCGCGGACCATGAGAGTGTCACGTACAAACACTAACATTTGAGACTTATTCTTTATGCTGGAAACTCAACAATCGAATCATCATCATCATCTTCCTGCCCTTATCCCATGGGACTCGGGGTCGGCGCAACACGTTTACTTCCTCCTCCATACCGCCCTGTCCTCTGTCACGCTATCACTGACTCCCTTTTCTTTCACTTCACTCCTCACACAGACCATCTCTTTTCTATGGCCTTCCTCTCCCTTTCCATCCATACACATTTATATTCATTACTCTTTTAGTAATATGCGTTTCATCCCTCCTCATCACATGAAGATACCAGGACAAACGGTTTCCTTAACAAATATTCCATAGATTACAAGCTACCGGCTACCTAACTAGATTAGATTAGAAGCTACCGGCTAGATAATGTAGGAAAAAACGTATGGCTCTGGATTTCGGAACAGCCCTTTTTACCAGAAGACTGCGATTTATTTCCAAAGCGATGACTAAACGCAAAGGATATTCCAAAAACTGATGGCAAATGACCAGGGACAAGGATAGCCTCTTGAAAATGAATATCAACAAACTATAAACAATCCTAAAAGATCTTTGAAACAAAATAAAAAAGAATGAATTTAACTTCAAAGACAACGTGATTTCTGCCAATTTTATTACCTAATTTAGAACAGTCCTTGTCATATATTATATTTACTGTTCCAGCCATTTTGAAGATCCAATGTTTAATAATAAAGTAAAACAGCATTTTTTTAGGGCTACCCTCTATTTAACAACAAAAATAAAACGAATTCAATATAGACCGTTATATCTGTTTTACATCGATTTAACCGAGTTAGTACTAATGAAAAATTGCTTGATTACATAAAATAAGAAATCCAAGAAGATAAAATTGTCACCCCTGCTGTTATCTGATTGAGTTGTACGTACTTTGTTAGTAAATATTGTACCTTCATCTTGGCCAGAGTACCTGTGATTCCACTTAAACAATACGTGTTATCGATAGTGACACACATTGTTCGTTCTAATTATGCGAGCTAGATTTTTATCTGCAATGCAATAATCGGACATAATTATAGTCCCAGGCACGTAAGTTGGCAAGGTTTTGACGTAGTGGGGGTAAGTTCGCGAATATGCCTCGAACTGTCCAACCACCATATATAGAGCGACGCGACATAGGACGCGAACGCGACACGATTGGTCAGTCGATCCTTGTGTGAACTGACCAACCAATCGTGCACTCGGAATGGTCCTCCCCGCTTCACAACCGATACCTAAAAAACAACTTCTGCGCATCTAACGACTCTTGCCAACTTACGTGCCGGGGATTATACCTTGCTTTGATGGTTCCATATTGTTTCTGATTCTTAGGACCGCAACTGTTTTCAAAGTATCAACAAGTAAAATTTAAAAAATACTGACATGATATCTTGCGCAAATACCTCGTCAAACAGTAAAACGCACAAATCTTTTGAACGGCAGGGCCGATTTTCATCAACCATAGTAAGAACACTCCCGTTAATGACGGGAGTGTTCTTAGCTACCATATAGGAACCATACAAACAAAAAAAGAACTAAATCAAAGTCGGTTCATCCGTTTAGGAGCTATGATGCCACAGTCAGATACACAAAATTACATAGGTACACACGTCAAACTTATAAAACCTCTCTTTTTTCGTATCTACTTTGAAGCTGCCTCGTTGGTCTACTGGTCGGAAGCGGTAGATACTACTGAGCATAAGGTCCTGGGTTATATCACCGACCCAAAGCTGTTTTTATATTTTCTACCTAGAATTTCTCAGTTGAAGCTAGGTTCCTTGGTTTATGCCCGGCTGACGGCAAAAGTGCGCTTCCTATTACATGGGACTTATCTGACGATATGTGGTTGCGGTACCATATTGAACCTCTGTCAGTCCGACTTCAGGATCAGACTTCGGAACTCATCCTTCTAAAGCGAGGCGTGAGACAGGTTGACGTCATATCTCTGAAACTATCCTCTGCTGCACTGGGGGATGTCTTCAGGGTTCTGGACTGGAGAGAACAAGGCATCAACGTCAATGACGAGTACATCACTCACCTTCGGTTTGCCAACGACATAGTGGCCATGGCTGAGACCATGGAGGACCAAAGTACAATGCTCGATGATCTCAGTATAGCTTCCGAAAGAGTGGGTCTAAAAATAAACATGGACAAAACCAAGGTGATTTTGAATGCCCATGTTGCACCCACTCCTATTAAAGTCGGAGACTCTACACTCGAAGCTGTGGACGATTATGTCTACCTGGGACAAACGGTCGAGTAAGGTAGTTCCAACTTCGAGAAAGAGGTCAACCGTCGAATCCGACTGGGCTGGGCAGCGTTTGGGAAACTTCGCGGTATCTT
Source organism: Orthosia gracilis (assembly GCA_947562075.1). Taxonomy (NCBI): domain Eukaryota; kingdom Metazoa; phylum Arthropoda; class Insecta; order Lepidoptera; family Noctuidae; genus Orthosia; species Orthosia gracilis. The sequence continues at coordinate 11,610,511 of OX387265.1, forward strand.
CTCGTCCAACTTACCACAGTGTTGCCAGTGATTACTTATGGGACAGAGACGTCAGGCCTCATCAGAAGGCTTAAAGTCACCCAAAGGGCAATGGAAAGAGCTATGCTCGGAGTTTCCTTGCGTGATCGAATCAGAAATGAAGACATCCACAAAAGAACCAAGGTTACCGACATAGCCCGAAGAATTGCCAGACTTAAGTGGCAATGGGCAGGGCACATTGGTCGCAGAACGGGTGGCCGTTGGGGCCAAAAGTTCTAGAGTGGCGACCGCGTACCGGAAGACACAGCGTTGGAAGACTTTGAAGGCCTCCCTCTTGGTGAAGCGACGACCTGGTCAAGGTTGCGGGCGTCCGGTGGATGCGAAACGCACTGGACCGTTCAGTTTGGCGACGCTTGGGGGAGGCCTCTGTCCAGCAGAGGACATCTTTCGGCTGAAATGATGATGATGATGATTGCACCTCTGCTTAACCTCTTTTGTATATTTTGTATTCGCATACTTTTTGCTACAAGTTTTCGAGTGAAAATTAATATCTATGTCTAATAATAAATCTGACCGCGCCAGATTTACCTGTTTTTTGTTCCATTTAAACGTTACGTCATATTTTTTGTTACTTCACTGTATGGAACAACAATAATCATCATTTGAACATCTAATGAATTTACATACCTAGTAACTTCGAATGACAGCAAAGAAACGAGTAACTCTCTTGTTGTTTTGTCTCACGGTTTCAAGGTTTTGAAAAGACCAGTATAAAGGGGCGACTATACTTGGCTGAATTCAGACAAGTGATTTCACAGATAGCAACTTAGCTTCCAAAACCCTAACTAGAAAGAAGAAAGGTTTTGCCATCTGTGTCTGTCGGACGTTAATCTGCAGACGTACTCACTAACTGGTTTAGAAACTTAAGGGCCTAACTACGCTTCAGTGCCGAAAAACAGTAACTTTCTAAAGCATACTCCTTAGTAACGGCTCGGTTAAAAGATTTGAAAAAAAAAAATTGTTTCATGTTTATTATTTTTTAAACATGTTTTTTTCGTATAACAATAGTTTTGCTTTAAAAAAATAACTAGCAACACGATATTTTTCGCAACTTTTGGATACTCCTCCAAAACGACTTGGATGTTTAAAAATATTTTTACACAGAATAATTGATGGCTGGATTTTCTTATAATATTTTGCAAACAAAACTGTTCAAAAGGTGGTTCAATATTGATATTTTGGCATCGAGCGGGCGCACGGCCATTACTGCGTTTACACGGGCGTATATAACGCCTTAAGTGTTTGGCTTCATCTCGGTGCAGAAGTTTCTAAAGTATTCTAAATCTGTCTGTTCTAAAAAGCTGGCTGAATTCAGTCAAGAGGAATAAGCTCTTTTCTAAGGAGTTTACTCTTTCACAACCTTTTTTTTGTAATAGGTACCTAGCTATGTACGGCAATGTGAACCGCCACACTTTGTACTCATTATTATAGAAAACCACCTACGTAATTTTATAAATATCACTCATTGAGCGTAGGTAAATCTGCGCAAAAAATAGCGAATCTTAAAAGGATGTATGATCACCTGTGTGGTATGTATCACGTGTTTTGTTTTTGTTCAAGTGTATCAGTTAAATACATAGTATAAAATCTAGCACCGGTTTTTGCGAGTCATTTCTGTGGTCTTGTTTTGATTCATTTTAAATATTATTTTTGTAGGTATGAGTTTGAGAAACAATTTATTTTTGATGAAGGATATTTTTAAATAAAAATTTTACTTCTTGTCGTTATGCCTATTATTTTTAAGAACACTTGTAAATGGCCTGACTCATTTACTTATATGAAAGCCCTCAAAATGTGTGTCTTCAGTCCATATAAAAGACTGCATTCAGCAGACTGCACGGTTGGGATACGGCTAGGCAGGCAGACAGATTGTTCCTATTAGTCAACAAATGCTTTTTTTGCTAAACTTTTTCACGTTTCGGCAAAATCTGAACAAGGTGTCATTCGATTCAGAATAGCATATAGATGATATTAAAAAAAAAGTTTCGCTCGCAAAACTGCAAAAGTTAGAAACAATTTACTGAAAAATAAAAAGAGCGTTTTTTGCAAATATCTCAAACACTAATTAAGATTTTTGATATCTTAAAAAAGTCACCGTTGCAATTATTACATTAAAATAGTAGTTTATGCAATGGTCATATAATGGGGGTTATTAAAACACGAGCGTGGGTTTATCAAATGAGGCGAAGCCGAATTTGATAATAATAACACGCGAGTATTTAAATACCCAATTATATGCCGTTGCATACACTATTTTATCTTCATTCATACATTTGGAATAAAACAAAAAGTGGCAACTGAAAAAATATGTGATATGGCGGACAATTCAAATTCTCATCAGCGCGCGCCTCCATAGACATGACACTACTTTTCGACAGTAAATCAAGGAGCCCATAAGCGCCAATAAATTGAAAAGTAAAAGTGTGCTATAAAAATTAAAAAGTTATTTTATGATGCAGTTGTTTGAAAATCAAAAAGCTGCACTGTAATGGTTGTTTTTTCAAATTTTACCTATCCACGGATGTAAAGTACGTGTTTATGGAATATTTTTTTGAATTCATAATTGGAACATTACGTTGTCAGTGTAGATAAAAATATTTTTCAGTTTTTTATTAACAAGTTACGTAATTGCAAAATTGTTTATATGATAATTGAACATGTTTTTGGAATCCTTATATTTGATGAAAATGATGTTTTTTAAATATACCTAAACAAAAAAATGTTTTATTCCTGAAAGACGTATTTATTACTTAATTTTTTTTCTATCACGTATAAATAATGTTAAGAAACCAATTTTTTAGAATCATAATAATTAAACTAGCATTACGATTTAAAAAAAAATCGTTTTATTTAACTTTTCATTGTATATTTAATAAACTATTTGTTATAAACAAAAAAAAATTTGCTCATATTTTTTTATAATTCCACTTAATGTAAAAAAAAACTGACTCTCTAGTTTGGGACTCACCTATGTCTATCTAGCTGTAAGTAATATTAAAGCTACACTGACATTTCAACTTGTTTTTTATCTGTGTTCCAACTACCATCTGGATAATAAACGATTTCTACTTCCAATAGATTTATTTTGATCTTTATACCTCAGCCAACCATAGCATAATTTTAAATTACAACTGTAAAAATAACTTAAAAGCACGGTGCGTTTGTTTACCTACATTGGTTGGATAAAGTCGTGACAAGTCCCATTCTTAGGTCATCAACCTTTAGCTTGACAAAATGCATTAATCTTATCAGTTGTCGGATCCTACAAAACGACGGATTTTACGAATATAACTTAAGTATCTGTAATCCTTCCATGCAGCCTACGAATTTCAATATTTCTAAGGTTTTTTGTTTTTATTTTTCGTTTTCATTTTACTATAATCATTTAAACATCAATACACCTCCATCTTCTTCTTTATGCGTCGATGGGAAACTTTTTAAATATTTTGGGTCCAGTTGGTGGTTACACATTACCATAAATACAATACACCTCTCAAAATTATAGTTTTGCTGCAAATAAAACTATTTCGTAAGAATATGAGGATTTGCAGCAAATTGCTATTTGCAAAAATAGCAATTCCCGGGTACAATGTCCGCTAAATAATGTCCTTAATCTTAATAATTCGTGAGAACCTTTTCGAATCCGCAATCAAAATTGTTACTCGAAATTTTGGAACAAAGAATTTTCCGAAGACAAATAAACGAGGTTACATCACTTTTCAGACATGACTAATTGATTACACAGGGACAGAACCTGTCTAAATTGGTAAAGTTACGAAGCGAGTGGCACGGTAATGATATCTATACAGTATTTTGACTCAGCCCTGCTCTTGAAATAATAACCTACAGTAGCGCGGTACGTAAACACGCGATAGGTCTGCCCGCCCACAGTATTTTAATTTCATCTACCTATCCGAGTTTGTTCCTAATTTTAATATCTATCTATTAAAAACAGAAAGAAATTCCGTACTACGAGGGCGGCACTGAAAATTTCGGGAATCAAGGAAGTGACAACATTACTATTTAAAAATGTATTTATTGCTTTTCGAAGTATTCTCCGCTCCGCAAAATTTGAGTTCTGACGCTCCAAGTAACGCGAGCCGTTTTTTGCTCTTCACAGAGCGAATACGGTATCCATCGGGAAAACAACTTTTTTACACCTAATTGTTCATCCAAGATTATTTGTATTTGACTCATGCCAATGTCTAAAGTTACCTGAATTTCGCGGTATGTCACATGTCGATCTTCCTCAATCAGCTTACGCACAGCATCAACGCTTTCTTGGGTGACTGCAGTTTTTGGACGACCTTAACGGAGATCATCATTGAGCTTGACACGTCCACGTTGAAATTCAGCAAACCAGCGATAAATTGTGGTTTTGGATGGGGCTTCATCACCAAATGCAGAAATCATCCGGTCAACACACTGTTTTTGTGTTAAACCACTTCGAAAGTCATAATAAATCATAGTAGATATATAAACATTATTTTAAAGTCTTATCTTTCGGAATATTCTGGGTGCGTTATTGAAGAAGTCAAGCAACCAAAAAAGTACAATATAGCCTTATACTTATACAAAAAATCCCCTTTGCTATATTAAGTAAGTACTTGTATTTATTTCAATCAAATAATCGCAAATCGTACGCTTACTGCTTACAAAACCATCTCACCGTTCGTTCGTCACTGCAGCGCGATCGCGACTTTTCAATGACTGTTGTGAACCGAGTGCATGCCGAACTCGAGGCGCGTAGGTATGACTCTCGTTCCGACCGTTTGTATGAAGATAGAATATAAAAAATATCATTATGCCGGCTGCACACTCCCGCGCGAGAGCACGAGGAAATGCTGTATGTTTTAAACAAAATACTTCATGATTGAACTCAGTACTGAGAGCAATGTACGTCCTCCTCGCGGTCCAGTGGCTTCCTTTGTCGATGTAACGTAAGGGCTAATCCAGACACTACTACGAATACGCATTTTGCCTACCAGTATCTTTTTCTTGGTATACCTAATATGGGACATAAACATAACTGGCGAAATTTTGGTATCCTATTGGTATTCCTGTCCCTAACCCTTCATACATAGAGAGTACAGGGTTAAGTGTATGTTCTATCCTTTTCCGTCGCTCATAAACATGCTATATTACCGTTTGATAACAATGGCATATTAATAAGTGACAATAACAAACTATGCGACTCTTTGTCTGGCACCCAATAGGTCAGTACAATAAGGTATGCACTCTGTGCTAATACCCATAATGTTGATCACTTGTAAACACGCTTTTCTTTCGATATCGCTGCGTGAACTAAGTAGAAAAGTCTACACGTTCCTGAATATTTTTTAAGCTATGGTTAAACGCATGTTATGGCGAGTTTATCCAGTCAAGGCCGACTAACAGGGTGCGCCGTACGTTTTTAACTATCGTCAATTCGCCACCCATGGAGATTTTCTGTTGGGCTATTATTAATCGATGAGGATGACGAGATACTGCACTACTAAACCGAGCGGCATTCAAATTTGTTTGAGAAAAATTCACTTGAACTGGTGACAGTACTCAGACATAATTAAACTAACAACTGGTAATTAATAGTCTAAGGCTCACTTGCACGAAAATGTTAACTCGGACTTGGCTCGTGTTTTTGACCGGAAGATGTCTGCCGAGTGTATGCCCACCATGTAGGCAATGAATTCCACTCTTTTGCTGTGAGCATAATAAAAGTATTCCCAAAAAGAGTTCGCCAGCTTCGTCATATAATATTGACAATTTAACCTCATGTTAGCAACTAACTCTTGAGTTAAGTTTTTCGTGCAAGTGGGTCTAGAGCCCAGTTTTTTTACCCCTAGTTAACTCAACCAATGGTTAAATAAGCTAACCAATGGTTTAAAATTTCGGTAAAACGTGTTCATTCATATTTTTTTTGTGTAACAAATGATCGAATAATTAAAATCTTAAATTTATTTCACCAATTGTGATGCCAACAATTGATGCATACACACGTTTTAATTGCCGAAATTTAAAAACATTGGTTATTTAACCCTTGTTTGAGTTTACTACCGATCAAAACAAAAACTGGGCCTAAGGGAGTGAATGCAATACTGATACGGGCGAACAGTTGTACGGATTGGGCGAAAGTCAACCCGAGGCTTACAATTAAATTCCATTACAACTCGATCTCGATAACTCCTGAACTTATTAGCCCAAGAGCGAGTTAAGCGAATGCGCGAACTAAGTGCACCCCGACGCAGCTTAGGTTCGTTGGAGGTTGGACGTTAGGTTCCTTTAAGCCAATATCAAATAGACAGTGAACCACCTTTCGAACCGATAGCGTGGCGAAGCGTTTTTATTTTGTAATGTAGGATATCGTTTGAATCTAGTTACATAGGAAAGCGAAAGCCAACCGATACGAGCCGAAACCGCGGTGAACCGAAAGGCGTGAGACGCCATGAGAAAATAAAAGCGAGCGTGCGGAGCGAGGCGTGAGTGAGATAGTTGTATTAGCTGGCTCCACGTCAAACAGAGGGCGAAAGCAAGAGCGACGCGCGATGGTTGAGTTTATTTACAAATTCAAAACAATTTTTCGCGATTAGGTCGCTGCACCTAGTTTGACGTCCCCGCTTCGGTTCACATTCTCCACATTCACGGTTCGGTTCGGTTCGCAGCTATTTTTGACAATGGCTTTAAACCTTGCAGACAGAAATATAGGAGCCCCGACACCAAGTAACATAGGACATGGACAGAAAGATGATGACCGCAGTCTAGATAACATTATTATCCTTATTATCTTTAGGTAGCATTTGACAAAGATTCTCGGTTTGAAACAGTAGTAAAATTAAAGCAAACAATTTGCCTGCGGTTTTCCTCAGTACGGTAAAGAACCTATATAAACAGACCACAATGGATGCTACCAACGTAGTGAATAAATAATACTTCACTTTTGCAAAGAAACACATAACAACAACACGAACATATTGGCTTCGTAAAAAGTGTAGATAAGTGTTAGAAGTGACATCATATGTTATTTATGTATCTACTTTTGCTCATGTCTTATTTGACCGGTGTGGTGCTATAAAAATATTCTCACGTAGCCACCATAGGCTTAATGATGATCTGCAGATTGCTATTTGGAATTAGTCATTGACTAAAGGGCAGTCTGATAACGGCTTGCCGAGGCCGGCCCATCGATGGGTGAATATTACATACTGAGACTCCTCCGTGCCTCGGAATACACGTAAAGTCGTTGGTACCGACTGCCATTTGAAGATCTTTGACGGTCGTTAGGTAGTAGGAAGCCATAAAACATCTGACATCAGTCTTGCCAAGGACTGTCGCGTTACCCAGTTACTGGGTGTGGAGGCCAGACAGACATTCGCTCCATGTAAGACACTGGTACTCAGCTGAATCCGGTTAGACTGGAAGCCGACCCCAACAAAATTGGGAAAAGGCTAGGCAGATTCATTTATAATCCCCGGCACGTAAGTAGCAAGAGTCGTTAGACGCGCAGAAGTCGTTTTTTAGGTGTCTTTGGTAGTGATGCAGGGCGCGGGGAACGTTTAGGACCGTTCCGAGTGCGCGATTGGTTGGTCAGTTGACACAAGGATCGACTGACCAATCGTGTCGCGTTCACGTTCCGTTCGCTTTACATGATGGTTGGTCAGTTCGCGGAATATGCGCGAACTTACCAACCACCAAAACCTTACCAACTTACGTGCCAGGCACTATACTAAAGGACAGTCTGATTAACTGCTGGCAAAATGGATATCACTATCACCAATATTTAACTCTTGAGTGTCGCAAAAGCGGTCACCACCGCCATCCTATTTACTTATAGCACCAAATCGCTATTGTCAACTTGTGTAATGCTGATTTGGCTGTTGTAAAAACACCAATCATCATGTATCGATATCGCGGGTGTATTACCGAAAGAGATGCAAATCTGTGGTAAAAAAAATAGGCACAAGAGCAAAGATGGGCAAATTTTCGGCCGCGACTTACATGTGTTCGAACTCAACTTTAATTTGTGTAAGTATTACCAACTACTCTCAAGACGATGCAGGAAAACAGCGTGACGAAACCGCCATGTCCTAAAACCAAAAATTCGGATACATGTGGTATCCAACAACCTGCACTCAGGCCGCGTGGTAGACTACAGCCTTTTACCTCTCCATAAAAAGGTTTCCCAGGAGTGAGAACATTACAGGCTGATTATGTTATGCATTGGGACATTTGCAAGTTTGTCAAAAAAAAGGTATAAAAAATATCTAACGTTGAGGAATTCGAAGCATCGTGTAAAAAGACAAGTTATTTTCGTCACAACATTTTCTGTCTGCAGGTTTGTATCATTGCTCAATTTATGGAATTGCTTATGACTTTAATGAGTTCTGTCAAGGTGAAGAGTTCTCCACTATTTCGAGACAACCGAACAATGTTGGTTTCTTTTCAATGTTAGTCTTGAAAGGATACAAAATTGTATCAAGGAAAAAATGGCTACAAAAGCACAATGACTAAAGCCATAAAAACTATTATAGGCTATCCGATACTTACGTACTTATAAAGTTATGAAGAAAATCCTTTTTTTGGAGGCAAGCCATTTGTGCAACAGAAAATTCAGTATTACTATTGCAAATCAAATTAGGGCCCTACCGAATGACCCAATATCGTCTTATCGTAATAACCCTATCAATAATACTTAAAAATAAACTGGCTTAAAAACAGGTCGCTGGCTGTTAGTTGGTATCGCAAAAAAGGGCAAAATAATCAAGTTTGTTGAATGGGAGCCCCACTAAAATATTGATTTTATTCTGTTTTTAGTAATTGTCATAGCGGCAACAGAAATACATCATCTGTAAAATTTCCCACTGTCTAGCTATCACGGTTCATGAAATACAGCCTGGTGACAGACAGACAGACGGACAGTGGAGGCTTAGTAATAGGGTCCCGTTTTTACACTTTGGGTACGGAACCCTAAATAGGAACTAATCTATCTATCGAATATCTTTAAAAGAGCAATTCTTGTATATATATGAATCTCGGAAACGGCTCCAACGATTTTCATGAAATTTAGTAAGCAGGATGTTTCGGGGGCGATAAATCGATCAAGCTAGATTTAATTTTTTGAAAACGTCGATTTCTCTATTTTACCCGAGCAGAGCTCGGTCGCCCAGGTACTTTAGTATATATGTATGTAAATATTTTTTTATAATATATAAGTTTAAGGATAGTATTTATTATAGCAATAAAGTTTTATATTTTTATGTTTTAATTTGTTTATATTTGTTTTAATAGCAGTACACCGCAGAGATCACCGCAAAGATTACCCCTTTTTAACCGACATTCCAAAAAGGAGGAGGTTCTATGTAGCTTTTTGTTGACCGATTTCCCCGTCAATTGTGCAACGATTTTGAAAATTCTTCAATGCAAGGGTTTTCTGGTAGATATCGCTGCCAGCGATAAGACCGCCTTGGGTACCCGTATAATTAAGTTTTTCTTATAAAAGAGATGAGTAACTTTTATGGTGTATATTCTATTCTAATCTAACCTAACATTGAAATAATACTAAAACATAAAATCACGCCTGTATTCCCGTAAGTGTTGGACAGAGATGCACCAGAGATACAACAAACACCATATATAGGTGTGTCTCTGTATCTGTCTGTGGCATCATAGCTCCTAAACGGATGAACCGATTTTGTGTTTTATTTTGTTTGAAAAGTGGCTTTGTCGAGAGTGTTCTTAGCTATGTTTGATGAAAATCAGTTGAGCCGTTCAAAATATATACGAATTTTATTCTTTGAACCGGGGTTTTCTCACAAGATATCGTGTCATAATTATATATTTCGATAGATTGTCGATCGAAGCGTGTTTTCTAATAGAAATTATGTAATTATTGCTTATAGAGAATGAAAAAAAAACTAAATTAAAAATTTTAAAAACTCAACTCTAAAAATTAAAAAACCGCTAAGTAAATAAAATGACCAAAATAATAAATACATAACTTTCGGGGTCCCCTGACGGACGCGAGTTCGAGGCTTATATTTAACTTTCAGAGGTTTTTGATTCGAGGGTTTTTAATTTAATTTTTAGTGAAAAGCGTTTTCCTCTGACACTACCAGTAGCGCCACCTATTAGCTTACACCTGAACGATTAGCACATTAACATGCTATCGGTAGTTATCGTAGCAGCGACCGTAGCTTTGTAGCCACGCGAGGCTATATACTAGGTAGTTCCAAATATTGCCGCTCAATCATTCTAACCGCGTAGACGAAAATGGCGCCACTAAGCGTTAGCTTCACAAGTTACTGGATTCAGTTGTATGTCAAGTAGTAGCAGACTCTCCTCACCTGGCCAATTAAATGATTTTTTTTACATGACAGTGTAGCGCAAAAGGGCAGTGGTTTACACTCGAGATTAGGACTTTGAAACTTCGAAATTCGGTATACCGGTAATTCTAGACCTCCAACCGCCTTAAGACCTGTTCTGGGAACTGTCACCTTCTTGGTAACAGTCAGACTTATACCTTCTATTCATCTTTTAGCCACATGGGAATACGGTGGATATCCAAGCAAAGGTCATTGGGCATATATTCTGACCCGCTTTCCGAAGAGTGGCGTACATTAACCAAAATAATTTCAAGTAAAGGGAATAATGTGGCCTTTCATTGGATATATTTATTTGATTGATAATCATTGGAGAAAGAGGTACCAATTCGTTTAAAAAAAATTAAAAATCAAACGGTTTCATAGGATTTTATTTCTTGTCTGTATATTTTGTTAAAATTAGGTATTGCCTTAAGTTTGCCGTATGTCATTACTAGCCAGAATTTGATCCTTAATAGCGACACTGAGATCGTGTAATATTAATAATACAGCGTGTGTATTTTTTTCAACATCAACGGGACCCGGAGAAGAATATTGAGTTTTCAAAAATCCAATGACGCAGTTTTAGTTTGCATCTAAATCGGCAACGAGACTCCTTTCAGTGTTTTTCGCATAGTTTCGGATTTGGCCCACTTAGGAAACTCTCTTCTATATACGAAATTTATTTTTCGAGATTCCCGTGCCTTACAAAAAAGTGATTAATGACATAGTAACCAGAGCTATATGACAATACATTCTGCTATGTTTCTTTAGTGTACGCCCTGGGTATGGTCTCCATACAAAGATGCCCAATGAACTTTTCGAACAAAAAAAAGATTTTTGTTTCACTGTTGACATTTAGTTAGTAACAAAGTAAACGATAACAGTTAAACTGGGTCAAGTTATGAATGACCTTACAATCTATAAGACTGAGTCTAATAATAGAGTCGTCGCGAATTGTATACTTACTAAGGTTGAGGTAGAGCGAAATGGCCAAGAAAAATCAAGACATTTAATTATTATTTTTTTCTTACTATGAAAAAGTAAATATTTACTTTGAGATACGTACATTTATGTCAATAAATCCCTTTTATTTATAGATTCGAGTATTGTGACCGTTATTTAACTATTTTCTTATTTTATAATTTCAAATATTTTTATAAAACACGAATTTAAAAATAATATAAAGTTTTATCCCACCGGAACAGGGAACAGTGTTCAAGCTACCGGCGGTCAGGGCTCCAGCGAGAGGAACCTCCTAACAATACGAATCGTATCCAGAAGTACTCAGGGTCCCCAGGGTCGAGTATTATCATTATTTTTTTGTAAAACTGGCTTATTTCTTTGTTTTTAATATTAGCATTGACAACATTAAGTGACCTTAAGTTTCATTAAACTTTCACTAACAATAAAAAATTAAACAATACAAGTTGTGTCTAGGTCTCCGACATTTTTATGAGTTTCTTGACTTAGCCTTGCAACAAAATAAACTTTATCTCAGTTCATTTTATTATTGTCGTCAAAACAAAAACAGTTGTGATTCGGATTCGTTACTATCAATTTTAGCGTCAAGTTTATCTCCTTTTAGTCGTAAAAATATAACCTAACCTAATTTGATCATTCGCGTGAACGAAGTTATCATTCAATTTTAGGTATTTAATCAAATAATGATTCATATTTTTATCTACACTGCTTGATTCAAACCATATAAAAGCGACGAGGTTATTGAATTAATTAATATCAATGTAGTCCACATTAATCTATCAATTGCTATTCAAACTAAGTGCTTACACATAAATAAACTCACGCCCTTTTGCACTGAGGTAGGCAGAAACTACAGCAGCCTTATTGCGTAAGTGAATTCGGCAAGGCAAAAGGCAAAGAGTAGGTATGTATGAACAATCGACCAATCACATGCGAGATGAAAGACGCGATGTGAATTTCAGTCTGTTTTTGGTCGACTGTTCATACTCTTTGCCTTGCCGAATTCACTTATGCAATAAGGCTGCAGAACACCACCTGCTACGATCCTTAAATATTCCTTTCGCTTCGTTTACGTTCGTTACCTGCAGCCTTACAGCGCAAGTGAATTCGGCAAGGCAAATGGTTTGTCTGCCACCAATCGACCAACCACATGCGAGATGAAAGACATGACGTGGATTTCCTAATTGATTTCTTGATTGTGATTGGTCGATTAATTGCCTTGCCGAATTCACTTGCGCAATTAGGCTGCAGGCCATCTTACGGCTTATTATTAATATTTGTATGACCTACCGGAACGAGTCTAGAAAACATCGTAAGCGACCAAACTGAACGATCGCCTCGCTATTCTTCAGCCTGTTCAGTCTTCATCGTCATCGAGGCCTAATTTATTTGGGGCCCGCGACTCGACGCGACGTGTCTTCGTCCATACCTCCCAGTTAGTTTTCATCTCAGCAGACACCCTTTGTTTAATATTATGCTTGCCAGTCTGCTATTGAAATTTCAGATAATATTTTTTATATGTTAACATGAAAATATTAGCCTATGACATGAAACACAAAGAAATGTCAAGAAAAGATACTGACAAGACGCTGGTCTAAATATTTTTGTCAGAGAATTCAAAAGAGATTTAATTCTACAGATTTTTCGCTGGATATGTGAAAATCGTGTGATTTTTTTTTACCTCATACAGTATGAAAATAAAGATAAATCATTTGAATTTAGTGACCTTTTTATTGCAGCCGGTCTATTCTGCAAATATTTCACCGTAAAAACTAAAGTTAAGTGAGTTATAAAAGTGACATTTAACTTTAAATTCAATTCACTTAAGTTTTTCACGGTGAACAGTTTACAGAATAGAACTGCAGTGAGTCTCTCTGGTAGTTAGGTACTTTTATTAACAATAGGGTAATTTCTAAAAATATATTTAGTCCGTCAGATAACCTAAAAATATTGGACATTTATGAGTATTTTTTCTTTTGCCACGTAAACAAAAAACTACGACGATACAGTGCGTTGAGATAACGTGTGACGTCACGGTGTGCTATACTTTATATTGACGAAGCGACGTCACAAGCCCCTACTCCTGCACTTTGGTGCGCTTTTTCCTTGTCCATTTTATTTATTTGATAAAGCCAAATATACATGTCCAATATTATTTGATTATCTCACGGACGGACTAAATACAATTACCATTTTTCTACCCAGGAAACATGGTAATTGTTTGAGATTATCCCTATTCTTTGTGATTGTCACCCCTCCACGGACCGACCTCGGCAAGAGTTGCCTACCCTTGAAGATCGGCCGATAGAAATCCGACGACTGACGAAACACGAATTTTGCCGAGGGGCTTTAAGAAAATAGCTGTACTGTACGTTTAAATGTATTTATAGCGAATTAACGATGTTGAAGAAAAATATTTACCTACGGGTCGTTACATACCACCACATTTATACGTTATCAAAATTATTTTACATGCAGCGTAATCTGCGGAAAATATGATTCACTGGAGCGTTATTTGGGCTTCGTTTTGTAATCGAAGAGAATTGACTATTATAGCTATGACGGATAAGGTTCATATTTGAATGCTACTACAGCTCTCGCACCGATCTCTGTGCATGTGGATTGCCGGTATCGTCTGAGGGGACTGACGATGACGTAAAAATTTCTAGGATAAGCAACGAGTATTCCAGACAGATTGTAGTCATAAAACTGAATAATAATTATTATTCAGTTTAATGACTACAATAGAATTGATTATAATCAATTATATTTGTTGCTTTGAACTACTCTTACCTACGTCTTATCTGACACGCTTCGATGCACACCGTCAGTAAATTTTTGACTATTTTTGTAATTTAATCATTCAAACCGCTATTTTCATTAACATAACACCATGTAGTTTTTAATTGGCAATTGGCTAGTGTGCTTTGAGTAAAACCTCTTTCGCTACCATAGATTAAAATTTGTAAAGATACAGCCGACGCGTGACTAAAGGTGGAAACATACTTCCCAAACGCGACACCACGCGACGCATTGCAGTACTAATCAATCCCACATATTTAATATGGTCAGAAACACATAGACAATACGAGATGTGATCACACGCACTCCCACGCGGTAACATCCATTCCTGGTATAAAGATATTCTTTGTTAGTTTTTATTTAAAATGTCGGATGAACAATTAAAAGAATTAGTGAAAGGGTACTCAGTATTATATGATATGATTTCAGGTCAATACTATGATCATAGTATTAGAAATAATTCTAGAAACGTAGCTATGATACGAGTACAAGCGAAGTGTGTAGCATCACGTGTTGGTTGTATATTATGATGTGCACGATTCGCATCGGGCGCGGCGGCGCGCCGCAGACAGAGAGTCCACTACAAACAAAGTGCCATTTTGCACGTACATATTGACATTACGTTTTTACGGGTATTCTTGGGCAGTATTGGACAGAGCCCAGTCGCAGCTGTCACATTGCTAGCGCGGGTGTTTGTCACGTCATTCAGTACTTTGGAAAAAGTTCAAATATTTATCATTCATCATAAATATTTAAAGGGAGCTGTGGTGGCCCAGTGGTAATGGCCGCGACTTACAAGTTGTAAGTCGCGGAGTCGTGGGTTCGAACCCAGGCACGCACTTTACTTTGTGTTGATTATTTCATCACCACTGCTCTCAAAAGGGTGAAGTAAAACGGCATGTCTAAGAACAAAAAAATCAAAGACATGTGACATCCACGAACCCGCACTGGGCCCGCGTGGTGGATTACGGTCCATCCCCTCTTACAGGGAGGAGGCCTGCACGCACAACGGACCAAAAGGGAGTCTAAGTGCGGAAAAGGGATTCCATCTATCCTATCCATGAAAATGCGAATTTTCTACAAATTTAAATACAATAATCGTGCATTTAAACAAGGTCGTAATCGACGAATTCTAATTCTATTCTACTAATCCTTTATTTATTTTTTTATTTCAACAGAGGTACATTTTTTTACAAAAATAATAAAAAATACATTTTCTTGTTTTAAAACTAGTAATGAGTATTTTAATTAATTTATATTTTGAGGTATAAACGGCCTCAATGATCATTTACAGGGAAACCTAAACACAAAATCCTAAGTATTATTTTTTCCATTTTTCTTATTGGTTGTATAATTGTCGGCAAAGGTTGGACAGCTTAATCTAGACACACGCCAGAGAGCAATGTAGGTACAGCCAATGTAAGGAAGCCTGAAATTACATAAATGTACTTACTGTAGTTTCTCTAAACTATACAGTAATATAATAAAATAATATTATAAAAAGGAAAGATTTGTTTGTAATGGATAAACTCAAAAAACAACTAAACTAATTTTGAAAATTCTTTCACCAGAAGAAAGCTACATTATTCCTGAGTGGCATAGGCTATTTTTTTATCCCGAAAACAGGTCCATTGGGGTGAGCGAAGCCGCGGGGAACAGCTAATAAGTTATTAAGGTAAAAAAAAAATTAAGATGACAAATTAAAAATTCAACCTAAGAAAGTAATTGTTATTATTTTAAGTCCATTGACGTAAAAAATATAGGAGATGTGTTTTCAGATGAATCGATTTATTAGTGTTTTTAACTTAACTACCAACTCCTTTTTAAAATTCAGAATCAATATAGTGGCAACCCTAGTGATTCTGTCAAGTTTAGGTGTCAATTTTCGAAACGGCGAGAGTGGCCCTTCTGTATATTTTCTATTTTGTGCCTGTGATTTGAAATACCGTAATTTTTGTATGTTTTTAATAATTTTTCATTCAGCATGAACTTAGAACTTTGCCTTTTTTATCTAAACGTACGACAGCCGACTTCGTTACTTTTACATCGATCTAGGGAATACCATTTTAGGTCCACGTTAGTCACGTAGCACCGTGTAAATACATAATAGCGGATGCTAGCTTAGGTACTGTTTGTGTCTAGTCAGCGCGCGCTCATACGTCTTCGGTTTGATTCGTGCGCCTTCGGCTCTCAACTCGACGTCCCCCTTTTATTTTATTCTTCGCTTGTACTCTCCTAAATGTAACACGCTGTGCCTCACCCAATTTATTACCCAAAAATTGATTCGGTTCGGTTATTTACTAAACGACTTTCCAAAAAGGAGGAGGTTCTATGTTCGATCTTTATGTTTGTTTGTTTCTTTTTTTTGGATTTTCACCTACGTCAATTGTGGACCGATTTAGAAAATTCTTTTTTTGTTTGAATGTGTATGGTTGGGACCAAACACATTCAAACAAATTGGTCCCATTTTTCGGTCTAGCCCCTCAGCCTGCAAACAAAGCAGAACTAGACGGTCGATAAGGAACTCCGTTCCGAAAACAAAAAGTCAACTTACCGGTGTAGTAGGAACGCCCGGGGAAGGATCAGGCGAAGGCGGCACGGGAACATGACCCTGCGCCAGCGAGACCGCGACAGTTCCCATGAACGCCGCCACGGCCAAGCAGACCGTCCTTTTCTTCAGCATTATGTCTCTGGAAATGTGATAAATGTTTCATTAGTAGGTATTTAGTTTAACTAACAGCTTTCAAAAATTGGATCCACACGAGAAACAAACCAGTGTGCAAAATTTCAACCCAAACCGACACTGGGAAGTGGGTCGAATTGAACTTGCAAGATTTGTTTACAGACACCGGGACCGGTGAATATAAATAAAAGCTTGTACAATAGTCACAGCGGATCTTTGTGTCTCCGAAGTTGGCTGCAAGTCCCTGCGCAGTTGCGATTTTTGTGAATGTTGAATTGAAGTAGAAGACATCATTGTATAACTGCCTCTTTCATTCGCTTACGTTTGTCGCATCGTCCTATCTCGCTTACCGTATGCAGTAACTGTTTCTTTTGCAATGGTTCGCAAAGCACACAACGATCCACTGTGACTACTGTAATACCTACTATAAATCACCGAGATTGGCCGACGACATCGTTGTATTCACGGGTAGAACTTGGATGAAAGTGGTATAGGACCATGGTGATTGGCACAAGAAAACAGAGGCCCAAGTCCGGTTGCGGATGATGACGATGAATATTATAAGCTATGTCTACACCAGTGCGCTTTCCTGTTCATCTTACATCTTCCTTTTAGACATGCCTGAGCAACCATAGCGCATGCGCTAATACTAACTCGACAACAGCGAAACATTTTTTCTCGCTTAACGCAAGACGAACTAGAAGTTGAAACGCAATATGAACATGAAAACGATTTTTTATTTATTTAAAGGTACAGTGGTGTAGATATATCTATAAAGAGGTAAAATTGTAAATTTTGTTTGTGATGAGTTATCTTTGGAAAGTAATTACGATTCCGCTGTGTGACATTCAAATTTTTACTCCGAAAACTTAACGGGTCCTGTGGCCTGTGGGGTGGCCCACGGAAGCTCAGCCATGGGATCAAAGCTAGTTTAAGAATACAAATGGTGGGTTTTTGGTAATTTTGTAGAACAGCAAGGAACGTTTGCTGGTAATAAAGGCATGAATAAATATATAAGTTACATAAATTAGTGATTCACAAGAAGCACCAGTCTAGATAAAGATGTTCACCTATTTACTTTCTCTTTTTTATCAAGTAATTTATTTGTAGTATTATAAGCAGATAATCAGAACCAGTTATGAAGTTTGTCTGCCCTCCTTATCTCTCACCTTGTAGATTAGGAGTCAATGTTTCATCATCATCTTAATCAATTCAGCCGAAAGACGTCCTCTGCTGATATTGGTCTCTGGCTGATAGTCAATGCTTCATTCAATTAAAATAATTAATGGGTCCAATTTAATAAGGTCTATGTGACGGTCGAAGATCATTTAAAAAAAATGTATTGTAGACCCTTGTCAATTCTTAAGTACATTTAGTTGACAGCTTTGGAGAGCCTCTTCTTTGAACGACCTTCCTGATGCCTCAAACGATTCGATTTATATCATACCGATATGCGATTTAAATTGCCAGTTCGTAAACATGGACGCAATGCGATGCAATGCGTTTGAATTTGCCGCTTGGGGCGCTGCTGGTGTGTGGTCTCCAAAATGTCTACCGTCATAGTTTTTTGGCTGCCAGCGCGAGTTTATGTAAACTGTTTTATTGTTGTGAATATTTTCCAAATATGGCAGATTAAGATAGATACGGGTTTTACCAAACACTGCTTTAGTAGGTAGGATTTTATTTTATGTATCGGAAATTTTTTGGCTCCTTTTTTCGAAAAAAGGAGTTGCCCAAAACTGCTGCATACTCGATGTAGGTATATTTAATGATAATATTTATGTAGGTAGGTATATTTAATCGCATTTCTACGGCATTACAAATTATTCAAATTCAAACTTTACTTCCGTACATGTAATAACAACGTTTAACAGCTATATTTAAGGACCATACACGCCAGTGGCGCCAACACAAAAACGGTAGCCCTCATTCGCACCACTTAAAATGTCCTTAGAAAATAGTTACGTGTACGCTACATCCGACCGATATCGCCTAACAACACAATTTAAATTGCATTGCGCCATCTGGAAAGTCCATAACTGATTTTACTACCACCAGTCGCCAACATGGAACTACTTATTGCTTTGTCAAAATGAATTCTGCCATACAATTCCAAGTTTCATCTTTGCATACAATACAAGTGAATGCATTCCGCTTTTATTGCATGATGCACTAATCAGTAATCACATGAACTCAGTCATCTGCATTGTCAAGTTGATAGCAATATTAAACTTAATGGCATATGATAATCATTCTATGTTAGTACTGCGGATCTGATGGATTATCCAGTTTATACTAGGCTATACTTGATACAGATTAATAAGAATATAATTATGCGGTATGCCCTAATTACAGTGTGGTTCTGGATATATTTCTGGCTAATATCGTATTGTTCTTATTTAAGATTATGATTATTAAGACTAGTTATAGAGATAATCCCCAGGTTATAGTCCCTTCAAGTCTTTTGTAAATAGAACTGCTGTCTAATCCTTAAACTGTTATAATTGGTTAACCAAGAAACCACCATACTGATTTTCATTTTATGATAAGCCAGAAGTGTTGCATGGCACATTGCTCGCAGAACGGGTGGCCGAAAGGGTGAAAAGTTCTGGAATGGCGACCGCGAGCCGGAAGACGATGCGTTCGAATGCATCTCACTAGGTGAACCAATGACCTGGTTAAGGTTGCGGGAATCCGCTGGATGCGAGACGCACGGGAGCGGTCAATGTAGTGAGCGGGAGGCCTATGTACAGCAGTCGATGTCTTTCGGCTGAAATGACGATAATGACGATTCTCATAAAACTTTAACACAAGAGGTGTAATAATAGCAATAAATACTAGAGAGTCCACACTATCATTTGAAATAACAATTTGTATTTAACATACCAAGAATTTCTATATATTCACAGATACAGTACTTGACATCCTACCACACTGCACAACACTATCTAAAAGTTTTTAGTTATTTTCGTTTATTTTGTTTCATTTTAAGTTATCAGCACAACACTACAGTATAAAATAACTGTTTTATGTAGTTGCCAATCTTAAATAAAACCAACCAAGCTTGACATAAAACAATTTATAGTTTTTACAACTTTATTTTTCAATAACAGAATTATAAGACACACCTTGCTGACTAATGAAGAATGATGTAAAATAATATTTAAAGTTAAGTTTGTATTTATACCAAATTCACAAGATTATAAGAACTTATTACTTTTTTTAGTATGGGAAATCATCCAATGACTTCTTCCGCTTTGGGTGAAGCAGGAGGTTGTGTCAGACTTTTACCGACTAAAACCCACCCGTGTTCCTTCAATTGCTTTTGCCAGTACCGCGGTAATTTTCTTTCAAATTTGTCTGCCACAATACCTTATTACTTGGATAAGGAAATCGAAAATATGTTGAAGAAAACAGGTTTTATTAAATAGCTAGAACAACATGGCAAGTTATGTATATAGGAATGCAATGAATCATCTTTCTTATTAATTTTATTGGTGCAAGCTTAGTTTAGGTTTTTTCCTGCATTGTGGATGCACTTTGCATAAACAGACTGGCTTCCAAGAAATGATGAACAGTGGCAAACTTATTAAAAAGTCTTCAAAGGAGTTCACATTCTCAGTGGCCTATACATCTCTAACTATAAAATGAATGTCTATGAAATGCTGTTGTACCTTACTTGCAAATAAAACCACTAGAGGAGCTAAGGCTATTTTAAGGACTTAATTTGAATTTTCATTTGTATTCTAATCTGTCAAAAACCTCTCTTTATTTTTCCCCACATTTTGACAATAGTAGATATAGAGTAGTTTTAATATTAATTGCACCCAGATGAGATTACTACTTGAGTTTTTTATGTTTTTCAGTATTACTATGTAGGATCTAAAACTTGGCCTTCCATTAAGATAAGCTTGTGGCACTATACTTTTCACATCTGCTTACCTTTTTGGGCATAAAAGTGTGTTTTTTTATGTTTACTAAACTTTGTAAACAATAGTTTAGGCCACTAATTAGTAGAATGAAAACATAATGACTGTAGTGTGAACAAACATTTTATAATAATTGGACACTTGTTGCCAGCAAGGTCAACACTCCAAAATTGACTGTTTACAAAGTTTCAGTTACAAAAAAATATACAGTTACCATAGAGATAAAATTGAAAAGAGGTTACATGCAAATCATTTTTAATAAATTGCCAACAGTGTAATGATTATTAAAATGTTTGATTAGTTTAATTGACAATGTTCATTGATAAGTTTCCATTAGGTAACTTTAAAGTGCTAATGAGAGACGCACTGATAAAATGAGTACCAAAATAATAATAACTCTATTATTAAGTGGCAATGGCTTGTACGGGTATTATTATGAATTGGTAAATACTTGTGCTAATCAGAAACCACAACAAGACTATCTTTTTGCTAAATTTTGAATGATTAAATCTTGTTGAATGGCCAAAGGCAAATCATAAACAAGTGCATTGATTAAGTTATCGAATTGATTGACTATTGTCAAAGGGTATCTAAAAATCTACTTGAAACAATAGGCGAATTGTGTTGTAAGAGATACGGAGGTGTAGCCAGTTGTATTGCTCTTATAATCAATATTAACATAAACACTAACAATTAACGTGGTTTGAGCCTCACACAAATGATAAAACAATTAATAATATGCAAGTACATAATAATAATGAATGGCACTCACATGAATCACAAAACGCGAGTTAGATACCCACTGAACGCAGTCAACTTTTAATGTTTATTGCTTACACGTTTAATGACTACACTAACAGGCATGACAATTGGATATCGAGTACTCAAATAACCTATTTATTGATTTGAATTCTGCCACAATTTACTAGAATTTGGAAAATTTTTGTAACACGCTTTGAAACGTCACCCAGCTCCCAGAGCGTTCGACCGTCGTCGACGTGAATGTCAGACAAAAGTACTTACATTAGATCCTTACGAAACGCGAAGGTGACACGCAAATGTTACAATATAAATAACAAGTTGTTATCCTTATTTCATAGCGGTGCTAATTAATAGTATTTCAATACACGTTTTTCTATAATTTATTCAACATTTCGATAGCCAAAATCGAATTATACTTGATCAAACTGACGTTTTAGTTGACCCACCGAGCGATTGACACTTGGTATAATGTTGTCATCGGTTGTCAATGCTGTCATGTATTTGCATTCAGTTCGGAAGCTGTGTGTATTTCGCACACATTATTGATCTAAAATTATTGAAAAATCCTCAACCCAAGACGAATAAAAATCTATTTCATTCAGATCATGAAAATTTCGTGTAACAATTTTATTTTAATCATCATCATGCCTTCCTAGAATATAAACGAGCAGTTAGTTGCTTTCAAAAGCAAATAAATACCTGACAAAGAACTTGATTGAAAATTAAACTGAGACAAGAAAAAGCTTCTTCGAACTGATGGCTCAATTTCTAGCAAACTATTATCTAATCCACATATTTTCTCTTATTTTAAAACGAAATATTTTGCGTTTAGTTTCTACAAATAGGCAACCGAGAATTTCGAAAAATGGAAACATATCGCAGGCAGGTCTAACCATTAAATCAATTTAATTTCAGTGTCAATGTGGAGGCGTCTAGGGGAGGCCTATGTCCAGCTGTGGACATATTTCGGCTGAAATTATGATGTTGATGATAAATTTCAGTTTCAATGTCAACTGTCTGTCATGTGTCAGGTCAGAACAGTAAGACAAGAAGTCAGTCACAGATGTCAGTTATAGTTTGAGGTTATAAGAAGCGGGGTCAATGTATTCATAACAAAAATCAAAATACGAATACGATCAAAATGCCTCTCGATTACCGAAGATTCAACGGACCTGAAGACAGTTTATCATACAAGCGTTTCACAAAAGGCTATTTGAAGACCTACGATGAACTTTACAAAGAGTTGCTGGACGATAACGGAGTTCGTAAAGATGGGCGCGCTTTATCCGAAGCGCGTAGCATGTGTATGTTTTGTATGTATGGTTTGACTTTAATGACCTTTTATGTATAAGAAGTGTGGTTTTAACTTGAGTGTTGCATTTCAGTCGCTAGGACGGACATGGTGTCGCAAGCAAAGGGATCCTCATACGTGGAGCTGAGGAAAACAAAGGTTGTTTGCGCTGTGTTCGATCCGCGGGAAATCCCCCATCAGAACGAGTTCAGGTAATCAATATCTCCATCAAACATTAGACAACACACCGCATAGCCTAACATTAAACCTAAGTAGAACTGTAAAAAAAGTTTGTTTTAGTGACTTGTAAATTGTAACTTTTGTATAATTTTTATCATCTTTTATAATTAAAAAAACAAATACAGGTATAACTTAAAATGTCCATGTCAAATGCTCTGTAATCCTACCATCACAATAAAATCTTATTTTCAGTCAACTTGGCCAAATATTCTGTGAAGTAAAATTCGCGCCATTTTCGTGTCCTCGCAAACGGCGGCCGCACGTACCCGATGCTGAAGAGAAGGCTCTGTCTGTTGCACTGAGGAAAGCCCTAGAGCCTACTGTGTGCAGACACATGTTCCCTAACTATCAGGTAATCGCATTTTTCAAATAGAGAACATTTTCAAATTAGGAACATAAATGTTGCAGCCAGTATTATGAGATGCTTTAATTCTTTGAGCGATTAAACTAAAATGTTACTATGTTGTCTACCAACTACTGTCTATCTGCCATCCATCAGATAATCAGTTGCTCTGTGCTCCATGAAAAAAAAAACCTTTTAGCTGCATCTGGTTAGACTGGAAGCTGAACCGAACATAGTTGAGAAAAAAAAAAAAAAAAACAAAATTCATTTATTTGCATAAATAAGGTATAGAAGGTTGTTAAAATGTACAAAATGGTTCTCTTATTCTGCATACAAATAGAAAATAGAGTGACAAATTTTATTAAAAATTGTTATTGATCATAATCATGCAGTCACTAAGCAGATAAGCCCATTAAAATTGTATTATTGTATTAAATAAATAAAGATAAAAATCATAATTGTCAGTAATAAAAATAACATATGTATTCACATACATATTGGCATGATTATTTTATTTTGTTAAAAGGTAGAATTGAAGTTTTATAAGAGTTGTGAGACTACATATTATGTAGTCTTATATGTATGTTATGTATTATATGAGAGTAGATTATTATTTTTATGAATATAAATACATATCAATACAGCACATTAATAATCAACACAAGTCTAAACCTCAATCAATTTAAGAAAATAACATAAATAAGCCAATAATATGTATGTGAATACATACATAAAAATATAAATAATTACTTACTGTTTTAAACTATTGTTTACTTATAAAGTTAGAAAAACATTATTTTACGCATTTATTCAGGTAATGTTATAATTAACTAGAGCTGTATGGGGAAGGAAATCCTTAACCAAGGATTGTAGTGAAACTTTCTTAGGAGAATTGGCACAATTTTATTGAAAGTGAAATCATGACAACAGGATGAATATTTATTATAGATAGGTGCTGGATATTATAGTTTAAGAAAATATGCAACACGTGTTTCAAGAGTCACATTAAACAACAAGAAACGTTCTTGACGCAATACGACACTTTCGCAAATCATCTGTCATTCATCATGTCATGTCATCGTGATGTTTTTTTCGCAACACTTCATTTTCGCACAACGTCATCTTCTCAGAACTTCATTTTCGCATAATGTCATTTTCGCAGAATGTCATTCACGCCATTTTTCTCTGGAGAGATCTAATAGACAAACACTAGAACCGGGTTCGTAATTAATCAAGAATATAGTAAAAATCATTAATAATTTTTTTATTACATACATAATGGCACCAGACGTAATTAGCTGTGCAGGACTTACTAAAGAAAGAAAGCCACTATTGGGGTAACCAAATCAAAGAAAGTTTATCTATAACATTCCAAGGATACAAAAGACCACATAATATATTTGACAATACTACAAACTTTTGAAGATTTTTTAATTGTAATCAATAACTAGTTGCAAATATTACTATTGACTAGTTTTCTAGTAATTTCCTTCATAGAAATAAAATAAGGCTTACTACAACATAATTCTAGCAATATTGTTTTCTCAAACAAAGTATTGTAACATGAGAACTAACACTGATAAAGAATATAGATTGTTATCAAAATAGTAATCAACAAGATATGTAGAAATGACTCGTACATTGAAGCATTATTTTATGACCCTGTCTCCATGATTATTACTCAGGTGCAATATTTTTTTTTAAGTAATAGTGCAACTATAGACTAAGATTTAAAACAATACTCAAACATAATAAATACCATTTTTTCATTCACAGGTTGATGTCTTCATATACATTCTAGAAAATGATGGAGCATGTTTGTCAGCAGCAATCAATGCTGCAGGCCTCGCCTTAGCAGATGCTGCCGTCCCTATGTATGACATAATAACATCCTGTTCCGTTGCAATTGTTGGGGACAAGATATTTGTAGACCCAACAGAAGCCGAGGAAAACTTCGCCATAATTAGCCCAAATAACCCTACTAATCACGGAATAGTAACATTATCAATGCTGTCTGAATTAAAACAAATATCGGACTTCACACAAGTAGGATCCATGGACGTTAAGTGTGTTGATAAAGCGATGGAAATTTTAGAAAAAGAGTGTGCAAGACTCGTGCCAATGATGCAGAAAGTGCTTGTAGCAAATGTTATCAAGTGTTTCGAACAACGGAAGAGGTTGGAGGAGGAAGCAAACGAAAGAGAGCAGCTTTTAAACGCAAAGATGGAGGAGTGGAAAAAATTATTAAATTTTGCATGAGATTTAATGTCTGTTTTATTTAATTTACCAAATGAAGAAGGTAAGATGCTGTCAGGAGGTCAGCTTGCTCAATTAAAATATAAAGTATATGAAAAATCATAAAGTAGTACTTACTGGTATCAACCCTTTTAAAAATAAAAATGTAGCAGCCTATAGTGGACTCTTCATGTGACCAGAGGGAAGTGCTTTTTGCCCAGATAATCTGCATTGCTGTTCAACATCAACATGGCAATGCTGCCAGCAATGCCATCAGTTATCACATTGACAGTGATGTGGACGAATATTTTGATCAGCCTTATTGTTATTAAATAGTGTAGGGGAAGCTCTTACAAAAAAATATCCTTTAGACTTTGTATTATTTTAATGAGGAATAAACAGCACCATCACTTCACACAATATTGCTCAGTGATGATTAGTTATGTAAGTAATTACAAAAGAGAACTTAAAACTAACAAAAGATGCAATTTCATAGTTTAATCTTCAGGCTTCTCTGGAGGAGGACCGGAAGGTTGAAGCATTCTTTCCATGAGGTTGAATTTCACCCTAGCCTTTGATTCGTTCTCAACAATGGCAAAGTAACTAAGTAGATCAGGGTGTCCCATGTAACTGCAGCATGAATCTCGGTGCTGGTTGGTTAACCATTCATATTTGGTCGTGTCTGCGTGTCCCGTACCGATGTATTTGCTCTGAAGATGCTCAAGTTGACTGTGGATGTTGTATCTTTCACCCATTTTTACTGCAAAATAAGTTTTGAGGTTAGGTTTCGTAAATGTTGTAAAAATTCTTTGGTCTTAATTCTCTGTTATGAGTGTCTAAGACTATATTTACCTGTAGTTGTTAACTGCTCAAGTGCCACACAAATTCTATACGATTTGGATAAGTGGTAATGTTTACAAACCAAAACCCCAACAAAGAAACGTCAAAGTCAAAGTTTGTGTCGTTGTCATTGACAAAAAGTTTTATTTTATTTTATTGACCTGGCTAGTGAGGCTTTTAAGTCAAGAGTGAATAGGTTATTTTCTAGGCTAGCGTGATTGACCGTTGACCACATCATCGCTTACCATCAGGCGAGATAGTGGTCAAAAGTGAGCCTATCATTAAATAATTCGTTACTTACTTCTAAAACAGATAATTAAGATAGTTTTAATGAACTCAAATATCCGAACGAAGTTTTTCGATTGATGCAATTACAACAGACAGACAGAGGTTTGTTAATGTACTC
The DNA here is from genome assembly GCA_947562075.1 of Orthosia gracilis. NCBI lineage: Eukaryota > Metazoa > Arthropoda > Insecta > Lepidoptera > Noctuidae > Orthosia > Orthosia gracilis. Next base: position 11,637,417 of record OX387265.1, read on the forward strand.
TGTGCAGTGTCGACAGGACTGCCAGGCGCCATTTTCAAATTTGTTTGATCGATTATTCTGCAGTTGCAAGACGTATTTAACTTTAGAAATATGTATTTTTAAATAGATTTAACCATGAATAAACTACCGAGACTAACTGAATTAAAAGACAGCGAAGATAAGCTGCGGAAACAAGCAAAAACACTAATACGTCAAAAAACATCGGAAAACTTGAAAAAACAAACGCATTTGTTTATGCATGAGAAGGGAATCTCTAAAATAGTAAGTTCCAATCCATTTAAATCTTTGATTCCAATTATTTGAATGATCCTATCAAAGGAACAGCTTTATAACGTCGTTTCGCGCTGGCGGCTGGTGGCCATTCGGCGGTCACTCCGAACAACATGATCATTTTTAGGCGTACCAAGGCCTATCCATTGAGGTTGTCTATTAAGTTAGTAAGAGCTATGTTATCTATTGAGTTTTATTTGAATTTGTACTTTAATTAGTAACGTTCTGGTGTTCTACCAATATCAAACTTTTCAGCCTATTCCAAAAAATCCGAATCACGTCGTATACGCCTACTACCACAATAACCAGATATCAAAAATCGAAAACCTAGAACATTTATACAATGTCACCCATCTTCACTTGCAATGGAACAAAATTGCTAAAATGGAAGGTCTGGATTCGTTGCACTGTTTAAAAAAGCTTTATTTGGGCAACAATAGGATCAGCGTTGTAGAAAATTTGGAAGGATTGAAGTATTTGGAAGAATTACACATAGAAAAGCAGAATTTAGAGAGTCCAGATGCCCTGTGCTTTGATCCAAGGACTCTCATTTATATTGGTGTAAGTGTTGCTTTTTGTTCAAAATTTAATAAGCTCAAAGAATTGCCAAACTTCAGTGACAGTGGGCACATTGCTCGCAGAACGGACGGTCAATGGGGCCGAAAAGTTCTGGAGTGGTGAAAGACGTAGCGTTGTAAGGCCTCCCACTAGGTGGATTGATGACCTGGTTAAGGCTGCCGGAATCTGCTGGATGCGAGACGCACAGGGCCAGCTGATGTGGGGGAAGGACACAGGACGATTTACTGCAACTGCAGTAGTGCAGAAATTATGTTAATTATTTTCTAATTACGTATTGTCACAGATACAGATGATTTTCATCTGATTATACTGAATATTTTTTGTAAATCGATCGCGTTCGGTTCCGTTCCACGGATATAGATGGTGATCTATCTGTCGCCGTGGAATGGAACCGAACGCGATAGATTTACAAAAAATAATCAGACGAAAAACTAGCTAGTTACGACGGCACGGTTTCTTTGTATGGACAATACAGACATCTTTATGCTAGTATTGTATTAGTATTGTATTATTTGTAATACGACTGTGGTTTATTTTGTAGGCTTCCCTAAGAATACTAAATGTATCTGAGAACAAACTCTCTGACATGACCTGGGTGAAGCCTTTGCGACGATTGGAGGTCCTTGTGGCCAAAAAGAATATGCTGTTAGATTACGAAGTAAGTTTTTGACTCAACGCTAGAACGTGCTTCTAGTATGCTTATTAGAAGCAAAAGAAGTATGAAAGAACCGTAGCAGGTAGCGTTCTGTAGTTTCCGCCGTGTTCGTAGTCGTAGCGGAAAAATGTCGAATTTCTTAATTTCAGTTTAGCAGATATTTAGTATATATGACGTCGTGTAATTGTATATGGTAAGTAAAAATTTGTGTAACCAACCATTGGGGAGCTATTCAATAGAAACTGTTACCGCTGGAACTACGTCATCCGAGCGACACTTTTTTTCCTATGGACGTACAAGAAAAAAATACATTCAATAATTAGTGTGTAACGAGAGGTAAATGTGTAGTATGTTTAAATGCAATTTGTGTGTCATAAAACTGCGGAAATATTAAAGTTTCCGCTGCTCTGACATTTGGCTATTTCATGAAAATCATTTTAAAGGGTTTAGTGCAGAGTTGTATTTTTTTACGCACGTTGTTTTGAATTTGTGTGTAAATGTGTAATGTTTGTGGAAACAGAATTTGAAAAAACATATCTACCGTTCAGAAGATAAAAGTAAAATAAGGTTATTAGGTCCAATTACTTAAAATAGGAACTCTGGGGCCTAATTTATTACGTTTATATGTATCTTGTAGGGTCAACAATGCCTTGCCAAGTTTAATTTATGGCGTCTAAGTAATAATTGAGCAATGACATAATTTACTACGACTGGGCCACTATATTGTATGACATCCGATTGTAGGACTTTTTAATGGAAAAGCAAAATAAAACATATTTCGATAATAATTAGTGTATTAATGCAACTATGCACATGTAAAATTTCAGCTTATGACCCTAAATAATTAGAGAGATATAATAAAAATACCAGAACAACCGCAATTCATAGATAAACCGACCAAGTTTGAATGGCTAAAGAAACGGCCGTGCAGTATATATCGAGCTAACGTTGAACATCGTGAGGAAACCTGGACTTATAGTGAGTTTATTATAAGATTGTGCTCCATTGGTGTAATTGCTGCAAGGCGTTCCAGTGCGAGGATAAACTCATAAATAAATAAATAAACGTTCTAAAATTGCCAGTGTTGTATCGTTATTGGATTGATACAGGTGGGCACTCAGTTCTTGAACAAGTAACTAATATGCTATTATTATGTGTTGGGAAACGTGCCCAGAACGCTGGCAGCATTGCCACGCTGGATGGCAATGCTGATTCTCTGGCCGAAGAAAAGGCCAGCCCTATGACATGTACTTGAATATCGCACTGTATATATGTTTTACTACCTTGTAATAAGATTTTATATTTTAGTTTTTATTTAGTCGACACTCTAAAAAGCATGCTGTGGCCTCCTATAATTGAGGTGTGCACATGTCATTACTTCGTATTGATGATTCATCATGTTTTTTGTGTACAACTTTCGTCGGAGATCCTAAATAAATAAATAAACTAATAATATTCATGATAAAAATAGTAGGTTACTTATTTTAACCGACTTTCCGAATAGTTGGCAGTAAATAAGTAACGATTTCTCAGTCAATTGTCGACCGATTTTGAATATTCTTTTTTGTTTAGAAGATTAAGTTCCCTAATTCGTCCCATTTAAATTTTGTGAAGATCTGATGAAGAACTTTGGAAATATATTTATAACAAACTCATAAACAACCGAAAATCTCTCGGGAATGCTGCAGTTGCTGTTTATTGTTTACGCAATTTTGTAACATAACATGCCTGTTTGTATGTTCTAGTTGTATGCAGATGTGTGCAGTTCTAATACACTCTCATTTCAGTTTTGTTATTCGGGTAATCTATTCCGGCATAACTTTGGGCATTGTGGGTACCTTACTATAGAACTTGCTCATTACGTACCAAAAAAGTGAAAAATAAAAACTGTCTTTACAAAAAAATACACAAATAAAAACACTACAAAGTGAAAACGAAGAAACCAAACAGGAACACCGACTTCCGAAATTCAAGTTATTTTTCACTTTGTAGTGTTTGTATTTGTAAGTCGGTTGTATTTTTATGTAACTAGGTTTTTTTCTTAAACTTAATCAAATATAGTAGGTTGGTTGGTTTAAAGTAGGTTGGTATATTCTTAGCGTGCGCTTCCTGTTCTATTTTATATATCAGTCACAAGCAACGCTCGAAAATGTATTTACTAGTGAAACCTAAGATTTACTTATACTTATATGGGCTTCAGTAGGCAATATATAAGCCAACTCGCAGAGGCCATGTTAGATATGTATCATCATATGTGACACCAACCGATGATTATCCCTGGATGCACTACGTAAGTGCACCCAAGGACAATCCCCGTTTGGTACAGGACTATTATTAATATAGAGACAAAGATATTGGGCTATGGGTTAGTGCAGGGGTTCCCAAACTTATTTTGTCTACTGCCCACTTTGAGAATAAATTATTTTTCAGCGCCCCCATTTTTTCAACTACTTAAAAACCACTATAACTTGAAATTAAATTAATGAGCTATATTAGCGGAGATTAACCATTAATTCTAAACGAGACTTTTACTATAACTCGCAAGAGTTAATTTGAAATCTGAGCGTAGTAGGTAATACACAACGGCGCTCAACTCTTACGGGCTACACCTGCCAATGAGAATATTTATTGAAACGCAACTTTATAGTATTCAAACAGAGTATCTTTTATTCAAAATAAAGCAAACATAATCGATTCTTATATAAAAACTAATGCCCCCATTTTTTTCTGGGTCTCTTACCGCCCCTCTATAGGCCTGCAGCGCCCACAAGGGGGCGTTATCGCTCACTTTGGGCAAGGCTGGGTTAGTGGATCGATTGCCTAAAACTATAGAATGACTATTGGCCCCTGACTGAACACTGTTGAATTGCACGGCTATAAAATGGCAGGGGATGATTTGCACACACAATTAATGAGCCCCATATAAGGTCATTAGTACTTGAGTGACGTACCGCCATGGGGGAAAACATATACGGAGGTCCTTGAGGAGTGGAGGGAGCGGTATACCACGGCTATCAGGACAATCCCGGAAGTACGGTCAAAATCCCTACCAGCATCGTCCAGCAATACAGTAAGATTATACTTCCTTCCATCGAGCACGTTTGCTCTTTCAAAGCTCCACTCAAGCCAGTCAATTAAGGCAAGCGAAAGGGTGGGAGCTCTGTTCCCCGTCAGTGTCCGAGGGTTCGCCACAAAACTGCCCTGCGGATTGTACCTATCGCTGTTATTATTACTTAATTAATAATATTGTTTTTTTTTTTAATTAGTCATTACCTAATTAAAACTTTTAAGAATACAAATGTTTTATTTTCTGCTAAACTATTGTGTACGCACCTGTACGAAATTATGAAACACAATAACTTAGCTATACTGGAAATTTTGGACTGTTAGCTTTATATACTACACGGCCGGTTTTTTGTAGCCATTCAAACTTTGTCGGTTTATCCATGTATTGCGGTTGTTCTGGTATTTTTATTACATCTCTTTAATTATTTAGTGTAATGAGCTGAAATTTTACATGTGAGTAGTTGCATTAATACACTAATTATCGGAATATGTTTTATTTTGCTTTATCATTATAAAAACCTGCAATCGGATGACATACACCCTTGTTCGCATTAGGACAGATTCGCATTAAGACAGATTCTACTTACGGCAGAAATTGTACAGTCGAGTGGTCCAGTCGTAGTAAATTATGCCATTGTTCATTAATTACTAAGACCACTAAAATGAAACTTGGCAAGGCATTGTAGACCCATACAAGGAACAAATGAACGTATTAAGTTACGCTCTAGAGTTCCTATTTTAACTAATTGGACCTAATAATCTTACTTTACTTTTACGTGTATATCTTCTGAACGGTATGTTTTTTCAAATTCTGTTTTCACGAACATTACACACAAATACAAAACAACGTGCGTAAAAAATTACAAGTCTGCACTAAACCCTTTTATATGATTTTCATACAAACTAGTATTAAACATAGTAAACTTGATTATTGCCGCAGTTTTGTGACACACAAATTTCATTTAAACATACACATTGACCTCTCGTTATACACTAATTATTGAATTTTGTTTTTTCTTATACCTCCATAGGAAAAAAATAGTGCCGCTAGGATGACGTAGTTCCAGCGGAAACAGTTTTTATTGAATAGCTTCCCAATGGTTGGTTACACAAATTTGTACTTACATACACAATTATACAACGTCATACATCCGACTTCTAAATATCTGCTAAACTGAAATTAAGAAATACGACATTTTTCCGCTGTACCTACGTTTCCGCCTACAATAAAAAAAAAAAAAAATTGTTATGATGACCTTAGTTTAGCAAAATTTATGGCTATTCTGGTACCTTATGCTTCAATGCGCTTCATTCAGACCGTTGCTGACAACCTTTGTACACTAACGGGTTTAGTGGACATCAACTTCTTGGGGAACCCAATGAACAGGAAGCATCGGTACAAAGAGACAATCATCGCGAGGTGTTCCCAACTACGTATGTAAACTCAAGCTTTTATATTATGCACTTTGTTTGTTTTGACATAGCCGTTTTGTAACAACATTTATTGATCAAGTATTTTTATTCTGCTGCCTCATTGGTCTCAAGCAACTGCTGAGCGTGAGTTCCGCATGTTCGATTTCGAAGTCGGGCAAGTTTTTCTATTAGTGTTCTGTGGGTTGTCTTAGGAGCGCAATTAGCAACGTCCGTCACCGGGTCCGATGTGTGGGGACACACCTGGACCCGAGGTGGTAGCGCGTAATGTTCCGCGCGCGCCCCTCGTAGATTTTGCAGGGGAAGACAAACACCTCACTCCCCCCTAACCCAAGATCGAGGCCCGCAGAAGCGGGCTGGCACCAGCCGGGGGTTGCGGAAGTATCGTTGTTCCCGCGACCCCCGGCGTAGGTGTGAGATGGAACACCGGGGTGGTTTTAGTCAGAGGGAGTCTGACTAAAAACCACACTCAGGGGGGGAGTGGCCCAGGGTGGAGGACATCCAATGAGCATTTTCCAACCCGGAACAAAAAAAAAGGAGCGTAATTAGTAGCCCGGAATATGGAAGTTGGCGGTATGACGTCCTCACGCTTCGGAAAGCACGTAAGGCCGTCGGTCCTGGTCTGATCTCTCTCCGGTCGTGTTGAGTTACCGTCCCATCAGAACATAAAGAGCAGTATAATATCTCCCACACCGACCGATGACTAGTCTCCCCTGAGATTGGGTGCCGTGTCCGAAATTTGGTCTAGAGAACTATTGTTATTTGTTTTCCTACTTGACGCAATCCACTTATATTCATTGCAGGTGTGCTGGACACCATAATTATTCACAACACGTCTAAAACCTTCATACGGAGCTTCGACAAGATGGTCCGTTTACGTCAACTGCATGAGAAGAACAAAATCGAGTCGTCTCAGAAGGGGGTCGATGAGTTCTTCGATGTCAATATGCTGCCCGGACCAAGGGCTCACAGCGCTTTTTCTATGTCTGATTTAACTAACCAAAAACCAAAAAGTAAGTTTGTTTAATCTCAAAAGAAGAACTAATGCCTGGGTTTCACTAAGCTCATTTTTATAGATACAAGAGCAAGTCGTTAGTATCCTCAATCCTGCTTGGCTTATACAAAAATGAGGATACAAAATGACACAGAGGCTAGCTTCAAGCTATAAAAACGTATAGCTTTAAAACTCTTGGGAAATCTGAGCATAATATGAAAATGCTTATAATCCAAGGTCTGAATGCGTGATTTGTAGTTCCATTACACCCTCTATTTAACCGACTTCGAAAACGGAGGTGTTTCTCATTACGTCTGAATGTTTTTATTTTGTATTTTGGTTCAGCGATATTATCACCAATTGTGAACGGAATTTGGTGTTTTTTTTTTGGTTTTGTTAAAACGGCTGCAGTACTAATAAGTCTATTCCCTGAAATATAGACCTACAATGAGCAACCTAATGTTTCTGTTGCAGTGACAGCAATCGATTCTTCCTATACGTTCATGCCACGAGCGTTCTGGAGAACACGAACAACAACAACGCTCCCTTCCCGTGTGGCCATTTCCGCTTCATTGGGCCCTCCGCCACCACCAAGGCAGCCCCCGTCTGAAAAGGAAATCTATCCTATCAAAGGAATATTGAAGAAACCCATGCCTATGAAATTTATTTAGCGTAATATTTTTTTTTATAACTAGGTATAATAATTTATTATACCATGAAATCAAGTGTGTGCCTGATTAAAATTATTTTTTTATACTAACACTCGAGTATAATTTTTCATATTTGCCCACCAAATAGGAATTAGTACTACTCTTTTGATAGTCCTACTCATTTCCACAATAATACTCACAATCGCAGAACAGAGACGCGGTAAAGATTTCTAACAGTATTCTGTCTTCATACAAACGTTCGGAACGCGAGTCATACCTACGCGTCTCGAGTTCAGCCTACACTCGATATACTACAGTCGCAAACAGTCAAGAACGGTGTGATGGTTCTGTAAGCAGTAAGCGTGCGATTTGTGAATATTTGATTGAAATACGTACAAGTACCTACCTACTTACTTACTTGATGTGGCAGAGAGCAATTATATACTATATTGTGCTGTTTTCGGTCGCTTATATAATTGTTTCTTCTATAACGCACCCAGAGATGACATTTTTTTTAAATCACTTGGAACTTGCGAAAGGCAAGACTATAAAAAAAAATTATACCTAACCTAAAAGCGTAATTTGTTTCTTTTTTAATAGATAAATATTTCGCTTTTACCACCGAGTAAAATACGTGGATTAATATATACATCTATACATATAAATAAAATTGTAGTGTCTGTTTTTAATATTGAAATAACCGTTTTTTACTACATGTATATGTATAATATATGTTACGGCTAATACCCGAAGTGCGGCTACACCTAGTATTAGCCGGAGCTTAGGGCACCCCGACACGGACAGGTTAGGTTCGAACGAGATGACGTCATCTCGTTTGTGTTAGGTTACTTTAGACCCTGGGGACGGAAATAGGAGCCCGCCGTCGCGTGGCTACACCTAGTTCTAACCGGCTAAAACTAGGTGTAGCCGCACTAATACTAGGTGTAGCCGCACGAATACTAGGTGTAGCCGCACGTCGGGTATTAGCCGTAACATATATACACGGTAGGTACATACACCAAAATATTTTTTTTTAGAATTTTTGTCTGTCTATTGTTCCAGCTAATCTCTGAAATGGCTGGACCGATTTTGACGGGACTTTTATTGGCAGGTAGCTGATGTAATAAGGAGTAACTAAGGCTACGTTTATTTTAGAAAAATTCTTTTATTTTAGAAATTTGTTAGGCGGAACGAAGTTCGCCGGGTCAGCTAGTAAATAAATAAATATGTAGGGTGATACAGTATACACATGAGTGACTAACCTGCGCTCGGGGTAAATAAAAACTAGTAGGTTGTTTTTCGCTTTGTAGTGTTATGTTTTGGAAGTTGGTTTGTTTTTTTTGTTAAAAAGTTTTTTATTTTTCCCTTCTTACTTTTCGTTGATATTCCACTCCACCAAATGACACTTTCATCAGTTCCACTTCACCAAGTGACACTTTCTCAGTGCAAATGATTGCATTGTTGATAAAAATACCAAAATCGCTATATGTATGCCTATAATATTTGAGGAGTTCCCTCGATTTCTCTCGGATCCCATCATCAGATCCTGACCTGATGACCATAAATAATAAATGATTTTATTTCTGTAAGTTGGTTTGTACAAACACTTTTACATGTCGACCATGGGACCACCTGTGAAGTATACCCTTTCAAACAAAAGAAGAATTTTCGAAATCGGTCCGGGCGTATTTGAGTAATCGACGAATATATATTTAAAAAAGTTACCGACAAATTGAGAACCTCCTCCTTTCTTTGAAGTCGGTTAAAAATTAGCTTGTATGGCCACCTCTACGACCCTAAGGACCTAAAGTTATTTTTAAGACACCATAGTGTATACCACCCACCATCAACATCATAAGAGTATAAAGTCGAAGCGATGGTACGCACCGTTGCCTGTCCCATCTGCTTTTACGAATTACAGGCAAAATTCATTTTAGTGTGTGCAAGTAGTAACTTTAATGACATAATGTAAGCGGCATGATTTTGATCCTTTCATAAAAGATGTGTCCTCGGCCAGAAAGTGCCTGAGCCTTACGTTTTTTTAATTAGGAGTTTGTATGTTTTTAATTGAGGTTTTGTATTGAACATGAAATGTTGATTTAGTTTAAGCTTGAATTATATACTGTTTTCCTTTTTCTTTTTTGGTTGCTGTGTTGTTCACACTCTTTCTTTGCAATCTATTTTTAGAAGTGATGACTTTTCATTGGCTGTCAGCTTCACTTGCTATTTTTTATTCTGTTTGTTTTAGCTGTAAGTCGTTCATAATATTGTTAAATCTCTTCTCTTCAAAGAGTTAACAGGCTTCTCCTGGGTAAGCTCACTCCATCGTCGACTTTGTCTCTGTCACCTCTGACCTACCTATACAAAAAAAAAGAAGAAAATCCTGTCTTAGGAGTCAGTGTTCTACTGTCGCTTGTGCTTTTATCTTACCCCTATCAAGTAAACAATACTAACGCTAAATCAGCAGATTATATATGGAAAATGAAATATACATAGACAATAATATAAACAAGAAACAGAAAATTGTAATAAGAAGAATGATAAAGTAATGCTGTAAACACTACGGTTACATTTTACGTGGTTGCTTTACCTTATAATGCCAAAACAGAGATCCAAGTAACATGGTAGAATGCAAAGCGCCATAGTCATATTAAACTGGACGGAATGGAAGGTTACAAAACAAATTGAGATAAGAGTCGAAACGAAGCGACTCTTCGGCCTAAATATGCACTAGCATTAAAATATTATAAACTCTATCTCTACATAGTATAGATGAGTAGAACCGAGGCGTCTTTGTAGTGGGTGGCGAAGCACCGGTTTACGTAGAGCGGTGTCAGCACTGGTATACGCAGCAAGCAGCGTAGCGCCAGAGTATGTAGGATAGAATAGATAGCGATATGTAGCACTGGAACACGTCGCAAGCAGCATAGCGCACCTATATAGCGGTGTGTAGCATTGGCATACGTAGCAAGCGGCGACGTAGCGCCGGTGTACGTAATGGTGTGTAGCGCTGGAATACGTAGCAAGCATCGTAACGCCAGTTTACGTTGCGGTGTGTAGCACTAGAATACGTAGCAAGCGGGCCGTAGCGCCGGTGTACGTAGCGGTGTGTAGCACTGGAATACGTAGCAAGCGGCGTAACACGTAGCAAGCTGCGTAGCACCATGTACGTGGCGGTGTGTAGCACTGGAATACCAGTGTGTTGCACTGGAATACTTAGCAAGCGGCGTAGCGTCGGTAATGTGGCGGTGTGTAGCACATTGAGATAATATTATGTACTACAGTACATTAATACCTCAATGGTGTAGCACTGGAATATGTATCATGCCAAGTAGCACCAGAGTATGTAGCGCTGGAATACGTAGCGATGTGTAGCTGAAATACGTAGCTTGACGCATAGCACCGCTTGACAGGCTAACAATAACTTATCAATAACGTATACGTCAGTTTGACATATGTCGCAGAGATCCAGCTATCTTTTATGAAGGGTTCGCACCTTCATTATGGGATCATCATCATCATTTCAGCTGAAAGACATCTACTGCTGGACATAGGCCAAGCGTTGCTACAGTGATCGATCCCGTGCGTCTCGCATACATCGGATTCTCGCAGAATTAACCAGTTCATCGGTCCATCTAGAGGGAGGCCATCGAATGTTGCGTCTTCCGGTGCGCGGTTGATCTTTTCGGCACTATTGACCATCATCATCCGTTCTGCGAACAATGTGCCCTGCCCAATGCCACTTTAGTTTGGCAATTCTTCGGGCGATGTCGGTAACCCTGAGGCCTGATTGATTCTGTCGACTGTCAGTGTCAATGTCACGTCAAAAACAAAAACATTTTTAGGTTATGTTTACTAAAGTGTTTAGATGTATATAACACGAAAACTTAATAAAAAATACTCGAATAACGATAGAAATCATGAATAGCATACTAACTGAAGCTTACCAAGTTTTGAATGAGGAATCATCTGGTAAATATTTGTTTGAACCTTAAAATCGACACATTTTTATGTCGACGACGATGAAGATTAACTATAGGTATCTTTTAATTTTAGCTTTATATTTAGGCAGTAGTATAGCAGAAACAAATGATTTAGAGCCTCTGCAGTTCTATAGAGATTATGTGTCGAAAAATATCCCGGTAGTATTACGGGGCAGTTGTTCGCATTGGCCGGCTGTGAGGAAGTGGAATGGTGATTATTTCAGGTAAAAAATGCCTATTCTTCATCCTGATTTATCTGTCAATGAATTAGCTAGATGTCAATTATACCGCTCTAATCAGTATTAAACTGATTCATTTTTACTATAAATATGCTGTTGAAAATGGATAGTCACTGCTTCTTCATCATCTAATAAATTGACAAAAAATGCGCATGATAATCTTCTTTTTACCATTGCATATGACAGCTAATATTTTTTAAAGTTTACTTCTTTCTTTCTTTTTTAATATAAAGTTCACAATGCACACTAGGAATTTCTCCTATAATGTGGGTGCGTATACAGTCATTATAAGGTCAGAGACACAAACACCCAGAGCCGGAACAAATGTCTGTAGGTCATACATATTTGTTACGAGCGGGAATCGAACCAGCGATATGCAGTGCAGCATTCAATTGTTCAATCAGTGTACCAACTGTGCGCCCGAATTTAAATATAATATCCTAATTAAGATCAAAGAGTCTTAGAACATTACTTCCAGGTATTTTTTTAACATACAATTTAATACACATTTAGCACACCTTAAAATTTTTAACACCTACTTAACTAATGAGATAGTGATCAAGCGCAAGCCTAAATTCAAATAAAAAAAAAAATTGCATCTGTTTTCAGAAAAACAATTCCGAACAAGAAAGTGACTGTAGCAGTAACACCGAATGGCTTAGCAGATGGTATTACTGGAAATGAGAAAGGAGAAGAGTATTTTGTTATGCCTTTTGAAGTCGATATGACTATGACAGAGTTTCTGAACAGATTGGAACAGAAAAAGTATGTACCTATTTGCATTTTCAATGGCAAATAAAATTGGTTTTGTGAGTTGTTGAAATTCCTGGGTTCTGTGTCTGGTTGAAGGCATATCAGCTTAACAGCTGTTCCATAGGGGACTTATCTAATCTGGCAAAATGTGGGTTTAGGCAAGTTAAATAAAAGCTTGTAAACATGGATGTTATTATGAAAACAAAAATAAATTATATATTACTAGCATCTGCCAGCGACTTCACCCTTGTGAAAAGTGTTTTATCATCCCAAGGGAACATTATACTGGGATGAAAAGTAGCCAATGTGCTATTCCAGACTATATCTATCTCTGTGCCAAATTTCATCCAGATCCGTCCAGCCCAAACATACAAACAAACACACTTACAAACATTCGGCTTTATAATATTAGTGTGATTTGTGATGATAGACTCTCGTAGACCTAAGGATTAATCAAATGTGTCCAATGTATGAGCGCAATTATATTTTAGCTCTGGTGTAACCACCACTTGCACGTGGAGTTGGCCCACAGCAAACCATGTAAAGTGCCTGGCACGTAAGCTGGCAAGGTTTTGGCGTAGTGGGGTTCAGTTCGCGCATATTCCGCGAACTGACCAACCACCATATTGAGCGAACGGAACGTGGATGCGACACGATTGGTCATTCGATCCTTGTGTCAACTGACCAACCAATCGCGCGCTCGGAACTGTCCTAAACTTTCCCCGCGCCCCGCTTCACTACCAAAGATACCTAAAAAACTTAAAACTTCTGCGCATCTAATGACTCTTGCCAACTTAAGTGCTGGGGATTACATAAAACAATAAATAAAGGCACAGACGCCATGTCTGTGGATTTATTGTAAGGAAGGAGTGGTGTTTTAGTTGGTAGGCGCCTCTCCCTGCTACTTATAATAGTAACAATAAAAAAATAGATAATGTCAAGTAGGAGGCTAACAAGATTAATTTGTCTTAACCATTCACAATATTAATTTACAGAAAGGACTACATCCAGTATATACAGAAACAGAACTCGAATCTAACATTAGACTTCCCTGAACTGCTGCCAGATGTGTTACCAACCATACCATTTGCTAGTGAAGCCTTTAACAAGCAGCCCGATGCTGTCAACTTCTGGATGGGAGATGAGAGGGCTGTTACTTCAAGTAATCTTTTCATTATGGCTTCTTATATAATTTAAGATCTGTCAACACTACTCCTGAAAACTGGAAATTGTTGCACAAAATTTTATTTTATTTGGAAACCGCTCTCACCTACCCCAGAGCTGGTGGTGCATGCATGTTCTTTCATTATTGTATAATAAGTCATTTAATTATCTCTATCCAAACTAATGTTAGAATAAAATTGTTTTATGAGCGAAAAGTTGCCTTACTGCATTCGCAATTTAGTTTCCAAATTTGTAAACAAGTATATATTTTTGATAATAAATACCTTCAAATATTTTATGGCTTTAACAATAGTCATAGTCATTCTGAAGTCAACTTAATTTACACCTACAATAAAGACATTATTTCCTTTATGTCACTATTATCACTAAAATTGGTTTGGTGACCACTTTCTGTACCCACCATACCTCCATCTTAAAAAAATATTTACTGAACGAAAGTTTTTGAGATAGTTATATATAATTGCTGATGATATCGCTAAAGATGATATCAACACTGACAGTGCTCAAACTTTCTCGATTGGTTACTAAACTTTTTTTCCAGTGCACAAAGATCCCTACGAGAACTTATACTGCGTCATAGACGGCTATAAAGACTTCATCCTGATCCCCCCAACGGACCTGCCCTGCGTTCCCTACAAGAGGTACCCACAGGCAAAGTTCAAACGCAAATGTGACAAATGGGACATAGTACCAATAAACACCGCTAGAATGGAGGCAGATTCCAAGATGGGAAATGCAAGTAATGAAGAGATAGTTGGAAGTGATCAGGACTTAGGAGATAGAAGTGATGAAGAGTTTGATCATTCTGGAATGCTGCCTTGGATTAGTATAGGTGAGATCTATACCTTACTGCTTTGCCCGCGGCTCCGTCTGCATGAAAGTGAAAAGTTATTCCATAGACAACGCGTACGTTACTCCAACAAGACAGTGGCTCCTAAAGTGATATGAGTTACACGTAGAATTAGTGCGTAATCTGCTGTGAATGTGCGCCACATAACAATTTGTGCGTATTGTCGTTTTGGAAAAAAAAAAAACGAAAACAACGTATCCTGCTGGAGTAACGTTGTTCCAGCAGGAAAATTCCAAACGAATGAGCAGAGAGAGAAATATTGTGCATAGGTAGAAAGCTGTAATTAGTGTGTATAAAACACTAATTACATTTTTAGCACACATTTATGCATAAATCAACACCAGTCAACCTATGGGACAAGAACCCGGATTAACCCAAGTATGGCTATCGATATGTACGAAGCCGTCCTTTTTTTATAATAATTCGTATTTGGTCAGATAACCAGCTGTTTTTTACATTTTTGTTTTTGTTTAAATCTACTTAATGCGAAACATTCCAAGCTGAATATTTCACTAGATTTTTGACTAAACGCACAGGCGCACATACAATGGTTTAGAGATAGACGATTCTGCTAAACGTTACTCCAGCAGGAAATGCATATTTCATTCTAAAAGACCTGAAGAAGCACTAATTACATTTTCAGTGCACATTTATGCACATATAATAATATCAGCTCTCTGCCCATGCACAATATTTCTCTCCCCGAATGTTCCTGCTGGAACAACGTCTCTCCAGCAGGAATCGTTTTTACCGTTTTCTTTTTCAAAACGGCAACACGCACAATCTTTTGATGTGGCGCACATTTGCAGCAGATTGCTCACTAAATATACGTTCCACTCAAATCAGTCTAGGAGCTGCTTTCTTGCTGGGGTAACGTACTCAAGGAAACTTCTACTGGGATAAAAAAATATATTAAGAGTAGGTTTAGGTTGCCTGGTAGTAGTAGTAGAAGAAGGTTTCCGCACTTAAACCTCCATTTGATCCCATAGGTTGTCTGGCAGCTATAATTTTATATATTTTATATGCATTGTAGCCGGATTTTATTTTTGTAAAATACCTGAATTTTTTTTTGTGTACAATAAATGTATATTCTATTCCAACAAGTCATGATTGAATAAGTTACTTCTAGGCAAGCGTACTGTCGACCACATCATCGCTTACCATCAGTGAGATAGTGGTCAAGTGCGAGCCTATTTATAGTAAAGAAATTAATTCCTAGTAAATCATCTTCCGGACTAGGAATTAATTTCAATCCTAACTGATGACACCCGTTCACGAACAAGACGCATGGCCAATTCCAAAATAGTTAGAAAAAGCTGAACAGATGATATTTTCACTCCATTATCATATTAGGGTTATGGAGCTGCTCAAGGCTGCAGGAATCTGCTGGGTGCGAGACGTACAGGGCCGACTAATGTGGAAATCCTTCGGCTGAAATGATATTGATCAGTGTTATACAGCCCCATCTTGCCTCAGGCTAGTTGCACTTGAAATTTAAGGTGACAATACACATGCCTGTAATTTGCATGAATAAAATTGTACAAGTAGCCATTGTGACATTCACCAATCAGAAGTTATTATACTCATCATTTTTAACAACAACTAACAAACATAATTGTCTTTCTTTCAGACCCTCTAGCCCCCAACCTCTTAGAGTACCCAGAATATGCAAAAGCTCACGTATACTCTGTGCGCCTCAACAAGGGAGATTGTCTATACCTGCCTAGTCTATGGTTCCACCATGTCAGACAGAGCCATGGGTGCATAGCTGTAAACTACTGGTACGATATGGACTTTGATATTAAGTACTGCTATTTTAAGATGCTTGAGAAACTTTGTGGGAAGTATTAGAGGATAGAAATATGGATTAAATATGTGTTGCAAATTTAGTTTTCAAATATGTAAGTAAACAGTGTAATTTTTTGAATAAAAACTTTAAGACCTTTTCATTAAGTTCAGTTTGTGATACAACTTCAGTTCTTGTATGACTATTTCAATTGTACTAGTCATTCTAAAATCAACTTATGTGTATAATGTTGATATTTTAGTGGAAATAACATGAATTGGACAACAAATATTCCAATGAATACTTGTTGTCAAATGGATGCTATTAATAATAACCGTTTGTATTAGTCGATACTTACTAGTTATTTAGCTGTTTCTAGTGTATAATAATTTAAATAATATTTTATATGACTGCTTAATAAAAAAAAAACTTTCAAAAGACATTGCACATTATTTTACTAAACATAACAAAACCAAACAAGAAATACAAAATAATGAGGCTGGCTTTATGCTTCTTGACGACTTTTTTGGTACTGTCATGTGTATATTCTGAAATTAAAATTATTAATCGTTAAGGCCCTCAATGCGAGCATTCACGTATCGAGTATGTAACAAATTAAAAAAAAAAGGTATGAGAAATTAATTGGAGAAAGAAACAAAAATATTGTATCGAGTTATTCCCATCTGTCACCTTTCTTTGTCCCCCTAGGGGGACAGACCTGAAAATAACGTTTGATCTGTCCTTCTGTTAGCAACGAGGGCACAGTTTGAACCTTATTCACTCCTGTCTTTTTAGGGTTCCGTTCCCAAAGAGTAAAAACGGGACACTATTAGGGCTCCCACACCTAACTGCGAATTCGCAACGCATCGCAAATATCTCCGAGCTCGCACATACTAAACATATAGATATCGCGTCGTATCGCATCGCATCGCAGTTTTGTGTGGGCGCCCTTACTAAGACTCCGCGATCCGTCTGTCTGTCTTTCCGTCTATCACCAGGCTGTATCTCATGAACCCTGAAAGCTAGACAGTTGAAATTTTCACAGATGATGTATTTCTGTTGCCGCTATAAAAACAAATACAGAATAAAATTAATATTTAAGTGGGGCTCCCATACAAAAACGTGAATTATGTGCTGTTTTTTCCGATAATGGTACGGAACCCTTCGTGCGCGAGTCCGTCTCGCTCGCGTAACTAAGTTGTATGTAGTCAAATCAGAAGACTGATTGTTATTATACCTGCAATATCTACTGTGATTTATGGGACTGGCTGATTGAAAGAAAAACAAAAAAAAAAAAAAAAAATTTAAATACAGATGATTATAAACCCAAACCACTAGTCTTTTATTTTATGTAATGTTGCTTATTATGTTTGGCATTACTTTTAAGAATTAAAATGTTAAGTTCTATCGAGGACAAACAGGAATAAAAAGTTCCATCTATCCCCTTATCACTGATAGGGAACAGATAGGATTGAATAAAGTTCAAACTGTCCCCTTGTTGCTAACAGGGGGACAGATCAAACTTTTTTGCCAATCTGTCCCTCTAAGCGGACAAAGCAGGGTGTAAAATCGGAATAATTATCTGCTGATCAGATGCTTAATAGTCCCGAGATTTTTATTTATATGGGTGAAAATAGTTATCTCAGTTGATCATGATCTTCACTAAACTTCTAAGACGGGTAAGTACTTAAGGCATGTTCCCGTTGAGTTTCACCATTTTGTGTTACACTGTTACCCGTTGGGATAAAAATTACCGATTAGTAACACTAACTCAATGCCACGTTTTTTTTTCCATCAATTTACCCTGCAACATAATAGTAGGTACGTAATAGGATTACATTAGCATATTATTATATTTAAAATAGAGGAACAACCGACGAGGTGACAACGCTGTGCAGAGCGAGCGAAGCGAGCTCGAGAACTTAGGACATACTGACACAGATAGGTCATCTCCAGACAAAAATAGGAGCCCTCGACTTTGTCATTTGATATGTAACCCTATTACGTACTATTAGGTTGCAGTCTAAATTGACAGGAAGAAAAAACGTGGCATTGAGTTACAGTGTTACTAATCGGTAATTTTTATCCCAATGGATAACAGTGTAACACAAAATGGTGTAACTCAACGGGAACAAAGGATACTTAAGTGGAAATTCATTAGAAATATTCGCTTATGTAGCGTTTCATTTTTATTTTAGCATGGCAATAGCGACCATTGTACTTTTCCTAGTATCTCTTCTTAGGACACAAAACTATTTGTATATTTATTATTAGAACTACCAAGATCACGTAACCATAGATGGCGAAAATTTAAGGAAAGATCAACAATTTAGGCAGGTAAAGCACCTCTTTTTTCTGTGAGACACAAACTTTGTTAGATTACCATTATATCTGTGTACACGTTGGACCTCGATATTATGTACTCCGACATGCAGAGACCGCGTGGCGTGCGTATTCGCACTATTTTCAGACACACACACCGCGTATTGTTGTGTTATATACCATTATTATTATTATATACTTTTTTTTTATTTTTTTTTTATTTACCATTATGTCTAGGTAAACGTTGGACCACTGCGTGATGTAGTCCAACTTGCACAGACCACACTCCGTACACACTCCGACCACGTTCTGTGTGACACACAGTGTGATGTTGCGTTACATACCATTATGTCTGGGTACACGTTGGACCTCGGCGTGATGTAGTCCAACCTGCACAGACCACGCTCCGAGCACACTCCGACCACATTCTGTGTGACACAAACACTGCCCGGTGGCCAGGCACGCAAATAGGTCTCGTGGCACACGTAACCCTCGCAGAGACGGACTGATACGTTCGCTGTAAACAGCAAAAATATTTTTAAAAAATATCTAGATTTGGGTAGTCGTATGATTATCGAGATCGTTCTTTTCATAGTTTTTCAAACGCAGTTTTTTTTAGAGAAGCAGTTTTAAATCGGTGGTTATTCAAACCTAGATTTTACAAAGACTGAAGAATAGAAATGACTCTATAGGGTAGGTTCTCAGACGTAAAAAAACTTGTTGGTTTTACACAATATCTTAACGAACATCGGTAGTTTAGTAAGTTACACTCACGTCCCATATAGTCTTCATCAGGCCAGTGTACAGGCAGCGGAAAGCGGCTGGCCAGTTTCTGCTGCGCCGCGTCTTCTGCAGGAATGCACTGGATGCGACCGCCTCGCACCGGCATCTCGCAGCAAATGCCGCACATGTTCATCTCGCGTAGCAGTGTACCCTGAAAAGAAAACATATTTAGAAGCTGAAAGTGTAACAGGTGACTGGACACGAAATCAATTGATGGTCGATGCATCCAAGTGCCATGCATCACATTAGATTGATCAAACGATGAATGTCATCGTTCGACCGCAATCCAGAGTTGTTGTTGCACAATAAAGTTGCATATTAGCTACGAGTTACTGGCAACATGGTATGTTGCGTTGATGGCAACGTGCAAAAGCTTTGTTTCATCACAGAGCTTGGAACGCCTCATTGGCAGTGCCTGAAACGCTAGTGGCACAGCAGCAGCAGTGGTCATAATATTCGTGGCCGCGCTGAACACAACAGTACACACATAGTGTTCCAACTGTCATAACCTTGGTCAAAATTGTCACGGGACGTTTATTTTTATATGACAATGCCGACTCTAGAAGTGACCACTAAAGTGTCTCAGTGAACTGATACTATGGTAACACTGTTTCTCGCATTCATTCATTCTTCATCGCATCATTCCTGAAAACCATGTTGCACAACTATTTCTTCATAAAATATTTTATAACGAAAGACCTTATAAAGATAGGTTCTTACAGTAACCTAGCCTTAGAGTATTCCCCTTAATTAAATGGACACAACATCCTTTCAAAGTTCATACTCATCATCATCATCATATCAGCCGAAAGACGTCCACTACTGGACATAGGCATCCCCAAACCGTCGAAACATTGACCGGTCCCGTGCGTCCCACATCCAGCGGATCCCCGCAACCTTCACCAGGTAATGGGTCCAACTAGTGGCAGGCCTTCCGACGCAACATTTTCCGGTTCGCGGTCGCCACTCTAGAACTTTTCTGCCCCGTCGGTCATCCGTTCTGCGAGCAATGTGCCCTGCCCACTGCCACTTAATTTTGGCAATTCTTCCGGCTATGTCGGTGACTCTGTTTCTCTTGCGGATCTCTACATTTCTGATTCGATCACGCAAGGTAACTCCGAGCATAGTCCTCTCCATTGCCCTTTGGGTGACTGTAAGCTTTTTAATGAGGCCCATTGTGAGCGACCACGTAACAGAGCCATAGGTTATCACTGACAACACACACACTGGACTCTGGACATCATAGACTTTTGTCTTGAGACACTGGTAAGTTGGAAAAGACACCGCGCAACTTCCCGAACGTTCAAAGTTCACCAAAGGTCAATTCCTTACCTGGTAAAATCCCCTCGCCAGTTGGCTCTTGACTTTTTTGACACACTGGCACTCCCTGAGCCCCAGCGTGGCGCACTCAGCCGCATGGCAGGTCCCGTCTGACAGACACCGGCCGTTCAGACCGCACCGGCAGGTCGACGAGAGGACTGCACATGTGCACTCTTGCTCCTGGGTTCTGCAGTTCTGGGGATGATAGGTCGTTTAGTAGCTACAAAACGTTGATACATAAGGTGTTATTAACAGATACGCCAATTTGGAGTATGTATGATTCAGATTTTTAGGGGCAGTCAGTAGCTACCTAGTCTATGAATGCACATATTGACGAATTCACTCTCCAAAGTTGGCGGTTTTGGGTGGCATAACACTGTTGAAATAACACTGAATGGTCAGGGTCCTTAGAAATCAGACACGCACCTACCTACATACTGACGCCTTTTTATCGAGTATCACCTGCCCGCAACGTAACTTTCCTAAAAGTGCAGGGCTATGTATAGCAACAAAGGCAACTTTATCTTAGCAGACGCTGACAAGATCTGCCTTAGGGTCGTTTGTTCACGAGGCACCGCACGACATGTTTTTCGGTCACGGTTTTTAACCCACGACACACTGCATACGGTCTGTCGTCCGTTCGTTTGTTCACTAGACACGATTCTGCAACGACACTGCAGTGCACTTGTACCTATTGTTTTATAAGCGCGTGAGTGACGAACCACGCGTGAGCTGTGCGGTGCGTGTCCTGTCGTGTCGTCAAAAGTCAAAAACGTTTATTTCAAATAGACCAATTACCTACAGGCACTTTTGAATTGTCAAAATGTCGGTCAGTCAAACAAAAAAGTGAAGCTAAATTGCACGTTCCAAAGAGTAGATCTCTGGAGAAGAACGTGCAAGAAACTCCATGGACACTCTTTTAAATCATATGTGTTACATATAATGTTTGGTTACATATTTCTTGTTGCTTCTATTATGTGAGCACAATGTAGATAATAATAAAAAAAAAATATTAAAAGATAGAAACTGAATTAAGCCACTGGCAGCTAAGAAATGACCAGTCTCATCTGACGGCGCGTCAACAAGCGCATACCGGTTTTGTTCTGCCGCTAAATCGTCACCGCAAATAAACAGAACAGACATAGCGGCATCGACGACAAAGCCGAAAATCCGTATGAAAATCGTGTCGCGTGTGGTGCGGTGTCGTGCAATGAACAAACGGTCCATACAAATATATGGAGCTCTGAATCATGACCACATTTTGTGGTGTCGTGTGTCGCGTCGTTAACAAACGACCTAACGTAAGATTTCAAATCTTAAATCATGACACGGATAAGGTCTCAGTATCCACTCAACTTAAAAGCTTTATCTAAATTTTCGAAAATAAAATAAACACCGAAATACAAGGCCAAGGCCATTATAGATTTCCATTATTCCAATATGGGTCGCTACGCCATAGGGCTTAAATCTGACAATGTTGATTCAAGATGTTCGCTTCTGTTCAAACAGAATTCGCAGTTGGCGGGTGATGCTTACAATCAACTATCCGGCACGCTTCGGCATTAAGGGATGAACAAAATTTAGAATTGGATTGACCTACGGCAAATAATGGCGGCGAATTGTGTCTGAAATGTTTTCGGGGTCTTTAGGATCGGCACGAAGTCTAGGTTCTTTGCGCAAGACTTATTTAAGTTAGACAAAGCACTTTAAATATAAATTACGAACAAATAACAATACACTAAATCAACCCATCAAAATTTCTAGGATTACACATAGATTCCGACATGATATGAAAGACATATATTGAACAAGTATGTACAAAACTAAGTCGTTATTCATATGCCATTTATATGCTTTTCACGCTTACACCGCTGAACCGAAGTAAACTTCATCTAAATCGGTTCAGCAGTAGTATGCAGATAGTTTGAGACCCTGGGAAGGACATAGGATAGTTTTTATCCCGGAAATCCGGTGGCCGTTTGTATGGTGAACCAGAGGGCGGCCCACACACCAACGATATTATAGCGCGATGTAAACAATAGGCTTTTCAAAGTAATTAGTAATAATGCTGCGCAGTCGACGTCGCAGGCAACAACTAGTAATAAATAAAGTATATATTTGTTAATAATATATTTGTTTTGGGTAATCTCGGAAAGTACTAACTTGATTTCGAAAATTTTTCACTGATATAAAAAATTCTCTCACTGAAATGAAACTTCAGTATCGCCATAGACTGCTTTTTATCCAGAAACAAAATAACGGGTCCTGTGGGGTGGGGCACGTGAAGTGAGGTGAGCGAAACCGAGGGCGAAAAGCTACTAGAATATAAACAGAAAGGACTCATCAATTAATTTCTCATTAATGGGAGTTAACTTTTCTGTTTGTTCATGGGAACCGATTCAATGTTGAGCTCAGGCAGAGGCGGATCCAGTATTCGTGGTGGTGGGTATAGGGTTGGTTCCATGGTAGAACAAAAGCAATGGTTCTAAACAAGGTCTTTTCCTCCTGCTTCATACCACTTACCACTAAGACCCAGTTTTTTAATTGGAAGTTAACTCAATCAATGGTTAAATATAAATCAATGGTTTAAAATTTAGGTAAAACGTATTTATTCATCAATTGTTGGCATCAAAAATGGTGAAATAAATTGTAGAGTTAATTATATTGTAGAGATCATTTACTGGACAATAAAATAATGAATAAATGCGTTTTACCGATATTTGAAACCATTGTTTAGAATATTAAACCATTGGCTGAGTTAAATACGGATCAAAGAACTGGACCTTAGTAGGTATTTTCTTTTAGATACTTGCCTTAAATGATTTTGCTAATTTTAGGGTAATCATTTTGTATAACCTACATGTTGTTCCTTGCAGAAAAGTGGAACAATCATACGGTGTTAGAGCGAGCGAAGCGAGCTCGAAAATTTAAAAACCCAGCCTCGGACACATTAGCTTTCTTTTGACAATTCATACAGGTATTGAATTGAGAGAAACTGGGTGCAAGAGTCCACTGCTGTATATATGCCTCCCCCAAGTTTCGCTACACTGATCAGTCCTGTGCGTCTCGCATCCACCGGATTCCTGTAACCTTAAGGGTCCAGCGGTCTAGCTGGTGGGGTTTTGGTCTTTCCAACGCAGCGTCTTCCGGTACGCGGTCACCACTCCAGATCTCCTTTCGGCCACATCAATCATCCGTTCTGCGAGCAATGTACCCTGTCTGCCACTTCAAGCTGGCAATTCTTCGGGCTCTGTAGGTAACTTAACTCCTGCAGATATCCTCATTTCTGATACGATCACGCTAGGAAACTTCATAACCCTCTTTACTGTGATATTGTATGTAATATTTTTTTTTCTTATGTATGTAATATTTTTTTTTCTTATGTATATGTATATATTGTTGTTTTAATTAAATAGTTATTTTAAGCAACTAATTTCAATATTTCGTTTTTCCAAGCTGTAGTTATTTATTTATATTTTTTAGAGTTTTGTTCGTGCTGACGTCATATAGTAGTCTAAATGGAGTGAATGGAATAGGACTTGACCTTGAAATTGATGCTTGACACGTACAAAACAACGACCTACTTGCACAAATGACTTTTTTTTTGTAGGCATAATATTGCCCCACACTAAAAATTTATTTTTGTATCGTGGGTGCGTTTACATACATTTAAACTCACATATCCAACACCCAGAGCCGGAACAACTATCTGTAGGTCATACAAATGTTTGTCCCGTGCGGGAATCGAACCCGCGACACGCAGCGCAGCAACCAATCGCTCAACCACTGCGCCAACCGTGCGCCCAAAATGCCAACAAAAAAAAATCTATAAAAGCGTGGGGGGCTTTTTAAGATATTTTCAAAATGTCTCTACTTTTACCAATATCTGTCGATAAAATATTTATTTATTTGTTAATCACACTATTCTTAATTTAAATTTATTGATAATTATTTTCTACTTTTTAGTTTGGTTTTCTATTAAAGCGTGTTTTTTAGTTTTCTTAAACTATTATTTCTTTTTTACTTTTTAGTCGTCAATAGCTAATCCTAAAGATCCTGGTAAGGATAATGGGACAAACTATTTAAATTATTGTCATCGGTCCTTGATAACTGTGAAAAATTTCAAATCAATCCGACATTTTGAAGGAGGTGAAAATCACGTTCAAAGATTCCGTTACATAGATCATAGATACATACATACCAAGCCAATAAAAGCGTGTTAAAAAGAAGCAAACGCTATCAAAGCGATATAGTCGGTTTCACAGAAAACGGGAACACGTGTCCCCATGCCCCCTCCCCTTGGATCCGCACATGCCCACAGAATCGTGTTACCTACTCCAATGCAATAAGAACTTAAAAGATACTTAACATTTTGATAACGTACTGTTAATAAGCTCCTAAAGTCGGTGTAAAAATAACTTTGTCAATTGATAAGCTACTATTTTAAATCTGAACAAACTTCTGTACAAGGTAGTTGTAAGGAATGGAATGCTAAATTGAAAGAGAACTTCACAAATATTTTTCTCACAGGTAACTATTTTTCCTGATTGAATAGTGTAGATTGTTAACTAAGATACAGTACCCATGTCAGGACAGCTGTAGGTTATCTGCGTAACTTCTTTTATAGGTAATATCGTTCATTTCTTCATAAAGTTTAAAAATCCATCTCCTCGACAGCATTACGAGGAGAGGAGGAGAATACATATTAGCGAGCTGGCTGGCCAAAACCAAAAGCATGATTTTATTTTTAGTTCGCTTCTTGAGCAGTCGGGTTTTTGGATTTTATGAACTCTCTCACTCTGGCTGCATTAAAATTGGATAATTAGAAAAATGGCGGATTTCGGACACCATATTGTGCGGAACAATTTTTTTATCTTCCAAACCTATCATGTGGGGTATCATTGAACAGGGATTTTAAAATGAAGGCAGTGTTTGTTGGTAAATCATATTTTTATCAAGCGTACCGTTTGCGAGATATATCCCGTCAAAGTTATGATAACTAATTTTTTAAATTACCCGACTACGGCGCGGGCGTCGCAAAGTGTTATTGTTGATCGTTATGTAAGTATGTATGCATTTATGTTCATTTGTTCCCCCATGCTCTGCAAAAACACCAAAATACTTTAAATAAAAAATAAGTTCAAAAACTAAAACCCGACTACTGAAAAATTTAGTTTTTGAACTTATTTTTAACATATAAGTGTTACATATTTTTGAAATCACCACTAAAACCCTTTATTTTGATACCCCACATTTGATAAGATGGGTGGGGAAAAAAATTGGGCCACCACAATATGGCGCCCGAAATCCGCCATTTTTCTATTTACCAATTTTAATGTAGCCAGTGACACTTGCAGGGTTAAGACGAATCGATTGAAGTAAGAATCACCAAAATCAGCCAACGCGTTTTGTCTCTAGAACGCCACATAGGAACAAATACGCATACATACATAGACTGATAAACACATTACCGTCCTTCAGCAGTCGGGTAAAAAGGGATAGTGCTCTTTATCCTATATAGCTCTCGCACAGTGAAACCATGATAGTTTTAACAGGTTATAGTACGGCATCTGGTCCCATGAATATATGGTTTGATATTTAAACTGCCTCCCCTGCCATCCTTCAATCGGTATAGAGCGGTCTGATACCGATCTCTTGGTAAATATGTAAGTTAAGTTGCTTTTTTTTGTTTAGTTTCTAAACCCCAGTTTATACTGTAAAACTAAACTTCTAAAAAGGGTAAATCTACTAGCACTAAACAAATAAAACTACAAGTTAATTAATGCATGACTTTTATTACAATAAATGACAATGAAAACATTCTATAAATAAATATATAATCCAATGCATTTAAAACCACTTAAAACCCTTTACAATTATAAATAAAATACAAGAAGCGATGGAAGTTTTACCTACACAAAGCTTTGGTCTCTTGATCGAAACGCATAACGCTGCGGTATGCGGTGCCGGAAACATAACCGTATCAAAAACATCTAGAATGGTCAGCGGTGAGGAGGGGTCGGGGCATCGTTGCCACCACATACGAACTAAAGACTTGACGTGACAAAAACCTGATTCGTGCAAGCAAAGTTTTTGGCATAATTTGAACGGACCAGCCGGGCGAGCTCAGCCTCTGTGATAGGCTTGAATCACACATTTTATAACGATTTTTGTTCCCAAACTGTGATAAAAATGTAACTCAAGCCTGTCACAGTAAGCCGTGTTCACCTGGCAAGGGGTGTACTCCCTAAGCACGAAGTCCGTAGTTTCGGCCTTCGTTACGGGCGTTTTCTACTCCGTATCACATACGGACGCATGATTCGTGCGTGGCTCGAACTACATATGAATGAAAACACAATTTGACAGTTGTACCTACTCCCGAGGTGTTTTTACCCGTTAAAAAAATTGAACTTTACACTTGTTTTTTTTCACTCCGAAGTTTCGGAGTACTGTCGGACGGGGCATGTAACTACGTTGAAGGAGATAGGGGGTAGACCCCTGACACAACACCCATCAAAGAGGATTATTAGTCCGGCATCGCAATCGCAGCATCGCGAGTTACGATCAAAAGAATTCAAGAGATCAAAGCTCAACCTACGTAAGTATACAATGGATGTCAAAAATAACACTTTACAAAGATTACAAGGACGATGGAAACGAGGAGTAAACTACTAACAATACCACTCTTTATGAGGTCTGCGAGCTGGCACTTGGGCGTGCAGCATAGTCCCTGGGATGGGTGGCACATCGCCGAAGGAGCCACTGCACACCCATCTTTGTGTAGCGTGCTGAAATCCATATTTAAACTATGATGGTGATTTTTGGGTCTGCTCTATAAGTCTACAAATGGGTTGGTGCTTAGATTTATACTCATATCTCATACTACACGACCTTGAAGACTTTTCCTAATCGATATACAAAGTCTCCGGAAGAAAGAATGTGGCCTTACCAGAATCTTAACATTAAGAATATTAAAATTGGTATCATTGACGAAGTTCCTCTTGTCATAAAACTTGTAACAGATTCTTTGGTTGCAAATTTTAGGACACATTCGTAAAACGCGGACAAAAAGAACAGACCAGCTGCGTTATTGCGTAAGTGAATTCGACAAAGCGAAAGCCATCAATCGACCAATCACATGCGAGATGAAAGACGCGATGTGAAATTTCTTTACCCTTAGCTTGGTCGAGTTGCAATAACCACGTTAGATCCCAAATAAAAAATAATTAACCAAACTTCATCCAAATGGCCAAGTGAAGGGAAAACAATCTTATTTGGATACAAAAGACAAACAAGTACCCTTCTTCGATGACCATAGCGCCGCCACTGCGAGGAGTGCAGCAGGGGTCTTTGTGGATGCACCGGGATGGCAGGCCGCAGTCACAGTCTTCTCCTTCTTCTACTATGCCTACAGTATGAGAAAATAAACTGATATTAATGTTATTTATAGCGAATCAAGAGTGTTACTTCAAGGCAAACATGTTCCTTCGTCGACCGTATTATCGCTTACCTACCTACCACCAGGTGAGATAGTGGTGAAAAATGCGCGAACCTATAAATATTATGAAAATAAAAAGCTACAATTCTAAGGAGACATACGATCTTTTAACGAGAAACGCGAGCAAGAAAATCTATAGAGATTTTAGTAACGCGAAAGTATCGAATACCCGTATTTATAATAGTCACAGCGGATCTTTGTGTCTCTGAACGCGGTTTGTCATCGAGTATACTGCATAGAGTAACCGAGATAGGACGATGTGACAAACGTAAGCGAGTGAAAGAGAAAATTATACAATGCTATCTTCACTTTCAACATTGACAAAAAATAGCTACTGCACAGGGTCTTGCAGCCAATTCAGAGACACAAAGATCAGTTGTGAGTATTATACCTAATTGATGTCTATTGCTCGGTTAAATAGTTGTTTTGTTTCTAACTGTACCTACAGTGTAGTCAGTAGGTACAAACCAGTAACAACCACTTGTCAACTATGTCATATCAATCTCTAATTAGGTAATCAAACCCTTAAATTCATTCATTTACTGGCAGGCAACGTACAGCCTAAACAGTTTGGTCTAGTAGAGTCTAGATATCGCACAAGTGTTCCATACCTAACGAAAGTAAGCATTAAGGAACGGTGTTTGAAAGTTTGTTATTTCAACCGAGCACAGCATAAATTTTAAAAGAGGGGTGTAGTGTGTATCTCTGGACGGATGAACCGATTTTGTTTGAAAGACGACTTTGTCGAGAGTGTTCTTAGCTGTTTGATGAAAATCGGAACAGCCGTTCAAAAGTTATGCGCATATGACTCTTTGAATCGCT
Source organism: Orthosia gracilis (assembly GCA_947562075.1). NCBI lineage: Eukaryota > Metazoa > Arthropoda > Insecta > Lepidoptera > Noctuidae > Orthosia > Orthosia gracilis. The sequence continues at coordinate 11,666,603 of OX387265.1, forward strand.
GTATTTTCGCAACATATCTATTGTAATCACGTGTTTCGATGGTTTGTCGATGGAAGCGTGTCTACTATATACATTTGTGTCAGGGGAAACAAATAATTGAAGCTATTATTTTAAAAAGACGAACACAGATACCATTCCCACAATATGGCCGATCCTCCTCCATCAAACAGTAGCTCATGCTGCTCAGCGTGGCAGCGATCAGTCGCTTGCTGCACACAGAGAACTCAAAGTTGAGGCCGTTGACCGCCGTAGTGGACTGCGAACCCATCAGGTATCCGCGGCAGTCCTGGTTCGGGAAGTTGTCGTCGTGGTGGGCGCCGAAACTGTGGCCTGAAGGTGAGAAGTGTACGGCTTGTGAACTGTGAACCACTGGTGGATTCAAACAAGCCATGCGCATTCCTTTCAAAGAACTGGCGATGAAGGTTCTCTTGAGGTTTGCTTTAGGCGACTAGACACTAGTTGCTTAGAGCAAGGTCCAGGAGTAATTTGTTTAGCAAAGTATGGTATCGGTAATTATATGTTATGTCCATTGTTTCTCGAAGACTTTTTTTTAAAGCATTGCTTGTAGTTTGCGAGTGTTTTTTCTCATGAGACCCGGGTACAGGATCATGATGCTACCCAAACTACTAGAAAGTTTTAAAACTTACTAAAAATATTCAAGCAGGAAAGTTTAGAATCCTTACCCATTTCATGGGCGAGAGTTAAAGCAGCGATCCTCTCGGGAACCCTGCCCGATTCCTCAGTGGTGGCGTGCGCTATAGCCAGGGTATTGAAGGAGCGGCCGTACGCGCGCCGGTCGCACAGACCGCCCGCTGCTCCACCCACCCCTCCACCGAGCGAGGTGAAACTGAGTGTAGATATGAGACGATAACAAAAACTGAATTATTGGTATGGTGACACTTGACTTCAGAAGTCATTATCATCTGCCAAGCCTTTTCGTAACTAACAAGGAAAGGTCTAAAATTGTCCGGCTCCGATTTGATTTATTTTGATATATGTTGGAGAGTAGTCTAAAATAACAGACGTATTTTTTTAGCTGCCCAATCTCCACCTATTGGGAGAAATTGTACTGCAAAGTACTGAAAAGTGACTAAACCTATAACTTCTCTGGAGAGTTTTGTTCAAGCAAATTGCTAGTTTGATTATAATGTTTGAGAACATGAATAAATAATGAGAACGGGTTTTGTTATATCGGCTCATCTCATATTTTCGAAACGATGAAAATATAAACCTTTGAAAGGTGTTTTTTTAGGAAAATATGAGTTTTTTTTTTAGCAAATCGGAGCCAGCCAGTTGGGTACCTTCCCTTGTACGTTGAAGTCTGCTTTCAGTCCTACTCGATGAAAATAAATCAGTTATTTACTTATAAAGTATGACTACCTATCCTAGTAATCAGTGTTAGGTATACTGGGTAACACGATTGCGATACTCCTTGGCAAGATTGGTACTCAGATCTTCAGACTTCTTGCTTAACGAATTTCAATGATCTATTAATGACAACCGGCACGGGCGTACCCAGCCATGTGCGGCAAAAGAAAAGAAACTCGAAAAATACTTAGTAGATACTTCAGACACGGACTAAGCCTGTCGGGGATTTAGGGCAGCATGCATTCATCTGATAGTTTGTTCTCTTAAACAGTAAACTTTTAGTTTCGAGCCAGGATGAAGGGTGGGGCAAGATGCCCCATCTGCCCGACCGTGGGTACGCCCATGACAACCGGTACAAACGGCTTAACATAGGGTTCTTAGTATGTAAGTATGGGATAGTATTCATCCAAGGCTTGCATTTAATCTTGAAGTTCGACCCAGCTGCTATTTAGTCTCGATTTCAGAAGTTGTGACTTCTATATCCTTATTCACTGATCAGTAAATGTATTGTCTCTCCAGCTTACAGAAAGTTCACAAAATTAATCGGGTAGTCGGACATTCTTGGCGTAAATGGTTTGATTTTGATGACTTTTTGCCCATTTGAACCTATAAACTTTTTAAGGATCATCTCATCAGCCGAAACACGTCCACTGCTGAACATAGGCCTCCCCCAGGCGTCACCACACTGATCGGTCCTAACTCCCGCAGCCTAATTGCGCAAGTGAATTCGGCAAGGCAAAGTGTTTGCCCGCCATCTATCAACCAATTTCATAGACGGGACTTTAGGCTGCAGATCGTCGCTCCACCTAGAGCGTCTGCCGGTACGCGGTCGCCACATCGTCTTTAAGGATCGACGACACGGTTGGCGTAGTGGTTGAGCGATCGGCTGCTGCGCTGCGTTTAGCGGGTCCGATTCCCGCACGGAACAAATATTTGTATGGCCTACAGATAATTATTCCGGATCTGGGTGTCTTGTGTATGTGGGTTTAAAAGTTTGTAAACGTATATATGATACGAGTACTGGGCGATATAATAAAAGTATCTGCTTACCTTAAACCCAAAGTCCTATTATGGAACGCGTGCCCTGAGAAGGCAACTCCAAGGCAGACTTCAGACAGGCGGCGCAGTCTCGCAAACCGCATCAGATAGGCACGTCCATCGATCGCCTTCTTTGTCAGGAGGTCTCCGAACACACGCTGGTTCGTGTCGTCTGAGGTCAGCACTAGGATGTACTTTACTGAGAAACCTGCAGAAGAAACTCCTGTTCAATATGTTTTGTGAGGTCTAGAATGAAAGCTAGATATATCAAGATGTTCATTGATTTCTGTATTTTTATCTTACTTATCACACTAATATTATAAAGGCGAAAGTTTGTGAGTGTGTGTGTGTGTTTGTTTGAATGTTTGTTACTTCTTCACGCTCAAACGGCTGGATGGATCTGGATGACATTTGGCACAGAGATAGATTATAGTCAGGAATAGCACATAGGATACTTTTTATCTCGGGATTATGTTCCCTTGGGATAATTTTCAACATTCACGCGGGCGAAACCGCTGGCAGAAGCTAGTTTTATTTTAATGCGAAAGTTTGGATGGATGGATGTTTGTTACTCAATCACGCCAGAACGACTGAACAGATTTCGATAAAATTTGGCACAGAGATTATAATCTAGAATAGCACATAGGCTACTTTTTATCCCGGTATAATTTTTCCTTAGGATGATAAAACAATTTCAAGCGGGCGAAGCCGTTGGCAGAAGCTATTAAGCTGAATTCAAATAAACACTTCTCCTTTTACATTTCTTAGTTGCACCTTGAATCTGGATTACTGAGCGCTTCTATTATAACAGAGTACGTAAAATGACTACTGGCATAAAAATCATAACCCTCCTTTTGGCTTCGGCGTAGTCGGGTAAAATAGAGAGTGTACCGCGCCCCCCCACGCTCTGTCCGCCGTCGCCCCGATGACGCCCGGTCCCTTCCCGCACTCAGACCTCACACCGCTAAATACACCTATAGATCGACTACGGCGCAAGTCAAACCACGTGGTGTCTCAAGTCGTGATCGTGTGAGTCGTCAAGATCAATCGTGGCACGCACTGTACTATGGTGAACCTCTGGCTAACTCTTCAGGGAATATAGACGTGGTTTTATGTTATCTGTCTATTGTTTCTATATCATCCCCACCCACAATAGTGTCAATACGTATTCCTTAGCTCAAATTCAAGCTTATCAAGTGCGGCACGGGCCCTTCACTTATAACGCTACGGTTTTAAAGAAGTTAGCAAAAACTAACCAATATTATCAGGGATTCCATCTTCATTAAAATCCGCGTTCCTAAATATTATATCAGCTTGTGCGACAGCATGCATCATTCGTCTCACGACGTGGTTCAGGCTCGAGTTGGCGTCTTTCTCGAAGAACTCCTTGTCAGCGAGGAGCAGGAGGTCGCAGATCCTCGCGCGGGCAACTCCGGGGACTTTCTCTCGTTCTTCTATCCGGAAGGGGAAGTAGGGGACGCGTTCTAAAACGTTGTACTGAAAAAGAAGATGAACGGTTAGCTTTTTTGAGAGTCCTATAGGCCCGAAATATTCCAAAAAGAAGCGATTATGAGGTTTTCAAATTTGTCTACGATGTTGTGGATATCTGATGAGTATGAGAATAAGGGGAACTATAGACAGTGCGCAAAGATCTTTCTACGTGATTGGACAAGCCGTATGAACGTTGTGGTTATGCTCTGCCATTGGCCCAAGTTCATACTATGGAAGTATATTTGACCGGTAAGGTTTACACGACCCCGCTCCAACACCGCCTTACACGGAGATGACTGCTCGCTGTCCACGCGCTTACAGCTATCAGTTAGCTAGTTGTCCACAAGCCGACCGCTTTTACCTTACCGTTTTTCGACAAGCAAGCAACTTGCTTCAAGCGAGCAGTCTGCGTCTAAGTGCGAGCGTACAGCGGGCAGGCAGCCCACTTGAAGCGTGTGGTAAGCGAGACGTCAGCTGTCGAGTGGTACGATAGCGGTAAGCCCGCTTACAGGTAATTTGTGTCAATGTAAATTATGTCTACAGTACAGACGCCCTGACGCTCACATTTCAATGAACATTATTTTACCCGGTTGGAAGCTGTGTCGTATAAGATAAAATGAAACGGTGATATATAGATATTACCCTCATTAATTTCCATAATGAATCTTGTGCTAAGGCCAAGTACCCACTCGCAGCCAGCTCGCATACAAGTTGCATTACTACATTGCGGGCTACCAAGGAATAACATGATAAAACGCTCGATCGTGTCCCGCAATATAATCAAACTTGCTAGCGAGATGATTGCAGGTGGAAACACGGTCTAAGACGTTTAACAGGACCCGAAATCAGCAAAGAGGATGATCGCAAAGCACTTAAAAATAGTCTAATTGATGTCTGGCAGCTCTGCCAACACTATAGTAAGCCATCATCTTCACCTGATCACCTGTGCATGATCGCGTCGAGACCGGGGTACTGCCATGTTATCATTTTCGAAGGCACCGAAGAACTTGTGAGGGTCGTCGTTTCCATAAGGGTCCGCGTGGAGAGTTCGGTTGCCTGTTGAATAAAATAAAATAAAATTTAAAAAAAATATTGCATTCTACGTAATTTATCAAGTACTAGACGCGCATCGATCGACAATCTTTTGAACACGTAATCCTGACACGGTAACTTGCGAAAACACCCCGATTGAAACAGTAAAACGCCCATTACTTTTGAACGGCTGAACCGATATTCATAAACCATAGCTAAGAGCACTAGCCCGATAAGATACATATCCCGTGTCAAAAAGAGACACATATACTAATATCACTCACGTTGTTAATGTTAATGCTTTTGGTAGATCCCGTTTAGATTTAATAAGTTTTGGTCGCCTCATTGCCCTAGTGACAACAACCACGTCTTTCAAATGCTTCTGACAACATGAATGGCGACCTAATAGTTGAAAGCTAGTTCACCCTGCCGGCGAGAACTCTCTCACCACAAATTTGTCGCAGCGACAAGAGCTATCAAAGATAATACTCGCTCAGCGATATTCGCTTGGCGGTTAGAATTCATGCCTAGAGATCAATCAATCAACGCGTGCAGGACTGCCCGCCCGAGCGAGTGGTGCGAATGATCGCCCGTCGCACAAGAATACACGGTCTCGCCAACTCGTATCCAGGTTTTAGCTCTACTTGCTGCTCGCTGATCGTCGGTGGAGGCACAAGGGCCTTAGGCAGAAACGTATATATGGTACACAGCCATATTACGCCGGATATGTTGAAGTAGTTAGAGTCATTTCCTCCTATTGCCATCAATCGGCCACAAGTCCAATCTCCAGGTTGCTACTGAGAAATGCCAGATGGAAAAACACAATAACATTATGATCGACTCGGGCATCGAACCTAGTCTCTCATACTCCGGTCGCGGATAAATTTGAAAGAGAGTTAACGCGGCCCTGTCTTAAGCAACTGAAGGAACACGGGTGGGTTTTAATCAGTAAAAGTCTGACAAGCCTTCCCGCTTAACCCGGAGCGGGAGAAGTCATTGGATGATTTCCAACTCAAAAAAAAAAAAAATACAAAAAAGACTCTCATACTCCGCAGCTCTAACGAGATAGACAAAAAAAACCAACATGATTTTCTCTGTAAATAGGGGCTTAGCCTCATCTGGCATAAATCTTTAGTATTGCTCATGGTGATTTTTGTCAGTACTTTTTTATGAGTCTTTGCTACCCTCTGCTTACCTCTACTTTGTTTGTTTAAGCTTCGCAGACTATGTAAGTCTCAACTATTTTCCCCCTCTCTGTGCCGCAAAACCTACAGCCGAAGTGACCTATGCGCTGTCACCAACGATGCCATAGACACGAAGAAGTGGAGATACGTGCCACAATACTGTTCTTCTACGTTGTCTTAATGAAATAAATGCGCATAACTTTTGAACGGCTGTAACGGTTTTTATCAAATACTAGCTGTTGCCAGCGACTTCGTCTGCGTAGCATTATTACATCAAATACCCTATTATTTATATTGCGCAATAATTTTGTAGGTGCCTTGACAAATTGTAAGTTCACAATACAAACTACCACCCCTCTATCCACCCCCTTAATGATGATTGCCGTGATAATAACTATCCTATGTCCTTCAGAAGGTCACAAACCATCTCCATACCAAATTTCATCTAAATCGGTTCAGCGGTTTGGGCGTGAAAAGGTAACATACAGTCAGGCAGAGTTACTTCCGCATTTATAATGTTACTAGCTTTTACCTGCGGCTTCGCTCGCAGTGAAACCATTAAAAAAAAAGTATCCTATGTTAATTCTAATACCTCCAAGAATATGTGTACAAAGTTTCATGCTGAACGGTTCAGTAGTTTTTGCGTGAAAGCGTAACAAACAAACTTACATTCACATTTATAATATTAGTGTAGAATTATTATGGATAACTAAGAACATTCTCGATGAAGTAACCTTACAAAAAAAATTACTAAATCAAAATCGGTCCATTCGTTTGGAAACTATGACAGTCGGACACACATCAAACTTATAACACCCTTTATCCGCCGAGAGTTAAAAAGGCCCAAAAACTGGTTAAAACTCGGTAACGAACTTACGCAGAACTGTGTCGTTAAGTGAATTGTGGAAAATTTGTACGTAAGATACGTTAGCCAGTAACTTCTAATTGATATTGCATAAAATAAAAGCTTTTCAAAATTATGAAAGCAGAAGTGGGTGTTAAAAATACAGATCTCAAAACTTTATGTTGTCGTTCAGCCTTCTGTAGAAAATTTTATCAAGGTCAGAACCGAAGATGCTTGAGTTTAAAACCAACATTGATTATAACATTGAAATAACAGGGATTATGGTACTGAGCGTTGACAAAAGCTACACCATAAGTACACGTTTCAGGAAAAGTACCTGGGCGACCGAGCTCTGCTCGGGTGAAAATAGAGAAAACGACGTTTTCTAAAAATGAATCCTAGCTAGGTTGATTTACCTCCCCCGAAACCTCTAGCATACTAAATTTCATAAAAATCGTTGGAACCGTTTCCGAGATTCAGATTATTTATACATATAGACTTAAGCAATGCGCGGTCGAGTACGGACGCGTTTGCGCTGCACTGTACGAATTTTACATTCGCGAATTGCGCGGCTATAGCCGCTGCCCGGTTTCCGTAATGAGTGCTCAACCGCTCATAGCCAATGAAGTGTTGGCATTTATCAAACATGCCATCGACTACATGGACGAGGTCAGCATCTTGCAGATCTGCAAGTCATCTTTCAAGGAGGATGAAATTAGCAGTGCCAAGTTGCTGCTATTCACGACGCTTGGCAAAGTCAGCCAGATGCCGTCTCGTCGAAGGGATGGCACAGAGAAGAGTCTCCAGGACATCGTAACGTTGTTGAAGGAGACCGTCCCGGACGACGTGCCTGAATTCGTGGTGAAGGATCTGCACAAACTTCCTCCCGTCACGTTCGACCACGTAGACGTCACCAGGCTGCTGAAGGACATTACACTCCTGAAGCAAAGCCAGGCCGAGATGCAGCATCAGCTGGAGGTGTCAAACAACACCATCAGTGATCTACGGGCAGCAGCAGTATTATTGCGCAATGCAATTTCTGCAAGTAGGTCACCTACCGACGGCGACACAGCAAACGTGAACACGCGTCGTGGGGCGCAAAACGCCTCCATCTGCAGTTTCGAGTCGGCGGGCTCGAATGCGTCACCAACTGCCGAGAATGCATGCGTTGCAACGTGTGCCGCCGCCGTCCCTGCCTCGACACAGGTGGAGACGATGACTTGTATAGGTTAGGTGACCCCCAAACGAGCCTACGCAGCAATCGTAGCCGCTAAAAAGCCTGTTGAGCCACAAAACTCGCAGGTAGCTCGAGCGGAGACAACAAAAGGGGGTAAACGCAGCCGGTCGAAACCAAACCAGGTTTTGAAAAGGCAGGGTCCTGAGAAGGACATGTGCGACAAGGATGGTTTCATCAAGGTGGAGAAGAGGAAGAAGAAGAAGCCTCCTTGTCGGAACCAGTGCGGTAGTGCGCTGGCAGGACCTAACATGCTGCTGCGTCCAGCAATCCCGACGACGCTGCTGTATGTGTCCAGACTGCACCACTCCACGAAGGTTGAGGACGTCGTGGAGTATCTGCGCGTCAAGATCAATTGGACTCTGAGGGTCGAGAGGTTGGAGCCGCGTCACAACACGAACTTCAAGTCGTTCGTGGTGCGTGTTCCGATGCATGCACTCGAAAAGTTCCTCCAGGCAGATTTTTGGCCGAAGGGTGTTATGTACCGCCGGTTTCGTGGCCAGCTACGTGACACCAGTCAGCGAAACACGACTCCGACACTTCGTGTACCTTAGCATTAGTTTTTAGATATTTATGTTATATATTTATAGTATTTTTAAGTTGTTTATATGAATATAGTATTGTATATGTTGATATGGGCCTTGATGCCTGAAATAAATGGATAAATATACAATAATATACCCGACGATACGCGGCACCGAGTGGAGTCCCTGGCAGAGTTGGACAAGATTGCGCCGGTGGAGTCGATTCCCAGTGAGCTCGGGCTGAGCAATCCAATAACGGCTGTGCCAGCTACCGCTGCTACTGTGAAGACCGCAAGATTAAAGCGTGCTGGAGCCTTAAAGAAGTGATGTGTTGTGTAGTGTATGATGCAATGTCCGGGTAATGTTTTCTTTTTATATTTCACTTTAACTTGTTTTGTTTTGGCTACGCTTTGGTCTGTTTCTGATCCCGTTACTCAATTTAATGTCTTAGCTCAGTAAAGAACACACAATCATAATTATTTAGCTTTGTCAACAAACAGAGACGGGTGAAGTTGACAAATGACTAATTGTCAGTGTCACTGTCACTTCATTCATGTTATTTGTCCGTTCCGTTGCAGGTAACGATGCATTAATATACCGTTGCCTGAAAAGTTGGATTAAATTTCTCGTTATTTTTTTTTTTTTTTATTTTTTTTTTTCATATGTTTTTTATTTTTTATAAGTAATTGATCTTGTTTTTTTGTTACCCGGACAGCTAGTATTGTATAATGTATTATTATTTGTAACATAATAGCGCAACCGGCAGGTGGACCTGATATTTGGTGTGACTTGATTTAAGATAGGACTTCATATATAGAATACCTATATTTATTTTTATTTTTTTTTGTCAGGTAAATATTTATGAGTTTCGATCTGAGCAGTGATGGTGATAGTTTTTTCTCTCTAACAAGTGACAATGACAGTTTTGTGTCCATTCCTTCTCTTGCAGACAGTCTTAAGGCGCAGTTTTCTGATGATCCTAAAAATTTTAACGTTATTCATATCAATGCCCAGAGTATTCCGGCCCATTTCCACGATATGCTGGCAAGTTTTGACTGTAAAAACATTCATGCTATTCTTGTATCCGAGTCATGGCTTAAACCTTGTCTCCCTTCAACTAGCTACTCTCTTCCTGGCTTTGTGCTCATTAGAAACGACAGGACGATTGGTGGTGGTGGTGGTGTTGCCATATATCTCCGTGCGCACATTCCCTTTTCTGTAGTCAATGTGTCAGCGCAGCCACCGCCATCAAATGCTGGAGAACACCTATTTCTTGAAGTCGAACTACATCACTCAAAACTACTTCTTGGCGTGTATTACTGTCCCTCCTTACGCATCAATTTCTTTTCATCTTTTGAAAAACTCTTAGAAAATCTCATCCATACATAAATCTCATACAGTCATAGCATAATCATGGGTGATTTTAACACTTGTCTCCTGAAAAAAGATCATCGCTCTTCTTCCCTGCATAATGTTGCAGCTTCTAGTAATCTTTCCATTATGCCACTAAGTGCTACTCACCACTTTCCAAACTGTACCCCTTCGCTTCTTGACTTGATTTTTGTCTCCTCTCCTGATCACGTCGCTAAGCATGGCCAATGCTCAGCCGACGCCTTTTCGTATCATGACTTGATTTTTCTTTCTTATAAAATTCGTCCACCTAAGGCTAAAGCCAAAATTCTCTTGCAACGCAATTTTGGTGGTATGAACGCTGACAGTCTTTGCGAAGATGCCAGCAATATTGATTGGAATCCTCTGTTTGCCTCTACGTCGGTCGATGAGAAAGTGAAAATCTTTACTGCTCAACTTGTCGATCTGTATGATGTTCACGCACCTGTACGAGCAGTTAAAGTTAAACATTTGCCGGCGCCGTGGCTGACAGATGAGATCAAAAAGTTAATGAACAAAAAGGTTGCGGCAAAGTCCAAATTCAAGCGTCGACCTACTGATGCGAATAGGGACAAATATGCCTCAGTACGCAATCTCTGCAATAAGGTGTGTAGGAATGCTTATCGCCAATACATTCATAACTCTGTCCAAAACGGAGACACATCCAAAGTTTGGAATTTTCTAAAATCACTGGGGGTCGGTAAAACCCGGCAAGAGTCAATCCCTAAAGATTTAGACATCGATGCATTGAATAATCATTTTACAGCTTCGTCCAATTTCGATCGGACATTAAAATTAAGTACATTGAATTATCTTTCATCTCTTACGACTCCCAGTTATTCTCCATTTGCTTTTAGTCAATTCTCCGCATGTGATGTTAAGAAGAGCATACTATCGATTACTTCCAATGCAGTAGGATGTGACTGTATCAGCCGCAAAATGTTACTCCCGGTGCTGGACGTTATCCTTCCTGTTATTTGCCACATCCTTAACTTTTCTGCGTCTAGCGGTGTCTTCCCAAGCTCATGGAAAGATGCGCAAATTATTCCTTTACCCAAAAAGTCCAATCCTACATCCTATGCTGAATACCGTCCAATATCCGTCTTACCATTCCTGTCCAAAGTCCTAGAACGATTAATTCATAATCAAATTAGCACTTTCCTATCCAAAAATAATCTCCTCAACCCCTTCCAGTCCGGTTTTCGTCCTGGTCACAGCACCTCCACTGCTCTACTCAATATCACGGAAGATATCAGATCAGCCATGGAAAGCAGTAATCTAACTGTCTTAGCATTGCTAGATTTTAGTAATGCTTTTAATACTGTTGATTTTGATGTTTTGCTTGGCATTCTACGCTCTCTTAATGTATCTCCATCGGTGGTTGACTGGTTTCGAAGTTACCTGTTCGGCCGCCGGCAACGTATATGCATCGGAGAGATCTTATCTTCCTGGTGTAGTACTTCTGCCGGGGTACCACAGGGTGGCGTATTGTCCCCTTTACTTTTCGCAGTTTTTATAAACTCAATCTCTAATGAACTCATTTCATCCTACCATCTTTATGCAGACGATCTGCAAATTTATTCGCGAGCTCCTCTCGGAAATCTGTCTGAGGCTATCGTTGCCATCAATCGTGATCTGGCTCGCATTTGTGATTGGAGCAAGCGGTACGGGCTTATGGTCAACCCTATCAAGACGCAGGTTATAGTAGTGGGCAGTGCGAGAATGGTTTCAAGGATCGACTGGACGTCTCTTCCCCAAGTTCTTTTTGACAATTCAGTTATTCCCTTCAGTGAGAAAGTTAAGAACTTGGGGATATTCTTCGACAAGAACTTCTCTTGGACTGCCCAACTGCAGGAGGTAAGCCGCAAGTTATTTGCATCTGCTGCAACTTTGAGGAGACTGCGGAATTTTCTTCCGACTGCCACCAAGATTGCGCTTGCACAATCTCTTCTTCTTCCCATCCTTGATTATGCTGATGCCAGCTATCTTGACCTTACTCAAGAGCAACTCGATAAACTTGAGCGGCTTCAAAATGTTTGTATAAGGTTCATATTCGGTTTGCGCAAATATGACCATGTTTCCGATTTCCGTGTGAAGCTCAAGTGGTTGCCAATTCGCCTTCGCCGGAATGCTCATATTCTTTCTCTTCTATATAATGTGCTCTTTACTCCTTCCACCCCTCGTTACCTCAAGGATCGTTTTCAGTTTATCTGCGATTCCCACACGAAATCACTTAGGTCATCGGATAACTTGCGACTTAAAATGCCAATGCATTCCACCTCTTTCTTGGATAAATCTTTTACTGTCCAAGCTGCTCGTCTGTGGAATGCATTGCCCGACCCAATAAAACGCGCCCAGTCATTGCCTGTATTTAAAAGACTCGTAAAAGACCATTACCTGTCACTGTGATTGTCGTTGGTCAACATTTACTTACATTGCCTATATATATTGAATATGTATATATTTATGTATATATTATACAACATATGTATGTATTTGTGTATCTGTAATAATATTATTGTATAATTATTAAAGTAAATATTCGTAATTTTGTGTGTTACACCAATGGCAACCCCATTTCATGTCCAGGCTATCACTATCCATTCCAGGTTGCCTGGAAGAGATCGCGGTAAGCGATAAGGCCGCCCATTGTATGTATTTTATTTTTAAGTTTCCTTTTCTATGTCTTAACTTGGTGTACCTACAATAAAGAATAAATAAATAAATATATATATATACAAGAATTACTCGTTTAAAGCTATTATGCTAGGTATTTTGCTATACTGTGGGCTGTCTGCTTTTAACGCAGATGAGCTAAGAAATAACATTTTAAAACCATCATGATACCGGTGCGGGAGAGAGACGGAGTTATCCAGGTCGAATAGCAATGACCTGACCTGACTTTTTTACATTGGATCCATGATAATATATTTGGCACGTCTTAATAAGGCCCCAGGCCCATTCATCAATAATTCTTGTTTGCATAGCATACAGTCCAGTTTGGTGCTGGTCTCTGTTCTGTTATTGAACGTTCTGTCTTAATTCTTTATTTTACACAAAAAAAGAAAATTACATATAAAACTTGAGTGATTATAAAGTAAATGTACCTACGTTATATCAAGCACGTAGGTTACGAATAAAATTCTTTCAGTTTACGTTCACTTAAGAAGTGGGATTCTCTGCCGGAGTTTGTGATTCAACCTATCTTTAAGACAAGAGTGAATAGGTTACTCCTAGGCAAGCGAGCTTCACCGTCAACCAAATTATCGCTTACCATTAGGTGAGATGGTGGTCGAACGCGAGCCTATATAAAAATAAGAAAAATAACAACCCAGATGTAAAACTCCGTAGAACTGATGATCCTCGCCGATATATCCTTCAGCGGAGCCGGAAGACGGGTCCATAACGGGGAAGCCATATGCCATAGCGATGTCTTTCAGCGAGTTTTTCATGATGAGGGTTTGGATGTCTCCGTTCTGGGAGTCTTCGTCAGGAGCTACAGGCATCAGGTACAGGGTTGAGGTGCGCAATAGGTGGGAGGAGGCTGAAATGGTTTTTAGAGGTTACATTTTTGTTCGAAGAGAGCATTTAGACTGTAGTCCGAAAGCATCACGAACAGTGGCGAATTCATCGGATGGGACCTTCTCTCAATAAAAAAGTATGACGTAGTTGCATTGTCAGTTTTTCAATTTTTTTAAATAAATGTACAATCCGTACTCCTACTCCCGCGGGTCCCTGGCGTTTGGCGCACTCTGCCACCTTATTGTTACGCCACTGATTCCAGATACAAAGCTTGAAGCTATGGAATGTCTTCCATACCTGACGTGGGATATATATACATAGCTGACTCGTGTTACAGCAAATAAAGAAATTAATCGTAATCTAAATTATATCTCATGAAGTTAATGCTAATATTGAAAGACTCGTCTGTGGAGGACCACCTATTATGTCAAGTACAAAAGTATGAGTGAAAGTAAGTACTGAGGTAGGTATATAATTCCGTTTCATTTGAAAGATGGGATGACTCAGTATGTAAACTCTCCCTAGCAAATTGTTCTGAGTACGAGACATCGCCAGATTTGATCTCGCATCGCAAGGATATTCTCACCTCTCGACGGTCAAAAAAACTTTACTCATCTGGCTTAACATTTTTGACACCTACCTAGTACCTATGGAAAGGGGCACATTGCTCCTCTAACAATTGGTCCACATCGATGTCAGTGAAAAAAGTGCCCAGAACGCTGGCAGCATTGCCACGTTGAATAGCAATTCTGATTTTCTCGCCGAAGAAAAGCACAGTCATCTGAAGAGTCACCTTTCCTTCATGCGCTTGTTTATAATTTGTACATATTTACTTTATTTATCCGTCTTATTTTTTAGTTGAATTCACATTCTTGTTAAACATTTTCAAGAACTTACTAATAGGTTGCAGCTTTAAGCACAGCACATGGACTTCGCTACCAAACTTGGCTTCTACCACCTGGTAGCCATACGCGCTACAGATGGAATGCTGCAAGGTGTCGATGTCCATTCCGCTCACCGTGATGAGCAGACAAGCACTGACCACCAGCACACAGGCCATGGCATGCAATTTTGAATTTCATCAGATCATTTCCAAAATGTTTATAAAGTGATACGAAGTAGGTGTATAATGATTAGGTGTCTATCAGGATGACAAGGGTTTTGCTTTTTATTCTAGGATGACTATTAAAGAGTCGGAAAATTTTTGGTTTGGTAATGTTTTGCGGGAGGGTAGAGATCTTTTTGGTTGTAATGACAACTCGTCACTATCTCTAATAGGTCTCTTTTACTAAGCAATCAGCTATCACCATAGACTTTATGTCATAAAAGTCAGCATTATCTACAGGGTAGGAATGGCAGGTCCTACACAATCGTTTGCTAATCGATCGCTGTTTATCAAATGCATACATTTCTGAAAAACTGGCCAAGTGCGAGTCGGACTCGCCCACGAAGGGTTCCGAACCATTATCGCGAAAAACGGAAAAAAAATCACAATTTATTATATTCTGTTTTTAGTATTTGTTGTTATAGCGGCAACAGAAATACATCATCTGTGAAAATTTCAACTGCCTAGCTATCACGGTTGATGAGATACAGCCTGGTGACAGACGGACAGATAGACAGACAGACAGCGGAGTCTTAGTAATAGGGTCCCGTTTTTAATCTTTGGGTACGGAATCCTAAAAACGGAAAACATCGTGAGGAAAGCCGGACTTATATAATTTATGTAGGTCTGAAATAGCCAAGTCAGAGGTTTGTGAAGTTCCCAAATGCGGCTTATGGCGCACCTCACACGAAAAGAAGAAGAAGATTTCTAAAAAAACCCGAACCCGCACTTTATGAGGTGTACCGCTCGGCGAATAAGGCTCTGAGCTGGCCATCAGTGATTCAAAGATACGTTTCAGGTAAGAGCTGCTGGCGACTCTCGATGAGGGTTCCCGTCTAGGGTTGCCAGCAGCTCTCAGCATGGTGAGTATTTGCGACAGCGCCGGCAAAGCCTGCTGTACTTGGAACATGAGAAGGCACTAGGGTATCAATACAGGTTACCGTCGAAGGGTATCGTGTCACCAACGTCATGCCATCTAGTTTTTTGTTAAATATCATTAAATAAGATTAAAAAAGGTATATTTTTTATATGTTTTATTTACATATTTTGTGCTTAATTGTACATAAGCGTCGGTCGAGCTGAGAAACAGACGAAATACGGCTTGAGACGAATTGGGAAACTGACAACATGCAGAAAGTGAAGTATTAATGAAAGAGACCTATTAGAGATAGCGACGAAACAGCTAGTGTGACGAGTTGTCATCACAATCATCTTTTTTATTTTTATTTGAAATTTTTGAATACACTCTTATCTCGCTATTAAGAGACAGCTGACAGACGACGACGTGATCCTTTAAGGGTTCCATTTTGCCTTTTGAGGTACGGTCCTTTCAGCAAAATACTGGATGTTAACAATCTTGGTCGTAGGTGTATTCGGTACTTCATATGTTCATAACCATATTTTGTTCTGGCGTGTTCATCTGCCTCTACTTCCCCGTCTAAAACGGTCAGACGAAACCTCCTTCGATTAAAGAATAATATTGCACTGTGGCCCACTTACACAAAATTTGATTTATATATTTGATTTGTTAGTTTATTTATTTATTTATATATACTTTATTGTACACCAAGATAAAAAACAATACATACTGTCTGCGCCATATTAAAAATATAAATTAAATATTATAAATATTTACTCACGCACTCAAATTATTAAAATAGCAACACTTACATTCATTTCACATCATTCAATCAAATACACGAGGACCAATCCTTAACTCCCTCCACACCTCTTCCTATTCCTATCCGCTGTTCAGTTGTCAAAAAATCGCAACTCCGGTAACGCGTGTGCGCTCCCGTTCCTCTCGCTCTCAAAGAAAACTCAAATATAAGTGTTGTGTGTGACAAACAGACTCTGTGGGTGGCTTACCAGCATTCAACTATAGTGAAAACTCAACTGCTAAAACTATCGAAGGACATTATTATGCAAAGCTCCAATCCTGCACCCGTAAGTACCTACCTACTGCCTTTTTCCGCTGCGCCCACAAGTTCTGGTCCTTCGAGCCGGATAAAAAACATAATATACTCTCTTAATCACTCATCTAACCACACACAATACGCAAACGCTTTCCTCACACAATTATTATTTCGAAATTACGGCAGCCATTGTCGCATTTCGCAACGCATCCGCAAACTCGCTAAATCGCATCCAATGCACACTCTTTTCAATATTTAATTATTTGTTTATTCATATTTTGATATCCGCATATATATTTAACGCTTATTTCACGCATTTAAAAACATTTAACGCATCCACGCACGTTATATTATTACTAGATACCTATTCTCAAAATGGCGTCAACAAGACAAGCAAAAAGGAAGACAGCCAGTGATGATGAACACGAGGTTTACTCAAAACTATCTCT
Organism: Orthosia gracilis; assembly: GCA_947562075.1. Taxonomy (NCBI): domain Eukaryota; kingdom Metazoa; phylum Arthropoda; class Insecta; order Lepidoptera; family Noctuidae; genus Orthosia; species Orthosia gracilis. Next base: position 11,683,699 of record OX387265.1, read on the forward strand.
TCTCGAAGCTAAGATGGAGAATCTTTACCAGATTATGCAGAATATATACGATCTTAGCCTAAAGGTTTCCGATCCAACATTTCAATCGCAATTTCTAGCACGCATTCAATCGGTAGATATTATACGATCAAATTTCATGGATACTCTGGACTCGTGTGTTATGGCTCGATTAGAAAATGATCCATCCGCAAAACCGAACTACGCCGCCTTACAATCCTTTGACGAACTGTATTGTTACGTAAAACACACAGCATCCACACTCACACAAAATAATATAAATAATTATATTAAAAACACTACAGATAATTCTCATAAATATGATTTGTTGAACCGCAAGTTACCGCCCCTTAAGTTAGTTTCGTTTGATGGATCGCCATATAATTGGTCGCCATTTTACGAGAATTTTAAAAGTCTTATCCACGATAATCAGCATCTCTCAGACGCCGAAAAAGTTCAATATTTAATAGGTTCTTTGTCCGGCAAAGCATTAACCGTTTGTTCAGGTATTACACCTACCGCCAATAATTATCTTATAATTTGGAATTCTCTATTAGAAAAATACCAAGATACTCGAGTACAAGCTTCCATTTACGTACAACAAATAATAAACTATAAAACAAATCAATCTATCGATACATTCCTCGAACAATTTTACTCTGCAGAAGCCGCTTTACGCCGTTTAAATATTGAAGATCTCTCAGATTTTATTATTACTCACGTCGCACTTACTAAACTCGATAAGGAGGTAGTGAACTTGTTCGAGCAATCGCATAGACATATTCAAATACCTACATTCAATCATGTTTCTAAATTTATTAAAGAACAAAGTAAAATACAAACGCTACGTAATCCTCGCTCAAATACAAAACCTTTTTTGACTCAATGCTCCTCAAATAATTATAATAATAATACATCAAATTCTAAAACTACTCGAGCTTTCGTCGCAAATACTCATTCACCCGCAATACAAAAACGCTCATGTAAAATATGTAATGATCCTAACTCGCATCCTCTATATAAATGTTCATTTTTTGTTAATCAAGACCCGCGTACTAGATTTGAACTAGTAAATAAACATCGTTTCTGTCGTAATTGCCTAGGATTTCATTATACTAAATTCTGTAAATCAATAAATACTTGTTCCACATGTCAACGCAAACATCATATTACACTCTTACATGTAGAAAACTTGGAAGTCGAACCTAACGCACCGCCGCTGATCTATCAGTGTGTCAACACGCAGCCCGCGCCCCGCGCCGCTCCCCTCACTACCGCTCAGCCTGCCGCGATCGTGTCGAATGTTTCTTCGGTCGCCGCCGCCGCTGATAAGTTTGCGCGCCAAAATTTAAATGATCTTGCGTTATCAATGACCGCTTCTACTTGTAATATCGATAGTAATAGTACTACAGTTTTATTACCTACTGCTTCTGTATACGTTTATAAAAATAAGAATCCAAAAAGGTTCGCGTGTTTCTAGATACAGGTTCAATGAGTAATTTTATCACAAAGTCATGTTGTGAACGCCTTAATTTAGTCATCACTCCCGATAACTCAACCATTCTTGGTATAGGCCAATCTAAAATATCTGCTATTGGATTTACGAAATTTAAAATATTTTCCCGCTTTGATTCACGCTGCTCGTATATTATCCATGCTCGCGTAATAGAAAATATTACCGACGGCTTACCTAGTCTACCTATAGATACGTCAAAACTAATTCACTTACGCAACTTACCTATGGCTGATGATGCATTCCATTTACCGGCCGAGATCGATTGTCTAATTGGCAACGAGTTATTCCCGTTCCTATTAGGAAGTGAAAAGGTTACAATACCCGGTTCATCGGTCGTCGCTGTACAGACTACACTAGGTTACATTGCCATGGGTAGGGCAGATTGTGATAACCGCTTAGATACTCGCACTCCTATCTTCCAAAATAATAATACATATAATAATAAATCTTTTTTCTGCGCTACCGCATCTAACTCACTTGAAAATCTCACTCAACGCTTTTGGGAATTAGAAAACGTCCCTGATAAAGTTCACAGGAGCCCTGATGATGAGGCCTGTGACCTTATCTTTAACTCTACGCAATCACGTGATGGTACTGGCAGATATACTGTACAGTTACCGTTTAAAACTCCGTATTCTGAATTAGGAAATTCTTACGCTATTGCTCACCGACGTCTCATTAATTTAGAAAAGAAATTAGATTCGCATGTAAAACCCAATATTCGTAAAAATTATAACGCCACTATTCAAGACTACATGGATCAAGGATATCTGTCAAAAGTTGATAATCCCCGCTTTGCATAAAAATCCACAAAATATTAATTTCGACACAGACGCTAATTCAAACGTGAAAATTGTAGGTATGCAGTGGAATCCTGTAGAAGACACCTTTCAAATTAAAATTAACGCTATTTCTCTCATATGCACAAAACGCACAATTCTCTCCACAACCGCTCGTCTTTTCGACTCGTTAGGTCTTATCGCTCCCGTGACAGCATTTATGAAGTTACTCGTTCAAGAATGTTGGAAACATGAACTTGACTGGGATAGTTCAGTACCTACGCATATTGAAAATAAGTGGAATCAATTCCACAACGAACTCACTTATCTCGAACAAATTAAAATCCCGCGTCATGTAGGTATAACTTCGGATACTCACGTGACACTTCTCGGTTTCACAGACGCTAGTGAGCGCTGCTATGGTGCAGCCGTATATTTAAGGGTTAGCGCTAATGATATAGATCACGGATCTGTTACTCTACTCACCTCGAAATCACGCGTCGCTTCACTCAATAAAATGCCGCTGGCTCGCTTGGAACTATGCGCTGCACTCTTATTAGCTAATCTTCTCACCGCTGTAAAAGATACTCTAAGCAAACGCTGTCAAATTGACAAAATTTACGCATTCTCTGACTCAACCGTAACACTAACGTGGATACACTCACCCGCATATAAATTTCACACATTTGTCGCAAATCGGATAACTGAAATAAATTCTAAATTACCCGCTAAACATTGGTTTCATATTAATGGACAAGAGAACCCCGCTGATATTGTTTCTCGCCCTATAACGCCTAAATTACTCTCAAAACTAGAATTTTGGTTTAACGCTCCTCATTGGTTCTCATCTCCCATATGTCAATGGCCTATTAAAACATTTGAAATAAATTCTAATAATTCGGAAATCATGGAAATGAAAACTACTACTCTATCCGCTAAGGTCATTCAACCTGAAACTACTCGTCCTATTCAAGAATTAATTGATCGCGTCTCTAGTTACTCAAAATTACTTCGCATCGTAGTATTTATTCTACGCTTTTCTAAACGTCTTAAATCTCATGGATCTATAACAGTCTCAGATTTAGATACCGCTGAAATATATCTCATAAAATATGTCCAAAATTTACACTTTTCGGCAGATATGGTCAACTTAAAATTAAATAAACCAATAAATAAAAAAGTCTTAAAGCTTAATCCATTTATCGACTCTTCTAATATCTTACGAGTAGGTGGAAGATTAACTCACTCTCAACTCGATTACGGCCTAAAGCATCCGGTATTACTACCGCAAAAAGATCGCGTAACTAACCTCATAATTGGTTATTATCATATCGTTATTCTTCATACAGGTCCCGCTCTTTTATTATCTATGATAAGACAAAAATTTTGGATAATTTCCGCTAGAAATTTAGTAAGACAAATAGTTCACAAATGTAATAAGTGTTTTAGACTCAATCCAAAAAATACTTACCCTCCAATGGGTGATCTGCCCGCTTTTCGAGTTTCAGACGTGAAACCATTTGTTCACACCGCTGTTGACTACGCTGGTCCTTTTTTCATTACTCATATTCGCAAACGTGGAATCAAAAGCCAAAAGGCTTATATTTGTTTATTTGTATGTTTAACGACTAAAGCATTACACTTGGAACTTGTTTCTGATCTTAGTTCTGATTTATTTCTCGCCGCTTTTAAGCGCTTTATATCTCGCAGAGGTCCTGTTTCGCTAATATATAGCGATGGAGGTACCAATTTTATTGGAGCAAAACGTAAACTCAATGAAATTTACTCTCTCATACAGTCCAAATCGCATATTAATTATATTAGTCAACAGTTTGTCTGAGCATCGCGTACAATTTAAGCATAGTCCGCCTTATGGCCCGCATTTTAACGGACTCAGCGAAATAAGTGTTCGTTGTGTCAAAACTCATCTTTACAAAGTCATAGGATCTCAAATACTCACTTACGAAGAATTTAGTACTGTGCTTGTTCAAATCGAAAATTTGCTAAATAGCCGACCTCTATGTGTCTTGAATTCGGATCCTTCCGATATTACCGCATTAACGCCTAATCATTTTTTAAACATAACTCCACTCAAATTCTTACCCGCTGAAGATGTCACCGACATCGCTGATAATCGCTTATCACGCTATCAATTACTCAATAAAATAACGCATTCATTTTGGCAACGCTGGAATAAAGAATATCTTACGTCTTTGCAAGAAAGAGAAAAATGGAACTCTCCCTCAAAACCTATCGAGTTAGGTACTATTGTCGTAATTAAAGACAATCACTCTCATCCTCTTAGTTGGCCTCTAGGGATAGTAGATGTGGTTTATCCTGGAAAGGACAAAATTATAAGAACAGTTAAAGTAAAAACCGCGACTGGTTCATATATAAGGCCAGTAGTTTGGATTTGTCCGTTACTTTCGCAGTAAATTTAATATTACTCAATATTTTTTTTTAATATTACTACTCTTATTCTCTTTTAATTCTTAAATTGTTTAGAGGAAACCTCTAGTCCGGGGAAGTTGTCTGCGCCATATTAAAAATATAAATTAAATATTATAAATATTTACTCACGCACTCAAATTATTAAAATAGCAACACTTACATTCATTTCACATCATTCACTCAAATACACGAGGACCAATCCTTAACTCCCGCGCACACCCTACTTCCTAATCCGCTCGTCAGTTGTCAAAAAAGCGCAACTCCGGTAACGCGTGTGCGCTCCCGTTCCTCTCGCTCTCAAAAGAAAACTCAAATATAAGTGTTGTGTGTGACAAACAGACTCTGTGGGTGGCTTACCAGCATTCAACTATAGTGAAAACTCCACTGCTAAAACTATCGAAGGACATTATTATTCAAAGCTCCAATCCTGCACCCGTAAGTACCTACCTACTGCCTTTTTCCGCTGCGCCCACACATACAGAAACCTTAAAATAAACACAAACATACAACAGGCGGCCTTATTGCGTTCTGGGATCTCTTCCAGGCAACCCAGAATGGAAAGAGATAACCTGGACATGGGGTTGCACTTGTTGGGGTTTATCCTCTTACTAGAACGCCTTGCAGCAATTACACCAATAGAGCACAATATTATATTGACTCACTATAAGTCCAGGTTTCCTCACGATGTTTTCCTTCACCTTTGTCAGCAATGTCCAAGATAAACTTAGAAAGTACATATCTATTGAAAAAGTCTCATTGGTTGCCCGGATTCGAACCCACGACCTCAAGCACGAGAGGCGAGGTCTTAGCCACTGGGCCACCACGACGTAATATTGTATGACAAACTGTCTATTTAAACCGTGTTAGAAACTACCTAACTCTGAGTTAAGTATATAGTACCTACACTAATTAATACTTAAATTGCACCATAAAAAATGTTCAAACAAAACCCAGGAATTACAGAGAAACTCCCAAAGAATTAAAACATTCACATACTACTTCAATCAATGTTCTATTACCAACATCAAGTTACTAATGGCCCAATTGAAGTGCCACATTGTATTATTCAATTGCTATTTTGCTTGTATTATCTGCATAATAATTTATTTCTGTTTAAATCAACATGCTCATACGTAGCGTAAGAGGTGAACATGTGCGTCTGTTTGTTGCACATGTCGAGAACTGGTTTGAATTTATTTTACTAATTAATTTACATAAGTACTTACATACTAAATTGGTATGAGAGCTTTAGACTATATGCGAAATTAGGAATAGGTACAGCAATTCGGTACCTATTTATAGTATTTTTAACATTTTTAATTTATAGATTTATTTATTTTCACCAACTAATTTCAATATTTCGTTTTGCACGCTGTAGTTATTACTTTTTTTTAAAGTTTTGTTTGAGCTGACGTCATAATATATTCTGAATGCTTCTGAATGGCGTAGGACTTGACGTTGACATTGACAGGTACAAAACAACGGCCCACTTGCACGAAAGACTTAACTCAGAGTTGGTTGCTAGCGCGAGGTTAATTGACAATATTGTATGGTGAACTGATAATTTAATCTCGGGTTGGCAACTAGCTCTGGGTTGAGTTTCTCGTGCAAGTGCGCCTTAATTATTGAATTGCAAGAGGCTCTTAAAGTTTTCTCTATAGGGTACTTTATTACATCGTTTAGAGGTCAAGTAAAAGTCAAGTGATTTTAAGTACCTATTTTTGTGAAAAAAAAAGAAAAATAAGACTTACAATACTAAAATCTCGAAAAGTTTTGGAATCGGCAAGTTTGGATGACAATGCATGTTTTACTAAGTGGAGTCATTCTAAATCCAATATGGTGGACGGCCCAAGATTGCGGACTAGCTCCTTTTTGTGCACTGCCATAAAAAAAATATATATTAATGTTATTATTACTTTATATACCGAACTGTCAAAAAGTCTTGTCATTCTTTTACGGTATTTATGGAACCTAAGCTACGCAAGTCATGGTTGAAAACGCTTATTTTTCTATTTTGAATGTTGCAGGACTACAATTATGAGTCCGTGAAGTTTATTTTATTAACGGTAAGCATCGGGAAACAGTTCATGATTATTTCTTGATCTAAACTTCTGACTGACGTCATGTTGTAGTAAGTACCTACATTGATTGTCTTTAATTAATGTGATTGATAATGATAAATACTACGATCATACACGTGTGTCTTTAATGAGTTGTCAAAGGTTGCAGTTTGTATCTATTTGACTAATTAAAAGTTCCATAAATAGTTCAATATCATGAACAAAAGACTGCATACCTATCGACATACAAGTATCGAAACCTCCTGCCCTTGTCCCATGTCACTTGTGGTCGGTCAGTCGGCGCAACATGTTTTCTACTACCCATACCGTCCTGTCAACTGTCACGCTATCACTGACTCCCTTTTCATTAATATGATGCCTCATAACCATCTTATGTTTAGCCTGCAGCCATCAACATTTATATTTATAACTCTTTTAGTCACATCATCATCTTCTTCCTGCCCTTGTCCCATGTCACTTATGGTCGGTCAGTCGGTGCAACACGTTTTCTACTTCCATTCCGTCCTGTCAACTGTCACGCTATCACTGACTCCCTTTTCATTAATATGATGCCTCATAACCATCTTATGTTTAGCCTGCCGCCATCAACATTTATATTCATAACTCTTTTAGTCACATCGTCATATTCTTCCTGCCCTTGTCCCATGTCACTTATGGTCGGTCAGTCGTGCAACATGTTTTCTACTTCCATTCCGTCCTGTCAACCGTCACGCTATCACTGACTCCCTTTTCATTAAGATGATTCCTCATGATCATCTTTTCTTTAACCTCCAGCCCTCAAAATTTATATTCATAACTCTTTTAGTCACATCATCATCATCTGCCTGCCCTTGTCCCATGTTACTTCTGGCGGTCAGTCGGTGCAACACGTTTTCTACTTCCATTCCATCCTGTCAACTGACTCCCTTTTTATTCATTTAATCATTCGTCATACAGTCCCTCCATTTTTCTTTGTCCTCCCTCTCCAACCCTTAACATATACATTCATAACTCTTTTAGTCACATCATTATTATCTTTCTGCCCTTGTCCGATTTTACTTGGGAACGGGTCATGTTTTCTTCTTCCATTCCGTCTTGTCTTGTCAACCGTCATCTATCACTGACTCACTTTTCTTTCATATTATCATTCCTCACTCAGACCATCCATTTTTCTTTGGCCTCCCTCGCCTTCCAACTATATTTATATTCTAAATTCTTCTAAGTCATCTGCGAAAATTCAAATTAAAAAAAAGAAGACGAAAAATTCGAAGTTCAAAAGACCTATTTTGTTCTAGCCAGGCCCATGTCATAAGCCTATATCTTCATTCCCTAGCCAGCGCAAACTATATTTAAACTAATTAGCTCACGAGCAGCTTCGTAAGCTTACGCCGAAGTACCGTCGTGTGACGAGCATTAGGGCGACAGCTCGGTCATGACAAGCAGGCAACCTCGGATATAGGTTAGGTAACCCACAGATATAGAAACGTGGAGTTTACAAGAATATCTGACATAAAAAAATCAAAAACAAATAGGCACTATGGGGACTGCCGACAGATGTTTGGAATACTGGCGCATTAAGTCTTTTTTTTGGCAACTGAGGCGCACAGCTTGGTTGAATGAATTTTCAACAGACAATCACAGCAGATAACGCTCGCTCGACAATTTGTTACATTAATTCTGTGATAATTTTGAGCTGGGAAACTGATGGTTAAACGCTAACACTGCTGCTGCTGTTGTAACGCTGTCACTTAAGTATGTCGGTGTCGTGAATCCAGTTTGCCCCTGCCGAAATTGCTAACCATGGTTAGGATGTCACTTCAAAAATTATAAAAAAGAGAAAAGAACTTTAATGATCCCTGAAAATGAAGAAGTTATAATAAGCATTTTATAATCTGTGTAGACTTAAACTGAGTACACTTGCCATTCTTTTTATATTTAAACATCTTTAAAAGTATGTATCTACTTAGTTAAAACTATTTATTCATGTACAATTATTATAATCATCCGGTTGCATAAAAAGTGAGCTTTTTTTTTAGAGTGTCGAGACTATCTTGTCCCGAATGTAGACAAATATCCTTAATGATGTATAATATGGATAATACGGCTCTCTTGGATTTTTTTTGGAGGCTGTGAAAGAACTTTGAGATCTATTTAGCAACGTACCTTGGTTCTACGTTATATCCAAATTCCTTGTCTGCACATTAATTTTAAAACGAAACTCGCCGCGTCGCGAGGTCAATTTCCTGTAAAAGTATGATCTCTGATTGTCTTGTAGGTAGTGCCACGGGACAGAGAAAATTTAGTTTAAATAAATGTCACTTGATGGCGCGATATGCATCGATTTGTTATTGAATTGTGTGTAAAATTAACATTTTCTAGAATTGATCATAAAAATTGTATGTTCTTTTTTAATCAACTCTCCTAACCACAAAATTATGGAATGTTGAGCTTTTAGTTCACATTTCAAAGATTATTTGAAAGGATCATTTAAAATTGATTGCAATAGATGGCGCGGTTTTAAATTTCTGAGTCATGCTACCCGATTTTTTTTATTTGTATTGTAAAACATTTTGGTACAATGAAACTATAAAAACGTTCTCTATATACTATAAAACAAATCGTCACTTTATTTAGAGAAATAGCCACGAACCGAGAAAACCCTTTTACTTGCAAGTCGCTGCTAACATCATCTAAAGCCGTGGAGCCGAACCAAACGCGAAGTATTTATAAAAATAATCATCTTAATCAGAAGAAAAGCGCTGGCTCCGTCGTCGGCACGGTTTCTTTGTATGGGATGAGGCATCTGTATGCTAGTATTATATTTATCTACGGTACTACCAACAAATTTATAGCGTCATTCAAATCGACTTTTACCAGCACCTAGGTCTAAAATACTTTTGAATTTATTCAAATGTTGTTGCTTAATCCCTTTTTTTATGTTTGTCCATATTTTTTAACATAAAGTAAAAAAGGGGAAGCGCAAAGGGAACGTATGCGTTATTTACTCATTTCTCTATATCTGTGAGCCAACCTTATCTACATAGCCTGCAGCATACACCGAGGTTAACAGATTCCTGGAACGGAAATAGAGGTGCTTTATTTAGAATAGTGACTAACTTGACTAAGTTTTAACGCCTCTCACTTCTAACGGTGGGAATTGTGGTACCCTTTAGAAACGTGCATTTTGGGGTAATTGAGGGTAGATTGGAAGTTTTTCTTTTAGGTTAGTAATCTATACAATCTACACATACGTCTATCTACATCTAGACCAAAAATTAAAAATGAAGTGTACTTGTAATATCAAAATAAAAGCTTTTTAGTTAATGCTTATGAAAGTTTATACGGTACAAATAAACAAAAAAAAAAGTTTTTTTTTCCGTTGGCATATTTGTGCCGACTTATCTCAAAAACGGCTGGACCGATTTGACGGCACTTTAACTGACAGGTATTTTATGTTTTAAGGAGTAACTAAAGTCGTACAATCTAAGAAGTTGGATTTGACAGCTATAAAATACGTTAAGTCAATTAAACTTGAACTTGGCTTACGAATTATATTCTTTGTTAAAGTGTATGATTAAGGACTTCTCACACTGTATGCGTTCTGCATCCTACGGTCTGGCCAAATCGAACATAGGATGCGTGTGGGTGTTCGAGTTGACCGGACTGCAGGACGCAGAACGCATCCAGAGTGGCAAAGCCTTTAGGATTATGAATTTTATTTTTCTTAGACGCAAGAAGTTATCGCGGCATGTAAAATGTGAATCGTCATCGGACTTCTTAGATTGTCACGATTATATTAAGGCTACATTTATTTTGGAAAAAGAATCAGGGTGCCGTGAAAAAAAATTAATACCATGTTATTTTTAGTTTTACGTTATAGCTTTAAGCGTCTGAAATATTTTCAAAGTCAAAGTCAAATGTATTTATTTCGACTAGGCCATCAAGCGGCACTTTCGAACGTTAACAATTAAAATTAACAAGTAATAAAAATTGATTCTACCGTGCATTCGGAAAAGTAGCTTGTTATGGAGAGAACGCACAAGAAACTCCATACTTACTCTTTTTCAAAAAGCTTTTACAATATTAAAGTACATACATTAATAAATTCATATACGTGAGGACGATGCACCTAGCACTACTATTCTACATATAAGTATTACAAACACTAACAGTTAAATTCCTTCACTTAAAAAATAGGAACATGGTTCTCACATACTTACAAATATTGCAAACATAGGTAAATTACCTAATTCAACAACAACGGAACAGTATGCTAGTCATATTTTTTTTAAAACAAAAGGAATAGATAAATATAAAATAAAGCGTTACTATAATTATGAACATAATACAAATCAACCAGTTTGACTTTGTCTACACTAAAGATTGCTCTATGGAGCAGGAACAGAATGTTTCCAAGCATTCTTATCTTGAATATAATCATCAGTGTACTTTTAACTATTGTTATAAATTTTCTTTCATTTAAACATTTAAATTTCAATATCTCACAAGGTATTTTGTTATAGAATTTAACATAGTACCACATGAAAGATGTGTCGTCATAGCTAGTAGGTAAATTAGTTGTCGTGGTATTATAATGCGGAGGAATAAGAAAAATGCCATAAGGAAAGTTTTTAGTATAAATATAGTTGGCAAGAAGACCAAAGAAACGGTGAATAGACTGTGATGTGAATGAAAGATGATATGTCTGCAAAGATATATCGAGATAACGATTAATATAGAAATATGGACGAAGCAGACATTTTACACTGACTCCGAATAAATTAGAGCTCGGTAAAACAATGATGATGGTACTACTAGGAAACATAATCACTGATAAACTGATAAATAATTCGATTCATTTGTGCATTTTAATTCATCGGCATATCGGGGCTAAAGAGCACTTCGCTTCACTGTTGTAAGCGTCCATGGAGTAGTAGTGGAACTTCATAGACGGGCTTATGACAAATGTAAAACTATAGTCTGGACGCAATATAGTAGGCAAGCTTGCAATAGACAGGAATATTTTTTATAGTCAACTAACTGAGCAACTGATTAATAGGTACCAGTGTATAAAAAAATAAAGATCCATCTTGAATCATTACTAATCGACGCCGACGAGTCAAATTACAAATAAATTCTTTATCTCAAAGATTACACCAGCTGACCTCTCTCACAAAAAGTAGTAGCACATTATCATTTGTCACTTACACATAAATCTATGATAAAAGTACCGTTGGCACTGGCACTATAATCCCGCTACAAAGTGCCATCTGTTGTAAGTTATGAGAAATCTCGGCTATAATTTATCGGCGCCTAGCATGAATAGGTAGGCGCCTGGGCCTACGCCGCGTTTTTGCACGCGATCCGGTCTATTTTTAACTGCTGGCTACACTTAGGACTATAATTAGAAAAAAGGTTGTGTCTCACGCTTTATTTTTATTAGACTGCGCAGGATTCTGAGTATTTGCATTACATCTACGTTGGAAGGTAATGTATTTATAATTTAAATAAAGAGATGCTAGAGTGCAGTAGGTATTGGTATAGTTACAGTGATCACGTGCCGCCTTGCACAGCGAGGCTCAGGGAAGGCGCTTTTTTAGTCTCCCTAGGGGTTTGCCCAGACCTGTAGAAGGCTTTTTTCTGTTCTGTGGCCCTAACAGGCACCGTACAGAGGGGTCCCGGGGTGGTCTTTAACGAGGTCTGGGTTCCCTTCTATTTGCTGACGGTGTTCGCCGGGGCGGTTTCACAAATCAATAAGGGTAAGCCATGGAAGAACAAATTATACGTATGAAATAAACAAATAGAACAGAGTGATTTTCTTCTCAACCCTCATGCCATTGTGTGTTGTGTGATTTTGTGTCGTGTCACGTTATATCATTATTTTTTCCACTTGTGAGTTAACCAGCCCTTCAAGAAACCCACCAATAGCCTCCCTAAATTCACGACAGCTAACATTCCTTAGCTTAAGGTTGCAAATCTTATTGTAAATGCAAGGGCCAAGATAATTTCCAAAGGTTTGAGCGAACGCAGTCCTACATTTCGGAGTATTATAAACTATATCCTTTCTTCGCGCAGCCCCGGAGTCAGGTCTAATTTTATGTTGTGCGATGATCAGCAGCTGGGTGAAGAGCTTGCGTACAGAAAATACCCTACTTTCTCTATATAATCTTTCTACTACCAGCATAGTTGTTTTCGATGTACCACCCCATATAGTCAGACAGTAACCAATAATAGACTGACAAAGTGAGTAATATACTGTAGTAAGTAATTGCCTTAAACACACATTCCTGAGCATTTTAAAAATGTATACTTATTAGTTTTCGTATACGGGCACTTAGTTTTTTGGCTTGTTCTTTCCAGTTGAAATACCGATCAACAACAACCCCCAGATATTTAATGATGATACTGTAACAATCACACGTCTCTTCATTGTCACATTTATACTCTTTTATATTTACGGTGCCTGATGGAGGCTAAGGTATGAAGTGCCGAAGGAGATACACATGGTTTCTTGGGCATTCAATTTTAATACATTGCTAATGGTAAAACTACTATGTAATTTCAAAACTCTCACAGCATTTACGCCTAAAAAAAACACTTGAACAGCCAATGTGAACAGCCGATTAGTTATGTAGGTATTTTCAACCTTAATAAAGTAAGGCGGTTCTAAAATCGTGACACATTCATTTATTTTATTCAGGAAGTTCAATGGAACAGCACCTCGAAAAAAAAAAAGGCTCTTCATTCAGCAGTACAACCGAAAATCTATTTAAAAACTTAACATCAGGTTGTATTCCCCAAAGAAACCTATTTCATTTTCTTACCTTACTTTGTCGATTTTTATTGGCTCTCAAGTCCCAAGCAATGACTTAAATCTATAATAGACCTACCAAAGGTTGGCTTCGACTTGAGATTACAGTTTTAAACAAATAGGTACTGGTAGGTTGGCGGGAAGCCGGCTGTCCGCCATTCGGCTTCAGTACCGGGCCGCGAGCGGGCGCCCGCGCTTTTTTAATCTGTGCATTTTCGTAAGATATAGTGCCTAGTTGAAAAAAGAAAAATGTTGAAATATACCATGAAGAAATATTGTGCGGAAGGGAGTAAATTCAACCAAATTGTGATTGCTGGTTTGAGTAAGTTTTAGTTATTAATAATTTTTATTTTACTTTTTTGTATCTGTACCTATATAGGGCATTCCCAGTCAATCATAAAAAAAAATATTAGGTATAATTTAAGGGTTTAATTTATTAGTTTAAGTATTGTTTTTTTTTTTTATAATTCATTATTATTGATTATCTACTAGATACCTAGCTGATTCATTAAATGATTAAAAGGCAAATTCTATTTTTTACATAATAAATTACAAAAATATAGTAGGTTGTTATCACAAATTCTGGCATCAAAAAAACCAAAATAATATAATCAAAATCTTGAAAATAAACTGAATAAAAAACTACTTTACAAAAAAATACTACCGACTTTCAGATAAGAAAACTACAAAGTGAAAAATAACTTTGTTTTGGAAGTCGGTGTCGTTCGTAGGTACCATTTTTATACGTTATGGACACCGAATTCCAAAAATAAAGTTAGTTTTCACTTTGTAGTTTTCTTATTTGGAAGTTGGTAGTATTTTTTTGTAAAAAAGTTTTTATTTTTCACTTTTTAGTTGTACCTACCTAATAGGCAAGTTTTTTACTAAGTTATCTTAACGCCAGAATAGATAACCCGAATTTCATGAAACTAGAACATAACCGGTGAAATGAGAGATCTGCGTACCCCTTAAGAGTGTACTGGCGTGATGTTATGTTATGAAATGGTATAATCAATAAACAGACATGCGATTGCAGCAATCCCGTGAGATTAGCCGTTATTTATTAAAGAGTTCTGTCGTATATTCTTCGAAGTTCTTCATCAGATCTTCACTAAATTAAAATGTGACAAATTTCTAAACATTTTCAAAATCGGTCAACAATTGACGGAGATATCGGTGAACATACACAAAAAAACAAACATGAAGTCGAACATAGAACCTCCTCCTTTTTGGTAAGTCGGTTAAAAATAGGCTTCTTCTGTTTGAATACTTAATATTTTGTAGCTGATACTGATTCTGAATGCTGGTTTCCTAAAACCTTAGGTTAGGTTAGATAGGTTTTAATAATTTATTTATTGTGATTGAAAGCTATTTTTTTGCAATTAAAGAAACTCTTTCGCCGGTTTCATGCAAATAATTAAGTAATTAATAATTTCATAAGTAAAAAAAATGTTTAAAAGGAAATGTGGGCAGAGAGCTCCGTCTGAATTTCCTTAGTAAAAAAACTTTTTTGCAAAAAAAAAAATTGACTTCTAAAGCAAAACACTCCAAAGCGAAAAATAACTATGTCTTACGAAGTCGGGTATAATCTTTGATAAGAACCTATTTCTTTTCGTTTTTCGACACCGACTTTGGAAACAAAGATATTTTTCGCTTTATACCTACAGTTTGTTTTAGAATTCGTTTTTTTTTTTTTGCTAAATAGGTTTTTATTTTATTCTTTTCAGTGTTGGTACCTAATATTGTTGTGTGAATGAACCTTAACTCTATGAATGATATATGATCTATGGAAGAGGAGATAGATGGTCTAGGGTGACTTGAGTAGAACATGGACATGAGAGATTGTAAATATGGTAATGATGAAAAAGTAAAACAAAATAAAGTGATTAATTATAAATATATTGTGTTTAACTAAATATGTAACATCATCATAAACATGGTGTCAGGTGTAAAATAAGTTGAATGAACCAAAACGATACGTGAAAATGGAAAAGCATAGCGTTGCCGGCCATGTTGGGCCGCTTATCCTTGATGGCGAGAATCACGCAGAGTCTTGGAAGAAATGGTTCCAAAAATTGGATATTTTTATAATTGCCAATGATTTAGAGAATGCCCCAGATAAGAGAAAAACGGCGATCCTTTTAAACGCCATCGGTGATGCTGGAATAGAGATTTATAATTCATTTGATTTGGGTGATAAGAAAAATGATTTCCAAATTATAAAATCAAAATTTGACGAATACTTCATACCCAAAAAGAATATTTCAATGGAACGTCACAAGTTTTTTACTAGAAAGCAGGGTCCAACTGAATCCTTAGAGCATTATATAACCGAGCTTACTAACAGCAGCTTTTCCTGTGAATTTGGTGACCTGCGGGAGAGTCTAATTAGAGACATATTAATAATAGGCATAAGAAACAACACAACAAGAGAAAGATTATTAAGGGCTGATGACATAGATTTGTCAAAAGTCATAAGAATATGTAAAGCTGCTGAACTCTCACAGAAGCAGTTATCCGAGATATCCTTAGAAAATGGAAACAGGAATAGTGCAGTGTCTGAAAGTGTATTTTCAGTTAAATTTAAGAAGAAAGTGAAGGAGAATCAAAAGGCTTGTTTCAGATGTGGTTTCCAAGGTTGGGAGCCTTCACACAAGTGCCCGGCTATGGGTGCTACATGCTTAAAATGCCAAAAGAAAGGCCATTTTGCGAAAGTTTGCAAGAGTCGCCATGTGGCAGCAGTAGAGGACCGGGACAGTGATCTGCAGGAGGCTGGGGAAGTGGAAACATTTTTTATTGGTTCACTAGAGATGAACAACAAAAGTGAGTGGCTTGAGAAATTATTGATTAACAGAAAAGCAATAATGGTAAAATTGGATACTGGTGCACAAGTGAACTGCATGTGCTATGACACATTTAAAAACTTAGAACTTAACTCTAATTTTATTATTAGAAAACCTATAAAACTAATAACATTAGACAGTAAAAATATTTCAGTTAAAGGAGTATGTACTATAAAATGTTGTCTGGAAAATGGCAATACATATAATGTTGAATTTGTAATTGTAAATTCACCTTGTACAACTATTTTGGGACTAAAAACATGTGTAAACATGAAACTTATTAACAGAAATTTTATAAGTAAAGTTTTGTCAATAGAATGTCCGAATGTAAATATGCTCATAGAAAGTCATTCTCAATTATTCAAGGGAATAGGTTGTTTTGATAAACCATACAAAATTGAATTACAGGAATGTGCAGTTCCCAGAGCCGATCCACCTCGCCGAGTACCCATTGCGCTTTGCAAACCTTTAAAAAGTGAATTGGAACGAATGATTCAAGAAGATATCATCACAAAAATAGATGGCCCGGCGGAGTGGGTCAACTCTATGGTAATTACTAAAAAAGCAAATAATAAATTAAGGATTTGTATTGACCCTCGTTACTTAAATAAATTTATTATCAGACATCATAAACAATTGCCAACGGTTGAAGATATTATGGACAAACTATCAGGAGATAAATATTTTACAAAACTAGATTGTAACAGTGGGTTTTGGACAGTCAAATTGGATGCAGAGAGTTCAAAACTTTGCACTTTTTCTACACCATTTGGCAATTATAAATATAAAAGATTACCATTTGGACTTTCTGTATCCACTGAAGCTTTTCAGGAACGCATGGAGGAATCATTCAGTGGTATTGAAGGGGTTGAGTTTTACTGCGATGATTTGATTGTTCATGCAAATAATGTAACTGATCATAATGAAAGATTATTAAAGGTTTTTGAAGTAGCAAAAAAGTATAATGTAAAATTCAATAAAGATAAATCTAGATTTTTACAGAGTGAAATAAAATTTTTAGGCATGATTATAAATGGTGATGGGATCAAACCAGACCCTTCTAAAGTAACAGCTATTACAAATATCAAAATTCTTAAGGATAAAAAAGAGTTAGAACGTTTTCTAGGTGTGACAAATTATTTATCCCGTTTTATAAATAATTATTGTACTCTAACTGCACCACTAAGAGAACTTTTAAAAAAGGATATTATATTTCAATGGGATAAACCCCATGAAGATTCATTTAATAAATTAAAAGACATTATTTCACAAGCTCCCACATTAAAATTTTTTGGCAACAATAAAGAAGTTACTATTTCTGTAGACTGCAGTAGTGAAGGTGTAGGTGCATGTATTATGCAAGAAGGACAACCAGTTGCTTATGCATCAAAAGCATTGACTGACTGTCAAAAAGGTTATGCTCAAGTAGAAAGGGAAATGTATGCAATAGTTTTTGGTTGTATTAAATTTCATAAATACATTTTAGGTCGACATGTTACTGTAGAAAGCGACCACTCAGCACTAGAGACATTATTTCAAAAACCTTTAAGTAAAGTACCTGTAAGACTTCAAAGAATGATGCTAAAAATACAAGGGTATGATATTCTTGTTAAATATGTCCCAGGTAAAAAAATGTTTATATCTGATTTTTTAAGTAGATCATACCTCCCAATAAAATACAAAGAATCAGACAGATTTGATGAAGAATTAAACAAAGAAATAATTTGTCATGTAGAAATAGCATTAGAATGTCTTCCTATTTCAAAAAGTAAGAGAGATTTAATAAAAACAAAAACTAAAGAAGACAATACTCTTACTATTATAACAGATTATATAAAAAATGGTTGGCCAAACTCTAAAAATACAGTGCCTGATAGTGTCAAACCCTTTTGGAATTTTAGATTTGATCTTTCTGTCATTGATGGTATAATATGTAAAAATAATTTGCTGGTGATACCAATATCTCTACAAAAAATTATGTTACAACTAATTCATGAAGGACACTTTGGTATAAATACTTGTATCAATAGAGCCCGGAGTGTAATGTTTTGGCCTAATATTTCATCTCAGATTAAGGAAATGTGCCTAAGCTGTCAAACTTGTGCAACATACAGGAACAATAATACTAAAGAACCTATACAATTTCATGAAATACCAGAATTACCGTGGATAAAATTGGGCTCAGACCTATTTGAGTTTAATAAAGAGCATTATTTACTTGTAGTGGACTATTATAGTAAGTATATAGAAGTAGTTAAATTACACCAATTATCATCTAATATAGTAATTAAACACATGAAAGCTATAATGGCAAGACATGGTATTCCTCTTGAACTGGTCAGTGATAATGGTCCGCAATTTTCAAGTAAAGAATTTAAACAATTTGCCTTGGAATATGATTTTAAACATACAACTTCTTCTCCAAATTACCCTAAATCTAATGGACTTGCTGAATCAAGCGTCAAAATAATTAAAAATATTTTCAAGAAATGTTATCATGACAGTTCTGATCCATATATAGCATTGTTAAATTTAAGGAACCAATGCAAGGGTGATTGTCCATCTCCTGCTAATTTGCTATTTAATAGAAATCTTAATATTAAGTATCCGGTGTCTAAAAAGTATCTACAACCACAAATCTCAAAGCGTAACAATTCATTAGACAAATTAAAACAACTTAAAATTAAGCAGTATTACAATAGAAATGCAATAACTTTAAAAGAATGTTATCCAGGCCAACATGTTAGATTTAAAAAGAGGAGTGAAGATAAGTTTTGGACACCCGGAAAAATAGTATCTAAGCTGACTAATCCTCGTTCATACATGATTGAGGATCAAGCGGGTAATATGTATCGTAGGAACAGGCAGCACATCAATTATGATTATGGCTGTGGTACTGACATTAATGATGATAGTATGGTTGACAGTCATAATGCAAATGTAAACAAATCGGAGTATATGTTAAGTGATGATGAGTCTGTGCATAATTTCAATGTTCCTATATCTCATGATAATTCTAATATACCTGTATCTCAAGATAATTCTAATTTACCTGTATCTCAAGATAATTCTAATTTACCTGTATCTCATCATTCTGAAACTATGAAACTAACAAGATCAGGAAGGCAGGTCAAACCTCCTATTCGTTATGGTTTTGATGATTAAGGAGGGGAATGTTGTGTGAATGAACCTTAACTCTATGAATGATATATGATCTATGGAAGAGGAGATAGATGGTCTAGGGTGACTTGAGTAGAACATGGACATGAGAGATTGTAAATATGGTAATGATGAAAAAGTAAAACAAAATAAAGTGATTAATTATAAATATATTGTGTTTAACTAAGGTAAAGTCACTAATGCTCGACACTTTAATGAAAACACTATGTTTATATGAAAGTAATTATATATTTATCAAACAAAACAATCACAGCTTTTTTATATGAATGCAGTATATCTTAGAAAATTATCTTAAGTAATAAAATTTCCAATAATCAACATTCTTTCAATTATTATTAATTATTATTTTTATATTGTCTTAAGTACTAATAGATAACATCACAAAAAAAGAAAATCACCATAAGTAGACAGTCAAATGCACTAATAGTTGACATAATATTTTATTATTGCAGTTGGAGTTTTAAAGGCATCAGTGTGCTTAATATACTTAATTAACTTAGATAATTATTACTTATCCATCAACCTCTAAGGCACTATCAAATTTGTACTTAATTCTATCACCAGTTATAATCATATTTGGTACATCAAGGACTTTAATTATTTGAGTTTCAGTTATAGCACTGATATCTCTATCATTTTCTTTGAATACTGTTTTAGACTCATCACATGCTACCATTGCCATAACTTCAATTTCTGTTTTAGTTACTTTTTGGATAATACAAACATATTTGTAATATCTCTTTTTGCCAGGAAACTTAACAATAACATAGTCACCTTGCTTAATTCTACTCTCTTCCTCTTTTCGTTCTTCCTCATTTCTTTCTTCTTCGTTTTCTTCATCAGTAACTTCATCAGAAATATCATTCGTGCTGTCTCCAGATTCTACCCATTCTTCTTCAGTAGTTGAGCTATTATAGTCAGTCTTTTTAAGTTTGTTTTTTATAATATTTTTACTTTTCTTTAATAACGTCTTATCAGTCTTAAGTTTTCGTGCTTTTTCAGTCTCTTCTTTCTTTTTCTTCCTTTCCTCAGCTCTTCTTTTTTTCTCATCCTCTAATTCAATCTTTTTCTTCTCTTTGTTTTCATGGTATCTTTGCCATTCCAAAGATGATACAACAGATGGCACTTTTTCTTTCCTTCTTCCTTTTGAGTTTTGTTTAGGAGTTGGCCAAAACAATGCTCTTTTAAATGGACTAGGTATTACCATATTATCTGAATTCTTTGAACAACTTTCTTGTGGCCTATAATGAATTGATATGGGTGGTTCTATCAATGATCCTGTGTATATTGTACCTTCGAGATTTTGAGTAGTGCTTCCTAGGACTTCTTTGCAGGGAGTTCTAGGGTCTTCATTTAGGGGTAAATTTTGGAATGGAAAATCCAAATTTGTAGCTTGTGATGTGGATGGCATTGCCGATGGATCTCTACTCGCGACGGTATTAAGTGGTGGTAATATTTGAGTTGTACTGCCTTGTTCTGATGTAGAATTATTCAAGGTAGAGAGATTTTCAGTTGGTGATAAGACTTCTTTAGTTTTTGTTAGTAGGTCTTCAATCTTTTTATAAAATTGAGACAAGCCAATATTTTCGTCAATTTTTTCTGAAGCAATATATTTGTCTAGGAATTTAAGGCCCATTTCCAGTTCTTTAATTTTCGCCATTTTTTGTAATGCCATGAATTCATCTGTTGGTTGTTCTGATGCACAGCACACTTCATCAGGATTCCAGGGTGAGAGTCCACACTTACGAAACCCGTTTTGAAACATCTCAGGTGATAATGTATCTTTAAGTACTTTGTTTAGCAAAGGACAAAAATGAACTTTTCTCAAAATGGGGGAATCAATGTGTTCTAAACGCCAAGACTGCACAGCAGTTTTCCAGGCGCCTTTTAAGCTTCTGAAAATAGCTACATCCATGGGCTGTAAGAGATGAGTGGCATTAGGAAAGAGAGCAATTAGGATTATCCCATTTTCCGAACAAAACTTGCTCACGTGGAATGACATGTGTGATGTGTGCCCATCCATAAAAAGTATGACCGGTTTTTGAATACCATTGTCATTCAACCATTTATCAAATATATTGCAGATATATTCATAAAATGTCTCCATTGTCATCCAACCACTGTCGGACCGTCCAATACCCCAAGTTACAGGAATAGACAAGCTTAATTCTCGTGGTATTCTTAAATACTTAAAAATAACCATGGGCGGTAGAACTTGACCAGCAGCATTACCACCTAAAAGTACTGTGAAACATTCTTTTTCGTCCGAGTTAACTTGCTGGTACACCGATTTTTCGCCTTTAGGTGCTAGGACCTTGTTCCCTTTCGGATTCAAAAAAAATGCAGTCTCATCCATATTAAAAATTCGATGAGGTTCAACCAAAATATCTGTGTAATTGTTTTCTTCAAGATAGGTGCTGACTTCTTTAAACCAATTCTTTAACTGTGACGTTGTGACTGAAGCTCTGGATGAAGTTAAATTTTGAGGCTGTCTAGGGATAAGCTCTGGATGCCGCTTTAAAAAACTGCTATACCATCTTTTACCAGGCCTCCCATCTTTAAAAGGGGTTTCTAAATTCAAATCATCAACAATTTTTTTCACACTATCTTGTAAATTCTCTTTGCCTATTGGGAATCCTTGTTTCACCATTGCTTTAGCCCACTTTACAAGCAAAGCTTCAGTATCATCTGAAATGTAGCATTTTCTTCCCATTTTTCGTTTCATTGGTGTCTTACCCTTTACTTTATTCAGCAAAGTTACCCTCGGTACCCCAAATTTTTTTGCCGCAGTTGACGTCGGAACTCCTCGCCTGCATTCTTGAATAGCGGCTTCCATATCAGCCTCAGAGTAACGAAACATCTGTCCTTTTATTGGCGGCATAATTATCAGTCTGGAACAATAGAACCAATAATTGACATCATGTATACCCCAATAATAGACACCATGTCTACCTTTAGTTAAAGTGATCCAAAATTGTTGATATCTCTACAGTAATCTTTTCATTGGGAATAGAGTTTAAAATCGAACCGAACCAAACATAAGAGTTTAATATCTTGAAACACCAATGGATGACACGCCTGTCATCTATTACATATTTCATTATTTTTGGAACTAATAGTAGACATATCATAATTTTTAAGAAAAATATTAGCAAACACAAGAAAAGCACGTTTATCACAATCCCAACTTATCATTGATACCTTGACAAATGAATAAAACGTATTTTTTTAATAAATATCGATTCAAAACTCACCTTCAAATTTCGGCGTCCTTAACCTAAAAAATAAGAAATTGTGGAACGCGTGCTCACTCAGTTACATGATTGACAACGACTGACGACATTTTGAAATTTCGTTTAGAAACTGTTGTGAGTTTTTGAGAACAATTCATAGATGGTGCTAGGTGTCCTATGATATAGTAATAAGAGTCATTTTACTAAAATTGTTTTTAATACAAGAACATTTTTTCGTAGGTGTCATCCTTTAGGTCACTGTCTGGCATTAGTGACTTTACCTTAAATATGTAACATCATCATAAACAAATATTACCATAAAAAACATCTATTGCCAGCGTAAATCTCATTTAATTTCCAATAAGCCAAAGCACGACTAGGATAAATTGTTTTATTACGGAGTTCAGGTGCCTATCTTCTGGCTTCATCATCAGATCAGTTCGATGGTACCATTTTCATCACCATTCATACCATTTATTAATATGTATTTGCTTTATCAAATTCGCTTAAGAATTCAAGATATCTTATACCCATGACATACTTAAGGAGTTCCTGTAGCCATCTGTGATCTTCTTCATCAGTTCCAATTCAACAAATAATACTTTCAGAGTGCAAATGCTTGCCATGTTATTGAAAATACCAAAATCGTTATATGTCTGCGTATAATATTTGAGGAGTTCCCTCCATTTCCATGGAATCCCATTACCAGATTCTGATTTGGTGACAATGGGACAACCTCGAGAGTACCTATACCCTTTAAACAAAAAAAAAAGAAATTTGCAAATCTGTTTATATATTCGACGGAGTTAGGCCCGAAAAAAATAAAATAAATATAAAAATCCGAATTGAGGACGTCCTCCTTTTTGGGAAGTCAGTTAAAAAGTCATAATTCGATGTTTTGCTCTGACCGATTTCCTCCTCCCATATTGGATCAATTTAAAAGATATTCCATAAACTGGAAAAGAAAAATATAGTTAAATGAGCAAGATATATAAACACTTTTGCAAAAAAAACGGGCGCTTTAGATTTTTTTCTCTACTTCAATGAAGAAGAACAAGAAAGAGGTTTTATTAATTTGACTATTGACTATTGACGTTATTTGAAGCATCCTATCATAGTATATACCTATCTTTCTTTTTAATTTATGAAATATCTTTTAATAAACTGGTCCAATATTGCACCTGCCATGTTTTATCTCTGCACCGCCCTAAGGTCGACTGATAGAAAATGTCGCATTTTCTCTAGTACGTGGTTCTACAAGTTTAAGGGCATCTTTTTTATTATTATTTTTTCCTGTTTCGCGATAGCTACAGTCTAGGTCTTTAATTCAAGAGTAAATAGATTTTTCTAGGTAAGCCTACTTCAACGTCGACCACATCATCGCTTACAATCAGGTGATGGTGGTCTAGCGCGCGTATAAAGCCAATAAAAAATATGTGCCTCATTTAATAAATAAATTATAGTTATAACTAGTATTATAATTTAAAAATAAAGCGTTTAACGCGGAAATGAACGCGGTAATGCATAACATACAAAAAAAAAACGTTCTTAGGATACACTTTACGCCTGAAAACATTATGACAATTTGTATAACACTACATAACTGACAATCAGACATTACGTAATAATGTTTTGTAAATATCCAAGCTATGGGAAAGTTATTTTTCGATAACTCACCAACTTTGTGTGATTGTTGATATTTTGAGATCATACGGAAAAGTACGAGACTTCGCGTGCGATTGTCAGTGTTCACTGTAGCTGTACCTACACTGTAAGATTGAAATAAGAATAAAAAAACATGTATTGATTTATATCTTTTTCTTCTTTTCGTATGAGGATGTGGCCATCTCTGGTGTCAGAGTTAATTAAGCCGCTTCTGGGAACCCCACAGGCCTCTGACTTGGCTATTTCAGACTGACATTAACTACATAAGTCCAGGTTCCCTCGCGATGTTTTCCTTCACCGTTGCCTGTGATGTCCAAGATAAACTAAGAAAGTACATATGAATTTGAAAAAAGTCACATTTGCCCGGATTTTAACCCACGACAAGCACGAGAGGCGAGGTCTAAGCCACTGGGCTAATACGATATACTGCATTTATAAAAAAAACGTTTTTACAAAAATTACAACCGACTTCCAAACAAAAACACTACAAAGTGAAAAATAACTTCAATTTCGGAAGTCAGTGTTCCTGTTTACGTTTCTTCATTTTTTGACACCGACTTCCGAAATTGAAGTTATTTTTCACTTTGTAGTGTTTTTGTTTGGAAGTCGGTTGTAATTTTTGTAAAAAAGTTTTTTTTTTTCACTTTTTTGTTGTGGTACATAATGGACCAGTTCTATAGGCTAGGTACCTACCTACGCGTATAGTGCCCAAAGTGAAGCTAGAATAGATTAACCAAATAACATGAAACTTAAACGAAACCAGTGCAATGAGAGTATACCAGGGTGAACTGTTCACACCTGCGTACCCCTTAAGAACGTACCAGTGTAATGTTATGTTATGAAATGGTGTAAACAATAAACAGACATGCGATTGGATCTATCCAGAGTGATTTGCCGTCATTTATTGAAGAGTTCTGATGTATTTCTCCGAAGTTCTTCATCAGATCTTGATGAAAATTAAATGGGACCACATGACAAGCACCCGCTTTCTAATTAAAAAAGAATCATCAAAATCGGTTCGCCCAATAAAAAGTTCTGAGGTAACAAACATAAAAAAAAAAAAAATACAGTCGAATTGAAAACCTCCTTCTTTTTGCGAAGTCGGTTAATTAAAAATGAACGATTTTGTCCCATGGAGGTATGAAGAAATGGGAAATAATTAACCGGGTGAAAAATATACTGAATGGGCGACTATTATACTAAGTAAGCAACTATTTATCCGGTTTGAGGAATACCTTTTAGGAGGTTTTTGTGACCTGCAGTAATAATATTGTGACATACTATAATTGTATTTGGGGTTCTATTTTTTCTATATTAGCATATTATTCTTCATCGTAAATGAAGGCGACATCGCTGTGCAGCGCGGGAATTCGGGTATAATTGTGTTTTCAACGAATTGGTACAAGAGCAAGCGGAGCGAGTTCGGGAGCTTAGGGCACCCCGACACGGACAGGTTAGGTTCGAACGAGATGACGGGAGCTGAAGTGAGCGAGCAAAGCGAGCGAACTCAGCTCCCGTCATCTCGTTCGTGTTAGGTTACTTTAGAACCTGCGGACGGAAATAGGAGCCCCGCTAAGCGGGTGTCCGTCGACTATGTTGCCAAAGTACTAATCAAGTCGCTGTTTTAAACATTTGTATTCGCCCACTGTTTGTCGCCCACTTAGTATTTCAGTAAGCCATATTCAGTATTTTTTACATCTTTAACTTGAATTTATTGTCGCTCGTTTAAATACTACCCTGAAGAAATTACTAAACCAAGACACTACGATCCTAACAGAACTTTTTTGCTTCATTGACATGCTTCCTGGGTTTGATTCCTTTTTTGATTCCATTGAACCTCATGAAACCTGTAATTTTTAAGAGGAAATGCGGTCGCAGACATCCGACTGAATTTCCTAAGAAAAAAAATATACAAAATATCAAAAAATCAAACTGCTGTAGAAGCGAACTTAAAAGAAGTAAATAAGATGATTTTTGAGTGTACGTAAGGGACAGATGTATTTGACTTGTATAAATCTGTACCTTACGCACACTCAAAATAATCTTACTCCAAGAGTTTATGTTCATCGCCCCCATTCTAAAATATAGAAACGCAAAGTTTTCAGATCCCCTGCACATCCCATTTCAACGACATAAAAATATTAACCGTAACGGCTGCTCATAACTGATTTTATATTTAATCGCACTTCTACGGCATTAGAAAAGATTTTTATTCAAACTTTGCTTCCGTGCGCGTAATAAAAACGTGTAGGGTCAATTCCCACTGAAAGAGCAGCGGCCGGCAGCGTCTTTTTGAGGCAAAATATTACAAACTATTTTGAATCTTATCTACGTGATTAAAAAGTTCATAGTCATTTGAAGGGAAATGAGGGGTAGCGTGGCGTCGCGAGGCTGCACGAGCCTTCTACCGACTAGTCAAAAGAGGCGCCGCGCGGCTGATCGCGGCGCAGCTAGCTGATGTGCGGCCGACCGCGGTGCAGCTGACAGACTCGCGGCTGCGCGCGAGCGACCATTTCCTACCCGCCCGCCCTGCCGCTTGCGCATTTCGCGTCATTTTATTAGAGGGTATCATGTACCCAAAATTTTCTTTTCCTTTTTCTTTCCGTTTTGTTTGTTACTTCTTGTTCTTCTTCTTCAGCCAGTGCTATGATACATAAATCCAAATCCACCATATTTACTGCCACACAATTTTCCTTGAGTGAAGTAGATCGCACACTAGTTTTCAAAGCTACCACGCGGAGGCTCATTGCGGCGCCTCGGGATGCCGCGCTGCCTCTCGCGGCGCCGCACTGCCCCGCGCGGCGCCACACTGCCCCTTGCGGCGCCGCGCTCAGTCACTTGCTCTTACGGCCGCTGCGCGCCGCTGCTCTTTTAGTGGGGATTGACCGAATTGACCCTTATCCTAGAAAATGCGCAATTCCTGTATGCAACTACGGACCAAAGTCGTGGGGAAAAGTCTAGTTGTATTAGAACAAACATTGATCTACAGCACATGCTCGCCTCATGATATTGATTTGGAATATAAACATTAAAAAACAGATGAATAAATTAATTTATCATTAATATTAAGCTGAGCTAACAAAAGCGAGTAAGTGAAGCTGACCTTAACAAATATCATAATGAGGTAACAAGTTTGATTGAGCGTCTGGTGTACGGTAACAGGCCACGCGGGAGGTCACCGATCAAATTAAATCTGCGGCTGGTTCCAGCAAATGAGCGGGCCAAACTTTCATCTAACAGCTAAATGGAGAGACATTGTGAGGAAGTCAGACAGTGACAGGAATTACAATGTTTGGACGAAATGCATCGTGACCATGAAGAAGAAGATAGGAAAGATAAGTAACGCCTGCACAGTTCCTATAAGATAGATCACGGTAACGAAACCGCGGCAAAGAGCTTGTTAGGAATAGTAAAAAATACATTGATGAACTGCACATGCTTGCCACGTGATAGTAATTTATTAAATAAATATCTAAAACACAAGACAAATAAATTTTCATTAGATTTTGTTAGCTTAGCTAAGAAATGCGAGTTAGTAAAGTTCATTACCATACTTTGAACTTTATCTACCATTGTCTCATCGTAGATATAATGAGTATGTATTTAAAATTAATCAGACTCCTCATTTTACCTAATTCATTTATTTATTTATTTATACTTTATTGTACACCAAGATAAAACAATACAAAACCGTAAATAATAGGTACATAACCGTAGTGTAAAGATTTTAGGTAGTTTGGAATTGAAATTACGTACATAACCACATAGTTGCTGGGATGGGGCCACTTGCACTCTCCTGGCTTTAACTAACACTAAAATTTATGAAAACATAAAAAAAAAAATGCGTAAAAATTGCCTGATTTTAGAAAACCTAGCATGTCCTAGGTAAGGTGCTAACTATTTTCAAGCCCGCTTCGCCGCCTCACGCATCCTTCATCTTTAGTTCTCCTTCGCAAGGTTTTCAGCGCAAGCCTTTAAAGTTAGTACTCTCTCTGAAAACTTAGAAAACTTAGAACAACAAACAAAGAACTTAGAAAGAAAACTTAGGAATACTTTTTTTTAGCTTCTGCCAGCGGCTTCGCCCGCGTGAATGTCGAAAATCGTCTCAAGGGACAGATTACCGGGATAATAACTACCTATGAGCTATTCCAGACTATAATCTTGATCTGTGCCAAAATTCATCCGCGGATCCGGATGAAATTTGGCACAGATTCAGCATCCGACATCCAGATTCCAGCTGTTTCAGCGTGAAGCAGTAACAAACATACAAACACACACGGACACACACACACACTCACAAACTTTAGCTTTAATAATAATGTGTGATAGGCTCGCGCTTGACCACTATCTCGCCTGATGGTAAGCGATGATGTGGTTGACGGTGAAGCACGCTTGCCTAGAAATAACCTATTCACTCTTGACATAAAGAACCCTAGATTGTAGCTGTCAGGAAACACAGACTCCGGCAGGGCATTCCACTCCTTAGCTGTACGCATAATAAAGTGTATTATTACCAATTCGTGGCGGGGTGTTATAATGCACGTGTCAGTTTTTTTCACTAGTTTTTTTTTTTTTTGTATTTTTTTTCGAACTCTTCGTCAGCCAGACGCATACTTAGAGTTTTTATTATTTGAGAAAAGTTTTACAAATTAGTTAAGTACAGATTATCATTCATATAAAGGTAAAACATATATATCTGATACTTCATTAAGGGCGATTTTAATTACTCTAGATTTAGATTTGATCAATAAATTAATTTTAAATATTCATTAATTAAGTTTGGAAGAACGAATATTTTGCTCATGCCTTTTTACGTTACGACGTGACAGCTATTTGCACATGCGCAGTAGATATGCCCGAGGAACTAATAAAATAATCTGTGGATATGCTTACCGCAAAGACCTTATACTTCTTAGAAATACGTATAAGGTCTTTGGCTTACCGCGCTTGAATAAGCCCGCCATTTTATTAATTTCTTGCTTGGTTCAGATATTTTTTTTTATTTCCTCGCATAATGCATATTACGTAAAATGTTTGATGATACACACACAAGATGATTCCCGACTCGTGTCGATTTATTCACTAACTCGCTTTGCTCGCTCGTGAATAAAAATGCCACTTATCAGGAAACGCCTACCTTTCGCACTAGTAGCATAAATAACTATTTTATGCTCAAGAGTTCTGTTTAACATTCAAACTGATGGTTTCTGGTTTCATGTTTTGACAGATATCTCCCAAAGCCAGCTAGATCTAAACTTCATATTCGGGGATCGTTCTTACCTGTATTGGGTACAAATGAACTTTCAGCTTTTATAACATGACGAAGGTCAGATCTTCGCAGACTCTTACCCCCGATCTTTGAATTTAGCATTTTTTGTTGAGTATTCGTCAATTGTACGCTTTGAGACGTTCCTAAGCCAAAATACTCAATTCAGAAATCGCCCATACTCTATAATATGCTACCAATTAAACTTTGGTACATTCATCTCCATCATCATGACAAAAACAAAAAACAATTTCATTAGCCTCTCCACATATGTATTTTCCATCATCTCTTCAATTGCTCAGATTATAAACAAACCAATTGATCCACCTAGTAATCAGTATTCAATTAGCTGAGTACCATGTTTGACCCAACAATACACGTGCACTTGACTCGGTGCCAGAGCATCATGTTAAGAAGTTAACTCAATGCCTGACCCTGTTAGAGGAGTCAGGGATACGGAAGCGGAAGGTGCGGTGGACATGTGCCAATTTGTTGGGTACTCTAGATGACATTGAATCTAGGGTAGATGGCAGTTAGTTGAATCTAAGAGCCTTCACGGTTAAAGATGCTTTAGTAATACCATCGCCCCCTTTTTAGTTAGCCCTGCTGCAACTTTTGATTTATTGGCCACGTACCACTGTTATTTTTAGTTTTACCTCATATTATTGTCTATTCCGAACGAATACCAATCTTTAAATAATTAAATTTAATGTGCAAACAAATACTAACAACTTCAATTTGGTACAGTCAGCTCAGTCAAACCTAATCAAATTTATCTATATGGACGTTAGTTATCGAATTTAATTTACACCGATGGTTCTTGGTATTTTATATTCGTAAATTTTACCACATTCAATTGCTATAAATAAATAAACTCAAAGATCTCTTCAGGACAACAGAGTAGACGAAAACAGTTTCATTAAACCTATTATTCAGATCGTTGTAATTCATTGCTATTTAGGTGATGAATTACTGATTTGATTATACAAAAAGTTGATTTTCTGTTATACTTTACAATTGTTAGATTAAAAGTTATTTGTTCCTGTGTAAAAAAAACCTGAAGTAGTAATTATTTGATAGGTACCTAGTTTAGAGTTGATTTCTGAGATATTTTGTATTTTTTAGATTGTAAGTAAATTGTTCTTGTATTGATGTTTTGCAAAAAAAAATATTATACAGGTACAAGGAGGAACTAAAATTATAATAATGTTAATTATTAGTCATATTATTTTATTATTGAACGAAGACGATTGCTAACATTTTTTTTTTAAATAAAATGTCTTACAATTTCATGCAAAGCATTTTTACTGACTGTACCTTATATCTTTAAAATTGTTTTGGTATTAGTTTAAACAATGGTATCCGTTAGGAATAGAAAATAAATATTATTTGAAATAAATACCAGTGGTATTACTCGTTGGTATTAGAACGGAATAAATCCAACTTTTTCGACAAGCTATTGATGAGTTTTTTTAGAAAGTAATTTTATTTTTTTTCAAGTTTTTACATCTTAGTGTCCAATATAGAATTTCCCTCATTGTTCAAGACACCGTCCATCAAGCCTGCCTTCGACCAGTGTAGGAAAAAGATATGGTCTAGTTTTGAATTTCTTTCAACAATACTTATCACCGTGTATCAGAAGCTCGGCAAACTTATTGCGTAATGAATTCGACAAGGCATAGATAATGCAAAGAGTATGAAAAATCGACCAATCACATGCGAGATGTAAGTCGCGATGTGGATTTCCGTCTATGTGATTGGTCGATTTTTCATACTCTTTGCACTTTGCCTTGGATCTGTTGTACGCGCTGGCAACAAAAAAATTATTTACAGTAAACAACATCCTATCTCGTTTTAACCAAGTTTCACAAAATCATAAGATATGGTATTTATCTACTAACAGTTCCACGTCTAAAATTTTGCCAGAGAAGTGATTTATATTTTGATGATATAGTACAATTCGTCTTCTCTTTTATCGGCTCTAATAGTTCAAAGAATCTACAGTAGTATTATCAGAAAAACTGGATAATACTGTTAAATCACTAAACCTAGTCTCATTTAAATCATCAATAACTGCGTGTATATATTAAAAGCTAACAATGAAGCTATTAAATATCGACTATTTTTGGGAAGAAACATATGGTCCCGAATCAAAACAAAATCACTAACACTAATTGTCAATGACTCATACCTCTCTGCATTATACTTCACCAGGTCCACCAACTCACAGACCTCCTGCATGCGCTCACTTAACATCTGTTGACTACATTCATATTTACAAAATATTTCCTTTAGTGTATTTTCCCTATTCAATAATTACCTTTGAAGGTTCTGAATGTCAACATCATACATTTGTGTACTAGTTTCTAATTTGTAATAATGTTTTTAGCAACTTTTGTAACGCCAGTTTTGATTCAAAAGATCCCAATATATATTCCAGCACGTTGTTTTCTACAGTTTGCCAAGAATTTAATAAAAACGTGTCCTGTAAAAACAGTTAAAGTCAACAATTCCAAATTCAAATTTAGTGAATGGGCCACTGATGGCATCAGAAAAACCCGAGATATCTTATATAATTTATATTACGAAAAAAAACTTTCCGATCAAGTTTTTCACAGTTATGTTAGAATCTATTCCAAAATATTCAAAAGAGTCTGCGCATAATTAACAAAATTGGTGTTTCTAATAATAAAACAAAAACCGTGCGGCAAGTAATTAATAGAGAAACTGGCAAGACACAACAGCGCGATCAGAATGAGTTGTCTTTGAAAATAACATATCAAACCATTTCTGATAAGCAAGAAGTCGGTGAGACATCAGAAAATTTCTTTACCAACATTCCGTTAGAGGTTACGAAGTCTCTTCCCTCCTCATCTAAATTAGCTGGAGCTCTTCTTAAACAAAACTTTACTAAAGACATAAATAAAAAAAAAGCCTTTATTGCTGGTTGCTTAAACTATTTACATTAAACAATACTTATTTTACTATAAGATTATAACCTATTTACACTCAGTATTATTTACATATTTTTTCTCGACAACTGGTTAATTTTTCCTCTTCCCAGCTTGTCTTTCGACAAAGGCCTCCTCCAAGGCTCTCCACTTGATTCTGTCCCTCGCTACCCGTATCCGTTCTGGACCTGCTACTTTCTTGAGATCGATTTCCTATCGCTTTAGCTGTCTTCCCCTCTTATTTTATTTCCTCTCGGGTATCATTCTGTAATTATTCTTGTCCACTTTTCTTTATTTTCTCTTAACATATTATGTTCGGTCCAACGCCATTGCAATATTTTACATGCAACATGTTTTTTTTAAATTTTGTTTTCTTTTTATCTTTTCTAACTGTATTCTGTCTCTCCTTTTTTCTTCTGTGTTCTTAAAAATGCATTTCTTAATTTAATTCTCAATTTTGTCAACTGTCTAATATGGGAAGGAGCGAGTCAACCCCAACACAAGTATTAATGATTACTTACTGGGGCTGTCTCATTCACCTTTGTATATGTAACCGTTTGAGACACAATACACATTTATTTTATTTTTTTATTTTATTTGCTGATTTTAAATAGATAGGAAAGATACGGATGTCTTACATGTCAACGAAAGTCTAATTATTCTCTCAAAATGGTTCGCAGCTAAAAATCTACCTATGCAAGAAAAAAGCAAAATGTCAAAAGTTCTTTTTACCAACGTGACCTAAATTTAAATCTTGACGGGAAAAATCTTGAAGTTGTAACGGAAACTGCATTCTTAGGGATTACTATCGATTCAAAATTGCAGTGGGGCACGCACATTAGAATTCTTTCGGGTAGGTTAAGTTCAGCTGCATATGCAGTAAGGAAAATAAGGCAGTTAACCGATGTAGCCACACCAAGGTTAGTATACTATGCTTATTTCCACAGTATTATGTCTTATGGCATTCTGCTGAGGGGATCATCAGCAGACGTTTACTCAATTTTCATCTTAGAAAAGAGAGCAATCCGCGCGATCTATAAAATGGGTCCTCGCGAGTCCCTCAGAGAAAAATTTAAAGAGATCGATATACTGACTCTACCTTCACGTTATATTTTGGAATTTATTTTGTATGTCCGCAAAAATCGAGGGCTTTTCAAAACTAGAAGCGACTTACATAATTTATATACACGCAGTAAGCACGAAATTGTAATATCCAAATTCAGAAAACTAGCAAGTCTTTTCTTATAAACAGTATATGCTTTTATAACCTGTCAAGTTGTTCAAGTTGCCAAAGTCAGTTATAGAACTGAACGATGGAAAGTTCAAAAACTACATCAAACTGGACTACGTTGAAGATAAAAAATATGGCTTTAGCACCTTCTGCGCATGCGGTTTCCCTAGTAACTCATAAATGGCACAAACATGTGGATGTTCTCAAAATAAATTTCCTTTGTTTTTCTTCTTTTAATTGGACTTTTTACAATGGTTTTCAATCATCTTTATAGCCCTTTGCTAAGAATAGTTACAGCACTGATAGCAACATTTGTGCCACATGTTAAATTTAGTCTTTTTATATATATATATTTTTTACCTTTGTATAGATTTTTTTTTACTTTTACCGATTGTTTTGTGAATGTGTGAAAATTGTAGGCCTTCTAGATTTCTAGATGCTTGTTTTTCTCTTTTGTTTATATGATATATAATCTTTCTTTTTAGTTTCTTACGACTTATTGTCGGGCCTACGTTGTCCCCACATATCTAGGTACAAATGCAATGTGGAAATATTGTAAAACCAAAGTAAGTTTTTAAAAGAGTAACCGTGTTGTTTCTTCCCGGAACTTCTTCATATAGTAGTGCCCATCTAGGTATATGTGAAATAAAGAAAAATGACTTTGATTTTTTGATCTTGCCGATTTCATTACGCAATTAGGCTGCAGGACTGTCTGGATTGCGTCAAGATTGCAATTCCTCCCCGGACCCCAATAATGAGTGTTTAGACGACAAAATCTGTCTCGATATTGACCGAATTTATTTTAATAAAACGTATAACTATGCAAAATCGGTATCGTCATAATTATTTGTTAACTACGAAAATGAATATTTCTAAGCTTTCGGGAAATAAATATAAAATTACTAAAAAGTAAGTTATTTTTTTAAATGCCGTCATCGCACGGCAAGGGAGCAGATTCATGCTAGGTCATTAATTGTCCCGGATCAATTGTGCAGTGCAGGGTCCTCAATATATTGGGTTGTTGATATATTTGAAACGTCGGCGTCGGTCGCCGGGCAGTCTCGAGCATTCTTTATTGCAATTAATTTGGTATGGCACTAACAAGTGGCGGTAACTGTGATTATTGTTTTGTTTTGAACGAAAAATTGGGTTAGCAGTTTGTTGACACATCTTGATTGGAGCTTCATAACAAATACTTATTAGGTACAAAGGCTGTGTTTACAATTATTGCAATGCTAACGACCCGCCCCAGCCTTGCACGGGGCAAATTATAACTATACACAAAACATCCTCGTATATCATTCTGGCTTTTATTGAAAACTGTATCAAAATCCGTTGCGTGGTTTAGAAGAAGTTAGTGGCGAAACAGAAACGACGTCGACAGACGTGGAAAGCGACTTCGTTTTAGGCTTAGCACGCACTGCGATTTTTATTCACGCGAAATTTTTTCGCCCATTCTGCGACCTATGGATTTGTAACTGCACGCATTGCGAAAAAAAAAACGCGTGGCAATAACACCGCAAGAAATCCAAAAAAATCAATCGTGTAAATCAAGAAATCAAAAAAAAAACAAGAAATCATTCGTGTTTTGCCACAGAATCCACCGAACCTCTGCGCGGATTAAATTCGCGCGAATATTTTGAACTCTAGGAACAGGAAGGAGACAAAAATCGCGCGGAATTTTATCCGTAGTGCGTGTTAGCTTAATTCAGCACGCGGACAAAAATTCGCGCGAATAAATATGGCAATGCGTGCTAAGTGTTATAGTAAGTACTAACGACCCGCCCCGGCTTCGCCCATGACAAATTATGTACAAAAACCTTCCTCGCTTCTCACTATCTATTGCGTGAAAATCCGTGCAGTCGTTTTTGAGAATTCCAAACATTTCAATTTTATCTCTATGATTATAGGTAACTAGGCAATTAACACCAGTTTTAGGGGGGACTCGAACCACTCCCTGCTGAAATAGGAGCTAATTTAGTAAGAAGATAGCCTTTTGGCCACGTTCGGGGATATTTTTTAATTATTATTATTAAATTTTTAAGCTTTTTCTCGTGTCTCTTATGCGGGTCACAAATAAATATTGTTTCTTTCCTTATCTTTCTCCTATAGATATTACGTTAGTCATGAATGCAAGCAAAGCACCAATTCCATAGCATTTTATTTTAAAAGATTTTTATGTCTAACTCTGGTTTGGCAATTTGGAGCTCCCTGCCGGATCCTGTGTTTTCTGATGCCGACAACCTGGGGGTCTTCAAGAGGATAGGTTTCTTCTAGACGAGTATGTTTTATCGTCAACCTCATCATCAGTTACCATCAGGAAAGATAGTAGTCAAACGCGATCATATCGTCTATAAATAGAACATTCCGGACAGAAAACTCACAATCACATTATTTACTTTGAAACACATGTCTGTAACTATCGATTGCTAACGAAGATATTCATTGTGTATTGTGATTTATGTATTTTGAGTTTATCTACTTTTGTGTATACATTTTAAGACTTAGTTTAATGAGTCTGTGACGTATGTGGCTACGTCACAGACACACAAGAGTTAGTAACAGATTTAATTCTGGTAACTCTGGATAAAAACGGGAAAGAGAAAGGTAAATGCCCAGCTAGCCCAACTATGGGCGCAGTCAAATGATCAACACTAAGCGACCTTCCTGTTGGCTCGAGGCGATTCGTTTTATGTCACAAAGATAAGCGATTTTTACTAAGCGAAATGGCATGTACGTCCACAAGGACGCAATGCGATGTATAAATTTTCTTACAAAATACGTGCACGATTGCATATCGACGCAATTTAAATTTCGTCTCGCCATCAGGAAGGTCCCTAAAGGTGCAAGTTAGCCGCGCGACCGTGACGCGAGACCGAGACGTGCGGGAGCGACCGAGGTACCGTGCGTCGTGCCTCGGTTGCGCATCGCGTTTTCAGGGATATTTCGCGCACGAGATCGAAACATGTGTCGCACACAACCTGTCCTAGCTTTAAGTTATTTTAATCAGTTATATGTTATATTGTGTTGAAATTAATTATTAAATGACAAAATGTTCGGCCATTTCGAGCGCGACGTGCGACTCCACTCGTCCGTGAGCGAGACCGGCTAGCGGTCTTCTGTCAAGCCCCCCTAGCCAAGTTACAAACGTTTCTTATCGAATCTCTTTCTACAATCGTTAACGCCTATTTGTATGGACGGACCACGTGACTTATCGTTCAGATGTGTCATTCCCATACATTGATTCGTTTTCTACTAGCGTCATCGATTGTAGATTGTCAACTTGGCTACAGGTGCAGTTCTGTCGCACGTCGCGTACGAAGCCTAAGGACAAGTGGAGAATCTAGACTGAAACTCACAATCACAATTCATGTAGATAACTTACCTATTCCAAAAACTTGTTTTTCAATAAAGCTGTTTTCATGGCGTAAAGAGGGTTTATTTACTCGCACCTACAATATTATCATCCCCAAATCAAAGTCGGCCACTATTTGCAGTGTCACCTGTGACACTGTCCTCGAACTTACGTACTAGAGTTGGATGAAAGTCAAGAGTGTGGACGTGGAATATGACGTCATATAGCCTCGTACAAGAAAATGGATACACCTAGTGAACAATAATGATGTTCTTTTTACAAGCTTTATAAATACCTTGCTTTCGTATTCGTATGTCTGTCCGGCTACTAGTAGATAATCCGTTTTTAGGGTTCTGTACCCAAAGGGTAAAAACGGGATCCTATTACTAAGACTCCACTGTCCGTCTGTCTGTCTGTCACCAGGCTGTATCTCATGAACCGTGACAGCTAGACAGATGAAATTTCTGTTGCCGCTAAAAACAGAATAAAATAGAAACATTTAAGTAATTTGCTACTATGGTTGCTGGTCTCATGATGCAGCCGGAAGGTGGTCAAAGCAATTTCTCAACCAAATAAGATACCACCATCGTGTCTGGGTTTCGTATTGATAATAAGTGATATTACATTTCGATCAAAGAGCTTGTTTTAAAAAAGAACTTTCTTAATATTAGGTACTTATTATTCCAAAAGTATGGATTGGAAAAGTATTGTTTTGATGTTATATGATCATACCGCGATAACTGCTGTACATAACCAGTTATTAGTTAGGTAAATAAGAACATAAAAATGCAAAGACGTCAATATCATTAAATAAAGGAAACCTGATTTTCAAGTAACGTCACCAATTATGTAATTTATAGTAGGTACCTAATTAATCTAACAATATTCTAAGTACATAGAACCTAACTACGCAGGTTGTAAGGACTTTTATTTTTATTTTTGACATCAAGTAACGCAGATGCTACGGATCTCAAGCATTACCTCAACATTAATTTCACCTATTGAAAATATTCGGCTTCTCACAATTGCATTGTTTATTCATTATATACAACAGAATTCAATTTAAAAAATAAGACTAATTCATAACGAACATATATACATAAATACAAGCGCTTATAAAAAGGACAGGACAGAACCGATCAGTGTGGTGACGCTTGGGGGAGGACTATGTCCAGCAGTGGACCTCTTTCGGATGAAATGATGATGATAATACATTACAAGCGCTTATAAAAAGGCTTTCCTGTCAGAAAGGGACTCATTGCGCATTGAAAAAGTCGTCCTCATCGATGTCAATGGGAAAAGTGCCCAGAAGCTGGCAGCATTGTCACGTGAAGAATCATATTGATGTCTCAAAAGACTCAATGAGCACTGGAAATGGGGTTCCTAATGTATCAACCCCAAACGGCTCATACATATTATAACTCCCAATAAGGTTGAATTTGATTCTTGAAATCATACTTCCTTAATATACTCATAATATAAATGTGAATGTAAGTTTGTTTATTACGCTTTCACGCAAAAACTACTGAACCGATCATCATGAAACTTTGTACATATATTCTTGGAGGTATTAGAAGTAACATAGGATACTTTTTATTAAAAAAATATATTTTATTTTAATGACTTCACTGCGAGCGAAGCCGCGGGTAAAAGCTAGTAATAATATAATTCCCTATAATGAGTTACCAGCTTGCGAATTATTCCAGATATTAAATACCTACAGCGTGTATTTCAACCTTGCATGATTTTACGACGTGA
This sequence comes from Orthosia gracilis, assembly GCA_947562075.1. Classification (NCBI taxonomy): domain Eukaryota; kingdom Metazoa; phylum Arthropoda; class Insecta; order Lepidoptera; family Noctuidae; genus Orthosia; species Orthosia gracilis. The sequence goes on from OX387265.1 coordinate 11,722,795, forward strand.
TAAAACATCGAGATATCTTTAATATTTAATTGAAGTTTAATGTGAATTTATTTACACATGAAATCAAATCAAACAACGAAGGACAACCCAGTTAGACAGATAGACACGGAAAGCGACTTTATTTTATAATCATACGTTTATTATAAACGACAGAGCCTTTACTAGTTATTTGTTCAGCAACGCGCCAAATCTGTTTTGAAGAGTAAAGATGAAATCGTAGAAGTGGAGCGGCGCTGAGAAGTCTCCAAAACAAAATGAGCACTTAGGTATCCGAATTAAGAATTCAATAAATTATCAAAAGCTTCTTCAATGGCAACGATTGACAGGATTTCAGGCTAAACCAGAGTTTGACAAATACTCAACTTAACTTAACAAATACTCTACTCAACTTCAAATTCTTAATTCAGAAATTGCCAGAATGTCTGCACATCAGTGGTAAGTTGGAAACACTTGAAGTGCAACCGCACTAAGAAATTTTCCACATGGGAGTGATTACTGAGATGACAGATGATCATGATAGAGAACCGGGTGATTAAGGCTGCGGGAATTCGGTGGATGCGAGACGCACAGGACCAATCAGTGTGGTGACGCTTGGGGGAGGCCGTTGTCCAGCAGTGGACGTCTTTCAGCTGAAATGATGATGATTATGAATGATAGAGAATATGGAGATGATAGTAAAGAAGTATACCTGAAGCTCTAGACAACGTAAGGAACACATGACGTTTCGGTAGCGCTCTTGTTAAAAGCCCATCATTCATTCATTTTGGCATTTTGACAAAATCGCTACCGTTCATAGGATGCCACTTTTCTAAAGCCTAAGCATTCCAGCGCGGCCATAGGTAGCTGAAGAACAATGTGTGGTTTTAGTAAGTAACAGTCTGACAGGTCCCTCTACCCACTCCAGGAACCCATTAAGAACACCACACGAAAACAAAAAAAAACGTATGGATGATGAAGACAATGCTTGCAACACCGACCGCCAGTAACTTGAGATAAGCGCCGGATACTGATGATGATAGTATGATGCAATTCATTAATGATATTGCCACGAGCCAAAACTTCGATAGCTAATTGCTTTCGCTATTAAGCCCTTAAGTGTTATGTCATTTTAAAATACCTCTGTCACGTATGATAACAAACTATTTAATGATTAGGTGATTGTAATGATTTCATCATCATCATTATCGTCACCTGTTAGACATAGATTACTGGCCCGTGTCAAGTGCGGTTTTCCCAAATATATATTACTAGTTACGACTGGTTGTAAACGATCAGTTGTATTATAAGAACTCGTCATCTGAAGATTACGAGCAAAGTCAATTTCACGTTAAAAGTATTGTTTTGTTTGTGGTATGCATTCAATGAGAATGACTACATTCTCATCACTGCATTCAAATGTTTCGATGAATTACGACAAATGTGTGCTTCGTTGAATTGCCTGGCTATATCTCAGTCTTACGATTGTGCATAACTCCATGAGGGCTCCGGCTACTTTAATTACCAACCTCACAGTAAAGCAAACGCCTATAAGAAAATAGCTAGCTTTAACATTCAATATTACACACGTAATATTAACACTTTTTGCTATTGGTGAGATAAAGTTGTTTTGCAAATTTTAACCCTGAGTTTTCCAGCTCTAAATTATCGGAGAATTAATGTGACAAATTGCCAAGCACGCATTATCTGCTGTGATTGGCTGTTTAAAATTCATTCAACCAATTAAATATTGACCTCTTGGACGATGATTTCAATATTAGCATCAATTTTATTGTTACAGTAAGGTTTCAAAAGTTTTAGAAGAGGGCTCAACATGCTACCCACACATAGCACACCACTCACATTTGCTCTCTACTTGACCTACATAATGTTTATTTTTTAATTTCTTTTGTTATATCGTTTTAATACGATGAATAACCTGCAGTTTAATTGTTTACCTGTGGTTTAGCTCTCATAATTTACTTAGGTACCTCTACCTACCTAGCAGAATATTGTGTTGTAGGTATTGTATTGCGTCAACAGCCTTAATCATTACCAAAAGCTTTGACCATTAGCAAAAAAATTGACTTGCAATTACCGCAACGCATTGTATTTATATTCCATTTAGATTTAGAACAAATTAAAATATGTAATATACTTATACCATAAACACAATCTGTTTTCTGTAGCCATGGCACAGAAGTACAGTTCCCTGCACAATTAAGATAAAACTTACATAAATATGGTCCATTTTAAAAACAATAGGCCTGTTTCCAATCAGTTTCTAGGGCACACCAATAAATATCTGGGACAGTTATATCATTATACATGTTTGGTTTTCCAGTAAAAACCCAATTATGAATGTTTATACAAGTGTGTTCTGGCAAGAGTACCTAATTGTTAGAACATAATAATATGAATAAGATATTTAATACCTATGTAATGATTAGTTTCGGACTTCTTAGTTTTAATTGTAATTAAAATTTGTAATTTTTCGGAAACTTCTTCATAGGATTCTAGAAAGATTTATCGTGATGCAAGGCGTCTGAGACCAGAAGTAACTTTCGTTGGACGGTCAAGCCAATTTCGAGATATAGATAGGTGCCTACATTTTCTTTCTGTGTACGGAACTAAATTATTATCAGAGAGTCCAAAGTGGGCCGATATACTTTGTGTGTTGCCTTTGCTGGCATTTTAGAAGGTAATGTATCACCACTTTAAAGGATTAGCGGTATAGAATAAGGTCAAATTAAAATTCAAATTAAATTTGTTGCATCCATAATGTACATACCGGTGGTAAATATAAGCTCCAGAAACAATTATGGACCCTGTCAGGCACAGCAATATTCCAGATACAGTCAGTGTCTAGTGTGAGAGAGGAATAGCACTTAATATTTAATATCTTCCTTATTAACATTTCAGTTATCTATTTTCATGTATCTGTTTTTATTCGGTTCGATGTAAGTACTTATAAATTATGTCATTGTCTTTCTATTTCTGTGTTAAATTATATATTATTATTACTTATGTATTCGCTTTAATCTTGTATTCCAATAATTATTTTTGTGCATAGTTTATATTAATACTTAATTATATTTTACTTATAGAGATGTCTTTATTTTTTTTTTATGTTTCCGTCAAAACACAATAAAATCGTAGTTCCATAATGCATGCCCTTTGTAATGTTACTGTATTGTTCTTGTTTTATACGTGACAAAATTACACAGAAACAGCTGTTCAGACAAGAAACGTAGGTATGTACTTAACTATAGTAACATTCTGCTACTTTTATGCAAAGAAAGATATTTACATATCGCAGTAACCAGCTGTTTGTAAACCTGTCACAATTACTGTAACAAATAGCCATGTGGTCCCTTGTATAGTAGACTCATTGGTTGATACCCCACCGCGTTGGGGTAGCGATTTAGAAATGCCAGTACTAGATAAGATAACCCTACTAAGTACTATTTTATAAACGCGAAAGTTTGTGAGATTCGGATCGGCGTCAATTGCGAGAAGCGAGTATGTAGTTCCTATATGTAGATAGTTTTGTCGCTAGGTTATAAGCGAGTGCTCTTGTGCGACCTGCGATTAATCGCACCACTCGCTCGGAGCGGCCGCACTTTAGAAAGAAATTATCGCTGGATGGTCACTCGGCGTAAGTTCTGTCCAGCAAGCGAGCCTTGCTGAGCAAGTATAACTTTGATACCTCTTGCCGCTGCGACAAACTTGTTGTGAGAGAGTACTGGTATCTAGCGACTATTAATGTTTTTTTTTTATTGACTCGGGATCTCATATCTTTTGTACGTTTTTCAGCGAGAAAATAGTCGATAGCTAATCGCTTACTCGGAGTTCGGATGTAGTTCATGAGCTACCCTAGCTTTGATGCCACAGACAGGTACACTTATAGACAAATACACAGGTACACACGTCAAACTTATAACACCCCTATTTTTCCCTCGGAGGGGGTGGGGTGGGGGGGTTAAAAATTAGGTGTACCAGCTTAATATTCTTCATGGACTCGATCTGCCTCAGGAAACCAAAGTTGTTATTCAATATCTAACTGGCGAAAGCAACATTGTCCTTCAGTCATGCTTTCTAATGGGGGATATTCTTTATCTTTATTTCTACTTGAACTTTGCCAAATAATTGGTTGACTTGTAGGGAAAGCCTTAGGCAATAAATTCGCCTTTGTGCCTTTGTACAAGAATCACACTTAATATTATAAAGGCGAAAGTTTGTGAGTGTGTATGTTTGTTACTTCTTCACGCCAGAACGGCTAGACGGATCTGGACGCACTTCTTGGATAATGTGGGCGAAGCCGCTGCATTGCAGAAGCTATTACTAAATAAATGAAATAATTGTTTTACCCGTAATTGCAAGTACAGTTGCCGTTACTTGGGCCAAGAACCATAAAAGCTCGAAAAACTGAACTTGCTTTATCAGAACTAAGACAGCTTTTTCCACAGATAAAGAACGATTTTTCTCTTTCCCTACCTCTATAAATAAGTACTAAAACTTTCTCATTTTTCTGGAACAGCACAGATTACAGGAAGCGGCCTAAGATTACAGTGCACGACTAACACTATAGTTAATATAAACACACTTTGTCACCAACAATTAACGGCAGACATTTTCAAACTCGGTATACCTTGCACTAGTTTTCAATGGGGGCTACTGTTTTTGTGCTCACCAGTTGGCGCCACTGGCGAGTAAGGTTCTTTAATATAGCTGTAGGTGCCTTAGAGATTTCTGAACTGAGTATTTTGAGTTTAAGACCTATTCGCTGCCATAGACGATGCCGTGGATGTGGCATATTTTTGGTTACAGCGACACGAAGAAGAAAAATCTGTAATATCAAAGTTTGACTGCTTTTCAGGTTAAAGTTGAGTTTGACAAATACTCAACTTCAATTTCGTAATTCAGAAATCTGGGGTTTGGCTTTGGCCCTCGGCGATAGTGTAGCAAGATTTCCATCAGTAAAGGATTTTTGTCATAGGCACTTCGTAGGCATAAACAAACAAACATTATTACCTCTTTATAATAATATTTATATATTTCATCCCAATATTAAATAAAATGAACTTTACTTACTCACATTATTTGCTTAGCTAAGATTTATTGAAAATTCATTTGTTCTATGTTTTTTTAAATATTTATTCTGTACATACGTGGCGAGCATGTGCTGCAGATCAATGTTTGTTCTTGATCTAAACTAAAATAGCTTTTTGGTCCTGTTCTTATCTAAATTTGTCCCGCGGTTTTTCACATATTATAGGAAACGTACTTTTTCTAGGATTAAAAGCAGCCTATGGTACTCAGAGATAGTATAGTTTTCTATCAGTAAGGAAAGAAAGAAAGAAAAATATTTATTTGTGACCCACAAAGGAGACACGAGAGATAAGCGGATACCAAAAAAAAACCCGTGTGACACCAAAAAGGCTCATTGAAATAATTTTCGTAAGCGGAACATTTGCAACAGAATTTCCAGAGATTACCTCCTATAATCAATATAGGCTTTAATCCCACAATGGAATAAGAGGGGTGTTATAAGTTTGACGTGTATCTTTCTGTGGCATCATAGCTCCTAAACGGATGAACCGATTTTGATTTGATTTTTTTTGTGTTTGAAAGGTGACTTCATTGAGAGTGGTTGATGAAAATCGGTTCAGCCGTTCTAAAGTTACGGGCATTTACTGTATCGTGTTACCCAGTTACAGGGTTGTGGAGTTCAGATAGGTAGCCGCTCCCAGTAAAATACTCGGCATGGTACTCAGCTGCATCCGATAAGAATGGAAGCTGACTCCAATATTCTTGGGCAAAGGCTAGCCAGATTGTTAAGATTTTATGAGAAGTACCAGTAGAAATAACACAGATCAGTTCATTTCAAACCAAATGTTTGAAGTTATACTCACATAAAGTCTTATCTTTGTTACAGTGGTCCTACCAGTATTCTCCTACGGCACAGCAATCGGCTGGATCTCCCCCATGGGTCCCCGGCTCATGTCAGACGACACTCCAGCCTCCGCCCCCGTGCACGCGGACACCATCTCCTGGATGGCGTCAGTTGTGTACCTTGTGGGGACTCCCACTGTGTTCTTATTTGGATATATTGTGGATAACTACGGAAGGAAGACAGCTTTGATGCTTACATCATTTTCTATGGCTGTAAGTGCTTGTTAAAATTTGGTTTTGTTGTATCTCCATGGTTTTGAAGTTAGTAATGTGTGACTATGGTAAGGGTCTCGAGAAGGTGAGACGAACTTAAGGCAGACCACGAAGGTGATGGCGGGATGAACCATGGGCCAGGAAGGACTGGCGCGTGGCCTTTGTCCAGGAGTAGGAAAAAAGCGGCCTAAGGTGGCATACATCATGGTTGAGCTTGAGTTTTTCAGTTTGTTTGACATAAGGATCTAACTAAGAACTTCAGCTAGAGCCGTGGTGGCCCAGTGGTAACAGCCGCGACATACAAGTTACAAGTTCGAACCTAGGCAGGCTTACTATGTGAAAAATATTTCATCACCACTGCTCTCAAAACGGTGGAGAAAAACATCATGAGAAAACCGGCATGTCCTAGAACTAAAAATTCGAAGACATGTGGCATCCACCAATCCGTACTGGGCCCGCGTAGTGGTTTACGGCCCACTCCCTCTCACAGAGAGGAGGCTTGTATTGAGATAGCAGAGAACATTATTAGAGACAAGTCACTAAAGCCACTTATATCTTTTCAGGCATGCTGGGGCCTAAAGCTCTACTCAACAGAAACGTGGGCCCTGATAACAGCCCGAGCGATCGTCGGTCTGGGAGTGAGTGGGTCATACGTAGTAACACCACTGTACATCAAGGAAATCAGCGAGGATTCCATCAGGGGAACTCTTGGGAGCCTGGTTGTACTGTCACAGAACTTGGGCAATCTGTTTGCGTATGTGATGGGAGAGTACTTGAGTTATAACGCGATGCTATGGGTGTGTCTGATCGTGCCTATACTGCATCTGGTGCTGTTCACTACTATGCCGGAGACGCCTTCATATTTGTTGAAGTGCGGGAAGGTTGAGGTGAGGATTAGCGTTTTTATACTAGATTGATCATTATTGTTGGATTTAATAGCCAGGGCAGGTTCGAATATACCTATGCACCCAAAGAGAATATAACCACTAGAGAGCTTATAGACCGATTTCTTCGAAGCACACGACTCACTACCGCGGGCCGGGAGACGAGGAAGAACGCGCGCCTGCAATTGGTCAGTTCAAAGTAAGTTGCGTAGGTATGGCTATCGTTAGGGTTGATCAACTCGATTAAGGGAAAATTATCGATATCGATAAAATGGATTTTAACATTATTAAAAATACTCAATTAAAATCATATAAATATTATTTAATAAAAATCAATCAATTACAAATATAAATATGTGTGTCGGGGACATAGAGAAACAAAAAGTATTTTTCCAAATCGGTCAAGCCGTCTACGAGTAATCCGGGAACATAATACATAAGAAAATTCGACGAACTGAGAACACCCTCCTTTTTTTAAGTCGGTTAAAAGTAGATAGATATTTTTTCATACATTTTTTATTAAGTTTAATTTTATTATTATCGATATCGACTTCAGCTATTAAAAGTAACAGCACAGATATTTACGATAAAAATACAAAGGGAGAGAAAGGGATAGAAGCATTAGAATTGTCTAGTGAAAGAGCGAGACTTTTCCAAAAGACATCAACGCGGGACTCAAAATTGTGCTCGTTTACCCCATCCACCATTTTAACTAGATCCCTGCGGTGTCTCATAATCTGATTAAATTAAAAATAATTTTCGTACTGTTTACTTACCGATGAAAAGTTATGCCATCCTTTTTGTAACTAGATGTCTTGGCATGTTTCCCATACCCCTTTACGGCGCATGAGGGCATTTTTATACGTTATAATTGCAATAAAAAGATAAAACAATTTGTATTTATTTAGCGTGTATACAGGTCTAATAACTGGACACAACTAAAATGGTTACTAGTACCGAAGCCTTTACATAGGCGACAAAATACTAATAGTTTTCGAGCGTCGGGGCACTGTATGCGCCGTCAAGTGGTTATATCGTCGTTGTATGCACCTAATATATGGGGTTAATCTTTGCCCTTATTTCCTGGAGTAGGATAGTGAAGTGGGACCTTTGTTTAAAAGTGGTACAGTAGAGAATAATAAAATTTGTGGGTTGGTAATTCATTTTACGGGTTTCTTATTCAAAAAAGAATTTAAATTCATAATATTTATTCTATAACAGGCTCTCTAAGTACTAAGACAATGACTGCGACAGAGTTAACATTATGGATTAGGATGAAGTATCATTCTATTTAATCTTGTGACCACGCGAGATGAAAAAACCTTTTTTACAAAAAAATACCACCGACTTCCAAATAAAAACACTACAAAGTGAAAAATAAATTTCTTTTTGGAAGTCGGTGTCTTTGGTAGGTTCCAAATTCTTTCGTTACGGACACCGACTTCTAAAAAGAAAGTTATTTTTTACTTAGTTGTATTTTAATTTGGAAACCGGTAGTACTTATATTTTTGTAAAAAAAAGCACTGATTACCTATAATGCCAGAATAGATTACCCGAATATCATGAAACTTGAATATAACCGGGGAAATGAGAATGTATCAAGGTGAACTGTACACATCTGCGTACCCCTTTAGAACGCACTGGCGTGATGTTATGTAACGAAATTATGTAAACAATAAACAGACATGCGGTTGCAGCAATTCCGACAGGTTTGCCGTAAACTTATTGAAGAGTTCCGTTGTACAACTCCGAAGTTCTTTATCAAATCTTCACCAAATTAAAATGGAAGCAATTTCGAAACATACTCTTTCAAAAAAAAAAAGAATTTTCAAAATCGATCCACAATTGACGGAGAAATCCGTAAAAAAAAAAACAAACAAAGTCGAAAATAGAGCCTCCTCTTTTTTTGGAAAGTCGTTTAAAAAGTCTTTATCTACCTTTGCTTAGTAGGAAATTACTTATTTCAAGCATCCATCTAATCCATATACCTTTTTCTCAGGAAGCTCGTGATGCATTAGCTTGGCTGCGATGCCGGGAACCTTCCGAGCCGTCCGTGGATAATGAACTGCAGAACTTACTGCTGGAGCTTGAACAGAGCAAGACAGGCAAGCTGAGCGAGACACTCAAGACACTTGGTAAGTAGAACTGTAGCGGTATCTATGTCGCCACAAACGAACTAATGATCTGCAGCCGTATTGCGTAAGTGAATACGGTAACGCAAAGAGTTTGACCGCTATCCAATCGACCAATCGCACAGACGGAAATTCTCATCGCGTCATTCATCTCGCATGTGATTGTTCGATTTGGTCGATTGGATAGCGGTCAAACTCTTTGCGTTGCCGTATTCACTTACGAAATACGGCTGCTGGCGTCACAAAAACCCTGCATCGCGCAAGTAGAGTTTTCGGCGCGATTTGAACACGTACAATAGTCCGACAACAACCGTTAGTCTGCAGTTGCTCGGATCAGATAATGCATCCATCTGTACGGAGGATCCTCCCTTTTCAATGGTGTATGCGGGCCTTTATTTTACACCCTGTTCCGTATACTTACCCCCATACATTTAGTTTTTAAGAAAGGTAATTAGGGCAGGATTCAAAGGCATGGATGCCTTGGGACAAACCAGATATGGAGACCCCAAAAAAATTTTTGATTTGACTAAAAAAATCAGTTTTCTATTATTTAAGCACTAATTACTTTTCAGAGGGTAAGTATTTTCTGTAGCCTAATTGCGTAAGTGAATTCGCCAATGCTAAGGATTTAATCCTATGAAAGAATATGCAAATTCCTTTAAATATGTAATTAGGTATTGCCAAAAAAATTGGACGCATTGGTTAAGATAATCTTTTCGAAAGAGTCCAATATTTTTTGGCAATAGGTACCTAATTATGTATTTGAAGAGTATTTGTCATACTCTTTCAAGGGGTCAAACCCTTTGCCTTGCCGAATTCACTTAAGCAATTAGGGTGCTGTGTAGAAACAAAGTTTACTATGACTATTTTCTTAGAGAAAAACAATTTCCGCAATTTGATTTTTTTTATATAAGAAAAAAAAAAATTCTTTGAAAATAACAAAAGACCGACTGTTTAAAAAGCGAACTAAAAAGACGTAAACAAAAAGAAAATCATGCTGTGCAGTCGGAGGATACATATGCGCTAGATGTATCATCCGACTGCACAGCATGATTTTTTTGCAGTTAACATTTAAACATATAAGTGTTATATATTTTTGTAATCACCTCTTAAAACCTTAATTTTGGTACCCCACACGACGGGTACGGATGAAAAAAAAATTTTGGGCCTCACTATATGGCGCTCAAAATCCGCCATTTTACTATTTTCCAATTTTAATGTAGCCAGTGACACTCGCAGGGTTAAGACGAATCGATTGACGTAAGAGTCATCAAAATCGGCCGACGCGTTTGGTGTCTAGATCGCCACATAGGAACAAACATACATACACAGACTGATAAACACATTACCCTCGTTCGGCAGTCGGGTAAAAATGGGCCCCGGGGCTAGAGCCCCCTGTTACCCAGCCTTAAATCCAGCGTTGGGCTCGGGGATTGCCAGCATGGATGGACATGGCCGGAATCCGAGCAGTTCATTTTATTTTCGATAGTTTGTGAATTGATATTACGTATAAGTATTACCATAGGTACTCTGGGGGCACGGCAGTGCCCACAGCAAGACGAGCAAACAATGGCACAGCCGTACCATCCTTTTCTCGAAGCCATTCACGACATTTTCGATCCCCTTCGTAACTTCGTTGTGGATAAAGCTAGAAGCCTGAATTTCAGTGACTAAGAGAACATAGTATAAGTAGGCATACTTACTAATTTACTTCAATTTGAACTTGTAGTTAAGGAATTATTGCTAGTCAAAATGCCTTAATTTCATCACAAACTCACTCACTGACTCATCGATCATCAAAATTCAAGGTACTTTTAGTAGACTCAAAAGCTATAACAAACTGTTGTTTGTGTTTCACCTGCGCTGCCTACATTTACGGTACATTTACAGATGAACTAGGTACCTAGTGTAGGTACCTACCTAATGGAACATGTACCGTAGCTGACGCACCGGAAATAGTACCCGAAAAGGGATGAAGAAGGACTGCGTACAAAAAAAATGAGATCCCATCTTAAACAAGTCTCGCGGCGCAATTCTTCTACAACAAAAATAATGAGATTGACCGACTTGGTTTTACATTCGATCTCACTACTTTTTGCGGTAGAAGAACTGCGACGCGAGACGTGTTTTTTACATCTTAGGTTTTTGATGGGATAAGTATTACCATAGGTCCCAGATATTTAAGTGCTTATATAGTAAAAAAATAACCATCATAAAAGAAACATACGTTCACATGGTACCGCACAGCAACAGCCCTGCCTAGACACAGTCATTACTGACTGTGTGTTCAGGCAAACGGTAACATCTAACAATAAGTAAACAAATGGGCGAAGAAGCTACCGGTAACGGGACGTAGGACAAACAGCCCGGAGACGAATTGTTTGTCCACTACTAATGCTCTCAACATGACCGTCTGTGTTTGACTAACTTATAATATAGGTTTTTGGGTTAGAACGGACCTTTTTCGAGTTTGAGGTGAACCTGTTTTAAGTAACACTTGTGCTGTGTAGAAAACGAATCGTTTTATTTACCGGCCGTGGTTCTCAATGGTTAGGTAAGTACTGGCCCTTCAATGAAAGTAACTTTTTGGTTTACGACCTACTGCTAAAAATACTAATACCCAAAGGCCCTTTTTTTTTGTTCCGGTATGGAGAATCCATGGATCATGATCATGGAAGTCGAGCGTGCGGAGGGGTCTGTCAGACTCTTACTGACTAAAAACCACACCGGTGTTCTATCTCACGCCAATGCCGGGGGTCGCGGGAACTTATTATCCGAATTAGTAGCTAACCCGGCCAATTATGTATGACGTAAGCAACTAACTCTGAGTTAAGTTATTGGCGCTAGCGGGCCTAAGCTAATTTTGCCAGTGAGTTCATCTTAAAGATTGTAAACCTGCTTTCAGAAGCTTTGAAACTGGAGTTACATCTAGATATGTAGGTAAGGTGCGTAACTGCGCAAGTAACTACCAGACGTAGTAATTTCTACCCGAATATAGTAATGTGAAGTCTATGAAGCTCAGGACCTATCACGTTGGAGGACTACTGTGGACACCCTTTACCCCATCCAGGGGACGTAGGACATTAACTGTAACTATGGTGATGTCGAAAGCCAGAAATCTATTATTTTGTACCTGAAGTTCAAAGGCAGAAAAAGCCTTTTCTCACAAGGTTTTCTGAAGGTTTGCAAAAATCTTCACCTATCACCTTGTACCAGTATTTATTTATTTATTTAAACTTCATGTACAATAGTGGTACATAGGCGGACTTAATGCCACAAGGCATTCTCTATTCGCTTCATCCGTTACTCAAAATAGCGATTGTGCCATTACCAGCAAAATTATGTACGAGGGGAGGGGAGGGGAGGGGAGGTCCAAAAGTAGGTAGGTGCGGAAAATATTTTCCTTAGCACCTTCTTCTTTAAATCTACTTATCTACCGTACTTTCAGCGAAGTACAACTATCCTTTTCCAATATCGAATCACCTTACCCTATCTCCTAACCATAGTTTCTGAAACGAGTTAGTATTTAGATAAACAAGCGAAGCCGCGGCACTGCGTCAGTGTAGCGTCTCGGTTTATGTACATTCCCATGACGCTTTTAACACGCACCCACCGTTATGATGAACTACCGGACGAAAACTTACGTCTGTGTAGATAATATTGGCTTTTAGCTTACCTATGTTTATTTACGATTAGGTACGATTGGTACGATTTTTGTGAAAGGAAAAACTAAACAATTATCTAAATTTTTCAATTATTTATATCGATATTAGATAGTTTTTAACCGACTTACCCAAAAGGAGCAGGTTCTATTTTCGACTGTATGTGTTTTTTTTTTGTTAAAATTTTTTTTGCACCTATAGAAAACACATCAATAGTCCAATAATACCTAAGTATTCATCAGTTAAAACATTCAAAATCAGCCCTTAGCAGCTAAATCAGTCTGTAACGTTCCATCTGCGAGGACACAGGCTCCCTCTCTATGAAAGGGAGTTAGCTGTAAACCTATATGCGAGCCTGGTGCGGGTTGGTGGATGTTACATGTCTTCGAATTCTTGGTTCTACGACATGCTGGTTTCCACACGATGATGTTTTCCGTCACCGTTTTTGCGAGCAGCAGTGATGCAATAATTTACTTATACTAAAGCGCCTGCCTTGGTTTGAAACCACGACCTACTTACAACTTGTAAGGCGTGGTTGTTACCACTGGGCAATTCACCCTTACTTCACCAATGCACCCTTAGCCACTTGTTTTTCTGTCCAACTCTGAAGCCACGACACTATTATTGCACTTACCTAAACCTTATTAACCAACCTATTCTCCCACAGTTACCGACCGCAGTACTTTCCGCGCGTTCCGCATAGTCCTCATCATCACGGTAGCGCGGGAGCTGTGCGGTTGTCTCGCTGTGCTACACTTCGCATCGCTCATCTTCAAAAAAGCAAGTGCTGGAGACCGTATGCTGCTACTGTCTGCAAACCAACAGGCTGCTGTGCTAGGATTGGTGCAATTTGTGGGGTCTTGTACTGCTTCTAGTCTGGTGGAAAGGACTGGGAGAAAGGTAAGGTGCTATGATTCTTTAATAATGTAAGAGAAGGGTGTGTTCTTTCTTCAGCAAGGCCAATGCTGGAGGATGCCTGCTGACTGCTAACCAACATACTGCAGTGTTGAGACTTTGCAGTTTGTGGGGTCTTGTACTGCCTCTGTACGAATAAGAGAAATAAGGCATGAACTAATAAAGAGGGATGTTTCCTGGGTAGAAAAATTAAAATTCTATTAAATTCTACCAAGCGCTTCCAAACATCCTTCATAATGCGCACAGCGAATGAATGGAACTCACTACCTGCGTCTGTGTTTCCGAACGCATTTAACCCGAATCTCTTCAAAGTTAGAGTGAACAGGCTTCTTCTGGGTAAGCTCACTCCAACGTCGACTCTGTCTCTGTTATTGACCTACACTAGAGTCAAGAGCAAACCCATCAAAAAATAAAAAAAAAGTACTTCAGTGAGATTATTAAATAATCATCATCAGCCTTTTAATGTTGTCGGCTGGGACACAGCTATTAAATAATATGGGACCCGTATTTTTTGCTTTAACAAATAAATAAAAATTGACAAAGATAAAGTGCATCAAAGTTCAGGAGTGGGGGCCTGTGACGTCACTTTGTCAGTATAAAGTGTAGCTCACCGTGACGTCACACGACATTTCAACGCACTATCGTCGTAATTTTTGGTTTACGTAGAAAAAAAAAATACGTGTTCAATATTTTTAGGTTATTTAACTGACGGACTAAATAGATATTTTTTGTCAACTACCCTATTGCTGGAACCTATCTCACTCATAAATCGCTTCTGATTTATTTACCACCGGATAATGTAAGAATTCCTCCACCCAGCCAGGCCCAGTCTAATGAGGTTACTTATACCAGTATTTTAGTTTGGACCAACTAAGCGCAAGTTTGCACATGCATGGTGCTCTCAACTCTGGGATAGATCAAATGCCAACTTGATGCACTTGAGTCGATTGACAGCTTATCGGCAACAATACACAGCAGCCGTATTGCGTAAGTGAATACGGCAACGCAAAGAGTTTGACCGCTATTCAATCTACCAAATCGACCAATCCCATGCGAGATGAATGACGCGATGTGGATTTCCGTCCGTGTGATTGGTCGATTGGATAGCGGCCAAACTCTTTGCGCTGCCGTATTCATTTACACAATACGGTTGCTGGTCGCCTCAACGCTCCAGAGCCTTGAACATCGACGCCGAGTTGCCGGCCTGTCGGTTTTTGTCGGTTACATTTAGAGGAGTGCGCGACGGAACTGCAAAATTAGATTCCGCCTAGCCCTTTCCATCATCGGACAACAAGACGTACGGCAATGCGCTACTGGTACATGGTGGAAATCCCACCAATACGTACAAAGCGTTTTGCGAATAGATACTTTCATTGTGCACAGCTAAGGAGTCTTTGTTACCTGATAGTTACATAATTGGGGTCTTAAAGTCAATAGTGAATAGGTTACTTCTAGGCGAGCGTGCTTCACCTTCGACCACATCATTACCATCAGGCGAGATAGTGGTCAAACGCGAGCCTATCTATATATAAAAATCAATTGCTGTTCCTTAGTCTCGCTAAAACTCAAAAACGGCAGCACCGATTTGAATATTTTTTTTTTTGTTTTGTTCGCTAGAATACAGGGAAGGTTTAAAAACAAAAAAAAAATGGGTAGGAAGGTAGGGTAGGTCAGGTAGGTAGGTAGGTAGGGTAGGTAGTTAGGTTAGGTAGGTAGGGTAGGGTAGGTAGGTAGGGTAGGATAGGTACCTAGGGCAGGTAGGTAGGTAGGGTAGGGTAGGCAGGTAGGGTAGGGTAGGCAGGTAGGGTAGGGTAGGTAAAGTAGGGTAGGTAGGGTAGATAGGGTAAGTAGGGTAGGTAGGGTAAGTAGGGTAGGTAGGATAAAAATACAATGTATTTACAATATGAATGTTTGATTTTTTTTTTTGGCAAAACAACGTTTACCGGGACAGCTAGTCATTAAATAAAAATAAAAACTTTAACCTATGCGTTAAACAAAACACTGTGAGTGAATCCAATAAATAATGCTGAGGACGCCTTAGCCCTGGAGACCTCTTACTTACCTACTAATTTAAAGTAATCAGTTATCTTGCTTTTTTCAACCATGAACTTGATTGATGATGGTTTATTGGATATGGACAATCAAAATGGCATAGGCTCTTGATTACGTAGAAAATATGTAAATTAATGTATACTTAACCAGTTTTGCTCTCTTCCAGCCACTCCTGGGCACAACCTGCCTAGTCTCCGGCATAGCCATGTGTGCCCTTGGTGCGTGGTTCTACGCGCACGAGGGAGCGTCGACCGACACCGCGTCGTGGTTGCCCATCGTGTGTCTGTGTCTGTGCATATACTGTGACGCAGCTGGGTTGCAGCCCGTGCCCTTCGTGATAATGACGGAGATGTTCTCGTTCCAGGTTTGTACTAACTAAATGTATTTAGGGGATTTATACTATACGCTCAAGTCAATCCCCCAAATCTGCAACCTATTATGCAGATTTGGGGGCTTGACTTATTAATTTATATTTTATTGTACACCACAAAAAAGGTACAGGACAAACGTTCACAAACACAAGTGTACAATGGGCGGTCTTATCGCACTAGGCAATCTCTTACAGACAACCTTTGGATGGACAGAACGATAGAAGAATTTAGGGCTGTCAATGTACAAAATATCAAAAAGAATATTACTTAGACTTAATAACATACTATACATACAATATTACATAATATACTAATACATATCAAATATATAACAGAGAAAGGAGAACTTAAGCTATACAGAAGTAATTACATTCTTAGCACCAATCCGTAGATACCTAGTTCTTGTAGTGTATTTGGCTTCTAAACATTTTCTGGAGTGCCCTATGCTCAAAACTTGAACCTTCTCTTGTCCAGTCAATATTTTGCTCTGATCCATAAACCAGAATATATTTTTCTTCCAATTACACAAAAATAATGTTGATAGTAACTATCAAAATTTTTTTTTTCGTTTATTTTTCTTGTATTTAACCTAGTACTGGAGAAGGAAGGGAATGCCAAAGAAAAGATGCATAAAATGTGTTAAGAGTGATATGAAAGAAAAGGGAGTCAGTGATAGCGTGACGGTGGACAGGAAGGTATAGAAAAAGAAAACGTGTTGCGCCGATCCCAAGTAAAATGGGACAAGGGTAGGAAGATGATTAGCTTGCACTGTCCCTTAGCTGGGCAAAAGCCTCCCTCCATTTTTCCCGGCTTTGTGTCTATTATTTCCAATTCCTAAGGAAGATATCCAAGTCATCCCGTCATCTCCTTCAAGGTCCGCCGACTGTACAGGCAATTTTTTTTATTTGATATATTGCAGTGTTAAAATAAAAATAATGTTTTCTGTTTACAGCTCCGTGGCACAGTAACTGCAATAGTAATCGCATTCGCCTGCGGTCTCATGTCAGTTGAACTCCGAGTGTTCCAGCCCATCGTCCACTCAGTAGGCCTATACCTCATCTTCTGGCTATTCTCAGGAGTGTGCCTAATCAGCACCATCTACATCGCCTGCGTGGTCCCAGAGACAAAGATGAGGTCTCTAGACGAAATCTACGCGGAAATCGGTGGCAAAGACAAGAAAATCAAGAGCAAAGAGAAAGACTGCGAGGCTGACGTCACCAAGTTGTAGATCCTGAGAATGACATCTGTCAATGTCATGTCGGTATTATTTTTGAGGTTAGGTGTCGCTTGTAAAAGTATTGATTGCTAGTTCGGTTCGATTTGAACGTTGGCTTAACAGTGATATTTTTTGCACTAAATGTGTGTAGATTTAGTTTTGTTTTTAGGTGTTTTGAATACGGCAAGCTCACTCAGTTTTTGAAGAGTCTATAGAGAAGGAAAATGGACTGAGTGTAATCATAGAATGACCACTCTGTAGAAAAAGACAGAGACTGTGCGACCAATACCTGCATTTTGTGTAGTTCGTGAAGAAGGTGTTACTGCAAGCCTTTGAAGCCCAACAACAGTCTAGAAAAAGACAACTATACTTCCTTTATGATAGCTTGATCTCTGCGACATATGTCAAACTGACGTATACGTTATTGTTAGCCTGTCAAGCGCTATTGTTACCGTATTGATACTGACAGCTGTCGCAGAGATCAAGCTATCTTTTATGAAGTATAGCCCACGAGCGCTTATCTCGCTCACTATTTCCTGATCTTATTCTAGGATAGGATAGCGTTCAGTCCATTCTTTATGTACCTATTGGTTTTCTTGGCCAGCCGGCCGGGCTTACAATTTCAGACTGTGTCTTCTAAACCTACTAACTTTTAGGATCTAAAGAATTGTAGTTTTAAATTAAATAAGTTATTGAATTGTGAGTGAGCTTGCACAAATACTCAGCTGCGTTATTTGTAAGTAGATTAGTTTCTCCCTGCTATCCACCAAAATTGACGACATTTTGTAAGGCCACAGTGAAAGACCATAATAATTTTCTAGACCGAATATTTTTCTCATAGGGTTTAATTTTTACTCGATGACCTTCTGGCGATATTATATGTATATTCAGGCCTCGGTTGCAAATCAAGCTTTATATAACAAGACATGTGGTATATTTTTATATAGAACGTTACCTAGTACCTATATCTGAGAAAACTCACGGATATAATTTGTGCCATTCCTTTTAAGTATGTACTGAAGTACATACCAGCACCCCAATTGCGTAACACACTTTCTATCGCAATTGAAGAAAATTTCTGATTCTTAACTTCATAATTTTAGAACAAAACATGTTGCATAGTCAAAATGAAAGGCATTGAGACTGATAGTGTGTTACACAATTATCTTGATTTTTCATATGTATTTATTTTCAAATATTTGTCAAAATTGTGTTTCAAACGAATCTCGTGTTATGTATGATGTTTTTGTTACTTAGAAATAAATTAGTATTTTACGTAAATTGTGTTGTTTCATTTGCTTTGATTGAGCATGTTCCATAAACTTTAGTCGCACTTCTCGCCATAGAAAATCTTATTGGATTAAGTGGACTATAGGAAACTTGAAAGCATATTACATATCAACTTGGTCTGCAGATTAGATATTTTCGTTTCAGTAACGATTGACCTAAATTACGGCGTAAATTAATGCACGCTGTTGGTTTTTCAGCGCTCCGCTCAGCCACAGTATAAATATGTACAGTACGGAAACTACCTAGAAACTCTAAAACGGCACACAAACATGCGTATCGACGAGAGCCCTAAGCGGTTGTCGCAGTAATGTCAGTAGTGAGTGCCGCGTCAAGACAAGTGTTCACTTATATCTTTATCTCGTAGGTTTATCTCCACGTCTACCGCGCGCACGCTCCGACGAGCACACAAAACTTCTTCGTCCAACCACGGCTCGCGACGTTCCCGCCAAAACTTGTAAAAGGTTACGCCATAGTGACAAAGTTAAAGATCTATAGTTCTAGAATTTGTGTGTTAATATTAAACTGTTTCCGTGTTTAAAATTATCGTAATTTACTGAGATTAACCGACGCCTTGAGATAACCTATTTAAATTGTATGTGAAAGCTAGTTATTTCAATTCGATTGATTGATCACTACAGAACAAAAATGATTTAGAAAAATAAAAAAGCAATATCAAAAACATTAAAACTTACGTCCCTATTACTTCAATGGAGCGTAGGTAATTATTTCATCAACTAGACTTAGTTTCCGTACTGTCCATTTTTATATTGCGGCTCGGCTTCGAAAGTTAATAATCCAGCGCACTTTTACTGAAGCATTCATTTAGGTGTCCAATAGTATTAATGAACATAAATAATTTTGGTGAGTATAGTGTGTTTAAATTTGCCCCAATTGGCTGTGTGTTGTTGTCAATACGATAAAGTTCTATGGGTAAAAGGTATGGAAATAAAACATCAAATTCACAAGCAATGGAATGTTTACAATTGCAATGATAAATTTCTTACAGTATCATGTGTAAGTACATATAAGCCTCGTCTGAAAGACAGTCTCACTTTGTATACTAAATACAATCCAATAATCTTTATATAATTAAATAAATATGTTTCGCGGATAAACTCTCAAAATTCAAGCCATTCGTTGAAGTCACAACCTTTTCGCATTTCAATAGGAATAATGGAATTTATGCCATTCTTATCGACATGTCAAAATTAATTAGTTCTAAAAAGAAGCACTAGGGAAAATGGCGCCACTGTAGGTAGCCTTAGATTTAGATGTGTCAAACAAAAGATGGGATGTATTAGGATGTAAGTAGTAAGTATCATTTAAAGATCCAAAAATTTCGTAAAATAATATTATTGTAATCTCAATCTCATATCAAGTGCTGCCACCTATCGGGCCAAGTACAAAGCAAGACTACCTTTCTTACACAGTTCGAAGAAATTTTTACAAAACACTCGATTATGATCGGTTATATATTACATACATAGTACATAACGATTCTGTGTTCTAACGTATACGACATTGATAAAAAATGGAAGTTTACTTTTTATATAAAACGACAATCACGATATATTATAGAAAATGAGTGTTCTTTTATTCTTGAAATTTGTGCTTTCCCCTATAAATAGATTATACATACATAAATAGATGATAATTTACTAAATCTTCGCTTAATATGAAATTTTTGTAGGATTTTAGTACACACAGATAAAAAGGGAACAATCGTATCTGAAATAGATATATAAATATTCTTGCATTATTTAAGTCACAAAACCAAAATATCATGTTATTATTTATATTTTTCTAATTACAACTTATTATGCATTTTTATTAAATATTTTACAAATTATGCAAAGATTTAGTATTTATAATATTTTATAATAAGTACACAATAGTTATCAATACATCTTAAGACGTTAACATACAACTACGTGACTACGCTATTACAAAATCTATGGTACACATAGTATAAAACGATTATTATGTACTTATGTAACTTTACTTTGAATTTTTCCATTTACATTTGTGACAATTGCGCCTTATTTTCAACTGTACTTGGCTGGATATTGAGTATATTTGAAAAAGGAGTAAAAAAACTTTTATATTTAAAAAAAAGGTTTTAAAACAAACATTTTTATTATAAAAATGCAGTGTTACGAGAAATAAAAGTGTGTGCAAAGTTTCAGCTCAATGGGACACTGGGAAGTAGGTCAAATTTTACTTGCAAGATTTAAATATAGCAACAAAAGCTTCTATAATAAGAAATGTCGATCATGTCAGAGTCTTATATTGACAATCTGATTATCTATGGGTATCCGCAATACAAGACATCCCAGAGACAAGGCTTAATTAATGTCTTGTTCGATTTTCAAAATAGATTTAGAAGTCAATTTTACTTAATCATAATTTGAAAATGCATATACTATCTTCGTGTAGACTTTCTGTTAAAATGTGTGAATATAGGAGTAGATATTTTTTCTAATCCAGTACAGGCGACAATAAGACTCATTTTAACTATTATAAAAACTGTCATAATATTTATTATTCCTGATCACTTTATAATTATCACGTCTTCAAGTTTGGGAGGGGGAGGGAGCGCTCATCTTATGAAAAAAAATACTTAATAGGAAAACAATGAAAGGTTCTTAAATCTACATGTTATGACCTTAGTTCATCATTACTTGGTATCATTTTATAACTAAATACTGAGGAATAAGGTCGAAAATTGGATGAAAATGAAAACATATTTGCAATACGACTGAAATTCGTAAAATGTATGCAGGTATGCCGAAGTCAACTGTATCTTGTTTGCCTACATGACATTATACGAATTTCGCCCTTAAAATACTAAAACTTTAGGTATCTATTTGTCTGACTTTTATAAGTACATAATCACTTACAAACTATCCCTAAATCTAATAATATGCTTTGGATTGACATTTAAAAAATTAAAAATATAGATGCCGCATAATTTTTCCGCAGTACAGATCTAATAAAAAAAAACTTAATAATTAAAAAAAAAACAATTCGATCACATACCGGCAAGATTCCACTCGCAAACCATTTATAACAATATTGCACTAATGTATAACAAACATTTCTTAAAAAATAGGGAAAATGATATGCTGATACTTAGCCTAAGATATAAATATACCCGAAAATCCAATAAAAATTTAAATTAAATATTTTTTTTATACATTTTCGCTGTCTTTTGTGATGTTCGGGCTAGCAGAATGTGTGACGTGAGCAATTAGTAGGTAGGTACGTAAAATTAAACCTATGTTATTTTAATTGTCCAAAGCGTAGATAAGATACGCAATGAAAACCTTTAAAATTAATTTTATTGATATATATGATTTAATTGTAATATAATTTCACACTTCTTCTACTGTCTCTATAATTATAAGACTTTTAAAATATTTGTTTAAAAAATCACACTAATATTATAAAGGCGAAAGTTTGTGAGTGTGTGTGTGTTTGTTACTTCTTCACGCTCAAATGGCTGGACAGATCTGGATGAAATTTGGTACAGAGATAGATTGTAGTCTGGAATAGCACATAGGATACTTTTTATCCCGGGAATATGTTCCCTTGGGATGATTTTCGACATTCACGCGGGTGAAGCCGCTAGCAGAAGTAGTATAATAATAAATCACTCTATTAATGATCCAATATTTGATTTATATCATACATATACAACATCACGCTTGTATCCCCCGAAGGGTTAGGCAGAGGTGCACAAGTCCAGACTCCGGCATGCTATTGAGAAATCCTAGATGGAAAAACCAATAACACTTTACCCTATCCGGGAATCGAACCCAGGACCTCATGCTCAACAGTAGTGCTTGCGACCACTGGACCAAAGCTTGGAACCGGTTTTAAAATAACCTGGTACGCGAAATATAACCGTTTTTAAAATTACCGTTTATTTAGTATGTAAGAATTTTAAATATTCAATTTTTTTTTTACTTGGAATTTTGTTGTGCACTTGGAGCACTGTCCTCATACGCAAATTTCCTATAACAACTGGGTTTGCTGTTCAACCCAATTATGGGTTAAGCTCGCCTTTGTACGTAAGCTGTCCATTGTATTTGTATCTTCATTTTATGTTTTGTGCGCAATAAAGAATAAGAATACCGTTTACTCCTTGTTATAACCGGTTTTATCGTTTATTTTGTTCAGAGTCTAAATTTTAAAAGAGCGCTATTGAAAACTCTAACTAACCGGTTTAGGCGGGGCGCGTGACAAAAATTTAATCGTTTTTGTATTTCAGCATGGTTGCGCATTGAAGGTAGTCGACAGAATCCTTTACATAAAATCTATTTACAAGTTCTTGTTGCCTAAAACCGTTTCGTTGTTGTTAAAGGTAGAAGAAAACCGAAATAAAAAGTTCCCATGTACTTAGGCGTTAACCGGTTCAAAATTTTCTCCGGTTTCCAAGCCTTGTCACTGGACAAACGAGGCACAGACGTGTGTGTGTGTGTGTGAGATTTATATTAATTAAATCATAAATACCAATCTTACAAGACTTAAAGTAATAAGAAGCTGCCACATAAAAAACCCTATCAAACATTTTGGCTCATAGCAATTTTGGTTTACATATTCGGTGAGACATATTCAATGTATGCGTCAGTCTTCGATGATTGATGATGAGCAAATAATATAAAACTAAGTACTTGTTAGACTTCGGGGGAATTCGGTCAACCGAACTTTTCCGAAAGGTTAAGGCGTTTGAAAACGTTGCGATATTAAGCTTGGGATATTAAGTAAAAAGTCAATCCAAGGCCATTCCAGCAATTCGTAAAAAAATGGGTATAAGTGACTGCGAATCGACTTTCTTTGCTGACCGTATCCATTATGTATGGATACGGTCAGCAAAGAAAGTTGATCGCACTTAGGGTGATTTCATTATTTATAAGTTAGAGCAAGATTCTAACCTTTGTGAGTGCTTAAGTCTACGCTGGATTCGGAACCTATATAAGAGATCTCCCACAACAGAAATTTGCATAAAAAATGCCTTTCTGATTATCTTTTTACTTCTCCAAAGAAATTAGTCTTAGCCATAAAAAGAAATGCATCAATAAAGCTTAAAAGAAGCCTGTAATAGTCATTATTATTGTAAAAAAAGAAATTAAAAATACTGTAGCAGAAGCTAAAAATGCAAACGTTGGCTCTTAGCTGCCATTTTGTCAATGTTTTCTTTTTTAAATGCAAAGGAATGTTACAGTAAAAAGGCTCAATTTAGCACGCAAAGGAAGTTCAAATAAGAATCATTTTTGATAAGTTATTTTAGTATGGATCGTAAGAAGCGGCATATTGGTGGAATATAGTTCTGCTGTATGTTAAAATTTGATATTTCATTAAAATAATTTAATTGGTTACAAGTATGAAGTTTTACTTTTCGAGTAAAACTTGAAAAACAAGGAAAAGTTCAAATGTTTGCTAAAAGAAAACAACATTATTTTATTTGTCCCAGATATGAAATCTAAGGACTTTATCCTCGGTAGTCACAACAGAGATCGACAAAGAAGTTTGAATAGCCAATTCGTAAAATAGCTTAGGAGCTAGTTATTCATAATCAGTCATTAAAGTGTTAATAGCTGTCATGTAAAACGCTGAGATATTTTTTATTAAACTTTACCGACAAAATTGAGAATGGAATATAAAATATTTATTCGACATGGACACAATACAAGAGAAGGATAGTAAAAAGTAAATAAAAACGAGCGTACCGAAAGGATTACCAACTCAGAATTTCCTAGGCGTCAGACACTCAGCGCTCATTTTCAGTTGGAACCCCGAAAATTAACCTGAGAGTCTAAGTCAAGAGGGAATAAGTTACTTCTAGGCAAGCGTGCCTCAACGTCGACGACATCATCGCTTACTATCAGATGAGATATTGGTCAGACGCGAGCCTATCAATGGTAATTGAAAAAAAATGTTATAAAACATCCATACTTATAACAAAAGTATCAAATACAAATAAGTAAGACAAAGGGAAGTATCAATTGACATGTTTGTACAATATATTGGAAGGAATTGACGCATGGAAGACAGGAAAAGAATAATATGTCAAATAATAGACGTCATTACAGTCATAGTATATGTAAGTAAGCGCTTTTAGTACAAAGATGGTCGGGATTGGTATTAGTGACATTGTTTTTCAGGTGGGTAGTTGGTAAAATATTTTAAACATTTTTACTGACAAATTAACGCCGGTTGGAGACCAACAGCTAAGTTAAATCGACAATATACAAACTAACTAATTAAATTGGATAAAAGTGTCCAAGTAGCCATTGTGCCATAATCAGAAGTTATTATGGCACAATGGCATGCAATGCCTTTATTTTAAATAGTTAGCTGAGGTAATATTTCAAAACTTACACAGTTTATGTAAATAGCATGATTATGCATACAATTTTCCTCAGGCCGCGTACGGTGGACCCGCAACCGGCTTATTTTTTTCTTTAAGTATTTTAGAATAGTAAGTAGCCAAAAAATTAGAAATTGAGGTCTTTTTTAAGAAAAAATAGAGCCGGGCCAAGTTTTGGGCCGGCAAAATCTAAATAATTGTCGTGCCAGTTACACGAAGAAAACAAAGAAATTAAAAACCCACCCAAAGAAAATGCCCACCAATCGCAGCAATAAGTAAGAGCATAGTATTGCAGTTAGTAAAAAGTACTTCGACACTTACAAGATAAAATTTAAAACGAATTTCATAGCTCCGGGACTAGACACAGTAAGCGGATCGCGTCCTTAAATTATATATACAGACATAAATAATTTTCTCTACTAAACAATCATTGACATATTCGGTACATATTACAGTTATATATGTATATTAATATATACTTACTGGCTTCCTAGTAGTCTTACTAACGGTAAAGTAGTATGGTATGTGTAGAACCAATGTTTATATAAATAATTAATTAAATTTTAAGTCATTAAAAATGAGTGTTTTTGTAAAGGATCAATATTGAGTTTTCGCTCATCGTCAATAAAGTTAATTTATTCAATAGCAAATAGATCAGTTGCTGGATAACCTTTAATGGTTTCATACCATTTTTATTTTATTTGTTTTTCTAAAATCACCTTTGAGTGCATGAGCACTAAATCGAAATTAGCATAAGTTGCAACGAACTCGTTTGCAAAACTACAAAAAAAATGTTTTTGTTGTTCTAAAATCTACTTTGACTTCATATGCACAAAGTCAAAATTACCATAAGTTGCAAATAGCCCGTTTGTAAGACCACGAAAACATCAGCCTGTACATTCACATAAATTTTAAAAACAAAACTTAAGTCCATACATTCAACATCTCGCCATAAAAATAAATTTATTTAAGATTACGATTATATAGACAATCCATCATCATGGGCTGAATTTGATGCATCACCCATTGATTTAAAGAGCATGGAAATCAGTTTATTTGCGTCAAAAATCAATTTCATATTTATATTAAGCCTTATTGCAGTATGCTTGTAATTTTGCTAAATGCGGATAATTTTAGTGACTGTAATTTCTTTATTTTCCTGGCTTATGACCACTTAGTCTCTCTCACTCATTTTTGGACCAAATTACAAGCATAGTACAAACCACTTTCCAGCACTTTTAGTGACACCAAAACATTTGAATATTGCCTTCTTTTAAGTACAAACTCACCATCGTGGGACAAAACATATCTCACGAATTTATCGACATATTTTGATAAAACCCGTGAGGCCGTCGACACATCTCTCAGCAAAAAATAAACACCTGAACGTCAACTGAAATCCCAGAAAACGGCTGAACATTTCCTAGCCAAAACAGCTGAACATTAACTGATTTCCTAGGTAAAACAGCCAGTCTATTTAGTAAACATCTTGCTGTAAAAACTCAGGTGTAGTAAGTTTGAAGTGAACTACCAATCCACCATTAATGGACAGATTGACAACTCACTTCAGTTCACCTAAGTTTTCACGGTGAGCTGTTTGCAGAATAGACTGGATGATTTCCTAGTCAAGACAGCCGAACATCAACTGATTTCCTGGCCACAATGCTTTAATGAACGAATGATTTAAGACCAGTGTAGACAGTTATACAATAGGTTAACGACTATGTAGAATGTGTACAGTATATAATATAGTTATGGTACATACTCGTATGTTAGTGATGTAGCTATGTGCGCGGGTAGTAGTGTCCGGTGCGCGCGGGCAGCGGGGGCGGCGTGTCCTGAAATGTTTTTTTTTTTTTTATATTATTATAATTTACATTACATAAATATTATTACCGTCGATAAAGACTCGTCGCAAATAGCCCTTTATAAAGAGAAGTGGGTGCAGATGAGGTACCATTTGAAGACTTCTCGGCAAAAACAATTAATGTCAAAAAAATATAAATTCGAAAAAAAAAAGATTATAGAATAGAGTAGAATTTAAAAAAAAGAACACAACAAGAAGTCAACAGATGGCATTGAAAGGTCAGCTTCGCGAACAAACTAAATGCATTGTTTCGCCCGTGGATTCTTCAATAATAAAATATATATATATATATCTATGCACTTTCATTTTCACAACACAGTAATTATAAAAGACGAGAAGCAAAACAGTCAATATTTTCATATTCCAGTTTTTTTTCTACCACAAAGTTTTTTTAAGAAAAATTTGCATCTATAAAATTATAATAAAATTGTATAAAATAACACGTAAAATGCAGCGAGAAAAAAAAAGCAAAATAAAACAAACCTCAAGCAAGCTTACGATCGCATTTCGACACTGGGTGTGATGTTCTGAAATAAAAGAAAGTGCTACTAATTGCAAAACAAAAATAAATTAAGCAAAAAAAAAACATCATAACAATAATTGTGTTATAGCAAAAGAGTGTGCACATCAATGTAGATTTCGACCTTCTGTTCTGTGAGACGAGGAGGTCCTATTCTGTGAAAATCTCATCGTGATAAAGAGGTGAAGTGAATATGAAGTGAGCTTTAAACCCGTCAAATCGAGCTGGAATGATACTTCAATCCGCCTAAGTTTTCACGGTAAGACGTTTACAGAACAGACTAGCTGGTCACACTGTTATGATGATGTAGTCATTTTAAGAAAAGAAGATCCAACATTAAATCGGGGCCGTCTACAAACGCTACTAGCACTAAACACTCCTAAAGATGAAATGCAAGGAACAATAGTAATCGAAGTTGCAACCCCGTAGCAACCTCATTACCACAAGTGAAAGGATTAAGGATCACGTGATTTTGTCAGTGATGCCAAATCAAAGGTAAAATAAAACTATTGCTTCTTTCTTTTTTATACAAGCTCTTTTCGTATTCTTCTCAGCAAACTCTTTCATTTGATGCTCATATCATGGCAGTGCACAAAACATAACTAGTCCGCCATCTTGGGCCGTCCGCCATATTGGATTTAGAATAACGTCACTTAACTAACCATGCATTGTCATCCAAACTAAACGTGTACGCAAAATTTCATCTTAATCGGTGGAGGATAACTGCTTTAAAATTCATTTCCAAGATTTGACCCGAACACACTTACATACAAACATTGCAAGTTAAAAATAAAAGCTTGTAATAACTATGAACGGACAGTGTATGTATTTACATTTTTATAAAATTCTTTTCACATAGGTTTATTTTCTTCTTGTATAGTTACCTGTACGTTGTTGTCATGTAGATAGTGCCGCGGAGGCTGCGGCCGCGGCATCGGCTCGTCGCTATCATCGTCCTCCTCGAAATCTGATGACAGTTCACAACCAACATCATTTAGGTACCTATAGCGGTCTAGGTTGTGCATTCAAAGCATCTATACTATGATTTTTAATTTCATAGACTAAACTGACATTTGGGGGGTTGTCACTTTATCGTTACATAAAAATAGTGTCGTATCCTGACTATCCTGAGTGTTCGAAACTCGAAATAGAACAAAAATGAATATAATTCACGGCAAAAAAAAATTGTTTGGAAACTAGCGGCCCTTATTTACTTTCTACTCATTTGTGTCAAACTTCATTTTATCGATCGCATTTATTTTATTGTTGATTTTATATTTAACACAATAAAAGTTTATGTACTGTGTATGAATACTGTTATATTTAAATATAATATGTTTACATCTATAAAATAATCATTTACACCAATTAGTTAAATTTAATTGAGGAGTCATGTTACATCGATTCGATGAATCACTTATGATTGAACCTTACCCACAACGCTATTCTCCGCGCTTGCAACATTTAAAAAAAAATGGTCATTGGCAGCTGTCAGTTTAGTCTACGAAATTAAAAATCACATTACCTATACAATATTGATTCTGATCACCTGGGGGTCTTTAGGTCAAGAGTGAATGGGATCCCTCTAGGCAAGCGTGCTTCACCGTTGACCACATCATCGCTTTCCATCAGGTCATATAGCGATCAAAAGCAAGCTAACCAATAATTAAAAAAAGTCTCTGTATTGGAATGGCTTCTGAATGAGGGCAAAATGCCTCCATTGGCTGCAGAAATACCGAACCGGCTAATGCCATATGAAGCTTTAAAGCTAAATCTTAAAAACAGAGCAAAGAAAATGCTTTGAACATGGTTAACAATAAAATGCTAAAACATATAGTATCAAATTGATATAAAAAGGTACAGTTGGATTAAATAATGTAAAAAATATGTAATAATATCATGCATTTTTTGACATGCAACCTATTAAAAGTAATATATTATATAAGAAATAAGTTTATTTACAACAGATGCCTACAAATTTGAAGTATATCCCGGTTCATTAAAGAAACGAATCTAAAATGGCGGTGCTTATCATGTTCTATTGCTTGCACACTATAGACGGCACTAGTGTGCAAGCGAGGGAACATGTTATAAATTCCTTTAATTTGGCGTAAAAAATGCTTACGAAGCATAATTATGCTAAGTTACTTTTTATTTCTAATAAAATTTGGGCCGCAAACCCCTAACATGTTGTATTACAAATATTTCTTATAAGTACAGGTACCGATGTATCCCCGTGTAAGCTACCTATTTTTTTACAACTTTTTTCTTTTTTAAATAACATTGCCCTACACTAGAAATGTCTTCTTGTATCGTGCACAACACCCAAAGCCGGAACAAGTATCTGTAGGTCATACAAATATTTGTTCCGTGCGGGAATCGAACCCACGACACGCAGCGCAGTAGTCAATCGCTTAATCACTGCGCCAACCGTGCGCCCAAAGGTAAACCTATGGACATATATGTCTTGAGAAAAGTGCTTAGTTTATTACAAATAAAAATAATGAATGTGAATGTGAAATCATAAAATTTCTAAATAATATTTGAAGATAAAGCCGATAATAAGATATAGCTTATTTATTGCTATATGTATGTAATGTATGTAATGTAAGGCATATAATTTGATAATATGCATATATATATGTAGTGTAAGGTATATAATTTGATTTTATTTAGTTCTTCAGATACCTTTCTACCGACGATTTCAACAACAAGTTTGATGTCAAGCAAAGCTGCTTAGCGACAGAAAAAGATATGGCGGCAGGACTTACGTCAAGAGTCAAGACATTTCAAATACAAAACACAATCATAAACACCACTAAAAAGGGAGCCGAGCAGTGTAGATTAAAAAAAGAAAACACAAACCAAAAAAGGTGCATCCTACTCTATGGGTGGCTAGTCTATGTCCAAAGAAATCTTACCTCTTTGCTTTCTGCTGTCCCCCTTTACGGTATCCTCCGTATCAGAGCCCTCTGCAAAATATGGATAGTTGTAACATCTACTTAGGAAACGGTGCAGGAAATAAGTCGTTACCTATGTATCTGCTATTTATTTTAATACGGGGCAGTTGCGATTGTCTTAGTATTGATATAATTTGTAAGTGAGGTGTTTAAGGCCTGCTTTGGCCACTCTGGGTTATCTAACTCTGAGTTAATACCTAACCTAACACGGGCCCAATTATGTAGTCCATGTTTTAATTTAACTTCGTGTCAGCAAATAACTCCGAGTTAAGTTGTTGGTGCACATTAGGAAAATAAACGTAAAACACCAAATATTAAGATTTTTTTATACTGTCCATTAAAATAAGGAACATGGCTTTCATCAGGATATTTTTTTCTGATTTATAACGTGTGTTTAAAAAGAAAAAAGATTATATAAAACAACAAGCGCTATTAAAAAAGTTAGTGTTAATTCATCAATTTTAACTCAAAGAATATATTTCAACGGAACCCTAGGCCATGCACTTTTGAATTGTCAAAGAGTCTGTCAGTTAGTCAGAGAGTTGAAGCTATTTGCATGTTCCAATCTTAATTAATATTATATTCAATTATATTATTTTTGATACGTTTATTGTATGGTATTGTGATTGATGTGAGTCTATGTTACTCGAAATATATTGATGATTATTATTATTAAAAAGTAAATCTCTGCGAAAAAGAACGTGCTATATGAAATGTTAGAACTTTTAAAAACTAAAAGTAATTCTGTTTCCTTTCCACATGAACTGTCAATCGCAACTGTCAAGCCCGAACCGTAAGATAAACTTGAAGAAACAAACAAGCATGCCCAATGCCTCATAACAGACCGATATTCCAAAGTCAACTATTTATCAAATCACATAAGAATGTTGAAAAATACGGAACCTTCATAATGTCACCTCCGTAGTCTTTTGTTGACAGCACTCCGGCAATGCTTATAATTGTGCCTAATATTCATATTGATTCATAGTCGCTATACCCACTATGGAGTATACCTAGAACAGGGGTTCCCAAACTTTTTTGTCACGCCCCCATACTACAAAAAATAAAGATACCCACGCCTCCTCCTCTCCCATTAGTACTTGTGTTTGTATTTAGGTAACAAACAGTCGTCATACAAAAATTCTTAAGTTGGTGAAGAGGAAGGAAAAGATTAAGAATGGAAGAGTGGAGGTTGTTTTGACGCAAGATTACTGTAACCCCACGTATTGTATGCTTATGAAAAGATGCCCAGATCTGGGTTGATTTAAAGAAAGTGCATATCGTAGATCTTTAGCAATATCAATCTTGCGACGGAGTACTATCCACTCGCCCGGTGGACTCGCGCCCCCTAGTTTGAAAATCACTGTCCTAGAAAATTTTAGATATATAGTCCCATTTTGATCTTTATTAAGGGATCTCTATTTTTTTACATGTATTATAGTGAATGTTGAAGCGTTCAAGAGTTTGTGCCGAATTTTGATTTAAACAGACCTTTGCGATTGTCTCTTTGTTTATTGTATACGTGAAAATGACCGATATCAGCAATTTATTGAATTCTTCCTCGAATCGAATTAAAAGACTTAAATACAATAATAAGACTTTAATTACAATAATTACAATAAACAAAGAGTTTATTAAATAAACAAAGAGTTTTTAACAATACTTAAATTCGGCTAAGAATCAACACTAATTGAACGCCCAAAATTATATAAGACAGTAGTCCCCCAAAACACCCGCCTGTTACATCTTCCTAGTATTTTGCAACCTATAACATGTATTAATTTATCTTCTTAAGTAATAGGCATGTTTCGTGGGTAGACAATGATAATTCTTCTTAGTCCGTCAGTGAGATTATCAAATAATATTGGACCCGTATTTTTGCTTTATCAAATAAGTAAAAATTGACAAAGATAAAGCGCATCAAAATTGCTGGAGTGGGGGCTTGTGACGTCACTTTGTCAGTATAAAGTGTAGCACACCGTGACGTCACACGATATTTCAACGCACTGTACCGTCGTAATTTTTCTTTACGTGGCAAAAGCAAATATAAGTGTCCAATATAGGTTATCTAACTGACGGATTAAATAGATACTTTTTGTCAACATCCCTATTAGTAACTCTTCAATGATGATGACATTGTTATTGTCAACAGCCAAAGGCCAGGATGGTGACATTACAAAAGCTCCTTCAAAATCGTGTCCCTTACTAACCAGAGTTGAGTTCCCGTACAAGCGTGGACATCGCGTTGGTGACCGAATCCGCGGCATACAGCAGGTCGCTGCGCAGACTACGGTTGTCTATGCCCACTAACAGACAGACACATTGTTAGTAATGTTGCGCTATATGGGGTGTTAGTTACCAAGAAAAACATGTTTCTGCTAATGTTACTTTTAAGTTTCCACATCGCTCCCCATGAGATGAATATGAAAGCACGACTTTTGCACCCAGCTCACATAAAATAAAATAGAAAATACACTTAAAACCTCAAGTAATTACAATTCGAAATACCTTTTTTTTTCAAGACAATGCACATAGATCCCACTGAGATTTTTTATACTAAGAGTCTTAAAAGAATACAAGCTAGTTAATGTACCCAATTATTGGCCCCAAAACAGTTATATTCGAATTTCAATTGCTCAGCTCCCTTCCATAGTACCAGCTTCAAGACCTGGCAAAAAAAATTACCGCTTGATTCCGTCTTAAGCCCAACAAGATACAAGCGAAGCCTAAAATAAATTATAGAAGCCGAAATAAAGGAAGCATAAATAAAGCACATGTTTTAGATAATTTTCAGAAATATCGACCTCAATTCCTCTTCATGTAGGATGTAATTTTGTAACTTTACTTACGATATTCCCTTTGTAAATATTGGTTTAGGATCCCAATAAAATTTACCTAAGTACTTCAAATTTATTAGGTAGGATACCTAACACATAAAAAGTTTGTTAAAATTTCCGAACTATGATTTAAATGAGTTGTTATTTACTTGTCCTATGAAAAAAGGCATCCACTAAAAGGTTGACGTGATATAATACTCACAACGGATTTTTGTGTCTCTGAATTGGGTGCAAGACCCTGCGCAGTAGCTATATTTGTGACAATGTTGGAGGTGAAGATAGCATTGTGTAACTGTCTCTTTTACTCGCTTACATTTGTCGCATCGTCCTATCTCGCATACTCTTTGCAGTATACTCGATGAGAAACTGTTTCTTGCGCAATGGTTCGCAGCGCCAACTTCAGGGACACAAAGATCCGCTGTGACTATTACACATTCAATGACTCAATAAAAAAAGGGTTAGTCATACTCACTGGTCGT
Organism: Orthosia gracilis; assembly: GCA_947562075.1. Classification (NCBI taxonomy): domain Eukaryota; kingdom Metazoa; phylum Arthropoda; class Insecta; order Lepidoptera; family Noctuidae; genus Orthosia; species Orthosia gracilis. Next base: position 11,756,497 of record OX387265.1, read on the forward strand.
GGGTCGTTGATTTTGATGAAAGTTCCTGCCATCACCCATGCTTTCCATACCTACGCAAATCAATAAATATAATAAATCTGTAGAAAAGTCATTTTTGTACATAGAAAATATTAAAAAAAAATTAGCCACGGTTTTAAACGATAACTAACAAACAGAACCCATTTCCAGCATTTTTGGATTTTTTGTCTGTTTAGTTGTGCACGCGTCACGTAAAATGCGCGAAACCAATGTAGATAACTTTTAAATGTAAAAATTGTGTGTAACTTCAAGTATTATTTAGTTTTTGTTTCATCGCAATTGGTTCACTCTATCAAAAGTTAGATGAATTTAAAGTGATCAAGAAGAAATATATCACAACACACGCAGTTCAAATACTCGGACAGTTGAACTCCATATTCAATGGCGTTGTGCGTTTGACGTCACTTTCTGAATGTTGGTGTTAAGATTCACCGCGGAAGAATGGCCCTAGAAAAAAATTGGTAGATAGGCAGGGTAGGTAGCAAGGTAAGTATAGGTAGGTAGGTAGGTACTGGTAGGTAGGTAAGTAGAGCAGACCGTACGTAAGTAGGGTAGGGTAGGCAGTTGACAGGAGCGAAGCCGCGGGCACAGCTAGTATAAAAATGAAGATTACAATATCCCTTGCAGTTTCAAAGATGAATCGGTAAAATATTGTATTACTTACCAAGACTGTGCGACATGTCAATCCGTTCTCTCTCTCCGAGCGACGGTGTTTGGGGAGCGCTTCGTACCGTTCCTCGCGGTTGTGGTTCCCTGCAAAAATAACGGATCTTGTAAGCAATATAATTTCTTTTGATTTCGGGTTCATGTAGTCTCCCAATTAAATATTGCCATGTGCAAGCAATGATGGGAAGAGCAGTGGTGGTCCAGTGGTATTGGCCGCGACTTACAAGTTCTAGGTCGTGGGTTCGAACCCAGGCAGGTGCTTTACTTTGTGTAAATTATTTCATCACCACTGCTCTCATAAACTGTGAAGGAAAACATCCTAAGGAAACTGGCATGTCCTAGAACAAAAAATTCGAAGACATGTGACATCCACAAACTCGCACTGGGCCCGCGTGTTGGATTACGGCCCATCCCCTCTCACAGAGAGGGGGCCTGTGTACCAGCAGTAGGAACATTAATAGGCTGATGATGTGCAGGCATGGGATTTCATATTCGCATGATAAGATAGTGGGTCTTCCAAGTCCGTACACAAATTGTATAATCTTGCTTGGCAGACTAGAACAACGTTTGCCTTTTACATCTGCTGGTAGGTCAAGACTGGGGGTGGCCCTTTTCCCTTACGGACGATCAGACCATTGCGGCCTTTGCCAGTTAAAAGGAAGGATTGTTTTGTTTTTAGTGTCGCAGCTGATTTAAAAGTAATACCTTTCCGGAGCGCTAGGTTGTGGCTGCGTTCCTGGTAGTGGTGGACTCTTGGTAGAACGAGGTGAAGAGTTTGGTGTCGATCGGGGAGATGACTGCTGCGTCTGGAAACATAATACATAATTAGTTATAAAAGTTCGTTACTTGTACTTGAGGACGTTATTTCCTGGCTTAGAATTCATAAGAATCAGACGACGTCCTTCCTTATTGAAGCCACATCTAGGTTTCATCTTCATTCTTCTTCTTTTCGTGTGAGAATGTGACCACCTCTATTGTCGAAGTTAATTAAGCCGCCTCTACCAACCCCACAGGCCTCTGACTTAGATATTTCTGACTTACATTAAATATATAAGACTAGGTTTTCCGCACGATATTTTTTGTTCAACGTTGCCTGTGATGTCCAAGATAAACTTGGAAAGTACATATGAATTTGAATAAATCACATCGGTACTTGACCGGATTTGAACCCACGACCTCGAGCACGAGAGGCGAGGTCTTAGCCACTGGGCCATCACGACATGTCTTCGTTATGAAACCATAAAAAAATACGGTATTCATGAAGGTAGAGATAGGCCCCTAGTAGTGTGTAGTTATAATAGCGACCGTTACAAGCCCGCCTAACCCTCTGCCTGCCTTGTAGGACTTACCCTGTAACAATTACATCGGTTCCTGTCTGTCTGCAAGCAAAGGCCCGTAAGGAGTACCCATTGCTAGCTTACGGTAGCACATACCTAGCTTCTACGTGCTGCCTTTTTACAGGAGGTCACAAGGGAAAGAAAGCCACACCTATACAAAAAGTTAATTAGAAAAATCATAAAACCCGACTGCTTAAAAAGCGAACTAAAAAGACGTAAACAAGAAGAAAATCATGCTGTGCAGTCGGAGGATACATGTTCGCGAGCTGGCTGACCAAAACCATATGTATCCTCCGACTGCACAGAATGATTTTCTTCTTGTTTACGTTTTTTTATTTCGCCCTCTTATACAGTCGGGATTTTTGATTTCTTTAATTTACTTTTTCTATTTATAACTTTTTTTTATTTTCTTAGAATTAGGTACATTTAAACATATAAGTGTAATATATTTTTGAAATCACCTCTTAAAACCCTTTATTTTGATACCCCTAACGATGGGTCCGGAAGAAATAAAAATTTGGTGCGTCACAATTTGGCGCCCAAAATCCGCCATTTTTTTATTTTCCAATTTTAATGTAGCCAGTGACACTCGCAGAGTTAAGACGAATCGATTGACGTAAGAATCATCAAAATCTGTCTGGGGTCTGCAACCCCAGGGTTCAATTATTGACAGAGGGACTGTACTAGCAGTACTTACGATTTCGGTTTTATTGATATCATGGGGCGAGGTTTGATATTGAAGATCGATTGTCACACTCTATAAATTTAGCTACGATCCCAACCGTACAAATAATAATTAATCTCAGTAATTTTAATCTTATAATTCTACGGATTTAACCGGCAAATTTTAAGTATTGTTACATATAATATAAATGGGCATTATTATTGATATTCAATCGTGACAATGAAGCGGTTCATAGTGGTATCATTGGTCTGTTTCTTCGGGGCGGTGTCGGCAGCTCCTGCTAAAACCACGGAAGAGTGCAAGCAGCAGGCATATGCAAAAGTCGTGAATTGTGCTAAACATGGATTCGATAATGGTACGTTATATCAGTAACTAGCGACCCGCCCCGGCTTTGCCCGTGACAGATTGTACACAAAAAGCTTTCTCGTTTCTGACTCCAGAAAACCGCATGAAAAGCGTACAGACGGGGGCACGCAACTTTGTTTTATATTATATAGTTGCCCTAATGTAATAATGTACCTAAAACTCCGACAGAGCATCTGCCCCGTGTCCAGACGAACTGCAGTCGACAACCGATTTAGGGTCGTTTATTAATCAAGTGATATTTTTTAGCAACATTTGATCACCATCCATCACCCTGGTGATATGTGGTAAGGTTATAGAATACCTTTAACCAAAATAACGTGTACTTTTTTGGAACAAAGTATTTAAAAAAAAAACAGAATCATCATCATCACCTTCTTCGCCTTGACCCATGTTACCGCAACACGTGAGGTCGGCGCAACACGCGTTCTTCTTCCATACCGCCCTGTCATGCTATCTGACTCCCTTTTCATTCATATCACTCCTGACACAGTCCATCCATCTTTTCTTTGGCCGTTCCCTCCCTCTCCATCCATCCACATTCAAAGGTATCACAAAAAAATAAAAAAAATATTTATTTACTTATTTAAACTTCATGTACATTGGTGATACATAGGCGGACTTAATGCAGCAAGGCATTCTCTACCAGTCAACCTTTGGGTAAAAAAGGACACAACAGTGGTAGTGGTATATTATCTGTAAAATATTATCCTTTTACTCTCTTTTAGCTTTGATGGATTTTTCAAAGCGCTTTTTTTTCTTCATTGTCTGCTAACATGTTTTAAAGGCAACTACTACAAGCTTTAACGTCAATTTCAGGTACAGCCCAGGTACTATGCATGTCTGACGCCGTATTGGAGTACTACAACTGCAAAGAGAACTCGCCTCCAGAACTGGGTCTAAGTTCAGGTATGAAGCATAACCGTACGATCCCTAAACTGAATACTTCAGAAAGGCGTCGCAAACGCTATTGCTGAGTATGAAGTCTGGAGTTCAATTCCCAGGAAGGATGACGTGGTTTTAAGTTTTTTTTTTATCAGGAACTTCACATTAGCAGTGCCTGGATTTGTGAGTCTAGTTGACAGCAACAGGCTCGGCTCCTGATACATGGAACTTTAACATAACTGGAGAAATGTGGCTGTACCGTAGGTACATCTTAAATGACTGTCTCACTCTGTTTTTAAACCCCGACAGAAAAAGAGGATTGTTATAAGTTTGAAGTGTGTAGTTGTGTGTTTGTGTATCTGTCTCTGGTATCATAGCTCCTAAACGGATGAACCGATTTTGATTTTGTTTTATTTTTTGTTTGAGAGATGACTTTATCGAGAGTTTTCTTAATTTCTTAGCTATGTTTGATGAAAATCGGTTCAGCCATTCAAAATTAATGGGCGTTTTACTATTTGAACCGGGGTGTTTTCGCAAGATATCGTGTCATAATTACGTGTTCAATAGATAGTCGATCGAAGCGTGTCCGATACTAGATTAATTATATAGCATGAAATAAAAATATGCCGGAGTTTTTATAAATTTTACTAGTTATCTTGGTGTTTAATAAAGTATATAATATATAAATAAAGAATTCCTATCAAAACTATACTTCGTCGCGTTATTTAAAAAAATAATATATATATTCGCTTTCGTGTTTTAGCGGAGCCTCCCTTGGGTGCAACAAGCATTCAGGAAGTTATCAAAGGAACTAAATATGTCTCCAGTATATGACGATAGTTTCTTATAGACATAATATCTGGCCTATCACATACTTCAATAAAAAAATTGAATAAAATAATTGCTGTTTTCTTTATCTACTGCTCATGTAGCAGCATCTATACCGCAACATCACTACATCTATACTAATATTATAAAGCTGAAGAGTTTGTTTGTTTGTTTGAACGCGCTAATCTCAGGAACTACTGGTTGGAATTGAAAAATTCTTTTTGTTTTGGATTGTCCATTTATCGAGGAACGTTATAGGCTAAATAACATCAAGCTAAGACCAATAGGAGCGGAGCATAAATGAAATGTTATCATATCCATGAAATGAGGATGCTCTCATTAGTCCCTCGAGCTGGTGCACGAGGTGCTTGCGCGACTCTTGCAGTGAAGACAGGTGTCCCTCTAGCTCGTCCTTACGTTGTCGTAACAGACGTAGCTCTGATACTACTTATGACAGACGTGTACATACCTCGAGCATCCTCATGAGTAAGGTCAAGCTGGTGCATGAGGTGCTTGCGCGACTCTTGCAGTGAAGACAAGTGTCCCTCTAGCTCGTCCTTACGTTGTCGTAACAGACGTAGCTCTGATACTACTTATGACAGACGTGTACATACCTCGAGCATCCTCATGAGTAAGGTCAAGCTGGTGCATGAGGTGCTTGCGCGACTCTTGCAGTGAAGACAGGTGTCCCCCTAGCTCGTCCTTACCTTGTCGTAACAGACGTAGATCTGATACTACTTGTGAAAGACGTGTACATACCTCGTGCATCCTCATGAGTAAGGTCAAGCTGGTGCATGAGGTGCTTGCGCGACTCTTGCAGTGAAGACAGGTGTCCCTCTAGCTCGTATTTACTGTCGTAACAGACGTAGCTCCAATACTACGTCTGACAGACGTGTACATACCTCGAGCATCCTCATTAGTCCCTCGAGCTGGTGCATGAGGTGCTTGCGCGACTCTTGCAGTGAAGACAGGTGTCCCTTTTTCTCGTATTTACTGTCGTAACAGACGTAGCTCCAATACTACGTCTGACAGACGTGTACATACCTTGAGCATCCTCATGAGTCCCTCGAGCTGGTGCATGAGGTGCTTGCGCGACTCTTGCAGTGAAGACAGGTAGGTGTCCCTCTAGCTCGTCCTTACGTTGTCGTAACAGACGTAGCTCTGATACTACTTATGACAGACGTGTACATACCTCGAGCATCCTCATGAGTAAGGTCAAGCTGGTGCATGAGGTGCTTGCGCGACTCTTGCAGTGAAGACAGGTGTCCCCCTAGCTCGTCCTTACGTTGTCGTAACAGACGTAGCTCTGATACTACTTATGACAGACGTGTACATACCTCGAGTATCCTCATGAGTAAGGTCAAGCTGGTGCATGAGGTGCTTGCGCGACTCTTGCAGTGAAGACAGGTGTCCCTCTAGCTCGTCCTTACGTTGTCGTAACAGACGTAGCTCTGATACTACTTATGACAGACGTGTACATACCTCGAGCATCCTCATGAGTAAGGTCAAGCTGGTGCATGAGGTGCTTGCGCGACTCTTGCAGTGAAGACAGGTGTCCCCCTAGCTCGTCCTTACGTTGTCGTAACAGACGTAGCTCTGATACTACTTATGACAGACGTGTACATACCTCGAGTATCCTCATGAGTAAGGTCAAGCTGGTGCATGAGGTGCTTGCGCGACTCTTGCAGTGAAGACAGGTGTCCCTCTAGCTCGTCCTTACGTTGTCGTAACAGACGTAGCTCTGATACTACTTATGACAGACGTGTACATACCTCGAGCATCCTCATGAGTAAGGTCAAGCTGGTGCATGAGGTGCTTGCGCGACTCTTGCAGTGAAGACAGGTGTCCCTCTAGCTCGTCCTTACGTTGTCGTAACAGACGTAGCTCTGATACTACTTATGACAGACGTGTACATACCTCGAGCATCCTCATGAGTAAGGTCAAGCTGGTGCATGAGGTGCTTGCGCGACTCTTGCAGTGAAGACAGGTGTCCCTCTAGCTCGTCCTTACGTTGTCGTAACAGACGTAGCTCTGATACTACTTATGACAGACGTGTACATACCTCGAGCATCCTCATGAGTAAGGTCAAGCTGGTGCATGAGGTGCTTGCGCGACTCTTGCAGTGAAGACAGGTGTCTCTTTTTCTCGTATTTACTGTCGTAACAGACGTAGCTCCAATACTACGTCTGACAGACGTGTACAAACCTTGAGCATCCTCATGAGTCCCTCGAGCTGGTGCATGAGGTGCTTGCGCGACTCTTGCAGTGAAGCCAGGTGTCCCTCTAGCTCGTCCTTACGTTGTCGTAACAGACGTAGCTCTGATACTACTTATGACAGACGTGTACATACCTCGAGCATCCTCATGAGTAAGGTCAAGCTGGTGCATGAGGTGCTTGCGCGACTCTTGCAGTGAAGACAGGTGTCCCTCTAGCTCGTCCTTACGTTGTCGTAACAGACGTAGCTCTGATACTACTTATGACAGACGTGTACATACCTCGAGCATCCTCATGAGTAAGGTCAAGCTGGTGCATGAGGTGCTTGCGCGACTCTTGCAGTGAAGACAGGTGTCTCTTTAGCTCGTATTTACTGTCGTAACAGACGTAGCTCCAATACTACGTCTGACAGACGTGTACATACCTCGAGCATCCTCATTAGTCCCTCGAGCTGGTGCATGAGGTGCTTGCGCGACTTTTGCAGTGAAGACAGGTGTCCCTTTCGCTCGTATTTACTGTCGTAACAGACGTAGCTCCAATACTACGTCTGACAGACGTGTACATACCTTGAGCATCCTCATGAGTCCCTCGAGCTGGTGCATGAGGTGCTTGCGCGACTCTTGCAGTGAAGACAGGTGTCCCTTTTGCTCGTATTTACTGTCGTAACAGACGTAGCTCCAATACTACGTCTGACAGACGTGTACATACCTTGAGCATCCTCATGAGTCCCTCGAGCTGGTGCATGAGGTGCTTGCGCGACTCTTGCAGTGAAGACAGGTGTCCCTTTAGCTCGTATTTACTGTCGTAACAGACGTAGCTCCAATATTACGTCTGACAGACGTGTACATACCTTGAGCATCCTCATGAGTCCCTCGAGCTGGTGCATGAGGTGCTTGCGCGACTCTTGCAGTGAAGACAGGTGTCCCTCTAGCTCGTCCTTACGTTGTCGTAACAGACGTAGCTCTGATACTAGAGGGGCTGAGCCCACGCCGCCACCCGCACTTGCTTCGGCTTCTTGTTGACGTCTTTAAGAGAAAAGTTGATATATTAACTTAGAGGGTCATAATAGGAACGAATTTCAATATTAAGTTGATTTTGTCTATTGAATACATAACCGCAAAAGCCGCGGTCGTCCTAAGACTTGGTTTAGGAAATGCCTATTATGAAATATTCGGAATACGGTTTGTCAAAAGGTAATCTCTTAAAGTGCTGATTGGATCATTACCAAAATTTATTTATTAATACTTCATGCAAAATAAACGTACATAGAGGGATTTATGCTTTAAAAATTATCGCTGGGTGTCCTAGGCTGCAGGTTTCCTGTGTGATAGGCGACAGGATTGAAGTCACAGAACACGAACTAGTCGGCAATAATCTTAATTTTCGATCAATAATACACTAGGTGCCCGGTCAGCGCTTCAAAAACGGGCCGAAAAATATAGCCACAAATACGGTTGTGGTCTTATTTAAATTAGTATAGTCCAATCATAGCCAATATTAAGTGGTTAAAAATGCCGCAATGTGCGTTCAAAAATTGTGCAAATAACCACCGTAACACCTTCATTTTGGAAGAAATTTCTCTTTTTTTCGGTAAGTTAATAAGTGTTTTTCATAAAGTAAAAACCGAATTAAATAGTAATTTTGAATTAATTACCAAATATTATGATTGTTTGACCAACTTCTGCGTCGACAACGCGCTAAGTATTCTAACAAACATCGACTGTTCTGGAACTTCTTTGTAATTTAGATTTTAAAACATGCGTGTAAGACTAAATTTGTTTTGATGTATGTTGAGCAGCGAAGCTAGCTCATAAATTTTTTATTGTTTTTTGTACATAGTTTTGTGAATGCAAATTTAAACATTTCATTTAAGGTTGAATTAATGTATATTTATTTCAACTAGAATTCTTAGAATTACCTTAACACAATGGAAGTCAGTTTTAAAGAGATTTTTTTAAGGTTATAATAAAATAAAATATTGGCTATATGTGTATTGCCCATTAACTAAATAGAGGTTACTTAAAAGGATACCCAAGTGTAAAGGCCAACGCAGACCGGGACGGGATGGTAAGAGATTTAAAATTTTACCAATGGACATTCAAACGTATCGATATAGAAATACGAAATATATTGCTATACTTTAAATTGGTACCGTGGGATCGAAAGGGATCTCATTGCACGGCATCGAAAGACGCGCCGCGGGCTCCCGCGGCGGGATGCCGTGGCGTACTGCGGTAAGCAACTGCATGCCGAGGACGCCGGCGCTCATTATGACATACCGCGTCTCTGACGACAGTGTACGAGAATTTATCGGAGACTACATGTTTTGACCCAAAATCTTCTTCCATCTTTATTATTAGCCTGTGCATCTTCTTCGTCTGCAATAATCGATATTAACACGAAATTCCAATCTATAATTTTGAAACTGAGGCACATCAACACTCGATCAAACGCGACTGAAGAATAAATGTGTATCGGGCAGCAGGAGATGCCGAGGCATGCCGTGGCATTGCGCTGGAATGCCGCGGTATCTAAGCGGTTAGTGTGCGCTGACTAACGGCAAAATCACTTGCCATCCCATCCCGGTCTGCGTTGGCCTTAAAACTGGTGTATTTTTCATAGACCAGTTTTACACTTGGATATCCGTCGATTTTTGTAAAAAATTAAGAATCTTTAGTGTTACCTGAGCCTGGCGATCTCCCTCATGATCTCCCTGTTCTTGGCCTCTAGCTGAGAGATCAGTTCGCGCTGTTGTCGCGCCGCGTCCACCTCCGAGCCCTCAGATGATGAACGACCCTAAAAATAAACAATATTAAGTTTACAATTTGTAGTAGGAGCTGGAATGTCCAAATCTACCCAATATAATTTGATTACAAGATATTTTAGGAATCTTTTAACTATTTTCGAAGACCAGTCAATTCCAGACTGTCTGACCCACTTTATAAATATAGACTATGTAAATGAGATAAAAAGGATTTAAAAAAAAAAACATCTGCCTGTGCTTCACACAAGTTGGTAGTTTGGGATTTTACCAAAAACCAGTCAATAAAATAAGCCCGCTAGATATCATTAATACAAAATAACCACTTACCAGTTCTGGAGTAAGAGACGCTGATCTGCCGGCTCTTGGCTGCAAAAATTACAAATACATATCTTAAATAAAAAGCCCCAAGTCATTCTGAAAATAATAAACACGCCTAAAGAATGCTATTCATGATATCTGGATATGTGATTCTACATTGAGAGATGCGGTTTCGTAAAATTCAATATCATATATAGATATTCAAATGGTGTATTGATCCAAAACTGTTTTCTCAGTTGTTCAATCCAAAGTATAACTTACTATTATCTAACTCTACAACCACAGGGTCCCAGCTCTAACAAAGAAAATTTAGTTCAAATAAATGTCACTAGATGGCGCGATATGCATCGATTCGTTATCAACTTGTGTGTAAATTTAACATTTTCTAGAATTGATCATTCTCATTGTATGTTACTTTTAATCAACTCTCTTAAGCACCTAATTATGGAATATTTGGCTCTCAATTCACATTTCAAAGATTATTTAAACGGATCATTTAAAATTGATTCCAATAGATGGCGCGGTTTTAAATTTCTGAGGCATATGTCACTCGATTTTTTAAATTTGTATTGTAACATATTTTGGTACAATGAAACTATAAAAACTTGAAAAAATAATGTAAAACAAATCGTCACTGTATTTAAAGAAAAGAATTATCGCGAACCGAGAAAACTCTTTTACTAGCAAGTCGCTGCTAACACCATCTATAGCCGTGGAACGGAACCGAAAGCGATCGAAGTACTTATAAAAATAATCATCTTAATCAGACGAAAAACGCTTGTTAAGTCGGCACCGTTTCTTTGTATGGGATGACCACGGTGTCTTTGATGGCATCGGTATGCTAGTATTATATTATCTGTGCTACAACTATTGACATATATTTTATTCTTTCAATACATACCATAGTCCTGTTCTCGTGTGCCAACCTCGCTGCGTACCGCGCAATCAGGCGATGTTCATCATCCACTCCGCGAGATAGATGTTCTGCTATACCTGACGAACAAATTGTTATGTGTTAAAATTAAGGCTGTCACCCAGTCTTACCAAAGGATATCGTGTACCCTAGAAACTGAGTAGTGGACTTCAGATAGGAAGTCGCTCCATGTGAAATTTGGGCGCACGGTTGGCGCAGTGGTTGAGCGATTGAATGCTGCGCTGTGTGTCGCGGGTTCAATTCCCGCACGGAACAAATATTTGTATGACCTTCAGATAGTTGTTCCGGCTCTGGGTGTTGTGTATGTGAGTTTATATGTTTATAAACGCACCCACGATACAGGAATAAATTCCTAGTGTGGGGCAATGTTCTTTTTTTTTAAAAGAAAAAAGAAAAAAAAAGTACTGGGTAAAATATTTAGCTGCATACATCGGAAGCCGACCACTAAAATAGAAATGTCTAAGCAGATGATGATTTGTCCCCCTGCATGAGAATATAATCCACAAAGGCCTTTGCCTTGCAGTTGAAATGCATAGTTTTTTTCCGAATGTACTTGATCCGGCTCGACGGAGAAAATATGTGTTACTAACTGCCGTCTGCGTGAAAGTCGAAATTATTCCATAGCAACCTGGATAAAAAGTAAGCTATAAGTTAAACCAGGTTATTAACTATTTATGTGCCAAAGAACAATGGCGAAATCTTAGTTGACTTAAATTTGAGCGTCTGAAAGTGAGTTATATACGAACGAATTTCCATTAATTGACTACGTTCTTTCAAAGTATAACATTAACTGGTTTACCACGGATGAAAAAAAAAATATAAATGAAAGTTAATTATTTTTTTGTTAACTCGCATTGGCTTAGTGTAGCCATTTTACATTTATTATGCCAAATGAAAAGTAGTGACTAGTAAGTATATTATTATTGTACTGTATCTGGTATTATAATAAAACGGAGTAAATGGTAATTCCAGGTTGCCTGGTAGATATCGCGGAATGCGGTAAGGCCGCCCGTTGTATATTTTTTAGTTTTGAGTTTCTTTTGTTCTTGTATTTTCTGGTGTACAATAAAGTATATACACCGTGAAATTTAAATGGTTGTTTTCCCGCAGCGAAATGGTTTTGTCTATGTAATACAATCGTTTCGTAGTTATATATTAGTTAAATATTAGAAACAAAAACTGGCATATTTAACATTGTGAAAAACTAAACTCGAAAGCGATCACGAACTAATAGTAAACCTCCCGATATCTACGGCCGAACGACAGCAGGCCGTTGACCCGGGTGCTAGGTCACCGTCGAAAGGATTAGGTTCGAAGGCGGCTCCGTTTGATCATGTTACGCGCAGGCTAGTTTATGCCGTATCACTACACGCGAGAGCTAATTTTACTTTGAACATTTCTAAATCGGTCTTTTCTTTGTCGGCATCGCGGTGATTTTTTGTATTGTTCCGTGCAAACATTTTATGCCTTATCACTCTACGTGCGAGAGTTTATTTTGGTTTGACATTATTTTGTGCATCGGTTTTCTTTGTAGGTGGTGACACGAGTAGTACCTAGTACCTACATGTTACGTCTAGAGTTACTATTGTTACTCACTTTTTCGAGTTAATGAATATTTTTTTAATTATTTTAAAACAGAAACATCGTTATTTATTTACTTTAACTCTATACTTCGAAAGTCCTCCTTAAGGCAAGTCGTTTTGCCGCGGGAAAACAACCAATTAAATTTCATGGTGTATAAATAAATAAATGAATTAACAATACAGTTTGTGTCTGAGTGTAGGTGTCCCTGCAGGTAGGTAAAAATACTGAAGTGTAGTAGAAATAAATGAATTACTTACTTTCAATTAATGATAGGCAAAAAGACTAGTATCCAAGTCAAGTCAAAGTCGCTTAAATAAATAAATATATTCCTTCCAAAGAGTATATTTTACATTTCATGCTGAAATAACTAAGAAAGGGCAATACTAATGCGATATTGCCCTTTTACTTCTACGAAATTGGATAACATTAAGTATTAAACACATTATTAAAAGCTACCCAGACATAACCTACAAAAGTTCATGACTGAATATTTATTATTCTCGGCGTTCTTGAACAAAAATTCTTGCACAAACTAATTCAGAACATGACTCTGAATTAAACCAGATATTATTCATTTAGAGTCGTAGGAATTTAATCTCAGCTAAAACGATGTATGGGCTTCTGCCATTGTCCTTTCATTCAGTAGTTTTTGCATGAATGAGTAACAAACATCCATCCATACTCACAAACTTTAAAATTTATAATATTATTAGGATAAATTGCTATGGAGCTACAAAATAAAATAGTGGATGTGATACATACTGCGGTGTGTGGAGCGAGAAGAACGTGAATCTAGAGAGCCGGTGTTGACGTAGCCTCCTACATACTCCGGGAACCCGTTATGAGCCGGCACCGGGGATGGTGGCCTGTAATACAACTCATTTTATTACTATAATTAAGGAAAAAGTTCCTGGGTAGACTGCAAAATCCAAATCTTGTAATTATTTTTACAACAATTCAATAAGTTACTTATTTTATACTATGTATTTATTAATATTAATACAGCTCTCTCAACAATCGAGTAAATTGAACGTACCTTTGTGTTGAGTGCGTTCTAGGATATGCTGGTTTCCGAACATTTTTTTCCTCCACAATTTTAAAAACAGAACTCAAATAAATACGTACACGATATGACTTAGATTCAGCGTCCGCTCGGGCTGGTCAGGGTAGCGAGGCAGTTGCGCGCGCGCTCGCTCCGGCACACAGCGGAACGACTTGCGAAGCGTCGCGCCGATCTGCTTCGATGGGGATTTCTGTATAGGAAAATATTTTGTGTTATTTTTATGTATAAGGTGGTCTATCAGTTCAAAATGTTCAAATCAACTGCTCTATTGTGTCAGTTGCTTTGAGATTCACTGGACCTTGAAAACCTGCAAAGGGTAATTTTTATTTTTTTCCGTTCATGGCAATCAACCAGAAGACAACTATGCAACACACCATCTTGTCTCTCAAAAAAATTTTCTGCACCTGTGCAAAATAAGTTTATGAAAGCTCATTGCTGTGGGTATGGGACATCCGGGCCTGCCAGTAGCAGTCATGCACATGGTGTAGTTGTACTCAGTTAACATTATCATTAGATATACTCACATAGGCAGCATACTCCTTGACCTCGTGATCGTTGCTGTGGGTGTGTGATACCCGGCCTCGCCAGAAGCAGTCCTGGCACATGGTGTAGTTGGCGCAGCGGGTGCAGCGGTATCTGAAGCCTGTGAGGGAGCTGCGGCGGCACGCACTGCAGGCAAGTGGGTGGACCACTTGAAGAGAACAATAATATTAGATGGATAGAATACTCAACAGATCCTCTTTTTTACAGAATTTACGCCTAAGATCTCAGCAGAAACAAGGAATCGTCACGGGAGGTATTACAATGCATGAGTATGTGACCAAACACAGGTGCAATTTCGGTCCCTCACTTTCATTTGCTTTTGGGTTGACATTCTGACACCACGAAACCACTGAGTAAGCAAAACAAACAATCGTTTTATAATCAGAGAATTCGCTTTGTAGTCATGCATCGTCATCCTCCCAACATGCATAGAATAATAAACAGCTTATTTTAATTCTTATAACAATTCCATACCATTTTCGACGCTGGCGAGCCGGTGCAGTAATGGCAGCCATACTAGACATGGCGGCCCAGGGTCCGACATCAGTGTGTCGAGGAAATCGTTCACAGTGATCTTGCCGTTCTAAGAAAAGAAAATAATTAATTTTTCATTATTGTTTCTTGCATTGTAAAGATGCTTTATAAGCTTTTGTTTGCAGGTTTATGGGCAGTGAAACGGGCTTATGATAAGTCTCAAAATTATTGAGTCAAGAGCGTTATTTTGGATTCGTTTGGAGTAGACTATATTCGCAAATAGAAAATACATTTCTTACTGCTTGAAATTATTGCCCGATAATGTTGAGTTAACTTTTAAATGTCGAGTCTAAAAGCGGTAAATTAAATGATATCCTGCACGAAGTCCTGCAGGATATCATGACTTTTATTAATTACGTCAAAGTAGGCTGATATTTATTCGGAAGCTACCATGTCCCAAAAATACGACCCTTCAAAAAACCCTAACCCTTCGAAAAATTGATCCTTCTTAAACTCACCTGATTAAATATTGTAAGTGCAAGCGAATCAGTGTAGTTGAAAGACGGAGACTCGTACACCGCCGCTGGTAACGCGAGCACCTCTCTTAGGTAGTCTGATAGTCGCTTCATAAGTAGGTGGCCATTGCCATCAGAAAGCTGGGAGAATATGTCTGGCGAAAGAGATGACAATCAAATTATTATTTTGCATGTTATTTGAAGGTAAGGAGTTGAAAGAAAACTTAACAAAAAAATACGCCTATTTCCCTAAGACGTACATATTCCCCATATCCCAATGTTACGCAGTACCGCCGTGCGCCTGCTCGGAGCCAAAATATCAATATTGAACCTCCTTTGGACAGTTTTGTTTGCAAAATATTATTTGATTCACACATGCTATTTCAGTTATGAAGAAATTCTAGCAATAAATTTTTCTGTGCATAAATATTTTTAAACATCCAAGTCATTTTGTATTTTGGAGGAGTACCCAAAAGTAGGGATAAAATATTGTACTGTTATTTTTTTTTAAAGCAAAACTATTAGTTACACGAAAAAACCATATTTCACAAATAATGTACATGAATCAATATTTTTATTTTTTTTTCAAACCTTTTAATCTAGCCTTTACTAAGGAGTATGGTTTAGAAAATAATCATTTTACGGCACTAAAGCGGTGGAAGGCCCATAACGGTAGGAAGTAAATAAAATGCATGCATTGTAGAGTAACAATAGGAGACATACTATCGGATACGTTATATGATCAAAGTATCTACACTGAGAAAGTGTTGAAGCAACTTTTTAAAATATATTTACAAATTTGACCCTATCTCCACAAAATAATGCACACATTCAATACAGATAAAAAATACAATCGAATTTGAAAATTCTAACGTCAAATGTGCGCGTCTTCAATTGTGATTGAAATGTGTGCATTAACTTGTGGAACTAGGGGCAATATGCTGTATTAGAAATTTGCTTCGATTGTGAGTCATTATGCGTTAACCGATTAACCCTTGAGTGATGGAGCGTGCCATATTAAAAATTGTAGGTATACAACAATAAAGGATTGTTTAGTGTTTGTATGACTATCAGTATCAAGACTACTATTGTTCTAATAATTCATACTACTAAATTATATTCATACATAAGCCTACATAATAGGGGTTATTAAAACACGAGCGTGGGTTTGTCACATGAGGCGAAGCCGAATGAACAAAAGTGGAAACAGAAAAATATGTGGTATGGCGGGCAATTTAGATTCTTATTGCGCATGACTGCGCAGCGCGCGCATACATAGACAATGACACTACTTTTCTACATTAAGTCAATGAGTAAATTAAATATATATAATACGCGCCAGTAAATTAAAAAGCAAAGGTGTGTTATAAAAAAATGAAAAGTTATTTTATGATGCATTTGTTTGAAAATCGAAGGAAAATGTTGCACTGTAATGATTTTTTTTTATATTATTTTACCTATCCACGAATATAAAGTACGTGTTTATACAATATTTTTTTAATTCATATTTGGAACATTAAGTTGTGAGTATAGATAAATAAACTTAATATCTTAATCCTGATGTGGCCTATATTAATCATCAGTGTCCCAGTATTCAAATTGCTTATGAATGCACAACATAATAATATCTTTTAAATCTAAGCAAAGAAGTTGGATCACTGATGAATGACTCACAGCTAAGTAGCCTAGTCACTAATGAATCATTGTTTACTGTGACCTTCACGCTTTACACACAACATACATAAGTAAGAGTACTTACATCTTAGCTTGTCCATCAGCTTGCCGGCACACATAGTGGCGAGAGCCACTTTGATGGAAAACACTCTGATTTTACCCACATTTTCACTGAAACAAAAAAATATCATGTTGAATATAATTGACTATATGATACATTGTTATTTCACTCTACAAAAATCTTTTTTTTTTATGTTACACTAGCTCCAGCCAACGGTTTCGCCCGCGTGGAGTTCAGAAAATATTCCAAGGGAATCTACTCCCTGAATAAAAAGAATCCTATGTCCTAAGCCAGGACTTGATTTACCCGTATGCCATGTTTTATCCAAATTCGTTCAGCCGTGAAAAAGTAACAGATAGATACATAGATAAATAACACATAGATATATATAAATTCGAAAGTAGCTCTACTTTCGAATTTATTGTATTAGTATGGACCAGGCATTAAAGATAATGGTCACGTCAAAATCATACGGAACAGTATAGGTACTTAGTTCCAAAACAAAAAATGCAGACAAAGGCAAAACAGCCGCCAAACTAAAATGGAACTGGGCAGGCCATATCTGCCCCATGTCGCTACAGAATTAGGCAAAAGTTGCCACTGACTAGATGATAACAGGAACCGGCGACGTGGAAGGTCCAGAAGGAAATGGCGTGACGAGTGATTCCTATCTAAGGGATTAGCCAGATGTTCCAAGAGACCGGCAGAAATGGGAAGACCGAAGGGAGGCTCAAAAAAAAACGGGCGCGCCAGTCCTTATAAAACAAATGGGTGTACCTGATTCCTCTCTCTTGAAAGCCCAATCAGTTTAGGATTGGATTCGATTGATATAATTGTGATTAGGACAAGCAAAGGAGGCTAGTTGGTTATTTCTTTTACATGTGCTATCATTAGTCTATTACCTGTATTTACTATCTGAATCCAATACCATCAGATAACAATTTATAATCTTAATTATGATTTTATCAGCATTGCATAAGTTACCTATAGAGGTACTTAATTAAAGTACTTGAACATATACTTGAAATGACATTCCATAGTAAATCTTCTATAACACATGTCATTATGAATGAGCTGGAAATCTTATTAGTATCACTAACATTCTTCACACATTCATTCAAAGCTAGGGAATTTGCAGCACCATGTTAAAATATAAACAATAACAAAGCATAGAATAATAACACCTTGGTCTAGTGGTCTCAAGTACTACTACTGAGTAAGAGGTCTTGGGTTCGATTACCAGACCGGACAAAGTGGACACGGTGGAGAACTGCCCCGCTTGGGCGGAACACCGCCGCCAACTTGCTAAACTGTGATAAAAATGTGTGAATCAAACATGTCACAGTAGGCTGTGCTCGCCTGCGTGTAGTATATTGGAAATAATAAAATAAATAAAAATAATATTGAACAAGGAGAAACTAGAAATCGTCGAAAACGCGGTTTTCCTGGGAATCACGCTCGACTCGAGGCTACAATGGGGTCCTCATTTAACATCTCTGGCAGGACGGCTTAGTTCAGCAGCATATGCTGTCAGAAAAATCCGTCAATTTACTGATGTACATACCGCGAGGCTGGTCTATTTTAGTTACTTTCATAGTATCATGTCTTACGGTATTTTGCTATGGGGACGGGCTGCAGACATAGAGTCTATTTTTATTCTGCAGAAAAGAGCTATCAGAGCCATATACAATCTTCGCAGGCGCGATTCTCTTAGGGAATTATTTAAAGATATCAACATCATGACGGTACCTTGTCAATACATTTATGAAAATATAATGTATGTCCGGAAAAATATTCATCTTTTTACTAAAATAAGTGATAGGCACAATTTTAATACTAGAAATAAGGACAAGTTAGATCAACCTCGATTCAGGGTAGCTAAAGTAGCTAGCTCTTTTATGGGGTACTGTGTAAAATTTTATAATGAAATTCCACTAGAAATTCTCCAATTAAACGAGTCAAAATTTAAAACATGCATTAAACGCACACTATGTAGACAAGCATATTATAAATTGGAAGATTATCTCCTTGATAAAAATGCTTGGCTAAATGCCGGTCCTGCTCCACAGCCACATACATTTGTAGCTACAAATTAGTTTATATTGGAAGAGATGCTGCTGCCCTTTTCGTATTGTTGTTTTCAGTGTTTTATTTTTATTTCATTTGTTTATTTCAATAGGACTTAGGATTCTTTACATGTTATATTTAGAAATAATAGCATTGTATAATGTAGAAGCACTTTTATTTTTCAAATTTGTGAATGTGAGGTACCATGGAGCATTTTTATTAGGTTACAACTTTTTGTTTTTTTTTATTTTGACATTGCGAGCATGGCAGTTGAGAGTTTGTCATGCTCACTCAAATGTCTCGCTGTTGGTGGCGCGTGTTATTGGGTCATTCGGTTCCCTTCAAAATGGTTGAGCTGAGTGGGGTTGATGCACGCGTCATGCTCGTGAACGGGTGCCGTCAGATGAGACTTGTCATCTCTTAGCTGCCAGTGGCTTAATTCAGTTCCTATCTTTTAATATTTTTTTTATTATTATCTACATTGTGCTCACATAATGGAAGCAACAAGAAGTATGTAACCAAACATTATATGTAACACATATTATTTAAAAGAGTGTCCATGGAGTTTCTTGCACGTTCTTCTCCATAGAGATCTACTCCTTGGAACGTGCAACTTAGCTTCACTTGTTAGTTTGACTGACCGACATTTGACAATTCAAAAGTGCCTGTAATTGGTCTATTTGAAATAAACGTTTTTGATTTGATTTTTGATTTGATTTTTTTGATTTTCATTAAGAATCAAATATAAATAAATATGAAAGTCTGGATGTTTATGTAACAATCACGCCTAAATGGCTGAACAGATTTAGAAGAAGCTAGGCACATTAGAAGATTATCTGATGACGAAAAATAATGTTTCTTGTTCTTCTGGAAATGACCACAAAATCTTATATCAATAACTCACCCAGTACTGTAAGCTGACAGCAACCAATTCAACAGTAAAGCTGAACACGCTTCAACAGACACCTGGTGAGCGGGCGGCAATCTTTTGTTCAGATTGTGGTACAATGAAGAGACTAGTGTTTCCAGTCTTGTTACGTTCACACATGCGGTCGGCTCTAGAGTGTTCAGTGCATTCTCACGGAATGCCTCTATGACATTCCAAATGTCTATTACGTGTACTGAAAGAAAATGGCCATAATTAGCACATAAAGTTAAAATATCTTATTTCCCCCATCTTTCTCCTTTGCATTATAGATATTTACAATTTATCAGTACTAATACTACAAACAAGTAAAATTGATTGTTTGTAAGAGGCAATCACTGGAAGTACTTAACTGATTATTATAATAATTATATCACTGATAGGTGGCTGGGTCAAGGGCCTGATCCAGAAAGCAGTACTGCTGGACACGGCTCGTATTGTTAGGAGGTTCCTCTCTCTGGAGCCCTGACCGCCGGTAGCTTGGACCCTGTTCCCGATACCGGTGGGCCTCTATTTTTATATTTTTTTTTATAAAAATATTTAAAAATGTAGAGAATAAGAAATCTGTTAAATAAAGGACTTTTTTGTGTTCAAACCCACAATCTACAACTTATAAGTCATGGCCGTTACCACTGGGCCACCACTGCTCTTAAGTTTTTGATTCCTGTGGGATAAGCTGCAGAAGCAAATCTGCAGGAAAAAGCTAGTCAGTCTACAAGAATGAAATTTTCAAAATGAGCATGATAATACTTTTCTCATATTCTGCTGTATGATTTTAATCAAATCATAACACCCACTATTTGTTTATCAATTGGTTAGCTGTAGTTATAAAATTTGTTATAATCAATCATATTCAGGACTCATTTAAACCTTGAAACGCAATCAATCTAAACATAGACCTGTTATTCCAACCCAGTTATAAATATTCATGACTCAGTCTATTTGGGGCCACAATGAAACCATTTCATAATTTCAGAGGCAATAAAAACCAATTTAACCCAATAAAAAACGAATAAACTTGTTAGTTGATGAATGTATTTATAAAGTTGCGTACCATCCAACAGAGAAAATGTTTTTCAAATTTTCATAGAAATGGCAATATATTTTTCCAAAATAAAAATAAGCTTTGGATTTAAAATCAGAATAAATTAATTAAACTGTACATTACTCACAGTTACATTTCTTTTGTACATAGCGGAGCTTGCAAGCAGTCCTGTAGGAGGCAAATCTTATCAGATCGAAGTTCTGCTCCCTCATCTCTTGCAGCAGCTGAGAGCGAGGGTCTGCGGAAGCAGAACCCGCGCTGGAAACCGCCACCCCTCGTATGTCCCCAACACTGGGCACTCCGCCCACACTCTCGCGTTCTAGCGACATTTTCACTGCTACACAGAAAAACTACGTAACAATTATCTCAAAAAACCGATCACGAAGGTGTGTATTTGAAAATTGATTATATTTGACAACACAAAGATAAGATTGAAAGTGATTTGAGCGACAAAAAATATAAACAAGGCCTGCGGCAGCAGCTCCGCAAAAATATTTTGATAACTCTAAATTGTTACGAAATTTAAGATGATTATGAGCTCTTACCTTAACCGAACGATTAGCTCATAACTTTGTTGACATAACGATAATATATTCACGGCAAACTCAAGATTATTTTCGTAGTTATATCGATTCAAAGATATTATTTGTGACAACTTGATATTTACTTGATGATTTAATTATATACGGGTGCCACATTCACAGTTTCAACGCACGTTTTCACTACTCCTTTATATATAGATTATTTCCTTGTCATTTATTTTAAAGAATAAATAATAAAAGTCATTTCTCTACGCCAATAAATTACGGAATATCGAAATCAACATGACAAGCCTGCCATTAAAAGTGCGTTCCTGCAATACTGACATTTTTATCTGCTTTTAGTTAATTTTGTACAGCAGAATGTCAGAATATGCATATGGTAAAAAAAATCAAAGATTTTTTAAAATTATGTTTGCATTAATAGGGGTTTTTTAGTAGATGTTTTGATTTCTTTACCCTTAAAACAAAATATTATTTTTGTGTGCCATTGAATGAAATTCTGTGCGTAATGGAACATATAAATGTCAGCCATAGACAAAATCTTATTTTTTTAGAAGAAACACCAACTTTGGAAACCAAAAAAATAATCTTGTGCCAAGACTCACAAGTTGTAGGTAACGCTATCCAAAGATTACTATTATCTACCACGCTTTCGAAAGTTATTAAAACTCAGGTGGAGCAAAGCCTCCTAACTCTAAAAGGACTAAATAACAAGTTCTAAGTCTGCAAACCCCTACATCTTGCCTGGCTTGGCTATTAAATTTTCCTACTGTTCGTGGAACTATTACATGGCGCAATAATATTAATGGTTATCCTAAGTCCATGGGAATGATTGTGCAAGTTCTTAAACAAGTCATTGGTATGTACATCATGCAGTAGTTTCACAATAAGTTTTTTTTTTTTGTTAATAACTACTTCTACTTTCTTTGTTTGATTACGCCGCTGCCGTCTCGCGTAACGTGTCGTCTAACTATGTTTTTTTTTATACTTAGTGTTTCATACTTTTTGTTGGACAGGGTTATCTTCGAAGTTGGTGCCCTAAATATTTGTAAAAAAAAACCTCTCAGGACTGAAAAATAAGGATGATTCAATCAATCTGCCTAGTCTTTTCCCAACTATAATGGGGTCGGCGTCCAGTCTTACCGGATTTAGCTGAGCACTAGTGTTTTACTTGGAGCGACTGCCTATCTGACCTCCACAACCCAGTAACTGGGTACCACGGTACCCCTTGGCAAGACTGGTGTCAGATCTCAAGCTTTCGACTACCCGTATCGACTGTCAAAGATCTTCAAATGACAGCCGGTGCCAACGGCTTAAGGTGCTTTCCGAGGCACGGAGGAAACTTGGTATGTTGAAAATGGTCACCCATCAACGGACCGACCTCGTCAAACGTTGCCTAACCTTGAAGATCGACCCGTGCGGCTGTTATTATTTAGCCACGAGCTCCTCATTGAAAATAAGGATGATTGTTCACCAAAATTCAAATTTTCTTCAGGTAGAACCGATATGGTTGAAACTTGGCACACCAAGTTCTAATTCCTCCATACGTAATACAACACGATGGAGGAATTGATGAAGACGAAAAACAGTTGAGGGAACTCCTTAACGGTTTACAGCATTGGGCTTGTTTCATTCATCTTAATGGCAACTGGGCTAAGATTTTCATTGAGGGTCTGATGGATGTAACCAATTTCCTGACGCGATATTGCCGCATAGACATATTAAATAGTATGGACTGGAAATACCTACGAAAAAAAGGTGTCTACCTAAACCTTAAAATGTCACATAAAATGGCTGCCGATGCTATGGTTGTGTGAATCAAGGAACACACACACACTAATAATACAATAAGTAAACAACCATTTGACAGCAGGCCTACCACGAACACAAGCACAAAAATCGTCACATAATATGGCGGATATGGCACTTACCTACAACTGTCACTACGTTACAACAAAATGTTGCCATTATGAGCAATAACGGTAATATTGTTGTCTCTTTTATCAAATACGATTACTATATTGGAAAGAATGAAACAACACGATGTTTCACAGTCTGTATCGTATTTCACTCATATTTGCATAAGCTAATGTATGTATAGAACATCGCGGCGCGGCGCCTCCATGTTTTTCCTATCTCAATCTATTGCCGTGACTCGGAACCATTGAGATAGGAAAAACATGGAGGCGCTGCGATGTTCTATACATACATTAGCTTATACAAATATGAGTGAAATACGATACAGAATGTGAAACATCGTGTTGTTTCATTCTTTCCAATACAGTAATCGTATTTGATAAAAGAGACAACAATATTTCAGTTGTTGCTCATAATTCATAATGGCAACATTTTGTTGTGACGTAATGACAGTTGTAGGTAAGTGCCATATCCGCCATATTATGTGACGATTTTTGTGCTTGTGTTCGTGGTAGGCCTGCTGTCAAATGGTTGTTTACTTATTGTATTATTGAGATTTGTGAGTGCGTGTGTGTTCCTTGATTCACACAATCATAGCATCGGCAGCCATTTTATGTGACATTTTAAGGTTTAGGTAGGCACCTTTTTGTCGTAGGTATTTCCAGTCCATACTATTTAATATGTCTATGCTCGGAATAGTGACACTGTCATTGTCATATGTATACTGTGAAGTCAATTCAATGAATGTCAATCAATATTGTGTGTACTATATCAATTCATTTTCAGTACCTAGCTGAAGAACACTGTGGTCATGCGTTTGGTCCACAGTTCCACTAAAACTAAATGTTTTGTTTTTGTGTTGTGGCGACTGGTGCGTACAGACTGTGCTGTAAATTGAATAATTTAATTTTGGATTTTATTCGTGGATCATTCTAATACTTATATTTACAACGTATAAAATCAAATAAGCTGGGCTTAGTATTGTCTTGTTTGGAGTTTGGATTGGAGTACATGATAAATAATATTCGTATCCTAAATTATTTCACGGTTCACGGTGATAGTCTACTACCATAGCAGAAACGTATTAAATACCATGGACAGGCTGCAGATCCGAAGCGAAGTGCGAGATATCCTCCAAGAAACTCTTAAATTCATAATCGAAGAAATTAAAGAAGAAACCGAAACTGAAGGAGTCAAATTAAACCGTAAACGTAAATGGGTAAAAGACAAAGTAAAACAGGATATAAATAGCTACCTACTCCCTGAACTATCTAAAGGCCCCACAGAACATTTCACTGCTTTGCATATGACAGAAGAATCATTCAACTGGTTACTAAAAGAGGTAGAGCCATATATTCAGAAGGTAGACACTGTGATGAGGATGGCACTACCAGCATCACTGAAACTTGAAATATTTCTGCATTTACTTGCAACGGGAACCAGTTTAAGAGGACTAGAACTTCTGTTTAATGTATCAAAGACAAGTATTAGTTTGATGATACATCAAGTATGTGATGCCATTTGGTTAGCTCTAAAGGATTATATTCAGGTAAAAAAAATAATTGAAATACCGAGCAGTATTTTTATTTTTGATGCAATGTGTACTTTATATAGCCTGATTTAAATACAAAACAGATTGTTTCGTAAGAAATATATTTAATGTGAGTCTTGAAAAGACAAGCTTAATAAACAATGCAAGATTTACAAAGGTAAAACGTAAGATACTAGACACTCATTTAGTTTACTGAGGCCTCTCCCAACCCAATTTTTTCTACCATAGTACAAATCACTTGCTTCACCCAGTCCATTCCAGCCACTTCCTTCAAGCAATCAGTCTTGATCAGGGCTCCCCTTTACTTACCAGACTCTAACAACAATTCCTCTCAAGGAGTCATCTGCTCAAACTTTACATAATACGGTGAAGATGCCCCAGAACCTGGAGAATCCTGCAACCGTAACTCAGTTAAATAACTCTGTATGTAATGCTGTGCCTGTAAAGCCTGTTCCAGTGGCAGCATTTTCAATTGAGCGGCAACACCGCGACCGAAGATATCAAACTCATGTTCTTCTGGTGGTGTAGCATTATTCATAGCACAGACTTCTTTGACTTTTGTTAGTAATGATGTCAGTTCTTGCAGTCTTCTCTTCTTTAGCGTGCGGGGCTGCTCTGCTTCTGTTATTGTGTTTTCTGCTGACTCTTCAACTATATGTAAATGGGAGGCAGAACCACCATTGTCATCCTCTTGAACGCTGGTACCACCAATACTGTCTTCTGTGTTTTCCTGAAAATATCCAAAATAATAATTTCATAATATGTTTCAGGTACCAACTCATGAAGAATGGAAAGCTGTTGAAACTAGCTTTAATGATACATGGAACTTCCCTAATTGCTGTGGTGCTATTGACGGAAAATATGTTGTGATTAGATCTCAAAATGACACAGGAAATCATCAAAAGATAGCCTTTGTCGCCATGTGTGATGCAAATTATTGCTTCAAGTATATTGATGTATGGTCTAAGAATAAGATGTCAGATGTTTTTGGAGACAGTAACTTATTTCAGGCATTGGAAAACAATCTCCTTCCTCCAGACCATGTTATAGTTGGAAATGAAAAATTTCCATTAAAAAAGTATTTAATTAAACCATATGAAGGAAACAAATTATCAGAAAAAGAGAAAGTATTTAACCACAGATTGTCCCATGCTAGAAGTACCATTGACAACACATTTGGACTCCTAGTCAGCCGCTTCAGAATCTTTGAAAAGCCACTTCCATTTACTGCAGACAAAGTAGCAAAA
Organism: Orthosia gracilis; assembly: GCA_947562075.1. Classification (NCBI taxonomy): domain Eukaryota; kingdom Metazoa; phylum Arthropoda; class Insecta; order Lepidoptera; family Noctuidae; genus Orthosia; species Orthosia gracilis. The sequence goes on from OX387265.1 coordinate 11,782,717, forward strand.
ATAGTTAAAACATGTTGTGCTTTGCATAACTGGTTGAGAATGACTAAAAATCCAGAACAAGTGACAACATTGGATTTTGAAGACAGTAATTCTGGCAACATTATAGTTGATTCATGGAGAGAATTACTAACAGAAGGGTTAACTGAACTCCCTATAAATTTGAATGGCTGTTCAACAGAAGATGCTTGTCAGATCAGAGATGAGTATGCTGATTATTTTATGGAAGAAGGAGCAGTGAGCTAGCAGTTGCAAAATATAAATTGAATTTTGTCTCTATTACATACTTATAAAAATACTTATTTATGTACTGTGATATTAGTTTATATAAATAACTACTCTCTATTGAAATTAAAATAAAACGAATTAAAGAACTTACCAAAGTATCTTCTTTTCTTATAGAATTAAGTATAGAGAACCATTTTAAATTGGGAACATAAATATCCCCAGAGCCCGAAATTTTGGATTCTTTTATTTTCTTCAATTCTTGACAGTATGTGGAGCGAATATTTTTAATTTTCACGACGATTTCCTTTTCGCCGAAGTTCGGTATATTCATATTATTTGCTATGTCTCTATATGCTGCCAATCTGGCTAGTTTGTTTTTGTACAGTGAGTGTTTAGTATTCCACAAACACTCGTGAGCAACATATTCGCTAACAAACTTTATTGTAACGTCTTCGGACCACTTTCCCGCCATTTAGTAAAATGTAAACACTGACGAGCACGCTCAAGGTCATACAATGACAGCTAACGAGCTGAACTAAATTTCCTTGTTCACACGTCTCAAATAGAGAGCTACATACAGTCTGAAAGACGGATTCCGCTGAGTAATTATTATTAATCTTAAGTAGATTAATAATGATTTATCGTCTTTTGTCAGACTAGTACACCGGCACTTATTTGCGGTTTGCGGCACTCACTGTGTTAATAATTGCTTTAGATTCGAATGGCTATAAATTTTGTTTATAGCAACCGCACTTAGTCTCACTTGCCACTAATTAAACATTGACTTTTACATGTCTCCACTTCTCCAGCGAGTCAAGTGCAGCTAAGTTCGTGAATCGTGTCTATGGTTGTTACAATTTAGTGACTCGAACCGTGTAAACAACTCGTTTAGTTATTAGTCGAATGGATTCTCAATAAATCGGGTGCTAAATAAACTTTAATAAACCCTTTTTAGTAGGTAGGTATTAAGTTGACCTTGACACATTGCAACCAAAAACCATGATTGCATTTAGTTAGGTACTTTTATAGTTTTATTATGTTGTAAATCTAGTAAGTTTAGTAGGAAAATGTAGATGGCGCTACTAGTTATTGGGGATGCTGTTATATTTTTGACGAACTCAAATTTAGGTATCTAGTCACACACAGAATCATTACGCGTACGCACTCATTTATTGTACTGAGCGCTCGATTTTATACATCACTGAAATAATATTGGTCCTTGATATTATTTTTAATTTTGTATTTTTAGGTTGATTCAGGAAGGTTAACTAGCACTTTGAAAATGCATTTGGTAACTGTTACTTAGAACCGTCGTCGTAGTGATAACTAGGTTAGTATTTTCAACAGACTTCAAAAAAAGGAGATGCTCTATCTATTCGACCCGTATGTATCTGCGATTTTCTCAAAAACTACTGATCCGACATTGATCGGGTTTTCGTCGATAAATGTATGTGTTGTCAGGGAAGGTTTTATTGTATAATATATTAGGATCTGATAAAGAACTTCGGAGATAGACAATGAAACTCTTTAATAATAAACAGCAAATGACCTGTGATTACTGCTCTCGTATGGTTATGTATTGTTTTCACCATACCATAATATAACATCACGCTTGTACGATTTCAGGGGGTAAACAGATGTATTTAGTACACCCAATATGGGGTACCAACCAAAACTAAAAGGAGAAAAATATTAACTTTCCTGTGTCGAAAAACGAAAAACAATAGGTACCGACATCGACTGCCGAAAAGAAAATTAGTTTTCACTTTGTTGTAGTAAGTAGGTATTTAAAAAAAAACGCTAGGTAAAATCAGTAGATACCTAAAACTAAATAATTTCCGGTCACAAGGATTAAAAAATGACTTCAACATTTTGCATTGCTTTACATGGAACATATAAAATATTATTATAAAAAATTTCTTGAGTATTGCATAATGAGCATACGTAAAATATCAACTCATTTCGATCACGAGAAAACGACGACGGTACGACACGCGGCGGTGCTCATACGCATGCACACTACAATTTCTATTACTTTTATCGTGTTTATTTTTTGCGAGAGAGCGATACGGCCATCCTTCCACGAGCGCTTCTGAGCGCGGAATTATGAACCGCGAGTGTAAAATGTATGAAGAATTCGGCAAGTGTTTTTATTTTAGCTAATAATTAAAAAATATATTGATTTAGGTAAATAATAGTTAGCTGAACCTGTAAAGAACTATTTAAACCGCAATTTCTTATAATTTTGAAGATTTAATATGCTGTAAATTTACGTAAACTGGTATCTATTCGGACCCTACTTTTTAATTTTTTTCGATAATTGTGATGGGAAAAACGTATTTGTGTGAAAATTTTGTATGATGTCATACAATTTTTCTGATGCCAATCTGGAGCTGAATATGAAAATGGTACCTGAAAAGCAATGTTATTCGTAGAAAAATTTAATAGCGTCCTTAAGGGAGATCGGTGATGTTCGTTATGGTTAGGGTTTAACTTTGGTCTTATTTTTTTGTATGCGTAATTACCTCAGTTTTTATAGCGCCCTGACTGTGGCCAAGCCTGTGGCCCTGACTATTTATACAAAATGATCCCATAAACCAATACGCGTCCCGCTTACGTACTTTGTGCCGATAGGTAGGGTTTGTTTGGGCATCACAGTAGGTATGTTAGAATTTACCCTAGTAAGTTCAGATAAGTTTTTTGGGTAGGTACCTACAGTCGTAGTCTCCATCTGTGTACTTTGTATATTATTATCTGTAGTATAAAAAGCATGAAATAAAAATTAAATTAAAATTTAAAAGACCCCGACACAAAAACCTCTAAAAAGCAAAAACACGCTTTTCTCCGAAACTACATAATGGACCGCTATAATTCTTTTTGTGTTGGATTGAGTATCTCTTTACAAGTTTAATCAAAATCGGTCTAGCAGTTTTCAAGATATGGAGCATACAATCGAACTCCTTAGCGACAAACAGCACGAATGTATAAATTGAGTTATGGGTATTGTCAATTCTTTAGTAAAAATATAGAACTTACTCATTTTAGTGATGGTGTACTAACACTAAAATGAGAGAAATAAAAACGTTTTCTCTGAATAAATTGGAGGCAATCAAATGGTCCATTGACAATTATTCCAAGATTTTACTAATAAACTAGTCGAGCAAGGTTCGTTTTTCATTAAGTTAATTAAAACTCAATCTTCGGGGTCTTTGTAAACTTCTCAATCAATTTATTCAGAAAATCTTGTAAGATGTCTGTGCTTTTAAAACGAATTGTAGTTATCTAAGACATTTATTTATAAATGAACACAGTTTACACTAACATTATCTGCTGCAGACAACTCAATACAATAATAAAATTATTATTTACACCACTTTTCAAGATCTACACATTTATTATGAACAACACAACACTACATTTTTACAATTTCTAATTATTTTTACTCGCCCGGAGCATTGCCTTCGATACACATTCATTTATAAATCTATAACATTTTCGTACATAAACTTATTCGTTTAATTTTTCTACATAAAATGTTCGTAGGACGCGATTTCATAAAATATTTTTTTTTAAGTTAATACGCACTAAAAGAATGAGTACTATATTGCTATGCCTATTGTAACTAGGCGTACAAATCTATATTACTTAGTAGGCAAAGACATAGACCGTACGTGGTAACAAGACCTGCATAAGCTGGACATGTTAACACTAACTCGTGGCCTAGGTACTGTACCTACTTAGATATGGAAAAATATTTTGGTAATGATTGTATTTATTTTTGAAATTAGTTTTTTAGTAGTTTACGTAAATATTCTGATGAGCACTTTTTACTATAATATTATTATATGTAGTAATTTGTACTCAAGTACTTTAGAAAGAGACGGTAGTAAGCAATTTTTTGGGCCCAGTTGGGCGCCAATATATTTTTTTAGCCCATCTGGGCGCCACATCGTTCTTAGACGTTATTAAGAAATACTTGTTTTGAAAATATTAAGTACTAAAAAACTATTGATAAAATAGAAATTCAAAATAATTTAATCATGTTTGAGAGTTCCAACCAGATGTATTATTTGGCCCATTTGGACGCCACATTTCAATAATACATTTAAAAAGATCTCAAGAAATGAGCACTCTACTTGCATAACTTTATTACGAGACCAAAGCTATCGTGCACCCGCGATAAATCATTCATTGCTTCATAACGTTTAATAATCCGTCTTCCACAGCGTAAATGAAATAAAATAAACAATGAATAGATAGTTATTATTGAATAGTCAAAATTAAAGCGTGCGCGCGTGCTTTGTGCTTTCAATAGGTAATTAAAATTACTACCACTTTTTTTTTTAATTAGTTGCAGGTTTAAGAACAGATTTATAAGATCGGGGATGACTGTTATTTTCATGCCCTTTCAGCAGGGTCTAACTTTGAAGAAGTATCTTTATAAACCAAGCCACAAAAAAAGGACACTACAGTAAGCGGTATAGTTATAAGTTACATGAGTGTACATTTCTCAGGTATACGTAAGTACAAAGATATATAGTTATATACAAAATTATTGTGCTTGTCACAGTTCTGTTTGCGAGTTGGTCCAGCCAGTATAGGACGTAGATTATTTATATATGCTTAACATCTAGGTAAATGGTTTTTCAATTGGTGCGGGTAGATTTTGGCAGCCCGTGGCGGCCATTTTGTTTTGGTGACATCTATCAAATCTCTTTTTTATTTTTCAGTTACTTATGCCAAATCACCATGGCAAGTTACACGCTTGAACAGCATGTTCAAATGATAGAAATTCTGGTAAGGTTATCTCTCTTAGGGGTGATGCGAATTGGCCACCAAGGTCATGCGATTAGACCCCGGCAGACTTTTTCTTGTGGGGTTTCTTGAAGTCGCAGGTATTTGCAAACAAAGCACAATCGAACGATGCCCTAAAGTGAACACACACAAGGCCATCGCTCAAATTCAGCCGGATCTATGCAGAAGAGTCATTGAAAATTGGACCACTCGCATCCTTGCCACTGTAAAGAGTCGAGGCGTGCATTTGAATGATGTCATATGCCACACTTAATGGCACAAGTGGGCATTTCAAATAAAAAATGAATTTTGTTAATGCCTAACACACAGCTTGTTTTATTTCATTTCAACATCTACCCGTCCTTTTTGAAAAACCCTTTATAAGCGTATCTAGGGATATAGTTTTCTACTTATTTGGTTAGGGCATAGCTCTAAGATTAGGTATAGCAGCGATTTTCAACCTCTGGCAAAGGGTTATCTGATAGATATGCGGCCTATTTAGGGCGGTTACGCACTACATCCGATCCGTTTCCGTGAAATTTCTGTTCCGAAGTAGTCGTAGCACTTCTTGTAGGGAGGCCGAACTCTATCCGTCATAATTCAGAACATTTTGAATTCGAATTTAAATCACGGACACGCACGTGTAGTGCGTAACCGCCCTAAAAGCTTTCTGTTATAATGAACATTATGGTGAAATGCGTGACGGTCTCTTATTTAGATATAAGTAGGTCTAAACCGCAGTTAAAATAAGCACATAACATTATATCTCGCCTGCACAGCCCCAAAGTTTCGCCAACTATGTTTAAGCCAGTTGTGTTGTGGCAAATAAATAGTAGATTATGTACCAAGGGATAAAGCAGTGTCTTACGTCACGGGCGGCATACTGAACCCTGAGCGTAACGAGAGACTATACGGAGTTCGGCGTGAAGCGAGGCGTTCAAGCTGCCCAAGATGAAGACAGACTTTATCCCAGAGGATCATACTCTACTTTTCACACATTCTGCGAGACAATAAAAAGCCAGGGCTCCATATATTAAATATCTATTTTTAATTAATATAAATCAAAAGTTAATATTGATGTTGGACACAACACACCAGTTATGGAAGTATGGAGTAAAATTTTTGTTCGGTACCTATAAGGAAGTTGTGGTGGAGTTTATTTCAGTACTCAAAGGTGTAGAAACTTGTGTTTGGGTGTCATTTTGGGTTATAAATGTTGATGACAAGTTTTCTGACGCAAAAGATGTAGAAACTCTGGAGTAGAATCACTATCGCTTGACATTTTTTGTCAACAAGAATATTGCAATAAAATTCACTGAAAATCACAGCACCAATAACCGTATTTTGTATTACATTCTTTAAAAACGCGCCTTTTCTCTTGTTTTTTTTTGAGTTCTGCTTATGGTGGCCAGTTAGATTTTCGAACAAATCTCTTTATAATGCCATATGGGCATTTTTTTAACTTAACTTTCCATGAGTTTCCACACGAATTTCACGTTCCAAATTCAAATCTCTTTACTCCCTTGAGCGTTTCATACAACTTTACCTCCCTCGGGAAGTAATGTTTTACTTTACGATGATATTGCATGACATTGTCGAGCAGATGTTGTGAAAATACTTTTTCTTTTTGTAACGGGAAGTGTACCTATTGCAATGAACCGTAAACAAATCTTGACTCCGGGCTGCAACTGAGAAATTCCAGATATAAAATCCCAATAACATTGCCAGACCTGGGAATCGAACCCAGGACCTCATGAGCATCAGCGCTTGCAGTCATTAGACCGTAGTTAAAAGAATAGGTTCTGGCTTATTGCACATTCGTACTCAGTACCTACAATATTAATGCTTATTTTTATTTTTATAGTTAGGCTCGCGCTTGACCACTATCTCACCTGATGGTAACCTGTTTACTCTTGACTTAAAGACCCCGAGGTTGTAGCTATCGGGAAACACAGACTCTGGCAGGGAATTCCACTCCTTAGTTGAACGCATAATTAAAATATTTCCTAAACGCTTAGAGCGTGTGGGTGGGATGTCCACCATGTACCGATGGCGCATCGCCGTACGTCTGGCAGCCCGATGATGAAACGGGCTAGGCGGAACTAGATAAGCAATTCCATCGCACATTCCCCGAAATGTAACTGATAAAAAACCGACAAGCTGGCAGCTCGGCGACGATGTGCAAAGTTTTGACTCGACCAGTGCCTCATTGCCAACGAGCCTCTGGGCCCGTTTTTCCAAAAGTTGGGTTATGTTAGTCCGTAGGTTTAGTTCCATCTGTGTGTTAAATTATAATAACCACGGTAGAAGGTTGAGCATCGTAAAGTTAGACCTAGCACAAGTTTTCATACTTAATTATCGATTTTTCAAGTTTGTATACTACATTGTATATTTTTGAAAGTAGCGTTTATCTCACAAAATTCACATTTAGGTATATAAATAAATATTTATATTTTTAACAATAATATTCTACTCTTTTTACTTAGGCATATACGTAACAGAATACGATGCTTTTCTCTAGGTATATATTTTTACGATAAATACTTTGGCAGGACGATATTAAAACTGTTTTCAACATCTCTACTTTATACATGTTTTCTACGATAAAGGAATTATCTTATAAAATTAGTGGCATATCTTACACTACAAATATTATTTACAGAACTCTTAGTTCCTTTGCAATGGCCAGTGGCGTGCCCGTAGATCGGGATAGGCGCATCGAGCCCTGTCAAAAAGTTGACGCTAAATAAATAAAATTTTACTTCTGAAACTCGCAATAGTTTAATTAGGCCAATCCTTTAAATGATGTACTTCAATATTTAAGAATCAAAATTCTGTTAAAGGGCTCCCGCTGGGTTACGCCACTGACTCAAACCATCTTCAAAATATTCCCCTAAAAATGTCTCCAAAACCACCCAAAACTGATTCAAAATAAGTTTCAATACGTTACTTGCCTGATTTAAACGTCAATTTAAAAATAATGTTTCCATAAACCAAGTTGTACGCAAACTTAATTTTCTAGATATGTATCGGACTCACAAAAGTAGAACAGTTCAGAAAATTCGGGAGCTGTTCCTTACAGTTTCTGGCGAAACTGGTCAAGTTTACAAAAACTAAGGAAGTTATCTTCTCCGTATTCTTGATATTTCATCACCACTTCCTATAAACCATCCCAAGAATGGTGCGCTATGGCCGTCGTTTCTCCAAGAAATTCATTCCGTTTCTCTTGTTTTTCTTAGACATACAGCCAGTGTTTCCAAGTAAAGCGGCTAACAGGGGCGCCTCCTCGAATTGCCTCGTGCTCAGATTCCGGTGATATGCAGCAAGCTAGGCGCTGAAGACAGAAATAGATTTTTTGTTAATAAAAAAGTTTGATCAACAGCGTTTTGGGACATGGTGGGTGACCATAAGCTCTTAGAGTAAGGTTATTTTGAGATCGCGTAAGTGACAGATGTATACAAGTCATATAAATCTGTCCCTTACACACACTCAAAATAACCTTACTCTAAGAGCTTATGGTCACCCCCATGTTCAAAACTGCAATTGTGAGTCAATACCAATAGACGTAATGAGGCCATGAAGTTTAACGAGCCTCAGATAAATAATTCCACCGTCTTGGAATTAGAACCCACTATAAAATGAATCAGAAAAAAATAGTAGAAGAGTAAGAAAAATAACTATACTTCATATCAAGCAGGAAGCAGAAATGAGCCCGGTTTCTAGTTTATTGCATTCTTCCCATAACTTTGCAGATCACAGAATCTGATCCAGTTGTGGCCTTAATTTATTCTAAGCTCAAAAAAAAAACCTGCGACTGACAGAGGAGAAGTGATCTTTTATAGGTTCTGAGTGCGGAATCTTTTACTCAAAATAATGTAGACTAAAATAAATGATACGAACCTGTCGGCAGGTCCCAGGAGTAGATATCAACTTGTAAATCGCGACGATGGGTATCATGAGAATGGAAGAGCAGGCCAGTCCCCAGCCCAGGACCACGGCCCACGGCGGGTATGTGTAGTGTTGGTACTGCAGTGGTTGTTGGTACAGGAGCCCGAATACCACCACACCCTGGAATGTGACGATACATTTTGGTATGAAGATTTTGTAGTTTCGGTTTAATAGGTGAGGTATTGAAGAATGTTTTGCAATATCTTGTGTTAGATTCTATGTCTGTATAGGAGATCCGACTATTGCTATTAAGCATGCACAAATTTTGCGGGTTGCTACGGAATTATCCAGTCCTTAACGGAGTAACCTACTAACAATGGCCCAATTAAGGGTTAGATCCCCAGATATGGCCAAGTACCATGCAGCCGTAGTGCGTAAGTGAATACGGCAACGCAAAGAGTTTGACCGCTATCCAATCGACCAAATTGACCAATCACATGCGAGATCTATGACGCGATGTGGATTTCCGCTGTGTAATTGGTCGATTGGATAGCGGTCAAACTCTTTGCGTTGCCGTATTCACTTACGCAATACGGCTGTCGTTTAAAGCCAGAAAAAGGTCTTAGACCTAGCTATCATTTGACCCCTTGTATGCCGAAATTAACTGAACCAATTAAAAAGCCATTGTGACTCGCGTACATCTGCGTTAAAAATTAAGAAACGAACAGTGTTTAACTTACAATAATGAAAGTAGGACTGACAAATTTCCAGCATATCCTCCAGTACAGACCAGGTCTGAACCCAAGCATCTCTTCCACATCATCAGAAAACCGCTTTAGACCTGTAAACAATTTATAGAAAGAAAAATATTTATTAGTCCACAGAGACTTGCATACATTAAAAATGATTAGCTTCTGCCAGCAGGTTCGCCCGCGTAAATAGTGTTTTTTTTATCCCTAGAGAACATTATACCAGGGTGAAAAGTAGTGCTATGTGCTATTCCAGACTATAATCTATATCTGTGCCAAATTTCATCCAGATCCGTCCAACCGTTTGAGCGTGAGAAGAAGTAACAAATATACAAACACACACACACGCACACGCACAAACTTTCGCCTTTTTTAATATTAGTGTAGTATATAATAGTAAGTTTGACTCACGAATTACCTAGATTCTACAATACTAAGTAGTTCACTAATCAAGAGACAAAGGTAAAATATGAAGGTAAAAGAGATAAAGAATATGAGTTACCATAGAACCATGATACAGCAACCGCCTCAAAGAGAGCAGAGCACAGCAAAGATATACCAGCAGCGTAGGTGTCCAGCAAATGGAACATATAGATGCCACCCTGAAAAGAGACAAAAAAAGTGGTGGATACCTATCCGACGATTTCAACACCTCAGAGATTAGTGATATATCCAGGTTTGTGTAGTATTTGAGTTACTCGTAATTAAAATACGTAATTGAAATACAAATACGTATTTGGTATTTGTAATTTAATTACTTCTTCAAAATTTATTTTGTATTGGTACTTGAATACATGACGCTGAGGTATTTTGTAGTTAGTATTTCAAATACTTATGGCTTTAAAATACATTTGGGCATAGATACATTTAGCGATTTTATAAATGGGTGCGTTCTGCAGAATAAAGCGCTCGATAACTTTCATAAGCAAAGTGGCGACCGTGTACGTCAAATTGTCAAGTATCTTGTCAATTGTCATTTTCATTAGAAATGGTTATTTTCATGAAACTTCTGTGTATTAATTAAGTTTAGTAGTCACGATGGATGATCGACTTTTATTAGAGTATTTTATAAATTGTATATTAAATAAAAAAATACTGTATTTTGTATTTCAAATACACGATTTACAAATAATTAGTATTTCATATTTTAAATACATGCGAACTAGTATTTTATAATTTGTATTTTAATTAAAGCAAAGCATGTTTATTGCCCAGCTCTGGATAATCCCAAATTTTATCCACGATTTTATTGAACTGCAGGTGATTAGCCCTCATAAAGACTTAAATTGGCAAACTCGCCTTGATTGGATACATACAAAGATTACGATCCAGGAAGAAGAGATAGATTTTCAAGTGTAAGTCAGCTTGTTGTATGATTCTCGTTTGTCCCGGTTCGCAGTATTCTATATACGGGTTATTGTGTATCAAATTGGATAGACAAATATGAATTTTGCTTTACCGGAGTAATATTGATGCAGGCCACACAGAAAGACACGCAGACGACAATGAGCGTGAAGTGTTCTCGTCTCAGCCAGGTGGCGCCACAAGCGCGAGCCTCATCTAGCAGGCCGGTTATCACGCACTCTAGACCACCCATCTACAATACAAAGTAATTTTGTTTAAATATTTTTTTCTGCAGATATCTGCGCTCACAAACGGCTAACTGATTGTCTGGCCGATCTCTTAACAGTTCAGTATTCTTCATCTTCAGAAGCCTCTTCTTCTCCTTTTCATCTTTCTTTCCGAATTTGGTTGATCTTGTCCAGCTTTAGCCAGCAAGTCCAATAGTAGCTTTGATCTATATTGGGTCAGCATCAGTCTAATTATCACGTTTCCCAAGCGTTACACGTTATTCGTAAATAATGTAAAAAATTATAAATCAATTCTTACCCCGGAATCTAATCCAAGCATGATCAGCATGAAGAAGAACAGCATTGCCCAAAGACTTGCTCCCGGCAGAGTTGCGACCGCTTCTGGATATACTTGGAACACCAGACCAGGTCCTGAAACATATTTTAACATTACCATAAATAATATAAACAATCAAAGAATAAAGACATATAGCTTCAAATTAAAAACCGTTACGGACTTTAAACTTCTTACGGAATTCAATTAGCCAACTACGCCTATAGTTTGCAATGATTCTCTATAAAAAGTAAATGGTAGGTAAGTGTAATGGACTCTATTAATAAATATTGATTAATTCTTTTTACCTTCTGTAGCAACAGATGATATCGGCACTCCTTGTTTGTGAGACATGAATCCAAGGTATGTGAAAATTACGAATCCGGAGAAAAACGATGTGAAGCAGTTCACCAATGTCGTTACCAGGCAGTCTCTGAAAGACGAGACGGAAAATTTTTGTTAAGAGATTAACAGATCCTTATCACATGTGCACCTCTGTAGCGATCCTTGTCAATCTTTCTGGATGCTTTGTACCAGCTACCCTCGTATTAGCAATCAAGAATCTGAATAAGCTAATAGTATTTCGGTCCCGTACCTGTAGCAGTTGTTGTGAAATGTGTTGTAGCTGGCGTATGATAGATGGACTCCAAAGCCTGCTCCAACTGAATAGAAGATCTGAACAGCTGCATCTACCCACACCTGAAAGCATATTATTGTAACATTTCATCTTTTTTTACTACCGAGAATTGAATGTGATTGAAGCACTTTGTGGAACTGAAACAGTTTACCAAAAATCGATTGGTCCATGAACCGTTGGTCAACATTATCTTTAAACCATTAACTTTTCATCCAAAGGACATTTGACCCAGTAACGTTTCGCCAACATAACACTACGTCAGTGAATGCTTAACCAACATAATGTTTTGACCAATTACTTTTCACCCAACGGAAAATTGGCCAACAGACACCGGGACAGGTGAAAGTTAATAAAGTTACAGGTACAGTTTCATGAATTGTGTTAATTATGAATATTGCTACGTAACGGTTGGACAATTTGATAATTATGGTCAACAAATTAGTCCAAGAGCGAGCGAAGCGAGCTCGGGAGCTTAGTGCACCCCGACACGGATAGGTTATATTCAAAGGAGATGATGTGAGCGAGCAAAGCGAGAGAATTCAGCTCCCGTCATCTCCTTCATGTTAGGTTACTTTAACCCTGCAGACAGAAATCCGTCGACTTTGTTGTCATCGTCCTTACCTATTCTATATTAAAATCAATGACAACATTAAAATAAAACACAATACAGTTTGGGCAAAACATTCTGTTGATTAAGCATTCGTATTGACTTAGAGTTATGTTAGCGAAACGTTCGTGGGTGAAAGAAAAGTCCTTTAGATGAAAAGTTAATGGTTTAAAGATAATGTTGACCAACGGTTCATGGACCAATCGATTGTTGGTAAACCATTACAGTTTTCTTTTTCAGTAAAAAGTTATGAGTGTAGACTAAAGATAGAACGTTCGCTTACCTTCTTTCTAGAGTCTTCATTCATAACTTTTTAGTAAACAAATAAGTGTAAAGAAATCGCAACAGATGCGAGTAACAATGAAAATCACAACTCTCCGTAATGCTCAGAATGTTCATTTTTCAGCTGGTCTTTTTACCAACCAATATCACAAAGAATTTCTATCACGGAGAACCCGTCAAATAAGCAAATCATACGCACTTGTGTGTCCTTCAGCCTCGTCAGTTCCGGCTGCAGGTAATACGCGATGCCCCTTGTGGCTCCGGGGAGCATCAGTCCTCGCGCCAATAGGATGGATAGCACCACATATGGCATGGTCGCCGTTAGCCACACCACCTTGCCTGTAAACGCACAGGTAGTTTAAATTACTGTACTAATATAACTATACTGTATAATTAATGTACACAGGTAGTTTAAATACAGTAGTCACAGCGGCTTTTTGCGTCTGTGAAGTTGGCTGTAAGACCTCGCGCAGTAGCTAGTTTTTAACCGACTTCCCAAAAACCTCCTCCGGTTATCAATTCGACTGTTTTTTTTCTGTTTGTTACCTCAGAACTGTTTACTAGATGCACCGATTTTGATCATGATTCATGATTCTTTTTTTAATTTTAATATGTATACAGTTCACCCTGTTATTCTCTAATTGCACCGATTGTGTTCAAGTTTCATGTTATTCGGGTAAACTATTCTGGCATAACTGTGGGCATATATTTACCACAACAAAAAAGTGAAAAATAAAAGCCTTTTTAAAAAAAAAAAAAAAACCGACTTCCAAATAAAAACACTACAAAGTGAAAAGTAAGTTTGCAAAAAACGAAGAAACAAAAACAAGAACATCGACTGCCGAAATTGAAGTTATTTTTCACTTTGTAGTGTTTTTATTTGGAAGTTGGTTATATTTTTTGTAAAAGGGTTTTTTTGTGTCAATGTTGAAGGTGAAGATAAAATTGTATAACTGCCTTTTTCACACGCTTACGTTTGTCGCATCATCCTATCTCAACCATCCTTATCTTAGTCTATGCAGTAAAATCGATGACAAACTGTTTCTTGCAAAATGGTTTGCATAGCCTTACTTCAGAGACACAGTTCCCTGTGACTACTGTATGTATTTAGAATTTGGCTGCAAGGTCTTTGACAGTTTTTAATCTGGAAAATATATATTTTTTATAAATTTCGATGATTCCATTTACGATATTTAATTTATATTTTGTGCTCTGACTAGAACTCAGCGACATCGACAACCTCGCATAGCCTGACCTTGCAATTAAGTATCAGTCTGAGTGCCCGATGGGCTTTCCCATCGACAAAAATAAACAATTTTAATATAAACTCTCCGCCCCCAAACTTTAAGCCTAAGGGGTTTAAAGTGTTTTTAAAAACTACTCCGTTTGTACTAACAGTGGTGCTCTCCTTCGTTATTTAAGAAAAGCTTATACAAATGTACATGCATCTAAAACTAGTGGTTGTTGTTCATTTTCAGTGAATGAATAAATTTGAGAATATCATTATTACATACTAAAACCCACGCCTTTTTTGCCTTTTGCCCAAAAACTTATGACGAACTAGAAACGTAGAAACTTACAGACAAGCTCGATGGAAAGACATCTGTGTGAACGTGAACACATCTGTGTGAACGTGAGTGAAGAAAAAGAAGTAACTAAAGATCAAAGCAAAAGAAGTAAAGAAAGAAGAACGTGAGTGAACCAAAAGAAGTAAGTAAAGTACGTTATGAATACTGCGCACCAGGCCTTTCTAAAGCACATCACCAATAATATATGTGTATTGTAATAGATCACTAGATGGACAACAAAGCTAGTACAAAGCAGGTAGGTCAGTGTGTATAAAAATATTCTAGGATATATAATACTCACGTATAGTTGGTAATGCAGCAATAACACACAGTTTGGACTTTGAACTGTTATTTATTTTCTACTTCACACTAAGTTACCATCAACTCCATACAATATATCCACTTAGGTCAACTCTAGACTACGCTTAGGGACACTTCGGAAACATTGTTGCTCCAAGCCCGTCCAACCTAGCCTATCTCCCTCAAAACTGACTCTATTAGTCTATGACTGACTCAACTTGCCTCGTGGTTAACAATCCCCATCCAATCGACAACTGTCATTCGATGTGACGTCATTTGACATTTGAATATTTTCTAGGATAATCAATACAACAACTTTTATGTACTATTTGATGTTAAAAATAAATAATTTAATTCTCTACAAATAAAAGATGTATTTATCAAAGAAAACCTAACAGTATGATGTCCTGCTAGGTCGTCCCTCCCGGCGTTTCCATTATTATCCCTGTTCCCACTATGCGTCATTTATACCACTAGGCACTGGTAACAGCACTTACCAGAGCTCTTCACACCCTTAAAGAGTGATAAGTACAGCGTAACGTAGACCAGTCCCAAGCAGATCATCAGTTGCCATTTCGGAAAGCCGAGATCGTTCAGACCTTCTGAGTGTTGCATTTCTAGGACAGCACGACTGAAAACAAATGAAAGAGTTTCTTAGAGTCTTTCAAATGGTAAAGCTTAAATTGTAGGACACCGCTCCCTCTCGGCAAAATAATGTGCAATGAAATGTGAACTTCAGGGCGTCCTCTGTAGACACATACTTTACATTGAAAACACAAATTATGAGACAGCTCGCTGTAAGCGAGCTTACAGCCATCGTACCACTCGACAGCTTACGTCTCGCTTACAGCATGCTTACCACGCGCTTCAAGCGGGCGGCCCGCGCGCTGTACCCACGCAGACTGCTCGCTTGAATCACATTGCTAGCTTGTCGAAAAAGGAAAGGCGAAAGCGGTCGGCGCGTGGAAAGCTAGTTGACTGCTACCTGTAAGCGCGAGGATAGCTGGTTCAGCATGTTAGCTGTCGGAGCGTGGACAACCAGCAGTCATCTCCGTTTAAGGCGGGGGCAGGGTCGTGTAAGTGAGCTACGACTATAAAAACCTCATAACCTAAGCCAACAGACCAGGAGTAAAAAATTATTTCTCGTTCTGCCACGTATAATATCTTGTACATACTACGATTTATTTCGCTATTAGAAGATCTGTGTACCGAGAGGTCTTTCAATCAATTGCAGAATACGAACTTAGCAATTTGATTGCCATATTTATGCCTATTTAAGTCGAAATAAACTTTAGCATAATATATCCAAATGCTACGAATAGTAAGATACTCGTATATCTGCATTAACCTTTCTATTGGATACAGTGCGATCCATAGGCAAATTGCGTTACATTCTCCTTGAAAAAGAGTCGATTTCCGGAAGCTCTGATTGGGCCTTTTGTAGCTACCGGATGCTTTACGTAGGTACTACGTATGATACACAGGAAACATCGGAAGATGATTGACACTATGTGACTCATATAATGACGTCAATTGTTGAAAAAAATGAACAAGTGTGCAATGCAATCAATGATTTGATTCGCTTTTATATAGATGTACGTGGACGCATAAACCTTGTAGGTTCGTAGGATTTTAATCGAATGGTTTGAGAGGAAGTTTAGATTTTATGGAGTGCCTATATTTAAAAAAAAAGGAATATTTTTACTAACAGTGGTAGGGTCTTAAACTCATTAAAGTTATTAGTTTGTTTGTGAAAACTAGATCTCTTTGCATTTCTGAGATACGATCGATACGGCGCGGCACAGTCGTTGTCCATTTTTCTTGTTGTTGTTTTGAAATATATATCTGAATGAAGAAGATGTATATTTTACAACTATTTTTCTTACAAGTTTCTGAACATCATACGCGACCTCCTGCTCCGGTATACTCACTGAAAGAACTCAGAAGCCGGTGTGAAATGCGACAAGGGTCCTTGGTAGCGCACGTCAGTTCTATTGCTAGTGTCGTTGACTCCTCTTCCGGAGTCCCAGCACTGGTCCGTGTTCCAGGAGTTGTCACAGTGCAGCCAGGGCAGTTCCGAGCGAGCTGATGATACCAGGAAGTAGAATGCCCAGCCTGCATGAAAGAGTCGTCTTTAAATAAATGAATAAAATTCATAAACACGATGGACAGTATATAGTTTATGTTCAATATCTTCAAGACTTGGCTGACAAACCTTAAACGGAAAATTAGTCACAGGAAGGTAGAATGCTAATTTGGTAGAGATTTCTCAATTATTTAACAATGTTAAACAAGTTAAGTTAACATTGATCTTCACTTCGTTCCCAAACTAAGTATGTATGGCATAAGAGATAAAGCACTAGATCTTATCTATACATATAAAATGCTTTGTCCTGAATGACTGACTGACGGATCAACGCACAGCCCAAACCGCTGATCGTAGAGACCTGAAACTTGGAGAGTGTGTTCTTTGTATGACGTAGGCATCCGATAAGAAAGGATTTACCGAAATTCTACCCCTAAGGGGGTGAAAAAGGGCGGCAAAGTTTCTATGAACATTTTTATTCCTTCGTCTAATATTCTTGAAACTTAGCACAAATAGTAATCTAAGTAAATGGTAAACATTGACATTATTAGTTTTTTTGAAGCTACCCCCTCAAGTCAATTTAGGGGGTGTTGAAGTTTGTATGGAAGAACTTATTTCATGGATCAAAGGTCAAACTCGAAACTTCACGATAATACCAATCTAAGTACGAGTAAACAACTAAGGTTGACATTATTAGTTTTTCGAAAATACCCTCAAAAGATTATTTAAGGGGAGTTTTTTTTTCAAGACTTATTTCTTGGGCTAATAATCTTGAAGTTTAGCATGAATACCAAACTAAAGTTTTTTTGAAGAATCTTATTACTTAGGTTAATAAACTCGAAACTTGACAATAATACCAATCTAAGTAAACAACAAAGGTTGACATTATTCGTTTTTCGAAACTAACCAACCCAAGCTAAGAATCTTACTGGACAGGTTTTCGTTTTTGATGTAGGGTACAAGGGGAGCACTAAGCAGGAATTTTCGGCAATTCAACCTTTAAGGGGGTGAAAAGGGGCAAAATTTGTTTGTGAGAAAAATCAAATTCCTTGGGGATAAAGTAAATAACCAAAATTTACATAAAACGTTTTTTAAAACCACCTCCAGATAGGGTTAAGGGGTGTTAAAGTTTTTTTTAGGAATCTTACATAAACGAAAAATAAAAAAGAGTAAATAATATATTTGGGTTGTTCAAAACTCGACCCTCAACGGGTCCAAATGAGTTTATTAAGTTTTTAAGGAAGGATTTTACTTTGTGGCGGTAACCTAAAATGTATTATACCTTAAGTCATCCCAAACCAATAAACCCTGTATATCTACGATACCCCATTTTTTATTGATTTTTATTGATTTATGATGTGCCTTCACTAACTGCACTTAATAGAGTCATTTATAGGATAAACGAAATCACGGGAACGAAGTCGCGGGCGAAGTGCTAGTATCTTTATATTTATGCAACAGAAAATAAATACTAGAATTTACACATATATGTAAAAAAAAACGTAATGAGATCCAACATAGATAAATAAATTAAAAATAACATAAAATTTTGGAGCCCACAAGGCAGCGTTTTAGGCCCTTAATTGTTTTTAATATATATTTATAAATAAACTTCCGAAAAATATTACGCAACCAATTGTTCTCTTTGCGGGCGATAGTACATTAATTATAAAGTGTGACAAAGAAAAACATTACGAAAATTTAATCAACAAGACGTTGAAAATTTCTTGACATTTATATTGCAACTTTCCTATACAGATATCGCATAAATGTATTTTCTAAGAAAATTTAGAGAATAAGTCTGTTAAATTGATCGCATTGTGTCTATTTGAACGTACTTCAATTTAAATCGCGAATCAGTTTGATTGAAATCGAATCAAGTCGACTCAACACAAAAATCGCTTAATGTTTTTGAAACAATACACTCCTAGGGTTTATATTAGACCGATCGATTAAAAAGAGCTGTTGAAAACAAATCTTAGCGAAAACTTCATACCATCACATTATTTCATCCAAAATACTTCACATAAATTGAAATCGTTGTGGTGTATTACAACCTTAATTTGCAAACACGACTAGGTTCATCAAGACTGGGTAAGTAGTAAATATTAATGACAGGCATAAACACGCGTCAGTTCTGGCATGCATCTAACATTTGGATGTGGGCCAACACCGAGTGTTAAATATGAGGGAATGACTGACAAAGTTGTTGAGGACATGTTATACAGAGATTACATTTTTTAAATATTATATGTTAAGGCCCTTACTCAGCTTTAGTGCCGTATAACAATTACTTTGTAGAGCATAATTCTTAGTAACGGCTAGGTTAACAGGTTTGAATAAAATACATATTTGATATTGTAGAGGTGTGTGCCGCCTTACTTGTGAAATTATTAGTTCACCTTACAAACTTCCACCCCTCTTTCCACCCCCTTAAGGGTGATTGCCGGGTTATAAACTATCTTAAATCCTTCCCAGGGTTTCAACCTATCTCCATATCGATTCAGCGGTTGAGGCGTGAAAAGGTGACAGACAGACAGACATAATTACTTTCGCATTTATAATATTACTAGCATCTGCCAGCGGCTTCACCCGCGTAAAAAGTGTTTTCTTAACCTAAGACAACATTATACCGGGATGAAAAGTAGCCTATGTGCTACTCCAGACTATAATCGATCGCATTGCCAAACTTCTTCGAGATCTGTTCACCCGTTCTGGCGTGATTGAGAAACAAACATTTACTCATACATCCAAACTTTCGCATTTATTAATATGGTATTATTATTATTATATTCTGGATAGGAGGGGAGCCTATTGACATCAACCGGGCGAAAATCCAAACTCTGAAATGCTACTGGAAATCAGATGATAAACCCTATAAAACTTTGCCCTTCACCGGAAAGGAAACCAGCGCATTTTGTTCGATCACTCAACCAACTAGGTAGACAGTAACATAAAACCGCCGAAAAGAAAAAAAACAACAAAAAGCGGTGTATAACCGCTTTTTGTTGTTTTTTTTCTTTTTTTTATGCTTAAGTGAGACAGGCCTTAAAAGTCTTAATCTAGTTAATGGGTGCAGTACTGTTCTTCTAGATAGGTGACGAAGTCACCTGTGCTAAAAAGAATCAATTTTGAATCCTAAATATCTATCTCTCCCACAACACAACTACATAGATTAATCATTTACGTCTATACAGGCTGTCTCTTAATTTATTGACATCCTTTAGAGGGTGAAAGTAGTCATGAATATGTACAACATCTAAGATTGGATCAACGCTGAAATAACTAAAGGAAATACAACAGCTGTTCCTTACATTTTGTTCGAGTTAGGCGAACATAAGTTTACTTTACCAATTTAATATATTTATTTATTTATATATATATATATATATACTTTATATATTGTACACCAGAACATAAAGGCACAAAAGAAACTTAAAACTAAAATATACAACGGGCGGCCCGATCTCAGAACGGACAGTGATTGCTTGGACATGACATGGGGTTGTCAGTGGTGCAACAATAACCAACATTAATGTATTGAATTATTATTTTTGGTATATTATATTTGGTAATATAGGGAATCTATACTACCTTGCCCGAAGGATATTATAGTTGTATCAAAACTTTTAAATTTGAATGAACGGACGTTATTTAAGTTTCATCTGTTTTAATGTAATGTTATAAATAGTGTAATAAACTGATTTTATAAGCAAATAAAAGTGTAAAGTTTAGTGTAATAGGAAATTCAAATTTCAGAAGAAACCATCTGGTCTTTTGTCCAAACTTGTGCGCCAACAGACAGCTACAAATAAGAAGAAACTGAAAACGCCTTAGACTTCGTAAAACCAAAAATTTTATACTTATGTGTGATTTTTACTGTCTGAAAATAAATGGATTATTATTTCGGAGTTGATCCTATATCTAGCAAAAGTCGTTCATTTTATGAGTGCTCTCACCCGACAAAAGATTTCTAATGAATTTAAAATCCCCCTGTACACAACGTGAGTTTAGCACAAGTACACACATCAAGCATACAGCTACGTACAAATATTGGACGTAATTACCAATGATGACGTTGTAGTAAAAGGACACGTAGAAAGCCACCATGACCGCACAGAATCCGACACCTGTAATATAAAAGTAGATAGTACAGTGGAGACCGTAGATATGTGAAGTAGTCTTTTATTTATTTATTTGTTTAAACTTCATGTACATAGGCGGACTTAATGCAGCAAGGCATTCTCTACCAGTCAACCTTTGGGTTAAAAAGAACGCTACAGTGGTAGGTGTACAAAATAAAAAGTACGAGCCGGACTCTCGCACAAAGTGTTCCGTACCATTATCGCAAAAAACGGTAAAAAAATCACGTTGTATGGGTAAATAAAAAAATAAAAATAAAATATTAAAATAAAAATATATAATAAAATATTCAAATATTTATTTTATTCTGTTTTTAGTATTTGTTTTTGTAGCGGCAACATAATTTCATCATCTGTGAAAATTTCAACTGTCTAGCTAACACGGTTCATGCGATACGGCCTGGTGACAGGCAGACAGACGGATCGTGGAGTCGTAGTAATAGAGTCCCGTTTTTACCCTTTGGGTACGGAACCCTAAAAAATATGAACAATAATCAAAGTCGGATATTAATAAACTAACTAATAAAATAATTTCTTTAAGAATAGACTAATAAATATTATAATAAAAACCAAATCCAAAATGAAACAGAAATTTAAATGAAACAGAAATATAAACTATGACGAAAACCGAGATAAGTATGAGAGCACAAATAATAGTTCCGGATCCTACGCTTAAATGAAAATTTACTCTCAGCTTTTCTTTTTGTAAGATAACGTGTTTTTTTTACTAAAATACGCTAAGTTGGCCTTGAACCAGCATCATTATCATCTTCAACAGCCTTTTTAATGTGTCCATTGCTGGGACTCCAGCCTCTTCTCATAGGGAGGGAGTGGGCTACACTATAAGAATGGATAATCCAGCACGCGGGCCTAGTGCGGATCGGTGGATGTCACATGTCTTCCAATGTTTGGTTCAAGGACATGCCGTTTACCTCACTGTGTTTTCCTTCACCGTTTTGAGACCAGTGGTGATGAAATAAATAACACAAATAACACTGCTCGGGTTCGAACCCACGACCTACAACTCATAAGTCAGGGCCGTAAACACTGCGCCACCACTGCTCCAGCAGTGTGGCACAAACTAGGCTTGCAAAAAAATGCTTTGTTGTTTTGTCTAGGTTTCATACCTGAGGTACGTATCTTTTCTTATTTGTGATGAAGTTATAACATAGTATCCCAGATATGAAAGCTTAGCTCTCTCTTAGCCTATAACTAGTTTAACGTATCTCTGGAATTATGAGATGTTCTGTAGGTTAAATCTTTTAACACAAACTTCTATTGTTTTTTTAATAGATCAACACCCAAAAGAAAGAAGAATAAATGTAGTTATAAGAACTTTCGAATTTTAATCTCAGTTTCAGGCCACCAAAAATACATGTTATTTTTAATTTTTAATATTGTATATTGAAACTGTAAAATACACGCGTTTGAATCGTACATATTCGTGTTCACGACTGTACTAGGCCAATGGTTGTGTCAAGTCATGTCGATAATAACTCAGAGTTTGTTTGTGGCCATTCGATAAATGTCAACCAATAATCCTTACGTTTCAGTGAAATACATACCTATTGGGGGTAAGTTTTTTATAATATAAAAAAAATCAAAGTTAAAAGAAATATCGTAATACATAGATAATTATGTCATTCATACCTATGTAAAAATTATAATCACCAAACCCTTACTAGGAATCATTTAATTAACTGCTGATTTTTATCGGTCAGATAACTTTTCTCTTAGGATTAAAAATGCTAACAGCTTTTGTATAATATATTAAACACCTTTAAATCATTTAGAAAAAAAAAACTCTATTCCATGAAACGAATTAACACAGATTGCCATAATAACATACTTATATCATTTGTAGTTAAGCCGTCATACCTTTGAATAGCGGACAAATCTTCCACAGCGTGATGGGCCCCTGTCGGTTGTACTGCCCTAAGATCAGCTCCATGTAGAAAAGAGGAACAGCGCCGAACACCAGCATCAGCGTGTACGGGATTAAGAACGCGCCTAAGTACAAACAAATATGTATTTAGAGAAACAAACACCAAGTCACAGAATACAGAAAAGAAGGGTCGAATAGAGTCAAATTAAATCGTTATCGTTACGTTATCGTCAATAACGGAGGAAAATAAACAAAAAATATCTTTACTCGTTGTTTCAGGTAACAACACTACCAGTGGCCGTTAGTCAGCTGCAATTACATGTAATATAAATACAAATCTATTTGAGGAGTCTCTCATATTAATTTAATTTGTGTGTGTTCTGAAGAAGTACTATTTCGCGATAAAAAACAGAACTTATTTTGTTTATAAAATCGTAAACATAGAAAAGTAAATGTTAGTCGTCTGAGTCTCGCTACGCCACGCGTAGCACTTGCTACGTCTGTGCTACGGCGTAGCTCGCGTATGCTACGAGACTACGACTGAGTAGCTTTCGTCTACGAAACTTGCACGTGATAATATTCAAACAAATTGATTTTTTATTCGTCAGGCACAGTATTTCAGTTTATTTTGTATATCTACAAATATATAGATTAATATCTCTTTATTATATACACTATATAAGTTACAGAAAACACAACTGTAAAAACCATTTCGTGACATAATAGACGGATCGTAGAGCAATTTTTAAACGCAACCTTTGTATGGATCAATTATAATAAATCCATAACTTTTATATTGCTTCTATCCATTTACACAAATTTCAATACTAAAAAAACAATTATTTGATAAAATTCGATAATTCGTAAAACCTTGTAGATAAATTGTGAGCCAAGCTACAAGGCCTTTTGGCTTTTACTACCGTCCTCGTACAAAGTTTCTAGATTGAATAAATACTAACTTAGAGCTATCGTTTACAATAATCTGCTAACAGATTAATTAAATAACAACACAAACAATTTCACTGTTAATTGAATTGCCTAAAGAAACTATAAATCCTTCAATTGTTCTTGAAGTGGTCCTTAATCCTAAAAAATAAAAATTGATAAGAGATTGTGTGAAATTCTCAGTTCTTGGGTACTCGAAGTTTGTATATTGACAATAGTAGTGTTTTTTTTTATCTGCGGAGGAAAGGAGGGTGATGTGTTTATCAGTCTATGTTTGTATTTTTGTTCCTATGTGCAGTTCTAGAAACCAAAACGCGTGGGCCGATTTTGAGGATTCTTACGTCAATCGCTTCGTCTTAACCTTGCGAGTGAAAAATGGCGGATTTTTTGCGCCATGTTGTGGGAGCTCCAATTTTTATTCCTACATACCCGTCGTGTGGGGTATCAAAATGAAAGGTTTTAAGAGGGGATTACTAAAATATACAACACTATAAAATATACAGGTCTAAAAGAAAATCGAAAAAAAATATAATTATAAAATAATAAATAAAAAACAGTTTATGTAATGTCGTTTCTTAAGCAGTCGGGTTTGTTGATTTTTTACATTACTTTTGGTATTACACTTTGGTATAATTCAAACCAATTTTTTTATTTTCATTAGAAATAAACTTATGATGCTATTTAATTTCGTCTTTTGCCATATTTGGGACCTTAGACGGCTTGTCCTGTTCGAGGTTCCACCGTCACCCAACACAGGTAATCCTACTGTGGGGTCTAAAAAACTTAGCACTTATGATATATATTGTATTAATATTGTACTGTATGAAAATGAACCAAATATATTGTTAATTGATGTAATAGACCGTTAACCTTCAATCCAGGTAACCCTAATTAACTAAGAAAGTAGAAGCAATCAATTCAACACAAATCTCCAGGTGCCTCCACCATTTCTTACAATTTTCGTTTAAGGTGAGTATATACTAGAACATTTTCGCGAGCATTACAATGTATTGTAACGTTCTTACGAATAATACAATACAGACAAATGCTCATATTTTTAAAGCATTTCCATGTAATGTAACGTTCTTTCGAATGTTCGACGCTGCGTTCGACGTAATGCTCACGGCGAGTGAGGATTTACCTGTAACATTTCTTTTTACCTTGCGTTCATTATTGACCTCAGTCCACGTCACCAGTGCTTGGCCTCCACTTGATAAAATATTACACCAAAACGCTCGATGGGATTGTAACAAAACATCGAGCGTCATGTTCGAAGTTTTGTTCGAGTAAATTTAAAAACAGCGAATGCTCGAAGTTCTGTTACAAGTAATGCTCTAGTCTATACTCACCTTTACCTCAGTATACCAGTAAGGCCGCCCCTATATTTCTTCGAGCGATATGATCTACATAATGAAAACATACCTACTAGGTACAATACTCTTCATGCAATTCATCTTTATCCAAGAGGCAACCATTGTCATAAACCCAGTGGCACGGAAGGTCGTATACAGCCTTTCGTATACGCAAACTTAAAAAGGATAGAGATTACAATACGTACTATATAGATTATGATGTGCATTTCAGGAGATCATCTCACATTTTTGACTGAGTTTTCAGTATAAACAGATACAGTTGAATATCAGTATTTTAAATGAAGTGAGTGTCTATCTGATCAATAACTAAACAATAACTAACCAGTTGAAGATACCCCTTATCAAGATAGCCCCATGTCTCACTACTGATTGCCGATTTAGTGCCTTTTTAAAAATACTTTCTATAGTGCCCGGCACGTAAGTTGGCAAGGTTTTGGCTTGTAATCGGGGTAAGTTCGCGTATATCCCGCGAACTGACCAATCAACAAATAGAGCGAACGGGATGTGGACGCGACACGATTGGACAGTGAATCCTTGTGTCAACTGACCAACCAATCGCGCGCTCGGAACGGTCCTAAACGTTCCCCGCGCCCTGCGTCACTACCAAATTTATCTAAAATACGACTTCTGCGCATCTAACGAGTCTTGCCAACTTAAGTGCCGGGGATTATATATGGCTAAGTTAAAAACTGGTAAGCATTTCTAAATTCAAATCCTCTGTAGAAAATATGAATTAAGAATCACCTTTTCACAATGGTTAGCGATTTTTTACACGCTGATAATGTTTAAATGAAAAAAGAAGCATTTACAAATATGTTGAAGTATTCTCGGAGTCAAAATCATAGATCGCTTTCGGAAGTATACTGTATACTTCGTTCCAAAACACAAATCGCAGACGTTGGCAAAACAGCCGCCAAACTAAAGTGGAATTGGGCAGGCCACATTTGCCGCATGTCACAACAGAATTCGGCAAAAGTAACCACTGACTGGATTCCGAATAACATGACGAAGAACATGAACAGGATCCGGCGACGCGGCAGGCCCAGAAAGAGATTGCAGGACGAATTAAAAAAATCATGGAAAGACAGAAAAGAGGTCTTTGCCCTGCAGTGGGACATAACAAGCTCATAATAATAATAATTATAAGTTTCAGCCAATGCCTTAATAGCCACGAGCTTCTACCAACACATTTGAAGGCTCTCCTTAGGCGGCTGGGTCAAGGGCCTGATCCAGAAAGCAGTACTGCAGGACATGGCTCGTCTTGTTAGTAGGTTCGTCTCTTTGGAGCCCTGACCGCCGGTACTTTGGACCCTGTTCCCGATACCGGTGGGCCTCTGATTTTTATATTTTTAAATGTTTTCGTTTTTTAAATTATTTTATAAAAATATTTAAAAATGTATAAAATGCGTCGTCACGTCATCGCGCTGTCACGTCGTTGAGTAGTAACGTCCACCGCCACCCGCGCGGACCACGTGAGTGTCAAGTACGAATTCGCCAAGCTCTAGTCACTCTGATCACCCAATGTTTCCAGATAGTATAGAGAATATTTTCCGTAAACAAGGAAGTGACTTAAAGTATTTTTTTCCGCACGAGATTGCAGTTTATCGGTTAAAACTTTACTCAGTAAGTGATTTAAAAACTCCACGACTACGTACTCACACGAGGTTACCCATAATCAAGTTACTGCATGCAGCTCGCCACTAATAAAAATATTCCAAAGGTTTAAAGGCACCTTTCAAGGTGATTAAGGATAAACTCTCAACATGGAACATCTATGGCACTTACATCTGTACTTGAGCTCATAATTTGAGATATATTTAATCCATCGCTTCATCGCACTCAGCAAGTACCTTGCTAAAAAAAGAGTTGTAATGAAATTTTAACTGTCTCTTGTATGACATAGAGTTTATTATTGCAAAATTTGAATCGAATTCTGAATTCAAATATACTAAATATCATTACCACCTTGACAACATCGTTTGTCACGATGATGGCGTTTATTTAATGGTTCCTTCGACAAAAAGACATTTAGAAGGACAACACGAATTAAATTGACGATGACCGGGCCCGAAACCATCCTAAAACGGAAAATGCTATCCTAACATCTTCCTATAAAACAATTAGACAAACCTGTTTTCTTAAATATATCTAAACGAGAGGAAATTGTTTTCTAGATCTGTGTCTCTCTCCCCCGGTGGGCTCCCACATTGCCGAGGCGGGGGGACTCGAACCGTGGCTTGGTGACCCACGGAGGAACCCGGGGATGGGCCGCTCGTCAGGGCTTTTGCCGATTAAGCCAACAACGTAGCGGCCAACAAGTAGGTAGCGGTGCCGCTTGGTAACAGAAGCGACATCGTGACAGAAGCGGGCAGGGGGAGGCCCTATCCCTTGTGGCCGAAAAGCGGTAGGTGAAGGGGCCACTGACCTGAACCGTCATAGGGGGACCAAGGGTGCCATATACGGGGTTGTCTGGCGCCCATTTGCTGATTTGGTCCCTGAGGTGGTCACGGCGTGCAATGTGATCTGGTGCGCCGGTGATAAGGGTTTATCCCCAGAGGAGAGGCCGGTCACGGACAGCCTCGGCGGGTTCACGGACGAATGCTAACGCGTGTCCGTGTTCCCACCATAAGCGGCACAGGAGGACACCGTGGAGTTTTAGTGGGTTAGAGTCCCACATAACTGCGCTATCTCCCCGTGGTAGCGCAGTAAGCATGAGCATATCTAAAAGATAAAAAAGGTCTGTGTCTTTGAGTGGTTGATTGTACTATCATTCAAATTGACACTAGGGTTTGAAGGCTTACTCCACCTACGTTATCTATAGAATTAATGCTTTTTTTTGTTTGTAATAAAAAAAAAGTTGCCCCTCAAGAATTAATACTATAATACGAATGTAACCAAATTTTGTTTCTACCGACGATCTTATTAAATTTTAGAACTCAAAAGTTTCTATTGTGACTTAACTATTATAGTTAGATATATTCTCTCCCAAACTTTTTTGTAGGTAATAATGAATACTTTAATCATGTAGTACATAGTTTTCTCAGCGCACGACAAATAATGAATTTTATAGGCAAAATTTAGCTACTTTGGGTTAAATTATTGAAATTTTCATAAGGGTCTCTATTTTTTTTAAATAAGGTTTAAATAAACGCTGGAATAATGTAGCAAAGATAAGGGATGCCATTGGTAAAAGAGTTTTCAAAATCAGTCTGGTAGTTATCCGGTACAAACAAACAAACGTAAAAATCTTTCCTCTTTATAATATTATTATTATTATAGAATAGAATAAGCGAAGCGAGAGGCGAAGCCGCGATGAAAGGGTATTTTCTAATTCCGCAAAAAAATACTAACTCAGAAAAAAATAAATAGCTCAACTCACCGCCTCCATTCCTGTAACAGAGATAAGGGAAGCGCCACACATTCGCGAGGTCGACGGCAAAGCCGATGATGGACAGTAGAAAGTCGGCGCCGGTGCCCCACGTCTCGCGCCCGTCGCCTTCCTCTGATGAGTTATTGGACAGGTATTTGATGTATGTATATTTAACTTTAAGCTTCTTAGAGTAACATACAAAAAAATATAACTTGACTCAGATATTCTGACACAATTTTTAAAACTAAGGTTAGGAAAGTTAGAGCCCTTAACACCGATTTCTAAATGAAGAATTTTAAGTTGGGTATTTGTCAAAATCTACTGAAAACCTGTCACAATTTGGCATTACATTTTGACATGTTTCTTAACTCTTAATACTCAATCCATCTTTTGCATTAGCGAAAACGATGATCCTCAAATCCAACATTTATGGAATTGACAAGTTCTAGCGAAATGTTATGAAGTAAATCCCTTACACATTGACTTTACGTCACTGTCTACTGTTAGATGGCAGCTCTAGACAGAGAGAGTTAGAAGGAGAGTAGAAGGAGGCTTTTGTCCAGAAGACAGAAAATACGGGTTTTTATAAAAAACTAAAGGTGAACTTTAAAATTACAAACATCTTCTGTGTACCTGGTTTAATACTATTCGTTCTGAGTTTTTTAGAATTTTCACTGAAGAATTCTTCCTCTATTTGTATTTTGGGCTCCTCTGAAAACAAAATAAACATTATAAAACTGCAAAGACAACTGCATCCATTAAAAAGTTTTAATGATCTAATTACAAAATTAATTACTTACTCTTGTAACATGATAGAGTGACCACAGAACCTTTCGTTGATTTGTTATCTGAAAAAGAAAATATCTATTCAAAAAATTGAACAATGCAAAAACAGTTCTACTGAAAGAATAAAGTCTTTCTGAAAACTGATCTTCATATTTTTGTAACATCCGTGTACGTCCCTAAAGTACCAAATACACCTTTACTCATCTATGATTTTGATTGGTCATATTTTTTATTATACACAAAACAAACAGATAAATACAATAGGACATCTTACTACAAAAGTTGAGCTTTAACCCATATAGAAAGAAAGAAAAAGTGTTTAATTGTTACAAAACGACATACAATATAACTATATGCTTATGCTAAATTCTTAACAGTAGTATTAGTAGTACTTAAAGTAAGTTAGTAAAGACGAGAAATAAATAAAATAATAATACCATTTACTACCTACGTTTTGAATAAAACAGAAAAGAAATAGGGTGAAAAAGATGCCAGGCAGATGCATGTCGTGATTGTGGCAAAAAGGCTTCCACTCAGCATAATGCTGTGCCGTGGGGGATCCACAGCACGGCGCTGATTTTCAGTGGTCGCCTAGGACGTGACCTACGGAAACCAAATTTGTTGTGTATGTAAAAATAGATACAAAGAACATAAAATAAATACAGTAAGATATAAATACAGTAAGATAAAAATAAACCACCCAAAATTATGATGTGACCAAAACCAAAAGCGGGAGTATCTTAAATTCTTATCGAAAACGTTCTCTAACAGCAAACCTCAGTGCCATAGAGATATCGATAGATTAGTCGTTAATCATTGAACACCAAAAATGCACCACCATGATCCACTATTAGCACAAACAATTACGAAGAACCTCGGCATGCACCAAACTCTCCACTAATCCAGCTCATCAATATGCGAACAGACCTTAATCCGTGCATATAAATGATCCCTAACTGTTCCCTAATACCGTTCATTCTTGCACCTACCACGGGATCTTAATAATGTCACCGGCATCCGATCCGGGATGCTATAATAGGATGCCGATGTGGAAAAATGCCGCAATAATCCTGAGGTGCGATTCCATTGGAATTCAAAAATGGAGCCTTAATGTCGGCACGGAATGGATCGGCATTTCGTATTATTGAAGTATGTCGGTATATGCATCGGTATTTTTTGTTATTGATTTCGACGGTGTATGCTCGAAAATTTTAATTAAAACAGAAATGTGGCGCGCTTTCTTTGTTGTTTGCTGTTTTCGAGGTCTCGGGCACGTGTATCGGCTAGTTGGTTGTTTTTTTGTGAATTGTGATGAATCTGTTAAAGTGAAGCAAATATTGGAGTGGCCAGTTCACGAATTTTAAGAAATTTTTTAAAAACGACTTTGTAGTTTCTGTGATTCTGTAAGATGCCCTGAATTGCACAATCACAAAAACTACTAAGTGTAGTGTTATAGTACCTATTGTGCACAATAGGTACTACAACACTCTTTATAAGTCTTTGTACACTATTCCTAAACTACTGCAACCCGTGAAAGCCAGAATCAACAGTGGCGACCATCAGAAAAGCGCTGAGGCAATGAATCTCGACGAAGTGCCAGAGATAGAATTTAACTGTCATTGATTCCGCAACGAAATTAATCAGAAAAGAATAAAGGAGAAGTAGGAAAACAAAAACATAAATTCCACTTTCCTCCATATCAAGCAGGAGACAGAACAAAAAAGGCTAATAGGCACAAAGGGTCGTTTACAACTGGGATAAGCCCAGTTGCTTAGCACCAGGGATAAAAATTAGAAATTAATATTAATTAATCCTAACATTGTGAGCTTTTATATTTAATTCCAATAATAGCTATTGTAAAAACGCTTGAACGCACGGCAATTTGTTCTAGTTTCCACAGGGTATAATAAATATTGCGTTCATTCTGCCAAAGAATATACTCCTATAAGATGTGATGTGCAGTTTGTGCATATTCGCAGTCAGTTCGGTTATGTAGTGTATGGCAAACTGTTAGGTTGAGAATTGAACTCACGGCCGACCCATCGTCACATAGACACATACATCAATGCATTAGCGATGCGCTATAGTCCTGCTTCTACCCGAACTGAACATTGTACTTAAGGCGATATATAATTTCCCCAATGTTAACGCAGTACTGGCCGTGCGCCCGCTCGGAACCAAAATATCAATATTGAACAAACATTTGAACAGTTTTGTTTGCAAAATATTATTTGATTTAGGTACATATGCTATTTCAGATATGAAGAAATGCCAGCCATCAATTTTTCTGTGTAAAATATTTTTAAACATCCAAGTCGTTTTGGAGGAGTATCCAAAAGCTACGAAAAATATCGTGTTGCTAATTATTTTTTTAAAGCGAAACTATTTTTTATACGAAAAAAAATAGTTTAAAAAATAATGTACTTGAAACAATGATAAATATATATTTTTTTCAAACCTTTTAACAAAGCCGTTACTAAGAAAACGCTCTAGAAAGTTACCTTTTTACGGCACTTAAGCGGATCTAGGCCCTTAAGAAGTCGGAACCATCCTTTTACACTCAAATCAGTTAGACAAAGCAACTTCTTTTTTAACGGAATCCTCATAGTATATCACTTTTTAATCTAACATCAAAACTTACTCACATTCTAGAATAAACTATCTAACAAAAAACAAAGTTTGAAGACCCTATTCCCCGAAGTAACGCAATAACATGCATACAGAATATCATCAAGTGAAACCTCTAGTAAAACTTATACTTTGATTAAATCTAGACTCTTTTCACGACTCCCTAGGATTTCATTAAAACTTTAAGTGAATTAAATGCAAGACGATACGTGCTGGATTATTTTTCTGATTTTGTTTTGAAGAATTTTTTATAGGACTTTTTCAATTTAAAAGATAGAAATCAAGACACAGGGCCGGTTTCTAAACTGAGTATTCGGAGTTAAGGACGTGTCAAACCCTACCTTAAGGCCCTTCCACCGCTTTAGTGCCATAAAACGGTTACTTTCTATAGCATACTCCTTAGTATTATAGTTACGGGGTCTCATTGCTAAGAAAGAAAATTTGGTTCAAATAAATCACACTGGATGGCGCGATATGCATGATTGTAAAATTTTTATTGAATGTGTGTAAAATTAAAATTTTCTGGCATTAAACATAATAGTTGTATGTTCTTGTTTAATCAACACTCCTAAGTACAAAAATATGGAATATTGGGCTGTTAATTTACATTACAAAGATTATTTGAACAGATCATTTAAAAATTGATGCCAATAGATGGCGCATTTTTTAATTTCTGAGGCATTCCACTCGATTGGTAAAATTTGCATTGTAACACATGTTGGTACAAAAAAAATGTTAAAACATCCTATAAAAGGTGCATTATTTGAACAGATCATTTAAAAATTGATGCCAATAGATGGCGCATTTTTTAATTTCTGAGGCATTCCACTCGATTGGTAAAATTTGCATTGTAACACATGTTGGTGCAAAAAAAAAATGTTAAAACATCCTATAAAAGGTGCCTTCACTATAGATGTATTTAAAGAAAAAATATTCACGAACCCTTTTACTTGCAAGTCGCTGCTAACACCATCTATCTATCACCGTGAAACAGAACCGAACGCGTTCGATGTACAAAAAAAAATTCAGATTAATCAGACGAAAAACGCTAGTTACGTCGGTACGGTTTCTTTTTATGGGATGAGGCATCTGTATGCTAGTATTATATTATCTGTGGTATAGGCTAGGTTAAAAGGTTTGAAAAAATATACATTTTGTTACAAAATATAGTTTGAAACAATATTTTTTTTTTTCAAACCTTTTAAACTAGCCGCCTTTTAAACCTTTACGGTACTAAAGCGGATGTAGGCCCTTAATGAAGTCTCAAATCTGACAGCAGCGTGAAAAAAAAACAATTTATGTTTTTGCAAAAAGTACGTATTTAATACGCATGGAATGGTATTTTTTTCTGTTTTCAGTCCGAAATTAATGTTTTTTTTTACATAAACTTGCAATGACACCCAATTAATTAACGCATTTTTCCCTCGGAAACAGAGGAAAAGAGACTACTGCACGCACTACTGCACTTAATAATCAGTTTTTTTTTTATTTACACGCGCTCACTGGTTAAATCGCAACAGATTACAGCTGGCTGTGTATTTTAAAAACCTTGAGCAGTATTTTAAGTATTGAAGAAATCAAAAGCTGAGATGGTTACGCTAAAAGATGTTGGTCTCTGGGGAATTTTTCCGTCTGACTGCAGCCAGATTACCAATCCTACGGTTTTGTTTGATCTAAAATGTTGAAAAGAATGTTATATTTTGGAACTGATTTGAGTATATTTCGTTTTAAGAAAATACTTTGATTTTCAAAACAAATTTATAATAGACTAGCTTCTGCCAGCGGCTTCGCCCGTGTGAAAAGTGTTTTGTCATCCCAAGGGAAAATTATACCGGAATAAAAAGTATCCAGATCCGTTCAGCCGTTCTGGCGTGATTGAGTAACAAACATACATTCATCCAAACTTTTGCATTTATAATATTAGTGAGATAATCATAATGGAAATAACGAGGTAGGCCAGTGGTAACAGATTCGATTCAGACGTATTGTAGGTCATGGGTTTACACCCGGACAGGCACATTATTTCTTAAACACTGCTCTGAAAATGGGGATAGAAAACCTTGGGAGGAATGCTGCATTTTATAGAATCAAAAACTGAAATATATGTGACTTTCACCAACCCGCACTTTCACCAATGGTTTATCAATTAATCTCTTTTACAGAAATAAAGCCTGCGGCCCAGCAGTGGGACGTTAAAGAAACATAATGCTATTCATCAAGATGGGTTTAGAGATTAACTATTGTTTTTGCTTAAGAAGCTTGAATAGGTTTGGTAAGACCACAGACATGATTCGAGTACCAACAAAATAACGTCCACCCAGAAAAACTTCATCAAAAGTCTATTACAAATATTTCAATTTTCCAATAAAATTAATTCAACAGTTAAGTCAAGTTGGCCGCTAAACAAAGTTTTCCGCCAAGTCAAACAAGAGTGGCGGAATAAATAGTGAAGTGGCAATAAGTTTCCTCTCAAGTGCCAAAGCGCCACCTGGCGGGACTTAGAGTTTTTAATATATTTCCCCCCTCTAGTGGCGGCTAGTTTTTCAGTTGAGTCGATTCTGTATTTATTGCAATACAATGATGGAATGGAATGAGTTGTAGTCTAAGTAGTTGTTTAATGGAGAAATATTGGTCTGGAATTTATTGGTAAGTAGACTGTTTGTTTCTTATTGACTTTTTCGGAGACAAGATATTATGACGTTTTTTATAAGTAACTGTGGATTATTCTCGTTGTTGTTATTGTCTGGTAAGCGGGTATATTTCAGCGTAATGTTTGCCATACTGTTTCGGGATTAGTTTATTAAATGCTTGTGGTGAGTTATTGACTGAACTAGACTACATGCTTGTAACAGTCACGGATCTTTGTGTCACTGAGGTTGGCTCTGCCAAGCATTGCGCAAGAAACAGTTTGTCATTGAGTATTTTGCATAGAGTAAGCGAGATAGAACGATGAGTCAAACGTAAACGAGTGAAAGAGACAGTTATACAATGCAATATTATTCAACTCCAACATTGACACAAAAATAGCTACTGCGTAGGGTCTTGCAGCCAATTCAGAGACACAAAGATCCCTTGTGAGTATTGTAGCAATTAATTAGTAACTTAGGGTTAGCGTGCTGCTACGACTGCGTCATTATAATGAAATTATAGGTTTAATAGCGTAACCGAGACTGCTGAAGGTAGCTGCGTGGTTCGAGATGAGTCTCAGTCATTAGCTTGCTTTCAGGTGTTCCAACTTCCAACGCTTCTTACGCTCCACGCACGTTTCTGGCACCGCCTCAGTTAAACGATATAGGCCTACAATATAAACTGAAACATACCGAATCCCCGTGGCGTGCTGCTGAACAGTTTCCATCATCTCTGACATTTCATCAACCCGTGGTGACTCTCGGACCGCGATTCAGAAGCGTTATAACACATCATTAAAATTACTACAAGTACTACAGTAAATACCGAAAGCCCGTGGAGTACTGCTTGCTGAGCAGTAGCCATCATCTCTCACGCTTCGTCCGCCCGGTGTTCCACTGGCGCCGCGACTCAATAGCGCAGGGTTGGCGCGCTGTTCCTCGTAAGATGGCGCCGTATGAGTCACCACACCGGCGCCGCTGAGCGTGGCCTGTTGGGAAATAAAGATGACCCATACAGATATGCATTTAATGACGAAAATCCCAACCAAATTGGAACAGTAGTTTTTAAATCGCGTACATACTGATCGAATGGTCCCGATCCTCGTTTTTTTAAGTCTGTTAAAAAGCAGTGCTTCTCCTTGCTCTTTCTCCTTTGCTTGTATTAACCACGCAACCACGTACCCTACATACATCACAAGTGCGATTGTGAACGCGGTTTTACTTTTCATTTCAATATCTAAGAAGTTTGAATTTGGAATAACCAGGTGATAACGGAAAACGTTTACAAGAGAAATGAGCTAACTTTTAAGCCGGGGTCTTGGGCCCATCTGGACACAACCAGATTTATGGATTGATTGGTTAAGTCTTTCCTAAACGATAAAGAAAAAGAAGATCCCAAAACGTTGTAGTTAGTTTTAACACGCGCGTGTCACTACGAATACTAAGGAAGTAGAAGGAAAACTTGTGGTTTAAGATGTGTTTTTGTAATGATTTATGTCCGTGTCGACTACCTTCATGAAAATGTGCCAGAAAAGTAGTAATCCTCACGTAGAATATTCTCAGCTAAACCCTTTCCATAAAGAGCTTAACTACTAATTCGTATTTAAATTACTACTATTACTGAATAGGGTAGTTTCCTGCGTAGAAAAATGATAATTCTATTTAATCCGTCAGTGAGATTATCAAATAATATTGGACCCGTATTTTTTGCTTAATCAAATAAATACAAGTTGACTAAGATAAAGCGCATCAAAGTTCAGGAGAGCTTGTGACGTCACTTTGTCAGTATAAAGTGTAACACACCGTGACGTCACACGAAATTTAAACGCACTCTATCGTCGTAATTTTTTAGTGTCCAATATTTTTAGGTTATCTATCTGACGGTTTAAATAGATATTTCTTGTCAACTACCTTATTGTAGATACTCACCATGGTGGGCACCTTATCAGTATACTCTCGTTCATAGCTGGTAGGACGCGTTCGTGTCTGGTCGGACTTGTGTACTGTCGCATCACATGTTTCATTTCCCTGTCACCGACACAAAAGCAGATTAATATTACAGTCTCTAGTAGATACTTTGGTTTTCGGTTGGTAAGTTTACTTCTGAAAGCATTTAGGATTATATAAGTATTCGATACTAAACTTCATAAGTTACAAAGTACCTTACTTCTAGTAGCACGTAAACAAAATTCCAACTTGGTAATGATTAAATTTCTATCTCTCTCTGTTTTATTGATTGGTATGTTATAATTCCTACATCATTAAGCCACCATTCCACAGCAGCCCACGGCTAGGCGAAGCACGTGTACATAGCTTCTTTATGTGAGAAAGTTTAGATAGGAGTATATGAATACTCGGTACATGGCCACACTACATATACCTGACTGAGGAACATATGGATAAGCTGTGGTAAACACCTCTGTGGATATCTATCTCCTCGTAATACTTAATAACCTATGCGTAGTATAGTACGAGTATGTAGTGTCATTATGGGTGCATCGTCCTTACGTATATCAATTAATGTATGTATATAAATAAAGTAAAACTTTTTTTTTAAAGAGTAAGTGTGGAGTTTTTTATCCCTTCTTCTCTATAGCAAGCTACTTTTCTGAATGGACGTTAGAATCAATTATAACGTCTTGTAAATTTAAAGTTTTGACGTTTAAAAGTGCCACTTAGTGGCCTTGTTGAAATAAAGAATTTGACTTCGACTTTATCTTCCGTAGAATTGTTTTTTTTTAATCGTTTAGCTATGTTTACAAACAAGTTTTAACAAGCTCACCTGTGCTTGTGGTGGGGAGGATCCGCGTCGGGAGCCGCTACTCGACGACCTGTTGCTGGCCTCTGTGTACAAACAAACAAAATACAAATTATTAGCACGTTATTAGATTATTATTGATGGTTCTGTTACGATAGAACGATTTATTTGACATGGAGTGGAGTGAGGATACAGCTTATCAAACACGGTATGTGTACCTAAATACTATTCTGGACGCTTCCGAAGTCAAAGTAAAACACCGAAGTGG
This sequence comes from Orthosia gracilis, assembly GCA_947562075.1. Classification (NCBI taxonomy): domain Eukaryota; kingdom Metazoa; phylum Arthropoda; class Insecta; order Lepidoptera; family Noctuidae; genus Orthosia; species Orthosia gracilis. Next base: position 11,820,540 of record OX387265.1, read on the forward strand.
TGAATTCTGACGTACAAAAAGCGCCAATTCTAACTGGTGTGTATTATTTTTTTATTTAATTTTTTTGCTAGTGTGTTTACGTTTTGCAGAGGTGTTTTTTGCTAAAAATCAAAGAAAAAAACCTCTTCACTCGGAATGTCGGGTATTATCGACCGTATCAATTTAAAGCAGTGGTGGCCCAGTGGTAAACGTCGTAACTTTATGTAAATTATTTCATCGCCACTGCTCTCAAAAAGGTGAAGGAAAACATCGTGAGGAAACCGGCCGGCATGTCATAGAAACAAAATTTCTAATATATGTGACACAGAGAGGAGGCTTTTATCCCAGCAGTGGGAAAATTAAAAGGCTGATTTTTTTATCAAGTTTCCTAGTAAAACCCTACAAAATATTTTCATAACGACGTCATTCATTAAGAATGAAAAATGCTTGTGAACGAAGAAAAATCGGACGATAACAAGCGTAAGTATCGAGTATCTTAATAAAACTTACCCCAACACAAATACTACGAAACTATACAGCATCGATTAAGGCGATATATACGCCTCAATGTAAACGCAGTACTGGCCGTGCGTCCACTTGATGCCAAAATATCAATATTGAACCTCCTTTAGAACAGTTTTGTTTGCAAAATATTATCTGATTTACATATACTATGCCAGTTATGAAGAAATTCCGGCCATCATTTTTTCTGTGTAAAAATATTTTTAAACATCCAAATCGTTTTGGAGTAGTATCCAAAAGTTGCGAAAAATATCGTGTTACTAATTATTTTTTTGAAGCAAAGCCATTTGTTTTACGAAAAAACCATGTTTAAAAAATAATGTAAATGAAACAATAATAAATACATTTTTTTTTCATACCTCTTAACCTAGCCGTTACTAATGATTATGCTTTAGAAAGTTACTGTTTTACGGCACTAAAGCGCATGTAGGCCCTTAGTAAAGAAAATCTTGTAAAAGTTCTTACTGTTTCTATAGAGTTCAGTAACTTGGTGCCTAAGCAAATAAGTAGGTACAGTGTACAGTATAACTATTTTCTTAATGTCCCTCGGCAACCTTCGTGTTTAGTCAGTTATCGGCTTTCTATTAGACTTCCAAGTTCTTTGAGAGCGCCATGTCTGCACCAAGTGATAGAAATTCTTTATTAGTGAAACTGGCCGGTACTTAGGTTTTTTATCTTCAAATTGATAAGTGAGTAACGAGAAATATTAAGAAATTTTAATTTTTTCACTGTCCTCGAGTGCAATTATCTCTATCGCATTAGGATCTGCTGTCATCATCATATCAGCCGAAAGTCGTCCATTGCTGGACACTGGCCTTCTCCAAGCGTTGCCGTTCCGACCGGTCCTGTCCATCTCGCCTGCAGTGGACTACCACCACCCTCACCAGGTCATCTGTCCAGCTGGTAGGAGGTCTTACAACGCAGCGTCTTCCGATTCGCAGTTGCCATTCCAGAACTTTTCGGCCCCATCGACTATCCATTCTGCGAGCAATGTGCCCTGCCACTTAAGTTTGGCTTTGTCGGTAATCCTGGTTCTCTTGTGGATCTCTACATTTCTGATTCGATCACGCAAGGAATCTCCGATCATAGCTCTTTCTATTGCCCTTTGGGTGAATGTAAGCTTTCTGAGTACTGAGAATTCTGAGTTAGATCGCCTGTATCGTATTTGAACTTGTCGATGTGATCTTTGAGTAAAAGTAATTTCTCTGAATCGACTATTATTTTTAGTGACTTTTCTTTGACAAAAACATTGAGTTTACAGGAGCATTAACAGTACAGAAGCAGAACATTTAAAACTTTGTTTCGTAAAAATGTCAAAGTTTGACCTTCAATAACCTCGTAACTAAAAGGTTGGAATGGTCATATGAAGCTTTCATGGTACAAACTCCTCTGCCTACCCCTTTGAGTAATACAAACGTGCTACCATATCTACGTGAACTTTAAAACCAGTATGATTTATATAGCAATCTCAGCTTTGATTTTCCAAAACAGTCAATTGCAGAGACACACACTTGACACCCCTTGTTATCGAAAGTTCCCAATGAAACGCCAAGTTTGTTCGACGTCAATATTTTAAAACAAACTCGACTTCGGCTCCACTGGAACTCACAGTAAGTATATCCGTGAATATTTTTGGACTTCCGGGTAAATCCATTCGTTATTATTCTGTACTAGCTGTGCTCGCAGCTTCGCTCCCGTCAACTGCCTACCCTACACAGTTGGGTAGAGTAGGCAAGAAGGTAAGTAAGTATACTTACCTTCCTGCCTACTCCACCTATCAACCAATTTTTGTTCTCTATTTTTTTCACGGAGAATCTTAATACCACCATTCAGAAAATGACTTCAAATGCACAACGCAATCTATCGAATATGGAGTTCAACTATCCGAGTATCTGAATTGCGTGTTGTGATATTTTAATTCTTGAACACTTTAAATTCATCTAACTTTTGATAGAGTAAACCGATTGTGATGAAACAAAAACTTAGTAATACTTCAAGTTACGCACAATTTTTATGTATAAAAGCATTTTACATTGGTTTCGTAAATTTTACGTGATGCGTGCACAAATAAACAGACGAACAGACTAAAATTCCAAAAATGCTGGAAATGGGTTCTGGATATAATGTCCCTGGATATTTTTTTTGAAATATTTTCGATGTACAAAAGCGACTCTCCTACAGATTTATTATATGTATTGATGACTAGATTTTGCCAGCGGCTTCGCTCTCGTGCAAGTCGAAAATTATCCCGAGGGAACATATTCATGGGATAAAAAGTATCCTATGTGCTATTCCTGACTATAATCTATCTCTGAGACAAATTTAATCCAGAGTCATGCAGCCGTTTGAGCGTGAAGAAGAAACAAATACACTCACAAACTTTCGCCTTTATAACATTATTGTGATTATTTGTAAAAAAACATTTTCGAGGATATTCATCGAATTCATCAACATCATCATTCTTTTGCTATCCTTCCAATTAATTTAGTGTTAGCAATACATGTCTTGTTCTTTCCTAGTTCTGTGTTAGTCGTCATCTGAATCGCCCTCTAGAAAAGAAGGAAAGAATGATAATTCTAGAAAGAAAAATCATCCTTTTCACAGTCCATCCATCGTTTATTTGGGTTTCCTCTACTCTTAAAGTCATCTCCTCTTACGAAAATAAAATAATATATATTTATTTCGAGCAACCACAGCTCATATGAGGAGAACACACAGAAAAATAAAAAAAAGAATAAAAAAATAATTATATTAAAATACTACCGACTTCCAAATAAAAAACTACAAAGTGAAAAATAACTTTATTTTTGGAAGTCGGTGTCTTTCATAGGTACCAATTTATTGCGACACCGACTTCCAAAATAAAATTATTTTTCACTCTGTAGTTTTTTTATTTGGAAGTCGGTAGTATTTTTTTGTAAAAAGTTTTTTTTTATTTTTCATTTTTAGTTGTGTGCCTAATAGGCAAGTTGTTTAGTAAGGTAACGCCAGAATAGATTACCCGAATATCATGAAATAGAACATAATCGGTGAAATGAGAGATCTGCGTACCCCTTAAGAGCGTACTGGCGTGATCACAGACATAAATCTAACTAGATAACGCAAGTCCCTCCATCTGTATGAAAACCAAGCGTGCCACTTTTTCACAAACAATTTAAAAACAAATTTACTTACCAATGAAAGAAAACATTTCCAATGCCTCGGCCACCTTTTTCAATACATTCTTTACAGCTTAATATGGCATAAAAAGGCATTTTTCTAAATTTTAGTGGATTTCAAGCCGATAATGCTAAATGAAAAGCTCAGATTACGATCATTGATAGTAACTTTACTCCGTTTTTTGGCACGCGAAGTACATACAATCGCGTCATCTAGTAAATTTATATCTGTGGACGTGATGTTATGTTATAAAATATAATAAACAGACATGCGATTGCAGCAATCCCGAGAGATTTGCCGTTATTTATTGAAGAGTTCTGTTGTATATCTTCGAAGTTCTTCATGAGAACTTCACCAAATTAAAACGGGACCAATTTCGGACATAGTCTTTCAAACAAAAAAGAATATTCAAAATTGATCCACAATTGACGGAGATATCGGTGAACATACATAAAAAAACCGTCCAAGTGTGAGTCGGACTCGCGCACCGAGGGTTCCATACAAACCTCAGCTTAAAGGTATTATAGACCTGAGCATGTGATATGAATGTCAATTCAATATCTCTACGCGTTCATGATGAAAGGGTTAATAAGTTTAAAATTATTAAAATATTTTGTTATTGTGTTATATGTTTTTTAGTATTTTCAAAACGCTTTGTGCGTAGGGGTGGGATATCAACCATGTACCGATGGCGCATTGCCGTACGTCTTGTAGTCCGATGATGGAAAGGGCTAGGCGGAATCAAATTGTGTAGTTCCATCGCACACTCTCCGAAATGTAACCGAAATATACACTTCACAGAAATATAGCTTATACATCAGAATAATACATAGGTTATAATTTATAAATATTTTGGGAGAAATATACTAATACCATGCGGGCGGAAACGCGGGCGGCAGCTAGTCAACTATAAATCCACGATGGTTTTCTTCACTAATTTCAGTGATGTTCAAGATAAACTTAGAAAAAAAGCACGTAAGTTCCTATATTGAAAAAGTCACACGGGTAATTGCCCAGATTTGAACGCATTACATCAAACATGAGATATAAGTTCTTAACCACTTTAAGTAGGATGATTTGATTTTATTTTAATCGAATTTGTCTCAAAATATAAACAATATTTCAGTTTATTTCTTATGTGATTTTCTGCGAGAGAACTTAATTTTCGAATATTATTAACGCATCGGCTAAGACCTGCAGCGGTGAGAGAGGTGCTCGATAAATTAAGCCTCATTATTTTAAACTTGGTTCTTGAACTTCATCTCAGTTTTAAGACCACTAAGAATTTAAAAAAATAAAAGTTAAGTATAAAAAAACCAAGATAATGTTTTGTTGTTTTTTTTTTTTAAAAATAAGCCATCGAGAGATAAGAAAGTCGATAAACTAGTGTCTCGCTCCGGATATGCACGAGACAAATTATATAAACAAACCTTCCTCTTTTAACGCGCTATCTATTAGTGAAAACTACATCAAAATCCGTTGCGTGGTTTAGAAGCAAGCGAAGAAATAGACAAAAGTAGAAAGTGAATTAGTTTTATACTATTTAGAGATTAAAGAATTAAAAGTCGAGTTGTTTGAATGTTTAGATCAAATCAAATCATTTTCATTTGCTTAAACTTGAGTACCATACATATATAACAAATTGTCAGCATGAAGAGATGTTAGGATACAAAATGATAGAACGTCATATTTTTTAAGTGTTTACTCATCAATCATATCTCAATGACAGAACGGATTTAAAGGTACTTTGGCTCATGACCATGGGCCGGTTTAGGACGTTGGTAGAATGCGATTTATCCCGGTAGGTAGTGTGTTTCTGTAGGATAATTTTCGTCATTCACGCGAACGAAGCCACTGGTAGAGATAGTATAGCAAACAGTGAAGGCAAAATATAATACTTATAAAATTGATAGAATGTACAGCGCAAATAAAAAGTTAATAAAACACTTATTAGAGCTCGCCGCATCAGCTGAATTGTAATTAATATAATTTTGGACAATTGTTAATTGAATGCGCAGGGTGAAATATCATGGGTCGCGGATAAATTTGAAAGAGAGTTACCGCGGCCGTAGCATAAGCAACTGAAGGAACATGGGTGGGTTTTAGTCAGTAAAAGTCTGACACGCCCTCCCGCTTTACCTAGAGCGGGAGAAGTCATTGGATGATTTCAATTAAAAAAAAAACGAAAAAAAAAGGGTGAAATATCATAAGGTTCATACTCTGTGATCATTAATTGCTATTATTTTCTCCTTCCAGGCGGTAGTTTATCCATGTCAGATGTTCATAGGAGACCGGCTACAGAATGATACGGTCTGCCCCCTACGACATAAAGGCACTGTCCTGTCAAAATATTATCTCTGTTGTGCTGACTGAACTACGATATTTCAGCTTGCATGTTAAATTAAAATTCCGATGAGTGCAGGAGCTAAGAGTCAAATTTAAATCATTCGTTGCATTACGGCAGATCGCATGCTATGAAGTGAATTAAATCATATAAAAACATGTAGGTAACTAATAAAACTATCAGAGCTGTTTCGTCTATCGTCTAGGTTACTTGGTCACTCACCGTAGCTGTTGTCCCGCTGTTCTCCTGCTCCGACACTGTTTCCCAGCATGGGCATGCCCGCATGCGGCCCGCTACAATGCCCGCTCCTTCATGTCATCATCTGAATTAAGGTAGCGGTTATTTGGTCAGTCACCACGGCTATTTTCCCGCAGTTCTTCTGCGCCGACGCTGTTGCTGCCTGCTCCTTCATGTCATCATCTGGATTAAGCTAGAGCTTACTTGGTCTCTTATCGCGGCTGTTATCACGCAGTTCTTTTGCGCCTACGCTGTTTCCCAGCACGGGCATGTACACCATGCCATCCGCTACTCTGCCCACTCCTTCATGTCATCGTGTGAACTAAGCTAGAGGTTACTTGATCACTCACCGCGGCTGTTTTCCCGCAGTTCTCCTGCGCCAACGCTGTTTCCCAGCACGGGCATGCCCGCCATGCCGCCCGCTACTCTGCCCGCTCCTTCATGTCATCTTCTGAAACAAGGTAAACAATACATTGATGAAAAAGTAACCAGATAATCTAATACAAGAGTCTCTATATAAGAACAACTAGTAACACACAAGTAAAATTTAAGAAATCCCCGACACATTTTTATTTCATGCAACATATTTTACGAGTATCTGGTAGTAGACGCGCTTCGATCAACAACTAACTGAACACGTAATTATGACACGATACCTTGCGAAAACACCCCGATTCAAACAGTAAAAACAGCCATAACTTTTGAACAACTGAATCGATTCTCAAAAAACATAGCTAAAAACACTCTCGATAAAGTCACCTTTCAAACAAAAAACGAAACCAATATCGGTTCATCCGTTTAGGAGATATGATGCCACAGACAAATACACAAACACACAGGTACAGACGACAAACTTATAACACCCCTCTTTTTCCGTCGGCGGGGGTTAAAAATCACCGCGTATATAGAACAAATATACACTTATTTTACAAAATTTCACCAACAGTAAAATAAATTACACTACATTACGTAACTATCATAGAGCAAAGTATTTAGAGTTATTCGGTCACCTGTTGCATAGTTTCACAGTTTCACAGGTTCACAGTGGTCATGAATTTCTATTTCAATGCTGACCGCAACTATTTTGTAACTAAAAAGTGAAATTCTATTCAACCACTATTATGAGTATAAACACGAAAGTTTGTAATTATTGATAGATGGATGTTTGCTGGTCTTTCACGCAAAAGCTACGGAATGGATTTTGGAGACTGTAATATAGCTTATATTTCAGAATAAAAACCTCCATACTTATCACACTAATGTTATAAAGGCGAAAGATTGTGAGTGTGTGTGTTTGTTACTTCTTCACGCCAGAACGGCTGAACGTATCTGGATGAAATTTGGCACAGAGATAGATTATAGCCAAGAATAACACAAAGGCTACTTTTCATTCCGGTATACTGTTCCCTTGGGATAAGAAAACACTTTTCACGCGGGCGAAGCCGCTGGCAGAAGCTAGTAATATTATAAGTGCGAACGAAACTCTGTTTGTAACCTTTTCACGACTAAACGGCTGAACCGATGTAGATGAAATTTGGTACGTAAATAGTTTGGGACCCTGGAAAGGACATAGGATAGAACAGAAGTACATTGCTGGAGACAGGCTTCTCTTAAATTGCACAACCACATTTTCTTATTTTCACCCCCCTTTTTTGCCCCCGCAGCCTATACCCACTGTTCCAATGTATTATTTCGTAATAAAAAAGCATACGACACTCAGAAATAGTGTAACTTTCAATCAGTGGAATATTTTTCAATATTTAATTACTTATTTATTTATTTATCCAACCAACAATTGTATATACTGATACATTTAAATTTCAAGTTTGTCTAATGTTAGTATTACAATTTTTTAAAGGTCAGCACCACATGCCCCATAAAATAATAGAGTTACAAAGCAAATTAAAATGTAAAGGAAAATTTATGTCAACTCGATAACAAAATTAAAATAAAAAATGCATCAAAAGCAAACCACAATTAAAATTAAAATCCAAGTCAAAAATAAATGAAAAATATAAATCAATAAAATTAAAATTACAATTGAACCAGAAAATTGAATAATAATAAAAAAAAAATTAAATCAATAAAATTAAAATTCCAATTGAACCAGAAAATTGAATAAAAAATAAAAAAAATATAAATCAATGAAATTAAAATTACAATTGAACCAGAAAATTGAATAAAAAATAAAAAAAATATAAATCATTAAAATTAAAATTACAATTGAACCAGAAAATTGAAAAAAAAATAAAAAAAAATATAAATCAATAAAATTAAAATTACAATTGAACCAGAAAATTGAATAAAAAATAAAAAAAATATAAATCAATAAAATTAAAATTACAATTGAACCAGAAAATTAAAGTAAATTAAAAATTAAATTAAATCAATTAAATTAACTGTCAAAATAATACAAAATCAAAATTCATAATAAAAGTAATAAAATCAAATTCAAATTAAAAAGAAAACAAAGAAAAATTAAAACAAATTTATACGAATCAAAAGGAAACAGAGATACAAAGGAATTACAATATTAAACAGCATTAAATATTGGATCAGAAGTACACAGATTAAAAAAAAACAAAAAAAAAACAAAGTAACAAAATATTAAGTTCAGATAAATATGATCATCTTTAGTGGTACATTTCTGCCCAGCCACTAAAGGTAAAGTCTTTAAAGGCATTCTTAGAAATAATTAATTATTTTAAATGGTTTCCCAAGCAAATACTTGCAGCAATTATTTGCATAAACTTCTAATACTTCTTAATTGCGCGTCGTAGCTCGTAGCACCGTAGCAACGTAGCGGCGTAGCAAGGCTACGAGCGTAGTTCATTCGAAGATTTCGAAGAATAGAACTAATTACTAAATATTTGAGAATATTAATGATTGTATATTTTGTATACAACTTACTAGACGTCACTAATTGAACTTGTAAATTTGAAATTCTTTAACTAATAGAAAGTAACACTGTCGCTGAGAACCATTGGATAAGATGAAGTGTTTCTGCACCTTCAAATGACTTAATTGAAATAAATGATTTGAGCTTTGATTTGATTTATGCTTAGATCGCAGGCAGACGCTAGTACTTATAATCCGTAACGCAGAAAAATGGTACCTACGAAAGACACCGACTTCCAAAAATAAAGTTATTTTTCACTTTGTAGTTTTCTTATTTGGCAGTCGGTAGTATTTTTTTGTAATTTTTATTTTTATTTTCATTTTTAGTTGTACTTACGTAATAGGTAAGTTGTTTAGTAAGTTACCTTAACGCCAGAATAGATTAGCCGAATATCATGAAACTTGAACATGGATGAAATGAAATATCTGCGTACCCCACAAGAGCGTACTGGCGTGATGTTATGTGATATGAATTGGTATAAACAATAAACAGACATGCGATTGCAGCAATCCTGAGAGATTGCCCGTTATTTATTGAAGAGTTCTGTTATATATCTTCGAAGTTCTTCATCAAATTTTCACCAAATTAAAATGGTACCAATTTCGAAACATACTCTTTCATACAAAAAAAGAAGTTCAAAATCGGTCCACAATTGACTTAGATATCAGTGAACATACAAATAAAAAAAAAAAGAAACATACAAGAAGTCGAACATAGAACCTCCTTCTTTTCGGTAAGTCGGTTAAAAATAAACTTAAACGAATAAACAAGTAATTATTGTAATCCTTAACTCCGTATTAATATTTCTTTGAGAAACATGTGGGCAAGCATACACACACAGAAACAAATACTATGCAATACCAACAACATTTCATAATACGCGTTACGTGGCAAATAAATAACCTCCTTTTTTGTACAGGGTTAATGAAACAGGAAGTGTAAGATCTATTAAAATGTCGTCACTCCACTTAATTCAATAGAACATAAAGACATATTTACCCTCATATGACGTAGGGTTGAAGGTCCCAGCGATGACAATTACATCCCCTGGCGAGCTGTGAGGGAAGCTATGTGACAACCCTGGCGTACTCTCACTTAGACGAGTAATTAATTATGTTCGCACCCTGTCGATTTGTAGGGCTGCCACGTGAGATATTGCAATAAGTTGGCAGTGCTACTTATTCTTATTGGAATACTAGTTTTTGCCCGTGACTTCCCATTCTTCTATTTTCCACAGGCACCGCGCAATTTACAAGCTTATATTAAACTTGTTTAGGCTGTAATTTTGCAAACACGTTTCGTTTGGATGACAATGCACAATTAGCTAAGTGACATAATTTTTAACCTCCGATGGAAATACAGGGATGTTATAAGTGACGTCTGTATCGGTGTGTTTGTGTATCTGTCTGTGGTATCATAGCTCCTAAATAGATGAACCGATTTTGATTTTTTTTTGTTTGTGTGTGTGTTCTTAGCTATGTTTGATAAAAAGTTATGGGCGTTTTATAGTTTGAATCGGGGTATTTCCGCAAGATATCGTGTTATAATTACGTGTTCGATAGATTATCGATCGAAGCCTGCCTAATACTAGATAAATTATGCAGTTTAAAAAGCATGAAATAAAAATGTGTCGGGGTTTTTTTTTAATTTTACTGGTAATCCAATGTGGTGGACTGCTGAAGATGATGGATCATTTATTTTTATGCATCCCCATGATGTGAGTATGAAATAAAAGGGTTTGTTGAAACGAATACGAAAATAAGCTTGTTTTTAAATTTTTTGACGTGATAACGTCTTTAAAATCGTTTTAGTCGGGTGACATGTTCAGAAACTTGTGTCACACCAAAACCTCACGAGCGCGATCGCAGGCAGTGTTGCCACCTCAAAAATTATTTTGTCACTAGATGCAGTGTAAAATGTCGCCATATTTTGGCAATTTGGCTTGAAAAAAAACCACCAGTTCTCGCTAAAATGTTTTTATTAAAATTAAGTACTTTAAATGTCTGATATTAAAAAAAAAGTAATTTTGTAACAGTCAAAAGGGAAAAAACAGACTTGGTTAAAATTCGTGATTTTGAAATATGATAGTTATCTTCCATTATATCTTCATCATCCATAAACGCCGCCGACGTTGGCGCTGAAGATGTTTTTGGTTATGATAGATCTTTAAATGAGTACTTTGCGTTTTTGCCGATAACCACAATGACATCGCTAGGCAATTCGTAATTGAAGCATTTAATTTTCAAAACTTTCAATCTGTTTGTAATAAAAATTATGGCGTTAAGTAGTGGACTGGCCATTTTGATTCGTAATTTACTTTTAACGATGCTCATAACACTGAAAATTCTTTCAATTTCAGCATAAGAATGAGGTATTTTTAAAATTTCCGTCTCAAATAAGTGTTGCCAAATTCCATATTGAAAAATCGCCAGAAATCGCTAAAAATTTATTAGTCGCTAAACGATGAAAAAATATCGCTGAGAGCTCTGAAAAATCGCCAGATCTAGTGACAAAATCACCAAGGTGGCAACACTGATCGCAGGTATAACGAGAGAGAGACGGACCGATCTCCCGTCTCATCTCGAGCGCTGCCAGTCATTCCGTGAAACTTGTCACGCGGAATCCTCACGAGCGGAGGCTGGCATAGCGTTCGAGTGAGTGGACCGATCTTCCGTCTCTCTCACTCTAGCGGCATACAAACGAATGGAGATTTTCTCGTGCGGTTAAGTTTTCGTTGAATGTTTAACAGTGAAACAAAATGTGTTTATCATAACATAGGTTTATATGTAGGTAAGACGTTATCACGTAAACATCTCGATCGTAAACCTACTTTACAAACAACCAATTTTTTTTTTTATTTGTTTAATTCGGGAACAGGGCGGTTACGCACTACATCTGATCTGATACCGAGAAATTTCGCTGCCAAAGTAGCCGTAGTACTTCTTGGAGGGAAGCTTATACATTACATCCGAACTCATCTCAACTCTATCCATCATAATTTAGAACATTTTGATTTTGGATAGAACTCGGAACTCAAATCAAATCAACGGCAGTGTAGCTCAGTAAAAGAATTTTGTAATCGGATCACTTACAGAGATAATCTCCTACTGTTCCTTTTTTAAAAGCTTTGATTTAATTTGCAATGTTTTTTTTAGTTGAGATAAACTCGTTTATTTTAGGTAAAAAACTCAAATTCAAGACATTCCATCATCGGAATACAAGACGTACGGTCTTACGACATCAGTATAATATAGTGGACGTCTTTCGGCTGAAATGATGGGTGGGACCCATCATTTCAGCCGAAAGACGTCCACTGCTGGACATTTGCCTCCCCCAAGCGTCGCCACACTGATCGGTTATGTGCGTTTCGCATACACCGGACTCGCCTTGACCAGGTCGTCCCTCCACCTAGATGGGGAGCCTTCCAACGCTGCGTCTGCCGGTACGCGGTCGCCACTCTAGAACTTTTCGGCCCCAACGGCCATCCGTTCTGCGAGCAATGCCTTGCCCTCTGCCACTTAAGTAAGACATCCCCCCATATGCACTAAATGTTTATAAGTAAGTTAGTAAGTAAATATTTATTTCTTAGTATATGGTACATTGAGATCTTAAATTTAACATACTAGTCACTCTCACACTCACTCTCTTTTATACTTTTTGTGTACAGCTATGGAGTCGAAGTAGGTACCTGCCGGAGTCTGTGTTTCCTAATTGCTACAACCTGCAGGCTTTCAAGAATGAGTAGGTTACTTCAGGGCTAGCGTGCTTCACAATGGACCACATCGTCACTTATCATTAGGTGACATAGTGGTCAAAAACGAAAAAAACAATTAAATCATTCACAGGCACTATTAAACTGTCACCATCAGTCAGAAAGATTATAACAAACTTAATAATAACAGTAACTTAACTTAGCTATTGCCGTCTATAAAAGACAACTTGGTACCTACTCATGTACTGTCCTCTTGACTCTCTCACCTTGAATCTAAGCTGTGTAGCTCCAGGCTAAGATCTATTTCAATTTACTAGAGATTGGAACCTAACGCGATTTCTGCAAAGGTTACGGTGACTGTTGTTGCAGGTTAGAAATTTCAAAGTTGTTATCAAAGTAGTTTTTTTATCTTCTTATATATAAAAATCAATTGCTGTTCGTTAGTCTCGCTAAAACTCAAAAACTGCTGGACCGATTTGAATATTTCTTTTTTTGTTTTGTACGCTAGAATACAAACAAAAGGAAGGTTTATAAACAAAACAAAATAGGTAGCTAGGGTAGGTAGACTAGGTAGGTAGGTGGGTAGGGTAGGGTAGCGCAGGTAGGTATGTAGTCAGTTGACAGGAGCGAAGCTGCGGAGGACAACTAGTTATTAATAAATGATTAATTTTCGAAAGGTGATCTGAAAGATCACTGTCAGAGATAAGACCGATATTGTACTCTTATGATGTGGGTTACGATACCGTAGGCTCGCTTAGATGTATGTAGCCCTCTCACACTTGACTTAATGACCCCCGGGTTATAGAAATGACTTGACTGTACAGTTTTTAACCCCGGACGGAAAAAAAGGGGTGTTATAAGTTTTACGTGTGTAGATACCTGTGCATTTGTGTGTATGTGTATCTGTCTATGGCATGATAGCTCCTATACGGGTGAACCGATTTTGATTTCGTTCCGTTTTATTTGTTTGAATGGTGACTTTATCGAGAGTATTCTGAGCTATGTTTAATGAAAATCGGTTCAGCCGTTCAAAAATTATGGGCGTTTTACTGTTTAAATCGTGTGTTGGTTTTTGCAAGATATCGTGTCATAATGATGTGTTCAATGGATTATTGACCGATGTGTGTCTATTGTGTAGTGTAGCATTAAATAAAAATGTGTCGGATTTTTTTAAATTTACTTTTCAAAACGAGTAGTTTAGCAAAACGTTTGAAAACGTGTGCCAGCCCTGATTCACACCGTATACCGTGCAGGCAGTCAATTAAATAAAATTAAAAACTTAATTCGCACGAACGCGTGACGCACCAGTATTTGTTATACGCATTACTCTATATGAGCTACTTCTTCGTTGATACGTTTCACTTGTTAGAAGGTCAAAGTCATGAGTTGAACTGCCTTACTAAGATACTAGAGATATTCAACTGTATGGAAATGTATGGTGATCAATCAAGATCACTCTCATTTACAGTTTTTAATCAATTGGCTGTTACGGATTGATAAATCTTTAAAACGATGTTTACTACACAATTTAATGGTATTTTAATTACGTGGGATTCATTTTTTTTAATGACTTATCGTGTCTGAAATAGATCAGCTTCTGTAAACTTTCATAGCCAAAAAAGGTTTCTATGAATGCTCTCAACGAAAATTACCACACCTTTTTCTGTTAGGAGAAACAAAATAATAAATATTTTACCTTCATATTTGGAAGATAATCTAAGTACCACTATACCATATAAAGTATTAAATAGCTTCGCTGTCTACATAATCAAGGTTCACTAGATACTCAGTACAGTAACACCGTCAGGGTGTCAAACCCGTCAGCTACATAGCTCCACTCCACAGCCGTCAGTTGGGGCGGACGTCCTACATTTCGTTCGTCACCTACGCCGGACGCTTTACGAGATATCTGGCCGAATGTTTATAACTATAACAGATGTCATTTAATGGCAAATAAAAATTATTTGTTGGTGATAAATTTTGGGGTTTATTGTGTTTTGATATTGGAAGTTGCGTTAAAAAACCTTCATGATATGCTTTATTGAAGGTTATCTCTGATGCATTCTGTAAAGTCAGCCTCATGCGCAACTTTGCTGGTTGTTTTTTGAGCATTTCTACAAAACATGAATAACTACTTTCTGCCAGCTGAACCCAGAGGAACATTACACCGGGATGAAAAGTAGCCTGTGTGGTATTCCAGACTATAATCTATCACTGATCTAAATTTCATGCATATCCGTTCAGCTGTTCTGGTGTGATTGAGTAACAAACACTCATAAACTTTCGCCTTTATATTATTAGTGTGATTTATTAATTTATATTATTTTTAGCTAGCTTGGCAGAAGAGGTGTGACATCTTTTAAAAGTATGACTACAATGTAATAAATTACTCTTCTTCTGATCGATCTCCTTCAATCTCACTTTCATCAGTGCTTAACTAAATCAGAAGTTCTGAATCATTTAAATTTTACTTAGAAAGCGTTATAATAACTTTTAGCCCACATGAAAATTGTTGTAAGGGAAGATGCTCTCGGTATTAAAGTATCCTGTATCCTGATCCGGGACATGGCCTACTCATGCGCCATGTTTCATCTAAACCCGTTCAGCCGTTAAGACATGAAAATATAACAAACCTTTACACAGACACAGTTATTTTCGCATTTATATTATACTTGGTTCTGCCAGCGTAGTATTCGAAAATTATCCCAAGGGAACATATTTTCGGGACAAAAAGTATTCTATGTGCTATTCCAGACTACAATCTATTCCTGTGCCAAACTTGATTCAGGCCAGGTCAGGTTCAGTAGTTTTTGCGTGAAGCAGTAACAAAAACAAACACACCAACAAACTTTTTTTTGCCACATTCAACAGTGGCGACCACCAGAAAAGCTTCGAGGCAATGAAGCTCGACGAAGTCCTGGAGAATTAATTCTCCGACTGTCTTGGATCCCGCATCGAAACTAATCAGAAAAGAATAGCGGAGTAGTAGGAAAAAATACAAATTTCTAATTCCCTCCATATCAAGCAGGAGACAGAACATAAAAGGCCTAGAGGCACAAAGAGTCGTTTACAACTGGGGTAAGCTCAGTTGCCTAGCATCACGGATAAAAATTAACACTAACATTAATGGGTCCTAACATTGTGAGCTGTTATATTTGATCCCAATAATAGGTATAGCAAAAACGGTTGAATGCACGGAAATTTGTTCTACTTTCTACAAGGTCCGTATAGTAAAGAATTCTAAATACAGCCTGTACATTATCCAACAAAATATTGCGTTCATTCTGCCAAAGAATACACTGACATAAGATATGATGTGCAGATTGTACATATTCGCAGTCAGATGTAGAACACTGACATAAAAACTTTCGCCTATATAACATTAGTAGTATACTTAATAAGTATGGATTTTGACCTGCTTATCACTCTGCCTATACAATAAAAGTCCAACGTTCACGTATCCTACATGCCTCACCTCTATACCTAACCCTTAGCTCAACTGATATCAGTGACAATTAGTTTTCCTTACCGTACTTGCCATTGGCAGTGTCGTCTGTCGTTATCAACTACGCAAAGTAACATGATGGAGACATCGGTAACAGAGTTAATCGACTAATGTATCGGGCCTTCAAATGCACTTCGACTGTGAATCTGTGACGTAGACTGTCCTTTGTTTTTGACGATAGTGGAGGAAAGTCAATGCATAGAAGAGAAGTGGGTTGGAAAATGCTTAAAATAATTATTGATAGGCTTACATTTGATCACCATTTTACCTGACGCAAGGCGATCGATGATGGAGCAAGAATGCCTAGAAGTAACCTCTTGCTTGAGTTAAAGACATTATAGATAACTATCAGAAAACACAGACTCCGGGAACTCCACTCGTTAGCTGTACGCACAATCAAAATAATCCCAAAACGTTTACGTATGATGGGTTGGATGTAGATCACAACGGTGGCGCATCGCCTTACCTACGTGTTGTTGGCTGTCGATGCCATGAAAGTGGCATAGTTAGTTAGGTTCAGAAAAATCTAAATGATTGTCTTGCTAGCAACTTGAAGATCCAGAATAAATCTTGCGCTCTAGACGAAATGTTATTAACTGAACTACTAAAAGACAGATATTTCATATTTTTTTAACCTATTTTTAAAAGGTGGAGGTTATCAATGCGATCGTATTTCTTTTTCATGTTTTATACCTCAGAACTAAGAGAGTAAATATAACAAACAAATAACAAACAAATTATTTATTTATTTCTTCATGAATAAGAGACAACCATACAAAATAACTTAATAACAAACACACAATAGACAAAAATCATTCAAAGTAATTTTGACAATAAAAATTAGGCAGATCAACAGTTGGAGAATGTGAAAAGGTAGATTGTAAAAATGGTTTGGTTGTCTTTGGAGTGATTCGCCCTCTCCCCTCGTACTGGTATAAAACTGTATCACGAGCGGATAGTCTTCCTCAACCTTAGAACAACGGATTCCCACAAGATTCCAGTTACAGTTACACATAATTAGGTAGATTTATTACTTAATGTACAGGTAGGTAAATAAATAACAATAAATAACTTTTTACTAGGTAAACCTATTTTGATCTTTTTTATTTGAAAGCTGGTGCTTGTCATGTGGCCCCTTTATAAATTTCATCAAGATCTGGTGAAGGATTTCGGAGGTATACAACAGAACTCTTCAATAAATAACGGCGAATCAATCGGGATTGCTGTAATCTTTTCAGGGTGCAAGTTTTTTAAATCAAACATCTCGTCTTTCACTTAACGCATAATTAACGACCCGCTTCATAAAAGCTAAAACAATTGAAACCTCCCTTGCCTTGTACCCACGAATTAAAATACTTTCACCTTCATCTACCATTATTATGCACAAGCAAACGGAAGTACAGAATAGAACCAAGTACTTTGTACAGGAAACTACATAATAGATAATGTAAAGTATTTGAATATAACTTCTCAACATTATTCCGTAATGTATGGTATGTCCATTTGCCATAATATGTCTGTTTTGCATTTACAAACAGTGATAGCCTTGACCGGCGATGAGTGACCTTAGACCTAGGCGGTACGAGTAATCCACAATAATATATAAATTTGTATGTATATATTTTAACAGTTACTGACGGAAAAGGACGTCTGCAAGTTTCCCGTTGACAGGTATAATAATAATAATAGGCCTTTTACAGTAGTACATTATTTGCTAGGACCTAAAACATATGTAATGTAAATGGTAGGTTGTCACTAAAACTTGGTCCTTCCTAGAAATTGATCCAAAGACTTTTTTTTAGTGTGGCACTTATGGACATCTGAAGAAAACCTTTTTGGACACCCATCTCAAATCTCTAAGGTTTTTTCATTATGAATTTCTTAGTAGCATCCCGAAGTTTGTGGTGTGATACCACCATGCCTCAGAAAGCACATTAAGACGACGAATAACGCCAACGCCCTTGAGGGAACAAAACGCGCACTCGTTTCACACCCGCGCGACTCAAAATTTAGTGGTTTTTTGTACTTTCGTTATTATTCTATGACTTAATAAAAAGCCTCAGATCAAAATGTAGATAATTAAATTGTCTTTGAGATGGTGTCGATTTCATTAAAATACGCCCAGCGTTTTTGGTGCGATTGTCGTGTTTTTGTCCGTTATAGACATAACTTTACAAATTAATTGCACTATGTTATGCGAATAAAACTCAAATATCTTGTAGATCAAATTATTGAGAAAACGGTCTTACATAACATATATTTTTTGCAAAAAATTACGACTAGCCGTTTAGAAGTGATTCTAATTTTAAAATCAGCTACTCAGGGGTATCCGCGCATTAAGCCGTGTTGGTCCTAAGCCTGATCTCTCTCCGGTCGTGTCGGTTTGCCGTTCCAACAGACTATGAGAGTGAGGGAACAGAGTGTGCATAAGTGTGTGCACATTTATGCACTATGATAATTATCTCCCACGCCGATGGCTAGTCTCCACAAATATTGACACGCAACGGGTTTTGATACGGTTCAATAATAGAGAGTGATAAACAAGAAAGTTTGTGTATTCAATTTATTCCGTGCGAAGCCAAAATCTCTAGGGAGTAAAAAGGAAAGTTGCTGTCTGCCTCAGTCTGTTTTGCCACTAACTTCTTCTTGATCACGCAACAGATTTTGATACGGTTTTCACTAATTGAAAGACTGATAAACGAGGAATTTCATGTATATAATTATTATTATGGATCAAGTGCCTGGGCAATTTAAAAATGCCCAATATTAGTAGGCAATATGACAAAAACTATTGAAATAATTAAATTGACCGGGATTTCTGAATAATCACTTATTGGATTTAAAAGATTTGTATTTTTTAATAATTTTAATGTTAATTTATTTATTTAAAGTTCATGTACAATAGTGGTACATAGGCGCACTTAATGCCACAAGGCATTCTCTACCAGTCAACCTTTGACTTTAATGTTGACATTGGTTTTAAATATAGAATAGGTAAGTACGATTACTCTTTAAGCAACAAAGTCGACGGTCTCCTATTTCTATCTGCAAGGTCTAAAATAACCTAACATGTAAAACGCTTTGCTCGCTCACTTCAGATTTCGTTCACTCCTGGACTAATTCATTGACCATAATTATCGAATTTCGCAACCGTTACGTATGTTCATAATAAACAGTGTGATTAATATAGAAGTTTAAATCAGTATTCATTACATTTATACCGATTTGACTTGACTGGATTAATAATGCACGGGCATTATAAATAGTGCCCTGATTAATAACTTAGACATATAATTTATTCCATGTGAAGTCAAAATCTCTAAGTAGTAAAAAACGAAGTCGCTGTTTGTCTCAGTCTGATTCTTCGCAAACTTCTTCCAAACCACGAAACGGATAGTGACACGGTTAACACTAAAAGAAAGAGCGATAAACGAGAAAGGTTTGTGTACATCATTAGTCACGTGAGAAGCCGAGGTGGGTCGCTAGTACTGCTGATATAAAAAATGTGAAATTTTGTACTGTGTGTGTTTCAATCACGCAAAAACAGCCAAACGGATTTGGATGGAATTTTGAACACAAATAGTTTATTACCTGGATTAACATATAGTACACTTGATATCCTGATAACCCTGTATAATTATTGGGATGATAAAATACTTTAGAAGCGGGCGAAGCCACGTAAACTAAGTATAAAAAGTTAATGTCCCACAACAAGCAATGTACTTAATGTTGCAAAAATAAAATTGGCGTCAAGGAAATGAAAGATATTCGTTTCAAGTATAACCGATACTTTGATGTCAGTCGCCTAGTTAATAGTTAATTTCCTGTTTTAGAAAGACATTGTGAAATAAGGTGTTTTGTTATGTCACATTTTACTTGACTTTGTTTAACTTTAGGATATTTTTACTATTGATAAAAATATATTGCATTTGACCACTATTTCGCGATGATGTGTGACGCAAACACTTTTTTAATACTTAATTGTGCGTACAGCTTAGGAACAGAAGGCCCTTCCATATTTCTAGAAATAACTTATTCTTTCTTCACTTAAAGGCACCCATATTATACATTCTTTCAGGAAACACAGACTACGGAAGGGAATTTCGTTCCTAAGCAGTACGCACAATGAAAGTATTCACAAAATGTTTGCGTTTGATGATGCCTACCATACATATAAAGATGACACGTCGCCATAAGTCTTGTAGTCTGATCATGGAACGGACTTGGCAAAATAAAACTGCAATTCTAAAGCAAACTCGACAAAAGTAAATCGTTAGAAAACTGGCAAGTTATCGACGATGTTCAAAGCCTTGGAGTTTTGACTCCACCAATGCATCGTTTCCAATATGGTGCCATTTAACAAGCTTTTATTTAACTTGCAATGTATGTATGTATGTAAGTGTGTTGGGTCAAATCTTGTAAGTGAATTTTAAAGCAGTTATCCTCCACCAAAATGAAATTTTGCATACACGTTTAGTTTGGATGACAATGCATGGTTGGCTAAGTGACGTCATTTTGAATCCAATATGGCGGACGACCCAAGATGTCGGACTAGTTATTT
This sequence comes from Orthosia gracilis, assembly GCA_947562075.1. Lineage (NCBI taxonomy): Eukaryota > Metazoa > Arthropoda > Insecta > Lepidoptera > Noctuidae > Orthosia > Orthosia gracilis. The sequence goes on from OX387265.1 coordinate 11,841,458, forward strand.
TTTGTGCACTGCATGATATGGGTAACAAATGAAAGGGTTTGCTGAGAAGAATACGAAAAAAGCTTGTTTAAAAGGTTTTGTAATTAATAAATTTTTCCTTCTCCACTTTATTACAATAAAAACGCTACAGGATTTTATTTAGTATTATTTTCAGAAAATCAATATAAATCTATTGTTTTTCGTGATATCCGAAACTCGCAGATTTCGTTCAATTAACTTAAAGAATAAGCGATGCCCTTCGAAAGTGTTAGAAAGAGACATTGTTCGTCTCCTCGTGACATCTCGATATTTTGTAACGAACTAAGAGCACGGAATTGACTAGAACCGACATTATTAATAATAACTAGCTTTTCCCTGCAGTTTCACTTCCGTTGGTTATATAGGAACCGCGCATTTTTTTCTGGCTTAAATCCCTGTGATAGACATACAGTTAAAGATAAAAAAAATAAAAATAAAATTGTCGGGTTGGTACTTTCAGAGATTTTACCTTTATATAATATTAGATATTAGTTAAGATATTCTGTACCTTACCGTATGCGCAATTTACACAGTGATACCCATTGTCAGACTGGATTGTCACAATCTGTCATTTTTCATGAGTCAACGGTACCACTCAGTGACACGCTTGGTTTGTATGTAAAGTTTTGACATTGCCAACTCTAGCAGTGGCCGCAGAGGCGTCGCCATGCTCTGTGGCAACGAATATCCAAAACAGCTAGGACCTGCTCCCTATAAACTCAATTATCGGAAATATTCTATGTTGCTGTCTTTTTGCTTACAAAAGAAAACATTGACATTCATTGATGGTTCATTTCATGATTGTTGTCGTTGTTATGCTACTGTGGTAACAATGTAGTTTCTATTTAACCGACTTAAAAAAGGGAAGTTCTTTCGTCAGTATGTTTTGTTAAGTTTTTATTTGGTGTTACCACATACTTCTGGGCCGCCCTGAAGTTGGCTTTCCGATGCGCAAGGCACGAAACGGTGCTGTTTTTGTAATAGATTTACTACTGCGCAGCTATTGTAGCCGACTTCAGGTCGGCCATGAAGTTTGGCGAGAACTATAGCAGCTTCTGCAAGCGGCTTCGCCCGCGTGAATGTCGATAATTACCCCAAGGAAACATTTTCCTGGGTTAAAAAGTATACTATGTGCTATTCCAAGCTATAATCTATCTCTGTGCCAAATTTCATCCAGATCAGTCCAGCCGTTTGAGCGTGTAGAAGTAACAAAGATACAATCACACACACACACACACACTTACAAACTTTCACCTTTATAATATAAGTGTGATAAATATTTTGAATTGAACTAATTATGTGTTTTAATTAAATAAGAGTAATAATTTAATTTACATACATAAATTATGTATTTTTTTTAAATTATTTATCATCATCGCAGTCAAAGTCAAATATATTTATTCAACTAGGCCAATAAGCGGCACTTTTGAACGTCAAATAATTAAAAATTAAATTTACAAGTAAAATAATAAGAATTGATTCTACCGTGCATTCGGAAAAGTAATTTCTTATGAAGAAGAACGCACAAGAAACTCCATACTTACTCTTTTTTTTTAAAATATGTGTTTTACAATATTTACATAAGTACATCCTTACTTATGTGAATGTAAGTTTGTTTGTTACGCTTTCACGCAAAAACTACTGAACCGATCATCGTGATTTTTGTACATATATTCTTGGAGGTATAAGAAGTAACATAGGATACTTTTCAATAAAAAAAAAAATATGGCTTCACTGCGAGCGATGCCGCAGGTAAAAGCTAGTACATTAATAAATTCATATATTCATCACATCGTAACATCATTACATATCATTCATTACATCGGTCGAACACTATGTTATCAGGTAGTGTACCTTGGGAGGGTTGGTGAATGTCATGCCGGTTTTCTCACGATGTTTTCCTTTACAGTTTATGCCTAACTGAGTTCGAAACAACGAATAAATAAAATCCATAATTTATTAACCATTAAATACTGCACAAAAATCAAAGATCTGCTAAAACCGAACAAAAGTTGAATGTTTAATGGTATTTTGACAGATCCGCTCGTGATCCGCTTACGACGCGACGTCTCATAGCTGGGGCATAGATAATATAATGCTAGGTACCTACGGCTTGGGACCTCCATTAACGACCACATAATAAGATGTAGGAAATATCACAAGAATCAACCGTCAAACTTTGAGTTTGAATCTTTGTTTCAAATATACGACGTTAGGTTTACGGAGATTTTTCACTTTTAGGATTATGTAGACTAGGTCTAGGAGAAAATGAATCCATGTCATGATGGAGCATGGAGTTCTGTCAATTGATGTCCCGTATTTATTGGAAAAATAAGTTGCAGCAGTGTACTAGATTTTACCGTGCATATTTCTGGTATAGCTTATGAGACTCGACGATAGTGTAGCTTTTTAGGGTTCCGTAACCGAAGGGTCCAAACGTAGCCCTATTGCTGTCACTCACGTGTCTGTCTGTCCGTCGTCTGTCACACAGGTGTAACAGCCAAACGATTGGAGCTACAGTCTTCAAATTACAGTATAAGTATCTTGTTGACACAAAGCCATTCAAATTGTCATATTTTTTTTTAAATATTGTAATGGGTACAGCTAAAGGGCATGATTTTTTTTTTGACCTGCCCCTTCTTGTGAGGGTTATCGTTATATAGAGCTCGTGAGTAGATAAACACTGTAATTGTTATTTAAAAAAAAATATTGGTAAACAAAGGAATGAGAAGCCACCAAAAGCAGTTACAATATTTTATTCCGTACAATTTTAAACTCCCCATTGACCTATGAACTTGAAATTTGGTGATAATGTTTATTGTTACGTATATTTCACTAACAAATACCAATAATAAAATAATAAAATGTTTATTGGTACAAAAAAAATGGTTACAATAATAACTGTTCACATAAGTATACAGCTATATTGTAGGAAATACATTGTAACCATTGGTTAATCAACCCTGCCTCTCAAATTAGGGCAACCTGTATCTTGTGAGACAGTATTCGGGTAAGTTTTTGCAGTTTTTAAACAAAAGGTACTACATAGTCATCGCTATCACAATGTATTATTATTAAACAATTTAAAAATAAACCAATATATTGAAAAATCTGATTTTTCTTTGAAAATTTTCCCATTTTTCCTATTAACTTTAGTTTGCGGTTTGAAACCTAAATGTGCGACGCCTAACACACAATTGGCCGGTTTTTTTTTTATAATAAATGAATTTACGCGATTGAACCAGTAGGTAGGCATAGCCAGAGATTATTTTCAACAAACTCGTCAAGCAACTCTGAAAAACTTGCGCAAAGGGGACATAATGTTGCGCATCTACTCTGCAACTTTGTTTTTAATAAACACGGGGCTCGATAGCCCCGGGTACCTAAAAGCTAGCTAGCTTTCAATAAAATAAAGCATGAAAAATCTCTAATAGAACACAGCTTAACTCAAAGTTGATTTTTCTCCCAACAAACCTTTGAGTAACAGAGAAAAATCAAAACAGAGAGATGGTGTAATATCGACAGATACTTATAGAACCTTTGACGCGGTACTTCCACTCTCACAGGTCCATATTTTTCTTATGGTACTTGGAGAGATAAGCCGATTTACAAATGTCGGTGACCTTCAGATTTGTACGTCGTAAGAACCTTTAGGATTAGGATGTTTTGAGGCCGCTCTTTTTGCCCTTAAACGTATGATGTCCGTGAAAGTAGTGTTTGCTAACATACATACAAAAACTCAATATGCCTTTATCCCATGGGGTAGGCAGAAACTACAGAACGTCACCTGCTTCAATCCTTACATACTCCTATACTAGTATTTAGATAGAGTTTTATTAGCTTCTGCCAGCGGCTCCATTCACGTGTAAGTTGGTAATTATCCCAAAGGAAGTTAACTTATTACTACCCGGATGAAAAGCTGAACCAAAATATCTATAAGTACCAAAACTTATCTAAAATCAATAATCAGGTTTAGGAGTTAAACTTAACAAGCAAGCTGACAGACATAGTTATTTTCGCATGCATAATATTGGTACGGATCTCTCTGGGATCCAGTTCTGTTACGTTTTCTTTAACACATTTTTAATTAGCGGCTTTATACGTCTTTGTTTTATCAACTTGTCTAATCTTTTCCCAATTGTGTTGTGATCGGCTTCCAGTCCATCCATTATGTAGCCGAATACCAGAATTTTATATATGGCGAAAGCCTGTCTAACCTCCACAGCCCAGTAACTAGGTACTAATACTAGCATACAGATGCCTCATCCCATACAAATAAACCGTGGCGACGAGACCAGAGTTTTTCGTTTGATTAAACTAATTATTTTTCTAAGAACTTCGATCGCTTTTGGTCCCGTTCCACGGATATAGATTGTGTTGCAAGTTAAAGAGTTTACTTGGTTCGTGAATACTTTTTTTAAATACAGCTACGATTTGTTTTATAGTATTTTTTTGTACGTTTTTACAGTGTCATTGTACCGAAATGTATTACAAAACAAATTTAAAAAATCGTGTGCATGCCTCAAAAATTTAAAACCGCGCCATCATTTGGAATAAATTATAAATGATTCATTCAAATAATCTTTGAAATGTGAACTAAGAGCCCAATATTCCTTAATTTTGGGCTCTTAATGAACGAATAAAAGAACATATATTTTTATGATCGTGTCTAGAAAATCTCAATATTTCACGAAACTCAATAACAAATCGAAGTTTATCACGCCATGTAGTGCAATTTATTTGAATCAAATTTAATTTCTTCGCGTTGTGCTTCCGTGCCCTTGGAAATACTGCTATTCGATTTTCTTATTCTTCGGTGAATGAATATATGCGTAAGATTATGTAAGTAAGTACAACCAGTTACGTACTATTCAATCGACTCTCCTTAGTAAAAACACGACTTTGTAACCAAGTTCACCGATTTAAGCTCAAAGCGTTTTTATAGCTTTAGCTCCCAGAATCAGATACCGCCTTCTCTCAGTCTTCCGTCGGTAATAAACACCGTTTTTAAGATAATCGAACACAAAGCAAGTACAGAGTGATTCGTGTATCGGTTCACAGTCCAACGCGTCCGCTTTAGACCAAAATGTTGCCAAATACATGAATTTGTAAAGGTTTGGGAGTAAATAAATCATTTCTGAATGTTAGGTCTGACGTTGATAGCAAGCCTTTATTTTATGTTAGTTACGAGTACTCATCGTTATTAGATATTCAGTATTCAGGCCCAGTTTCCCAGCCGCTTGTTACATTTCGAATTAGCTGACAATTTGTCACAAATTATCCGACCGTCAGTTGTCAGTGGGTTTCTCAAAACCGAATCACCGAAAAATTACGTAATCGCTTGTTACATTGAATAATCTGCATCAATTTATTTCGGTTGGCTTATTTAGCTGGTATTCATTCACTACTGTAACGTAATCAGGAACTTTAAATAGTATTTTATCTTGAGCGGCTGGGTTGGTGTAACCGCCAATTTAAGCAAACCTCACCAGGGACGGTTTTTGGATGGCTAAACACGTTTTTTTTGGTTTACTTGTTTTTGGATAGGTCGACCCAGCACAGTTTAATGGGATGGGTGACCTTCTTTTATGTTTCTCTTGTTTTTGGATGGCTGACCCCGCCAGCAAAGCAAAAGCTTTGATTTTCTATGTATTCTTTACTGTTACTTTTTGCGTCATGAGTTTACGCTTTAAAAATCTGGCAGGTTTAGCAAACAAAACTAATAGTATCATAGCACGCTTCCCAACCTCCGAAGGCAAATATATACTAGTAGACAGACATATACGTACCTAAAAAATGGCGCACCGAAAGTTCATAAACTCATCAACACTGAAAAGTATACGCCAAAGATTGAAACGTATCTTAGTTCAACGCTGAGATTTTAATTCCAGGAAGATAGGATGAAAAGAACTTTTCAACTTACTTTAAAAAAAGAGAGGTGTCTTATGAACATCCGGTGGGAACGAAGTTAGGTTAATTAAATTTACAATCTTTCAGTTTCGTAAATTATGACGAAACTGAAATAACAACAACACAGCTAATTCTCAGTGTAAACACACAATAGCAGCTGCTAGCGTAGGTACTATATTTATATACTATGTACTAGTCAGCGCGTGCTCGTACGTCTTCAGTTTTTATCGTGCGCCTCCGGCTCTCTCCTCGGGGAGACCTTTTGTGCGGATCTTCGCTTTTACTATCCTGCATACTCGTACAGCACGCTGTGCCTTGCACAATTTATCATGTACAAATGATTATTTATATTTATTAATATTAATAATAAAGGGTATTTAAACGTTGAAGTTATAAATATTTCTGCATATTCTTAAAATTGAAGGCAAGCTGAATCGATTGCAAAAAGTTTTAGTTTCCTAGAAGATCGGGCAGTGCCTCAAAAATCAAGAAGATGCAAGAAGGTATCGGTAATTGGTGTCGTTTTTTTCATTGTTACACTTTTTTTGGTCTAGCCCCTCAGCCAGCAAACAAATCATTACTATAACGTGCGATTAGGAACTCTACTCGTATTTCAAAAATAGAATGTTCTCTTTGAGCAAAACTTACCTACATCTAATAAAAAAAGAGAAGAGTTTTTTTTACCATTTTTAATGCCTTACCTATTGCCACAGATAATATAATACAGTCTATTGCTAATCGATAGGTACTTAAGTACTTGTGACTTAGCCCCTTTAACCATCTCGCTGACTAGCTAATCTTCATACCAAAACACAGTGCTCACATCACAGTAATATTATAAAGGCGAAAGTTTGCGAGTGTGTTTGTATGTTTGTTACTTCTTCACACTCAAACGGCTAAACGAATCTGAATTAAATTTGGCACAGAGACAGATTATAGTCAGGAATAGCACATAGGCTACTTTTCATCCCGGTATAATGTTCCCTTGGGTTAAGAAAACCCCTTTTCAAGCAGGCCAAGCCACTGGCAGTAGCTATTTGGAAATAAGGGATCATTATTTATCTGTCATCATCCATACTCATGCACTTATCCCAATATATTTAGCGTCTGCGTAGCATTTTTCTTCTTCTTCCATATAAAGAAACACACACACATACATCACATGTATCCTAATACGGTCAGTATACTAGCCATACTGTCATCTTTCACACAATCTTCCGCTCAGATCATCCGCTACACTTACACCCATTCACACTCATAATCAAACCTTTCCTCACATTTCTCATTAATCATTTATTTGTCTATTCGCAAAAAAAACTACAGAAAGAATGAATAAACTTAACCAAAAATAGACAATCGAAGTTTAAAAAATGCGAATCTGCAAAAAAAAACAAAACAAATCTTTACCTTCCATTTAAAATTCGGGAGAGATCGAAAGTGGTCACTTCACACACAATTAGGCGTGGTGCCCACTGCAGGACAAAAGCGTCCCTTATCACCGAGCGAGCCACTGCTTTCTGCTAGCCTCACCTCGGGTTTATAGCCGTATGGATGGGGGCCATTAAGTTAGCGGTCGGCGTCTGTGTAATTTTAGTTTCATGGTCTTGCATTGGTTTGATTTTATTGACAATAGCAGAGATTTTCATATTACTGCAGTAACGAATTTCATTGATTTTGGCATTTCCATTTTCATGGCTTTTGGTCTGATTAAATATACTACTATCATACCACTTTATTGTGAAATTTTCTATGGTTAGAAGACGTTTGAATTTGGAATGATTGTTAATCAATCATTCAAAAGTCATCACGCCTCTATGGCTAAACGAATTTTAATGATACTTGGCACACGAGTAGACCATGACCTGCATTAGGATATATTGCACTTTTTTATCTCGGTAGTACGTTTCCCTTGAATAATTACCAACTTTGTCGCGGGTGATGCTAATATTAGGTACATGTATACTTTATGCATGCTTGCACCTTAGCCACTCCATCCGTACTACTACTAATTAACAAGTGAATTCGTCATTATTGAATTCAATTACCATTTTCTGCTACATTATAATTTTTGATATAAGTAGTTTCAAGTTTGACTTTTATCGCCACAGTAGTAAGAACTTCTTGGGAAATACAATGCAAACATCAAACATCACTAAGCGCTCATCACTCTGCTCTCGTGGCCCCAATCGTTTTGTATGACTCTATCAGCGGTACATAGCGTGTAAATTAGACCTCTGCTACATTACCCACGCTATGCCTGTAACGCCTGACCTTAGTAACACGACTGTGGACTATGGCGCGGAAAATATATCTACATTTTTGTTAACTTTACACTTTTTGAGCAGAGCGGTTATTTAGGGCTAAATATTATTATGTTGGTATAACAGCGATTGAGTTTACATTCAGTCTGGTCGAAGCACAAAATTTAATTTAATTTTGAAAATGGAATCATCGATGACGAATAAGTCCTTATAGTGCTGATACACGTCCGGATTTGGTACGGCCGGATCACGGATTTGTGGGCGGAGTTAGTCCGGCCGTACAATATCTTAGCGTGTGTAGAGTAGTCCACCGGACATTGTTATTATTAATTGAGTCCGTCTCTCTGCGCTTGTTTTTACATCGGATATGGTCTGCTCCGTACCAATTCCGGACATGTGTACGGTTGTCGGCTGGTTGAGCCGTACCAACTACGACTAGCGTCGAAAAAATCCTCGATTTATGGGCGATCTACTGGTTTTGGTTATTGTCTCCCTATATTTTTACATTCAAGTTAGTCATAAATAAAAATGGGAAATATTGTTCTAAGTACGGCAACACTAGGATTTGTGGGTGGAGTTCCGCCCGCACCATATCCGAGCGTGTGTAAGCGAGAACGGATTTGTGGGCGGGTTAGTCCGGCCGTACCAAATCCATATCGTGTGTTAGCACTATTGAGATGATATTGGAACGCATGTATTAATGTATTTTCTATATTTATAATAGATTTGAAATATGAGTCGAACTCTCGTGTTGTTGTAAGAGGAGCTCGTGGCTAAATAATACAACTGTTCGGTTCGATCTCCAAGGCTAAGCAACGCTTGCGGAAGTCGGTCCGTTTTTTTTTTTTTTTTTTATTTTATTTATTGTATATAGGCTCGCGCTTGACCACTATCTCACCTGATGGTAAGCGATGATGTGGTCGACGGTGAAGCACGCTTGCCTAGAAGTAACCTATTCACTCTTGACTTAAAGACCCCTAGATTGTAGCTATCGGGAAACACAGACTCCGGCAGGGAATTCCACTCCTTAGCTGTACGCATAATAAAAGTGTCCCCAAAACGTTTTGTGCGTATGGGTGGGATGTCCACCATGTACCGATGACGCATCGCCGTGCGTCTGGTTGTCCGATGATGGAACGGGCTGGGCGGAATTAAATCATGCAATTCCATCACACACTCCCCGAAATGTAACCGTGGATGGGTGACCGGTGATCCGTTATAAACTTTGGAAACCATGCTATGCCTTTGGTCCCGGCTGTCTTTTATATATCTTTGACGGTCGTAACGGAGGTCAGATAAAGCTTAAAAAAATTCTCCATGTAAAATGCTGGTTCTAAGCTGCATCCGGTTGGACTGACATCCTACCCCAACAGTTTGAAAACTGAACTGAACAAGCTACGCAGATCGATCTAACTCGATGTTTTGTATTCTCTATATCCAGTCATTGGACGCGAAACTATCAATATGAATGTAGATATGATGTAATGGTGCAGCCGCGAGATACTGTCTATGATTATAAGTCGAGTACTAGTCAAGTCAAATCGGGCAATGTTATGAATACTGATTTAAACTTCTATATTTATCACATTGTCTGATCATTATGAATGTTGCTACGTAACGGTTGGACAATGCGATAACTATGCGCAATGAATTAGTCCAAGAGCGAGCGAAGCCAGCTCGGGCGCTTAGGGAGTAGAAACCCTGACACGGATAGGTTAGGTTCGAAGAAGATGACGGGAGCTGAAACGAGTGAATTCAGCTTCCGTCATCTCCTTCATGTTAGGTTACTTGAGACCCTGCAGTCAGCCGCGCACAGCGGAGCTTCGTCGACATTGTTGCTTAAATAGTAATCGTACTAACAAGAAAGAAGAGAAAGAAAAAACGTTTATTTGCGCCAGGCACGACGCATACCATAAAAAAAAAACAAGGAAAACTTAAAATACAAATACAGAGTATGCGTCACAACCACGCAAAACGGTCATCGCTCAGCATAATGCTGGGACTCACGTGCAAGACAGAGCCACAGCGCTGGTCACCCTATTCTATATTAAAACCAATGTCAACATTAAAATAATTTAATAAAGCACATATTTTTATATACTCATTCAATATTACTACTGTGAATTTTTCACATATACAAAAGCAACCATTTAGCTAGCAGGGGGACAATTGACTCTAACAAAAATTTGCAATTAAAAGCTTAATTTCACGCAAATGCAAACCTCCCCTGGATCGAAAGATGGTTTTAACACACCCTAATATTATTTTTGAATGGCCGTTCCAACGATATCCCATACATTGGGAAAGACGAGAAAAAAAAAATCTTACTTTACGTGTACAGGAAGTAAACAAAATAATTTTCACATTTTTATTTTACTTCTTTGTCGGCGTGATTAATATGTATATCCTTGCCAAATTATTGCTTTCCAATACTAAGAGTCTCTGAGATAAGCTGCGGACGGACGGACGGACGGACATGGCGAAACTATAAGGCTTCCTTGTTGTCTACGGAACCCTAAAAACAGACTCTTCTATTTTTGTACTTTTTATTTTTGTTTTGTTTGTCTTTTATTTGTGCGTTTAATTATTTTCGCCTTTGAGTGTAATTTCTTTCTTATACGATGAATTACAGCTGTAATCAACGGGAAAAGCCTTCACGTGTGATGTCATCCCTACTCATCGTCAAACGCACTTTAGGCAATCATCCAAGACACCACTGATACCTTGTCTTCCTTATTTAGCTTAAGAGAACCGCCATGGTATTTTATATCCAATTTTAGGATGTGAATAACGCTGTGTCTTTGGTGATAGGGTACATCTAAAAATGTGCTGGAACCTATTTGCAAGTTTAATAAGAAATAAGATTGTCTTATTAATGTTATTAGATTTAAATAAAAGTTGTTTCAGTTAATAGGTTGCCTGGAAGAGATGGCGAAACGAGATAAGCCCGCCTGTTGTATGTTTGTCTTAATTTTACGGTTTCTACATGTATAGTTTTTATATTGGTGTAAAAAGAATGCATTTGAAGCAGTCTCAAACTGCTACCTTCTATTGTATGTTGAAGCACTAGAAATCTTGTCTATTGGACATAACTCAACTTCATTCGAAGAATTTACCAAAAAAAAAATCATTAGAATACTGCCCACAAACCTTAACTATCCTTACTAATATTATAAATGTGAATGTAAGTTTATTTGTTACGTTTTCACGCAAAAACTACTGAACCGATCATCATGAAACTTTGTACATATATTCTTGGAGGTATTAGAAGTAACATAGGATACTTTTTATTAAAAAAAAGTAATAATTAATGGCTTCACTGCGAGCGAAGCCGCGGGTAAAAGCTACTAAATAATAAACGTTTAATATAAAGACTCTTTTGGACCTCCCCTCGTTCAAACAATTCTGGTCATGGACTTAAACTTGTGCCGCATAAGCAGTATCTTCATATCCAACAGTTGCAAATATGACAACGATAATGTGAATAATTTTTATCCGTTTCAAAAACTCTCTCTAAACAATTCCTAGTCGAATGAATTAGCAAAACGTCGCAAACGTGACTACGGGATCAATGGCCGCTGGTAGTGTAGTTAATTAAAATTAAAAGTTTACTTTTTATCGTTTAATCGTGAGTAGACATCAATACTTATCACGTCTGCGGGGTTTCGCTTGATAATTTAATTTGACCATGAATGGGAATTCAATTATAAAATATCTTAAAAACACTACTTTACCGGTGAAAAGTTTAGAATGGGGAAGGGGCATGCGTGTGGGTCCACTACCAGATAAACTGTGAGCGAATAACTTAGCCTGAATCGGTAGCACATATAATCTTGGCTCAAAAAGATTGAGCGTTGTTTTCAATGTAAAAATGGTATGTTTGCTTGTGGAAATAAATAGTTTGTGTTTTTTTTACAGTTTTATTTATTGGCTCGTTTTTGACCACAATGACACCTGATGGTAAGATATTCTAAGAGCACGCTTGCCTAGAAGTAACTTATTCACTATTGACTTACAGAGGTTGTAGCTATCAAGAAACAGAAACACAGACTCCGGCAGGGAATTCCTCTCTCTAGCATACTGTAGGTTTGCACAATGTGCTTTATAAGGAAATCGATGCTTGATTACTATTCTATAACAACGATGTTATCATTTCCACTGGTTGGTTTCATAGTGCGTCGTAAACACATGCTGCTTGGGCGATGTCAGTCGTTCATCTAGCCTATACTGCCTAGCTAGTGCTGACCTAGACATTATTTAGTGCAATTGTAGAGCGGCCTCTTGCTAGGCCGATGATGTTCGCAGGCAGACTATTAGCAGCTGAATAAAAGTAAACGCAGGTCGAGCTTAATGGCGTTCAATTGAGAGACATTGTGTCCTGCAGAAGACTCAGACAAAATAAATGTTATTTAGCAGAAGAGGCACACAATATCTCATGCAAAAACACGATCAACAAACAAAAATTTTAATAAAAAACCCGACTACGACCTTTTTTTAGGCCTATGTTACCCGGGTCATAATAACGAATCGATTGACAACTTATTCATCAAAATCGGATGAGTATTTTAGGCGATAAGGAGGAACACACGTAAATACAAACATTCATCTATACATATAAATAAAATTGGAGTGTCTATTTGTAATATTGAAATAACCGTTTTTTACTACATGTATGTGAATATATATACGGTACATACACTAAAATAACATTTTTTACAATTTTTGTCTGTCTGTCTGCCTGTCTATTTGTTCCGGCTAATCTCTGAAATGGCTGGAACGATTTTGACGGGACTTTTATTGGCAGTTAGCTGATGTAATAAGGAGTAACTTAAGCTACGTTTATGTTAGAAAAATTCTTTTATTTAAGAAATTTGTTAGGCGTTTTTCCAATTTTAATGTAGCCACTGACACTCGCAGGGTTAAGACGAGTCGATTGACGTAAGAATCATCAAAATCGGCAAACGCGTTTCGTCTCTAGAACGCCACATAGGAACAAACATACATACATACACTGATAAACACATTACCCTCCTTCGGCAGTCGGGTAAGAAGTGATCCACTTTGTTATCTGTTTGTCCGTCTGTCAAGACCTTTTTCTCAGGAACGCGTGGAAGTAATAAGTTGAAATAAATATCAAAATCATGTGGTCAGAATAAACCGGGAGTTTCGTTTTCTTCCTCTAAAAGTTACAATGTTGTTGTAATGTTACTTCAGTTACAATGTCTTCTGCGTGTGCGGATTATTTTATTTTATTATGATTGAAAACCGTACAGCTAATAACAAGGCATGCTTACTCATATTCTAATAAAATGAAGGCCTATTACAAGTTTCCACAGACAGTACAACATGTTCTTTTTCATATTTTTCAATCATTATTCTTTTTGATTGTTCCCTATATACTTCATAACAATGGACTTTTATGACGTGGTATAGTTTCAATAAACACGCTAGGTTAAACAATAATGTCTGGAACATTGTTGTTTATGAAGTTGTTCTATGATAAAACTGCAGTGGCCTATATGGAAACCACTTAATCGGTTGCACTCGTCATTTGCACTATAGTGGACTTAATTAATGCCAGCGACGCGGACGCTGCAATTAACGTGGTCACCTACTACACCCAAACTTTAAAAAGAGTCTCGAAAAAAAGCTTTTTTACAACAAAATAAAATCGACTTCAAAATAAGAAAACTTCAAAGTGAAAAATTATTTTATTTTTGGAAGTAGGTGCCTTTCGTAGGTACCATTATTTTGCGTTACGGACACCGACTTCCAAAAATAAAGTTATTTTTCACTTTGCAGTTTTCTTATTTGGAAGTCGATAGTATTTTTTTGTAAGGCAAGTTGTTTAGTAAGTTACCTTAACGCCAGAATAGATTAGCCGAATATCATGAAACTTGAACATAAAGGGTGAAATGAGAGATCTGCGTACCCCTCAAGAGCGTACTGGCGTGATGTTATGTTATGAAATGGTAAAAACGTTAAACAGACATGCGATTGCAGCAATCCCGAGAGTTTTCCCGTTATTTATTGAGTTCTGTTGCATATCTTCGAAGTTCTTCATCAAATCTTCACCAAATTAAAATGGGACCAATTTCGAAACGTACTCTTTCAAACAAAAAAAGAATTTTCAAAATCGACGGGTCCACAATTGAAGGAGGTATCGGTGAACATAAATAAAAAAATATAAAGACATACATGAAATCGAACATAGAAACTCTTCCTTTTTGGTAAGTCGTTAATAAAGGAAAATAAAACTTGGTGAAACAAATTCAAAACAGTCATATATATGTTACGGCTAATACCCGAAGTGCGGCTACACCTAGTATTAGCCGGTTGGAGCTTAGGGCACCCCGACACGGAGGTTAGGTTCGAACGAGATGACGGGAGCTAAAGTGAGCGAGCAAAGCGAGCGAACTCAGCTCCCGTCATCTCGTTCGTGTTAGGTTACTTTAGACCCTGCGGACGGAAATAGGAGCCCCGCGCAGCGGGGCTCCGTCGACTATGTTGCGTGGCTACACCTAGTTCTAACCGGCTAAAACTAGGTGTAGCCGCACTTCGGGTATTAGCCGTAACTAGTTCTAACCGGCTAAAACTAGGTGTAGCCCCACTTCGGGTATTAGCCGTAACATATATACTATCGAACAATGAAACTTCGAAAATGTCTCGCATATTTACTTAATAGGTATAAATTGTCTGAACGTACGCCATACAAACCCATCCTCAAAATAAATCTAATTTAATACTAAAGAGATTCCAAAGACATGACGAACACAAAAATTGTAAAGCTGCCTGCAATGTCTGTCAGGAGGTAATCAGATCAAGATCTTGGCTTTGATCATTTGATACCTATTCCTTGGATTATAATTTCTAGTAGGTCCCTACGCTTTTTGTATGAAACGGTTTAGATCCAAGTCAATTTAGATGGCGGGTCTACGTTTTTAACCACCAACGGTAAAATAAGGGTGTTATAACTTTGACGTGTGAACCTGTGTATTTGTGTATCTGTACTGAATAGTGACCTTATCGACAGTGTTCTTAGCTATGTTTGATGAAAATCGATTCAGCTGTTCAAAAGTTATGGGCGTTTTACTGTTTGAATCAGGGTATTTGCGCAAGATATTATATATGTAACTATAAAATCGTTCATGCAAAGTGTCACGATACAATTGTTCAAGCAAAGTGTCACGATACAATTGTTCAAGCAAAGTGTCACTGCACAATTGTTCATTGAAGGGTCACGATACAATCGTTCATGCAAAGTGTCACGATACAATTGTTCATGCAAAGTGTCACGATATAATTGTTCATGCAAAGTGTCACTGCACAATTGTACATGCAAAGTGTCACTATGAAATCGTTAATGCAAAGTGTCACGATTTAATTGTTCAAGCAAAGTGTCACGATAGAATTGTTCAGGCAAAGTTTCACTGCACAATAGTTCATTCAAGTGTAACGATACAATCGTTCATGCAAAGTGTCACGATACAATTGTTAATGAAAAGTGTCATGATACAATTGTTCATGCAAAGTGTCACGATACAATTGTTCATGCAATGTGTCTTCTAGTGAGAGAAACTAATAGTAAATTGTTTAGGACTCTTTCTTAGAAATACGATTTTGTAGTTTAGCCAATAACATAACAACAGGCCTGTATTCCTCGAAAGCCTTTAGATTAGCCAAAAACGCCGTTCAAAAGTAAGTCACTGGAATCACACAACTCATGAACTTTGTACTATGTCTAACGGCATCGCCCTAGTAAATGTCGCCCACTATCTCAAGGCAACTTAGGTAGTACTATAAAAAACAAATTTTATCCTTTGCCTCAATATAAATAATAGTCTACCCGTATGTCAAAATTCATCAAAGTCCTTTCAGACACCTTCAAAGTCCTTTTAACAGATATCAAAATAAACAGCATTGCTAATATAGTTTACGTACGATTTAAGTTTTTAAGCTTTTACATGGTCATAATCATTACCTAAATACGAGTATACATGGTAAATATCCTGAAACAAATATTAAGTCTTACGTACGATTTTACGCAAAATGTGATGATACAAATCCATAAAAATGACACCTCGTTTTGTGTGACGAAAATTACTTCAGAGCGAATTGCTTTTTCCACATTTGAAATAAGTAAATTACAGGACACTGTGAGCTAAATTCTAACACGGAAGCGATGCAAAGCAGCGAATTAAAAGAACCACTGGAACGGATTCACTTCATGCATGAATCAGAAAAAAACCATCGCATCTAAACCTGTATCGGTTTTCGATACCGTAAGTGAGACGAAAATTGAATTTCGTTTTTAACCGACTTCGCAAAAAGAAGGAGGTTATCAATTCGACTGTATTTTTTTTTTATGTTTGTTACCTCAGAACTTTTTATTGGGCGAACCGATTTTGATGATTTTTCATTTGAAAGCGGGTGCTTGTCATGTGGTCCCATTTAATTTTCATCAAGATCTGATGAAGAACTTCGGAGAAATACATCAGAACTCTTCAATAAATGACGGCAAATCACTCTGGATAGATCCAACCGCATGTATGTTTATTGTTTACACCATTTCATAACATAACATCACACTGGTACGCTATTAAGGGGTACGCAGGTGTGAACAGTTCACCCTGGTATACTCTCATTGCACCGGTTTCGTTTAAGTTTCATGTTATTGGGTTAATCTATTCTAGCTTCACTTTGGGCACTAAACGCGTAGGTACCTAGCCTATAGAACTGGTCCATTATGTTCCACAACTAAAAAGTAAAAAATAAAAATTGTTTTTTACAAAAATTACAACCGACTTCCAAACAAAAACACTACAAAGTAAAAAATAACTTTAATTTCGGAATTCGGTGTCAAAAAACGTAGAAACGAAAACAGAAACACCGACTTCCGAAATTAAAGTTATTTTTTACTTTGTAGTGTTTTTGTTTGGAAGTCGGTTGTAATTTTTGTAAAAAACAATTTTTTGTTACTTTGATGTCGGATTCTGATTCGTCAAGTAATGATGATAACAGTATAATATAGAGACACTAGTGCTTAGGTTACTTTCAAAGTATGGTTGGTGCTGATGATATTTTAGACTGTTGAAGAGGCTCTTTAAGGCACAGAAAGTAATTCATTTGTATAGTTGTGTCTAATACGGACAAAAAAACGACAATCGCACCAAAACCGCCGGGCGTATTTTCATCATCTCAAAGACAATTTTAATATCTTACATTTTAATCTAAGGCTTTTTTTTAGTCATTGAATAATAAAGAAAAAAAAAATTTTGGGTCGTGCAGGTGTGGAACATGTGCGCGTTTTGTTCCCTCCAGGTCGTTGTTGACTATCGTCGTCTTACTCAGCGAGTTTGGGGAGGAGAGCACAAAACCGGGCTGTAAGACAGAAAGGAAAGGAAGAAGAAGACTCTTCACGTCAGTGGGTCATTCCAGACTGATATATGATGATTGTTATGGGGAGGGATTCCGTGCAATAACGCGTTGATTGCGTTTCGGTTGCGGACGAGATAATTAAATTTGAATTCAAGAGAGTGACAATCATAAAAGATACAGAATCAACCGCTCCTTGCCAGTTCTTTCAGTTACCAGTTACAGATCAGATAAATGAAAATAATCGACGTCTAAGATATTATATTAAGGTTACACTAGTCGATCATTCTTCCATACAAACGTGACTACGTCGTGGCGATTACTCCACTGTTTGACGATGTACGTTGAAAATAAAAAATGATATCAATTTGTATCATCAGACAATGAAGCCCTGTATGGAAACAAAAAAATAAAATATTTGAAAGTTATGAGCGTCGAAAGTTTCACATTTCAACATTAATTTTAACGCATCTTTGGGCGGCAATAAATACCATAAGAAGAATGAAAATTGCAAAGCGCTCTCTATACAGGGATAGATTAGTTATTCAACAATGCAAATAATTTTATTTTGAAAATATATATTTAGTCGTTTTTTCATGATATCTAGACTCCCAAAGGTCTGTTTATAAAATTTCGCGGGCTCGTTTTCGTCCTAAATCATCATCCATTTCGATACAAATTTGCAAAAGTGCTAATTTGTACGCGAACTAGCTTCTTACTGCTCATCACAGCATCTATCTCTTTCGCACGTGTTGTCGGATGAGATAGTATGCATTTTAACCACGCGCACAAAATAGTTCTTGCCGTCGACTAGGGGAACCTTAATACCAGAGTGTAACTGTGCCACTGCAGGGCAAAAGGCCTCTTCTCATACTGAGAAGGCACGAGCATTGATCACCACGCTTGGTCAAGATGGGTTGGCGATTTCAAACTTATATTAACAATATGTCCAGGTTTCCTCACGATGTTTTCCTTCACCGTTGTCGGTAATTTCCAAGATATACTTAGAAAGGATTTATGAATTGGTTATAGTCACATTAGTGCTTGCCCGGATTTGAACGCACGACCTCAAGCACGAGAGGCGAAGTCCTAGCTACTGGCCACCACGACATTAAGGATAATATAATGAAAAGGTAGATATAAATGCCGGTTGAGAGGGCTTGTAGCCTAGGTAGGACCTAATTGGGTACAGGCTTCATGTGGTTCAAGGTGGAACTGCCTAACTTAGTACCTTTTCTAGAAATACAGGCATAATTTCGCAGACACCCTCTTAATTTCATACCAAAAATCAGAAAAAAATATGCAGAAGAGCAATAAAATTCAAAACATGACTAAAATGTACCCCGAGCATCAGCGAACCTATAAATTGAATCGCTCGCCAATGGAATCGGGCGCCAAGTCAGCGATGTTTTGCGTTCCGAGAACAAAAATGACAGTTTTATGAAGGGACCACTGAATGTTAGGAGCTTATTAAACAAGGACCTTTCAGCTTACACACAATCTGCTTATATTTTGTGTTGGGATAGCTATCCAGTCAAAGATGTACTAAAGAGGCCATAGTGTGGTCCTACATGACCACACTATGACCTCTTTAGTACCCATAAAGATTTTGAAATAAGAAGAAATATGATGATTTGAAATTAGAAAGTTCTTTCTCGCCCGTTTTTTAACCCCCGACGGAAAAGGAAGAGCGTTATAAGTTTGACGTGTGTATCTGTGTGTTTGTGTATTTGTGTATCTGTCTGTGGCATCATAGCTCCTAAACGGATGAACCAATTTTGATTTAGTTTTTTTTGTTTGAAAGTTAACGTTATCGGGACGGGAGTGTCTATGTTTGATGAAAATCAGTTCAGCCGTTTAAAAATTACGGGCTATTTTACTGTTTGAATCTTAATTTTGGCAAGTCTTTTTTTTTGTCCTTTGTCCTGCAGTGGACGTCTTTCGGCTAAAATGGTGATGATTTTCGCAAGATATCGTGTCATAATTACGTGTTCGATAGATTGTTGATCGAAGCGAGTCTACTACTAGATAAATTATATAGTTAAAAAAGTATGAAATCAAAAAAAAATGACGGCGTTTTTGGAAATTTTGAATTTTTACTTGTCTTACATGGCACGGGTTATTGTTATATGAAAATCAGGCTGATGGTAAACTGAGATGACCCAGAGTAATAGATCTAATAAGAATGAATGCATTTTGATTTTAAAGTAGAGTAGCAAAGAATTAGGCGGTCCACCTAATGGCAAGTGGTAGCCACGCACACGTTTGTAGGATGTCTACAAAACCAGAAGTATCGCAGGTATGTTGCCTGCCCTACTCAATGAAGATCTCAGGGTACCTACTATCCCCCCTGGTGGGTTCCCGCATTGTCAAGGCGGGGAGGCTCAGTAGACGTGGCTTGGTCACCCACGATGAAGCGAAGAGTAACCCGAGGAGTGGCCGCTCGTCAGGGCTTTTGCCGATTAAGCCGACGACGTAGCGGCTAACTAGTAGGTTGCCGCTTGGTAACAGGCGATATCGCATCTGAGGATGATCCGTCGCAATGTCTTATGGAGCGTCCCAGATCCCATACGATATCGCGGCTGAGGGTTGGAGGCCGCGGTGGGAGAGGAGTGCCGTTAATGCGGTGCGCCACTCTCCCGACCTTCCGCGGCCTGGACGGGGTCGTCACCGTCTGATGGCGGACGCAGTGGGGCCTCAGACGAAGAGGAGTGTCGGTATTGCGCTGGCCGCGCTCTCTATCCCCTACGGCCGAAAAATGTTAGGTGGCGGGGCCATTGACCTTGACCAGTCACAAGGGTGCCATACACGGGGTCATCTGGCGCCCATGTGCTGGTTTGGTCCCTGGGTTTGTCACGGCGTACAGTGTGTTTTGGTGCGCCGGTGTGCTCCCCAGAGGAGGGGCGGACATACGCGGCGGGTTCGCGGTGAGTGCTAACGCGTGCCCGTGTTCCCGCCATAAGCGGCACAGGAGGACACCTGGAGTTTTAGTAGGTTAGAATCCCACATAACTGCGCTATCTCCGCGTGGTAGCGCAGTATGCATGAGCATTTCTACACGCTAAAAAAAAGGGGTACCTACTATGATGTCTTAAGGCGAAGTCAGTCTCTATCTGAAATTAAAAACACAATGTTTTCTAGTTAGAAAGAGACGGCACTAGCAAGAACGAATAGCACCATTCCTTTTTCAAAACGGAATCGTGATGGCATTAAATCGTCGTAGTAAGGCCAACAACAGTCTTCAACATTCTAAATCATTTAAAACTTGTCTTACAAAATTTTAAAGCTTGTCTTATTGTTTCTCCGCGATCTAAGCTATAATTTTCAGCTTCATCTCTCAGTATGTCGGTACGCTAAGCTCAAGTAACCGCAACTCGACTACGTTGTCGCGACTTGACTAAACGCGGTCTGTGAACTATGTCGTTCTGTGCACCTTTGAGCTATTGTCATTGCTAGTTGTAGATTATTTTTATTTTTTTTTCTTGTTAAAAAAAGTCATTATTTTGATGTTTTGGAGCTAAATAGGCAGATTAGTCGTGAAAAGCGAAATCGCACTGAAAAAAGGGATAACCGTACAGTTCTGTTAGTTTAGATTTAAGCAAAATTTTGTTATTGACAAATAAACTTTAATAAAATACACAAGTACTTAAAATTTGAAAATTTAAAATACCCCCGATCCATTTTTATTTCTTGCTACATAATTTATCTAGTTGTAGACACGCTTCGATTGACAATCTATTGAAAATGTAATTATGACACGATATCTTGTGAAAAGCGCCCGATTCAAACAGTAAAACACCAATAACTTTTGAACAGCTGAACCGATTTTCATCAAACATAGCTAAGAACACTGTCGATAAAGTTACCATTCAAACAAACACAAAATCAAAATCGGTTCATTCGTTTAGGAGCTATAATGCCACAGACAGATACACAAACACACGTTAATTTAATAACACCCCTGTTTTTCGATCGGGGGTTAAAAACTAACTAGCACATAGCTAAAATCTGTTTTCTGGCTAGTAAGACAAAGTGCAACAAATACTTTGGTTGCTATTAACTTAAATGTTTTCAGTGCGAGCTCTATGTACACTTACTATTCGATTTTGCTCAAGTCCAGGTCCTTCCATACCTTAAATGAATTAAAGAACTACTACGAAAATGTACCTAATAATTTGTTGAGAAATCTGGAATATTATCTCCAGGCATTTCACAATTATACACATCTTCAAACATATAATTTAAAACAACTGTTCTTCAACGACGAAGAATAAACGGCCAAATTATTTTGTAAACAATAGTTACAGTATTTCAAATAAAATGGGTTATGAAACTTCCACGTGTCCAAAGTGACTGGGTGACTAGTATAATTGATAACAATAGCAGCTTTGTACTCTTTTGTATGTCTGTGGGGACAAAACATTCAAATTGTTGATGAAATGGTAAGATAATAGATATTTTGTTATGTCTCGGGATAACTAAATGGAATACGATTTTAATCCTATTGGGAACACGAAACCGTTTTTTGTTTAAATAAATAGTAATGTGGTAAGGTCAACCGTTGATATTCTTTAAGAATTATCGTACATTTTATTTATTCGATCTACTCTAAATTGTGTACCATGCTGGGCGCCAATACTGGTGATAAGATTAATATTAGGTACTTTTGCATTTACTGAACCTCTGAGACTGATAAAATAACCTCTGCTGTAATATACACTGTGATACATAATCCAAATTATTAAGAATACTTTTCTAAATCATTAGAATGGTGTCCCACGCTGGGTGCCAAGAAGCATAATACGGTAATTATTATACTTTCTGCATCTCTAGGGCTGATATTATAAACACCGTTGTTTATAGATTGAGAAACATAATCAAATGGAACATCTTTCTTTTTCATAATAACTTGGACCCACGTTGGGCGCCAAAAACATATTACTCTAATTTACTAGAACTTTTTTTACACTTCAAGATGTTCTCGTTTAGCATATGAGTATTTACACAATAAATTGAATAAACACAACTGCATACAGTTAGACTGGATGCCGACCCTAACAAAGTTGGGTTCATGCTAGGTAAATTGATTTACATTGAATTAATACAGCTATCCAAATCCAAGTACTACACATTGAAGCCTATTACAAACAGATAGTCAGACATATATTAATGCAGACATTGCAGTGAGCGTGTGTCAAGGATAGAGCACACACAATTAGTGCGTCGCCCATAAGGTAATGGTAGCAAGTTGCGGACTGACAGTTCTACTGTTAAAATATCTCAGACTACCCACATCCAGCGACCTTTATTGAGAGGGTCAATCGTGGGGTCGATTGAAATATGGTGCCTTATGTTATAATGTTTTTCCTTCAGACTGCTAGACTGTGATTAGCTAGATTACTAAGCTAATTGCAAAGTGTTTTTCGTTTAGTAAGATAGGTATTTTCTAAATATGTTGAATAAACACAGACATCCAAATTACAGTACAGTCAAACCCATTAGAAACAGATGGACAGACGTAGCTTAATGCAGATAATGCAGGAAGCTTGTGACAAGGACAGAGCACACACAGTTAGTGCGTCGTCCATACGGTCACGGTAGCGAGTGGCGATGGCAGACTGACAACTCTACTGTAAGCATATTTCAGACTACCGTCATGTAGAGAGCTTTATTGAGAGGGTTAACAAAGTTAGCCAAAAAATAGATTACATTACTAGTAAGATAAACGCTGTAATATAAGGTTGGAGATACATAATCTTTATAGATGGATCATCTTACTTAGTCATGGAATGTTGATCCACGTTGGATGCCAATAACATGTTACTTTAACTACAGTACCTGGGCGACCGAGCTTTGCTCGGATGAAAAAAGGAAAAAAGACGTTTTCTTCAAATGAAACCTAGCTAGATCGATTTATCGCCCCCGAAACCCTTGCATACTAAATTTCATGAAAATCGTTGGAGCCTTTTCCGAGATTCAGATTATATATAAATATATTTGTACAATAATTGCTCGTTTAAAGGTATTCGATATTTACTAGGACTTTCTACACTACATAAAGATGTTTCTGTATCACCAAGTTAAGTATTGCCGCAATTTACTGAATTAACACAGCTGTCCAAATCCTGGTAATACTCAGACAAAACCATTACAAACAGACAGACGGACGTATACATTGCACCGAGCGAGTGTCAAGGACAGAGAACACACAATTAGTGCGTCTCCAATATGGTCATGGTAGCGAGTGGTGGACTGAGAGCTCTACTGTAAACATATCTCGAGACTACCCACATCTATCGAGCTTTATTGAGAGGGTCAATCGCAGGGGTCCATTGAAATACGGTGATTGATGTTCCATGTTTTTCCTATAGACCACTGTGGTCTGTAATTAGCTAACTGTATTTTATACCTACTTACGTCTTTAAAATTTAAGTGTATAAAATTCTATTTATTCACAAGTTGAAAATTGATAGCATGAACCGACAAAGAACAGCTGCGAATCACTTCGATTAATTGTGAACGCGATGTGCAAAAGGTCAACGAAAAAAGTGTAGTGTGATAGGTAGAACAGGTTTTTTTTTTTTCTTTTATTATATAATGCAAAATAACAGTAATGAGATTAAAAACGCATAACTGATCTACACTATATATAATACTAGCTTTTACCCGCGGCTTCGCTCGGAGTGAAGCCATTAAAATTTTAATTATCCCATGTTACTTCAAATACCTCCAAGAATATATGTACAAAGTTTCATGATGATCGTTTCAGTAGTTTTTGCGTGAAAGCGTAACAAACAAACTTACATTCACATTTATAATATTAGTAAGGATTATAAAGAGAAAAGATTTGAATTTTTTTATGTTTGTAAAGAATAAACTCAAAAGCTACTGGTCTGATTTCAAAAATTCTTTCACCATTAGAATGCTACATTATTCATGAGTAACATATGCTATATATTTGTTTTTTAGGAATCCTTAAGAAAATTGCAATTATGTAACCCAAAGTAGCACAAGTTTGCCTATAAAATTCATTATTGGGCTTGCGCTGTGAAAACTATTGATGATAAATAAAAAATATGTACTACATGATTAAAGTACTCCATAATACCAAAAAAAAGTCCGCGTGGGAATATATCTGACTATCATAGTTAAGTCACAATAGCAGCTTTTGTGTTCAAAAATTTAATCAGATGATTATAGTTATATACGTTATTCGTAACGTAGTATTAATTATTATTCAAATTAATAGTTTTACACATTGGTAGGTAGGGTGGTGGGTCGGATAGGTGAGTAGGTAGGTAGTTAGGGTAGGTAGGTAGGTGTGTAGGACAGGGTACGTAGGTATATAGGGTAGGTTGATAGGTAGGGCAAGTGGGTATATAGGTAAGGTAGGGTAGACAAGCAGTTAAGTAGGTAGGATAAGATAGGGTAGTTAGGTAGCCAGTTTACGGGAGCGAAGCCGCGTGGGATGTATAAATTATACTTCATAAAAGATAGTTTGATATCTGCGACAGCTGTCAGTAACAATAGCGCTTGACAGGTTAACAATAACGTATACGTCAGTTTGACATATGTCGCAGAGATCAAGCTATCTTTTATGAATTTTTAATAAATTTGCCCTAAAAGTCAAACTATAAAATTTGACATTTTGAAGACCTCACTCTACACCAGTGACCCTTTTTTTTGTTTGGTTGGGAGATCATCCAATGATTTCTCCCTCTCTGGGTGAAGCGGAAGGGCGAGTCAGGTTTTACTGACAATAACCCACCCGTGTTCCATCAGTTGTTTGTGCCAGGGCCGCGGTAACTCTTTTTCAAATTTATCCGCGACCCAGACAGGCATCGGCCCTAGCAGACCCCGTCAGTGAGGGCGTCTCTGTTGTCTCCCCCACGCGTTCCGCCTCCTCTTTCGCTAGCATTACTGCTTCGCAAAAGGAGGTGATAGCTACCCATGCCCTCTCGCTCCGTACCATGGCCTGAACCAGGGCCGACGCGAGAAGTCACCACCACTGATTGCCTCCACGAGGACACGGCGGTGCGGGGCAGACCTCCAATGTATGCTTCACCGTGTCCTCCGGGCGATCCACACAATGGTGACACCCGGGCCTGTCCTCCTGCCTAATCCTGAACAGGAACCTCACGAATCAGCCGTGTCCGGTGAGGACCCGCGTCAGGTGGAAGGTGAGGACGCCGTGGCGACACCAGTGCCCCTAGCGACAAATTCAAACGCGATTGCCCTCCTTGAATCAATACTTCCAAAAATTGCCTCTTTATTACTTTAATTTAGATGTCTCTGGAAATTATCATTTTAAATTACCGGAAAGTCTTAAATAAGCAGTAATAGTTATTTTCCCAACAGGACCAAAAAAATAAAAGCAAGAATCAACACAACGTATAAGAACGCATACCGTTTCAATGGGCGACTCAACGTATTTGCCTCCGCACGCAGCGACAAAGTCTCCTCAGCGCCGCGACAAGTGTCACTTAAGAGTGATACGTGACAAAACCACTGCTTTGGGGGACGGAGTACCGTCTGTGTAATCCTTCCGTCCTAATCTGGAGGTTGGTAAATAAAATTTACGATGATACGTAAGTGGTTATGGGGAAGGACTTTATACCAAATAATAATACCGCATGGTTCGGTCTTCAAGGTAAAGCAACGTTTGTCGAGGTAGGTCCGTGGATGAAGATTTATCCATTACATACCGAGTACCTTCCCGGAAAACAACTTAAGCAGTTGATCCCGCCTTTGAGTCAAAGATCAATTCTGATCAAGGAGTTTCGTGTTATTCTGCAACTGGGTTTGTGGATGTTAGATGCTAGGCAGTGCTTCCAAAATACTGGCTACTTTTAAACTGTCCTGTCGTGTTAGCATAGAAACTGACATTTAAAGTTTTGACAGATGTTGATGATGAAGTTACAAGTGTCAAAACACTTGCCTGTCACTACCCTCGATTTTGTAGTGTAAAATTAGGGACACATCCCATTACCTTATAGGTAAGTTAGTCCCAACAAAAAAGGACCGGCACTTAAATCTGGCACACTCAAATGTAGGTACTTTCACCCCTGAGTCACACAGAACAAAATTGAAAACAAGCAGTGTATATCTCCCACTTGCATATACAGCATGGTTCAGATACCCCTTACAAGTTCAACTCGAATAATATCTCTGTAATTGTACAAAGCGAATAGATACACTCATGTTGGTACAGATGTATAAAAGCTTGTACAGTTGACAAAACAGAGGTGTGCAGGCAAAATTTACCGTCATACTTTTTGCGAATCTATGTTACATCAAAAACTTTGTAGGCAAATAAAATGACATCGCCTCGGAGAGGACAAGAATTTCTTTTTTTTTTTTAAACGTTTGACAGAAATTCCTAGGGACCCTAAGAATTTCTTCCTGTATCGTGGGTGCGTTTACAAACATAGAAACTCACATACACAGCACCCAAAGCTGGTGAAACTTTGCCTACTATTCAGGAATGTACACATCATGTAATGTAACATTGTTTTGCCTTAAACTTTTTAATATAGTTTAAACAAAAGACGAGCAATTGACGATATATGTCAAAGACTTGAATAATTGCGTTAACTTTACTCAAAATACTAAACCCGTCCGCCTTTCTATTAATCTGTTTAGTGTACAGTACACAAGTATGTACATTCATCGTTATTCAGTGATGTGTTGTCTTGCTAACTCAAAGAGCCTCTCTTAGGAAAATTATACCTACACTGTTTATGTGAAACTTTGAGCTTTGACTTTCTCATATGAATGCAGTCAATGGATTATACTAATTTAGCTGTTAAGTTTTTTCATGTATTCAATAACCGTACAAATTGGAACGTAGAAATACGATTGATTGAGGACCTAGAGTGCTAAGACTATGGACAACACATCATGCTGGTCAATATCTAAGATTGATTCTATTTATACGACTGCCCAAAAAAAGAGTGTTACGTGTTTAGAGTTCATGTATGTTTGTGAGTTTCTTTATTCCACCGTAACTTCTAAAGGGCTTAACCGATATCAATGTATGTGGTATCGTTAGAAGTGTTGCGGTATCCCGGGTAACATAGGCTGGTGAAAATTTAAATCAAATAATGGGGCAGCCATGGTTCATAAAGATATTTTTGTCATAAAATATTTGATTACGTATACTATCATCGTCTAGAGCTTGCTTAGTACATAACAAAAGTATATAAAAATAGTATTCAATAAGTTAAAAAAATATGGGCGTTAAGTAATTAAAAAAAATAAAAAAACACGCCTGCCCATTAAGCTTGTTTTTAATATTTTTGTTAAATTTTGTAATTCACTTTTTGACAAGGCAGGCGTATTATTTATTTTTTACTTTTTATTTTAACCGACTTCCCAAAAAGGAGCAGGTTATCAATTCGGATGTTTATATATATATTTTTAAGTATGTTCGGTCATGACTCCATTATAAATAAACGGATATGCAAAATTATTTTTTTGTTCGCAAGAAAGTTTATTGCGAAATGGTTCCATTTAAATTTGGTAAAGATCTGATGAAAAACTTCGGAGATATACAGTGCAGCAGAACTCTTCAATAAATGACGGCAAATCTGGGTTGCTGCAATCGCATGTCTGTTTATTGTTTACACCATTTCTTAACATACCATCACACCAGGACGCTCTAAATGAGTATGCAGATGTGTACAGTTCACCCTGGTAAACTCTTATTCCACCGGTTATGTTCAAGTTATATGTTATCGGATAGTTTATTCTGGTATCAAAGTGTCCATTATCGGTACCTTACTATAGAACTGGTCCGTTGTGTAACACCAAAAAGTGAAAAATAAATAACCCATTTACAAAAAAATACAACCAACTTCCCAATAAAAACACTACAAGTGAAAAATAACTTCAATTTCGGTGTCAATAAAACTGTTTCACAAAAAAATTATTTAAAAAAATATTAATTTGCACTTTTTAGTGTTTTGCTTTTGAAGTCGGTTTATTTTTTTGTGAAAAGGTTTTTATTTTTTCTGTTTAGTGTTGGTACACAAAACTAAAAAGTGAGTATGTTCTATAGTATAGTACCTAAAAGATTGATAAAATACCCATAATAACTCGATTTACACATTCGTGCTGTTTGTCGCTAAGAAGTTCGGTTGTATGTTCCATATCTTGAGAACTGCTGAATCGATTTAGATGAAACTTGCACTATGCCCTAAGTTTAGAAACACCTAATCCAATAAAAAAGAATTGTCACAAGCCGATAAGTAGTTTCGGAGAAGTGCGTGGACAAACATACATACATACAAACATACACACACTTATGAAATGTGGCACACATGTTTAGAAGCCCAATTCGAGTAACATATGTGAATATTGGGAATTTCCAACAATATTACATCGAGTCGAATTGATTACCTCCTTTTTTTGAAGTCAGTAAAACAGGAACACCGACTTCTGAAATTGAAGTTATATTTCACTTTGTAGTGTTTTTATTGGGAAGTCGGTTGTATTTTTTATTTGTTAAAAAGTTTTTTTAGATGACTCGTTCAACTAACTATCTGCATGGTCTGGACTGAAGATCCATTTTTACATTTAAACGAAGTTAATTTAAAGTTATTGAAGTTTTAAGTACTTCACTTCTACATAATGCCTACTGCTGCGTTCACTTCAAGTTTTAGTTATTAACACGTTGGCACTACGAGTATACTCGTACTTAGCAGATAGTAAATGCCAAAGAATTTAACCCCTACTTGAACTGCCATTCTTCGAGTTAGAATTCTTCGAGTTAGAATTCGCTAGAAATCGCATACACTCAACTACGAGAATATTCGTAGTTGGCAATGAGTATACTCGTAGTGATTAGCCACCCCATTAGCACAAGAAAGAAGGTCTTATCTCGTGAGCTTTCGAGGCTTGTACGACAGAAGCGCCGTCCGGTAAATAGGAGTGATAAGCCTCACCGTGAAAGTCATTAGACTTTATGAATACTTTAAGGTATCCATAGAGTACGTATGTAGCACACTTGAATTAAAAGCAGGAGTTAATTCATATTCCAACCATATTCGTCAACATTTTGAATGCAACTGTTTCAAATTCGAACATGCTGAGACAAACAATATGTTATTATTTGAATCTTTGAATGTTGCTTAACATTTCCACTCCTTGACTACTCATAAATTTAAACTTGCACCGCCTCTGCATCACCCAATGGTTAATTGGTGGAAAAACGTAAACGCCTATGGCATTAAGTCTGCCTGTGTACATTATGCATAATATATTTGTCGGGTTTAGTCTATAGTACGGACGTCAAAACAGATCACAAGCACGCCCCTGGCGGCAAACAAGAACAACTACGCATTGGCGCGCTTTTTCTAACCACTTGCGTGGTGGGCACGGCAGAATTTGGCTGTTGACTACTGACCGCCTTAGAGCTAAGACGTCGTAGAATCAGTGTCGATCCGTTATATTAGTAAATAAGATTGTAACTGTGAGTTGTGACTATTTGAATAAACCCAGTGTATCGAATAATTTGTATGATTTGATTTTCACGTCTGTACCCACCGACCTGCCCACACACGATGTCTTAACTTAAGGGAACAAATCCTGACTTCCCGATGTTTTACATCTATCGGTAACCCTTGATGTGACATATTGCATAATTAATAAAAAATAAACTTACATCAAATTCAATAATGGAATAACTAGACATTATAAATATCTAAAGCACAAAAATACGTTTTATTATTTCAAGTATTTTGTCGTTCTTTATAATCAAAGATTGCGTTAAGGTACGTCAAAAACATTGACATTCTGTCGATCGACAGATTAGCTAATCAAAAATATAGATGTCAAAAAATAAAATCTTCTAACGGAAATTAATATCGTACGTTGACTGGCTGGCTAGATTTTAAGATTGCTGACTTACATGAAAACAATAAAGATATCTGAAAAAGCCCAGTATTTTTTTACTGACTTCAAAAAAAGAAGTTAATCAATTCGATACGCATGTTATATTATAGAAATCGTCCAATATTCATATATGTTACTCTAATTGGGCTTCTAAACACGTGTGCCAAATATCATAAGTGTATGTATGTTTGTAAGTATGTTTGTCCACGCATTTCTCCGCAACTACTTATCGGATCGTGATCAATCGTTTTATTGAATAGGTATCTCTCAACTTAGGGAATAGTGCAGGTTTCATCAAACTCGGCTTAACAGTTTTCAAGATATGGAACATACAAACGAACACCTTAGCGAACAACAGCACGAATATGTAAAATGAGTTAATATGGGTATTTTATCAATTCTTTAGGTACCTTACTACAGAACTTGCTCATTTTTTAGTGATAGTGTGCTAAAACTAAAAAGAGAGAAATACAAACATTTTCACAAAAAAAAATAAACCGACTTCAAAAGCAAAACACTAAAAAGTGCAAAATAACTTTCGTTTCGGAAGTCGGTTTCAAAGACACCGGGATACAAAACGAAAGTTAAGCACTGCTTAGTGTTTTGCTTTTGGAGTTTTTTTCCGAAAATTCGGTTGTCGGTTTTAATGTGGATTTTTTTTATTGAATAAACTTAGTTTAAATAGTAGGTGGTAAAAAAATGTAAGAATGAATGAACTTATAAAACTGCGACTGAGGTAGGTACTGCATCAGATTACTGGAAAACGACGACGACTGATTTACTACAACGTGAAAAATAACTTCAATTTCGAAAGTCGGTGTTCTAGTTTTTTTTCTTTGTATTATGACACCGACTTTCGAAATTATTAATTACTTATTTTTCACTTTGTGGTGTTTTTATTTGGAAGTCGGTTGTATTTTTTTGTAGTTTTATTTTTCTTTTTTTGGTATTGGTTCAAATTTATAATGCCCACAGTTTGCCAGAATAGATTACCCGAATTACATGAAACTCAAGCACAAC
This sequence comes from Orthosia gracilis, assembly GCA_947562075.1. Taxonomy (NCBI): domain Eukaryota; kingdom Metazoa; phylum Arthropoda; class Insecta; order Lepidoptera; family Noctuidae; genus Orthosia; species Orthosia gracilis. Next base: position 11,872,935 of record OX387265.1, read on the forward strand.
TGGTGAAATGAGTGTGTACCAGGGTATACACAAGTAAAGGGGTACACATCTGCGTACACCTTTAAGCGTACCGGCCTAATGATATGTTATGAAATGGTTTAAACAATAAACAGTCATGCGATTGCAGCAATCCTTACAGATTTGCCGTCTTTATTGAAGAGTTCTGTTGTATATCTCCGAAGTTCGTCGTCAGATCAATTTACATTAGGAGCCAGCTTTCAAATAAAAAAATAATCATTAAAATCGGTTCACCTAGTAAAAAATTCAGGGGTAACATATAAAAAAACGTATAGTCGAATTGAGAACCTCCTCCTTTTTGAATTCGGTTAAAAAAGGTAAAGGTACAACAATAACATTGATTGTACTTATCACTGTATTGAACAATTCTGCAGTGCACTTTGTAGAATTAAAAAAGTAAACTCAATCTCTATGTGTTTAGCCACGGCTGATTGAACACGTTCAGTAATCTGCCGAGAGAGAACGATGATGATAGTGTACGAAACGAGTTGTAGGTACAATCAACGAATGAATATAATAGATGATATTTATACACAAAACACAATCACGAATACTCAATCACGTGAATAGTGTTACTCTTTTCTTATCTGTTCTGTAAAATTATCTTCCTATGGAAGAGCGGAGTCTCTTAATACAGGCATTTTTTTGCCTAAAAAGAGGCTCCAACCATAACTTGTTGTTTTGATTTTATTAAGAAAAAAATTACTTTTTTTTTTTTTTTTTCTTGAATTGATCAAAAATAACATATACACATTAATCTTTTTTGTCAATTTACACTAGATGAGGCCAGTGGCAGAAACAATGTAAGGAAACCATTTGTCCTTGTATGCTCATGTGATGAGAAGGGATGAACTCATGTTAATAAAAGAGTTATGAATATAAATGTGGATTGATGGAGAGGGAGGAGAAGGCAAAGAAAAGATGAATGAACTGTGTGAGGAGTGATATGAATGAAAAGGGAGTCAGTGGTAGCGTGACAAGGGACGGGGCGGTATAGACGAAGAAAACGTGTTGCGCCGACCCCAAGTAACATAGGACAAGGGCAGGAAGATGATGATGACACTAGATGAGGCCAGTGTTTCCTATCTGACTAGTCTGAAAAGAAACACCGAAATATGTTCTAATCTGCACAAATCCGGACTCCAGGCTGTTACTGAGAAATTCCAGATGAAAAATCCTTTTTAACAAAAAATTTAGCCGACGAAATAAAATGAAGCGAAAATTTGCGTTACAGTTCATTATTTCGTCGGATAATCTAACAAAAGTTAAAAAGGATTTTTAATGTTACTTAAATTCAACTGAATCGGTGCACAATTGAAAATCCAGTGGGAAAATCATGAATAAATCCTTTTTTCAATCATTTAGGGGTGGTAATTATTTTATCAAATTTAAATAGGACAAACTTGAGTTAACTCTTGCCAAAAAAAAAAGAATTTCAGAAATCGGACCTTTCTATAAAAAGTTATGCGTGGTCATGAATAGTAATTAAAAAAAATATGTATCGAATTGAGCAACTCTTCCTTTGTTCTCGTCGGTTAAAAACCCAATAAAACCTTGCGCGACCCAGGAATCGAACCAAGGACGGCATGCTCGGCAGTGGCGCTGGCGACCACAAGACCACAGCTACTGTAAATCTTCTTCCTAAAGCTTTCAACAAACACAAGAGGCCGAACATAAAACCAGAGAAAACCAATTTATGCTAAAACGCGGTTAAACCAACAGCAGTTGGATATAAAGCAGAGATTACTGTAGACGAACAAATAAACAGACCAGGTGCACTCTGCTGCATTACCGCGGCAAATCTAATACCAACTGTGTCTTTATTAAATGTTTCATTATAATGGGATTGCGGTTAGAGGACATCTTTGTGGGGATGCTTTTGAAATGTTACGAGGTACTGGATGACGATAATGTGCTTGTGTATTCTGTTAAACTGTAGAATAGAATAGAATAGAATATACTTTATTGTACACCAAAAAATAAAGTTACACATCTCTTTTACAATAATACTTATAACTACGGGTACAAAGGCGGCCTTATCGCTGACAGCGATATCTACCAGACAACCTTTGGATGGACATAATTATCTAAGAATAAAACAGGGGGTAGTTTGTGTGTAACTATCTACATTAAGGGCCTACATCCGCTTTAGTGCGGTAAAACGGTAACATTCTAAAGCATGCTCCTTAGCAGGGACCGAAAACCTTTATAAATTACGGTACAGGTATCGAGGAATTTTGGTTACCCATACGATTAAGGTAACCGCTATCTGGGTAACCCAAGAAGAAGAAACATGTTACCTTTATTTAAGTTAACGTTTTAATCGGCGTTCGCCGGAGAGCGTGGGTTGTCTCGACTCTTTGACACAAACACAGGCGATGCGCGCCCTTGCGCGCCCTTTGACAGTTTGACTAATACCGACGGACGGCACGCATAAGATATAGATAATTTTTATTTCGGTAACCGGTAATAATAAAGACTGTATTCAATATTTAAAAATTAAGGTAACCTTTTAAAATACCTGTAACTAACCGAAAAATACCGGTATTGGTCGTACCGGTTTCGGTCCCTGCTCTGCCTGGCCTGCCTGCCTGGTAGTAACGGCTAGGTTAAGAGGTTTGAAAAAAAAAAATATTTATTATTGTTTCATGTACATTATTTTTAAACATGGTTTTTTCGAATAACAAATAGTTTTACTTTAAAAAAATAATTAGCAACATGATATTTTTCGAATTTTTTGGATACTCCTCCAAAACGACTTGGATGTTTAAAAATATTTTTACACAGAAAAACTGATGGCTAGAATTTTTTCATAACTGACATAGCATATGTAAATCAAATAATATTATGCAAACAAAACTGTTCAAAAAGAGGTTCAATATTGATATTTTGGCATCGAGCGGGCGCACGGCCAGTATTGCGTTTACATTGGGGCGTATATATCACCTTTAGGTTTGCCTTCTTTGGATCGAAACGCCTATAATAGAGTTAGGGAAAGCACAAATATTGTGTGAGGTCCTTGGCGAGTTCACCGTCTTCGTGAATTGCACGAGCTCATTCGACTTGAGCTCGGCTCGCGCGCTGTGCTCTCGATTGGCTGACGACGATTTGACCTAACACGGGCGACAGCTTTTGAACAGATAAAAGGAAAGGTTTACATGGAGTGATTACGATAATATTAAACATCTCATATTTTAGAAAAAAATATCAAATTATTTAATAAATGGTTTAATCTAACATACATTAGACCATTTATTTAATAATTTGATTTAAGAAAACTATTTTGTATAAAACAGTATAAATAATTTTTAAAGTAATATCTAAAATATACAAAAAAAAAATACAATTACACCGAAAACACCGGCCGTATTTTTATAAAATTTTATCTCAATGACAGTTCAAGTATTTACTTCAATTTAAATATACGGATTTTTATTTTAAGTCAAAGAATAATAGGGAATTAAGTATCATTGACAGGACTACGGATTCTGTACTGCACTTAATGAGAAATATTAGTAAGATAAAGTGAGAACGATTTGCAACGAGATACTGACGGATCACACCAACAAGGGAATTAAGTTATTATCTTGTTCAGTGATGTGATGGATCTGCAAAACTATGAACGGATAATTTCAATGTTCAGTAATAGAAATAATAGGTCCGGCATTAGGGATGATTCCTGGGTATAAAAATTATAATTCTATTTAGTCCGTCAGTGAGATAATCATATAATACTGGCCCCGTATTTTTAGCTTTAGCAAAAAATAAAAATTGACAAAGATAAAGCGCATCAACTTAAAAATATTGACTGTACCATCACTTTATGTCTATGAAGCCTGTATCTTCATCAATATTGTATAAAATCCTACCTGAATACTGTCTCTCAAGATACAGGTTTGCCCTAGTTTGAGAGGCAGGGTTCGTTACTCAAAATGGTTGCAATGGAATAATTCTTACAATATAGCTGTACGTAAACTGTAATGTAACCTTTTTTGCACCAATAAACATATTTTTTTTTTTTTTGTTTTTTTTTTTATCTTTGTGAAAAACAACATGTTTTTGTATAAATCTGTCGAAAGTCAGCGGCGCTCAAAACAGTTGAACCCATTAAGCACTAAAAACCAAATTTATGTACAATAGCAATTAGGCTCCAAAACTTTATAATAAATAAATTACCTGAACAAATTGTGTCAAGCAATAACATGAATGAGTTCAAACGTAAGCTTTTTAAATTATTGTATGATAAGGCGTTTTATTCCGTTAATGAATATCTTAATGATAAATTAAAATTATATTTAAGTGTTTTTTATCTGTCTGTATAATTAAAATGTTACATGTTGATAATGATATTCTGAATTTACATTTTTATTTCAATTATTATTGTATTACGATATTGTGACTTATTATTAACTATTATTTTTTGACAAGAAATTGTGACATCTACCGACTTTATTTTTTTGTTTTTATTTTGTCAATGTGACATTCGATTACCTTTATATGCCCAATATTTTGTATGCCTTCTGGCGGGACATAGTATGGACCAACATTGTATATTTATATCATTTGTAATTTTACCCTATGTTCACAAAATTAATAAATGAATTTGAATCAAAGTTTAGGAGTGGGGGACTTGTGATATCACTTTGACAGTTTAAAGTGTAGTACACCGTAACGTCAAACGATATTTCAACGCACTGTATCGTCTTATTTTTGATTGTTTATAAAAAAAATATATAATAAAAATTCGACATGTGACATCTATCAACCCGCACTGGGCCTGCTTGGTGGATTACGGCCCATTCCCTCTTACAGAGAGGAGACCTGTGTCCCAGCAGTGGGAACGTAATAGACTAATTATAAACACTTATGCTTTATGTTTAATATGACTAGGTAAAATATTGATTTTCTTCACAATGCCACAGATAATATAATTCTAGCATATAGATGCCTCATCCCATTACAAAGAAACTAGCGTTTTTCATCTGATTATGATTATTTTTATATGTACTTTGATAGCGTTCGGTTCCATTCCACGGCTATAGATGGTGTAAGCAGCGATTTGCAAATAAAAAGATTTTATCGGTTCGTAACAATTTTTTTCTTTCAATTCAGTGACGATTTGTAAAACTTGCAAAAAAATACTATATTTTTTTGCAAGTTTTACAGCCTCATTGTACCATGTTTTAACGAGTGTCATGCCTAAGAAATTTAAAACAGCGCCATCTATTGGAATCAATTTCAAATTATCCGTTCAAATAATCTTTGATTAAGAGCCCAATATTCCATAATTTTGTGATGTGAAAAAACATACAATTTTTGTGATCAATTCTAGAAAATGTTAATTTTACACACAATTCAATAACGAATCAATGAATATCGCGCCATCTAGTGACATTTATGTGAATATTTTTTTTTGTTAGCGCTTGGACCCCGTGACAATGCTAAGTTTGGCTCGTGATTAGGTATATTGTTCAATAGCTTTAGTTACATGAAACTTCTGCGACGGAAAACCAAGTGCGTAAGTAGAAGGCAGTTTAGTCGATTTCCTCAGTCATTTGTCACTACGTCGTATCCTATCTTTTAACAAAATGTTTAATTCAGTACACATACATACCCACTTAGTGCTTTTAGGAAACATTCGCATATTGATTGAATTTATTTTATTTTGGCTTGTGGTTTTTGGTAAAAAGTTTAAATGTGTCTTGTTTTTGTGTTCGGTGTAGAGCACAGACATATATCTAACTAGATGACGCGATTGTATGTACTTCGTGTGCCAAAAAATGGACTAAAGTTACGACAAATGATCGTAATCTGAGCGGATACTTATTATTATTATTCTGTCTAAGAAAGCGTCGCGATAACGATGGGATAAATGTTATAAATTTTATGGATATTTCAAGCGCTAATAAAATGTCAGGTGATCATTCCCTTACATTTTGGCTTTCGACCATAGCGGTCATCGCTGATAGAATGATACTTTTGTCTAGACTAGGGGTCACCGAATGGGGGACCGCGGTCTGGATCCGGCCCACCGACATATTTTGTACGTCGTGTATCAAAGATAGAGACAGTTGGCTGCAAAAAAATTGGGGATTCTTGCAAAGATGAGACGGTACTTCACGCCTGAACAGCACATACATGGAGTTCTGCTCTCACCTCTGGGACGGATCTGCCAAATACCAGCTTGATGCCCTTGAGTCGATTGACAGACGCAACGGGCCAAGAGGCTCATTGGCAACGATGCTCTGGTCGCGTCAAAGCTCCAGAACCTTGAACATTGACGCCGAGTTGCCAGCCTGTCATTATTTCATCGGTTACATTTCAGGGAGTGTGCGACGGAACTGCACAATTTGATTTCAAAATCATCGGACTACAAGACGTACGGCCATGCGCCATCGATACATGGTGGACATCCCACCCATACGCACAAAGCGTTTTGCTAATATTTTCATGGTGCGCACCGCTAAGGAGTGGAATTCACTGCTGGAGTCTATGTTCCCTGATAGCTACAACCTTGGGGTCTTTAAGTCAAGAGTGAATATGTTACTTCTAGGCAAGCGTGCTTCATCGTAGACCACATGATCGCTTACCATCAGGCGAGATAGTGGTCAAACGAGAGCCGGAAATTTGGAAGAATTGTGTTTTAGGAGGAGACCACAAATAGACAAACTTAGGACCAGCTGTTTGGTCCGTAGACGTTTGGTCAACCAATGGTTAAATGTGTTAACCCATGGTTTAAATATTTGAAAATAAAACGTGTTTATTATATCAATTGTTAGTCTCAAATGGTCAAATAATTATTTATCCACCTTATTTGACCATTTGTGAGGCAAACCACTGATGAATAAAAACATATTAGCGCATTTTAAAACCATTGGTTGTCATATTTAACCATTGGTTGAGCTAATTACGTATAAGAGAACTGGACCTTAGTTTGAAAGTTTGACTTTATCTATGCAAAGTGGCACTAGCAAAGATCGTAGACCATTTCAGTTATAGAGGTCTAGTCGAGGGCTACCACTACTAAATATAATCCTCTACTAACACTTAATAAACCACTGATTGCTATAAACAATGTGGCAATTCTCTATAAACCTAAATACCCTGATGCTAGAGTCTGTACAACAGTAATCCACTTGAAGTGTTAAACTGCCCTCGATCGGTTATAATAAGGGCCCTAGACTTATATTAATCGGTCTGTCTATGTCTGTTCTGTTCTGATCTGGCTTTTATCGGTTTCATTTCGGGAGTGTGCGATGGAATTGCATGAACTAATTCCTCCTAGCCCGTTTCATCATCGGACTACAAGACGTACGGCGATGCGTCATCGATACATGGTTGACATCCCACCCATACGCTCTAAACGGTTTGGGAACACTTTTATTGTGCGGACAGCTAAGGCTGCCGTAATCTGTATTTCCTGATAGCTACAACTTGGACGCCTGAAAGTCAAGAGTGAATAGGTTATTTCTAGGCAAACGTGCCTCATCGTCGACCATATCATCGCTTACCGTCAGGTGAGATAGTGGTCAAACGTAAGCCTATCAGAAATAAAAAATAAACTGAGGATATCGTTTACTTCTAAGTATGCCAGGAGCATAATATTAAGTACACGTTACAGATACGGGTCTGTAGTTGGTTGGGTCAGCTCGACTGCCCTTCTTGGGCACGGGCTGTACGTTAGTTTGCTTCCAAGCATTCGGTACTTTTTCAGCCTCATACGAAAGGCGGAACAGGCGTGTCAAAATCGGAGACAGTTCGGGTACACAGGTTCTAAGAACTATTGCTGGTATTGCATGAGAAGAATCCTAAGCCCTGCTCAATCAATATGCCAAGCCTTTTCCCAACTATAAAGGTGTTGGCTGCTAGTCTACCCGGCAGGCTTATTACGCGTATCTATTGCAAGAGCAAAACGATTGCGATTTTTGCGCAATAATTGCTCTTCAATACAAAAGTTTAAGAGTTGCTGGCGGTTCTTTTTTTAATAAGTGCATTTGACAAACAGCGAGCGATCAGCAAACGATTGTGTAGAACCTACCATACCTTCACTGCAGGTAATTCCGGCTTTTATGACATAAAGCGTTCGATCGCTATCGTTTTGCTCTTGCAAAAGATACGCAATAAGCCTACGGGTTCAGCTGAGTACCAGTACATTACATGGAGTAACTGTTTATCTGACCTCCACAACCCAGTAACTGGGTAACACGGTACCCCTTGGCAAGTCCGACCCACCCATGGGACAGTAAATAGCCTGAAATTATTATGATAAGATTCGCACACACTCGTAGTCAAATCTTTGTATCTTACTAAGTGATATTGTAGCCTTACAAACAAACATAAATTAATATATTAAAGTAACATAGTAACATAATAGTTTAGGGACGGATTAGCAGTCCCTTAACAGTTTTGAGTATGTGCTAATTGCTAATCACCACTCCCTGTTGAGTGACGTTTTAAAACTAATTGGTTAACTTTTTGATTATATTATGTTTACGAACGCATGAGGTCATTGATATCATAAAAACTGTCGAGGATGGCAAACGAACTTATGCAAGGTTATATTAACATTCCTTATCATTCATTACGATAATTATCATTTTATCTTGTAACCTGCGAGAGTGAAAAACAAGGGACAATGGCAGGAGCCCATACATTGTTTTACCTGAGATTAAATTACTACGTCTTTATATGAAAAATATCTGGTTTAGCTCAAGGTCGAGAATAATAGATATTTTGTCATACATTTTCGTAGGTTATGTCTGGGTAAATTTTAATTATATGTTTAATAAGCAATATTATTGAATTTCGTGGAAGTAAAAACGCAATATCGCATTGGTATTTCTCTTACCTAGTTATTTCAGCATGAAATGTAAAATATACTCTTCGGAAAGAGTAAATATATTTATACTAAGCGTCATTGACGTTCATCAAAGGGTCATCGTCAACAACCAAGCTATATTTTTTTAACTACTATAGTAGTATAAGTTTTTAAGCTGACATGGTCACAATCATTAGAATTAATATTTGTTTCGGGCTATTTGCCGAAATATCGAGCTCTCAACCAAAACATAAATGTACATGGAAAATATCCCGAAACAAATATTAATACTATACTAGTATTTTTGTTTAGCATTAATTGAAATTAAGTTCTTCATTTATTTCTACTATACTACAGTATTCTTACCTACCTGCAAAAAACTCCTACACTTAGACATAAACTGTATTGTTAATTCATTTACTCCGTTTTATTATAATAACAAGTACAATAATGATATACTTACTTGTAACTTGGCAGAATAAGTGTAAAATTGTGACACTCAGCTAATGTAACTTAAGGAAAATATCAAATAACTTTAATTTATAATGTTTTTTTTTATCCGTGGTGAACCAGTTAATATAATACTTTAAAAAAAAAAGTAGACAATTAATGGAATTTCTTTCGTATAATAAATAACTCACTTTCAGACGCTCAAATATAAGTCAGCTAAGATTTTGCCACTGTTCTTTAAACATCCCATCGAAATAAAAATAAATTCCCTTTATATAAGTAGCATCATGATTATAATTCGCTACTCATTAAATAATTAGTATTTTTTGCAATTTTGTTGTTACATTGTAACTATTTACCTGTAGTTAGGTACATACATACAAACGTACAGAAACTTACGCCTTTCTCCCAAGGGGGTAGGCAGAAACTACTGAACGCCACCTGCTACGATGCTTTCATACTTCTTTTGCTTCACTCAGATTCATACGTCTAGTCATACACACACGCCAGTTATGAGTACTGTGCACCTAGCCTTTCTGAAGAACATCACCTATAAGATCTACGTATATCTTTCTGGCTTTTTTCTAACTTATACATATTAATTATGAACCAAGGTACCTATATTCAAAAAATAAATGATTGATAGATTCAAACCTCTCTGATTCATCTCCAATGCTTTCTATGAGAAGAAAATCATTGGAAGCACAAGTTAAGATGGCGAATGATAATCTGATAAACCTCTGGCACTGCATGATATTATCTATTCAATAATAAATGTACACACAATATAATTAATTAATACAGAAAATCACATCAAGACAAAATAGTACAAAGGTACTGCTAATTTCTTAAGAAATTTCTACCCGCGAAAAGTGAACGACTAACCTATAATAATGAAACATATATTTATATTAGAAGCGATATATACTTATTACATCATTCTAAATGTATAGATATTTAATTTACAAAAATAATTATGCTTAAAAAGATCAGATTTGAGAGAAAAGATAACGCTCTTTTAATAATTTTTAAAGAGCGAGATAGTTTCCAGATCTCTAATGCTTGGTGGAAGTGAGTTCCACAATCTTACAGCATGGACAGTGAAGGAATATGATTAATAGATGGTTTTATATGGATGGAATTTAAGGGGTGATCTAAGATGTGTGATCTACTCCGAACTACATTAGTGATAGTCATCGCTTCAATTATGGCTCTGATAATGTTGAACATTATCGAGATTAAAAATTCCCAGAATCAGCATGTTTAATTAATTGATTTCTTCATGATTAGGGCACGATGGGTTTGCAATTGATTATAATTAAACTTTATAGTACGATGATTTCGTTCAACGAAAAAAAGCGCATTTGAATTGGAAGCCCGATATCAATTTATTAAAATAATCGCACAAAATATTACCTGAAATCTTATTAAACATTTACAAACATCACAATCTTTCCTGGAAACCGCAATACAAAATTCCAAAGTACTCAAAAAGGACTTACCAGCCATAAATCTTTAATAAGTTCCGATTTATTGGTTTCAGAAGTTAAAGGGCACTCGATGAAAAGTGTTTATTCACTCGAAGAACTTACGTCGAACTTTGCGGAGAGCAACGCGAGACGTGCGTCGTGGTCGACCGCCCGATCGCAACTGAATCCTGGCTGCTATACTCCGTGTACTGGCTGGCAAGGACAGGTGTTTCGATGTAATTATTAGGAGAAAAATAAAGTGGTCTGTAGATTTAAAATATTGTGATTGTGTTGGTGCGTTTTCTTTTCAATTTGAGTTTGATTTCATGGAAAGTGGTGTTCAAAGGTGGGTTAAAGATGTTTGGGATATTGTTTCCTGAATTTAATCGATTAGGTACCTACATTTTAGTTCTTAGATTTGATATCTATCTCCTTAATCTGCTGGCTGTGTGAAGATTTTTTTTTTTAATTCTGCGTCTAATAGGATCGATTTTTCAACTGTTTTTATTTTCACTTCATATAAGTCTGCTGCAGATTCATTTTGACCCTTTTAAGATATCCATGAAAAACTGAATCAACAAAATCTCTAACGAAATTCCATTCAAACACACACTTGCTACGGCGTAGTAAGACGTCTACGAGAGCGCTACGACGCTACGCCGGCTACGAGCACCGTAGTAAAAGTTAACGCTGTATCGAAGTAAATGATAATAATGTTTTACGCGAATGGTACCACATCCTATCCTATCCTACTATCCAGTATTATAAATGTGAAAGTGTGTATGTTTGAATGTTTGTTAATCAATCATGACTCCTCGGTGGAATGGATATGTATGAAACTTGGAATATAGATAGATTGACGTTGGTTGACCTGCATTAAATAATAGGACACTTTTTATCCCAGTATTTAAATATAACTAATCAAAGACATTGTCTACTCGTGTGGTAGACCATCAGCCTAACTGTGTAAGTGAATTCGACAAGGCAAAGGGTTTGACCGCCATCAATCGACCAATCACATGCGAGATGAAAGACGCGATTCCTATCGACCATCAATCGAAGACGAGATTCCTTCGATTGATGGTGGTCATACCCTTTGCCTTAACGAATTCAATTAAAAAATTAGGGTGCATTTCTTCAATTTTTTTAGGGACAATTTTTTGTAAAATTAGACGTTCAAAAAATATGCTGATTCAGACTTGATTTTGATTTAGGACATAGAAAACTTTTGATACCGGGAGTAGCTTCCCTTAAGATAATCTCCAAATTTGACGCGGATGAAGCCACAGCGAGAAGCTAGTTTAATAATATTTTATTAGCTATTATCATTTATAGTGAAGGTACGTTTTGTAACGTAATATCAGGAATTTTGTGGAAGTACGAACGATAAAGGTGTGTCTAACGATCGAGTTCGAGGGATTACGGATTCGATGTCGAATATCGAAGAATTTAAAAGAGATAAAGCTAGTGCTACTGCTGAGAATAAATGAGCATAAATGTTATTGGGTTGGTTCCATACCCGAAGGGTCCAAACGGAGCTCTATTGCTGTCACTCACGTTTCCGTCTGTCCGTCCGTCGTCTGTCTCACAATTTTTTTCAATTCCGAAGAATTTTTTATTTCCCATTGACCTATGAACTTGAAATTTGTTGATAATGTTTATTATAATTCTTTCTTTGGTACGGAACCCTAAATTTGCGAAACCTGGCGCGCACTTGACTGGTTTTTTTTTTGGCTTTTCAGTTCGATACATATATTTCGAAGATCGAAGAATTAAATCTGCACTAATATTATAAAATCTTAAAGTTCGTGAGTTTGTTTGTAGGAAATAATCTCTGGAACTACTGAACCGATTTTAAAAAAATCTTTCACTGTTAGAAAGCAACATTATTAGAGTGTCGTAAGTTAATTTATAACCACCGGCAGAAAAAGAAGGGTGATGTAAGTTTGATGTGTGTACCTGTTTGTTTGTATATGGTGTGTATCTGTCTGTGGTATCATAGCTCCTAAACGGATGAACCGATTTTGAGTTCGTTATTTTTGTTTGCTAGTTGATTTTATCGAGAGTGTTTTTAGGTATGTTTCATGAAAATCAGTTCAGCCGTTCAAAAGTTATGAAATAGAAATAGAACTCAGCATTACATATGAGCGTTTTACTGTTTGGAGATATCGCGTCATAATAACTTGTTCAATAGATTATCGATCGAAGCGTGTCTACCACTAAATACATAATGTAGCATGTCATAAAAATGTACCAGGGATTTTTTAAATTTTACTTGTATCAAATAATTATTTTATTACCACTGCTCTCAAAATCGATGAAAGGAAACATCGTGAGGAAACCGGCATGTCCTAGAACCAAAAATTCAAAGACCTGTGACATCCTCCAACCCGCACTGTGCCCGCATGGTAGATCACAGCCCATTCCCTCTCACAGAAAGGAGGCCTGTGTCCCAGCAGTGAAAACAATTTGTTCGATCTGGGTATTGAACCCAGGACCTTAAGCACTGCAATATCTCTAGAATTATCTCTTACTACCTTGTTCCCGCGGCTTCGCTCCCGTTGGCTACGCCGCAGAATTCGTTAATTTTTTCGGGATACAAGTCATCATTCATCACATCCTTTTTTTAAAGTTCCCACTGCTGGGACCCTCTCTGCAAGAGAGGGTTAACTATGATAGTTAGATTTATTCTACCACAAACTGCTTTATAGGTAATAATAAATATATTAATCATGTAGTACATAATTTTATGTAGTATCAATAGTTTTCTCAGCGCATGCCAAATTATTTTTATAAATTAATTTATTTTATAGGCAAAATTTTGCTATTTTGGGTTACATTATTGCAATCATCTTAACGATCTCATTTTTTTTAATTTAAATTAATTATTACCTGATAATTTAGCTTTTTATTGGTGAAAAAATGGTTAAAATCGGTCCAGTAGTTTCGGAGCTTATTCGGTACAAACAAACAAAAAAGGCTTTCCATATATTTGTATAGATTGCTGACAACGGTGAAGTAAAACCTAGACTTACAGAATAGAATAAAAATACTTTTATTTCAGCCAAAGTCCATGGGGTTAGTAACAATTTACTTTAAAAAAACCAGTGTTAGTAGGAATAGACATTTAAAACTAAAATAAACATCTAAACTTCAACGTGGAGCTGCATCCACCTCTGCATCATCGGAGAATCTGCGAACACACTGAGAATAGTGTTGGTACCGCCGCGAACACGCGTCATCAGAGAGGCACGTCTTTTTCTAATAATGGCGGCAAAACCATCAATGTTTGTGTCCGAAAACATCCCTGACGCACAGCAACCTCACGGCAGCCTTAACAGTACTCTCAGTGCATTAGTTAATATATGTTAGAAATCGCCAATCCGCCTTGAGCACACACACACATACAGGCAAATAAACATAAATCAATATCGATAATGTATCTGTATGAAAACCAAGTAAGCCACTTTTCCACACATAATTTAAGAACACTTACCGATGAAAGGAAATGTTTCCATTGCCTCGGCCAACATTTTTTGTACAGTTGTTACAGCTCAGTACGGCAAAATTTGGCACAATTTGACTTTCTAAAAGGGACCGATTTCCAAAATATATTTTTGTTTGAAAGGGTATGTTCCCGAATTGATCCTTTTTAAATTTGGTGAAGATCTGATGAAGAACTTCGGATGTATAGAACAGAACTCTTCAACAAATGACGGCAAAACTCTCGGAATTGCTGCATTCGCATGTTTGTTTATTGTTTACACCATTTCATAGCATAACATCACGCCAGTATGCTCTAAAGGGGTACGCAGATGTGTACAGTTCGCCCTGGTACAATCTCATTTCACCGGTTATGTTCAAGTTTAATGTTATTCGGGTAAACTTTTCTGGCATAACTTTGGCCATTATAGCCTTACTACAGAACTTGCCCATTATGTACCACTAATAAAAAAGTAAAAAATAAATCTTTTTTACAAAAATATACAACGACTTCCAAATAAAAACACTACAAAGTGAAAAATAACTTCAATTTCGGCAGTCGATGTCTAAAAAAGAATGAAACAAAAACAGGAACATCAACTTCCAAAATTGAAATTATTTTTCACTTGTCTGTGAAAACCGACTTCCGAATAAAAACGGTATTTTTATTTGGAAATCGGTTGTATTTTTCTGTAAAAATGTTTTTTCTAGATTTCGGCTGAAGTCTGGTACCGAAAACTCTGAATGACACAGCTCATAGGAAGAGCATTACCTTCTTGTGCCTTCTCTATACGAGAAGAAACTTTTGCCCTACAGTGGGACAGTAACATACTGATATCAATATTTTTATGATATAATGGTACCTGCTCTTCATCCTCGCTTTTCAGTATTGGGTGAGGTCTTTGCCAAGCAGTATAGAAAAATAACTATGTGCTATTCCAGACTATAATCTATCACTGTGCCAAATTTCACCCGTCCGTTTATCTTTTTTAGCGTGTTTTGCATTTATAATATTACTAGCTTCTGCCAGTGGCTTCGCCCGCGTAAATGTCACAAATTATCCCAAGGGAACATATTCCCGGGATAAAAAGTCTATAATTTATCTCTGTGCCAAATTTAAGAGTATTGCAGTATTTTAAACATAAGAAGCTCGTGGCTAAACAGCCAAGGTTAAGCAACGCTTGCCGAGGTCTGTCCGTGGATGGGTACCCATACATTACATAAACACCGAGACTCCCCCGTATCTTAATACCAGTCTCGAAAAAGAGTACAATTATTGGGTTGAAAAGGTCAGGTAGGCAGTCGAAACAATCTATCGAACACGTAATTATGACACGATATCTTGCGAAAATACCCCGATTCAAACAGCAAAACGCCCATAACTTTTGAACGGCTGTACCGATTGTCATCAAACATAGCTAAGAACACTCTCGATAAAGTCACCTTTTAAACAAAAAAAAAACTAATTTAAAATCAATTAAATATCGAGAAGGTATCTAAGCTCATAAGCTTACAAATTTACGAATACTTGCATGTTTAAAATTTTTATAACTTAATTTCAAATATCCGACGTATCCTATTATATCCTGTACTATTGCATACGCAGTATGTAACAGTACAGGATATACAGTAGGGATGTTACGGAGGTTCGATTCCGATTTCAAAAAGTCGGAACTTCCGGTTGTTTTTAAATCTCCGATTTCGATTCCAAATATTTTTGATCGGGGGTTACCGGAGATCGATGCGCAGCGTCGGCGGCAGCACGCGGCCGCAGTCAACGCGTACTTATACTGATAGCGATTTTAGAAAATTGGTTTGTTTTTATGTAACGCCTAGTTAGGTGTATTGTTTGAGCTAAAATTCATAAAAAGGCTGTTCAACAATGTCTGTATTATTTATTTTATTAAATCTACTTTCTCTTAACCCATCTTTCTTCAGCCGCTGCCTGCGATTCCGCGTTCCGGTTCCGATTCAGATTTAAACCAAAAATAAAACCTCCGATTCTGACTTCTGTTCCGATATCATCACTTCCGCAAAACATCCCTAATGTACAGTACATCCGTGATTTTTCACACCGAAATGAAAAGTTTCCCAGGATTTTTGCGCATTGAATTACTTTGATGGATATGTGATAGAATAAATAGCTTTGTGATGGATTTTTTACAACGTGTAGTAACTCTAGAATCTCATCTGTGATTTACCTACCTAGTGCTAGTCGATTTTAGAACTATTTGACTATCTTCACTTATATTATAAAAAGGGAAAATATTTGATTATTCTTAAGTTAGTTTGTAATGGATAAACTCAAAAACTTCATAACTGATTTTGAAATTTTTTTCAGTAGTACAAAGCTGCATTATTCCTGAGTGATACTAGCTATTTTTTATCCTGAAAACGGGTCATATGGGGTGAAGCCGGGTGAACCGAGTGTATGTATACATTGTTTTAGGAAAGAGGAAAAACTTAAGTGTTCAATTAATTTACTTGAAGTCCGGGAATGCTGGAACATAGTCAATGGTATTGCAGTAGCGCAACTGGTAAATGTCATCATCAAGTTATTAAGAAAAATTAAAGTGCTTTCTTTCTAATATAAATATTTCATTTTTCTATAAAAAAAATGTAATATAAGGATATCGCACCTCACTTTTATATCAAATTATAATGAAGACTATTATTCTGATGCATTCACATATATACCATAAAAGTTATTTTCATGTTTTCTCACTAAGAAAATCTTAGTTGGGGAATTGGATTTAGTTATGTCGGAATAATAGTAAAAGATCTCCCTTTACTTAGAACTTCGGCTATAACAGGTGTGGGTGTTCTATACATTTCTGCCGTTCCCAGAAAATCGACTTGAAGATCTGTTTGTAAAATATGATGATCGAAAAGATTGATTCCCATTTCCCATAATATTATAAAAAAATCATCGCAATAAAAGTTGAAGGATGTGCACTTTTTCAACGGGCAACACACGATCTTCTAAATTGGTGAGTTTGTACACGTTTTACACGTACTGATATACCTTATCACACATATAATCAAGCATGTTTTCCCAAAAAGCTTGGGCTGTGGCGATACAATCGTATTCCCAGTCGCTAGATAAAGTTCCATGTAATACGAGCCTAAGTGTTCCAGCCATCCAGCCATGCCACTATTTGTGTGTGCTTATTTCTCGAGTGTTCTGTGCGGGTCACAAATACATATTTTTCTTTCTTTACTTTCCATGCCATTAACTCTTTAAAAAAATAGTTTTTAGCAATATAGGCTTCTAAAAAAATCTGGTGGTCAATAACAATTTTCCTGACCGCACTAACACTTCTATGAAATCATTACAAAAGAAAATTTACACGTGGGCACCTATCTCCATATTGTAAATTCCTGTGTATTGGTACCGCTGTTCCTACCTACTCTGTGGCTTCCAGTCCGAGGCACTTAATCGAACTAGTTGGCTCAATTAGTTGACTATAGTGCATGGTTTTGGCGTCTCAATAGTTCTTATGTCTAAGTTCAAATTAAGGATGCACCAACTGCGCGTTCCTCCGATTCAGACAGTTAACTAGAAAATTAAAGGCAATACGCAAATTATAGGAATGTAGATTAATTTGTAAATATATTTATTTTCACAAACCCAGACCTAATAAAGTTATGAAAGGGTGCATATGCCCAAAAAAAAAACGTTTGAGTTATGGTAGTAGCTAGATTCTGCTATGGATTTTCAGTAATGGTGTGCTGATGTTTGTACGGTTGCACCTGAATGCAATAGCAGGCAGCACTACAAATTAAAAAAAGATACTTTATTTTTAAAAAGCTTTGAACATGAAATGGTAAAAGAGCATTACTTGTCACTTTAATTTTTATTCTTCTCCTTTCTCGTTTATATATTTGGTATGTATTAGTATATTATATAATATTGTATGTATGTATTGTTTGTCTAAGCTTTTTTTATTTAAGTATGTAATTTTGTACACTGACAGCCCTAAATCCTGTAAGAGATTGCCCTGTGCGATAAGACCGCCCATTGTACACTTGTTTTGTGAAAGTTTGTCCTGTACATATTTTTGTGGTGTACAATAAAGTATATAATAAATAATAAACATCTTGCACCGATGTCCAAAGACCACAGAGTACTATCGAAGTGCGATAAATCACGCCTTGCCGTCAAAAGGTGCCAGCTATCATGTTATTTTTATCACTAACGAAATACGTATAAGGTCTTTGCTTACAATATGTATAATATGAAAGTGTTTAGCACCCTATCATCGGTGTCTATACTCATGTATACTGCGTTAATAATATGTCTTTACCTATGAAATTGCCGTTTTGCAGTACTGGCCATTTCAAATCAAAAAAATTTTTGTTTGGCTAAGAATTCTAATTTCAAATTTACTTTTATTTTAAAAACATTAAATCCTTCTTTCTTTCAGTCATTTCTTTATTGATAAGCGTTATATTTTTATCGCATCGAAATCTTTTTCGTCATCATGGATACGTTAAAAATTCGAGTAATTATAGAATATGAGTACCCTCGTGGCAGCAACGCGGAACAAGCGGCACCCAAAATCAACGACTTTTACGGAGCGAACGCTACAAACGAACGCACCACTATAATTGGTTTGTCCGCTTCCTTTCTGGAAATTTCGACCTGAAAATGAACTCCATGGTCATCCGAAAACATTGGTCGACAATAACGAATTAAAGGCGATTGTGGAAGCTGACGATACTCAATCTACAGCTGATTTAGCAGCAGCTTTCGACTTTTGCAGCATCAATACAATATTGGTCCAATTGCGTCAAAATAAAATAAATAATCAGGTATCTTGACTTGGCTCGCGAGGTTGTCGACATGTGGGATGCGAATACAGCAGTCATTGTGCCGATAGTCGTGACGGCCAATGGCATAATAGCCAAGAGCCTCGACGATCATCTGAGGAGGCTCTCGTTGGGCAGCTGGATTAAGGCTCGTTAGGAGGTTCCTCTCTCAGGAGCCCTGACCACCGGTAGCTGTGTAACCCTGTTCCCGATACCGGTGGGCTACTATTTTTTA
This sequence comes from Orthosia gracilis, assembly GCA_947562075.1. NCBI lineage: Eukaryota > Metazoa > Arthropoda > Insecta > Lepidoptera > Noctuidae > Orthosia > Orthosia gracilis. The sequence continues at coordinate 11,892,220 of OX387265.1, forward strand.
TATTTTAAAATGTTTATTTCTATTTTATTTTAAATAAGCTAATATTTAAAAATGTAACAAATATGTACATAAAATGACATAAAAATACCTAAAATGTATATCTTGAAACATGTAATATGGGATGTGCTTTGCTTCATAAGCAAGACGTATGAAATTAAAACAATATGTTAAACCCTTTACGGGCTACCGATTTTTGCTTCAAAAGGAATATTAAATGGCCGCCAGAGCTTTCCCAAATTAATAGGCTTTTGGTAAAGTAAAATAATATTATATTCTTATACTGTTATTTTTAACCAACTTTTTAAAAAGGAGATGGTTCTATGTTCGACTTTTTTAGGTTTTAGGGTTCCATACCCAAGGGGTAAAAACGGGACCCTATTACTAAGACTCCGCAGTCCGTCTGTCTGTCTGTCTGTCTGTCACCAGGCTGTATGTCATAAACCGTGATAGCTAGACAGTTGAAATTTTCACAGATTATGTATTTCTGTGGCCTCTACAGCAACAAATACTAAAAACAGAATAAAATAAATATTTAAGTGGGGCTTCCATACAACAAACGTGATTTTGTTGCCGTTTTTTGCGATTATGGTGCGGAAACCTTCGTGCTTGAGTCCGACTCACATTTCGCCGGTTTTTTTTATTTGTGTATGCTCACCGGTTTTTCCGTCAATTGTGGACAGATTTTGAAAATTTTCTCTCTTTTTGTTTGAAAAAATATGTTTCCAAATTGGTTTCACTTAAATTTGATGAAGATCTGATGAAGAACTTCGGAGATATACAGCAGAAATCTTCAATAAATAACGGCAAATCACTCGGAATTGCTGCAAACGCATGCCTGTTTATTGTTCATACCATTTCATAACATATCATCACGCCAGTACGTTCTAAAGGGGTCCACAGATGTGTACAGTTCATCTTGGTAAACTCTCGTTTCACCGGTTATGTTCAAGTTTCATTTACTTATTTACTTATTCAAAATTATGTAGGTACCTTACTACATTCACTGATAATGCCAGAATAGATTACCCGAATATCATGAAACTAGAGAACTTGTCTATTAGGTACCATAACTAAAAAGTGAAAAATAAAAAACCATTTATACAAAAATATACGGAACTCGGTGTCAAAAAACGAAGAAAAGAAAACAGAAAAAGAAGTTATTTTTCACTTTGTAGTTATTTTATTTTAAATAACTACAAAGTCAAAGTTTAGTCGATTGTAGGTTTTTGCATAAAAGTTTTATTGTTTCTAAAAGCCTCTAACGAATTTCTCACCAATATTTAATAAATTTAAAGTCTGCTTTTTCGGTAATACCGTAGGTAAAGTATAGTTGATGCATATTGAGATTAAAAGATTACTGGATAACATTTTTAATCACCTTTGGCTTTGTTTGTGAGTTGCAGCTTCCATAGGTATTTACCTACTTGTATAAACTTCATTACATTAAATAATCAAAAATCGATTTTCATATTTATATGCAGGATAGGTACGAGTTTTACCCGAGAGTGTACTGATGTTCCCTACTACATGTATGTACTCAGTAATTCGACTTACACTGCTTGCCTCTACAGATAAAAATTCTAGGCCTAAAGATAAAAAATTTCCTCCATGGTCGACTTTGCAGACCACGTTTTCCCCCTAATTCATTAATTAAATCTTCTTTTTCATCTGACTGAGGCTAAACTACTTTTTATTTCTTTTGCATAAGTTTTCTTCTGCAACTCCACTCACACACAAGTTACTCTAAAATGAATAACTTAACAGAAAAACTAAAAAAAAAAATCTTTTGCGAGGCAAGCATCTACTCGTACCGTAGACCTATACTCCTATTAAGAAATCTTTCTAAACATTTCAATATCTGCCATAATTAATAAAACATTTCAAAAGCTGTTCCATGAAAAGGTTGAGCAGATCTGACCATAAATCGCCTTGATTCTCGTTGGATAGACGATTACCAGAGACAATAGAGGAGCGCGATTAATGCGCACCTCTAGACGAATGTCCGCTGAGAACCGGCGTCGTTCGAGATAATCACCGGTTTAATCTCCACCATATTTGAATAATAGTTTCATTTTCTTGACTGGGACGTGTATTTTTCTTGAAATTGTAGCTGAATTATGCAATAGTTCATTATTCTAGATGCATTTTTTGCAAGAGTCAGTAAAGGGGAATTTTCGCACGGTCGTTTGCAATAGGCTTAGAAGTTTGACCACATCACACCTGCTTTTCCTTGTATTCGTAGGTAGCTGATTTTATCGAGCAGGGACGTGAGCGAAACACAATATTTTACATGAATTTAACAATTAAGGTTTGAAAGTTTGCCAGAAATCATGTTCTTTCTAATTATAATTTTAGTATCGCAACGACTGTGTGTCTTGTGTGAGTGCTTTTATAACTTGCATTTTGCTCATTAAACTAAGTAGGTATTATCGATAATTTTGTTGCTAAGTTTGTTGGTTTCATGCACATTTGACATAATTTTCAGTATACATGAAAATCACAACCAATAACAAAATTACAAGAATACAGGATTGAAAACAAATCATCCACACAGCGCGTAATGGATTTCAGATTAATCCTCCTGTTCGGTCGAGAACACCTTCATTTTGTACCGGCACTAACTAAATAACGCTCAGAATTGCAGGCGAGCCATCTGAACACTTGTAATTATTAGAGGTGTAACTGAACATTTGGGAACATTCTGGAAAATAATTATAGTATTTTGTATGTGTATTTTGTTACTGTGCGTACAGAAATAATGGCTGTATCTAAGAGAACGGTATAAAAAGGAAATAAAAAGAGTTCTGTCAGGAACTTACATGAGTGTACTTAATGATGTATTACTACTTTTTTACCGGCTTAAAAAAAGGAGGTTATCATTTCGATACGTATGTATGTAATATTGTTAGAACTGCACAATATTTACATGTTACTCTATATGGGCTTCTAAAAAGGTGTGGCAAATTTCATTAGTGTATGTTTGTATGTATGTTTGTCCGCGCATTTCTGCGAAACTAATAATCGGATTGTGATCATTCTTTTTTTATTGGATTAAGTGTCTATCAACTTAGGACACAGTGCAAGATTCATCAAAATCAGTTCAGCACTTTTTAAGATATGAAACATACAACCGAACTCCTTAGCGGCAAACAGCACGAATGTGATAATACGAGTAGGTATGGGTATTTTGTCAAGCATTTAGGTACCTTACTATAGAACTTGCTTACTTTTTAGAGGAAGAAGTCGGTTTATTTTTTTGTGAAAAAAAAACTTTTTCATAAAAAATAAACCGATTTCTAGAGAAAAACACTAAAAAGTGCAAAAATAACTTTCGTTTCGGAAGTCGGTGTAGAAAAACGATAATTACAAGAGGTACCAAAGATACAGACTGCCTAAACGAATGTTATTTTTGCACTTTTTAGTGTTTTTCTTTAGAAGTCGGTTATTTTTTTTTGTAAATGTTTTTGTGTTGTATACTTGTCTGAAATAGAAAACCGGCGCCAATTGACATTTTCTTTGGTACTTATAAAATCCGTTGATGCCGCGACGGACGCTTTAGTCTGACGCCCGTATTTACTCCCACTGCGGCACAAATGAGGAATAGTAATAGATGATTTACTTATGGCTTTGAAAGCGATTTGACAGCAGTTACACGCACTTTTGGCGACACGAATTTGATAAACATACTGTCGTTTCAAAACGATTCCGTGCTCTGAAGTAATATCTGAGGTATCGCTGGTAAGTTGTCATCCCGGAAAAGAAAGCTAGTATTCCGTCATGTCTGGGTCGCGGATAAATTTGAAAGAGAATTACCGCGGCCCTGGCACAAGCAACTGAAGGAACACGGGTAGGTTTTAGTCATTAAAAGTCTGACACGCCCTCCCGCTTCACCCAAAGCGGGAGAAGTCATTGGATGATTACCCAAACAAAAAAAAATGTATTACCGTCAAACGAATAATTAGGTACCAATTGCTGCTTGGCGAAAGAAATGATTGTATTGTTCTTCTACTGTTATGAAAGAAAATTAACGTATGAAATTGATTTTATGGGTTTACAGCAATATTTAGTTTACAGCAAGTTAACAGATTGCGGCAGCACCGTGGAACAGTTATTACACAGGGGCTATTGTCACGCGTCGCAGACATCTTGGGAATCCATCCGCGGCTCCCCATTACGTTTCCTAGCGAGCGGCAAGAACTCTGCGTTTTTATTTATTATTAACATATCATTGCTTTCGTTAGGTTCTAACTTCACGCCAGTTTCTATACCCTGAGGATAGGTAGGTGTGTGTATAATAGCATTTTAGCACAGCAAGCTTTTGCCCACTAAGAATTGTGTTTTATTAAATCATAAGAAGTAGCCTCTGACGTAGTAAATGAGTCTACTTCTTCGCAGACGATATTGTTGAAGATTGTCTATTAAAAATAGAATAACAATTTGCCCGACCCAGGGATCAAACCTAGGCCAAGCTTAGTGTTGACTTGAACGTGCATGACATGCTGACCAACAAGCCACTATATTTCCTATATCGCTAAAATATATTCGGGAAAAGATAAGGTTTACATTTTCATGAAGTTCGATGTTAATTGATTAACGTCAGTTTGTCAACCGAGGTCTCCATTACTCGGTTAATAGAGGCTCATTATGAAAAGAAGTTTTGATTGGCAACATTGTTAGATACTTTTGGGGTTTAAATACATTTTAGAGCACAACTAAATTTTCGATTACTATCAGGTGAGATAGTAAACGTGAGCCTACTACATACATAGTACAAAAAAAAACCTTTTAAATTCAGGAAAAACAGATACAAAACTTCAAATATCAATAAAAAAAATGCAGCTGCCAAACCGCCAATCAGGCAGTTGCCTTAGAGCGGCGGGTGCGACCGCGGGTATTTTGCGGCTATTTCAATTATACGTCTTATGAAATAGCGGGCCCGGTGTCTCTTTCGCCTGTGCTCGCAATATCGCGCCGATACGATGGCCGATTGGAATTTTCGTTGGAATGCTCTGTGTGTTATGAGCGGAGCGGATTATTAGATATTTTGATGCTTGGCTTATGCTGAGGGCTATTTTACAGAGAGACTGGGTTATGAGAGTAAGACAGGCAGCTTCATTTTAAAATGTACGTATTCAGCTTAATATGATTAGACATGAATTTACTCATACCATTAGCTGTTGAACAAGCTAAGCAGATGACAGAGGATGAGATGCCTTGTCGCTTATGTTGAAGCTTCCCATTTTAAATTTCGTCAATTTATCTCTGTGTTAAGTCTCTAACACACGGCACCGCGCACCGTCGCGTTTGGTGGTGAAGTGGATCTCAAAGTCGCATTGTCCTCTAATAAATCCGTTAGTGCCTAAGGCCCGGACTCCACCAAAGCGGAGACGAGACACGCTGAGCGGCGATTTTTTAAAACAAACCAATAGAATCTCGTTATTCACACATCTCGTCTCCGCTCAGCTGGACTTCTCCGCACATCTCCGCTTTGGTAGAGTCCGGGCCTAACACACGTACACCGCCCGACCGCGCGGTTCGAGCGCGCGGTCGGGCGTGTTAATCGCCTTAGGATTGCGGATTTTCATTTTCAAGTAAAGCCACACCCACACTAGAAAGAAAGAAAAATAGTTTATTTGCGCCAGTCACGACGCAAACCATAAAAAGAACAAAAAAAAACTTTTTAACAAAAAACTCAAACCGACTTCTAAAACAAAACACTACAAAGCGAAAAACAACTTTCTTTCCGAAGTCGGTGTCTTTGGTACCTATTCTTTTTCGTTTTTCGACACCGACTTCGGAAAAGAAAGTTGTTTTTCGCTTTGTAGTGTTTTGTTTTGGAAGTCGGTTTGATTTTGTTTGTTACCTGTCTTTTATTTATCTCTTTTTAGTTTTGGTCCTATACTAGTTATGTTTACTAGGATACATTGTTTTATTTCGGCGTTCCAGTGCTTACCTTCCAGCTTCATCATCAGATCAGTTCGATGGTACCATTTTCATCAGTACCATTTATAAATATATGCTTCATCATAAATGAGCCTGTTATGAACTATTCGGGATATCTTATACGCGTTACATACGTGGCATTAAGGAGTATCAGTGGCCATCTGTGGTCTTCTTCATCAGTTCCACTTCACAAAATGATACTTTCCGAGTGCAAATTATAGCATTGTTGATGAAAATACCAAAACCGCGATATGTATATATGTTACGGCTAATACCCGAAGTGCGGCTACACCTAGTATTAGCCGGAGCTTAGGGCACCCCGACACGGACAGGTTAGGTTCGAACGAGATGACGGGAGCTGAAGTGAGCGAGCAAAGCGAGCGAACTCAGCTCCCGACATCTCGTTCGTGTTAGGTTACTTTAGACCCTGCGGACGGAAATAGGAGCCCCGCGCAGCGGGGCTCCGTTGCGTGGCTACACCTAGTTCTAACCGGCTAAAACTAGGTGTAGCCGCACTAATACTAGGTGTAGCCGCACTTCGGGTATTAGCCGTAACATATACATGCCTATAATATTTGACAAGTTCCCTCGATTTCTCCAGGAGCCCATTATCAGATCCTGACCTGAAGACCATGGGACCACTCTTTCAAACAAAAGAACTATTTTCCAAATCAGTCCAGGCGTCTTAGAGTAATCAAGGGAAAAAAACCTTTAAAAAAACCGACGAATTGAGGACCCCTCCTTTTTTTTGAAGTCGGTTAATATTTTAAATACAATCATTACAAAGTATGCGTCACAACTACGCAAAACGGAACACACTGCTGGAATTTTTGTATTAGTAATAAAGTTAATGTAAGGGCATTTTGCCATTGCAGAATTATATTTTAGTAACAACACGTGGTCAGAAGCAAAAGAAAGAATTTTCACAGATATAGGATCCGAACATTAAATGGTCAACAAGGTGGTAGCAGAATTGATCCCCAACGTGCGCCAGAAGTAGGTACTTATGTCGATAGGTAGTTAATGTACCTACCTACACAGCTATTCCTCTCAGATTGAGTTTTACTTATTATATGAAGAAATCGCTCCGCTCATCACCATACCAGCTCCCGAAGGCACCTCACGCGCCTGACGCGACACCGCGAAGAATGAGAGATATAGCGGCGTTACGAGGCGAACAGCTTTTTAAATTCAGTCCAGGGACGCTTAGCGGAAGGCCGTCTCATTTATTAGAATTTTTCATTTCTTATTGGTATTTCTTTTGAAAATTATGTCTCCTATTGATTGGGGATTATTCGGATGCCTGGAGTTTTGTAGATAAAATGAAGTGGTGTGGGCAAATGTAACTGAGGATTGGTATCTAATGCATAGATGTATTTGTTTACTTGCTTCTGCCAGCGGCTTCACCCGTATGAAAAGTGTTTTATCATCCGAGGTAACATTATACCGGGATAAAAATAGCCTATGTGCTATTCGAGACTATAATCTATCCCCGTGCCAAATTTCAACCAGATCCGTTCAGAAGTTCTGCTGTGATTGAGTAACATACATCCATCCAAACATTCGCCTTTATAATATTATAAGTAAGAAGTAAGACTCAGCTACATTCAGTTATCCTCGAAGCCAACCCCATTATAACTACAAACAGGTTAAGCAGATTTATTGGAGAGGGCATTTTGTGACAGACTTACTCAGATGATGTTGACAGACACAGAACGGAAGAAGAATCGCAGAAAGAAATTGAGAGACAGCTCTTTGTCCAGCTTTGTTTGTTGCTTTGTACAAAAAGAGTTGGCTATGTAGGTACTTGAGGCATTGGTTAATTAGCACGTTCCCTGTGCGTGACCCACATGTGGGTCACTCGCCCGTATAAAGAATTAGTCTTGTCAAATCTCGCCCTGCCATACACGTGTGTGCTATGAAATCGTAAAGTAAAACCTTGAAACACTTGAGGGATCAATGTCTAATTTTCAGTGGCACAGTCAACGTGTTGAGATGCCACTACTGGCGTCTGGCTCTTGTGATACAAAAAGGTGTTAAATAAATAAATATAACTAGGATTACTAAGTGAAAGTTGAGAGTTGAAAAACCTTCTTAATTCTTTATTGTACAATCAATCAATGTTGAGTCCTCTTACAGCAAACCCTAGGGTGACAGAGATAGATGACATCATAGAGGGCAGGATCCAGTGTACAATTATACACCTACTGTAATTGTAATTATACACCTTGTCGGAAGTCGTATTAAGATATGCTTAGGAAAGCCACAGCTGTATCACACAGCATCTTATCCCACTCACGAAGCAACAGGTTGGTAGCCAAATCGAAGGAAAGGAATGAGCACACACCACACATAGAAGAAAACTTTCAGATATGTGTAGACTGTTACGCATTACATTAAAGGCTCAGCTGACATTTTTACCCGACTACGAGAGGGTAATGTTTTTCTAGCTTATATATGTTTGTATGTTCAATTATATAGCACGCTCTACGGCCCAAACGGCTTGACGGATTATGGCATATGAGGTGTCGTGGAATTCATAGATTTAGAATTTTTTTGCTAATATCTATGGTTGAATTTGTCTCAATTGTGGGTGTAACAAAATATGTGATTTTAAAAAATAGCACTCCCCCTAAAAATAATGGTGTGATACCTACAATTTCTTTTTCTTTATCCTAATAATATGAGTATCAAATGAAAGCTACTCAATACGCCATTCCAAAAACATACATATAGTAGCACTTTCATATTCCTATTTTGGCACAAATTCAAGATAAGCGTAACTTTGATAGCAAAATAACCACATAACTTATTTGGAGAACTCGTTCATAACTTAAACTAAATAATCAGAAAAAAAAACAAATTATTTTAAAAACAAAAACCCTACTGCAAAAAAATTACTATATAAGTGCTAAGTTTTATGTATGAACCATTTGGACAGGGGACAACTTTCAAATTGCCTGAATGTGCACTTAACGTCCAAGGGCATCATTTGATCGACTGCAGCTGAACGCAAAATGACATAAATCAGTAAATATGAAGAAGCCTATGGGGTTACCATGAATCTGACGACTTTTAAAAATCGACCAAATCGAAGTATTCAGTCTTCAGATTTAGAGAAAGCTCTATTTAGGCTCCAAAATCTTGTTTGCATCTTCAAATAATTTTACCTTAACCACACCTCAAGCACTTCATATACCAAATATATGGAGGCCGGTGTCACCGACGCCGGCGGTAGCAATCTCGCCGGTTTAAGATTAAGCCGGGAAGCCGGCACTAACATCGTTAACGGATCCATTAAAATTAACCTCACCTGTTGATTACAACCACTAGCAAGGGTTTAGTTCTTTAGACTCTGTTTAAGTTGTGGTTTATACAGGACTTATGATCGAGTCTGTATTCCACAAAGAGATATAGATGTGTGGTACATCCACTATTCATCAAGTACGAGTAATAGGGATGAACTCTATTGCCATTTATGATGCGCAAATTAAGACTCCAAACTTCCCTTAAAAAACTGAAACTTCTTCCTAAAAAAGGCTCGATGGGCTGATTTTGTTATGGGATAGAATCTATTCAGTAGCAGACAAAGCAAAGTTATAAGCCTCCGTCAAAAGTTACCTTCCTACGGGTAAAAGATAATTTAGGGTTTACATGTAAACTTTAATGGCATAACCTTTTTATTGAATCCATGCCCAACATTGTCAATGTAACCAAACTGACATTGTCATTCAAAACTTTCAAAACCACCTTTTACAAATCACAGTGACTTTTTATTTTTTTTACTCGTGTTTACAAAAAAATCAGGTAACTAACTTACATTTGTGATATTTAGCTGAGCATATCAATCCCTACCGCTTAGAGCTGCGTCGATATGTGTGCGCTCATTCTCGGACGTTTGTATTTAACTGCTTTAGATCCTATAGCTATCCTAAGATCTAAGTTTATTAAAATAAGCTGGTCTTCCACAGGTTATGTGATCATTCCTATATGTGGTAAAGCTTAAGGAAGCTACATCTACAGACTTCTTTCAGCAGAAAAACAATGAAACTTGGTGCCTGCTAAACAATCGTCATGCACATTGCACATATCCACTACATACAATACTAACTGCCCCCGCAGCTTCGCTCCCGTCAACTGGCTACCTACCTACCTACTCACCTGCCTTACCTATCAATCTACCTACCCTATTTACCCACATACTCTACCTACCTACCAATTTGTTAAACTATTTGTTTGAATAAGAATTAATATTACAATTGTAACCAACTTTTGATTCTACCGACGATCTAATTAAATTTTATAAGCTGCTGTAGTATCCTTACTATGATAGTTAGTTACATTTTCTCGCAGATTTTTTTGTGTGTAATAATGAGTACTTTAATTATGTTGTACATCATTTTCATGTATCATTAATAGTTTTCTCAGCGCAAGCCAAATACAGAATTTTATAGGCAAATCTTTTGCTACTTTGGGTTACATTATTGCAATTTACATATGGATCTCTAATTTTTTTGAAGATAAATTATAGCCTATGTTACTACGGAATAATGTAGCTTTCCATACGTGAAAGAAGTTTTGAAATTGGTTCAGTAGTTTCGGAGCTTATTCGGTATAAACAAACAAAAAATCTTGCCTCTTTATAATGTTGAAGATGTGAGCAGCAGTCAATTGCTGGACAGTGGCCTCTACAAAACTGCACCACATCGGTTCTCCTCCTTTTTTCGAAAGGAGGAGAACCGCGTGTTGTCCAACCAGTCTGAACGTGAACTGCATAGGCCTATATGGAAAGCATTCAATCGATTGCTTACCCAGGTAGGCCGCCACAATCTAGCAAAATGGGGTTCTATAGACCCGTCTGATGCCCATAGTGTGAGTGCAGTGCTCTTGTGTAAATATGACACACATGCTGGCGTGCCCCAAGTGCCTTAAGGTCGCCACTGACGCCGCAATCGGTGTGGCCATCTACTGGGCCCAAAATATTGGAAGACTTTTCCATCGAATCGAAAAGAAGACACTTACCCTTAGAAAAGAACAGTTTCTTATAAATCTGCAACACTAAGAACATTCGTTTTGTTTCCTAAGCAGGATGGCCGAGGGCAAGTGCACTTTCGGCACCCGGGCGCCGATCGACATTCACATGTTGAACGAAATCATTTACAGAGAAGTCAAGCATTTCAGGAACTACAAGATTTACAGGCCTAACTTTGGATGTGAGTTTAAATAATTTTTTTTTCCACGAAGGGTGACAGTGATTAACTTTCAGCACATTCAAATTTCACCAGTTAAGCTTAAGTCCCAAGTAAAGCCTATTTATTTATTTATTCAGGACCACCAACGAAAGATTTACGCAAAAAACACAATGAATCATCAATATGAAAAAAATATAAGTGCACTCCCTCAATTAAAGGAGGCCACAGCATGCTTTTTAGATTATCGACTAAATTAAAATTAAAATATAAACTCTTAGTATAAGGTAATAGTAAAACATATTAACATATTAAAGGAAAAAACAAATCAAAACATGACATACTTATAAAAAAATCTCTCCTTATATTTATTTAACCTTAGGGTTTACCAACATTATGGCAAAATGTTGCCCTAGTCGACGGCACGAACTATTTTGTGCGCGGGATTAAAATGCATGCTATCTCATCCGACAACGCGTGCGAAAAATATAGATGCTGTGATGAGCAGTAAGAAGCTAATTCGAAATCGAAATGGATGATAATTTAGGACGAAAACGCTTAGCAGTAGTGCTAAAGTTAGTTTTTATGTTTTCACAAGGCTATATTTGACTGGAGTCAGCACTCCAGGTCAGGATAAGTCCACAGTCGATCATTCTAAATCCAATGTAACGGTTACGCACTGGATCCGATCTTTATCCGAATCAGAGATCCGATTTCCATCCGAATTGGAAATGTACTGATTTCAGACGGAAGGAGTTAGGATACAGTGCTCTTCATTTCTCGGATTAAGATTGGATGCAGTTCGTAACCACCTGAAGGTCTTCTACCACCCTCATGATATGGATATCAAATGAAGCAGTTTACTGAGAGGAATACGAAAACCTAGTTCTTATTTATTTATAATTTTATTCCACAGCAATCCCCGTGACCGGCAAGTTTTACGCCTCCCATGACCAGTTGAAGGCGGAGAGTAAGGAAGAGACCAAGAAGGTGGATGACTACCACGATAATGTAGCGCAGACCAGAGCCAAAGGACCTCGCAGCAAGTACACGTCGCCTGCCACGGAGAACCAAGTGTAAGGCATTTTTGAAAACACAGATGTCTTCATTATCATCATCATTATTTCAGCCGAAAGACGTCTACTGCGGAAGATAGGTCCCCCTACTGTCAACAGGTGCTTCCCGCAATCTTAACCAAGTCATCGGCCCACCTAGTAGGAGGCCTTATACACAGCATCATCCAGTACACGGTCGCCACTCCAGAACTTTTCGGCCCCATCGCCCATCCATTCTGCGAGCAATGTGCCCTGCCTGCCGCCACTTAAGTTTGGAAATTCTTCGAGCAATGTCGATAAGTTTAATCCTCCGTTGGATATCCTCATTTCTGAAGCAATCACGCAAGGAAACTCCGAGCATATCCTTCTCCATTGCCTTTGGGTGACTTTAAACTTCTATGAGCCTTCTGGTGAGCTCAATTGTGAGCAACATTGTTAAGTTATTTAAAAACAATTGATAGAATCGGGATTCGAAATAAAGACCACTAAACTGGCATACCATGTCATTACTTTGACCTGACTGCAACTTGCGTAGCCTGCCAAATAACATACCATTTAAAATCTATTTTTTTATCATTTATGCTTCTTTTAGACTTTCCTAACATATTCAATTAGAGACATAAAGTGAAAAAGTTTTACAATCGCACTCACAAGTCTGTTCCCATATTCTTAGTAGTTTCTTGGAAAAGGGGGGTAGGAAGAAAATATAGGGGGTAAGTGCCCCAGGCTAGAAACTAATCTGCGTAGACTGCACTGCAGTTGACTGTTAGTGGAGATAGGTCGACTTCATCTCGTTGCTGTATATGTTAAGGACCAAGTTATTAATACGGCATTATCCATAATACCCGGGCAATTTGAAAATGCCCAATATGAGTTGGCAATATGAAAAACATAATTAAATTGATGATAAAGCCCCTCACTAATGCCGGGTAATATATTTTTTTTCTCTTTTTAATTATTTTAATGTTGAAATTGGTTAATATATAATAGGTAAGTACAATTCGAACCTAACCTATCCATGTCGAGATGGCCTAAGCTTCCGAGCTCGCTTCGCTCGCTCTTGGAATAATTCATTGACCATAATTAATGAATTGCCCAACCGTTACGTAGCAATATTCATAATGACCAGACATTGATAAATATAGAAGTTTAAATCAGTATTCATTACATTGCCCAATTAGATTTGACTGGATTCATAATGCTCGGGCATTATAAATAGTGCCCTGATTAATCACTTGGTCCATGACTTAGACCTGTTTAAGCATCAAACGTTGCATTTTATTTAACACTGTTTATATAGACAATCCAACTGCCATTTATGCTTCAATTGTGGTAGGTATGACACAGGTAATTAAATCACAACCTGTTAATCGATAATATAATCTAAAATACATATATACATAAACTCACGCCTTTTTCCCATGGGCGTAGGCAGAAACTACAGAACGCCACCTGCTACGATCCTTACATACTTCTTAAGCTTCACTCACGTTCATACATCTAGTCAAACACACACGCGGGTTGTGAGTACTGCGCACCTAGCCTTTCCGAAGAACATCACCAATAAGGTCTATGTATGTCTTTCCAGCGCATCCCCTCCCAGCGTTTCCTTTCTCGTCTGCCTTTTCAATACCTCTTCTCATAATATACATTATTTTACCACGAGACGTTTAGCGACGCGCCACCGCTACCCCAAGCACAAAAACGTTTGCGAACCCCGGTGCCTATGTTGCCTGAAAGTATATAAAGTGGGAGTATTCAGATCAAAAGTCAACAGTTTTAGATAAGTGTGCAACACTGTCGACCTCATAGCTTACCCTCATTATCGTATGAGAATCAGAAGCAATATAAGAAACTTCTCATTCCGGCAATGTCACGGTTCTTGTGAGATATATATGGAGATCCCAGACGCCCCAGAAATTATTCATAGCTTCCTACAAAAAATTGTGGGTTTGAATAGTGTTAGTGGGTAGTGTGTTACCTTAAGGTTGCCCTAGTCGATCATTCTTCCATACAAACGTAGTCTGGTGATTACTCCACTGTTTGACGGTGTACATTCAAAATAAAAAATTATATAAAATTTTTTCATCATTATCTATCTAGCCCTGTGTGTAAAATAAAAGTTATCAAAAAAGAATTGGAAGCTATGTGCGTCGAAAGTTCCATTTTTCAACACTAATTTTAACGTATCTTTGGGCGCAAATAAATACCATCAGCAGAAGGAAAATTGCAAAACAGTTACCACACACATACAGGGATAGATTAGTAGTTCAACAATGCAAATAATTTTATTTTGAGCAGATACATTTTGTAGATTTTTCATGATATCCATATTCCCAAAGGTTATTTTATAAAATTTCGCGCGCTCGTTTTCGTCCTAAATCACCATCCAATTCGCTACAAATTTGCAAAAGTGTGTATTCTATGCAAGCATCTATGTATTTCGCACATTTTGTTGGTTGCATAGCATGTATTTTAACCCCTAGCACAAAATAGTTCGTGCCGTCGACTACGACTACCTCAACAACATAAGTTTATTGACGCTCTGATGTAAAGTCATCTAATTATATAGCACGCGTTCTTTTCGGTGTGGGAAGTTATCATACTCACAGCGACATTTTAAATGTTTAGGAAGGATGTTCGGCCGCTTAGATATGTCTGGCTGCTTCTAAAAAAAAATCGAAATAGTTCCCTGAGTATCATGTCGAAAAATTTGGAAGGATGGACGAAGTACTTATAGTTGCGTTTTTTTTACAATCTTTGGCATGTCTGGTAGAAATAACCGCCGATGGAAAATGCCTGGCAGTAGTGATATCTAATTTTTAACGTTATTCTGTACATCATCCATAAAAATCAGCTCGCATACTTTATTTAAAGTGAGTACGATTTTTACGTACCTTTAGCAACTGATATCTGAAAATTGTCCGTCGGCCCAATCATGCAAGTATGCGTACTTTCAAGGTACATACTAATACTACTCAACTCATAGAAAGCTATGAATAATTTTGGGGCGTCTGGGATCTTGGTCCTTGGCCTTGGTAGTGAAGTGGCGGAGGCGCGGGAAAAAAACCCAAACCTAATCAAAATTATTTGTTAACCTGTTACAGTTACGGCTGGTATTGCAATCCGCTGGTGCCCATGAACCGCAACGACAAACGCTTCTATTATCCTCAAGTAGAAAGCAAACATACGAAGATCGAAATTGTCATACTCATGAGCAATCCCAGGAATAAGAAGCAATAATAATCTTTTTATGCTTTAAATTGGAACTGAAAAACCAGGCGCTGCTACAGAAAAGACATTCTACGAGAAGTCAGCGCGATATTTGCGTGGAAATGCATCAATTTCAAATAGTATGTGGCGATCATATTATGCAGGAAAGTACACCCAATTTAAAAGCACCCTAAACATAATTCGTGTCAAGTAAATTTCATCTATGTTGCAAATGAGTGCGCAGTAGTCAATTTTATACTAAACAGAAACGCGCCATACCATGCGTATCGAAAAACCTGGTTTCAGATATGCAAACTACTGTGACGTGGGCAGAAAATAATGTAACTAATACAAGTCAGAAACAATGTAAATCTTTGCTGCGTTCGAACGCACAACGCTGCGGTGTGCTGTGCCAAAAACATAAACGTCCTTACCGCTGACGCGTACTGCGACCGAACAAAAGACCATACCACAGCGTTTGTGCGTTCCAAACAAGAGATCAAAGCTTTAGTAAACAGTGCTAAGCTTGCCCAACTCTTCAGGTGATATTTGCCATAAAGAATTTACTTTGCCATTGCAGACCAATAGAATACAGAAAATATGATTACTGAATTTTGATACAAGGGTCTCAGACAAGATCCAGTTTTTGTTTTTACAACTTGCAATGTATGTATGTAAGTGTGTTCGGGTCAAATCTTGCTACTGAATTTTAAAGCAAAGTCCGCCAACGAATTTTGCATAAACGTTTGGTTTGGATGATAATGCATGGTTATGGTTATTAGTTAAGTGACGTCATTCTAAATTCAATATGGCAGACGATCCAAGATGGCAGACGAATTATTTTTTGTGCAAATGAAAGGGTTTGCTGAAAAGAATACGAAAAAACTTGTTTTTTTTTATTAACTTGCTAAGTAGGTATGTATAAAGTTCGGGTCAAAATTGCAACTGAATTTTAAAGCAGATGCATTTTTATTAACATTTTTACACCCTTTGTTTTTGTAACAAACGATATCAACGCAGAAAAGAAACCAATAGATTATTTTTTTACTTAAACCCATAACCTTGTATCTTCAGCTTATTAGATAGCCCCCTAGTATTTTATTTTTTTGTTTTTTGTTTTTTTATCTATTATCTCATCATCGCACTCATGGGCACCGGCAGAACTATATTCAGGAGCTGCATGTCGGCGCGTGGTCGGTATCGTTGTTGAGTTCACACATAATATTGGTTTCCACCAATTTTTATACACAGTTACAGTTCATAGTTAGAGTAAATTAAAAATAATAATAATAGTAAATAAAATGAATAAATGGAATAATAATAATATATATATGTCACGTTGTATTGGGATCGGGCTATCATCACTGACAGGAATATTGTTGCCAATAAGCCTGACATAGTGGTGATAGACCGACTAGAGCGTCGCGCAATGATTGATGATATAGCGGTCAACCTCGTGAAGGCTGAGAGAGATAAGCAAAGCAAGTATCTTGATCTGGCTCGCGAGGTTGTCGACATGTGGGATGTGAATACAGCAGGCATTGTGCCGATAGTCGTGACGGCCAATGTCATAATAGCCAAGAGCCTCGACGAACATCTGAGGAGGCTCTCGTTGGGCAGCTGGATCAAAGGCTTGATCCAGAAAGCGGTACTCCTGAACACGGCGCATATAGTCGGGAGGTTCCTCTCTCAGGAGCCCTGACCACGGGTAGCTTGGACCCTACTCCCGATGCCGGAGGGCTACTATTTTTAAATGGATTTTTTATGTATAATTATATTTAAAAATGTAAAAGCATGTATATATGTAAAATAGATAAATGGAATATATACAATATTATTAAGAGGTAAAGTTTGTGAAGTTGTAGGGGGTAATCTCTGGATCTACTAAACCGATTCAGATGAAATTTGGCATGGAGATATTTTGAGATCCTGGGAAGGACTTGTTATGCGGGTTAAACCGCGGGCAGAACTAGTGGCGAATAAAGAAATACTTTAGTTCAGTATAGGGTGTTTAATCCATGAGTAGCTAATACATATGTTTTTGGTCAGCCAACTCGCGATTATGTATCCGACTGCACAGCACCCTTGAATGCCATTGTGACATCACACTGATCGATACACCGATCAGTAGTCAAGTCTTTCTATTATGGGTATTTTCGCTCAATATCATATATCTAGGATCATACAAAGGATCCTATCTCTTATTCTAAATATATTACCTCTAGAATCATATTATGTGTATACATCATATGAACATCATCATAAGATATTTCAACGGTGAAGGAAAATATCATGCGGAAACCAGCATGTAAGAAAACCAAAAAAAAAATCGAAGTCATGTGACATCCACCAACCCGCACCGGGCCCGCGTGGTGTATTACGGCCCATTCCCTCTCACAGAGAGGAGGCCTGTGTCCCAGCAGTGGGAACATTAATAGGCTGATGATGTGATGTGTGTGATGTGATCATCATAGTTCTTTGATCCCATTGATTGTCATACTAGCGACCCGCCCCGGCTACGCCCGTGACAAATTATACACAAAAACCTTCCTCGTTTCTCACTCTTTCTATTGATGAAAACCGCATGAAAATCCGTTCAGTAGTTTTAGAGTTTACCGCGTACAGACGCGGCGGGGGACTTTATTTTATAATATGTAGTACCTAGTGATAGTAATTTGGTTGCAATGGAGGACTTATCGGATGTGTGTACTACCACAGAGAATATAATACTAGCATACAGATGCTTTATCGCGTAATAAATTTGATAATTCAATATACCAAGATTCATTAGGGCTCTTGCCCTGGGTCCTTATTCCATGACGTTTTAAATCAATCATAGTGTGTCAGTGAACAAGTGACAGAACTATTTGTCTTGTATAGCTCCGTCAGGGTCCTGTTTCTATGATCCTATCTGAGGGGACCCTCCTTGTGGGGATATAACACTATCAAATATTTAGGAGATCTATATTATGAGTCATACATAATGTAATATAGAAAAATTCGAATCATATCGTCTTTGATAAAAGATTTTTGGCATTTGTTGTTAGAGACCTGATACAAAATCCGTCCAGAAAATTATGTGATTTTGCCATTTCAGTTTTGCTACTGCCATGTTCTAAATTCTAAGGTAATTAATTATTGTGACGGAATAAATTAAGTACAACGAAATTTTCGCTTAAGTTCACAGTGTTATGCTTAGTGGATGTGGAATTCTAAAATTATTGTTGGGAACACTGCTGTACACACTTCCGAATCAATAATAGTACACACAACTAACTCCATTGCAACCTAATATGACAATAAATTATTCATTAAAAAAATCTTCTCAGCAAACCCTTTCATTTGATACCCATATCATGGCAGTGCACAAAAATAACTAATCCGCCATCTTGGGCCGTCTACCATATTGGATTTAGAATGACGTCACTTAGCTAACCATGCATTGTCATCCAAACTAAACATGTATGCAAAATTTCATTATAAACGATGGAGGATAACTGCTTTAAAATTCAGTTGCAAGATTTGACCCGAACACACTTACATACATACATTGCAAGTTAAATAAAATGTTGTAAAAAAATAGGATCAAAGAACTACGATCATGTAATAGGCAGATAGGTCTAGACGTCATATATTTAGGATAAGAGATAGGATCCTATGTATGATCCTACTCTCTGCCTCTCACTCACATAGTCAAGCCAAGCCAAGTCAGAGGCTCATTAAATTGTGACATTCACCAATCAGAAGTTATTAGGTACAATGGCATGCAAGGTAAAGGCACACTTTTACGCAAGTTACAGGCATGATGTCTATTTTCGACCTAATACGTAAACCCTAAGTACGAATATCCTTTGGGCTAATATTAACAAAGTAAACTGCTTGTCTAGGACAAGTCTAATAAAGAAGAGTAGTGGTGGCCCAGTGGTAACGGTCGCGACTTACGTGTCGTAGGTCATGGATTCGAACCCAGGCAGGTAATTTACTTTGTGTACCACTGCTCTCAAAACGGTGAAGAAAAACATCGTGAGGAAACCGGCATGTCCTAGAATTAAAAAATCGAAGACATGTGACATCCACCAACCCGCACTGGGCCCGCGTGGTGGATTAAGGCCCATTGCCTCTCACAGAGAGGAGGCCTGTGTCCCAGCAGTGGGAACATTAAAAGATTGATGATGTTGATGATGATGAATAAGGCTGCTTATTCTTATTTTGCTCGTGGCACTCATCTTCGAGGTTAAGCAACACTTGCCGAGGTCGGCCCGTAGATGGGTGACCATCTTTACTTACCGAAATTCTTCCGATGTTTTCCGTACTTCTGAAAGCACGCTAACCCGTTGGTCTCGGTAGCAATTTGTACGTCTTTAGGTACAGTTAATCAGAAACTAGAAAAAAAATCTGACAGCAGTCTTGCCAGGAGGTACTCGTATCGTGTTACCCAGTTACTGGGTTGTGGAGGATAGAAAGGCAGTCGCTCTGCTGCATCCGTATAAACTGGAATCCATAGTTGGAACAAGACTAGGCAGATTGATTGTGTAGTACTACACGGAATAACTGTGCATATCGTACGTCAAGCGACCCCATTCCCGCCAACTCGCGCGGGGCACCGCGTTCGCATCGTGCGCCAATAGCGAGAGAGAACGTCTGACATTGACAGCTCCAAGTGCACAATTATTTTGACCGTGCAGTAACGAGTAATAAGAAACGCTGCATAAGTTCCATAGCTATTTATTCATCTGATTTCTTATCAGTCGCGTACTGGTTCCATTTGCGGGTACTTTTCTTCTTGAAGTCTTCTCTTTGTAGCGGATTCAAGTGAGCTGCGGACACACGATCGCTGAAAACATGGAAGAGACTTTATCAAAGAAAACAAACATGACAACTCACGCCTTTTTTCCATGGGGTAGGCAGAACCTACAGCTACAATCACGTTCAAACATCTACCCACCTGGCCTTTCTGAAGAACGTCACTAATAAGATCTGTCTTTCTAGAGCGTCCTCTCCCGGCGTTTCCATTCTCTTCATTAGTCGCCTTTCATTCGTCCTCTCAACATAGGCAAACCATCTTAGTATACTCTTTTCAATTTTTGTTACTACATCTTTTTTTAAACGACGACGTTTTCTTACAACATCGTACCTCAAACTATCAAAATTACAAAGTTATAGAGCTAACCTAACCGTGTAAGCTCTATCACGCTAGAAAGTTAGGTAAGCTCTATCACGCTACAAGGTTAGGTTAGCTCTATCACGCTACAAGGTTAGGTTAGCTCTATCACGCTACAAGGTTAGGTTAGCTCTATCACGCTACAAGGTTAGGTTAGTTCTATCACGCTACAAGGTTAGGTTAGCTCTATCATGCTACAAGGTTAGGTTAGTTCTATCACGCTACAAGGTTAGGTTAACTCTATCGCGCTACAAGGTTAGGTTGGCTCTATCACGCTACAAGGTTAGGTTAGTTCTATCACGGTACAAGGTTAGGTTAGCTCTATCACGCTACAAGGTTAGGTTAGCTCTATCACGCTACAAAGACAAAGGCAAACGACAAAGTCAAGAATTCTTTATTTCAACTAGGCCATTATGCGGCACTTTTAAACGTAAAAAAATAAGTTAATAAATTGATTCGGAAAAGTTGCTTGTTATAGAGAAGAACGGACAAGAAACTACATAAATATTCTTTAAAAAAAAGGGTTTTACAACATTTACATGCAAACATAAATTCAAATAAGTGAGGACGATGCCTCCAGCACTAGTTACTATGTATAGGAAGTATTACAAGCACTAACAGGTAAACTTCCTTCAATAGGAACATGGTTCTCACATACTTACAAATATTGCAAACATATACTGTGATTTTTAATTTCGTAGACTAAACTGACAGCTGAAAATAACCTTATTTTTTTTAAATTTTGTAAGCGCGGAGCAAAGTGTTGTAGCTAAAGCTCAATCATAAATGATTCATCGAGTTGATGTGACATGACTTCTCGATTTAATTTTACTGATTGGTTTAAATCAATGTTTTATGAATATAAACGTAATATATTTAAATATAACAGTATTCATACACATCTTATC
Organism: Orthosia gracilis; assembly: GCA_947562075.1. Classification (NCBI taxonomy): domain Eukaryota; kingdom Metazoa; phylum Arthropoda; class Insecta; order Lepidoptera; family Noctuidae; genus Orthosia; species Orthosia gracilis. The sequence continues at coordinate 11,913,689 of OX387265.1, forward strand.
TTGAGGAGGGGCCGAGAAATAACTCGGACACTTCGACCCATTGGGATCTTTTGTCATACACATAGTACATAAAGGTCATTACATATGAAATTGGCGTTTTGTAAGAGAGGAACATAAAGTCGCTTTTTTATAATATATTGTAATATATTTATTTAATCAAAGTATGTAACATTGCTATTTATGCATTTTTACCATCTAATAGGTAATTCATTGATCCCTTTATTAAAAAAACCCATTCGGACGGGAATCAATAAAATCTTTGAAGGCGCTTTGGACTGTTAGAGCAAGAGCCCACGACGGCCAGACCTTCCTTATTTTATAAAAGTTGAAATTTTCTCTGTACATGTCTCCTATACAGGTAAGAACGACCAGCGACTATAGAGTTTGGGTTGTGGTTATCTGGGCAGGTAACAGGTAGTAAAGGTGTATAAAATAGTACTTAAAATTTGTTAGAGCATAAAGCTCAATTTTTTTATATTTTCTTCGGAATAACTTTACAAATCTCGTCATCCATTGCCGGACACTTATGACAGTTGCTACCCCTTGCCAGACACCCCTAAACTTTGATAAATTACAATTATACTTTCGTTATAGTATAAAAGCTAAATTTTATATATGTTACTTGGGGACCTATAAAAAGATGTTACCTCAATAGCCGGACAGTTTTCGTGGTTTTCACATATTGCCAGACACATTGAAAGTCCACTGTAGGTGCGAGCGCGAGGTAACAACTCTGATGAAATGTCTAGAGAAAGAGGTCCAGCATGGGCAACCACATCATATAGATGTTATAATAATTGACGGCTTCTTCCTACTGCATACAATGAAAAATGTTCCAAAAACATTTGGCAATATTTCAAAAAAATTGTTGCAAATGGCTACTCAATTTCAAGCTTCGAGAATTGATGGGATCTTTGATCAATACTTTACTCCATCGATCAAAGATTATGAGCATTCCCAACGGTAAGAATCCGCGCAATTGGAATACTCTATAACTGGGCCCGAACAAATTCGACCAAGTGATTTCGCGAAAGAGTTGAAAAATTTAAATTTCAAAGAAGCTTTAGTTAATTTTTTTATTTCACATTGGGCTACTGATGAAGTGGTGCCATTTATTGGCAACAAAACAATATACCTACATCAATTTCAGAAAGTGTCATTCTTTCACTGTTGATAATTCCAATAAAGTTGTCTCAAGGATTGATGAAGAGTTGTCATGCCCAGCACACGAGGAAGCAGATACGAAGATAGTATATCATGCATGTAACATCAACTTTCCAGCAGAAATAGTAATAAGAAGTGCTGATACCGATATTGCGGCTATAATGCTTGGTAACATGCATCACCTTAAAAGTGATTCGGTTGTTTGGATGCTTACAGGCACTAGCAATAATTTAAGGTATGTGGACCTAACCAAAATACATGCAGAGTTGGGACTGTTAATTTGTCAGAGCTTACCTGCCACCTTACTTACCTGATTTCATGCCATCACAGGTTGTGATTTTAATCCTGCGCTCTTCAGAAATGGAAAATTAAAACCATACAAGATATTAAGGAAGCTTTCAAGAACTTCGGCAACAACGAATTAATTGAAAATCTAAATCATCAACAAAACATCTTTAATATTATTCAGAGATTTATATGCAATGTCTACAATGTCCCTAATGTTGATGCCGCTAGACTTCAAATATTCATCGACTCGTACACAGTCTCCGATGTAAACGAAGCTTTTGACCGAAAGAAGTTGCGAAATTTTGAGGCTAGCAACCTACCACCTTGCAAAAGCGAGCTACTGCAGCAATTTCTGCGAGCAAATTATTTATGTACCATTTGGAATAATGCTCATTTGAAAAAGCCAACCACATATCAACCAGACAATAACGGCACGGTATTAAAAGATGAAAAATACCAGTTCAAATGATTTGAAGGGGATCAACTACCGAGTTATGTTAGTGATTCACTCAAAACTCAATCAGGTATATAATTATTATGACAAATTATGATACATAATTTTTTAATTATTCATAATTGTATAAACTTGCTTATTTTTCTTTCAGAAACTGACGAAGAAGGTGATGTTGAGGACGATCATGCCATCGACTGGAGTAGTAGTGATGAAGAAAATGAAAACATCGACGACAATGCTTAAATTAATAAACAAGTTTAAATATTTTTTTTACCTGTAATCATACTTTTTATTATATTTTTATGATATTAAACTAATATTTTTTACTTTATACAACATGGCTATAAACGTAATAAAATTATTTTTTATTAGATATCTTAAAAAATAGTAATCGACTAAGCATTCGCGCTCGCACCTACAGTAGACTTTCGATGTGTCTGGCAAGATGTAAAAACCATGAAAACTGTCCGGCTATTGAGGTAACATCTTTTTATAGGTCCCCAAGTAACATATATAAAATTTAGCTTTTATACTATAACGAAAGTATAATTGTAATTTATCAAAGTTTAGGGGTGTCTGGCAAGGGGTAGCAACTGTCATAAGTGTCCGGCAATGGATGACGAGATTTGTAAAGTTATTCCGAAGAAAATATAAAAAAATTGAGCTTTATGCTCTAACAAATTTTAAGTACTATTTTATACACCTTTACTACCTGTTACCTGCCCAGATAACCACAACCCAAACTCTATAGTCGCTGGTCGTTCTTACCTGTATAGGAGACATGTACAGAGAAAATTTCAACTTTTATAAAATAAGGAAGGTCTGGCCGTCGTGGGCTCTTGGGCTATGTCCCATCGGAGTTGAATTTTTTCCCTTGCAAGAAGTTATCCAAATTTCGAAAGAAATAGTAATCTGTTGGAGCAAGGTCCGGGGAGTACGGTGGATGTCTTAGACATTCCAATTGAAGCTCCACTAATTTGGTAGCCGTCTGTTGTGCAGTGTGTGGTCTAGCGTTGTCCTGAAGCAGCAGTGGCCTAGAGCGATTGACCAACCTCGGCTGTTTAGCAGCTAGCTTTTGCATCATGGTTTGCAGTTGCTGACAAAAGACATCCGCCGTAATCTTGTGGCCAGATTTAAGAAAGCTGTAGTGAACGACACCGGCACTAGTCCACCAAACACAAGTAATTTTTTTGAGTCAATTTTCGCTTGGGTCAGGATTTGGCTGGTTCACCAGGGTTCAACTATTGCGATGAACATTTCCGATTATTGTACCCTTCATTATTGTGCCGGTTGAGTAATGTAACGCAGCAGTCGACGCGCGTTTGTCGGTTTGCTTTCAAGCTTTTTCACCTAACACCGCAGCCTGCAACTAACTCGGACGTGGTTTGCGATGGATCCGCTTCCACAATAGCCTTCAATTCTTCATTATCAACTTTGGTCTCCGGCCGTCCACGGGGCTTGTTCTGCAGGTCGAAATTTCCAGAACGAAAACGTTGGAACCAAAACGCACTGTGTTTTCTTTTGCGACACCGTCGCCATACACATCATTAATCCTTCGAGCCGTTTCTGCAGCACTGGTGCCACGATGGAATTCGTACTCGTAAATAACGCGATATTTCAAGTTATCCATTTTGTAAACTGACTGTCGCAAAGAAAAAACCAAAAGAGGAAAAAACAAATGAATTACGGTTTTTCAAACACAAAAGCATGAGTAAATAGCTGTATACATTTAAAATTGGAATTCCAAACCAAAGAGGAGATATTTGTGATCAAAGTCGCCAGTACGACAAACCACCAATTTCATAGGTAAGGACCTAATATTTTCGTCTACCGGACATTTCTCCTTGTTTATTGTATCTATGATATAAAGTAGACTAGGTATACCATAAAAAAGAAAAATGAAAACTTAAATACAAATAGGGAAATTATACCTTTATATCAAAACCGCGCAAAACGGCCATTGGCATCAATCTATCTTTTACCCGTATTGTTCAAATGCTGGTTTGAACTATACGGGCAGAGTTATCTTCACGGAAAATAATTTAAAAACTGTCGAATCTACTCACGCGAATTCTTCGTAGGTTTTAGCAGTGTGAATGGCATCACACTTGATATCGTTCACCTTCCAATACTGCCGGTCCTTTTCCACTGACAGTTTCAACTGATCCTCAATAGCAGCAAAGTCATCTTGGTTCAGCGGCTTATCCATCTTAATATCTGATTATATTACCTTGGAATGTCTTACAGCTCCTCAAAAGAATCTGCAAAATTATCAGTCTTATCGAGAGATATCGTGTTGCCCAATTTCTGAACATAGTAGATACGCTTCGATCGGCAATCTATTGAACACGCAATTATGACACGATATCTTGCGAAAACACCCCATATATTTTGAACGGCTGAACCAATTTTATTCAAACATAGCTAAGAAGACTTTCGACAAAATCACCTTTCAAACAAAAAAAATCTAAATCAAATCGGTTTATCCGTTTAGGAGCTATGATGCCACAGACAGATACACAGTAACACACGTCAAACTTATAACACCCCTCTTTTTCCGTCGGCCAACCTCAACATATGTATTTGGGAAAACGCTACGGCACATACCCAACAACTTATAGCTGGCAAGATTTGGTGCGATAACAAAGAATGATCGGTGTTTGAACTTCTTGGTGTATGATGATGAAAAATGATGAGATTTGATGATGATGATGAAATGATATGATTCTCAGGACAGTGCAATGGTTAAAACATAGTGAAATGATTACCTTCTTCGCTCATGTCACTGATTGTCACTCAATATTGATGTAACCAGATGTAACAAATGGTTGCGATGGCAACAGTTTTTGTTTTCTGTGTTGGAGATGGCAGTGTAGGTTCAAACCTCTTTCGATTGATTAATTACTAATCTCCACGGAAACTAAAACAAATATATACAGAATGAGTTTTTCAAGTGAGCTTGAATGGCCACATCCGAACGAATCCGACCATATATAAGTTTCTCTGTGTCCGAAACTATAACTATGAGGAATAGCGACACTCAAAGGAGTCACGTGGCCGATTTTGATAAAAACTAAAAGTGCTTCATTGGATTTTTGAAAAATCAGTATTCCTGGCCCGGAATCGAACAAGTTGATTTTGAGAAAAAAAGTTTATTCATTAAATCAAAAACCTGACTGCTTAAGAAGCGAACTAAAATGACGTAAACAAGAAGAAAACAAAGTGTGTCAGTCGAAGGATACATATTCGCGAGCTGGGCTACCAAAACCAGATGTTTTTTTTTGATGAAGAATATTTATGAGTATTACCTATACTTGTATCCATCTCTGTTCGTCTCGGGAATGGTGGGTATTGATACCCTCGAGATAAGACGTAAATGTGCGCTCCTTTTGCATTATTTCTTACGAGGCAACGTAACAATACTGTTATCGGCTTGTAGCGCGATCTATTGATATCTACATACACTAAAAGTATGTCAGCGGTTATAAGTCTATTAACCACCGAATAAAATTAAAGTAAACAGAACTCCCTTTAAATTGAACAACATACAGGTATATGCACCTACCGTCCAATATAGTGAGGACGAAATTGAGAACTTTTATAGCGCATTACAGCAAAATCTAAAGGGCGATAACAGTAGTTTTAGGTGATTTTAATGCCAAAATCGGTAAAACAGATACCGACGAACATCTTTGGCGGGTAGTATGAAATCGGTAAAAGAAACGAGAGAGGCGAACTTATGCTTTAGTTATGTAATGCAGAAAATTTTACCGTGACGAACACCTGTTTTATACAACACATCCGACGATTGTATATCTGGATTTCTCCTGGCGACTATTTTAAAAACCAGATAGACTACATCCTCATTTAGAGCCGATGGAAATCATCTGACATGAATACCACGACATACCCGAGGGCGGACTGTGGCTCTGATTATCAGCTTTTAGTAACCACACTCCAACTTCGGCTGAGAAAACTCCTCAAACGAGAACACACACTAAACATGCGCCATGTTGACCTACAAGCCTTCAGAAAAGCGATTGAATATAAAGTGCCTGAATGTTCTCTACGTCACGCTACTGACCTAAACGTCACTTGGTAGGCTTTGCAAAAAAATACTGTGCAAACTGCCATAGAAAATATGTTACCTAAACCATGAAGCCTTTTATATCTTCGGGAACAGCTTACCTAATTCTTCGTAGAAGTGAATTAAAGGGAAAGGGTCTGCCCTTACAAGAAAACATAAGGTTATATGACCAACTCAGCACAGCGTTGCGCGCGAGACGCCGACGCGAGCGCACGTAGTTTGTTTACTCCGTATCGCTTGATTTATTTTTTTCAAAGTACCCTCATTAGTTGAAAATGGAAGAAAAGAGTGACGGAAACGCGGACGATAGAGATTTAGAGTTTTCTAGTGTCTTTACGGGAGAGACTAGTAATAGTAACAACCGGAATGAAAATGAGATGGATAGTGGAACAATTGCAGAAAAAAGGGCCAGAGAAAAGGGTGATGAAAGCAGTGAAGAAGGTTTTATAACAGTGATAAGGAGGCGACCTAAACGTCTTTTACGGAGTGATTCTGGAATCGAAGGAAAAAAGTGAAGGGAGCCAAGCTACGTTTAAGAAGACCTACAGTAGTGCTGTGTAATCAACAATTAATACACAAAAGGAACTAATTAATGAAAGTATATGTAGTCAAAGCGAGAGCTTAGACAGTAGACAAATACATGGATACAATAAACAGAAGATGAATAGATCGAAGAAGCAAAATAAAAATAAGAATGGGCGAGATAGTCAAACTACATTTATGGAAACAGAGTGTGAAACTTCTTCTACAGAAGGTGAGATGAATATAAGCAATCAAGAAGATGAGCAATTGAGAAAAGAAGAAGGTGAGAAGAAAAAGGAACGAAAATTCAGATTTAGAGAGATATTTTTAAAAATTAATGAAATTATTTGGTCGGAGAAAGGATTTGAAGAAATAATTATGTCGGTGTTGAAAGTAATGTATGAGGAATGCAAGGTATTTGTCAAAGATTTTTTTATTGGTGAAAACTTACGTCAATTGTTGTTAAAGTACGTAAATGGATAATTATCACAAGAAAATGCCACGACATTTACGCTTAGGTACCTACATCATAGAAGCTCAAAACTTTCGATGGCTACAAATTTTTTCGGTCCTTATTTTGAATATTTTGTTTTTATAACATCTAGTTATTTTCAGAAGCTCAAAAGATTAAAGTTTTAACTTCATCGAAATAAAGACGCGTTGATTAATATACTACAATGAAATAGCCAAAGCTTAAAGCCAAAATCATTTACTTTAGATGCATTACTGGGGCAAGAAAAAATACATATTGTTATAGTTAGTGAAACTTGGCTAAGCTCAGACATTAATCTGAATATAAGGGGTTATAATATATATAGAAAGGACAGAGAGGATTCTTACGGGGGTGTCGCGATAATTATCCATAAATCTATACAGGCGCATGTATGCCCAATTAATGTAAGTAATGTAGGTATAGAGGTTATATGTGTAAAAATACTTAATTGTAAAAGTTTAGAATATGTTGTATCTATTTACTGCCCATCTTCAGTGCGTACAACCGCACCTGATTGGGACAATATCTTCTCGTTAGTACCTAAAAAATCATTGATTGCAGGTGACTTTAACGGTCACTATACGAACTGGTCCTATAAAACAGATCAGCGAGGAACTCAAATACTAGATACATCGTTAAATCATGGTTTTGTTGCACTAAATAATGGAGAGGCAACCCGAGTCAAGTTAGTTAACGGAAGTGTACAAAAATCATCACCGGACATCACATTCGCGTCATCTGATATCGCTATTAAGTTTCAATGGGCTATAATGAATGAAAATCTAGGTAGCGACCACCTCGTAATTAAGATTTCAATGAATTTTCAAGAGAGTATTGAATATAAACAAAGACGAAACTTTAAAAAAGCAAAGTGGGAAGCATATCGTCATGAACTTGTAGATTCTTTCTCTAGTGTAGTCGACGTCGGCAATAATATTCAAGTATTGTATGACTTTTTTGTTGAGCAAGTTGATAAAGCAGCAAATAAGCACATACCCATGTTTAAGATGTGTACTAGTCCTTTAAAGAATTTTAAGCCAAAAGAGTATTGGGATCCATCATTGTCTAGAGCAGTGGCCGAACGCAGGTTGGCTTTGGCCAAATTCAGACGAAATCCTACTCCTGAGAATTTTACAAAACTGGAAGAGAAAGGGGCACATGCACATAATTTGTTAATGAAAGCCAAAGGTAACAGTTGGAAACATTTTTGTAGCAGCATAGATGAAACTTCTACAGTATCAGATATGTGGCGAAGGATGAGATGGCTTAAAGGTAATCGTCAAGCTAAATTTTGCGTCTCGGAGGACAAGTTAAAATGTCTATTATATTCACTCACACCAGATTCAGTGACAAATTTACCACCCTTGTTTAAATCACAGAATGTACTAATAGAATCGGCATTTACATTGGATGAATTTGAGAATAGTATAAAAAAGAAGGACACTTCTCCGGGCAATGATGGAATAATGTATTCAATGATTTACAATCTTCCGTGTGTGGCCAAACAATTTCTTCTTCACATATATAATGATAATTACAGAACGGGAAATATCCCAAAACAATGGCGTGCAATATCAGTTATTGCTATTCCTAAAGCTGAACATGACGCGAATTCAGAAGGGCAACTTAGACCAATATCTCTAATATCCTGCGTGTGTAAGATATTCCATAATATGATAGGTAAAAGAATAGAATGGCATTTTGAGAAGTATTCCATATTGTCACCGTTTACTGTTGGTTTTAGGAGAGCTCAATCTTGTTTAGATTGCATTTCGAGACTAACTACGTATATTCAACTGGGTTTCACTAAGAATGATCCTACGTTAGCTTGTTTTTTAGACATCACAAACGCTTATAATAACGTTTTGGTGGAAAAGCTTGTTCAGACACTTGATGACTTGGGAGTGGGCTCAAAAGTTTGTAGCTATTTCTATTCATTTCTATCAGAGCGGTACTTGATGGTAAGAAGTTGTAGTGATGGACATACTGTTGACGTCAGGCGAGCTTGTATGGGATTGGCACAGGGCGATCCAATGTCACCGATGCTATTTAATATTATTACGTCACAAATTTGCCAACAGATTCAGAGTGTTATTGTTTCGCAGTACGCGGATGATTTCGTATTTTATCTTAGCCATAAAAATATAGACCACGCGGAATCTGAAATGCAGGTTGCCCTCGATACTATGGTAGTGTTGTTGGATGAGATGGGTCTAGACATGTCTCCGCAAAAAACAAAGATGTGTCTCTTTAGTAGAGGTAGAAGAAGAAGACAACCGCAACTAACAATTAAACACTCACCAGTTGCCTCAGTAGATTGTGTGAAGCACTTAGGTATTTGGTTAGATAGGTCACTTCTATGGAAAAAGCACATTAACGAAGTACATGAAAAGACGGCTAAATATTTAAATTTATTTAAAGTTTTGGCGGGGCCAACTTGGGGAATTCATCCGAAACATTTAAGGTCATTGTATATTTCACTGGTACGTAGTAGGATTGACTTCGGTTGCTTTCTCTATGATAATGGTGCAAAGAGTCATTTAGGTAAACTGGACAAAATCCAAAACCAATATTTGAGGTGTATAGGTGGCTTTATAAAAAGCTCTCCAACACACGTAATGGAAGCTGAAATGTGTATTCCACCTTTGTATGTTAGAAGATTATATTTGGCATACAAATTCTGTATAAAAAGTTATGTCTTACATGAATAATGTAACTATTAAATTAATAGATGAGTTGAATGACCACTCAGTCACAAGATACTGGAATAATAAGAAGAAACCATTACTTGTGACCGTTTACAATGAGTGAAAGCCACGTAAAATACATTTTTCAAGAATTTTAGATATGTACTCGCTAGATAAATGGGTAACAGGAATAAATGTACGTGATAAAATTAGATATAATTTAGACTGTGTTAAATTAGCAAAACACAGGCATGAGGTTACATCACTTAAATTCGACGTCATCAAGGAATTAAATGAAAGGTACTCTGGGTGGAAAATATTCTATACTGATGGGTCTAAGAGCAATAGAGGATGTGGTGCCGCTTATTATAGTTTGAATGATGGAACCTCTGCCTTGTTTAAATCTATTGATAAAAACATATCCGTAATGACAATGGAGCTTGTTGCAATCTCAAAAGCTCTAGAGAACATAATTAGTTGGAGTAATGTGAACCTTCCTGTGAATCGAAACGTAGTAATATGTACGGATAGCAAAAGTGGTTTAATGCATCTAGCTCGATGCGCCTCTGGTTGCAGAGGTGTACCGATAGCTTATGATATTCTTAAACTATTTCGTGAACTTGGTGACGTTAATTTGAGATTGCAATGGATTCCATCTCATATTGGTATAATTGGAAACGAGAAGGCTGATATGTTTGCAAAGAAAGCAATTTTGGAAGGTTTGGAAATCGACATCGCTCCGTTCTACACAGAAATACTTACATATTATAAAAACATATGCTACAATCAGTTTAAAGAGTATTTCGATAAAAGATCAAAAGAAAAAGGCATATGGTATAAGACCATACAAAATCAGCCTTCTCGAATTCCTTGGTTTGCTGAAAGTCGTTTGAAGAGGACGTATTTAGTTATGGCACATAGGTTGCGTTCTGGTCATTTTCCATCTAGGAATATTTGGGTACCTGATGAAAAAAGTGGATTCCCCTAATTGCCAATTGTGTAATAAAGTCGAAGATGTCCAACATTTGCTAATGGAATGTGAAACGAACAGACGAGAGAGAGAGCTAGTGATGCGGGAGTTAAAAGTTAATATGTATGATGTTGGAGCTCTCATTAAAGTATTTCCATACCTAATGCAGAAGAAGCAAAACTTATTTACGAAATGGTTACTGCATCACTATCTCCCTCGCTTACGCAATAAAATTACATATAAATTTAATTGTATTATGTCAAGTGATATAATTATCTAGATTAGGGTATGATGAGGCTGGCATACCTTTGTAAGGGAAAAGCCTCTAAATAAATATAGATTAAAAAAAAAAAAAACTCAGCACAGAGGTCCATAAAAGTTGCCGCAAAGATTATGACCAGTACATCAATAACATCTGTGCTGATATCGAACAGAATTCTGCGAAGCACAAGACTAGAGATCTTTTCCGCAGGGTCGAATAGCTATCTAAATCTCGTAGTACGAGAACCAACACGATCGTAGATGAACCGGGTAACGTACTCACCGAAAAGGATCAGGTTCTGGAACGCTGGAAACAGTATTGCACAACATTTTATGACAGCGGTCAACCTATCACAAACGCCAACTTATCACCACAAAAACCCGAAATTCTGCAGTCAGAGGTCGGAACATATAATTGAATATCTCAAATTTAGAAAATCTCCAGGTAAAGTAGGAATTCCAGCCGAGTTACTCAAAAGCCTGGATTCCAAAGGTGTGAAGCAGATTCTAAGCATCTGCAACACCATCTGGCAGACCAGGAGATGGCCTGAAGAGTAGACATAGTCCGTGTTTGTTCCGCTTTATTAAGGCTCTAAAGTCTGCAGTAACTACAGGTCCCTGGCACTTATCCCTCATGTCAGCAAGATACTCCTGTACATCATTAACAACAGGCTAAAACACTTTCTCGGTCCACAAATTCCAGAAGAACAAACAATGTTTGTTAAAGACAAAGGCACGAGGGAGCGAATTCTGAACGTTCTCCAAATTGTTGAAAAAGGCCTGGCATTTAACAGACCTGTGTTGTTGTGGTTCATTGACTACAGCAAGGTCTTTGATTGTGTGCAGTGGGATTGGCTGTGGGAGGTTCTGGGCGACATGGTTAAGCCTAAACACCTTATTGACCTAGTCTGATGCCTCTACATCAACAACCGCACTTTCGTCAAAATAGACACCGTTGTTCGTCTGTTCAAATGTGTTCTCCATCAAGAAAGGCGTTCGACAGAGATGCATCCTCTCACTTCTGCTCATCAATATATATGTATATGTGTATAATGTATATAATCCGGCAAACTCTTGAGGATTGGGAAAAGGGGTTTGCTGTTCGTAGAAACTGGAAAGCGCATCTCCAATTTGCGATATGCAGACGACACCGTTCTTCTTGCTACAACTTTTGATGGCATGAAGGAGATACTGCATAGACTGAAGGTGGAGAGTGGCTAATTAGGGCTTGCAATAAATAGGCATGTTATTGAAAATATCAAAATCTCTTTATGTCTGCCTATAATATTTGAGGAGTACAAAACCATACAAAAAGCACAGTTGAAAGTGCAAAACCAAACAAAATGCACTGGCTCGATAAAGTGTAGCCAAACAGTAACGCGATGTTAAACAAACACTCACGGTTAATGTAGCATGATCGATCAAGTTTGGACACCCGTCGTCTCAAAGGGTTTCAATTGATTTTAGTACTTAGTTGTTTCTCATGTTTGACCGGACTACAAGACGTACGGCGATGCGTCATCGGGACATATTGGACATCCCATAAGCACCAAATGTTTTGGTAATACTTTTATTATGCGTACACCAAAGGAGTGGAATTCCCTGCAGGAGTCTGTATTTCCTGGTAGCTACAACCTGGGAGTCTTTAAGTCAAGAGTGAATAGGTTTCTTTAAGGCAAGCATGCTTCATCGTCGACCACATCATCGCTTACCATAAGGCGAGATAGTGGTCAAGCGCGAGCAAATCAACAAAAAAAAATCAATGATAGCGTGACGGTTGCCAGGAGAGGATGGCAGAAAAAAACCGGACAAGTGCAAGTCGAAATACGCGCACTGAAGGTTCCGTACCCTACTATTATCGCAAAAAGGCAAATAAATCACGTTTGTTGTATGGGAGCCACTTTTAAATATTTATTTTATTCTGTTTTTAGTATTGTTGTTATAGCAGCAGCAGAAATACATCATCTGTGAAAATTTCAACGGTCTATCACGGTTCATAAGATACAGCCTGGTGACAGACAGATGGATAGTGGAGTCTTAGTAACAGGGTCCCGTTTTTACCCTTTGGGTACGGAACCCTAAAAACGTGTAGCAACGACCCCAAGTAGCAAAGGTCAAAGATAATGATGATGATGTTTTTCAAGTCGCATTTTTGTCTACTGTGGATTTACAACTGTGTGATACAACATACTCACACTCAACAGCAGTCGAAAGTGGAAAGTATATTTTGTCTTACCCCTCCGCTGTTGTTTTCTGATTTATTTCGTAACGGGACCCAAGTCAGTTGAAGCGTTTCTCAGGGACTCGTCGAGTTTCAATGACCCGGCTTATCTGGTGTTCGTCACTGTTGAATCTGACTTACAGAAGTTCCAGCACTGCAACTTCTGTAAGCCAGATATGTATACATAGTATGGCGGGCTTACCCCAAAAAAAAACACATAGCAATCGATCTTCCTACAACAGTATATACCTAACTAAACCAACGAAGCAGTAGGTATATATGAGTGGATATTTTGACAGGCCACATGTCATAAAGTGAACTTTAACATTACTTTTTCTTCTAAAACCTGCTATTTAAAGCATCAAGCGCGCAAAATAAAGTAACAAACTTATATGCAACACGTGATCAAGAAATCAAACAGCGGATTGTAACTTGCAGCGCGACGTGAACGGTTACGTAAGTGTTTTCAATAATAGACTCTTTTGTATACCTGCTTACTTACACGTAGTAGGTAGTTTCCTTTCTATGGTATTTTCAAAGTAAACTATTATTTCTAGGCATCTTTATAATTTAAATAAAAAACTTTATACAAAAAAAATACTACCTGTGGGCGCAGCGGAAAAAGGGCAGTAGGTAGGTACTTACGGGTGCAGGATTGGAGCTTTGAATAATAATGTCCTTCGATAGTTTTAGCAGTGGAGTTTTCACTATAGTTGAATGCTGGTAAGCCACCCACAGAGTCTGTTTGTCACACACAACCCTTATATTTGAGTTTTCTTTGAGAGCGAGAGGAACGGGAGCGCACACGCGTTACCGGAGTTGCGATTTTTTGACAACTGAACAGCGGAATGACCTAGGAAGTAGGAATGGGTGTGCGCGGGAGTTAAGGATTGGTCCTCGTGTATTTGATTGAATGATGTGAAATGAATGTAAGTGTTGCTATTTTAATAATTTGAGTGCGTGAGTAAATATTTATAATATTTAATTTATATTTTTAATATGGCGCAGACAACTCCCCCGGACTAGAGGTTTCCTCTAAACAATTTAAGAATTAAGATATTAAAAGAGAATAAGAGTAGTAATATTAAAAAAAATATTGAGTAATATTAAATTTACTGCGAAGGTAACGGACAAATCCGAACTACTGGCCTTATATATGAACCAGTCGCGGTTTTTACTTTAACTGTTCTTATAATTTTGTCCTTTCCAGGATAAACCACATCTACTATCCCTAGAGGCCAACTAAGAGGATGAGAGTGATTGTCTTTAATTACGACAATAGTACCTAACTCGATAGGTTTTGAGGGAGAGTTCCATTATTCTCTTTCTTGCAAAGACGTAAGATATTCTTTATTCCAGCGTTGCCAAAATGAATGCGTTATTTTATTGAGTAATTGATAGCGTGATAAGCGATTATCAGCGATGTCGGTAACATCTTCAGCGGGTAAGAATTTGAATGGAGTTATGTTTAAAAAATGATTAGGCGTTAATGCGGTAATATCGGAAGGATCCGAATTCAAGACACATAGAGGTCGGCTATTAAGCAAATTTTCGATTTGAACAAGCACAGTACTAAATTCTTCGTAAGTGAGTATTTGAGATCCTATGACTTTGTAAAGATGAGTTTTGACACAACGAACACTTATTTCGCTAAGTCCGTTAAAATGCGGACCGTAAGGCGGACTATGTTTAAATTGTACGCGATGCTCAGACAATAACTGTTGACTAATATAATTAATATGCGATTTGGACTGTATGAGAGAGTAAATTTCATTGAGTTTACGTTTTGCTCCAATAAAATTGGTACCTCCATCGCTATATATTAGCGAAACAGGACCTCTGCGAGATATAAAGAGATTAAAAGCGGCGAGAAACGGTATCTAAATCTGAGACTGTTATAGATCCATGAGATTTAAGACGTTTAGAAAAGCGTAGAATAAATACTACGATGCGAAGTAATTTTGAGTAACTAGAGACGCGATCAATTAATTCTTGGATAGGACGAGTAGTTTCAGGTTGAATGACCTTAGCGGATAGAGTAGTAGTTTTCATTTCCATGAATTCCGAATTATTAGAATTAATTTCAAATGTTTTAATAGGCCATTGCCATATGGGAGATGAGAACCAATGAGGAGCGTTAAACCAAAATTCTAGTTTTGAAAGTAATTTCGGCGTTATAGGACGAGAAACAATATCAGCGGGGTTCTCTTGTCCATTAATATGAAACCAATGTTTAGCGGGTAATTTAGAATTTATTTCCGTTATCCGATTTGCGACAAATGTGTGAAATTTATATGCGGGTGAGTGTATCCACGTTAGTGTTACGGCTGAGTCAGAGAATGCGTAAATTTTGTCAATTTGACAGCGTTTGCTTAGAGTATCTTTTACAGCGGTGAGAAAATTAGCTAATAAGAGTGCAGCGCATAGTTCCAAGTTCCATACTTCATAAATGCTGTCACGGGAGCGATAAGACCTAACGGGTCGAAAAGACGAGCGGTTGCGGAGAGAATTGTGCGTTTTGTGCATATGAGAGAAATAGCGTTAATTTTAAATTGAAAGGTGTCTTCTACAGGATTCCACTGCATACCTACAATTTTCACGTTTGAATTAGCGTCTGTGTCGAAATTAATATTTTGTGCGTTTTTATGCGAAGCGGGGATTTTATCCATTAATTGAGAACTATTTGAGACCCATTTTATAAGATTGAAACCTCCGGACTTAAACATAGCGACCATTTCGCGGTGAGTTTTTTCGGCTTTATCAACTCCATCTAATGAACATATATAATCGTCCATATACATATGATTTTCAGCCTCGTATGCGGCTAGTGGGTACTGATCTTTACTTTCAGCAGCAAGTTGGCGAATCACCCTCATAGCCAAGTATGGCGAACTTGAAACACCAAAGGAAACCCTATTGAATTCGTAAGTTTCTAGTTTACTAGCGTTATCGAACCTATGTAAAATGCGTTGAAAGGCGTGATGTTTAGAGTCGAGTATTAGTTGAAAATACATCTTCTCGATGTCAGCTGCAACAGCAACGGAGAACATGCGTAAATTTATGAGTAAGTCAAATATGTTACCTTGTAAATTAGGACCAATATATAAAATGTCATTAAGAGATTTACCTAATGAAGTTTTACAACTAGCATCAAGTACTATGCGTATTTTAGACGACTGTTTATCGGGGCGATAAACAGCGTGATGCGGAATATAATAATGCGGAATTTCAAAGGAGGAATTATCAACTTTGGACAGATATCCTTGATCTATGTAGTCTTGAATAGTGGCGTTATAATTTTTACGAATATCGGGATGCGAGTCTAATTTCTTTTCTAAATTAATGAGACGTCGGTGAGCAATAGCGTAAGAATTTCCTAATTCAGAATATGGAGTTTTAAACGGTAACTGTACAGTATATCTGCCAGTACCATCACGTGATTGCGTAGCGTTAAAGATAAGGTCACAGGCATCATCATCAGGGCTCCTGTGAACTTTATCAGGGACGTTTTCTAATTCCCAAAAGCGTTGAGTGAGATTTTCAAGTGAGTTAGATGCGGTAGCGCAGAAAAAAGATTTATTATTATATGTATTATTATTTTGGAAGATAGGAGTGCGAGTATCTAAGCGGTTATCACAATCTGCCCTACCCATGGCAATGTAACCTAGTGTAGTCTGTACAGCGACGACCGATGACCCGCTTATTGTAACCTTTCCACTTCCTAATAGGAACGGGAATAACTCGTTGCCAATTAGACAATCGATCTCGGCCGGTAAATGGAATGCATCATCAGCCATAGGTAAGTTGCGTAAGTGAATTAGTTTTGACGTATCTATAGGTAGACTTGGTAAGCCGTCGGTAATATTTTCTATTACGCGAGCATGGATAATATATGAGCAGCGTGAATCAAAGCGGGAAAATATTTTAAATTTCGTAAATCCAATAGCAGATATTTTAGATTGGCCTATACCAAAAATGGTTGAGTTATCAGGAGTAATGACTAAATTAAGGCGTTCACAACACGACTTTGTAATAAAATTACTCATTGAACCTGTATCTAGAAACACGCGAACCTTATTTGGATTCTTATTTTTATAAACGTATACAGAAGCAGTAGGTAATAAAACTGTAGTACTATTACTATCGATATTACAAGTAGAAGCGGTCATTGATAACGCAAGATCATTTAAATTTTGGCGCGCAAACTTATCAGCGGCGGCGGCGACCGAAGAAACATTCGACACGATCGCGGCAGGCAGAGCGGTAGTGAGGGGAGCGGCGAGGGGCGCGGGCTGCGTGTTGACACACTGATAGTTCAGCGGCGGTGCGTTAGGTTCGACTTCCGATCGCGGGGACATCGGTTTGGTTTTGAAAATATTATGAAAGTTTTCTACATGTCAGAGCGTATGATGTTTGCGTTGACATGTGGAACAAGTATTTATTGATTTACAGAATTTAGTATCATGAAATCCTAGGCAATTACGACAGAAACGATGTTTATTTACTAGTTCAAATCTAGTACGCGGGTCTTGATTAACAAAAAATGAACATTTATATAGAGGATGCGAGTTAGGATCATTACATAATTTACATGAGCGTTTTTGTATTGCGGGTGAAAGAGTATTTGCGAAGAATGCTCGAGTCGTTTTAGAATTTGATGTATTATTATTATAATTATTTGAGGAGCGTTGAGTCCAGAAAGGTTTTGTATTTGAGCTAGGATTACGGAGCGTTTGTATTTTACTTTGTTCTTTAAGAAATTTAGAAAAATGATCGAATGTAGGTATTTGAATATGTCTATGCGATTGCTCGAACAAGTTCACTACCTCCTTATCGAGTTTAGTAAGTGCGACGTGAGTAATAATAAAGTCTGAGAGATCGTCAATATTTAAATGGCGTATAGCGGCTTCTGCAGAGTAAAATTGTTCGAGGAATGTATCGATAGATTGATTTGGTTTATAGTTAATTATTTGTTGTACGTAAATGGAAGCTTGTACTCGAGTATCTTGGTATTTTTCTAATAGAGAATTCCAAATTATAAGATAATTATTGGCGGTAGGTGTAATACCTGAACAAACGGTTAATGCTTTGCCGGACAAAGAACCTATTAAATATTGAACTTTTTCGGCGTCCGAGAGATGCAGATTATCGTGGATAAGACTTTTAAAATTCTCGTAAAATGGCAACCAATTATATGGCGATCCATCAAACGAAATTAACTTGAGGGGCGGTAATTTGCGGTTCAACAAATCATATTTATGAGAATTATCTTGAGTGTTTTTAATAGAATTATTTTGTGTGAGTGTGGATGCTGTATGTTTTACGTAACAATACAGTTCGTCAAAGGATTGTAAGGCGGCGTAGTTCGGTTTTGCGGATGGATCATTTTCTAATCGAGCCATAACACACGAGTCCAGAGTATCCATGAAATTTGATCGTATAATATCTACCGATTAAATGCGTGCTAGAAATTGCGATTGAAATGTTGGATTGGAAACCTTTAGACTAAGATCGTATGTATTCTGCATAATCTGGTAAAGATTCTCCATCTTAGTTTCGAGAAGAGATAGTTTTGAGTAAACCTCGTGTTCGTCATCACTGGCTGTCTTCCTTTTTGGTTGTCTTGTTGACGCCATTTTGAGAATAGGTATCTAGTAATAATATAACGTGCGTGGATGCGTTAAATGTTTTTAAATGCGTGAAATAAGCGTTAAATATATATGCGGATATCAAAATATGAATAAACAAATAATTAAATATCTAAAAGAGTGTGCGTTGGATGTGATTTAGCGAGGTTGCTGATGCGGTGCGAAATGCGACAATAGCTGCCGTAATTTCGAAATAATAATTGTGTGAGGAAAGCGTTTGCGTATTGTGTGTGGTTAGATGAGTGATTGAGAGAGTATATTATGTTTTTTATTCGGCGAAAGGGAACAGAACTTGTGGGCGCAGCGGAAAAAGGGCAGTAGGTAGGTACTTACGGGTGCAGGATTGGAGCTTTGAATAATAATGTCCTTCGATTGTTTTAGCAGTGGAGTTTTCACTATAGTTGAATGCTGGTAAGCCACCCACAGAGTCTGTTTGTCACACACAACACTTATATTTGAGTTTTCTTTGAGAGCGAGAGGAACGGGAGCGCACACGCGTTACCGGAGTTGCGATTTTTTGACAACTGAACAGCGGAATGACCTAGGAAGTAGGAATGGGTGTGCGCGGGAGTTAAGGATTGGTCCTCGTGTATTTGATTGAATGATGTGAAATGAATGTAAGTGTTGCTATTTTAATAATTTGAGTGCGTGAGTAAATATTTATAATATTTAATTTATATTTTTAATATGGCGCAGACACTACCGACTTCCAAAAATAAAAAAATAACTTTATTATTGGAAATCGGTTGTATTTTTTAAAGCAAAACTATTATTTACCCAGAAAACACATGTTTTACAAATAATG
The DNA here is from genome assembly GCA_947562075.1 of Orthosia gracilis. NCBI lineage: Eukaryota > Metazoa > Arthropoda > Insecta > Lepidoptera > Noctuidae > Orthosia > Orthosia gracilis. The sequence continues at coordinate 11,933,289 of OX387265.1, forward strand.
TACCGTACATGAATCTTATAAATCATAATTTACTGTCTTTTTAAGCCTTTTAACCTAGCCGTTGGAGTATGCTTCAGAAAGTGACCGTTTTACAGCACTAAAGCGATGTAAGGCCCAGTTATTGACGCTCCACCGCCGCCGGCCACCGATACCTGGCCTAGGGAGCTCTACATGACGTTTGAAGGCCCCAGAAGGTGATTCGGTCTTCAATTAGGACCCCGTTCCCCTCTGCGACCGTCAAAACGTAGTCAACCGTCAATGTTATCAAACTTATGTCTCATTCAATAAACATTTGCGATAAAACTGGTGTTTTACAACCATTTAGTACTAACAGTAAACTATGTAACCATTGACCAAAATGTGCTGAAAACCGTTGCAGGTACATAAGTGAACAGTGCAGTTATATATTTGTGTTGTGTTACAAATAAAATAATATTATTTTAATAAAATATAAATATTTCGCTATGTTTGGAAATCAATATATATGTGGGTAATTATATAAATTTTTATTTGCAAAACTGTTTGAAATTGCAACTATAAAACCACCGTATTTCGAAAGTTTTGGTACCTAAGTACCTAATTAATACACCGTTACATTTTGGTCGTTTAAATCACTTGGAGGGTCGATCCGGTGCATGAAACTGTACGAATTTACAAAGATAAAATTAAAAAAACATAAAATAATATCACAAAAAAGATAAACCTATTTAACCCAAAGTAAAACATGATAGGAGTGGATGTCACATGGGCATTCAACAACACCTTGGTTTTGCCCACGTTCATCCTAAGACCCACTTTTTCGGCAGCTCTACTGCGGTCATCGAGCATTATACTGAGGTCCTCCATGGTCACAGCCATGACCACTATATCGTCGGCAGACCGAAGGTGAGTGATGTACTCGCCATTGACGTTGATACCTAGCCCTCTCTAGTAAAGAAACTTGAAGATATCCTCCAGTACAGCGGGGAACAGTTTCTGAGATATGTCGTCTCCCTGTCTCACACCTCGCTGCCGAAGGTCGGTTTCGAGGGTTGATCCTGAAGTCGAACTCCATGTATCTCCTGTGTCCTGAACCTCGATGTACCGGTAGTCGATTTGGCACCGTTGGAGAGACTGCAGTACAGCCCACGTCTCGATCGAATCGAAGGCTTTCTCGTAGTCCACAAAAGCTAAGCAGAGAGGCAGATTGTACTCTTCGGTCTTCTGTATAACCTGCCGCACCTTATGTATGTGTTAATGTAATTCTTCAAGAAAGAGTCGAATCCGACTCGGCTGGACAACGTTCGGGCAGTTTCGCGGTATCTTCTCGTCCAACTTACCACAGTGTCTCAAGACGTCTATGACCAGTGTGTGTCTCGAAGTCTATGACCAGTGTGTGTTGCCAGTGATGACCTATGGCTCTGAGACGTGGTCGATCACAATGGGCCTCATCAGAAAGCTTACAAACACCCAAAGGGCAATGGAAAGGGCTATGCTCGGAGTATCCTTGCGTGATTGAATCAGAAATGTAGAGATCCGCAAGAGAACCAGGGTAACCGACATAGCCCGAAGAATTGCCAAACTTAAGTAGCAGTGGACAGGGTACATTGGTCGCAGAACGGATGGCCGATGGGGCAGAAAAGTTCTGGAGTGGCGACCGCGAACCGGAAGACCTCCTCCTCCGACCAGGTGGACTGATGATCTGGTGAAGGTTGTGGGGATCCGTTGTTTGCGGGACGCACGGGACCGGTCAATGTGGCGACGCTTGTGGGAGGTCTTTGTCCAACAGTGGACGTCTTTCGGCTGATATGATGATGAAAGTAAAACACTAAAAAGTGCAAAAATAACTTTCGTTTCGGCAATCGGTGTCTTTGATACATCGATACTGTTTCATGCACCGGATCGAATCTCCACGGGATTAAAACCACCAAAGCGAAACGGTTTGTAAGTAGCTGATAACATCTTGCTTACGGTTGTGGTTTAGCTCATGGTCGGAAGCGTGAGCATATGGGATGTCGCCGCCCTTATAGCCATTTTCTCCAAGACATCCATGAGGACTTAAACACAAAAAATTTACTTAATTTACCTTTCTCGGTGTTACCTACTTGATTTTGGGCTCGATTATTCGGCTTCTGCATCCCGATGGCTAAGCAAGCGTCGTTGATGTCGGACAGTCGATACCGTATATCTAAACGACATATTTATCTCCTTAATCAACAGATCTAGCTGTGCTCTCTATAAATCTGGCCTGTGGTGACTGCTTCGTAAACTACGAAATATTCCGAGGGTTTGAATTTTCAACAGTAACTTCGCAAGCAATCTACAATCCGGTCCCAGAGTTTAATCTTACGACAGAGTCTTTGAAAACGTTAAATACGACGGTTAATGATGAAACCACGGTCACAGTTAATGCAACAGTCGTTAGTAAAACAGCAGACCTTAATTTCAAAAGTGAACATGATCTTGTAAGTGGTGTCTTCACGACGAAGATAATGAGTTTTTTTTCTATATATCTATCCTTTGAAAGTTTAGGATGTGAGGTTTCATTGTATAATATGCCTCACCTAAATATATGTCTTTACTGAATATCCTATGTCCCCTAGATGTAGGGTTGCCATCCGCCCGGATTTGTCCTAGTTTAGAAAGCGTCCGGGGAGCGTCCGGGCGGGGTTTTATTTGTAATCCGGGTTTTAAAGTCTTCAAATCACCAACGGCAATTTTTCACCGATTTCTCCGTCAATTGCGGACCGATTTTGAAAATCCTTTTTGTTTGGAATCCCGAATTGGTCCCATTTAAATTTGGTCTGAGTGGATCTGATGAAGAAATTTGGAGATATTCAACGGAACCTTTCCAAAAGTTACGGCAGAGCACCCGGGATTGCATGTCTGTTTATTGTATACCAGCTTCTGCCAGCGACTTCGCCCACGTGAGAAGTGTTTTATCATCCCAAGGGAACATTATACGGGATAAAAAGTAGCCTATGGTCTATTCCAGACTTTATTTCACTTAGATCCGTTTATTCGTTCTGGCGTGATTGAGCAATAAAGAAACATAAAAACTTACGCGTTTATAATATTAGTAAAAAGTAAGATTACTATAGAAATTGACCACTAAAGTGGCGTACTTACTACAACAAAAAAGGGAAAAATAAAAACATTTTTAACAAAAAAAACATATTATAACTACATTTAGTTAAAAAAAATATGAAAATATATAAAATGTTGATTTATAATCAATAAAACTATATTTTATTCTACTGAGTGGGTCACTTAAAAAGAATGTCTGTTTAAATGTCCGGGTTGTAAGTTCCATAATTCGGGTTTTTCACGCTTCTTGTCCTGGTTGGCAGATTTAAGAGATGGCAACCCTACCTAGATGGGGCGTAGGGCGTCCATATAAGTCCTCCATCGCGATCTGACTTGAACTTCACGCTTCACCTCGCTCTACGTCATTCCGATGCTTGTTGCTTCTGCCAACACGGTGCGTCGCCAAGTTGGACTGGGACGGCCACGCTTTCTTTTTCCCTTGCGTTTTCTAGAACAAAGCTTCCTTCCTTGAGTTCTACAATTATTTATATATCAACTCCTAGGCTTGGCAGACAATTTCATTGTTACACTTTGCCTTATTTAAAATAACAATTAAATTACGTATAAACGTCATTGTACAACCCAGCAATAACGGAGACTAACAGATCTTCATTTCCAAAAATTCCAACAGTACCCTAAACATGAAGATATAGAGCAGAGGAAACCAAAAATCAGTGTGAAAGAATTCAATATGAAATGTCCCGAGAATAATCCGCCGTCCAGCATCGGGACATATGAGATACCGACACAGCGAGATCTGGTCCTCTTCACACAGAGGACCTTGCTGAAAATGTTCAACAGTTACCATGAGAAGACACTACTACTCCTTAAGGATATTAAAGAGGTGGGTATTACCTATACTAAAAACATAAAATTTTTCTTCTGCATGTGGTTATCAAGGCTTGTGTTTTTTGATGCCTTCTTCCTTTCGTGTTGCGATAAATTTTTAAACCGTCTTTCCAAAAAGGAGGTTCTATGTTCGACTTCATGTTTGTTTTTTTTTTTGTGTATGTTCACCGATATCTCCGTCAATTGTGGACCGATTTTGAAAATGCTTTTTTTTTGTCTTTGGTAGATACCAATTTTTTTCGTTATGGAAAACCGACTTCGAAAAAGAATGTTATTTTTCACTTTGTAGTGTTTTTAGTTGGAAATCGATAGTATTTTTTTGTAAAAATGTTTTTATAATTACCTAGAATATTTGGATCCATTAGGAAATTGTTACTTCTTCTCTCGTGAAGGCATGACCAACAGCCTAATTTTGTAACTGAGTTCGGCAAGCCAAAGGGTTTGACCCCATGAAAGAGTATGAACAATTGTCCAATCACATGAGAGATGAAAGACGCGATGTGGATTTCCTTGCCCAACATTTTGCACTTTCAATTTGAAACTCGTTTGCAGGCTACAAGAGCTTCGACAGCGGTGGAGAAGAAATGCCACGGCAGAGGTCGAAGCTTCTATAGGGAATGTGTAAAACAAGTCAGCAAGAAGTTTGTCACCGTGACGAAGGGATTGGTTCAGTCACTTGAACGCCAGGAAGCGGAAGTTAGCGCTTTAACAAAGGTATATTCTAAACAACATCAAACCTAGTCTCTCCTTTCATATTCCTATGAATATCTTTGACCAACACAAATCTTTATTTGACGTTTCAGGGGGAAGTATGCAACTTGGCATCCATGAAGACAAACCCAATACAGTTAATTAAAGTACTAGCCATGGACGAAGCTTCGTTGGTCTTTGCATTGCCAGCCTTTTTAAGACTCGTCGGTTCATGTGCCGTTCATTGCCATAAGTAAGTACGATGAGTATGTGAATATTCGCATGGTATAAATAAATTCTATAGGCAATTTTAAACATAACGTCAATTTTGCAGGCGGTATGCACCTGACCACCGTCCAAGGCTGCGTCAAATGACAGATCAAGAACTAGTCGTAAGACATATTCTTACCAGCAAAAATTACTTACAACTTTTAAACGACAAGCATGTGTAAGGATCAAAGAATGCAGCGCTGGTAAACTGGATGCATTCCTAGCATTCACCGCCAATGAACGCACCCACTAAGATCGATCGAGCTTTGCCGTATTCCGCGTGCCATACGCTAGATGTCGTTAGTATCAATGAACTTTTGACGTGAACTTGATTGAAACTTAGAATAACTTAACCAAAATATTCTAAGCTTTTTATGTGATGTGAATAGTGATAACCGTGGGAATATATATCTAAATAACAACATTTATATTACAATGCGTGAGAAATGCACATGTGTGTTTTAAATCATAGAATACTACATCCTGGTTCCTTCTTCTAAAACTTTGAACAAAATCTTATGAAAAGGTATGTTGTGTTATTTACTAATAGAATAAGCTTTGATTGTGAAGAAACTGATTTAAATTCTGTTTGAATTTTATCAGTGATCATACGCAGTAAGTAAAATTTATCAATGATCAGTCGGCGAAAGTCATATTAGCCCACTTTCTCGCGGGTATTAACTTAGTTGCTACTTAATAATTACACGTTGATGTTATCCGTTTCCTCAAGTGAACAACATTATAAACTCCATTCCTATCTAAAGATACTAACCGTTGTCATATATTGACCATATTTATTGCATTTAACATAAGAAATAAGTTTTGTGTTACAAACATAACTACATATCAAAGCATTTACAAGTTTCAGTCACACTTAACAACATCTATAAAGTCTTATATAGAGAGAAACTTTTCTTATCATTCCGGCACCATTAATAAAATGTAAACAGCTATAATAGTAGGTAACATACAAGTACTTAGTTGTAACTTGAGTAACTATAGGGCAAAAATCTTTTACCAATTTCTGACTGAATCTTCTCAGCTGAGGCAAAATATCAACTCCATGCACCATGTAAATAGTTTGGAATGCTAGTTTAAGAGGAAATATGATGGCAGACTTCCGACTGAATTTCCTAAGTAAAAAGTCATAATTCGAGGTTTGCAAAAGATATTCCATAAATTGAAAAAGAAAGATATATACTGTGCCCCTATGTATTCTTTTTTGATGATACATTTTCTTTATAAGCACTAGAACCCTCAAAAGATGCTCAAAATTGCACTGTCAACAGAGGCCTAGTGTACAAATTTGATCACTATAAATTAAAAAAGGAAAACATAGGGGCACAGTTATATCTTACTTTTTCAGTTTATGGAATATCTTTTAAATTGGTCCAATATTGGAGGAGGAAACAGGCGAGAGCCAAACCGCGAATTAAGACTTTTTACTAAGGTAATTCAGTTGGATGTTTACAACCATATTTCCTCTTAATTCATAAATCCATGAGTTGATTTTTGTTGATTGATAAAGTAGTTCATCTTTTGTTTATCTGTCAAACTTAACATCAACCTAACCTATGCTCTGTTTCTGCAAGAGGACAAACTTATCTGCTGTGATTCATTAACCACTTGTCCCATGTTACTTATTGTGGGCTCTTCCATTCAGTTCTTTCAAGATATCAGCAACTTTTTCCTCTTTCAATACTTTGATTGGTGGACTGACTGAAACAATGAAGCAACAACTGCCAATTGAAAACAATAAAAATGTTTTGGCAACAAATCAGTATAGGCAGTGAAGGTTCATTGGTATTCCTACGTCAACTAGAACTAATAGCGAGTCAAGCTCTCGCTTATAAGTCTTTGATTGTATTATAAATTCAAGTTGCGCTCTTGGCAATAGCAGACATACTGCCATATCACTGGTAATTTCACTTGTAAAGAAAGATACTACCACATGTACCAAGAATTTCTATTGCAGGTACAGATAAGCATGCAATACCTCGTAGATTTTGTATAGCCGTTTGGCAATAGCAACAGTCTTATCTTTAGGGATTTGGTTCCACTTCACTATTAGTCCTTAGAGTATGTGGATTGTGGTGTTATGATACAAACAGCAAATTAATTATGAAATTTATGAAAATAGTTCAATTATTGTGTCTGTGTAATTCCTATAGCAAGCAGGAATACAAGCTATAAATTATGAGAAATATAGTTTTGTGGTTCATGGTCAAAAGCCAAAAAAACACCTCCATATAACACACCCTTTCCTCTGCATTACTCTTCAGAGTATACAGGTGTGATGGCAGGTTTGAGTTGAATAAAATTATACAATCTTTATGCATTGTTAATATACTAACTTTATTACATACTAGGTTATTCCTATGGCTCCATCCCTGCGGCCCACCCCCTACAGGACCTATTTTCAATGAAAAGTAGCTAATGAGACTCCTCGATGGCCTAGCTTTCAATCAGTGAAATAATTTTGTAAATTTGACGATTATTTCCGAAGATTACCTTCGCATCCAAACTTAGCCTCTTTCTAATGTTAGTTAAGACAAAAAGAAAAAAAGTAACAAAAACTGAAAAATTATTTATTTAGGTTATATATTCAGTTACAATCCATGGCAATATTAACTAATATTATTTGCACTAGTTAGAACTTATATAACTAATGTGTTCACAATAATCAGCCTTAGTTTAATTGTAAGTATTCCACTTACAGGAAAAATCTATGAAAGTATAATCAGGGAAATGTTTCTTAAAGAAAACTTAACTATAGTAAGGTGAACAGTGATGCTAAAACAATAGGGCCCTTATGTATAAAAATTTCCATGGTTGTGTTCAGCAATTGCTTAGCAGATGTTTAATGGAAATTGGTCGCTCTGGTGGGATCTTTTGAATGTGTGGAGTTTTAGTTTCAGATAAGACAAGGTAAAAATTATTCTCAAACTGCAATTTTGAGATCATAAGGAACCAATCAACATATTTTTTATTATTATACACCTGATGGCCTATGATTCGAATAAAACATCATCTCCTTTTGAATACAAATATGAGTTTCGACTCTTTGACTTAATTACTAAATACCAATGAGATTTTTATAAATGAAGGTGTAGGTATCTTGATCTAGTAGTAATTGAAAAAGCCCTAAAGAATTAGTAAAAGGGTAAGATAAAAATGTAATAGTAAAATGGCTCTGGAATTGGTGATATGAAGAAAAGACAGTATACCTTAAAATTGAGTGCAGTATGTCAGAAAATCAAAGTATTTTTTTTAACATAACTAATTTTTATCATTTTATTAACAATAAATGGAGTCAACAATTACTTAATCAGGCAACAATAAAGGCTTGATCCACAATGCATGCTAGGTATTTTGTACAAGAGCAGCAATTCCCCTATTTTTAAGGATCATTGCATTCACATTTCAATCACAACCTGTTGGGGTTTAACGCAATATTTGCACTTGGACATGGAGTTGCGGATACCAGGCCATCTTAACTTAATCTGTTTGGGGTACAAACGTAAGGCATATTTAGTACAAACTTTTATCCTGAAACTAGAATGGTATCAAACAAATACAGTAACGGAGCCAACAATTATTTTGTCAGGCAACAATAAGGAATAATATATCAATAATTCTCAGCATATTTCTGTATAAGTATTATCTACCAGATAAATTCTTCATCATCCACTGCTGATCATAGGCCTCCCTCAAGCATCAACCGGTCCTGTGCTTCTTTTTGATAAATTATCCTATCTTATCAGGATATCATAAATAAGCTAACTTAAAAAAAGAACATAAATTAAAATGCATCCACAAATGTTATTTCCTATGCTTTTTCTTATCACTGTGAGACCTCTTAGATTTAGACTTCTTGGATTTCTTCTTATGTTTTTTCTTCCTGTCTCTGTCTGATTCTGATTCACTGCTGGATGATGATGTTGACGATGATGATGAGGAACTGCTTGTAGATGATGTGCTTGATGATCTGTGAAAAGATTATAGATTAATAAAACATCACTATGTTACAATTTCACCTCTCCTAGTAAAATCTATTTAGGATGGAAGCTAAATGCAAGCTTTCTAACATCTACATTTTCTAACAACTATTCACATGGGTTGTTGATAAAAATTATCCCTATAGACACACATACAATATATAAACTCCTATTGAGTATGACTGAATACAGTGAGTGCAGTGGTGGCCTAGCGGTATCGGCCGCGACTTACAAGTTGTAGGTTGTGGGTTCAAACCCTAGCAATGCTTTACTTTGTGTGAATTATTTCAACACCACTGCTCTCAAATGAAGGAAAATATAGTGAGGAAAACTACATGTCCTAAAACCAAAAATTTTAATACATGTGACAGTCACCAAACAGCATTAGGCCGGTGTGGTGGATTAAGGCCCATTCACTCTCACAGAGAGGAGGCCTGTGTCCCAACAGTGGGAACATGAAAAAAAAGGCTGATGATGATGAATACAACATTCCAGCTTTCAACCCATTACCAATCAGATTGTAAAACCTTCTTAATAGCTATAAATAAACCAATATATTTTGTATGTACTTTTAACCCTAAGATTTGCTGCAACCAACAATGTACATGAAGCATACATAAACTTATGCCTTTTTCCCATGGGAATGCAGAATGCAGACACTACAAAACGCCTACAATCCTTACATACTCTTTTTGCATTGTTTACATTCACACTTGAACATACATGCATTCCCGTTATGAGTACATAAAGCTAAAATAAATAATCTTTCATACCTAGACCTCTTTCTCTTCTTACTCTTCTTTTTCTCCTTGGCCTTCTGTAGCTTCTCTTGGAGCTTCTGCCTCAGTTCAGCTTCTCTGAGCCTCTGCAAGGGTGTGACGTACTCCTCTTCAGTGTCACTGCTTGTACTGCTCACATCTAGTACTATTTCCTTGTTAGGATCCACCTGAAAACAAAATCAAATGTTTTTTCAAAAGCTGCAATATAATGTCATGTCAGCGGATGCACATCGCACACCCACCACATCATGTTGCGATCTCTTCAGCTTTTATAGCTTCATCATTTTGGATTTTTCTTCTTCTTCTGCTAACAAACAAGCAATTACGTTAAATCGTTCTTCTTGCTTTCTTCCATTATCACACATAATCTGTATGACAGTAACGTCGGCAATCGACTGCAGATACAGTGGACGCAATACCTCAAAATTAATACATTTGATGCGATTCGTTCCATAAATACTATCCTTTACTGAGGTCGGACGCTAATCTTATTCTCGGTTAATGACCTAGAACAGAATAGGCAGTAATAGAACACCACAAGAAAAGTATTTTCATCAACATAACAGAAATAACGGATGTGTCCTGCTAAATGGTATAGGGCAAAAGACAATATTTTTCAGTTCCATGTGAGGAATTACAACAAACCGATCAAATAACGTTCATTTACCTTGATAAAGTTTCTACACTGAAACGTAAGGTGTCCAGCATAACCACACTTCTTACACGCCGCCCGAGACGTCTCCTTGCCGAATTTATTCACTAAATCTGTATAATTGGACATAATTATGTAGAAAAAGCGAAGAAAATACTAGAATACGAAGTAGGTACTAACCAACAAAATTCTTGTTAATTCTAGACGTAAGTAAAACGTCAACAAAACAAACAATAGCGTTCCGTTTCGCCGTTGCGCTTCGTAAAGTTACGCATCACAGCAATTCTATTTTTGTTTATAAATGTTTTATCAAACCTTCTATGTGAACAAAAATGCGATAAACCCGATTATTTTAGTTATTAAAAACCGGGTTTTTGTTTTCTTCATTAGTTAATGATTTTGTTAATATGGAACTTCGAAAATGTAACTTACGTGAAACGAAACGTGTAGTGAAAAAGTTCCGTTCCACGGAATGGGTCAACGGCTTTTTATATTTTTTTACCGAATTCATTCTAATTACTATAAAATATTTTACTTTTGCAGCAAATGACGAAAATTCAAGAAGGAATTATAAAATTCTTATCAAAAATAAGTAGTTGAAAGAAATGTTTGGAAATGGCGGAGTTCTTGCCGCTGTGCGACGTACTATTCAACGTGATCTCGCTCGCCGGGTATTTCTGCGACGTGGTGTTCGATGTCGTCATGGGATACGCGTTGCTCGAACGAGGATATAAAGGCACTTTCGCAGCCGCCATATCTATCGTTATCACTTCGCTTCTTATATCGCAGGTATGTATTTCTTTTGTTATCTTTAAGGGCCGATTTCACCAATTAAAGTAATCGCGATTAGGTCAACTAAACTCAGTTTATGCAAATACAGCGTTCTATTTGGTTGAGACCGTTGAGAAACTACCAATCAGAGCGCTTTATTTGCATAAACTCAGTTTAGTTGAATTACTAATCCCGGTTAGTTTCATTGGTGAAATCGGGCCTAAGTCAAACGGAACGCAATTTAAAAGTTTTTTTTTTAATTCGACTCCTTGGCTTTTCAGCCTCTGAAAGGTATGCAAAGCCAAAACTTTTATTTTTATTTTTTGGGTTCAAATTTATCCGCGATAAGACATTGGCCCTGCTGCTTGGATCGCTTTTCACTATACTTCGCACGTACTCTTAGTTCACAGTAAAATTGATCATGACAAAGTCTAGTAAAACTTATTTACATTTGCTAAGATACATTTGAATGTTACTTTTCCAGGTGCTATCACTTCGCTGGTACCTCCATGTCTGGTGGGCGGGCGAGGGTCGAAAGGGGCGTCCACCATGGCTTCCGATAGTACTGCACTGTCTTCAACTAGGCGTTCTGTGGCGGTATGCGAGGCTGCTGGTACCCGTCGAGTTAAGAAGGGTGAAGCATCAAGTGCGGGATTTATGTGAGTATACAGTATTAATTAAACACTGTTCCCTACACCATACCAGGTTTATGAAATTCAGATAAAGGCGAAAAATTATTTTAGTGAATTATTTTAAAATTATTCGAAAAATTATTTTAGTGCTAAAAACTGACTTATCCAGCCACTGAGATGATTCCTTTGGTAGATTAACAAACAGAAAGCCTTGCAGGCCACAATTTTAATATAACTGGTAGATATTTTAAAATATTAAACACCTATGGACCTTTCTGATGGTGGATCGCAATTTAAATTGCGTGAAAGGCGATACCGGGCATGTATTTTCTAAAAACAAAAATTGCAGTCTAATGAGATTTTCCGTTATTGTGCTCACCAGTTGGCGCCGCTGGCGAGTAAGGTCCTTAAATTATTACGCGCACGGAAGCAATGTTTGAATTAAAATCATTTCTAATGCCGTGGAATTATGATTGTGATTCTTGGCCGCCGTGAAGTTGGCGAGAACTATTATGGCAAGATACCATGACGTGTTAAAACTATCATAGTGCGAAATTGAGAAAGAGGAAGAGCTATTTGTCTTGTATAGCTCCGTCCTGCTCCTGCTTCTATTGTCATACCTATCAACAAATATCAAAATTCTTTTATCAAAGACGATATGATTCATAAGTTTATATTACATTATTATATAAATATGTCTCATAGATCTATGCCTCTATATATATGTTAGTGTAATATCCTCCATGAACATTTCATTTATTTATTTATATAATAAATAAATGCTTTATTGTACACCATAAAATACATTAATAAAAAGAAACTTAAGTCAAATACACATACAATGGGCAATTTCATTCTTCATGTCACAGGCATGCTTCGACTAGTCCACGCGTTCTGCGAAGCGGCACCGATGTTACTGCTACAGCTACACATACTGTTCAAAGATACGAACAGAGAACCAGCTAGTGACCTCGCAGTGACACCAGAGCCGAGCATTGATGAACCTTCAGGTAATGGACAAGTTAAACAATTTACTTTTAATTTTTGGAAGATCTGATACGATTATGAAACATTTTGTTATTTACTGTAATTGGATACTTGTTATTTATTTACATATTTATTTATAAATACTTTATACAAAAATAAATATTATAATGTAAACAAACATAGGTACAACAGGCAGCCTTATCGCGTTCTGCGATCTCTTCCAGGCAACCTAGAATGGATAGGGATAGCCTGGACACCATATGGGGTTGCAGTTGGTGCAAATTTTAAATCAAACAATTAGTTTTACTAAGTAGGAACAAAAAAAAAATAGATAAATAAATACATACACAGGATCACAGAGACAAGTTATGTTTCCTTACAAGTCTTTTAAAGACAGGCAACGACTGAGCGCGTTTTATTGGGTCAGGCAATGCATTCCACAGACGAGCAGCCTGGACAGTAAATGATTTATCTAAAAATGTAGTGAAATGCATAGGCATTTTAAATTACCTTGTTATCCCGGTTTTTCTGAAAATTGCACAGTTTCTATAGGATAGGCTGCAGGAGCGAAGTCACTAGAAAAAAAATTCGGAATCATATCTATCCTTACCTATTATTTTCAGAAAACAAAGCGTTTGCAGAGTTAAACGTGATATCGGCGTCTTTGTCACTGTTCTCCGTGTGCTGGGCGCTGGCCAGCTTCAGCAAGAATGTGAGGTTGCAGAACGTGCACCGACTGGTGCTGACGTGGCTTGGGGTTATCTTTCAGGTAAGCTGTAATATTTAACACCACAGTTCGACCCCTCACGATATGGATCAACGACCTGGTGATTGGTGAAGGTCGTAGGAATATACTTATTTATACTCTACTTACTTGAATAGCATCATACAATGCGCTATTAATACGGACACATTGCGTGTTCGAAACGACGGTCTTCTACTAATATCTCCCTTCCCAAATTTGTGCAGCAAAAGGTCGACAAATGGATGAAAGATTGTGTCTATGTTCTTGTAAGGCTCATACACCCCTTTTTATATAGAACTAATATAATGTTGTATGTTGTCTGCAGTTCCTGTGGCGGCTGGGTACGATATCCGCGCGGATCTGCGCACTCACAGTGTACGCTCTAGTCTACGAATACTGGGTCTTCTTAGTTATAGGTAAGTGCCATAACATTACAGTATGCAACAGCATGTTAGAAAAAAACACGATGTATAAATCACAAAAAGTCACTTTACATAGGAGATGTTATTGGAAAATAGTATTCAATATGAAGATATTTTCTTGTATATTATTTAATACTGGATATGCACTGTCAATTTGTCCAACGTTTAATATTTAGACATTACATAAACTTGAAACTCCTACAATTGGTTAACTGTCGTGAATGTTTTTTGTTCGAATACTTTCGGACGCAGCGATATCGGAGTTATCCAACCATGTAAGTAAACCGTTTTATATTTGCATACAGTCTACATCACAGTAAATAATAATTGTTTTCTGTTTTAAAGTAAAAAAAAATTGATACTTCAAAATGCTGATAACTATACTTTACTATACTATATATATTACATCATCATCTCAGCCGAAAGACGTCCACTGCTGGACATAGGCCTCCCCCAAGCAGAACGGATGGTCGATGGCGCCGAAAAGTTCTGGTATGCCGACCGCGTACCTGAAGACGTAGCGTTGGAAGGCCTTCCTCTAGGAGAAGCGATGTGGATTCTACCACAATTAAATCCCAACAGAATGACATAATACTAATTCTGAGTCTAATTATGACGAACCCTCATGATTAACCACCTGCCCACTGTTCCAGGTCTCCACTGGCTATCAATGTTCCTCTGGTTGATATCTCCTAAGAACGTGTTCCACGGCGAACGCATCAGCCGGCCCCGCAAGGCGTACCTATCAGCGCTGATCGCGTTCGTGTACGTGTTCGCGTACGTCAACTTACAGGAGCTGAATCATAGGCAGAAGATGGTAGGTTCATAATGTCGCCATACGAAATTTTCCAAGTAGGCGGCGGCCATTTTCGATTAATCTTGAACCACATTTTTGGCGTCAGCACACCCATTAAAAAGCAGAAGATGGTAAGTTCATGTCACCGTATTAGAAATTTTCAATATTAGAAGTGGCAGCCATCTTGGATTCATATTTAACATCATTTTCGGTATTAAGACCCCTGAAAACCATGAGATATGAATGTTCATGCTGTCATTTTGGATTTTGATATCAACCTCATTTTCGGTATTAGTAACTCCAGCAAGATTTCATTTTACAAGCCGCCATTTTTATTTATCTAACGATTAGCGTTTAGAGGAAAGTGGAGAAGGAAAGCAGAATGCTAATTTAAAATAGTGACCTCTTTTTAAGCCTTTTCTTTTAGCTTCTTGTTTACTTTATTTTTATCTTTCAGGTGACGTTTTACTGCGTGATGTGCATAGAGAACTGGCTGCTGGTGACAGCGTGGTGGTGGTCTGGTCGCGCAGTGCGGCCGGCGCCGCTAGCCGCTGCCGCCGCCGCCGCCTTCTGTGCTGGCATCGCCTTCATGCTCATATACTACAGGTAGGTTCTGTTCTACCTACTGCTGCTTTGCTATTGAACTGAATGCTGGTGACAGCGTGGTGGTGGTCTAGTTGCGCAGTGCGGCTTTTTCGCAAGATTTTTACCTTCCGTAGTCAATTTTAAAGTTACTGAATCAGAATTCAAGCTTCCCAATCGGATTGAAATGGGAAACTTGAAATATGGTCACAGGCATCAAATTAGTTTATTAGAAAAAAAAATGAATTTTGCAAAACTGAAAATTTTAATGTTTGTGTTTTAATGCTGCAAAAACGGCCGAACGGATTGGGATGAAATTCTGTACATAGCTCAACATTTTAAAACCTGGATTAACACAAGACAGTTTTTATCCCGATAAATTTTGTACAATGATCTTTTGGGATAATTAATCACGTTTAACGAGGCCGAAGCCGTGGAAAAAAGCCAGGAATTAATCCTTAAATAATAATACAAAACGGTCTTTCCACAGATATTTCCACGTGAGAAGACTGGGTTACATGCTGGGGGAACACCAACAAGGAACAAATAGCACTAACACATCATCACAAAATAAAGATGGTATGTATTCATCAAGTTATAAAACTTTCGTTTACTGCTTTATTTTTACGAATACTTTGATTGAGCGTACAGCTTAGGAGTGGAATTCCCTCCTGTCGGAGTCTGTTTCCTGCTAGCTACAACCTAGCGGTCTTTAATGCGTATACAGGGTGTTTGGAAGGGAGCTGTACATACGCCTAGGGTAGAAACTAGGGATAGTCTGCTACCTACCCCCGCCCATTATATTGACCTTGGCCTCAAGGTTTTTTTTTAATTTATTTTTATTTTTTATTTGACTTTTTTGTGATTTTTTGACTAAAACTACCTGTAGCTCAAAATCTATCCATGGGACCGGTCGGCTAATGGTCTTGTTTTAATCGTTAGAGTCTTAGGGTCCTGCAAAAAATTATTTTACACCAGAAAATTGTGGAGAAGAAAAGTTATGGGGCCTGAAGTACCGTAGTAAGGTAAAGAAATAATTTTAAGGGCAACTTTCTATGGGGTTTAAAAAAAAACTAACAGGGTTGGAGTTCTTCTGATTTTTTTAAAACATCCTCAGTCCATGCCCTTTCTAACGATATGCTAAAAGTGTAATTATCACTTTTAGTTTTAAAGTTATTAATTAATTTCCGCAACTAGGGCACTTCAAGCAAAAATTTCAACTAATGAAAATTAAATGTGTTCGATCGTAAAAGGATGGCAAATCAAACAAAAAATTTGGAAATGACTAATGTCATTAAATTACAAATTTTAATTAATTACAAATTTTAATTAATTACAAATTTTGTTCAAATTGATGACCATTGACCTGTAAACATGCTCGGCACCTCTTCCTCATCTCCACGGTCACCGTTCTAAGCAGCAGTTCCTCGCGCATTGTATCGAATGCGGCGTGGATCCTGTTAATTAGAACCTCCCTTGTTGGTACTTCTTCTGCGTACACCAACTCTTTCGCCCTTCCCCAGACGTAGAAGTCGAGTGGGGTAAGGTCAGGCGACCTTGGGGGCCAGGGAATTGGCCCACCCCGACCAATCCAAGAATTAGGAAAGCAGTTGTCCAGAAGCTCCCTCACTGCTAGGCTCCAATGAGCAGGACAGCCGTCGTGCTGGAAGACTATGGGCCGATCTTCGTCAAACACTTCTTCCGCTAAATCAGGCAAATCGTTTTCGAGGAAATCTAAGTAGTTTTGCCCGTTTAGGTTGTCTGGCAAAAAGTGCGGCCCTATCAACCGATTACCGATGACGCCTGCCCATACGTTCACGGAGAACCTTCGTTGAAAACCTCTGTGCCTCTTGACTCTCGGGTTTTGATCTCTGGGTGCCCAGTGATGGAGATTGTGGTAATTTACAATTCCTTCCTTGTCAAACTTGGACTCGTCAGTCCAGAGAATACTCCGTAAAAAATTAATATCTTCCACGTCCGTATGGAGCAAGTGGCGGCAAAACTCCACCCTTCTTGCATAGTCGTTATCCTCTAAGCCTAAAACAATAAAAATATCAACGTTAGCGGTTTCCTTATGAATTAGTAGCTATGTAACATTGATTGCTATCTCTGTCTTTCCATTTCTCTCTCTCTCACACACATGCTCATGTTAATTTAAAAATTGCCTATGAAATTCACATGCTAGTTCATTACATAAGAGCTAAAAACAAAAACTTTATGTAAAAAATTACCTTGAACAGGGGTGTAGTGGAAAGGATGACGTCCATTTTCGCGAAGAACCGACCAGACTTTCCACACGCTTAAACCAAGCGTCCGGGCTACGGTTCTTACGCTTCTGGTCGGATCTTCCTCAAATTCAGCCAATATGCGTTCTTCCGCAGCCAAATTTGGTTGAAATCTGTTCACGGCTGGTTCCCGGAAATTTAAATTTCCGGTTTCTCGCAGACGCCGATAAGTTGAGCCAAACGTTTGGTGGTTAGGCACTCGCCGGTTAGGATACCGTTCTTGATAAATCCTCCGTGCCTCGCGCCCATTGCAATCAGCCATTCCATACACCACCAGCATGTCGGTGTACTCTTCACTGGTAAATCCAGCCATTTTGCCAACAACAAGGTAACAAATAACAAAACTTAACAAAAACGAAGTAATAACAAACTCAACAAAATTAACGAAAACAGTGGAGCGTCGTAACGGCAAGTACGTAAGTTAGCTAAGATGGGTAAATCTCGACTGACTAACAAAGACCCCAACGAGTTACCTGCCCGGCCCCGTCGACCCAAGAGCGAAAGAGACATGACATGACATGTTTTGTCTCTTACATGTTGCTCTCGTGTAAGAGTGAGACAACAAATTTGCCAACTGTAGGCCAAACTGGTTTAAATTCTGGAAATTACATTTGTCTTACAAATGTCGACTCGTGGTGGTAAAAGTGCCCTAGTTGCGGAAATTAATTAATAACTTTAAAACTAAAAGTGATAAATACACTTTTAGCATATCGTTAGAAAGGGCATGGACTGAGGATGTTTTAAAAAAATCAGAAGAACTCCAACCCTGTTAGTTTTTTTTAAACCCCATAGAAAGTTGCCCTTAAAATTATTTCTTTACCTTACTATGGTACTTCAGGCCCCATAACTTTTCTTCTCCACAATTTTCTGGTGTAAAATAATTTTTTGCAGGACCCTAAGACTCTAACGATTAAAACAAGACCATTAGCCGACCGGTCCCATGGATAGATTTTGAGCTACAGGTAGTTTTAGTCAAAAAATCACAAAAAAATCAAATAAAAAATAAAAATAAATTAAAAAAAAACCTTGAGGCCAAGGTCAATATAATGGGCGGGGGTAGGTAGCAGACTATCCCTAGTTTCTACCCTAGGCGTATGTACAGCTCCCTTCCAAACACCCTGTATATTCCTCAATGATAACGCAGTACTGGCCATGCGCCCGCTCGGAGCCAGAATATCAATATTTAACCTCCTTTTGGACAGTTTTGTTTGAAAATATTCTTCGATTTACATATACTATTTCAATTATAAAGAAATTTTAGCCATAATTTTTCCTGTGTAAAAATATTTTTAAACAGCCGTTTTGGAGGAGTATCCAAAAGTAGCGAAAAAATACTGATTATTTTTTTATTTTCGTGTTGTTATTTTTTTTTAAAGCAAAACTATTAGTTACACGAAAAAACCATGTTTCCAAAATAATGTACATGAATCAATAATGAATCATTAATATTATTTTTTTCAAACCTTTTAACCTAACCGTTACTAAGGAGTACGCTTTAGAAAGTAACCGTTTTACGGCACTAAAGCGGTAAAAGGCCCTTAAGTCAATAGTGAAAAGGTTACTTCTAGGCAAGCGTGCTTCACCGTCGACTAGATCATCGCTTACCATCAGGCGAGATAGTGGTCTAACGCGAGCCCATCGTTTAATAATAAAAAAATAAACAAGTTTATGCAATTTATTTGATTAATAAGCAACTCTAAGCTTAATCAGCCTTTTAATGTTCCCACTACTGGGACACAAGCTTCTTCTCTACGAGAGGGTATGGAACTTAATCCACCGCGCGGGCCTGGTGCGGGTAGGTGGATGTCACATGTCTGCTAAATTCTCTTTTTTTAAAATATGCTGATTTCCTCACGATTTCAATTACCGTTTTTAGAGCAGTGGTGTGCATATACAGAATGAGTTTTTTCAAGTGCGCGTAGGTGGCTAAATCCGAAACTATGAGGAATATCGAAAAACACTCAAAGGAGTCACGAGATCGATTTTGATGAAAACTAAAACTGCATCATTGGATTTTTGAAAACTCAATACCAATCGAAGCCGCTGAATTAGAAAAAAAGACACATGCTGTAGCGGTAGCGTCGCTAATATGGATTAAATTCTGAAGACCTAATTTTTTACAAAATACTCTTTTATTAAACCTACACTAATTAATTAAAAATATAAATACTTTTTTGGTTTAAAAAATAACAAGAACAATAGTCTGTCACTTAAAATAGCATTCCTTGTGCTGTAGGGATTGCAGTTGTTCTAATTTACAATTATAGTTTTTCAGTCCGTATTTGTGTAATTTAAATGTAGATAATAAAGAATGATAATAACATTACCCTCCTTCGGCAGTCGGGTAAAAATTCGATTTGGGGGAAATGTAAAATATTAAAATTACAATTGGAGGAAACAATTTGAAGTTATTAATTTAACATGCTTGATTAATAATGTACCATGTGTTTGGGTGTGTGTGTGTGAGGGAGTGTATATAATTATGAATGTGCATGAATGATGAATGGAGTATGTATTCTTGATTGGTAGGGCGTGTTTTAATTTGAAATATCTCAATTAGGTACGTAAAATAGTCGTTCAGTTTCTGTGTAGTGCTTTTACAGTTTTTTTAAGGGATGACGTTTGGCAAATACTGTGTTATGCGGGGTTATTTAAAAATTATTCAAAATGATGAACATTATTTAGAATACATAGCTGGATTCGAAAATTAAAGCATTGTACTAAATTCAACATAACAATAATTTTGATTCCGTCCTTCAAACCTCCAACCAAGGCCTCCCTGTAGGTGGACCGATGATCTGGTTACGGCTGCGGAGATCTGGTGGATGCGAGGAGACGCACAGGACCGATCAGTGTGGCGACGTTTGGGGGAGGCCTATGTCCAGCAGTGGACGTCTTTCGGCTGATATGATGATGATGACGTATGAAAATGAAAATAGTTTATTGGTAAAACAAGTTTAGGTGTAAACTATTTTTTTTTATTGAATCCTCCTTTTTGGCAGATAGTGCCTGTATTAGGAGAGTCCGCTCTGAAGCAAGACTTATAATACAAAAAGCAAAACGTATTATAATTAATAATTATTTTTTTGCTAAAACTACATAAATTAACATCAACTTAAATTAAATCGAATGTGTTTATGAGTGTGTGTGAGTAAATGTGAGTGAGAGTGTAGCCTGTAGGTGTGACTGGATTAAATGAATGTGAGAGTTTCAGAAGTGATTCGGTATCATTCTAGGTAAGCGTTTGTATCCATTCCATTTTTTTTTACTGTCATTGTAGTTTTTGGGGTAAAAGTAGATGTATTTATTGATTTTATTATATAGCGCAGCAGATCTTTAGCTAAATTGCATAGTGCAAGCAAAGTCTATCTACTTTAGTCTATCAGTATCATGTAGAATGTATTATACTCCTCTGCTTACACATTTAGAACATTCAGCCGTGATGGTATATTAATCTTGTACTATTATTGTTTACAGGAAAACAGTCAAACCAAGCAGACAATCCAACGATACCGGGTGTGTTCAACTGCCGATTTTCCAATCCAGTCGGTAATAGGTAATTATTTACAAAATAGCTATAACTTATCTTAAGAAAGAACGAGAGAAAGAACAAGTAACAAGAAGACTCATCGGCAATGAAGCACTGGTCGAATAAAATCTCCAGAGCCTTGAACATCGTCGCCGAGTTGTCAGCTTGTCGGTTTTTTATCGGGCATTCCGCCCAGCCCGTTTTATCATCGGACTACAAGACGTACGGCGATGCGCCATCGGTACATGGTGGACATCCCACCCATACGCACTAAATGTTTTGGGAATACTTTCATTATGCGTACAGTTATGGAGTGGAATTCTCTGATGGAGTCTGTCTTCCCGATAGCTACAACCTCGGGGTATTTAAGTCAAGAGTGAATAGGTTACTTCTAGGCAAGCTCTCATCATCGCTTACCATCAGGTGAGATAGTGGTCAAGCGCGAGCCTACCTAACCATAAAAAAATTTAAATTTAATAAGGCCCTGACTCATTTTTTTTCATGCTACACACTTTATCTAGTAGTAGACGCGCTTCGATCGACAATCTATTGAACACGTAATTATGACACGATATCTTGCGAAAACACCCCGATTCAAACAGTAAAACGCCCATAACTTTTGAACGGCTGAACCGATTTTCATCAAACATAGCTAAGAACACTCAGTAAAGTCCCCTTACAAAAAAATTAAATCATAATCTATTTATTTATTTATTTAAAACTTCATGCACAAAGGTACAATGGCGGACTTAATGCCTTAGGCATTCTCTACCAGTCAACCAAGGGTGGTGAAGAGATAACATGGCAGGTGCATTGTTTAAATTGTGACCAGCAAAAAAGTAAACAAAAAGAAATACGAATAATAAGTAGCTTAAAATACATATACATATATATTTTGTATAATACGTACCTAAATAATCTATACATATATAATGCTTTGTCCTGAATGACTGACTGACGGATCAACGCACAGCCTAAACCGCTGATCGTAGAGACCTGAAACTTAGAGGGAGTGTTCTTTCTATGACGTAGGCATCCGATAAGAAAGGTTTTTTGGAAATTCCACCCCTAAGGGGGTAAAAATGGGGTTGGAAGTTCGTATGAAAAATCTAATTTCTTCGGCCAAAATTTTTGATATTTGGTACAAATAGTAATCTAAGTAAATCATAAAGGTTGTCATTATAAGATTTTTGAAACTACCCCCAAATGGTGATTTAGGGGGTGTTGAATTTTGTATGTAATAATCTGATTTATTGGGTCATAAAAACTTGAAGCTTGACATAAGTACCAACCTATGTAAACAATAAAGGTGGTCATTATAAGTTTTTAGAAAAGCTTGGGGTTAAGCTAAGAATCTTTCTTTGGACAGGTTTTTATTTTGACGTAGGGTTCTAGGGGAGCACTAAGCAGGAATTTTCGAAAATTAAATCTGAAAGACCTGGAAAGAGGGTGAAAAGGGGCAGAATTTGTTTGTAAGAAAAAAAATATTCCTTGGGATAAAGTAAATAATTGAAATTTACATAAAACGTTTTTAAAACTACCCGTCAGATAGGGTTAAGGAGTGTTAAAGTTTTTTTGAGGAATCTTACTGCGGAATCTTGCTAAGAACGAACTACGAAAAATAGAAAGAGAAGAAAAGAGTGCATATCATATTTGGGTTCAAAACTCTAGCTTCAACGGGGCAAAATGGGGTTACTAAGTTTTTAGGGGAGGATTTTAGTTTGTGGCAGTAACCTAAAATTTATTCTTATTTAAGTCAAATAACGAATCGTCTCAAACCAATAAACCCTGTATATCTACGATACCCCGTTTTTTATTGATTTAATAATAGCTAATTTTTAGTCGCCTTCACTAACTGCACATAAGAGTCATTTATAGGATAAACGAAGTGCTAGTAATATATATATTTTAATAAAGTAAGGAATAGAAGTTATCGAGATGTTCTCCCCGTTGAAAATAAACCCGCAATTTACGCTTGAAAGCATATTGACTGGTGGCCGTCCTGATTTCGAGAGGAAGCGCGTTCCAGAGAAGAATAGACAGAATATGAAAGGAAGAGTGAACAAAATCAGTAGTATGAGAAGGACACAGTAGGAGAAGATTATTGGAGGAACGCAGATTCCTAGCGTGTGAAGAACTTAAATATTGAAAATGAGACATACGGTAAGAAGGAGGGTTGGGAGAGTTGAGTAGGGAAAAAAGCGTAGTTAGAGCGCGCAAACTTCTTCTCTGGCGAATATGCATCCATTTGAGCTCAGACCTGTAGCTCGAAACATGGTCATATTTCCTCAAGTTAAATATAAACCGAATACATTGGTTGAAGAGCCTATCAAGCTTATTCAACAGAACCGCACTCAAGTCAAAATAACACACGTCACCATAGTCGATTATAGGGAAAATTAAAGTCTGCACAAGCATAGTCTTTGTCTTTGCGGGCAAAAAGTTTCTCAGACGATACAGGTATCGTAAAGTGCCGTTGACTCTTTGACTGACACTAGCAACCTGGCTATGCCAGCCAAGTGTCGAATCAAGATGCAAACCGAGATCTTTTACGCTAGGGCTAATGGGAATGACGGTACCATCGAAAATAAGAGGAGGAAGAGACTACACAGGTACACACGACAAAATTATAACACCCCTCTTTTTCCGCCGGGGGTTGGAAATTGTTTATTTGCGCCTGGCACAACGCAAAATCTGCGCAGCCTTTTATCCAACTATAGGTTGGGTCGGGTTCCAGTCCGCAGCTGAGTGCCAGTATTCTACATGGAGCGACCGCCAATCTGACCTCCACAACTCAGTAACTGGGTAACACAATACCCCTAATGTGGGCAGGGCACATTGCTCGCAGAACGGTTGGTCGATGGGGCTGTAAAGTACTGGAGTGGCGACCGCATACTACATTTACATATTAATACGAATAACATCCTACACGATAAACAGTATGGTTTTACCAAAGGACGTTGTACGACCGACGCTGGTGTCACCTTATTAAAACACATCTTTGATGCGTGGGAAGAGGCACAAGATGCTATAGGTGTTTTCTGCGACCTGTCGAAAGCGTTTGATTGCATTAATCATGTAACATTACTTATGAAACTTGAGCATTACGGGCTAGGCCAATCAGCGTTGAGTTTAGTAAAATCTTATTGAAA
This sequence comes from Orthosia gracilis, assembly GCA_947562075.1. NCBI lineage: Eukaryota > Metazoa > Arthropoda > Insecta > Lepidoptera > Noctuidae > Orthosia > Orthosia gracilis. Next base: position 11,957,494 of record OX387265.1, read on the forward strand.
TGATAGACAGCAATTAGTTCAAATAAACGGTGTCAATTCGTCCGGGTTAACCGTGAAAATGGGGGTACCCCAGGGTTCAATTTTGGGTCCTTTCTTATTCCTAGTCTACATTAACGATTTACCCCATCTATTGAATAACAATTTAAACATGGTGTTATTTGCTGATGACACTTCTTTGATTTTTAAGATAAATAGACGTACGAGTAACGTTGACGACGTAAATGACATCTTGCGACAGGTTCAAAATTGGTTCACGGCTAATAATTTAGTTTTAAATGCTAAAAAGACTAAGTGCGTAAAATTTGCCTTGCCGAATGTCAAAAGTACTGATTGTGACATTATCTTGGGTAGGGAGAAGCTAGAATTTGTCGATAAAACGGTATTCCTGGGGATCACGCTAGACTCAAGGTTGCAATGGGGTCCTCATTTAATATCACTTGCAGGGCTGCTAAGTTCGGCAGCTTATGCTGTTAGAAAAATTCGTCAGTTTACTGATGTAGATACCGCGAGGCTAGTCTATTTTAGTTACTTTCATAGTATAATGTCTTACGGTATCTTACTATGGGGAAGGGCTGCAGACATTGAGTCAATTTTTATTCTGCAAAAACGAGCCATCAGAGCGATATACAATCTTCGCCGGCGCGATTCTCTAAGGACATTAACATCATGACGGTACCTTGTCAATATATTTATGAAAACATCATGTACGTTAGAAAAAAATTACATCTTTTCAGTAAAAACGGCGACAGACATAATTATGTTACTAGAAATAGGGACCAATTAATCCAACCAGGTTTCAGGCTGGCTAAAGTAGCATCATCTTTTATGGGGTACTGTATAAAATGTTACAATAAAATACCTCCCCACATTCTAGAACTGAATGAGACGAAATTTAAAACTTGTATAAAACGCACACTATGCAGGCAAGCATATTATAAGTTGGGGTATTACATTGCTGATAAAAATGCTTGGCTAAATGCTGGTCCCGCTCCGCAGCCATTAGGGCGCAAGAACAATTAGTGATGGGCAGAAAAGTTTTGAAGTATTGTTGGAGCTGCTGAAGACTGTATGAATATATTTGTATTGTATAAACTCAATTTCTTTTAGTATTATTTAACTGCACAGCACATGTGTGAGTACTATGTTCCGACTGTAAATCTACCTATGTGTCGTTGGTTGACTTCTGTGTGCCCTGGCATTTGATTGTGTCATGCTCTCTCTAATTTCTCTCTGATGGTTACACATGTGTTGGATCATTCGGTTCCCTCCATAATGGTTGAGCTGAGTGGTGCCGATCCATGCGTCATGTTCGTGAACGGGCGCCATCAGTTGGGATTGGTCATAACTTAGCTGCCTCGGCCTGTCATTGCATTTTTATGTTGAAATTGTTTGTTACTCTAGACGCTTTTAAGTGCACGTCTTTTTGCATCGTTCTCACATACGAGTATATGTATTTATTTTTTAACAAGAATGATGTAACCAAAAACTTGTAATTGAAACTGATGGAAAATAGTGTCCGTGGAGTTTCTTGCAAATTCTTCTCCATTGAGATCTACTGAAGTTTGCGAATTTGCAACTAGATTCATATTTTTTTGTTGTTTGACAATTCAAAAGTACCTTTAAGGTTTATTTGAAATAAACTATTTTGATTTTGATACCGGAAGAAGAAGGCCGCCCACCAGGTGGACCGATGACCTGGATACGAGACGCATGAGACCGGCCAATAGGGCGGCGCTTGTTGAACGCCTATGTTCAGCAGTGGACATCTTTCGCCTGCAATGATGATCGTGATGAATATTGCAGGGGACGCCTTACATAACATTGATATGCAGACTGAGTCATATTCTGTCACTCCGCAGCGGCGCGCAGGGTCGTAAGAAGAAGAAGCCGACGTCGTTCGTGCCACCGCCGGCAGCGCCCGCCGCCCCGGCCGCGCCCGCCGCCGCCTTCTGGAGGAGGCCGCTACCACACGCGCACAACCATCATGTAAGTATTACTGATCACCAGCCTAATTAGGTTTAAAGAATCTTTAGTTCTCAGTTCACTCACAAGAGTTTTAAATTTTTACATTATAATTATCGTCGTCTAATGACGAGGCATGCTAAGGTAAAAAAATATACAATAATTATCATCACAAACAAAGAAAAAGTGTACTTCTAAACACAGCTGGCTAATTGGTCATCACCACGGCCACGGTACCCACATATTTATTTTGTTAGGACCGTAAGTAAATACGATTGACAAGAACACCAGTGTCTGCTTGTGTGCGATAAATATAGTCTCGGAGACCGCTTGTTGTTTTTTTTTTACTTTTTTATTTTAGGTATATATGTATTATATTTATATAGATAGGTAGGTTATTTGTGAGGAGAGATCGTGTATGTGTGTTGGTGTCAGGTTTGTCTAATTGCGTAATTGAATTCAGTAAGGCAAACAGTTTTGACCAGATCAATCGACCAATCACATGCGAGATGAAAGAGGCGATGTGGATTTCCGACTATGTGATTGGTCGATTGATGGGTTCAAAACTCATTGCCATGCCGAATACACTTACGCAGTTAGACTGCAGATAGGCCACTTTCATTCCTACGGGTGCACTGTTGGACGATTCAAATAAAACAAGGACCTAAGACTTTTTTGTTAATAAACGGAGTAAAGTTAAGTTTAAACCTCGAAAAATGATTGGTTAATAATAAGCACTTAGGCCCAGTTTTTTTTATCTGTAGGTAACTTAACCAATAGATAAATATGAAAAAAAAAATATAGGCTCGCGCTTGACTATTGTCACGAATTGTTTCAAATTTCGGTAAAACGCGTTTAGTCATCAATTGTCTTACAAATGGTCAAATAATTAACTTGCTAACTTATTTAAACATTTTTGCGGCAAAACTGAAGAAAAATGGTTTTTACCGAAATTTGCAACCATTGGTTAGCATATTTAACCATTACAGCATTGCAGCATTGGTTGAGTTAATTACGGATAAAAAATGGGCGTTTGTTTTTCACTCCAAGTTTATTAATAAGGGGATAAAGATGAATACCTAATCATTGGGAGGACCTGCAGCCTTAGTATGAACAATCGACCAATCACATGCGAGATGAAAGACGCGTTGAGAATTTCCGTCTATGTGATTGGTCGATTGTTCATACTCTTTGCCTTGCCGAATTCATTACGAAAAATGGCTGCTGGTACATACACCTAAATATTTCAAGACTCTTTAGTTTTGATTTTTTTAATAGAGCAGCAGTATTCATACTAGCAGTTTCATCTCTCGTGGTAATGGTAGGTTTTAAAGATAAACTTGACTTACTAGTGAAAACAGCTAAATTGGACAGGTTGATAGGTATTTCGATATTTAATTTAGCCGTGTAAGTAATGTTATTTCGTTAATATCATCATGATATATTGTTCTTACAGGGCGGCTCATCCGAAAACGAAGGCTCAAGCGTGGGTTCCCGCGTCAACATCCAACAAAAACTACAAGAGAAGAAACAAAAACAACTCGCAGAGTTACGCGTCATAGAAGAAGAGATCAAACAAGGCAAGCTGGCCAAAACCACGCCTGTTGCCGCCGAAGAGATTTATAGCAGTCTGCAGAGACAGCCCATACCAAGGGCGAAAACACATGCGGAACCCCCAGCCTGGCCCAGCATAGAAATGACACACTCCTACCAAAACTACCCCATATGCAACATATATCCAACATACACAGAGATCAAACCAGACTTCAATATCAACATAACTTTTCAAAACAACGATTCGAACAACCCAACAGATTTGAATGATCCGTTAAAAATCCGAAGACTCCCGAACAGATACGACAACAGCCGAACGTTTTACGAGAACCCAGCGAACATGAGGAATGACGTCACACGAACGCCTTTACGATCGCCGAACTACTTAGAGAATCGTAATTATGAGCCAAATTGTGGTAGTCCTAGGAATGTACTGAACAACAGTCCTAGGAATTACATGCCAGACGTTAGCAATAACTATGAAACTGGCTTAGATAAGCCTAGAATAGCTCAGAATTCTATTTATTCAGAAGACCATAGACAGATGGGGGAGTATTCCGGATACTGTGAAGGAAGTCAGTATCCGAAATATGAAACTAAAGACGAATATGTCTCTGCGTTGCATAATGTCCATAATGCATTAAATGTTCAGAGCATAGAGAATATTAGGAATAATTACAATGAGGTCGGTTGCGGGTACAACCAGAACTGCGAGAGGTTTCAGTACCCGATGGGGAAGAAAGTGGAGAACATGAGGAAGATGCAGCGGTGTCGGACGCCTGAGATACTGCTTGCCCCACATTATTTAGAAGGGTGTAATAGACAGGTCTGCTGCCACTGGGGAGCACCATATACGTGAGTTACGTTTACATACATTTTATATTTATGATTAGATTAGTGCTTCGGGTTTTTCTCGATGTGTTTCAAGCTCCAATATCAATTACTAGCTGTCCCACGCGGCTTCGCTCCCATCAACTGGCTACCTACGTACTCATCTAAACCGTTTACGCAGCGCACGCAACGGAAACTCTCAAAAAGAAATATTTTTTGCCCGTTTTTGCTACATTTTTCATTTATGCTCCGCTCCTATTGGTCGTAGCCTGATGTTATAGCCTATAACCTTCCTCGACAAATGGGCTATCCAACACAAAAATAATTTTTCAATTCCAACCAGTAGTTCCTGAGATTAGCGCGTTCAAACAAACAAACAAACTCTTCAGCTTTATAATAGAGATATAATAGATATAGATAGATTTTGATATTATTGTCAAAATCTATCTATTATATCTCTATTATAAAGCTGAAGAGTTAAATTATTATTTCAGAAATGTAGGGTTGGTATTTATTACCAACCCTCTATTTCTGTAATAATAATTTGAAATTGAGCGTCAAACTCTACTTTACCCTGTAAATCTGTCAAACTGGCATTTATGTATGGTTTGTCACAGTGGCGTAGCGTGCCTTGGCGGGGCCCCGTATAAAAAATTGTTTGGGGGCCCTTAAGAAGGGTAAAGATTTCTCACAAAAGAAAAAAATGTTTGCATAAAATTAAAAGAAATATATTTATTCATCATAATTATCTGTCACTTTTTCAAAATTTTACATTCAAATTAAATATACTTACCTTGCCTTTTTTTCGGCAAACTGATTTATTACATCATTTATAACTGATGATGACTAGTTTTTCTAAAGTTTCTGCCTCTATGGACAATAGTGACAGGTCTGACAGGCGTTCATGTCGCATCGAAATTCTTAGGTAAGGTAGGGTGTTGTCAACTTTTGAACGCACGCTGTACGCGGGAAAAAAAAGGAAAACGCTTTTATTGACTTTTGTCATATCTGAAATAAATAAAAATTGGGAAGTTTTTATTAATTTTTGCTTACGCACGTTGGGGGCCCCCGTGGCCCGGGGGCCTCGTATAATTGATACGGCAGATACGGCGGTAGCTACGCCCCTGGTTTGTCACATTCTTAACTCCAAATACTCAATTCAGAAAACTGGCCCTTAGAGCAATTTAGTATTAGTTGAGTATAGAAAAAAAAGGTTTTCAGTGGTCAAGGGTCACAAATACCAAAACTACCTATGTTTTCGAGTATAAAAACCTTAACTATCAAAGTGCTTCAAGTTTTGTTGTCCAAATTATATTATTGCGAGCAACATGACGTTTGATTGATACCAAATACAGAACATGATAGATGTATGTCACCCTGAAATCTGAAGAAATCTTTTAAAAACACCACAAAAGTGTTAACAGAGATTGATAAAGCGCCTTTGTCTAGCAACAGAAAGAAGGAGGAAGGCGGCGGCAGCAGTGGCGAGGAGTCCAGCCCCGACGGCCCGGCGCGCGACACTCCGCGGCCGCCCAGCGATATTGATAGCCAGGTGAGTGGCCAATATCGTTATTGCAGAAATTCAAGCTTCACATTCTACTCTAATTTCCTAGCCGCATTCGCTCGATCTTGCATTTATTCTTCATAAAAGATAGCTTGATCTCTGACCCGAGGTATTTTCTAACAAGCTTCTTTGTCACAGATATCGTTGCCTCGCTCGTACACGTTGCCGCGCGAGTTCCGCTACTGGCGCCGACGACCGCGGCTGCGAGACGCGCACGTGCCCAGCAATAATAGTAGCGATGGTAAGCAGTTCTCTTCTCACTTTAACGGTATCCTTTATAGTTATGGAGCGGAATTCCTGATAGAACCTGGGAGTCTTTAAAGTCAAGACTATACTTCTAGGCAAGCGTGCTACAACGTCAACCACTTCGTTTATCATCAGCTGAGTTAGTGGTCAAACGCTGGTCTATCGGCAATAAAAATATGGTTGTGTAATATTCCCGTCAAGTTAACTCAAAACGTAGGTAAGGTTAAATTGTCTGGGTCGCGTATAAATTTGAAAGAGTTACCGCGGCCCTGGCACAAGCAACTGAAGGAACACGGGTGGGTTTTAGTCAGTAAAAGTCTGACACGCCCTTCCGCTTCACCCATAGCGGGAGAAGTCATTGGATTATTACCCACACAAAAAAAGTACATTATTACGCATAGAGCTCAAAATTGGCACGAATGTTGAGAACACCATTAGCAATAAAATGTCAAAAGTCCCATCGAAAGCACATCTGCAAAAAAAATATTCAAGGTCAAAGGCTTTTTGCATTTTTCTTATATGCGATAAGTGGTATCGTAAAAATAGATCAGATAAAATTTGTAGATCATGCAATTTGCTACATAACTATTTCAATTCTTTTTTCCTACACATCACCATTCTTGAGATATCATATTTTTAACTAGAAAATAATAATAAATATGCACGCTTACGCCGTCTTTGTTCAAGATGGCTAGTAATTTGTAGCATTATTTGAAATGGGACCCAATTTTAAAATCACACATACTATTAAATTATGTTTCGTTTTGGTCCTATTTTTTTCTGTTTATATCTGAGACTCTGGTAACTTTTTGATTGTGGTTTCTCTGACAGTCTGCTCAGAGCAGCGTCATAAAATTAATGAATACCTACACAAACTTTATGTGAGTTTGAGATCCCTTTAAAATTCTGCTCTTGCAATAAAGCAATCTCGCTCTAAAGGTTAATGAGGTAGGAACAGAATGCAAAGCTCCGCAAGCTCCATTGAAAAGGGAGGACCTCCGATCAGACGGGTGTAGTGTCTGGTGGACAACTGCCCGACGATTGTTGACGGAATGTTCGAATCGCGCTAGGAAGTCTGCTTGCGCGATGCAAGATTTTTGTGTGACTTCAGGTCATTAGTTGGTATGTGGCGACATCGCTACAAGCTCTATATAAAAAATCCCAAACATGTCAAACTTACATAAAACCTCATCTTATGTGTACCTTCATCCCTCCTCCCAGGTGACGTCGACAGTGCCGACGACAACGACAGCTCGCACCGGTCTAACTGTTCCGCAGCATCCCAGCTGCAGAGCCCCACGTACGACGCCTACTACCGCGCGCCAGACTATGAGCGCCGCCCCAGGCGCATACACGCCTTCCGCAAGCAGCCCGCCAAGCCCGAGACCAAGCTTTAGCCGGACTAGTATCTATGGCGTTGCAGATGCAGAGTGGCTGCCCCAAGTACAACACTATTGCCGCCAGCCGGACTACAAGTGATACACGCCTTTCGAAAGCAGCCCTCCAAGCTCGAAACCAAGCTATAGCCGGGCTAGTTTCTATGGCGTCGCAGCTGCAGAGCGGCTGCCCCACGTACGACACTACTACCGCCAGCAGGACCACGAAAGATACTTGCCTTCAACACGCAGCCCGCCGAGCCCGAGACTAACCTATAGCCGGGCTAGTATCTGTGGCTTCGCAGCCGCAGAGTGGCTGCCCCACGTACGACACTACTACCGCCAGCCGGACTACGAGCGATACACGCCTTTCGCAAACAGCCCGCAAAGCCCGAGACCAAGCTATAGCCAGGAACCACTCTATTTAGATCCCTTACGGACAGTAGCGAGGCCTTTTTACTGCGCTATAATGTAGCGGGCAAGATAATTAGATGACTGGACCTTATTTATAAAAATCTCTGACCTTTTTAGCAACTGATTAGTAGATTCTTAATTCAAATTCTATATAGAAAACACCTGCGAGCACAAAACAGCGTCAAGATTTTTATAAAATAGTACCTATTATGTACCGACCTGCGATACTGCAATTTAAGACAACATGTCCTAAACTGCAATATCGCAAGTAAGTCTTCCGACAGAGGTTCTGCGGCAAACAGTTGCCGGGCAGAGTATTAACATTTATGTAAATAATGTTAGTGGTTACTATTTCTGTATGCCTAAAACATTAGGCGAAAAATATAAGTAGTTTACTAACAAGAAAAGTAATATTTTGTATATTCACTTAGTCAAATATTGTACATACTAACTTTTGTAACAATCCGTCCGTTATGGATCTCTGCTAGCTCGTAAGTTAATAATTCTCACATAAATGTAAACATTGTATGTTAAGTTTTTAATTTAAATGTAACATACCTTGTATTATTGTATGATAGTGTATATTAAACTAATAGACTGGAAGAGGAGAGTGGAAATAAAAAATACAATCGATAATAATTTGTGTTTTATTTGTTTGGGTACGAGCACAAAATAAAATCATTACAGTCCTCTTCAATTACAATATTTACAATTACTATGTATACCTACGGCAATACTTAACAAATAAGATTTTATATAAAAAAAAGTTATTTTTTAAAGAAGCTTTTGTTTTACTTATTATTCTAGACTGATTATTCTATATCTATATAATAGACTTATTATTCTATGGGTTTGGCCATTTTTTCTAAAACAAAATTTTTAATAATTGTCCGGTCTTATAGTCCGGCCAAGTTAGTTCAAAAATAGGGGTAGTTACAATAATTCGCATAGAGCTGAAAATTGGTAGAGTTAGAATAAGTGAATATTATACTATCTATTACAATCAAAATTTCATAAATCCCCATCGAACCCACAAATTAATTTAAAAAAAACTAGGTCGAAGGTAAAAAATATGTCCTGTTTTTGCATTTTTCTCGAAAACGGTTAAATGTTCTTCAAAATAGTTCGGTTGAAAATAATAGATCATGTAAATATCTATAAAACTGTTGTTATATTTTTTAGTTTTTAGTAGATAGGCGGCGTAAGCGTACCAACATTCTTCTTCATCGTATCGATGGTTCCTCAATTATATACGTTTTGACCAGAATTCAGCCACGCCAATAGCGTTTTCATTTGCCTCACAGAGGTCCTTCAGGGTGCAGCTCTTGTTGCACAGAGAGCACGATAGGTGGGGCATTGTTTGGGACGTAGCTCCGCAATCACACTGTGTGTCATTGGAGTACCCCCATCTAACGAAGTACATAATAAGCGTACATTATATCATTTTCTATGCTTGAAAAATTGATATTTCAGGAATGGTGATTCGTAGGAGCAATTTTTGTAAATAATTGCATGATCTACAAATTTTGTCTTACCTATTTTTAACCCCCGACGGAAAAAGGTGTGATAAAAGTTTGACGTGTGTTGTGTGTGTTTTTGTGTACCTGTGTGTCGGTCTGTGGCATCCATAGCTCATAACGGATCAACCGATATTGCATTAGTTTTTTTTTGTTTGAATCGTTACTTTGTCCTTAGCTAATGTTTGATGAAAATTGGTTAAGCAGTTCAAAAGTTATGCGCATTCTACTCTTTGTATCCGGGTTTATTCGCAAGATATCGTGTCAGAAATTACGTGTATCGATAAGTTGTGGATCGTAGTGTGCCTACTACACTCCAGCCATTCAGAAGATACAATACTATCTAAGTATACTCGCGTCGAGGGCCCGCTAAGTAAATAAAATAAAACCAAAATAACAATGTGCGTGTACACCGTCACATTTGACCGTTTTAATCCCGTGGAGGGTCGATCCGAAACAGTATCGATTTGTAAAAATAAAATTAAAATGTTATTGTTTTGAAACAATTTTATATAAAAAAACATAGTAATTCCCTATACTCCATTTGTGATAACACATTAGACGTTTAAATGAGCCCATTTTACAGCCCGTTCAACAGATTTTGACTTCTATTGCGTTGGTGATACGATAAATAGTTGCTGTAGTAAACAGTTGGTTTTGGTAACAGGTTTATGCTTTTTATGTAAGACTTATGTTTACGGGATAGAACTCAAAATCGGTTGAATGGATTGTAAAAAGATTTGGAAACATGTGTAATGTTATTTCAAATGGAGTTTAGAAGTAATGAACGCGCGGCCCGTCGCGTCGTCGACCCGCCCGGCTTGTGCTGTCATTGGTTCGCCGGTACCTATCGCGAGTTACTATTTGTTCCAACTACCACGTCGCTTTCGAGTTCTGTTTAGCACAATTGCTAATCTGCCATTACTTGATTCTAAAGTTTATTTATTTCATAAATCGATTGTATTACCATTACCAAGACAAAATCATTTCGCTGCGGGATTAAAACGATCAAAATGTACCTAACCGTGTATTTGTATAATAAATACTTAACTGCTGTTAACTTTGGTACTCCCCGATGCAAGTACGAGGTTTATTTTTTACTTTTTAGAGTTTTTTGTGTCGGTATTTTTTTTAAATATCACTTACCTACCGTTTACGAGAAAAATGCAAAAAATAATAGTTTTTGCGAACTTTGACATTGAATCAATTATTTGCAGAAGTGGGATCGATGGAGAGTTATCATATTTTATTTTATGATGGTGTTTCCAACGTTCGTACCAATTTTCAGCCTTATGCGAATAATTGTAACCTTTAGTGTATATTTAAATCGGACTATTAGTTAGAGTACTTATAGCCACTGTGATGCGTAGTTACGCCTAGAGCGGTCTGTCCACAGACATACATCTAACTAGATGACGCGACTGTATGTTCTTCGCGTGCCAAAAATCGGAGTAAAGTTACGAAAAATGATCGTAATCTGAGATTTTCATTTAGAATTATCGCCACCGGAAATCTAGAAAAATGCCTTTTTATGCCATATTGAGCTGTAAAGAATATATAGAAAAAGTTGGCCGAGGCATTGGAAATGATTCCTTTCCAATGTAAGTAAATTTGTTTTTAAATTTTTTTTGAAAAAGTGGCACGCTTGGTTTTCATACAGATGGAGGGACTTGCGTTATCTAGTTAGATGTATGTCTGTGGTCTGACCTTCCAAAAGGATCAAAGCACACAGAGAAAAAGTCGAAGTGCAGCGACGCGTCAGTCTTTAAACATAGCACGTTGTCAAATTACCTTTTTCAGTCAAATTCCGTTCAGCCATTAATTTTTCATTTGACATAAGCACGGAAGTTTGTCATTATTAACCACTAAGATAGGAAATACATTTAATATGTTTATGATAATAACATGCAACCATAGATAATAGTATGCAATACTTCAAGGACGCTTAGAATAGTGTAGCGACGAACTCTTTAAAAGTTCACATATGAATCGAATTATGTATCAGTATATAAAGCAGTAAAAATTAAATATTTTCATTGGTAGCCGACTTCAAAAAGGAGCATGATCTCAATTCTACTGTATTTTTTAAGGTGTGTTACCTCATATTCTTTTACTAGGTGAAACAATTTTGATGAATATTTTTTATTAGAAAGCTGTTGCTTCTCATGTCCCATTTAAATTCGGTGAAGATTTGATGAAGAACTTCGGAGATATACAACAGAAATCTTCAATAAACAACGGCAAATCTCTCGGGATTGCTGCAATCGACTGTCTGTTTATGCCATTTCATAACATTACATCACGCCGGTACGCTCTAAAGGGGTACGCAGATGTGTACAGTTCACCCTAGCATACTCTCATTTCGCCAGTTGTGTTCAAGTCTTATGTTATTCGGGCAATCTATTCAGGCATAACTATGTGCATTATAGGAACCTTACTATAGAACTTGTTCATTATGTTCCTACCACAACAAAAAAGGCGATGTGTAAAAAAATGCAAAAAAATACAACCGACTTCCAAAGAAAAACACTACAAAGTGGAAAATAACTTCAATTTCGGATTTCGGTGTCAAAAAACGCAGAAACAAAAACAGAAATACCGACTGCCGAAATTGAAGTTGTTTTTGACATTGTAGTGTTTTGATTTGGAAATCGGTTGAATTTTTAAAAATGTTTTTATTTTTCACTTATTAGTTATGGTACATACATAATGAGCATGAGAATAGTCATTTAAACGCCTGGGTATGTTTATAAAACAATACAAAAATAAAATACTAATGTGACGATTGTTTGGACGATTGTTGTAAGAAATCTAATCGGTAAAGAATTAGGACACCATTAAATCAGAAGTTCTTAAGCTGTCAAATGGAAAATTAATGGCTGGACAAGGCAATATTTCGCATTTGTTCGGGTTTTCACCACGAATATGAAACAATTTATTAAGTGCCCATTTACAATAAAACTGCGCTGACATAATATATTTCGTATGTTCACGAAAATGTATTTTTGAACCTATGCCTAGCCTGTGCTTTGACCCCATGTCACATGCTTATTGATTTAAAAGGCATAGAATGCATGCATGCATGTTCTAACTAGGCATTTGCCGTTGATTGCCGTCTTAATATTATCCTATGCTAGTAAAAATACAGAGCACGGAATCGATGCGCCAATACTACGGACGCAATTACAAATAATAATCGTTCAATAAGCGTTGCGTAAATATTTTAGCTGTCATAGCTATTGTCAGAATAAAATATGGAATAACTCGTGTGCATGTTTTAACCTTTTGGTATTGTCATAACTTATATTTACAGATTTAGACATACAGATGATAAGCCCGGGATTTAAAATTTTTGAAACAACATAACTCTACACTTAAAAATAATTTGAAGCTTAATTAGAAGTCTATATCTTCTACGAGTGTAAGGGTAGGGGTACGTTCAGTTAGGCGTTCGGTCAGTCTGGCGATTGTATCGTATAACGAACCGCTAATTGGGTCAGTTTGCTGTGAAACATCTTGCATGCCCGGACGCTACAAATAAATTCATAAATACACATAAGTACATAAACTCTCACCTTTTCCCCATCTACAATCCTTTCAAACTTCTTTTCCTTCGTTAACGTTCATACATCATACAAACACTTAGAGCTACGTACTCTGCACCTGTAGCCAAGTTGTCAATCTACAATCGATAACGGTAGTATTAAACGAATCAATGTATGGGAATGACACATCTGAACGTTATGCCACGTGGTCAGACGATACAAATAGAAGGCGTTAACGATTGTAGAAAGAGATTCGATACGAAAAGATTGTAACTTGGCTAGGGCTGGCCTTTCTGAAGAACTTCACCAATAAGATCCGTGTATGTCCTTCTAGCTCGTTTCCACTCACGAGTGCCTAGTAAATACGTTTCATTAGTCGCCTTTCATTCATTCTTTTAACATGACCAAACCATCAAAGCATACTCTTTGTATAAATAATATCATCAAAACAATATCTTTCACTCGGTTTATTGAGACCAGGGTAGACCATAACCCAGATGATACCCTTAATTCCAGAAGTACATTCCCGTAGGATAATTTTCGAGTTTCAAACACGCGAAGCTCAGTATGTACTATGGCGCAAATCTGCCTCTTTTTCTGAGATTAAAGTAAAACTGAACATATCACCATTCATACAACGTGCAGCCTCCCTGTGTCTAGAAACCGTACATTTTGACGAAGAAAATGTTTGAGAACAAGAACCGTTAGGGGCAAGCACACTCAGACAGACTGGAAGCGAAGCGACGTGCCAGTCTAAAAATTAACATAGTAAAATGACCCCTATCTCCATCATTTAATGCACACATACCTATCAAAATAAGCAAAATGCGCGAATTCACGCACGTCCTACAAAATTTGACGGGTCACTTCTTCTCGACGACAGACATAAATCCAACTAGATAACTGAAGTCCCTCCATCTGTATGAAAACCAAGCGTGCTACTGCAACTTTTTCACAAACAATTTAAAAACAAATTAACTTACTAATCAAAGAAAACGTTTCCAATGCCTCGGCCAACTTTTTCTATACATTCTTTACAGCTCATTAAAGCATAGAAAGGCATTTTTCTAGATTTCGGTGGATTTCCGATGGCGATAATGCTAAATGAAAAGCTCAGATTACGATCAGTGATCGTAACTTTACTCCGTTTCTTGGCACGCAAAGTACATACAATCGCGTCATCTAGTTAGATTTATGTCTGTGGTATCGACTTTACATTGTGGAGATAGGGGTCAATATGTTTTGAATATTGTTAGGACAAGGCTTAGCTTCGATTCTCTCGTAATGTACTTTGATCCTTATTTCCCAATCATTTTTTGTATCTTACTATATAAATATAAAATCTTACCGAACTTGGCCCGGGTGAAGGGTCGCTTTCACTTCTGAAACTTTGCAAAAAAGTAATCATTCGTTCTATCAGCATTGGTTGTCGCGGCAGTTGGACTCTGCTGTGAGAGCCGGTCTGTTCGGTACGTGTCCTTACATCTATAACACGGTTGAGATATTCTCTCTTATGCTCCCAATACTGAAAAAAAAACGATCCAGCTAGGTCTCATATCTGGGAAAATTCGTGTTCTCTGTATTTTCACGCAAAAAGAAATAGCCCGCGCAATGTCGTTCGTAATTTTGCCAATACAGCTGCCATCTGAACTGAATAGCCTAATGATAAAGGTGCTGGCCCACTACGCCCAAGGTTGCGGGTTCCCAGCTTAGGACAGGCTTTTTTTAATGCATTTTTTTTTGTTTGTTTTTGGTATTTTAAAATGTAACCTCATTTTTGGGAATAAAATAGTTTCTCTATTTGCACTCGAGCAGAGCTATCCCCCAGTTTCCCAGCTCAAAATTATCGCAGAATTAATGTGATAAATTGTCAAGCACGCGTTATCTGCTGTGATTGGCTATTGAAAATTCATTCAACCAATCACAGCAGATAACGCGTGCTTGACAATTTGTCACATTAATTCTGCGATAATTTTGAGCTGGGAAACTGAGGGTAAGTCTCCAAGGTACTATTACTTAATTTAGACAAATATCTACAGAATCGACCGCCTGATCCTATTACAAAAATATTTCTTTGATAGAAAGCTACTGTTAAGATTTTATAAGGAATAATTGACTTTCACGCGGAAGAATTTGCGTAAAGACAATAATAATATCAATGTTAGTTTGTCACTTGAATATCCCTATCACGCGATCTTTAACCTTATCAAAACGTGGTCATTAGCGGACTGCAAAGTAAATAAAAGAATGCGTCAAGACATTTCTTGTAATTTATAGCAAACCACGAAGCATTTTATAAATTTACTCAAAATTTATTTGAATACTTAATCTTAAATAGAAAAGGTAAAATATTATCGTCAGGATATCTTTGATTGAAAAATCATACTAATATTATAAATCTGAATGTAAGTTTTTTTTTTACGCTTTCACGCAAAAACTACTGAACCGATCATCATGAAACTTTGTTCATATATTTTTGGAGGTATTAGAAGTAACATAGGATATTTTCATTAAAAAAAAAAAATGGCTTCACTTTGAGCGAAGCCGCGGGTAAAAGCCTACCTACCTAGTACCTAATAAAAATGCATCAGTTAATTTGTGATTTTGTTTTAATAATATTGTTTTTGTTTAAATAATTCATCAAAACTTTTCTAATTTTATAGACTTAGTTCAGTGAAACGACATATCGCCGACGTTATATAAGCAGTTTGTCAAATCACTTAACATTTTTAGTAAGAAGGCGTATATAATAAACAAGAATATTTGGCATTCATTTTAGTTTTCTCATAATTTTCTTATTTTTCTAGACCAGGCTTATTAAGTTTTCACGAAGGTGGTTACTTACCTTAAACCAAAAGTTCGGGTCTCCGTATAAACCTCTTTCCACCGAATTTAGTTTGGTCGCTAAAGCTTTCCATTTCCATTGCTTAAACGGCCCTATAACTACATCCGGGTTGGCCTCTAGAAATACCATGAGATTCCACAACTGTTCAGGGGACGGGTCGCCAAATTTCCACTGAAAGTACAGTCAGTAAATATAAAACCTGTTTTTTATTACGAACACATAGAAGACTCAAGACATTTATGCAGAAATAAACTTTTGTAATAAGTAATGTATACATTACACCTTTCAAAATACTGTTTTTCAAAAAAATACTACCGACTACCAAATGAAAACACTACAAAGTGAAAATAAAAATATTTTTGGAAGTCGGTGTCTTTGGTAGGTAACAATTTTTTTCGTTATGGACACCGACTTTCAAAAAGAAAGTTATTTTTAAATTTTTAGTTGTATCTAATAGGCAAGTTCTTTATTTAGGTACCTATAATGCCGGAATAGATTACCCGAATATCATGAAACTTGAACATAACCGGTGAAATGAGAGTGTACCAAGGTGACTGTACACATCGGCGTACCCCTTTAGAGCGTACTGGCGTGATGTTATGTTATGAAATGGTATAAACAATAAACAGACATGCGATTGCAGCAATCCCGAGAGATATTCCGTCATTTATTGAGGAGTTCTATTGTATATCTCGGAAAAACTTCATCAGATTTTCTCCAAATTAAAATGGGACCAATTTCGGAACGTACTCTTTGAAACAAAAAAAGAATTTTCAAAATCGGTTCACAATTGACGAAGATATCAGTAAACATGCATAAAAAAAAGACGAATTCGAACATAGAACCTCCTTCTTTTTGGTAAGTCGGTTAAAAATAAATCAATCGTTACATCAGTAAATTACTAATATTCTTTCCCGCGCAAAACGCGTTGCCAAAATCTTTTAGCTGTCACAGCTGTAGAGTTGTAGTCAGAATAAAAATTATGAATATTTGTGTGCATGTTTTAAACTTTTTGGTACTATCATCGTTGGCGTTGAAAAAAAATATCTGTCTGTCGGTTACCTTTTCACGCTTAAAACGCTAAACTCATTTAGATGAAATTTGGTATAGAGAAAATTTGAGACTCTGGAATGGAAATAGGATAGTTTTTATGCCAGAGTATGTTCCTTTGGGACGATAAAATACTTTTCATGCGGGCGAAGTATTATATTTAAATTTAGGCAGATGATGATAATCCCGGGAATTAAAAATGATGATCTTGTTATTTATATTTACCCAGAGATATCCCACAGTACATTCCTACTCTATACATGACATACACTATTATATATAATATTACAAAGAGGGAGGAACTCAAAAACTACACAACCGATTATAAAAATTCTTTAGGAAAGCTGCATAGCTTTCCTTATGTGAAAAAAATGGCCATATGTCACTCTGGAATAATGTTATTCCGGAGTGACATAGGGCATTTTTATCCCGAATATGGGTCCTGTGGGGTGGGCCACGGGAGCGTAGCCGCGGAAAAAAGCTAGTATTTAATATATTGGTAACTAATTACTGATCCGAAGAATGAAAATAAACTATGGTACACATGACAATAATTTAGAAAGGCTTGTGTTTAAACACCGCCCAAAAAAGTACCTATGAAATATAGTTAAAAGTGCAAAGACTGTCTATTTCTTCTACGAGTCTACGGACACGGTCAGTTAGGCGGGCGGTCAGTTGCAACAAAGGAACAATTTGCACAGTGGAATATAATAAACTTGATACACAACTTAAGTGGTAATGGACCTTACATACTTCTTTTGCTTCGTTAACGTTTATACTTCATACAAACAATTATGAGCTACGTACCTGGCCTTTCTGAAGAAACTCAATAAGATCCTTGTATCTCCTACCAGCGTGTTTCCACACACGATTACCTCGTAAATATCTTTCACTAGCTTCCTTCAGCGGCTTTGCCCGCGTGAAAGTCGAAAATTATCCCGAGGGAATATATTCCCGAGATAAAAAAATATCCTATATGCTATTCCTGACTATAATCTATCTCTGTGCCAAATTTCATCCAGATCCGTCCATCCGTTTGAGCGTGAAGAAGTAACAAACATACAAACACACACACACTCACAAATTTTCACCTATATAATATTGGTGTGATGTGATTAGTCACCTTTCGTTCCTCCTTTCAACATGATCAAACCATCTAAGCATTTCAACCCAACAAAACTCCACAGTGTCCTCCTGTGCCGCTTATGGCGCGAACACGAGCACGCGTTAGCACTCACCGCCGAGGCTGTCCATCACCGGACCCTCCTCTGGGGTGTACCCCCCATCACCGGCGCACCTAACACATTGTACGCCGTGAACATCCCAGGGACCAAACCAGCACATGGGCGCCAGACGACCCCGTGTATGGCACCCTTGGTCGCCCTGTGACGGGTCAGGTCAGTGGCCCCGTCGCCTCCCACTTTTCGGCCGCAGGGGATAAGGACCTCCCCTGCGGCCCCACGGAGTGCGCCATCAGACGGTGGCTACCCCGTTCAGGCCGCGGAAGGTAGGGAGAGCGGCGCACCGCAAAACCGGCACTCCTCTTTCCGCCGCGGCCTCCAACCCTCAGCCGATATATCGTATGGAACCTGGGGCACTCCTACGACGACATCGCGGCCCTCCTCAGTTGCGATGTCGCCAACTCTGTTTCCAAGCGGCTCCGCAACCTACTTGTTGGCCGCTACGTCGTCGGCTTAGTCGGCAAAAGCCCTGAGGAGTGGCCTCCTCGGGTTCCTCTTCGCTTCACCGTGGGTGACAAAGCTACGGCTACTGACCTGAGTGCAATAAGCATCTTAGATCTTACTTATTGCGATATTTGTTAGTAAGACATGTCTTGACCAATAAATTTAAAGTGTTTCAAAAATTGTTAATGTTATGTCATAACATATTTGCAATACCTCAAACGTACACCACATACCACACGAACCACATATCATTATTAAATTTATAAAATACTAGCTGACCCGGCGAACTTCGTTCCGCCTAACAAATTTCTAAAATAAAAGAATTTTTCTAAAACCAATTTTGTTCCTTTCTCTATAATTATATTTATTTAAAATCTTACCGAACTTGGCTCAGGTGAGGGATCTTTGTGATATATGCGTCTTTCCCTTTCCAATCTTTGATTTCTGAGTTGCTCCAATTTTGATTTCTTTTCTTTTTCCTTTTTTTGATCTTTGAGTCTTTTCAATAAAGTAATCAAACGTTCCATCAGCGGTGGTTGCTGCGGAGGTTGGTCTCTGCTGTTAGAGCCTGTCTGTGCGCTAAGTATCCTCTCATCTAAAATTAGGGTGAGATCATACTTCTTATCACTCCAATACTGAAAAATTTTTTTATTGTAGTCTCAACTAATGGCTAAGTATTATAAAAAGATAGAATATGATAGGAAATATGCATGGATTTTTGTCATTTGACCAGTTTATCGATAAATATACTAAAATAGAATACTTGCTGGACCAATACAGAGAGAGACCTCGAGCACAAAGTACGTAAGCGGCGCGCCGCTCAAGCTAGCCCAATTGCCCGAACAGACAACCCAAGACTGAATGACTTGGCACATGAAATTGAAGAGACCTGACCACAAATAATGGGACCAGGGAAGGAAGAAGAAGAATTATATTTACTAATACTGAAACCAAAATTAAAATGAATTGACAATCCAACAAGATATAACGATTTTAAACAAATACAAAATCATCAATCAATCAAACAATACAAAGTCTCTCCGGGGAGTAAGGAAAGAATGGAACCAACATCATATCCGACCCAAATGTCAACCTCACCTACACGTGTCGGTGGTTCGTATGAATAGCCGACGGCGGCAGCACTGAAGCCGCCGTGGTGCTCCCTGCTGAACAACTGACGAGGCTATGGCGACCGAGCCATGGCGGGATAACCACAAACCCTGTTGGACAACAGGCTGGAAGAGGCTTCGGCGGCCTGGCGTCTAAATAACGCCGTAAAAGTCTGGTGCATAAAGCAACGGGATAGCATTGCACTATTCATCCCACGAGAGTTATAAGAATGATAGTTTGCGTGGTGACCCGAGCAGCGACCGGCGCCCTCGGTTGTCCGGTAATTAGGGTGTGAAATGTGCTACCGGCCATGGGACAGTAGACGACCAAGCATCCCTTGGAAACTCCTCGGTGCTCCTGGAAGGACGAAAATCCAACTACGACGTAACATCAGACTTGGAACGTGGAATGTGAGAGGACTCCAAGACGCAGGGAAACTCCACATCTTAGACCAAGAGCGCGAACGATGCAACACCGACATCACGGGTCTGAGTGAGACGCAATGGAAGGAAAGTGGACACCGTAAAGGAACACAGAGAAACATACAATCTACTTCTCAGGAAATGAAAACTTCAGCTTCGCAGGTGTTGCCATTGCTATACCAAAGCGATGGAACAAGTCGGTCTAAGACTACAATCCTATAAGCGAGAGATTGATATCACTTAAGCTCTGCGCAACGCCGACCCCACTCAATATCATCCAAGTGTACGCCCCTACAAGCGCTGCCTTAGATGAAGTAATTGAAGATTTCGAAAGCCAAATCGAAGCAAGCTTAGCTGCCATCCCAATAAGAGAGCTATTAATCGTCCTGGGCGATTTTAACGCAAAATTGGGATCGACGATTATGGATTCTGGCCTGCGATATATTGTGCGGCTTTATGGTCTTGGCACTAGACACGACAGAGGCGAACGCCATATGCATTTCGCAGCCGACAATAACATTACTATAATGAACAGTCTTTAAACAACACCCGAAAAGACTCTACACTTGGACGTCGCCCAGTCGAGAACATTGAAAGCAAATAGATTACATAATGATTAGGGCCAGATGGAGAAGCGCGATTACTAATGCACACACGCTGCCGGGAGCTGATTGTCACTCTGATCATCAACCACTGGTTTGTAATCTGAGAATCAAGCTTCGCAACTCCATTAGCAAGAAGACAGGCAGCCGTAGGGAAATTACGGACGGGGAAGGTTTCATCAAAACATTAAGGGAGACCCTACATATTTGGAGAGGCGGTCAAGACGATGATGATCCGAACACACTCTGGCAAAATGCCAAAAACAAAAACACAATTGGCTCAAGCTCATTCAAAACAGAACGTGGGAACCAGGTTTATTCCTTCCGGATCCGGTTCTGCAAATACATTGAAGGAACCGGGTATACGCGGTTCTTTCAGAACCGGCTAGAACCGGGGGCATGCGCTGGCGCATATTAGACTTTGGCGAGTTTATATATATTGGACTTCTCTTTCTTATTATCAACTATACCTAAAGCTTTTAATTTCGTCGCTGATGAAGATATTAGATTAAAATATTTAAGCTAATAATAAATAGGTTTTTTAATAGCAAATAAAAAAATACATGCACATTCCTAATTGTTTGTTTTTACTAAAGTAAATCTAGAAGTACAATGGTGCAATTCTGTAAAAATGTGAGCTGACAATTAATGAATGTAATCTCGAAATGGGCTCATCCTATAAATATATTAGTATATGGAAATGAGTTGGCAATGCCTAGCATCGTTTGGAATGACTTCACCGAGGACTTCACCTTAATTTTGATGGTGAGTTATTTTAAAGAATCCATACCCTGTCAAGTGACAATCCCTAGCTATGCTAGTATTATATTATCTGTGCCCTAGCTTTGGTTGGCAGCGTCGGACTTGCCATAGAGTCGTGGTGACGTTTGCCAACCGGGCTCTAGCCTAGGTCTTGTGACCTACATTTATATTCATATTCTTTATTGTACAAAAAATAAACATATTCAAATACAAAAGGAAAATTTATGTACAAAGGCCAGCACCCATAAATAGGTTTTCTGACAGCAAACCTCAGTGTTATAGAGAGATTTACAAAATTAGTACAGTTAACGAAAGCGCACAACAAATACTAAAAAACATTTGAATTCTTACTAAATAGACTACACAAAAACGTGTACAGCACACAATACATAAACATAATACATACATTTATCAAAAATACATACATATTTAGGCGTCATGCTGACCGGAAATGTTCCTTAATTCTTCTCCTGAAATTCTCTAGTGAAGGGCTATCCCGTATGGAATGAGGAAGATTATTCCAAAGGCGGACAGCACGAACAGTAAATGATCCACCGTAAAGACTTGATGAGTGAGGTAGAAAACGAAGGAGAAGAGATGATGAGGAACGCCAAAAAAAGGCTCTTGGAACAAAAAAAAAGCCTTGCCGTCAAAAACTTTTAGGCCACTGACAGATATTTTGAAGATCATTATTGACGACATCACTGAACGCGTTCATTTGTTTCAATAGCGCGTCGGTCGACCGACGGACCTCGTATGCAGTGCGTAGCAATATACTCGTGCGTACGGTCAGTCCAGCACTGCAACTTTCAGTATATTAAAATGTACTCTGTGACTGCAACGATTTATGAATTTTCATATAAATGACAGGCGCCACTAAAGTACGCACCGACGCGACCGTCGTCGGTCGGTCGAGCACTGTAACCGGCCTAAATCATGTTTTGAAAACAAACAACTACTCAGAAAGTACGAGTAGGAAGTTTTGGCGGGAACGTGATGGCGTCTATGTTGCTTCTCTGTTTTATTTCCATAAAATTGTGTTAAATTGAATATTTATAGTGTAAAAGTGGTGGTTTTATTCCAATCGATAATATTAGTGAACGTGCACGTGTGTGGCCAAGTAAAACACAGCGGTAGAAACTCCGTGGAAGCTCCCAATAAAGTTACCGCCATTTTACTAGGACATTGGACTAAAAACTAAAGAAACTAGAAAAACAAACTAGAACTTCTAAACGTGACACTGGCTAAAAACACAAACCGAGCGAAGCCACAAAAAAAAAAAGTACAATTATTTTTTTAAATCAACTTAGGAAAAAGCTACTCTCTGCTTATACGGTTTTTTCTCAATTATCTTTCTTGCCCTGACTTAGCAAGTTTTCACTAAGTTGTTTAACTAACTAAATAACTTACCCTTTTCCACTGCTGCGGGGTCCCTTCTATGCCTCCTCTGACGGAATTTAGTTCGTCCGATATACCTCCCCATTTCTTTATTATATCCTCGTTACTGACATATTTGCCTTCAGCTACATCCGGGTTGCCTTCTAGAAATGTCACGAGCTTTAACAACTGTTCAGGTTTTGGGTCGCTCGATAAAAACTGAAAGTACAGTCGTGAAATTATAAAAAACTGATTTTAAACGCGAACACAGGAGACATTAAGGGTGCCTTTGCAACAGAGATGTGCTACGCAGCTATGCTGCGAGGATGTGAAAGCTAAGCTACGAAACTATGTGACCGTTTCCAATAATGCTAGTAAGATGCGCTATGGAGATGCGCCGCCGCGAGGTAGCTGTGCGAAGGAAGGCACGGGGAGCGACGCGGCGGCGCGGCGGCGCAGTGAGGGGAGAGGCGACCATCCATATCACACATCCAGAGCATGCATCCATCCATATAAATAGCTTAGCAGAACCGTTTCCACCAGTGCTATGCTTTATGGATTTGATTGGTAGAAATCAAACGCCTCCATAGCAACGTAGCATAGCACATCTATGGTGGAAACGCAGCCTTATGCAGATTTCAACTTTCGAAATAAATAAACAATTTGTACATTATACTTTCCAATAATATACTCAGACAATTGAACCATCAGCACATTACTAGATAATAATATTGTTTCCCGCGCAAAATGCGTTGCGTAAATCTTTTCGTCATAGTTGTAGTGACAGATATAAATCAATCATATGATCTAGTATCATTTTCCGAATTTTCCAAAATTGATTGTTGGTCATTTTTTGTATCAGAAACAAAAGTTGGATACATTGGTATCGTAGTATTAATAAATAGTTTAGTAAATTGGTAGGTAGGAAGGTAGGGTAGGGTAGATAGGTAGCTGGTAGTTAGGTAGATAGCCAGTTGACGGGAGCGAAGCCACGGGATAATCAGATAGTATAAATATAAAATCTTACTGAACTTGACCCGGATGAGGGATCTGTTTCATTTCTGCGTCTTTCCAATATTGCCAATCTTTCATTTCTGCGTCCTTCCTTTTCTAATCTTCTACTTCTGAGTTTTTGCAATAAAACAATAAAATATTCGTCCAGTGAAGTTTGAGGCAGGGAGCGGCCGGTTTTTATCCTTCTGTCTATAACAAGGGTGAGATCAATTTTCTTGGTTGCCCAATACTGAAAAAGAATTGTTATTGTAGTCTCATCTAAGCTATGTATTATAAAAAGGTACAATAGTATAGGAAATACGTATGGATAAAATAAATTTTCGTTCATGCTGTGGTAACGTTGTTACAGCAGGAAAATTCTTCACGAATGATCGGAGAGTGAGAATATTGTGCATGGTTTTTTCAGGTTTTCGAGATATTGCGTTCCCTGCTGGAGTAACGTTTTGCAGAATCGTGTATCTCTGAAACCATTATATGTGCGCCTTTAGAATAAATATGGACGAGTAGCTCTTTATTTGTGCGTATTTGTGACAGAAGAAAATATTTACAATTTTCAAGTAATCGCGCTTTTTAAAAAACCCGAAAAACTATCGCAGCGCCTAAATGAGAAAACGTTTAAACTCGCTGAAAACTGTATTCGGTCCTTCTTGACGTTTGTAATAATCATAAAAAGTTTCAAAAGTGTAGGTACATGCATGAGTGATTGAATAATATTGCTAAAAATCAAAACGACGGTGTCATAACTTGGAAGGCAAAATACAAGAAACCGGTTCAACCGAAGATGTTTAGGTGTTAACCACAGATTAGTGCGTTTAGTCAAAAATATAATTATAATGAAAATATTCAGCTCGGAATATTACGTAATAAACGTCACGGCGTCCGCGCACGACGAAGGATCAGCCGAAGAAATGCAAGTAGGTTTCCAAGGATAGCATGCGAACAAAGATCACATGCCATCCCAATCTGCTGACCTGTACCGCCAAACCCGCCGGCTGCCTCTTGGGCTGGGATCGAGCGGGGAATTGACGGACACAGACTTCAACAGACAGTGGTCGGGTCTACCCAAAGGTGAAGTTATCTGGTTTCTCAGCCTCCAGGTGGTAGTGGACTGCAGAGAGATTTAAGTGCAGACCTCTAATGTTGGTGAGGTGTACTTTGTGGGGGAGGAGGTGCAGCCGCTGTTGAACTCCAGTATTTCTTTTCCTTGCCATGTTTGTATAAGAGTGAAAGGAGGATGGAAGTGAGACGAGGTTCCACGCTGCTAGCCTAAAGTCACGCACTGAAAGGTCGCCATCATTGGGGCACTAGTCCGGAGACTGCGGGGACGCCCGAGCCCCCGCGGAATGTCCATCGGGCCTGCCCCATCTGGTCGCCAATCAGCACGATGGTGCATTCCGAGATTTTTCGACAGTTGGCGGGGCAGCCTTTCAGGTGTGGCTGGCACACTATTTGAGCCCCCAATTACTTGCGATCGGCCAGCGGCGCACCGTATCTCGGATCCCGCTATCCTCCGCGACTAGTCTCCCGATACGTCCAAAACAGCGCGCGTCAGCCTAGTGAGCCTGCAGTGGAACATCTATCTCGACCCAGCTCCTCTAGTGGCTACACCGAGCATCTTACCGGAACACGGCTAGGCCGCTTGGCGGTAGGTCATTGCCCGGTGGAGGGTCGCAAGCCTTCGGCCGAAGCCTACCACCAGTTAGTTTCACCTGATTTGCACCACCCAGGGTGCGTGTAGGGAATCAAAGGGTACGCTCCTACGGACGTGGGTGACTCAGCCCCCTAACCATTGAACCTACTGTTTCCGCAAGATATCGTATCATTTACGAGTACGTGTTCAATAGATTGTTTTGATCGAAGCGTGTCTATTACTAAATAAATTATGTAGTATGGAATAAAAATAAGTAGAGGGTTATCTAAAATTTTAATAATTTTACTTGTATTCTCTATCGTTTGTTTTTACCCGACTGCCGAAGAAGGGTAATTTGTTTATCAGTTTATGTGTGTATGTACGATGTATGTTTTTTTCCTATGTGGCGTTCCAGAGACCAAACGCGTAGGCCGATTTTGATGATTCGTACGTCAATCGATTCGTCTTAACCTTGCGATTGTCAATGGCTACATTTAAATTGGAAAAAGGAAACAATTTGGGCACTATATTGTGGGGTATCATCAACCGAACGCGATCGATGTACAAAAAATAATCAGTACAGTGCATCGGCACGGTTTCTTTGTATGGGATGAGACACCACTTGGCCTACAGACACGCACTGAAAGGACGCCATCATTGGGGCACTAGTCCAGAGACAGCGGAGACGCCCGAGCCCCCCCGGAGATGTCCAAGGTTAAGTATGTTGTGTCTATGTACCTACCTTTTTTAGGCATATTCACAGGAATATCGGAGAGTGTTGGCGGTATGAGCTCGGTTCCTTCGACAAAGACTGGTCTGAAGTAAAGAGTAGGGAGACAGTGCAGTTAGAAAATCCAGGTTAATACTGAACCAAATTTTCAGAAATCACGAGTATTTTTTTACAAGATTAACTTAGGCAGTGGCGTAGCTTGGGGGCTGTTGCTTCGGGCGGCACAATTCAAGGAGTGGCAGCGAGCGGAGCCAGCAGGCGACGAACGGGGATAGATGGCAGGTTCAGATCAGATAATTACTGTTGTCATCGGAACTATGTAGTAAAAAGAAGGGCAACACAACGGTTACAAATTTTCCTTAATATAGCTACTGGACATGACTAGGGATCTGTCCCTCCTCCTGTCCGCGAGAGGAGGAAAGAGCCGCCTTTCACACAACGTTTTCATATTTTATATTCTTGTCTGCTGTTCCACATTAGACAATGCGGTATAAGCTAAAATCGTCGAGCCTGTCGCCTTTTATAACTGTATTCATAGTTAAAAGAGAATGTATCCGGGACTCAAAAAATTTCTAGCTCGTTTCGCTCTCTATAATATCTTATACAGTTTGTAAAGGACAGATGCAATTTTTTGTTAATTGAATATCTTTATGAACAACTTACTCCAAGGAAGTCATATTAAAACCTCAAAAAAAAAAAATCCATACAAATTTTGGTCAGCTGAAGACAACTTTGTATGGAAAATTCAATTTGTTTTTGGGAATTGCCTATTTCATCCCTGAGAAAGTTGTTCTTATACATGGGCAGAAGCAGTTTTTAGGGTTCCGTACCGAAAACGGGACCCTATTACTAAGACTCCGCGGTCCGTCTGTCACCAGGCTGTATCTCATGAAACGTGATAGCTAGACAGTTGAAATTTTCACAGATAATGTATTTCTGTTGCCGATAACAACAAACACTAAAAACAGATAAAATAAATATTTATAAAATCGTGTTTTTTTTGCTGTTTTTTGCGACAATGGTACGGAACCCTTCGTGCGCGAGTCCGTATCTCACTTGGCCGGTTTTTTAAATATGATCGCATGTTTCCGTTACACCCTATATGTATAAAAAATAAAATAAAAGTCATAAAATTATCTTTCTTGCCCTGACTTAACAAGTCTTCACTAAGTTGGTCACTTACCCTTGCCCAAAACTGCGGGGTTCTTTTTATACCACCCTCCGATGCGTTTAGTTTGCGCGCAGCATTTATCCATTTCTCGTTCATTTCCCCGCCAATGACATATAATTCTTCAGCTAAATCTTGATTGAAATGTAGAATAATCAGCAGCATATACACCTGATCAAGGTCTGGTTCGCCCGGTAATATCTGAAACCACAGTCATTATATTATAAAACCTGCTTTTTATTACGAACATATAGAATATTTTTTTGCAGAAGGCTCGCGTTTGACCACTATCTCGCCTGATGTTAAGCGATGGTTACGCTTACCTAAAAGTAACCAATTCACTAGGAAACACAAACTCCGGCATGGAAGTCCACTTCATACAATGAAAGTATTCCCGAAACGTTTAGTACGTATGGGTGGGATCTCTACCATGTAGCGATAGCGCATCGCCGTACGTCTATTAGACGGATGATGGGGAAGGCAAGTCGGCAACAAATTATTCAATTCCATCACACACTCCTCAAACTGTAACCGATAAAAAACCAACAGGCTGGCAGATCGACGTCGATGATCAAGGTCTTGATGCTTTGATTCGACTTGTGAACCGTTGCCGATAAACCGTTGGCCTGGCTGTCAATCGACTCAAGTGCATCGAGCTAGTATTTGGAAGATACTGATCTTCCAAATACTAGCTCGATGCCCAGAAGTAAGAACTTGAGCTTTTTACAAGTTATGCTGTATTGTTATATGTATAACTATTCTGGTGTGAAGTATCGTTTCACCTTTGCGAGGGCCCCCAACTTCTTGGCAGCGAGCTGAGCCTTTCCCACAATGAATGGACCTAAATTGAGGGTCGATGTCAACATAACAACAAGAAGCTCAAGATGATCGGTTATCGGCACAACTACACCCCGGCAAGATGGAGCCGGGTGAAATTGGGTCCTTTAGTCGGCAAAAAGACAAGCCTGGGTTTTAGCAGCTTTGAACCTGACTAAATTGGGATCGCCCCATTCATAGACAGCCTTGAAGGACTGGCTCAAGTGCTCAACCATGGTCCCAGAGACCCCGGCGTTAATAACTAACAGACCGGACGAGAAGCCAACGTTAAGTACAATTGGGAAGTTGAAAAACTTTTTTTTTATTTATTTATTTAAACTTCATGTACAATGGTGATACATAGGCGGACTTAATGCAGCAAGGCATTCTCTACCAGTCAACCTTTGGGTTAAAAAGGACACAACAGTGGTTGGTGGTTGTTGTTATAGCGACAGCAGAAATAAATCATCTGTGAAAATTTCAACTGTCTAGCTATCACGGTTCATGAGATACAGCCTGGTGACAGACGGACAGACGGATAGACAGACAGATAGTTGGGTACGGATCCCTAAAAATAGGACCCAAAAACACCGACTGCCGAAAAGAATGTTATTTATCGCTTTGTAGTGTTTTGTTTTGGAAGTCGGTTTAAATATTTTGTTATTCTTTTTTTAAATAAAAAGGTAAATATTGGTACATTACATTTTCACATATAGCAATCATTCGTTCCGTCAGCTCTGATTGACACGTAAGGTAGACTCTGTTGCTTGAGCAGGTCTGTAAGATACGCATCCTTTCTTCTATAATATAGTAGATCTCATTTTTCTTATTATGCCAATACTGAAAAAAAAATCTTATTGTAGTCTCAACTAATAGCTAAATATAATATAAAAGTACGATACGAAATATACACGAAGAATATATTTGTTTAGTTGATCGATAAATATGTTACTGTTAAAGCCCGAATTAAAGTAAAACCTAGGATTTACTGGGTAAAACTAATATTTACCAGGTCTTATCGGTAAAAGTTCGAAATGGTCTGGACTTTTACTAGCAATTACAAACATGGTAAGTCTTAGGATTTCCATCAGAGACTGTAAATTTTAATGTCATGAACTCATAACTCACTATGATACGAAATGGTGAGAACAATTATGGACTGATTGATTAGCTTTACTAAAGTTAGTTTTATGTTTGCTAAACTTTTATTTTTTCGACAAAATCGTTTATTTTTATTTGTTTTTTGGTTTTAAAAATTCGAAGCCCTGCATTCTATTTCTTTTAAATTTTCTCACATACACTGTAACCGTACCGCGACACAAAAGCCTAAGTACTCGCGTCGGGGAACCGCCAACGCTTACATCAGTTTATTTTATTTACTTAACGGTTCCCCGACGCGAGGACGAGGTATATTTTTTGCTTACTCTTTTTCCGACAGGGATTAAAAACCGACTAAACTTAGCCCAATTGGTGCACGAAACCAAAATAGACTATATCATCATCATAACCATTTTAACCGAAAGAAGTCTAAATGTGAACATAAGGCTCTCGTGGTCCTTTGTTTTTCGCAATGAACAATCCCAAAATAAACTACAATAATATAGGTTACTTGCAAACTTATTAATATTGTTAAGCTAATTATAGATAGTTCAACTCAGCTTTGCACGCGGCGCCATATCTGCGTGCACTGTGCGTACGCTTGTAAATACACAAATTTCTGTGGCAGTATGGCGGCAGAGCAATCTACCACCCACACATAGCGCTGCGCGCAAAGATGACATACACTATAATAATAATAATATAATAAATATATTTCTCAAATAACTTAGTAGTATTTTACAGAAAATAGTTTGGCAGTATTTATTTCTAGTAATAAATGTATCTAGTCACTGCAACCAAAGTAGGCAATGTCTGTGTTTCGATTTTTTGTGCCTTTTCCCCCTCGATATTTCATTAGTAAAAGCCAACAAAGCAAATATGTTTGATTGTACTACTAATATATTTGAGTGACTTAACTAACTTCAATGTAGCATTGTATAATAAGTAAAAGATCTATACGTGAGTGAAGTGTTTATGAGTATGTGTGGACTAGTGATTTATTTGGAGTGTGCGTGTGAGTTTTGGTATATGAGGGTGATAGTGAGGGTGAACGTGAGTAGGTGTTGGGGTGAGTGTGTGTGATTGTGAATGCATGGCCATGGTATATGTATCTATAAGTATGTTATGCACCAAGAGATTAATACGGCAATATTCATAATGCTCGGGCAGTTTGAAAAATGCCCAATATGAGTAGGCAATATGACAAAAACTATTGAACTGACCGGTCTTTCTGAATAATGACTTATTGGACCGGGTAATAAAAATACATATTTTTATTTAATTATTTTAAGTACTCGTACCTGGACGACCGAGCTCTGCTCGGGTGAATATAGAGAACACGATGTTTTCTAAAAACGAAACCCAGCTAGATCGATTTATAGCCCCCGAAACACTTGCATACTAAATTTCATGAAAATCGTTGGAGCCGTTTCCGAGATTCAGATTATATATATATACAAGAATTGCTCGTTTAAAGGTGTATTGAAATTGATTTTAATATAGAATAGGTAAGTACGATTACTGTCTGCAGGATCTTAAGTAACGTAACAATTCGACAATTATGGTCAATGAATTAGTCCAAAAGCGAGCGAAGCGAGTTCGGAAGCTTAGTAGGGCACGGATTGGTTTTTTAAGACCCTGTAAACAGAAATAGGAGCCCCGCAGCGGGGCTCCGTCGACTTTGTTGCTTAAATAGTAATCGTACTTACCTATTCTATATTAAAATCCATGTTCATATTAAAATAGTGTTAAAAATAATTTCGTTATATCCTGAGTTCTCAAGTCTTCACTCAGGTGGTTTCTTACTTACCCATTGCCAAAAACCCGTGCCTCTTTTTATGCCTTCTCTCACCGAATTAAGTTTATGCCTTATAATTATCCATTGGGGACTGTTAACACCATCGAAAAAACTTAACAGTCTAGCTGAATCCAGGTCTTTCTCTAGAATCATCACCAGCATTAACAACTGTTTCGGGGCTGGTTCGCCACTTAAGAACTGAAAGCACAGTCGATAAATTATTAAACCTGTTTTAGAGTAATGCCCCTTTGGAGGATAAATATTTTAACTTTTTTGGATTGTTATTGATTCTTTACAAGGAATTTCACTATTTTAATAAAGAAATATCTTTAAATTTTGATTAAAAATGGAAAGCAACTGTCAATCAGGATTTCTATAAAAGTGTGTAACAGTTTTTAGAAAACCACTACAATATCTGCATCGGAACTGAAAAAAATTGCATCGATATGGAGCGACGACATCATTTGACACGAGAAGAGATGATGAAAGCCTTCGGAATATTAAAACTGGTTTCAGGCAACGTACTATGGCTGTCGATCTTGGTACTACACAGCATAATAAGCCGCCTCTGGACACGCTATCTTATCACAGGCAGCGTGGCCGAGCGACAAGGAGCGCGATCTCGCATCACCACTCGCAGGCTGGATCGGTAGGTACATATAGTGCCCGGCATGTAAATTGGCAAGGTTTTGGCGTAATGGGGGTAAGTTTGCGCATATTCCGCGAAATGTCCAACCACCATATAGAGCGAATGGAACGTGGACGCGACACGATTGGTCAGTCGATCCTTGTGTCAACTGAATAACCAATCGCCCGCTCGGAACGGTCCTAAACGCTTCTCGCGCCCCGCGTCACTACCAAAGATTCCTAAAAAACAACATCTGCGCATCTAACGACTCTTGCCAACTTACGTGCCGGGGATTATAATAAATACTGCTCGACGGAATCGTAACATGACCGCCATGATGTTGGCTACGAGGCTCCACAGCTCTTTACGCTTGCTCATAAGCGACCAAACCATCCGAAGTCGTTTATGTGGGTCTATGTTCCCGAAGGCCGCTGAGAGTTCCACCTATATCATCCCGCAATCGTAGGGCACGTTTACAATGGGCTCGCGAACACAGAAATTGGGAGGCAGAAGACTGGCGTTGTATTTGCTTTTCCGATGAATCTCGTTTCAGTAAAAGGCTAGTTACAATACGTATTCGAGTTTAGAGGACCACTGGACGTGAAGAACGTTTGAAATTTTATCAGGAAGTTCATTCATATGGAGGGGGGACAGAAATGGTTTGGGCCGGTATTTGGATCGGTGAAAGAACCGGTCTCATTTTGATGAGGGTCAACCTCAATGCTCAGCTAAGTAGGCTTTACAAAATACAATTTTACGAGTAATAGTCGACAAATTTATAAAATGTGGATACTTGGAAAAGTAAAAAAAATATTTTCACTAGAGCGATGTTCGGTGCTTAGGTTCAGTGCTTATGAACTTCAATATTTTTACCTAATTATGTTGGTGAATGTAGCTGTGTGTACGGAATCTAAAAATGCTAAGTGCGAGTACAACTCTGAGCCAATAAACCCAGAACAGCGTCTTCAGTATTTTTGCCTGCTCTGAAACCGTATTGGTTGACAGCGAGAACATTATGTGCATTTAGGTTGTTGAGCAGTCGGATATTTAATATTTTTCAAGAAGCTTAGATAGGATAGTCAAAACGGAAATTGGTCTGTAGTTATTGACACTGCCTCTGTCCCCACTTTTGTAAATTGGGTGTACCAGGGCCCTTTTGAAGACCGCAGGGAATACTCCAGCTGTAAGAGCCAGGTTGAATACGTGACAAATGATAGGGACAAGAGTTTTCCTGGCAGCACTAATCAGGGTCGCAGGAATGCCATCCCATCCCACAGCACAATTCAGTTTGAGGGCTAGGATGAGGCGATCAATCTCCTCATTATCCATAGGGAAAATGACCATAGAGTTATGATGTGGAAAGGACTTACCAAGGACAGAGGAGCTGGCACAATCGTCACTCACTGGAGGCACAATATTGGAGGCCAGATTTTCTCCCACATTTGAAAAGAATTTATTAACAAAATCAACTGAGCGAGATGGGTCAGCTGTAATGGATAATAGCTCACTGGCTGAAGATTTATTGGTTTTCAAGTTTGAGATGTTTTTAATAAGGTTCCAAGTGGCTTTTGGATTTTTACGATGTTTTTCAAATTCTGCACGTTCATACTGTCGCTTTAATTTCTTCAGGAGATTATTACAGAAATTCCTGTATCGGACATATATTATTTTCTTAGTTTCGTTATGTGGGTTCCTTTTTGGATTTACGGTAAAGATTATCTCGATTTCTAATACACCTTAGAAGACCTGGTGTGATCCAGGGTTTAATAATTCGTTTCTTACTCGGGATAACCGAATTACGACAGTTTTTAGCAACGACGGAAGAGATAGTATTGACCAAGTTGGATGCAGCATTGTCAGCATCGTGACAGTTCGTAACAGCGGAGAAATCAGTATCGTTTAGTATCTTTACGCAAGCATCTATATCCACATGTTTCGATTTTGTCGAGGATTTTTGGGTATTTAAGCTAATATTGTAGAAGGCTATAACTGGAGCATGATCGGTAATTAGAGAATCGAGAACCAAGGATATAGATGGTTTGTTAGACTTTATTATTATGTGGTCGAGGCAGCTATCCATACGTGTAGGTAAAACATGTGCAGGCAGCATACCATGTGATGCAGCAGTGTTAAGGTACAAGTCAGAATTCAGATCATTACAATTTGAGGCTATATTAATGTTAATGTCTCCTATTATCATAATTGTTCTAAACGATTTTAACGAATGAAGGGTTGAATCTAAACTAGCGATAAAATTGTGTATGTTATGATTTGATGGTGAACGGTATACAGCTAAAACTGCTATCTCATTTTTGTACTTCAGAAGCAGGCAATTCGCGTCATCGAGGGTTGGCTTTTTGACACAAATTTGTAAGTCGTTCCTAGCGTATACAACAACACCATCGTTTTGGTTACGGTAATCAGAAAATGAAGTTTCAAAACCAGGGATAGAAGGAATAAACGGACATTTTTGTAGCCAGCATTCGGATAACACGATTATATCAAATTGTACCCCAACACGATGCAACAATATTAGAAGATTTTCAAAATTAACACGATTTCCTATGCTTCTAATATTTACTTGAAGTATTTTGAGACTGCTTTTGACATTTTGCAAATATGAATCAACTCGCTCTGGGGCGCAAAGGTATGATGAAGATGCTGACAATAGATCCATATCATCTACAATTCTTGCGTTATCATCCATAATCAGGTCCATGAACCAACAGATATCCTATTTTGGTATCACTCACTGCATAAAAGGTTATCCTCAGTAAGAGGGAGCGAGAGAAAAGTATAAACAGGTTCATACGAGGCTGTCTAAGTAGAATGTTGGTTGTGTGAAGATAGGAGAGGTATGTGAGTATGTGAATTTTTGTGAGTGTTGGTGGAAGTAGTATGTGCTTGTGGTATGGAATTTTAGTTTTAAGTGTTACAATTACATTACAAAACAGCAATATAAGAAAACATAATATGAATTTAAGACAGATCCAACTATCGATACAAAGATCATTATTAGGACTAGGTTTGCTTAGTGTATCTATTTGAGAACAATATACTTTCAATTGATAGAAGACAATTTGACGCATGCAGCCTAGTCACTTATCAGAATTTATTTTAAGGAAGTCAGACTCGTCCTTGATCACAAAATGCTGGGCTCCTGCCGCCTTCCGAAGAAATATTTTCCATTTTTTATCCAACAGAACTTATATTCATTTGTACTGGCGAAATCACGAGCCAAGAAGAACAGGCGTTTCATTTTTGGAGTGAGATTTTCCGAAATAAATATTGGTCTAACTGGTCCATTAATTTTTAGAAGCTCGGTAGTCAATTAATTTTTTTCTTTGATATGTTTTTTATACATTTGCAGAAACTTTTCTTTTAATAAATTGCTACAAAAGTCTACAATAATAGTCTTGTTGTCTGGGTCCTTGGTACCTATACGGAAAATGTCCTTAACCTCGAAAGGCTGCATGGGTACATTAAGAGTTGCGCTTAGGTTCAGAACAGTATTTAATAATTCCATTTTGGATTCCGATTTTTTAACGGGAATATTCCTGATCTCAACGCAGGATGATCTAGCGCCACGCTACATGCGTTCTAATCTATCCTCTAGAGTTTGAATGCACTTTGAATTATTTTTCCTTTCTGATTCGAGCTGTGCCTCCAAAAGCTCAATTTTACCTTTGAGTTCATCATAATACTGTGACAGGAAAGTAACTGTAGACTGGATTTTAGTATTTTGGAGTTTTATTTCTTCCACTGATTCACACAATCTTTCAATTTTCTTCTCTTGATTGTCTTTGAATTCAAGGAACATATTATGTTTAATTTCCGCCATGAAAATAGATAATTGATTATCCTGGTACACTCTTGATTCGGAACATTTGCGTTTATTTCGATGTGTTATGTTAGGAAAACGGCTTTCATTACTGACCAAATTATCAGTTTGCACTATGTTTGGCTCCGAAGAGCTATGGTGCAGCAGAGCTGGTAAGGGCGCTGCAAGTGTTGTAGACGGGGTAGTGCTTGGCGACGAGGATTCATTTTTTGGCATTTTTATTGGTGGACCTTAGTAAATATGTTAAAATTGATTATATAAAAAACAAAAAAGAATAATATAAAAAGATTATGTATTGTAGATTGTCGAAAAGTGTTAGTCACAGATATAAATCTAACTAAATGACGCGATTGTATGTGAAGTACATAGCGTGCCAAGAAACGAAGTAAAAGTACGACCAATTATCATAATTTGAAATTTTGTCAAATTACGATCACTTACTACTCGATCGATTACTTTGCCTGCCTAAAATGCCTTTTTATGCCATATTGAGCAGTAAAGACTGTATAGAAAAAGTTGGCCGAAGCATTGGGAATGTTTTCTTTCATTGGTGAGTAAATAATTTTAAGTTGTGTGTGAAAAAGTGGCACGCTTGGCTGTCATTCATATGGAGGGACTTGCGTTATCTAGTTAGATTTATGTCTGTGGTGTTAGTCAACTGTCCGAAAATATTCTACTTACTCGTATGCCTTTGAATAGTTGGCCAACACTATTATTTCGAATATTTTTGTTTAAAACTACAAAAAGGATTGATTAGTGCATTACTCATTTAAATTAGAAAAACCGGCAGCCTAATTGCGTAAGAACGGCAGGACAAAAGGGAACAACTCCATGAAAGAGCATTAAGATTTATTTCTATTAAATGTTTTCGGTATTGCGTAAATAATTTAGAAAAGGTACGTCCTCCACCCTATGAGTTGAATTCATAGAAAGGGTATGTATCCTTACCATGACCCCTTTCGATAGTATTACGCAATACTGTACTATTATTTATTCCGTGGCAATTCGAAAGTAGTTTTTTTTATGTTTTATAATCTCGCGCTTGACCACCATCTCATCTGTTGGCAAGCTATGGTCAATTATTTCAATTACTTATACGTACTTCTTTGCCGAATTCTCATACGCAATTAGGCTACAGGTTCTCCATGAATTCGAAGACATAGATATGTGACATCCACAAACCCGCACTGGACCCGCGTGGTGGATTACGATCCATATCCCAATGATAAGGATTGTGACACAGAAGTAGGAACATTAGCTAATTATGCTATCCAACTGTGCTATGCTTCATTCATTTTTGCATCATTTCAGCTTTTAAAGTTAATCACCAGTTTGCCGCATTGCCTACAACCAGATGATCGGCCGCCTCACTGCGTAATGAATTCGGCAAGGCAAATGGCAAAGAGTATGAGCAATCGACCAATCACATGGCGAGATGAAAGACGCGATGTGGATTTCCGTCTATGTGATTGGTCGATTGCTCATACTCATTGCCTTGCCGAATTCAATACAAAATAAGGCTGCGGGTAGGTATGAAATCATTAAACATTGATACATTTAAAATAGTGTTCCATGCCCTCTACGGGGTTTTCTGAGTATGCACTTGCATACTGAGCAGAGTACCCTGAAAACTGGCAATAACATGTAGGCACGTAGTCAGGTGCGTAGCTACCGCCGTATCTGCCGTATCAATTATACAGGGCCCCCGACGTGCGTAAGCAAAAATTAATAAAAACTCCCCAATTTTTTTTTCGCCTGTCAGACCTTTCACTGTTGTCCATAGAGGCAGAAACTTTAAAAAAACTATAGTCATCATCAGCTATAAATGATTTAATATAGGTATCAGTTTGGCGAAAAAAAGGCAAGCAGAGTCTATATTTAATTTGAATTGTTTGTAAAAATTTAGGAAAAAGTGACAGATAGATAATTACGAGGAAATTTTTTTTTTTAATTTTATGCAATTTTTTTCTTTTGTGAGATATCTTTACCGTTCATAAGGGCCCCCATCCAAATTTTTATACAGGGCCCCGCCAAGGCATGCTACGCCACTGCACGTAGTACTGACCTGTCTGATTATAGCCTTGATGAAATGGTGCTTGTGGTCGAGGTTGAAGCCGGCGAAGTGTTCTAACACATCCTCAAAGACATTCTTTGGATTTACCTCATCCATGTCATAATTTTCCAAGACATACCGCACACACTTCTTGATTTCTTTGTCCTACACACAAAAGGCGGGCGTTTAATAAAATAATAACAAAACCAAAGTACAAAAATTTTGTTTACAAAATTCATTATTTGGCGTACGCTGAGAAAACGATTGATGATACCTACATAAAAAATATGTACTACTGAAATGAACTTCCAAATCAGCGGCCCATAATGGAAAGTTCATCCGTTACATTCTATAATCGAAAGCGTGGCGATAGCGATTGTCGAAAAGGAAAAATTGTATGGAATTGATACCGAAAATTCACGTGATCAATCCCAACAATTTTGAAGTTTCGACTATCGCAGTCGCCGAAGTCGAATGACACTTGTCAGGGCAAGTGTGTAGCCTAGCCGTAGGACGAAGCTAGCATTTGTTTGTATACGTACAGTGGGTGGCCTATCGGTCCTCATGTTGGACGATTGCCCTCTGCCCTGGTGATGGCCTCACAAAACTTCTTATTGCCTTGGCTGGTAGAGCTGCCGCTTGCCCGATGGATCGATGAAAACATGAACGCCTATTTAAATGATGGACTGGTATAATAAATTGAATAATAATAAATAACACAAGTGAACATTTTTGTTTAATTTTTCCTACTTACAAGTAAAAAAATTGTAATTGCTGTATACATATTAAGTTAATTATTGTACCTGGGCTAGATTTACATATACCTACCTACCTAAAGCAAAACAAAAAAAAATACCTATTAAATCTGTCTGTTATCAGGAAACTTGTTCATTCATACTACTTTAATAAATTATGTATTCTCTTGTTAAAATGTGCGTAGGTACGTGTAAAGTAGACTAATTCACTTTTACCTTTAAATAAAATTGATACTAGCTCTGATGACTTGACGAGTGAAAGATGAGGGTAGGGTAGGCTAATAAAAAAATGTTTGGACCCATGTTCCCTTGTGTAAAAGAACACCTTTAATTTTGATCAAAAATTTTGATTTGGGCATTGGATTTTATGTTTTGTAGCCAACGAACGCTCTTTCATTTATGGTACGAATCCCCTCAGATGATCTCTGACCTAATATTCTTTTTGAACTTACCTGCCCTGTTGGATGCGGGAAGCGAGTAAAATCGCTGCCAACAAACTTACTAAGTATTTAAATCAAAATCAAAATTTGATGATGAAGAAATTTGCGCTTTTAATGTCGTTACTCTGTACTGATTATTTTGCTCCCATATTATTATTTTACTCTTTGCTATTTTGAGTGTTTTGTTTTCGCTACCGAACCGACCAAACAACACAGACGGAAAACAACAAGTTTACTGAGGCCCACAGATTAAATTGAAGCGGAATGAATATGTAGGGTAGATGGTATACCAACAAAATGTAATAATGTTAAAAAAAAACAGTTGTTTCCATATGTTTGCCGTATGTCATTACTTCCTAGCACAGACTATTTAGAGATATTACGTATCTTCCTAGAATTAAATTCGTATAAATTAAAAGTACTAATTGGTACCAATTAGTACTTGAACAAAAAAATTGGTTCCTTAGTACCTACTTTTCGAGAAATCGACTTTGAAGGTGGTCACGCTCTCATCATGTGCGCCTTATGGGGGCATGCTACAGTTATTCTAAGTATACAAATAATTATTACCCTTTTATGTGATTCATTTCGTCAAAAAAACCGAGGAATCAATGATGATATCTTTCGCGCGCTCGTTCAGCAGGATCACGACTTTGAATGTTGATTGCAAGTTTGAGGAGATTGTCGCTTTCCTCAAACCTACATAGAAAAGATTTGTTATTATTAGGTACCTACTATTCCCACATCCATAAATTTATGTGCACGAGTGTACATCTAAACAGCTCAATACCATTGACAACTTAATTTGGTCGGGTTATACCCGGAGATTTTAGGGTCGATTTCACCAATGAAACTAATCGCGATTAACTCAGTTGATGCAAAATTGCAAATACAGCGTTCTGATTAGTAGTTTCTCAACGGTCTCAATTAATCAAAACTCTGTATTTGCATCAACTCAGTTAGTAGCAAAGTAGAAAGTTATCGCAGCATGTAAAATGAGAAACGTCAACGGACTTCTTAGATTGTAACGACTTTAATGGGTAACAATTGAGTTGTAATTATTTACCAAATATGGAAGCGATTGGCGTTGGAGTCTGGCGGTAGTCACGTACATAATAAAAACGTGTGAAATTATGTTTCCATTTTGACTTTTGTGGCTCAATAGATACCTTTCGTGTGTTTTTTTTTTAGCATTCACACACGACGGGAACCGCGCGGTTCTTATTTACGCGATCATCTTTATATCCTATTACCGCGTGGTTTCCGCCGTGTCTGAACAGGCTCTTAATGGTACGCTCCTAAGATCTAGGTCCAAAGTTATGGTTGTTAGGTTATGTACCTACGTATCAAAACAAGTAAATCAGTTAGTAAAATTTCTCAATCTTCGAAGGTGTGAGGAGTACACCCCATATGTGGGGTGTTATTATCGATAAAATTAAGTGTATTTTACGGCCTTAAAATTTTTAAACTATAATCCCAAACACATTTTATAAGTAAAAGGAAAAAACTAATAATATGTTGAGCACCTATTAGCGGCCCTCACACGTTGACTTCGGAGCGAACGAAATACCACGCGCCACTCCGAAGCGAGCTTAGCATTCCGAAAATCCGAAGCGGGAAGCGGCGCACGGTCGCGCGTAAACGTGTACATGTAAAGGTTTCTGGATTTAGAAATGGCAGTTTGGAACGTGAAAGCCGTAACCGGGTTTATAGAAATGTAATAAAACTTTTTCTCATAACTGTATCCTTTTCATTTTTGAACAATTAAGCCAGCTAGGTAAGGCGATTATGAATACAGTTGAAGCGTTCATCATGAAGTAGTACGCATAACTTTTGTCACCTAGGGACACTCCACGCGCCATTCCGAAGTGTAGCCAAAACTGTCGAAATTCCTTTTTAGACGTGTGGTTTGATGCGTCAGTTTAAATGATAACGCATCTGAGCGCGCTCCGAAGTGCGATGTCAAAAACGCTATTTTTAAACGAAAGGTTCGGAGCGCGTTCCAAACCACCGGTTTAGAGCGCACTCTTGAGCGCGGTTTGGAACGACACTCCACGGAGCACGCTCCAAAGTGTACGTGTGAGGGCCGCTAATATGTCACCTACTTCGGCGCGGGCCGAGTAGCGAGATGAGGCGTCGCGACGCCTCATCTCGACGCGTCGCCAGAGTGTAACTGCCACTTCGATTCTGTGTGATGTGGGTGGTATTTCTATTTACTGAAATTATTTATTTGTTTACCCTCGCACTGGAACGCCTTGCAGCAATTACACCGTTGGAGCACAAACTTACAAATAACTATAAGTCCAGGTTTCCTCACGATGTTTTCCTTCACCGTTGTCAGCGATGTCCAAGATAAACTTAGAAAGTACAATGAATTGAAAAAGTCACATTGGTACTTGCCCGTATTTGAACCTTCGACCTCAAGCACGAGAGGCGAGGTCTTAGCCACTGGGCCACCACGACATACTACTGAAGTAGGTATACTAATCGATACGGGTATATAGTGGGAAAGGAAAAATAAAACAATACATGTCAAACTTTTATTTACTTTATTATCTATTATCCAATTGTAAAAGGGGGAATCATTCACTCGCTATCACTCCATGTCACTACTTCTCTACAGATCTCAGCCATGTACACATTTATAAAGAAACATCAACCGAAATAAGGTTAAAAATTCACAAATACACATTTAATGTTGATTAAAACTATCTTAGAAGTAAGAGGCTCGAGCGCGCGGGGAGGTCGGCGATCAACTGAAGGGAACTGAACATAGGACATCGCACCACCCTGAGCAAGGAGTAGGGTTGCTCGTCACCAATGCGGTTCACGAATAGAGCTTATCGAATATAGACAAAAACACCTCTATGAGTGAACGCATTGCGCCGCGTCGCCGCTCGCCCGAACCCACACCTACGTTAGCTTCACCCACGGGACTTAGCGACATCGGCCACAAGTTACATTCAAACAATACCAAATGCTTTATAGCAGCACCTAAACTTATAAGAAGCGGTTGACCCTTCGACAAAAAACATTAACTTATAGGTACACTATTTCCGTGTAAGGAGAGAAATGCCTGTCTACATGTAAGCTAAGCTCGGATTGACACAGTAAGAAACATTGATATGATTTCAAACATCAATGATTAATTTTATTATTTGTTACGCGTTACGATTATTGCAATAAGGGATCATTCCAGATTGGGAGTGTTGCGCGTGGGGACACAACACCGGGGCGTGTGATTATCTCGGCTAACAACTGCATCTGGCCGCGTACATGAACACATTATGTACTGAACGTTACGCTAACTTATCGGAACAAATTAATATACAACGCGAGACGCGCGTGCACACACGCATACAGTGAGACCACGCCCTTACATGGAGTCATTTCAGTACACGTCGTTTCTATAAATTATGAGAATCATAGTAACAATGCGACTACTATAGCTCCATGTATATTATAATAACATGTCAAACATTTCACACGCATCATCCCCAAGAATCCTGTGTAATATTTACACTTCTTAAAGTACACTTAACCGACCCTAAATCGAATAGTATCATTTTGCGTTAGTGCACAATCTGTCAGAAAACTTTTATCAACTACGTCCGCGTTTAAAATTAAACTGACTGCCCGAAATGCGTTGTGCAACAATTATTTTGTGAAACGATTTAGAAAATTAGGAAACAATATATTGTATTTATTTTATTGTTGCGTACCTAATTTATGTATTAGCGACAATGTACACATATAACTCAAATAATTAACGCCAAAGGCAATGTCTTCCCCGATCCCAATAAAAAAATAATTTTGGATTTTCAACACTACTATATAAATCCTTATTAATAATAATATGCGGATTATTACAAGTGATATCACTATAGTGAATTAATTTTGGATTTTGTAACGTAAATATTATCAATCAACACATGGTGCCAATGTTCCTGAACTTTGTACATATCATTCTATATAAAAGGGAATAACGTGACTTCTCAGCTTACTGAACACGGCTCGAGCGTTAGGAATACACTTACATAAATGTACTTTAAAACCTAGAACTTTAAAAATCTGTGCTTATATACCACGTCGTTCGTTTTATAATCGAACCATACACAAAGCTGCTGTCCGACCGCCAGCTGCGTCCTTTCAAAGCAAATATCAACAAAAGTAAATCAACATAGTAAAAATATAAACTTAATTTCAACGCCAACTGTCGTGCTACAGCTTTATGTTGTATTACAAAATCATTTGCTTATGTAACTGATTATGAGAAAAAAAAATATGCATTTTATTATAAAACTATAACTTATAACGTAGAATAACTCTAGAAAATAATGGAAATACATCAGTTACCAGCTAACACCGAGCCGCATTCCTCGTAGTGCCCGGCACGTAAGTTTGCAAGGTTTTGGCGTAGTGGGGGTAAGTTCGCGCATATTCTGGGAACTGACCAACCACCATGTAGAGCGAATGGAACGTGGACGCGACACAATTGGTCAGCCGATCCTTGTGTCAACTGATCAACCAATCGCGCGTTCGGCACGGTCTTAAACGTTCCCCGCGCCCCGCTTCACTACCAAAGATACCTAAAAAATGGTTGCCTGTAAAGTCGGTTTTACGGGCGAAGATTTTACGTGACAACGTATTTTTCTCGGTAGAATATTTATTGATATGAATATAATTAAATTGTACTGATTTTACGTTCATCCGATCGATTTCCACCAGACCGATCATAGTTGAGTGGGAGAGAGACGCAAGGCATTCGGCGGGCCTCTCTCTCGTTCGGTGACTCATCGTAACGTTACCGAGCGTTACACTTTTTCATAAGTGCCTCCCAGCCACAACCTAATTTAAGACGTTGTCACGTCAAAAAC
This sequence comes from Orthosia gracilis, assembly GCA_947562075.1. NCBI lineage: Eukaryota > Metazoa > Arthropoda > Insecta > Lepidoptera > Noctuidae > Orthosia > Orthosia gracilis. The sequence goes on from OX387265.1 coordinate 12,001,204, forward strand.
TACTTCTGCGCATCTAACGACTCTTGCCAACTTACGTGCCGGGGGTTATAATAACATAATCAACAAACGTGATAGTAATTACTAATACAGGCACAATTAAAATAAAACGACTTACAAATCCTAGAGCTGTTTTACTTGGGTTATCCTTACTCTAAATGGGAATTATTACTACAACATAAAATTACATAGGCCCACGCAGCTACGCCGGCGAAACGAACGAATGTATCTACTTGGAGTAACGTAAGGGTGATTGCGGGGTGCGGTGTACGGCCGGCCGAGCCGGGGGTATTAGTCTAAGTATGTTTAAGTGGTGCTTACTCGACTATGTATGTGTTTGCGGCCGAATAGTCACCTGCTCACGATGATATGAGCTGCGAACAAATTTTGATGATTAGAATCACTTGCCAAGACGAAGTTGATCTCCTGAAAAGCGTGCTACGCCAACATGGTGAGACGACAACATGCCTAGCACGCACAACTTACAACCGATTTCTGAATTAAGAATTTGAATATTTTGGATGAGATCTCGCGGCCGGTCACCTAACCACTGCCGCTGGTCAGACCAGGTAACCGCCCTCACTGGACTCTCTATTTCAACCGCCCTGAGAGAAGCTGAGAACCGAATGAAGTGGAAGAACATCGTGCAAATAGCCGCGAAGGCCTTTCAGGGACAGGACTTTCATTAATGAAGAACGCGACCAAGATGAGATTTGTCAAATTCGTCTGTAGCCTCAAAACCAATCAAATTTTGGATTTAAGGTAAGATTTGACAAATTTCAACTCCAAATACTCAATTCAGAAACCGGCCCGTAGTTATCAAATTGTGAAGATTACCAAAACTTTAACCACGTGTGAATACACTTATTTGGGATTGTAATTAAAAAAAAAAACAATAAAAACCTTTTAATGGCGGAAAAAAATAACAGCAAATAAAAAGTCACTCAATATTTCAAATGGATGTAACACGTTTTTGTAAATTAGTAATACTACTTATGTAAACGAGAAAGTTTGTGAGGATGGATGGATGTTTGTTACTCTTTCGCACAAAAACTACTGAACGGATTTTGAAGAAACTTTACAGAAATATAGCTTATACACCAGAATAACACATAGGCTATAATTTAATTAATATATTGGGAGAAGGACTAATACCACGCGGGCGGCAGCTATTTAGTAATAGACAAAGAAATGGTTTTGGGAACACATCTCATGATGAAAAGCAGTGCCGAGAAAAACAGGGCGTTGGGTTTCAGAGAAAAAAACAAAATTAATGCTATAAACATTAATTTCAAACCCAGAATTTGTAACAAATACGTAAAGACTTGCATTGTTTTTTTTTTTAATTTATCAAATATTAACCATGTTACATACATTCAAATTCAAATACAAAAAAACCACATGCAAAAATAAAAAACAAGCAAAAAAAAAATACCTTGTTAAGTAAAGCGGGTGTTCCGTTCCACTTCGATTCATATTATTTTTTATTATTCATAATATATTATTATTGTAATAATATATAGCTATGTCCTTTTTAAATCTATAGGTATACTATGTAGACATCTACACTCCGCTCTTAACTCCTATCATCTTAAATACACTGTAACAAAGAAAAATAATAACAAATAAATAAAAAAAAAACGAAAAGTCAAGCATCCACAAACAAAATATAAAAATAACATTGAGGTATTACAGCAAACCTATAAAAAACGCATACCCTGTAAACAAAAAAAATCGGTTGTCTGTAAAGTCGGTTTACTGACGATAGTTGAACGTGACAACGTCATAAGAAAATACTGATGGAATGGTGAGCGAGGTGATTATCGTTGCTATTAACAATTGACACAACATTCACTTTTCACTGCACTTCAACCTTGACGAAAACATGTAAATGTATTATTGTATAGCAGCTGTCCACGTGGACGCATTGCTCACTCAAGTAGGAGAGAGACAGATGTCGAACGCTGCCGAACGCGGAGGCCGATTGTGCCTCTTTGTCGCTCGTTCCGCGCTCTCGCTTGCACTTCAAGCCTTAAATGGAACGCCTCAGAGCGAGGTAACGCCGCATGAGTCATGTTTTTTCGTGCGTGCAGCCGGCTCCATCGAATTATAAGACGTTGTCACGTCAAAAAATAAAATCAGATAAATTTGGATAATAATTAAAAGAGAAGTAGAAATAAATTAAAGCAGTATTAATTTCTTTCCTTTGACATTGAAATTGAAGTCAGCAACATACTGCGGAGAAAGGTCACAAAATCGCTTATCGCCTCCTTGCAAGACACGAAACAGCAGTGCTAACTGCTATTCTGTAAAAATTTGACTATGCTTCTACTTTACCTAAGTAGGTGAAGGAAATATGAAGTGAGCTCCAGCGTCCAATCAAGATGAAATGACAGTTCAATCCACCTAAGTGTTCACGGTGACACTTTTACAGAACAAACCAGCAGTATGCTCTAAGCAATGTTCACTTGACGCCACGCACCTCGTGGCAATAAGCGTATAGTACTGTACTCCCCAATCTTCTTAGCCAAGCTAAACTTAGATTTTCCGATGCGCAAAGCACCAAGCATAGTTTTGTATGCGATTTACTACTTTACAGCCATTGTGGCTAATTTCAGGGCAGTCCAGAAAATTGGAGATTACTGTACATTAGGAATACTATCACAGATCTCAGGGAAGAAAATATGTGACCATATCCTCAGTTTCAAAACATTCCTGAAAGAGTAACCATGGTTTTACGGGTGAACAATTGCACAAGCAACTTTACACCATATTGCTAACAGCAAGTTCATCATTGAAGGTTTCATAAGACAGAAGAGTGATTACTGAGATGTCGAAAAATAGAGAAGAACAAAAGAAGTAATGTTGCGACGATCCCACAGCCTTCTGACGTTAGTTTCATCTGGGGGACATTGGGGCATGTCTTAAAACTAAAAATTCGAAGACGTGTGACATCCACCAAATTGCACTAAGCCCGCGTGGCACATTCCCTCTCTCACAGAAAGGAGGTCTGTGTCCCAGCAGTGAGAACATTAAAAGACAGATAAGGATGATGACGATGTTAGCAATACGGTATAAAATCGTTTGTTCATTTGTACACACCAGAGTTGTACTAACCGACTTGACTGTGGCCTTGATGAAGTCCTTCTTGTGCGCGAGGTCAAAATCGGGGTAGTGGCTGTACACCTGCTTGCACACTGTCTTCATCGTGATCTGCTCCAGGTTGGCGCCCTCCAAGATCTGCTTAACGTACTTCTTGATCTCGTCGTCCTGAGACCGAATGTGCAGGTGAATAAGAGTACATATCTAAGGGCCGATTTTTCAATAGTCTGATAACTTTTCACTGTGGAATAAAAATGGCCGTTGGTCATATTTTCTATTCAAAAGCTGTCAAACCGCCATTTTTATTCCTCAGTTAAAAGTTAATCAGACTATTGAAAAATCGGCTCTAAATAGTATAAAAGAAAGACGCTATCTGGTGTATGTTGTGTACTGCCATCATACCTATTTCTGCCATCAAACAGTATTTCTATATAGGAATATTCAAAAGTTCACGGTATATTTGCCATACAATACTAATTCTTTGTTGGACCTCCACTCATAGTTATTGTGTTCTGATGAAGCAAAAGAAGCATAAACACGTAGCAGGTGACGTTCTGTAGTTTCTGCTTACAAACAGGCGTGAGTGTATTAGTGTACTCACAGTGGGCGGCCGCTTGGCTTTCTTGTCGGCCGGCGTGTCGGACTCCTCCCCGCTGTCCTCCTCGTCGCTGCCCTCCTCCTCGTCCTCCTCTTCACTTCCCTCTCCAGACTCCTCGTCTGATGACGCCTTCTTACCACCCTTCTTGGCTGGTCGGCCCGCGGCTTTAGCAGCTGGTCCCTTCTTCTTGGCTGTACAAATGATTTTGTTGATTAGGAAGATCGTAAATGACAGTTAAACACTAGTGATAATAGAAGATCTGACAGTCAATCCAAACTAATAATATTACGACGTACGATGGCTGACAACAACCAAGATTGACCAGTCAGCAACTGGTCATGTGATCAAGAGCATATTTCTAAGGTGGCTTCTCACGGCGCGTGATATCACGAGTCGCGCCACGCCCGCTCTCGCTTCAGTGTCGTGGCATCTCGTCAGTGGCTCGACGCGACTCGGGCTGGTGTGTTATGGCGCGTCAGATCCGCCATTCTTTCTTTATTTCCGCTATTCTTTGCGGATCTCGAAAAGAGCGGCGCACAAAAATAGAAATGCCTCGTGTCTCGGTCGGTTTAGTATATGCGGCACAGAAGATTCAAAGCGAGCCGCGCCGCGTCCGTGACAACGGGTGACGTGTTGTATGTACAAATCGACTCGGCACGGCTCGACTCGTGATATCAGGCGCCTTGAGAAGCCAGCTTGGCTCAGTTTTTATCAGTATTTAACTAAACTAATTGTTAAAAAACTGGGCCTGAATAGTATAAAAGAAAGTCCTTGTTTGCCTCTGTTTGCAAAGCCGGGGTGGGTCGCTCGTCTCATAATAGTTCGTGGCAGCACAAGAGATAAGGGGACAATGTAAAATGAAAAGAGTAAGTTACCAGGTGGCGTGGGTGCTTTCCGCTTGACGGGCGTGGCCTTAGCGGCGGCCTTGCTAGCGACGGCCCCCTTGCGGCCCTTCGCCACCGGCGCTGCTGGCCTGCCACGCTTATTGGACTTGGGCTCCTGTTACCAAATAAAACATTTTTAACTTGATTTTTACATAAACAAAAATATTAACTAATGTTTAGTTTTTACATTTATTTAACAGTTTAGGGAATCACATATCAGTCAAAAAGAAAGGGACAGAAAATAGGTACAAAGATGACGCTTATATTTCTAAAGAATCTCTTCGAAAATGTTCCACACATATTGATTCTTAAGTTGAAAGGCAAAATTAAATGAAGATTTACTTTTTTGAAAAGTTGTCATTCAAGATTTGATGTAATGAATACATTTGTAGTTGTTAAAAGAAGTGACCAAAATGAAGATTTTTGAAGAAAATAGCCATCAATACTAGCTATGATCTAGATCAGGGGGTCCCACTGACGCTAAGAAAGGAAATTTGGTTCAAAAAAAATTCATTAGATGGTGCGATATGCATCGATTTTTTATTGAATTTTGTGTAATATTAACATTTTCTAGAATTGATCATAAAAATTGTATTTTCTTGTTTATTGATTAAACAAGAAATTATGAAATATTGGGCTCCTAATTCACATTTCAAAGATTATTTGAACGAATCATTTCAACTTCATTCCAATAGATGGCGCAGTTGTAAATTTCTGAGACATTCCGCTCGATTTTTTTTTATTTGTATTATAACACATTTTCATACAGTGAATCTGTGAAAACATGAAAAAAAAATACTAAAGAACAAATCATCACTGTATTTAAAGAAATAAATATTCACAAACCGAGAAAACGCTTTTACTCGCAAGTCACTACTAACACCATCTATCGCTTGGGAGAGAACCGACCGCGTTCAAATTACTTTTAGTCAAATAATCGGTTCAGTCCGTCGAAAAACGCTAGTTACGTCGGCACGGTTTCTTTGTATGGGATGAGGCATCTATATACTAGTATTATATTACCTGTGCCTACATTTTAGCCAGTAGTATCAGTAGGTACTCACATCAGACTCCTCTCCTTCGCTTCCAGACTCGTTCTCGCTCTCACTCTCTGATTTTTCACTTTCTTCTTCACTGTCAGACGCTTTTGCTCGCCGTCCGCGACTTGGTTTACTTGGCTGTACAAAAAAATAAAATCATTATTTGCAATACTTACACATACATAATTTTTGAGGTATTGGCCTTTATTGTTGATGCACTTTTGTAGTTTGAATTGAACTTAAAGTATGGCTTAAAATCTACTGGAAAAGGAATCAATTAACTCTTTAAAAGACTCGTGTTGGTGGTAGATGTTGATGGGTGTTGTCCTTGTAACTTGTAAATGCAATGGTGGGAATCATACTAAAAGTTCATCATAATTAAAATATTAAAGATTCCTTATTTAGTTTTTTTTTAATCACACCTTGTTGTATAAAATGAATAGTGTAGGTAATTTCTTTGTAGTATGTACATACCCGTCCCTTCTTTCCCTTGGGTTTGCGGCCGCGCTTGCCGGCGGCGGGCTTGCCAGCAGAGCGGCGGCGGCCTGAAGACTTGCGCTTGCGCGCCGGGCCCGGAACACCCTCACCGGCCTCGGGGTCGAAGTCAGAATCCGCCTCCTCCGAGCCACTCGGGTTAAACGAGCCCTGCGAGGTTCAAACAAATTTGTAAACACGGTACATACAACGTGTCCCAAAATTCAACGTTAAGCGGGTACCAGTGAGTGGGCACATTGATAACTACCTTCCAAAATGCTTTTTTTTCTTGTAACTTTTTAAAATACTATGTAATTAACTAATTATTTAAAGTACTATGATTGCAGGTTTGCAAATATCACTGTTATTTTTTTGTATTAGCAACCAAGTAGCATAGCTCTTCATCACTGTTCCAAGAAAAACGAGAATATCTGAAGACAGTAGGTATTAGGAAAAAAGTTAAGTATTTTTTTGTTACATATTAGAAAATTTTAACTTTTAATCAACTTTCACTTGTCACAGTATAAAGAAGTCTATCAACACTACTATCAACCATACCCTGCTAATGTTTAAGTTTTTATAGCAGGCATTTCCTGGACCCAAACCTTTCTGTAGATTATGTATCAAATCAAAATCAAATAGTTTATTTCAAATAAACCTTAGAGGTACTTTGAATTGTCAAACAAAAAAAACAAAGATGACTCTAGTTGCAAATTCGCAAGCGTCAATAGGTCTCAATGGAGAAGAATTTGCAAGAAACACCATGGACACTCTTTTCCATCAGTTTTAGTTCCAAAAGTTTTTGGTTACATTATTTTGTTGAAAAAATACATACATGTGAGAACGATATAAAAAGAGGTGCACGTAAAAGCGTCTAGAGTAACAAACAATTTAATAAAATACAATAACAGGCCGAGGCAGCTAAGTTATGGCCAATTCCAACTGATGGCGCCCGTTCACGAATATGACGCATGGATCGGCACCACTCAGCTGAACCATCATGAGGGGAACGTAACATCAGAGAGAAATTAGAGAGAGATTGACACACTCAACTGCCAGGCCACACAGAAGTCAACGAACGACGCATAGGTACAGTGAATGGTAGATTTACAGTCGGAACATAGTACTCACACATGTGCTGTGCAGTTATTATATAATACTAAAAGAAACTGAGTTTATACAATACAAATATAAAAGAACAGTGTAGTAAGTACCAACAGTAATATTCCATTGTATATGAACCGAAGACGACGGCTCCTATAAAAAGGACCGTGCGGCGCTGGATAGACACAGTTGGCAATCGGCAACAGAGCTCTCAACAATAATATATAACCTTCAAGATACAGTGCCAAGACAACAGAGTGTTTCATTCTCTCCACCAATCCTAGCCAATAGTTTATGTACACAGAAGCGTGTACATCTGTAGTTTTGTACAAAGCGACTGTGCTCAATATCTGTTCATTTCTTATACCGCCCATTGTACACTGATCTTTATAATGTTTTATCCTGTAATTATTTAAGTGGTGTACAATAAAGTATATAATAATAATAATAACAGCTAACATAATGTTATGTGAAACAGTGTAAGATATCAGCACAGTACCAAGTCCGTAATAAAAAACCTGACCAAGTGCGAGTCGGACTCGCCCACCAAGGGTTCCGTACCATTATCGCAAAAAACGGCACGAAAAGCACGTTTGTTTTATGGCAGCCCCTCTTAAATATTTATTTTACGAGTATTCTGTTTTTAGTATTTGTTGTTATAGCAGCAACAAAAATACATCATCTGTGAAAATTTCAACTGTCTAACTATCACGAGTCATGAGATACAGCCTGGTGACAGACAGACAGTGGAGTCTTAGTAACAGGATCCCATTTTAAAAAATTGATAATAAATTCGATTCCTTTGATTGTTCTGATTTTCTGAGTTTGACGTTATACTAGAAAATGAGTCTAATACATAAAAAAGCCAGACGAGAAAGCACAGGAAGGAGTTATTTGGTGTGTATCAGCTACTTACATCTGAATCTTCTGAGCCATCTTTGGGTGGCTTGGGTCCCTTCACTTTTGTTTCTTGGTCAGTTTCATATTCTTCTTCAGAGTAGCCTGTGAATATTTATAATATTATTCAATAAAATGTACTTTTCATGTCAAAGTAAGGCAAAGAATGTGTTGCCATGATAATTCGAGTTATTTGTCACTGTAGTTGATGTCTGCGTACTAGAAGACGTAGCATGGGCAGGCCCGAGAAACTGGTGAAGAAGCGTGAATTTGCTCTGGATGCATCTCGCACAGGTCTGGTCATTGTAGATATATTTGGGTGTGTCTGAAGTCCAGTTGTGTGTGTTTCGGATTTGTGAAAATGACGCGATAGTGTAATATGTCCTAGTTACCTCTGTTGTGCACCTTAACGGCAGCGGAGCGTCGTGGCCGTCCGCCCGGCGTGGAGGGTGGCGCGGCGGCCGGCGCCCGCGCAACACCGCGCGCGTGCGGGCTGTTGGGGCCTGGCTGCTGCAGGAAGCCCACCAGCCGCGCTGACAGCTCCGATGCTGAGCCTGCACCAAACAAACAGATAATTTCAAAATTACAGACTTGCCAGGCCACACAATGCAAGGATAATATAATAGTCCCCCAGACCGAATTACGGTCATAGCGGCTAATCTCAGCGGAGACTAACCATCGGCGCGGGTGATATTATAGTTCACAAGTGTGTGCACAAACACAGGTGCAGTGTACCCTCACTTCTCATAGTCCGATGGTCGGCAATCCAACACAACCGGGAAGATCAGGCGTATGCGATAAGCGCTGTGACGATACACCAATTGATTTGACCGCAAGAACGCAGCGCTGCTTGGGCTCAACGTGCTAGGAATAGGGTTTCTTTTATCTCTTTCTTCCTGTAAGTGTTCGCCAATCCGGAACTGAGACATTCGTCCTATAATTGCTATACATTCTCAATATTACAAAAAATGTGAATAATACGGAGGTGTATAAACTACTGTAAAGGATTATATGGGCCTTGAACTACGCTAGACTCGCGTGATAGATTATCGCCTCTTCCCTTGGAAGCCCACGCCAATGTCCCAGCATTGGAAACTTTACAGGTTGATGTACAATATGTGGGCGAACCCAATGTCTCATTAGTGGTAACGTTTACAAGCTGATTATGAATGTGTAAGCGCGTTTACCTTTCTTATCCAGATCGAGCATCTCGCACATGGTCCGCAACTGCTTGAGCTCCATTTTAGTAGTCTCCTCAAGCTTGGCTTTGTATTCTGACGAGCCGATGGACCACTCGTAACCCTTGAACTTCTTGACGTTACGCTTTACGTTGCGGTCCAAACATAGTTGCTACAGGTGCAAACAAAAGAAAACATTAGCATTGCTATTTACATCACTTCTCTGGAGTGCCTCAGTAGTGAAGGTAGGGTTCGAAACCTGACTTTTGTAAACTCAACTTTGGGCAGAGGTCATGATTCTGGTGTCTTCGAGGATGTCTTTTGTAACTTTACCTTACGTTAACGTCTCGTAAAATTGACGATGACAATGGTCGCGTAAGATGTGTGCTATGAAAATGTAAGGATGTGCTATTTGAAATGCTCATCGCAGCAAAAAAAATACTGAGTAGTAAGTTCCACCAGACTCAGATGACACCTTAGTCCGCTACTTTGACTTAGTAAACTAATTAAATAAGGTATTTTAGTGGTAAAAGAAGATGTTCTTAGTGCAAACTCACCCCATACAAGTACTGATGTAGCAGCTTTTGGTCCTGAGTCTTGAACCGCGATAACGATACTTCCACGTTGCTGATGTGGCCAAGAGGGATACCCTTGCCAGCCGGCAGAGGAACAGGAGGCTCTGTTGGCTGGGAAGAAAACGATCAGGTTATTCACAGAACCATAGATAGTATAATACTAGCTTACAGATGCCTCATCCCATACAAACAAACCGTGCCGACGTAACTAGCGTTTTTAGTCTGATTAAACTGACTATTTTTATAAGTATATGGATCGCGTTCCATTAGTTAGCACGGCTATAGATGGTGATAGCAGTGACTTGCAAGTAATAGGCTTTACTCGGTTCGTGACTAATTTTTTCTTTAAAAACAGTGACGATTTGTTTTATAGTATTTTTTGACAAGTTTTTGCAGTTTCATTGTACCGAAATGTACAATATGTGTAATGTTACAATACAAATTTAAAAAATCAAGTGGCATGCCTCAGAAATTTTAAAGCGCGCCAACTATTGGCATCAATTTTAAATGATCCGTTCAAATAATTTTTTAAATGAGCTTAGGAGAGTTGGTTAAACAAGAACATACAATTTTTATGATCGATTCTAGAAAATGTTAATTTTACACAAAATTCAATAACAAATCGGTGCATATCGCGCCATCTAGTGATATTTTATTTGAACCTAATTTTTGTTCTGAGCGCTGGGATCCCGTGGCAGAAACATTAAAATAATTTAAGAATGAGTCTAGTAAGTACAGCCAGCCGGTTTATTCAGGAAAATCTCACCATGAAAACTACTGGGAAGGGAGCTTGAAATGAGCTGTCAATCCCGTCAATGCTAGAGACAGCTCACTTCATCTAAGTCTTCACAGTGAGGTTTTTATGGAATGCAGGTATTATCTCGGACATGACTGACATCGTGATTTCTGATACGGAAAAATCTTTTTTACAAAAAAATTAACCAATTTCCAAAACAAACACTACAAACCACAGATGGTTACTTATGCAGTTTAGAGATAGTCCGTCGTCCAATTAACACAGGAGCGGATTCGCATACCAATCTTTTCCGTCAACAAAAACACTCTTTTTAAATTCATACACACCGCCAGGCAACTATTTCTCAACTTTTCCCGTCATAACTCCAATACGCGCGCTCGCGCTTGTTTAGCATGAGAACAACAATGGCGGACGACCGTACTCTGGGGCAAAATCCTTCGCTATCATTGGACATAGGAAGAATTAAGTGTTGCCAATCAAATGAATCGAATTGAGACTTGACACAGAAACTCGATGTTCCCAATGAAAAAAAACTAAATTATCTAGTTAAAGGCAATCGTTCGCGGCCTTGTCACAAAGATTTATTCCTCCGACACGTATAATAAAGTTACCTCTTTCTTAGGCTTAGGTTTGGGCGCCTCCTCCTCTTCCTCTTCTTCCTCCTCCTCTTCTTCTTCGCCTTCCTCTTCATCGTCGTCGCCCTCGTCATCATCTTTAGCTTTCTTCGCCGGCTTCTTTACCCTATAAAGATAAACAAATAATAAAATCTGGACGTTTGTTAATCAATCGCCTCAACGGCTGAATGAATTTGGATGAAAATTGGCATATGGGTAAAAAACATGTATAAGGATAAGGACGTCGTATATTGGCGTATGGATAAGGACGTAGGATACTTTTTATTGTTGGGGTCGGCTTCCCGTCTAACCGGATTCAGCTGAGTACCAGTATTTTACATGGAGCGACTGCCTATCTGACCTGCACAACCAAGTAACTGGGTAACACGATCGCCCTTGGCTAGACTGTTATCAGAATTTAGGCTTCTGTCAGTACGACTACCAAACTACTACTACGACTGTCAAAGGCCTTTAAATAGCCGGGACCAACGGTTTAACGTGCTGTCCGAGGAATTACGCTATGTAAAGATGGTTACGCATTCACGAACCGACCTCGGCAAGCTTATCCATGGAGATCGACTCGAGCGGTTGTTAAGCCACGAGCTACTCCAGCTAGGATAAGACAGCATAAATACAAAAAAAATAGAATAAAAAAGAAACTTTCTTTTCTTTAGCTGGCTTCTTGGTTTCTTCCTCATCGCCGTCGTCTCCTTCTTCCTCCTCCTCCTCCTCTTCTTCCTCTTCCTCCTCATCCTCATCTTCCTCCTCAGTATCCTACAAATAACAATATTTATAGCAGAATCAGTTATTTCGAACATTGGAACAAAAATGTTCTCAGTCTAATGAGAACAATCTGTGCTTTTTTACTATGCTTCTCTGTTACTTTATGATTGTTGCTGTTGTATTGTGTCTGTGTCGAATAAAAAGTTAGTATACCCGACTGCCGAAGGAGGGTAATGTGTTTATCAGTCTATGTATGTATATCTGTTCTATAGGGCGCTCTAGAGATCAAACGCGTTAGCCGATTTTGATGATTCTTATGTCAATCGATTTGTCTTAACCTTACATTAAAATTGGAAAATAGAAAAATGGCGGATTTTGGCCGCCAATTTTATTTTTATATTTTATCTTCCAAACCCATCGTATAGGATAATATAACAATATAAATTTATCATTTCGTTGTTGGAGGGGCACGGAACTATATAGGACGAATAGCGACTGCGCGACGCAAAGGAGTGTAAAGCGTTTAACAGTCTATATGTTACGGCTAATACCCGAAGTGCGGCTACACTAGTTTTAGCCGGTTAGAACTAGGTGTAGGCCACGCAACATAGTCGACGGAGCCCCGCTGCGCGGGGCTCCTGTTTCCGTCCGCAGGGTCTAAAGTAACCTAACACGAACGAGATGACGGGAGCTGAGTTCGCTCGCTTTGCTCGCCCACTTCAGCTCCCGTCACCTCGTTCGAACCTAACCTGTCCGTGTCGGGGTGCCCTAAGCTCCAACCGGCTAATACTAGGTGTAGCCGCACTTCGGGTATTAGCCGTAACATATATATGAATGTTTGTTCCTATGTGGCGTTCTAGAGTCCAAACGCGTAGTCCGATTTTGATGATTTTTAAGTCAATCGATTCGTCTTTACCTAGGGAGTGTCACTGGCACTGTAAAGTAAAATTGAATAAAGAAAAATGGCGGATTTGGGCGGCATATTGTGAGGTGCCAATTTTGTTTTTCTTCGACACCCATCGTGTGGGGAATCAAAATGAAGGGTTATATGAGGTGATTACAAAAATATATATCAACGGTTTTGGTCTTTAGAACGCCAAATAGGAACAAACATACATACGCAGACTGATAAAGATATTACCCTCCTTCGGCAGTCGAGTATTTAGAATAAATAATTAAGACTAATAAATTGATGTAGTAAGTACTAGAAAATAAAAATAGACTTTTCAGAAATTAAGGATAAGTTTCTTATATAGATGAGTAAGATGATGTTTTTATAACTTTATCTTTTTTCGCATTGAAACAATGTATGACTTTCGACTCATTCTAAAAACCGCAAGCGACATAATCTCGTACATGTTTATTCATAAGCTTCGTAAAGAATGTTCTTACCTCCTTCTTCTTCGGCTTCTTTTTAGGTGCTGCCTTCTTAGCACCCTTGTCGTTGCTCTTTACATCATCCTTTTCATCGTCATCGTGTGTCTCGCCATTTTCTTCCTGAATATATAAAAAAAGGATTTAAAATAAACTAGGTACCCACAAAGTTACTGTAAGGTTCAAGAAAGATACATTCACAAATCCTAGCAGAATTTGTGTATTTTCAGTGGCTAATGTTAGATGCCCAGCAATGGCTGATGAGGCCTATACAGGGTGTCCCAGAAATCGACGTCAAGCCGTAAATGGGTGATAGACCAAGTTATAACAGTTCTCAGAAAAATACGAAAAAAAATCTATTCATGTTTTTAAAAAATTATGTTCACTTTAAAAAATTACTAAAAAAATCAATCCCTGTAATGGTTCTTTAACTCCAATTGCTACAAATCCCATAATTTATCTATTTTTTTTTATTATTATGTAATCTTGAATAATGCTTGTGTAGATTTTTGCCTAAAATTCAAAGCCAACTCCTCCTACTTGGAAGAAAATTAAACTTCTTCAAAACCAAATTATTCAAATTTACTATTTCGCCCAATTTTAACTGACTGTACTGAAAAAAAAAATGTACTACGCTAGTTTGGCAAGTAACATGAAAAATTGGCGCATTTAATAAGGATTCAAAAATGGTGTAACACTTGCTAGATTACGTTTTCAATAATTGGTCAATTTTTTTTTTGTAAGTAGCCTCGGTTTTTACACAAAATGTCCATACTTCCTTAAAATGACTTTAGCTTACGTAAAGCTTTGCTAAACTCCGTTTCTAGTTCGATAGAGACGTTACGTAATTTAAGAGCAAAGTTATGATAGTGACTCAACCTTTTTACTTTAAGTCAGGACCAGTTTTCTCATCTTAGAAAAAAAAAACAAATTATCAGATTTAATTTTTTTTACATACGTACAGAAGCACTTGGGTCTTCTTGGACTGCTTGTAGTACGACGTCTTCGATGTCTTCCTTCACCATGTACTTGGTTAGGGAATCGTCCCTCTGATAGTGAACGGTGCACATTAATAAAAACTCGATGATCTGGGTGACGATTGTTCGGGTACCTCTCACGATAAAGTCTAGCGGCTGCATTGGCATTGCATCTGCATTCCCCATAAACGAGGTGCATGTTCGCATATTCCAATGCAGTGTACACAGCCATGGTAGTACTACACAATCACAGGATCAGCAACAGTCCAGAGTAAAGCTCAGGTCGTCAGAAAGAGGAATTAAACAGTCCAAATCACAAGCAATTAAGTCCAGAAAACAACGCAAAAAGTGGTAAGTACGGAATCAACATGAACGAATACGGAGATGCGCAGTAAACAAAGCAGCGTAACGTACTGATTTGTAATTGTGTGTGCGTCTGCGCTTACAAAACAGAACAATAACTACTGCTGTCTCATTCGCACTCATCGGTAAATTGTATCTCCGTTTCATGATAAAGGTTGTGTCACTGATAAAGGTGGCGTCACTCTCTGTCTCGCTCACACTTCGTAAAATGACTCTCTCCGTCTCTATCGAACTAGAAACGGAGTTTAGCAAAGCTTTAGGTAAGCTAAAGTCATTTTAAGGAAGTATGGACATTTTGTGTAAAAACCGAGGCTATTTACAAAAAAAAATTTGACCAATTATTGAAAACGTAATCTAGCAAGTGTTACACCATTTTTGAATCCTTATTAAATGCGCCAATTTTTCATGTTACTTGCCAAACTAGCGTAGTACATTTTTTTTTCAGTACAGTCAGTTAAAGTTGGGCGAAATAGTAAATTTGAATAATTTGGTTTTGAAAAAGTTTAATTTTCTTCCAAGTAGGAGGAGTTGGCTTTGAATTTTAGGCAAAAATCTACACAAGCATTATTCAAGATTACATAATAATAAAAAAATTAGATAAATTATGGGATTTGTAGCAATTGGAGTTAAAGAACCATTACAGGGATTGATTTTTTTAGTAAATTTTTAAAGTGAACATAATTTTTTTAAAACATGAGATAGATTTTATTTCGTATTTTTCTGAGAACTGTTATAACTTGGTCTATCACCCATTTACGGCTTGACGTCGATTTCTGGGACACCCTGTATTGGCGGAGCGCTCTCTTTTTAACTGCCTCGTTGGTCTCGCGGTCGCAAGTGCGTGAGGTCCCGGGTTCGCATCACAGATATTTGGTTTTCCCTTTCAGTAGCAGCCCGGTATTTGGAAGTTGGCGGTGTGTCTAATGGGAAAACACGTTATGCAGTTGGTTCTTCTTCGCGGGCTTGTTCATCGGACTTTGCGAGTGAGGGAACAGAGAGTGCACCTGTGTTTCACAGGTTCATGTAACTTGGCAAGAGTCGTTAGATGCGCACAAGTCGTTTTTTAGGTCTCTTTGGTTACCCAACGGGACGCGGGGAACGTTTAGTACCGTTCCGAAAGCGCGATTTTTTGGTCAGTTGACACAAGGTTCGACTGGCCAATCGCGTCGCGTCCACGTTCCGTTCGCTCCATATGGTGGTTGGACAGTTCACACACTGCGAGAATTAACCTCCACTACGCCAAAACCTTGCCAAGTTACATGCCGGGAACTAAACACAATAAGTATGCATAAAAAAGGAGGAAATATACAAGGAACTCTAAAAAATTACAGAAAAAAAGCTCTTTAGATGACACTATAATTATCACCACTCGCGAGTCGCGACTAATGAAAATCGATGATGTTCATCTCAAAATAGACCTTTGTGTGAGGGACGCGTCCTTGACTTCCGAGGTCGCGTTATTTTTAACCTCGCCGATAAGATTCAGAAATAGGTGCTAATGTTTTGACAACCCTTTTTTTTACAATGACTGTAATACAACATATTATTGCAATTGACTTTGCATTGCAATTCTGAAAAACCGAGTTGTGGCGCAACTTTGGCACCTTCCTCACCGGGTCGGTGCGTTTTCGTTTCTGTGCCGTATCTGCACAGAAGTGCTGTCTCGTGTATACGCTCGGTAAAGAATCTGTACCGAAACGACTCAGTCAGCAAGGCGCCCGAGTGTGTGTTAGGATGGAGAGACCAAAACCTTCGAATGCGAAATGAGTTGAATGAGCAAAGTATAGCCCGTCTTTGAAACGTTTTTAGCGAAAATAACATTAGTATTCTTATTAATAAAACCCAGGAACGTGAATGAATTAATTCATCAAGGTAAGCCAGTTTTCCTCGTGTTTTTTTAAAGGCAATAATTTTAGTTTGTATAATTATCAAGTCGGGCTATTATTTTATTCATACCTACATTGTACATAATGTATTGTTACTGTATTACATTATTAATATTTTATTAAATACATACTGCATTTTTAAATGAAACTAGCTGTTGCCGGCGACCTCGTGCGCGTAAAAATCGTAAAAACAAAAAAAATCTGTCTGTTCCGATTAATATCCGAAACGGCTGGATCGATTTTGACGGAACTTTCACTGACAGATAGCCGATTCTATAAGGAGTAACTTAGGCTACTTTAGTTGAAATTAATAATTTGATGTATTTAAAACTAGACCACTATGTCGCATACGCATGGTCGCATGCGATTAATTGTCCACAAGCTAATTACATACATTTTAGTTACCATTATTGCATTATGTATAGTGCTCGCCTAACTTCTGGGCCGCCCTGAAGTTGGCGTTCCGATGCGTAAGGCACGAAAGGTGGCTGTTTTTGTATGAGCACTACTGCGCAGCCGTTGAAGCCAACTTCAGGGCGGCTAAGAAGTTTGGCGAGAACTATACGTAAGTACTTTTACTACGGTAGTAGTGAACTCTTGATCTAAGCCATGACCGACAAGTAGTGGTTCAGCCTACGACGCGATAGGTTTAAGAATTGCCTATGGTCATCATTCTCTGGCCTTTATCCAAATTTATTTGGGATGTCGCCGCTACAAGTCCTTTTCTTCCATAGGTACTACTCTTAAAGGTACCTAACTGAAGGCGCGAAGCAATTTATATTGCATAGATAGGCAACACCGTGCACGTATTTTGGAGTATTTAAAAAAAAAAAAAATATTTCAAGTGAAAATCGGTCGAATTACATCGCATTGCACCCATGTCAACGTACTTGCAATTTCGCTTAGAAAAATCGCTGATCGGTGTGATATAAATCGAATCGCGTCGAGCTATCGGCATTACCTACAGTGTAGGTATGGTAGGTCCTACACAATCGATTGCTCATCGCTCGCTGTTTGTCAAAAGCGCTTCATTCTAAAAAAAACGGCCAAATGCGAGTCGGACTCGCGCTCTAAGAGTTCCGTACCATTATCGAAAAAACGGCAAAAAATATCACTTTTGTTGAATGGGTCTGTTTATTTAATATTTTAGTTTATATTTTTTTTTATTGATTATAGGCTTGCGCTTGACCACTATCTCAGCTGATGGTAAGCGATGATGTGGTCGACGATGAAGCACGATTGCCTAAACCTATTCACTCTTGACTTGAAGACTCCCAGGTTGTAGCTATCAGGAAATACAGACTCCGGCAGAGAATTCCACTCCTTTGCTGTACGCATAATGAAAGTATTCCCAAAACGTTTGGTGCGTATGGGTGGGATGTCCAACATGTACCGATGACGCATCGCCGTACGTCTTGTAGTCCTATGATGGAACGGGCTAGGAGGAATTAGTTCATGCAATTCCAACGCACACTCCCCGAAATGTAACCGATAAAAAATCGACAGGCAATCGGCAACTCGGCGCCGATGTTCGAGGTTCTGGAGCCTAGATTCGACCAGTACTTCATTGCCGATGAGCCTCTTGGCCCGTCTTTCGATCGACTCAAGTGCATCCAGCTGGTACCTGGCAGATCCGTCCCAGAGATGAGAGCAGTACTCCATGCATGATCGAACTTGCGCTTGATACAAGTTTAGCAACTGTTCTGGCGTGAAGTACCGTCTCACCTTCGCGAGGATCCCCAATTTTTTGGCAGCCAGCTGAGCTTTTGCCTCAATGAACGGACCAAAATTGAGCGTCGATGTCAACGTAATGCCAAGAACCTCAAGATGGTTAGTAATCGGCACGGTCACACCTCGGAAAGAAGGAGCCGGGTGGAATTGGCTCCTTTTAGCGGAAAAAAGACACGCCTGGGTCTTAGCAGCATTGAATCTGACCAGATTGGCATCGCCCCATTCGGAGACTGCCCTCAAGGACAGATTCAAGCGCCCAACCATGGCCTACCGAAGAGACCGGATCTGAGGTCCAGTAGCGCGCGCGTCGGACACGTATCTCTCAGCAACAGTGCTATCGTCCGCATACCCAAAGGTGCCGGGTTTTAGCAAGTCATTTATGTGCAGCAAGAACAATGTTGCTGAGAGTACGGACCCCTGAGGGACCCCGGCATTAATACCCAGTAGGTCAGAAGAGCAGCCATCAATAACCACTTGAATGGACCGGTCCCTCAGGAAGTCTGCAATCCAATCGCACAGACCACTGGGCAGACCGAATGATGGAAGCTTACCAATAAGGCTTTCATGCCAGACCCTATCAAATGCCTTCGAGATGTCGAGGGAGACGGCAAGCGCTTCCCCGTGCTTCTCGATGGCCTCACTCCAGATGTGTATGGCATACGCTAGAAGATCGCCAGTTGACCGATTTTGGCGGAAGCCATATTGGCGGTCACTGAGGATGTCGTTAGCTTCTAGGTATGCCATGAGCTTGGAGTTGAGCACTCGTTCCATACTCTTGCAGAGGATGGACGTTATTGATATGGGTCTGTAGTTGGCCGGGTCAGCCCGTCTGCCCTTCTTGGGCACAGGCTGAACGATAGCTTGCTTCCAAGCATTCGGCACTTTTCCCGTCTCATACGAAAGGCGAAACAGGCGTGTCAGGATCGGAGACAGTTCAGGCGCACAGGTTCTGAGAACAATTGCCGGAATCCCGTCGGGGCCACTAGCTTTGTTCACGTCAAGGTTGCGCAGCAACCTACGAACGTCCTTTTGATGGATGCGAATGTCCGACATACTCGTCTCGTATCCATCAGGAGGAGGAGGGGGCCGCGCGTCACCAGAATCCAGACGTGAAGATTCCGCAAAAAGAGAGGCAAACAAGTTAGCTTTCTCCTCAGCGGAGTGGGCCAGTGACCCGTCGGGCCTCAGCAGTGGTGGTAGTGAGGGAGGGCAGAAGTTCGATTCAACCGACTTAGCCAGGGACCAAAACGCTTTACTACCCGCTGGGTATGAAGCAAGTTTGGTCCCAATACGGCTTATGTGGTCAAACCGAGATCGTCGCATCACCTTTTTGCAGGACTTGGCAGCGCTATTGTAGGCGCTCTTCCGCTGACCCATGTCGCTTGCTTTGCGTGCCCGACTGTCGACCCATGCCAGATACGCCTCGTGTTTAAGCGTGTTGGCGCGCTTGCACTCGTCGCCAAACCATGGCCGGTCAACGCTAGACATTGCTACGTCAGAGAACGGAATGTAGTACTCCATTCCCTGACGAAACACATCCGACACGGCGTCCGCGCACGACGAAGGATCAGCCGAAAAGAAGCAAGTAGGCTGCCAAGGATAAGATGCGAAAAAAGAACGCATCCCATCCCAATCTGCTGACTTGTACCGCCAAACCCGCCGAGCGCCTCTTGGGCTGGGATCGGTGGGGAGTGAACGGATACAGACTTCACCAGACAATGGTCGGAACTACCCAAAGGTGAAGATACCGACACCGAGTTGCGGTCTGGATCTGTTGTCAGCAGAAGGTCCAAGCAATTGGCTGTGTGCGAATCAACATCCGGCACCCTCGTTGCCTCCTGGACCAGCTGGGTGAGATTTAAAGCATGCGAAAGCTTTCTCATCTCACGCCCAGCATGATCAGTGAACTGGTACGGGAAAAGCCACTCCTGGTGGTGGGCATTGAAGTCCCCCAGTAATACTAATTGGGCGGAAGGGTACCGCTGCTGTGCCGTATCAGCCGCCTCACTAAGATACTCTGTGAGCCTGGTTGTCTCCTGATCGCCGCTGTGCGAGCGGTAGACACAGGCGTAGACAATTTTATCAAGGCCCGTGTCCACCATGGCCCACAACACAGAGAACCTAGAGTCCTCAAGGTTTCGGAGACGCCGATAACAGATGTCGTCTCGGGCGTACATGCATACACCCGCGCGTTGCTTAAATATATGATTGATTATATTTATGTTGATTATATTTATGTTATCTGTTTTTAGTATTTGTTGTTATAGCGGCAACATAAATACATCATCTATGAAAATTTCAACTGTCTAGCTATCACGCTTCTTGTGATACAGCCTGGTGACAGACAGACGGACAGACAGACAGACTGACAGACGGACCTTAGTAATAGGGTCCCGTTTTTAACCTTTGGTTACGGAACCCTAAAACCCGCCAAATCCTCTTCTGTATTGAAGAGTAATTATTGCGCAAAAATTGCTATCGTTTTGCTCTTGCAAGATACGTATTAAGCCTGCCGGAAGGTCGCTTAGCCGTCATCGTAGGCACCTTTCTAGACATTCCGTATTTACTCAGTCCACCGCCATCTTTGAACTTGTCCTTTTTTTATTCCACCAAATCCATAGTCATAATTTTGCCAACTGCTAACCTATATTTCGGCACATAAGCACGTGGTATATACAATTACGACGCAATGTATCTACCGTGTGCAAATTAACTTGCTAAACTCGTCAAGTTAGCAACTTTTCTGACGTTTATTTCTAAAAATATTCAAATTCCATGGCCATAAAGTATTTATTAGGTCACTTTTACAAATAATATTATCAGAGAAGACTTAATTTACGTAATTAAATCATTAGATCCGTGTCCGTCACGCT
The DNA here is from genome assembly GCA_947562075.1 of Orthosia gracilis. Lineage (NCBI taxonomy): Eukaryota > Metazoa > Arthropoda > Insecta > Lepidoptera > Noctuidae > Orthosia > Orthosia gracilis. The sequence continues at coordinate 12,022,351 of OX387265.1, forward strand.
CTCGTCGGTAAGTGGGTAAGCAGCATGCGAGATGCGTCGGTATGGTCGTCATAATAACAGCTTGTTCAGCCAGCATCCATATTGCGTAAGTGAATCGCAAAGATTTCCGAGAGAGAGACCGCTAACCAATCGACCAATCACATGCGAGATGAATGACACGATGTGGATTTCCGTCTGTGTGATTGGTCGATTGGATAGCGGTCAAACTCTTTGCGTTGCTGTATTCACTTACGCAATACGGTCGCAGGTCTCAGCCTTCAGTTGCAAGCGTACTCAACGCATCCAGTGATAAATACTACTCGCACTCATTAATATTTAGATGGTCCAAGCCTGTTATTTATTCAATCATTCACACATACAAGTTTTTACAGGTTGACCTAAGCTAACAAATATAGTCACAAATTGCCACACTTAGATACCTCTCTCAAAAACTGATCACACACAAATATTCGTAATCTTTGGTTGACCATTAACGGCTCTGAGCATTAGCACAAGTTATACAGAATACAATACGCTAAGTCAGCCAGAGCAAGGATGAATTATTATTATTTTATATTGCTCAATCACACCATATCATGATAGCTAAATTATAATATTATAATGAACATTGCGGTCACTCGTGTGGCAACGCTCTTAGACAGAGGGTACTTAGAAATTATAACTATTTTGGGCATTTCCATCTATGAACCCACCTGTGAAATTTGACAGACAATGTCTGGCCAAATAGCTGACAGTTCATGGTTGAAATTCTACTTAGGTTTCCGTGAAGAGTGGCGACCTTACTTATTATATTAAGACAAAAAAAAGACCTTTTGTCCTTTACAAAAAGCATAAACTGCCTTCGACAGGTAAGTAGACAAAAAAGACTTGGGCGAGTCAACATCGTCACATGCTTCACCGAGAAAAATAGAACAGCCGGTCGATTCCGTAAAAAAACTCACCGTGAAAAAAACATAGATGAAGTGAGTTATCATTCCAATTGATGCAAGGGAATGGCAGCTCTCTTCACCTCGGTGAAATTGTTACAGAACAAGTAGCACTAAAGATCTGGATTGAGAAAAACGAAGGACCACCAGCAAACGGTGCGTCTTTCTTTGAATCCGTGCGTTTTATTGTTTCCTATAAAAACTCACTAAAACCTACACTGTACTGACCTTTTTAGAATCTGCATCAGCCTTCACGTCCCTCTTGTCATCTTTAGAGTCATCGCCTACGTCATCGTCCTTGCCGTTAGCCGTTGTCGATTTTGAGTCTCCTGTTAGCAACAAAAAGAATATGTTTTACATATAGGTAGGTACTTCAATATTTTTGATAGATAAAGGGACTGTACGAAACTTTAAGAGCTTAAAAGTTCCGATTCCATACAAAACCATTCGATTACCATTAATGTATTATAATTGATTGGCGCAGAGGCTGAGCGATCGGCTGCTGCGCGTGCCTGTGTATGTCGGATTCGATTCCCGCACGGAACAAATATTTGTATGACCTACAGATAGTTGTTCCGGGTCTGGCTATTTGTGTATGAGAAATTATATGTTTGTAAACGCACCCATGATACAGGAGAAATTGCTAGTGAGAGTCATGTTTATCATGCAATGCAATTAAGAGTGCCCTAGTCGGTAATTCTTCCATACAAACGTAGTATAGCGATTACTCCCCTGTTTGATGGTGTACGTTCAAAATCAAATCACGTATGTTCAAATAAAGTGGTACCAATTTGTCTCATCATTATCTAGCCCTGTATGGAAATGAAATAAAAAAATATAACATATATTTGAGAGTTATGAGCGTCAAAGGTTCCATATTTCAACACTTATTAACATTTTAACGCATCTTTGGGCGGAAATTAATACCTACTATAAGTAGGAAAATTGCAAAACACTCCCCATACAGGGATAGATTAGTAGTTCAAAAATGCAAATAATTTTATTTTTAACAGATACATTCAGTAGTTTATTCATGATATCCATATTCCCAAAGGTCTGTTTATAAGTTTTCGCGGGTTCGTATTCGTTCTAAATCGTGTATTGTGTAATGATAAAATGGATTCGTACGCACACTAGCTTCTTACTGCTGATCACAGCGTGTATCCCTTTAGCACGAGTTGTCAGATGCGATAGCATGCATTTTAACCCCGCTAACAAGATAGTTCGTGCCGCCGACTAGTGCACCCTTAAGATTGATTTGTGTGACTCTTTACACGTCAAAAATGTGAGCAATGATAAGAACGATATCGTTCAATGACATTGCGGTAAAGTTGTAGATTTTTACTAAGCGATAATATTAATGGCGATAAGGTGACATTGCATAAGATACTCTCCATTATCGATAATTTCTGCCAAACAGGAGCTCGCAGTGGAACCATGATAGTTTGAGTAAGGACACTGTACGCGCCTTCTTTTAAAAACGAATGGCACTGAAATTTAGACAATATTGTCGCCTTGAAAGTCCAGGGCTTTCTTCATCATCGCTATTTTAATCCGAAACTAGCCAATGCTGGGCATAAGCCCATATCATATTAAATTTCTTCTGTCGTGCTTCTCGGTTCCGCGAGTACCACATCCACCAACCTGATTGCGTATCTTTTTTAACAGCACGGAGCACACTACTTCCCTTTCATTTTGGTATCTTTACAATATTCATTGAGTGTTTAACGCTGTCAAGTAGACGGACTTTTGAACATATGAAGCATGGAATGCAAGGAAACAATCCGTACCCAACTCTTTGAATTTACAAAATTAGGGTACTGGTGTTTCCCGCGAATCAGGCGATATCGGTAACAAGCAAACACGCTAATTATACCAAAATATTCAGTCATCGGACTCTAAACGCCATCCAGTCTAATTTACCTAGCTATTTATCTATATTACAAAGCTTTATTTTTCGAGGGAAAATACACTTTGTCTCATCAATTTAGAGCTCAAATTCAAACAGAGACTAAACGATTTGCCACCGTGATAAACTGTCCACGATAAACGCCATCGATTTTAATTTATTTAATACTATAATTTACGCAAACAATACTACTTGAGATAATGATGTAGCGTATATAACCGTCCTTAGAAACAGTAGTTTTATAGGCTGGGGATCGTATATTCGCACATCTTTGTGTAATTAAAGACAGAAACACACATTTGTGCCGTGGCGTGGCGCCTTCTGACGCAGTTGATTGGCTACAAACGTCGTTGTGTTATGACGTTGGCTGAAACAGAGTTGTTTGATTGGTGGATCCGCGCGCCACGCCACGACACGACACGTAAGTGTGGTTCCGCCTTTAAAGAACGCAGAGCCGAGTTGGTGCACGCGAAAATAGTGAATGGATACGAAGCTTTACATTCTTCGCCGGTTGCACGCACACAATGATAACCGTCATATACAAGGAATCTAACGGGGTAGTGGTGAACTCGGGACGCGGTGTTCCAGCGTAGGTCCAGGTAGGTAGGTTCTTTGATCCGTGGTTAATTCAATTTGGGAGACTAAAATTTTATGAATAATCGCGTTTTACCTACGTACCTAAGTTAACTACGGATCCCCAGTTAACTCAAATAATGGTTAAATATGCTAGGTTGCAAATTTCTGTAAAGCACCATTTTTTTCAGTTGTTAGCCCCACAGATGGTCAAATAAGTTGGTTAATTATTTGATAGTTTGTTAGACTAACGATTGATGAATAAAAGGGTTTTAAAGAAAGTTTAAACCGTTGGTTAGCATATTTAATAATTGGTTGAGTTAACTACGGATAAAAAAGCTGGGCCTTAAGGTTCCCCTAGTCGACGGCACGATCTATTTTGTGCGCGAGGTTAAAATGCATGCTATCTCATTCGACAAAACGTGCGAAAGAGATAGATGCTGTGATGAGCAGTAAGAAGCTAGTACGAATAAGCACTTTTGCAAATTTGTTTCGAAATGGATCATGATTAAGGACGAAAACAAGCGCGCGAAATTTTATAAATAGGCCTTTGGGAGTCTAGATATCATGAAAAAACGACTAAAAGTATATTTTTAAAATAAAATTATTTGCATTGTTGAATTACTAATCTATCCCTGTATGGGGCCTTTTGCAATTTTCCTTTTTCTTATGGTATTTATTTCCGCCCACAGATGCGTCAAAATTAGTGTTAAAATATGGAACTTTCGACGCTCATAACTTTCAAATATTATTATTTTTTACTTGTCTGTTTCCATACAGGCTATATAAAGATGAGACAAATTGATATCATTTTTTATTTTGAACGTACATCGTCAAACAGTGGAGTAATCGCCAGACTACGTTTATATGGAAGAATGATCGACTAGTGTAACCTTAAACGATTACAGCGAGCGATCCCTAGCCTAGGGTATAAATTAATGAGATAATCTCTATCATCTCACCGCTTAACCAGATGTTTAGTTATCATATTAGATGGTATCACTGTTTTAGTGTACGTAAAAATAGCTAGGTTCTTACATAGTAACAAGGTTTAAAATGCGACAAAGTGGCAGAATGGTGCGTGATTAATAAAAATAATACATAGTTCAAACGCAAAGGAAAGTTAATTTGCGTTTCAACGATGTATTATTAATTAATTATTGATTTCTTGCTTAAACCGTTCTTTGTTTGTCAAGGCAGAGATAGGATCGATAACTGCATGAAGGTCGTGTAAGTGCTCGTTCACACAGAGGTCCTGGTTATACAGGTCCGTTTTATTGTATACGTTTTTATTCGGCGCTGACGTATATAGTTGTATGAGCTAGTTCACACAATGGGGATGTGAACGCAAAGCTGAGCGCAGATGTCGCTGCCGGCGCAATGGCTGCTGTCAAATCAGTTCTGCTTTGTTTACATCACGTGTTTTTGTATCTTTTTTTGTCTTTAAACCATTCTACCATCGTTATTGATAATATGTATTGTCCCGGGAAGATTAGGGAATTGAAAGAAGATCTAAAGAAATGAGGAGCAAGGATAACTGGAAGGAAAACAGAACTTATTGAGAGGCAGATTTTTTAAAATAAAATTTTTTTCATCGGTGATCTAGAATTGGCATTTTTTTAAATTGTAACAAGTTATTTTATACTTGACTCATGGTAGGAAAACTTACAAAAAAATAAAGAACATTACTTTAATGTGTTTGTATTCTTTACGTTTTAAGTTAGAAGTTTTATATTATTTTCGGTAATCAAAGCCTTCAAGTTTCTAAAAGCCAGGCAAATTACATTCCTGCTGTAGAACTTTATCAATACGTTAATAGCTCTACTATATCGCCGAAGATTACCAAGCAACATAATCAGTTACTTTGACAGGTGCATAACTTAACCTCTCTATAGCCTTTTCTCAGTTTTTTTAGCGTTGTTTCTTTGGGCAACAAATGAACACCGAGGTTGGTAAATCCTTGTAGTACAGCACACAGAGGCATATTTCGAGAAAATTAAAATTTACTGAATGATAGGTTACAAAATGTATGGATTTGACAGCTTTCAATAGCCATAGCGACGATGCGCCACCTATCATGAAAAAATGGCAGGTCACTTCCACATTGACAGTATTTCGAACCAAGTAAAAAAAATTCGTCAGGCTCAGTCCGTTTTACAGGTCCGCTTTATCGTATAACTTTTAATTCGGCAATGGCGTAGGTATTTGTATAAGCTTGTTTACACACACAACAGTATTAAAATACTTATCCGTTTTGTTTGAATGTTGATGGTACACTGACTGGTGTGAACATTACCCCCCAGTAGCGATAGATCCGTTAAAACGGTACTGAAAATGCGATGTAAACATCACCTCCAGCAGCGACGGATCCGTTAAAAACGATCCTGGAAATATGTTTGAACACACCCTGAGACTAGAGTCCTCATTTACTAAACCACTAGCTGTTGCCCGCGACTTCGTTCGCATCAAACTGAACCGCGGAACCCTAAACCATTTTCCTAATTTAAAGTAACCTAAGTTACACCTTATAACACCAGCCATCTGGCAGTGAAGGTATCATCAAAATCGGTCCGGTATTTGTTTACTTTACAGGATAAATCTTAGCGCTGTATTAACATCTTTAACTAGCGTGTCAATGCCCTTTAGTCACCTTTGGTTCTAAAGTTACAACAAATCGATTTGACTGTGCAAACGGATCGTTGCGGTCATTGAATTACGAATGAGTGATCCATTTCTCTCATGCATAGTAGGCTACACTGACGCTAAGTATAAAATACCGTAGTGACGTAGTCGGATGTACTAAGCGTCTTGTTCAAAACTTTCTTGAAAGTCTTTCGTTGATCCTCCTAAGTGAAGCACAACTACACAAGAGCCTTACATTTTGGGTAGTGGGATCACAAACTTGCACCCGGAAATATGGGTTATTGGACGATTCGCACGAATTTAACTTGCCCGAAACGTACGAATCGACCCCTTTTAAATATATTTTTTATGTGGCGATTCCCCCGAAGTGAAATTATCGGTGTGCGAATCAGTTCAAAATTTTATAGTAGGCGATTCGCCAAAATTTTATTTTAGAGAACAAATAATAAAAAAGTACAGTCGTGCTCATCCGTCTCGGCAATAATATTAAGAATTAATCGAAGTTAATAGACATTTTACAAGAAACTACGAAAGCAATGCATTAAATAAGTAATAAGCACTTAAAACGTGGAGATATGCACGTTAGATATGATAAACAGGCGAAAAATAATAAGAAGGAGACAACAATATTCGCTACTAAAAAAATAAAAGAGAAAGCTCTATCCACTATCAGCTCATTCCGGTACCGATAAAGACGAACTTAAGTGCCAGGAGATTATAATCATAAGGAAGCTAGGCTGGAATCATGAACGGTAAAAAGAGTACCGGGCGACTTTCGATTCTGAAGTCCTAGTACTCCGTTAGTCTCTACCGCTTATGATTCTAGCCCTGCAAATACTTCTTCATGATTCTGGCCTCCTGGTGGTTTGCCTCCTGGTAGTAGTAGTTATTCTTTATCGGTAATGATTCCAACCCCGCAAAAACAAGATTCTGGCCTCCTGGTAGTTTGGGTATAAATGCTTATAATGTCAACATCTACCTTAGGAAATTATATTTTTATCATGTTATTAAATTCTCTACTGAATTTAATCAAATCTTTCATTTTGTGGAATAAAGTTGCGAAAAATATCGAGAGGTACCGTGTGTGCCATACATCAGGTGCTATTCAAACAGTTTCCGTTCAAGTGGGTGCCCAATATGGAATACGTTCTCAAATCAAAAAGTAGTTACATTAATAAAGACATTTTTGTTTAATTTGTGTCTCATTTCATTTCAATAATAATATGTGATGCTTAATACTTCTGTACTTGTGTGTACTTTGTCTTAACGGTATTGCATAAAACACAATGTGTGTGCGAATCAAGTACTACAAAATTTTGGAGTGGTCGATTCGCACACCGATAAATTAACTTCGAGCGAATCGCCACAGAAAAATTAATATTTTAAAAGTGATCGATTCGGACTTTTCGGGCGATTTAAATTCGTGCGAATCGTGCAATAACCCGGAAATATGCATGTATTTTTATTTGCTTAATAGTACACTTAATAATTCTAGTAAAAAAATGAAATAAATTAAATAATATCTTAAGGTATAAAGGCTTTAAATTAAAGTTGGTAATTAGAAAGAAAAGTTAAAATAAACTTTGACGTCAGTCTAGTACGCTCATACACTTGCTATAGAAAACGGCGTTCGCGAGAGGGACAGATATAGTTGTTTAAAATCGTTATATCTCGTTGGATCAATTTGAATTCTGTTTTCACAATTAGTATTTTTTTTTTGTATATTAATCGATTAACTGGTTAAATATCAAATATATATTTTCATTCATATTCCCTATTTCTTTTTTGACGTGTCTCATCTTCATCCAGCTCATTTCCACGTCCGCGACCGTCCGTCCCGTGAACTGTAACGGCCAGTTAGCTCAGTAAATTGCGCAGTTTATAATAACGCGTAGTTGTGTACTACCTCAACACTGAATAAATAGCTCGTTCATAACATTGTACTTACGAGAAAAGACGGAAACAAGTTGAACTTTACAATCGACGATCGACTGATTAGATTTTCTAGCCAATAGCGAACGCGGATTGGAGAAAAGTTCTAATATTATGTCGACTTGGATTCCTATATTCCGGCATGTATATGTTTGTGTATGTAGAGGATCTCATAACTTCTTCCTAGCTCTATCCTAATTTAGGTGGGGACGGAACTCCTAATTTTCTGGCGCCAGAATAATCTGTCTCGCGACCGCAAGTGACAGAGAGAGAGAGAGAGAGCGATTCAGAGATATATGGGATATGGATATACTCCGAATCTCTCTCTGAAAATCTCAAAACAAAGACAAAAAGATATGTAAGTACGACTACGTAATTCCATTCCCAAATTCTTTATCACGATTGAAATCAAAGGTCTACCAAGAGCAACTAAACGAAACAAAGTGCACTTATTGGTCGTTTCTGAGCTCCTACACGATTGGCTAATTTGCTCGCTCTGGATGCTAACTAAATCTGTCAGGATCAAAAGTAGGCGGTTAGTACTTATGATGCCGATATATTGTTATTTGCATGTGATGTGAACGAAATGTTTTATTATGAGTACGATTACGTTTCATTTTATGAGTGTACCTTGAATGTAAGTTCACGGGTTAAGAGAAAGAAGAGAATAGTCATCTAGACCGACAAAACAAGTGTTGTTGATTTGGGTCCCAATAGAAGGTAAAGAATTTCCTGTTAACTGATTTATTTGGCCTGCATTATCCCACAGCTGGGCAAACGCCTCCGCAAATCCCACTAGGTATTCTTACACGTCATAAACTACGCAAAATTAGCAGCAGACATAACTTTAAATAATTTTGGTCTAAACCGGTATGCATAAAAATCTGGCCGGAATAATCACAAGACTGATTTTAGAAGACCTCTGATTTGCAAACGTCGTTACAGTCAAGGAGGTCAACATAATTTGTGGGCGATTATGACTCAGACTTATCCACCCAGCCTGAATCCGTAATTACAAATATCATCGGCTAGTAGAACAGCGTAGTATTTATAATACTACCGGGTACCGGTTTCAACATTATCAAATCTTTACATTTTTAAAGTGAGAAAAGTATTCACTGGCAACTTCGCAGACAGAATTCTTGTATTGGCGTCTTAAGGTTACAATAGTCGATCATTCTTCCATACAAACGTAGTCTGGCTATTACTCCACTGTTTGACGATATACGTTCAAAATTAAAAATTATATCAATTTCTCTCATCATTATCTACGAGGGTCATTCAATAAATACTTAGCCTACAAAAAGTAAACGAAAATTTTGGAAAAGTGGCAATTTATTTTTCAACATAGTCTCCTTTTAGTTCGATACACTTAGCCCAGCGATGCTCCAACTTTTTTAACCCGTCGGAAAAATAATTTTTGTCAAACTCTGCAAAATAGGCCTCCGTGGCGGCGATGACCTCCTCATTCGTTCCATATCTGTTCCCGGCGAGTGATTTTTTCAGATCAGGAAACAGAAAGAAGTCACAAGGGGCCAAATCTGGAGAATACGGTGGATGGGGCAGCCATTCGTAGCGTAATTCGACCAATTTGGCCATGGCAGCGGCACACGTGTGAACCGGTGCGTTGTCGTGGTGAAACAGCACTTTTTTCTTCGCCAGGTGGGGTCGATTTTTCTTTAATTCGGCGTCGAACCGGCCCAATAAATCGGCATAGTAAAGCCCTGTAATTGTTTTACCCTTCTCGAGGTAATCGATGTAGATCACACCTTGTGAATCCCAGAAAACGGTGGCCATAACTTTTCCGGCCGATTTTACAGTTTTCGCCTTCTTTGGAGCACGTTCCCTGGTCTGGATCCATTGTTTTGATTGCTCCTTGGTCTCTGGTGTGTACCAGTGGATCCAGGTTTCATCGAAGGTTACAAAACGACGCAAAAACTCCGCTGGATTCCGCTTAAACAGCGCAAAACACGTCTCCGATGTGGTCTCACGGTTGCGCTTGTTTTCTGGTGTGAGTAAACGCGGCACCCATCGCGCCGACAGCTTTCTCATGCCGAGTTCCTCGTGAAGAATATGATGCATTGTTCCTTCTGAAATGCCTACAGTCTCAGCTAGCTCCCGAACCTTCAATCGGCGATCTGCCAATACGAAATCATGGATTTTTTTAATGTTTTCCTCCGTAGCAGCTGTTTTCGGTGCACCTGGACGTGGTTCATCAAAAACCGACGTACGGCCACGTGCAAACTCGTTGAACCAATTCTTGACAGTGGCCATCGATGGAGAAGAGTCACCGTACACAGCATCCAAGCGCTCTTTGATTTCGATGCGCGTTTTCCCTTCCAAAAATAGGAATCGAATCACCGAACGATATTGCTCTTTTTCCATTTTTGTAAAACCGATCGACACGTTCGCTTCCATAAGTTGTCAAATTAAAACAAATGAAGGGATTGGAATGAAAATTTGAAAAAAGAATTAAAAAAGAATGTGCTACACTGTGGTAAAACTCTTTTGAAACTACAGCGCCCTCAGGCGATGAGGCTAGGTACTTATTGAATGCACCTCGTAGCTCTGTTTGGAAACAAAAAAGTAAAAATATAAAATATTTGAAAGTTATGAGCGTCGAAAGTTCCATATTTCAACACTAATTTTAACGCACCTTTGGGCGGAAATTAATAACATAAGAAGAAAGAAAATTGTAAAACTGCCTCCATACAGGGATAGATTAGTAATTCAACAATGCAAATATTTTTAATTTGAAAATATACATTTAGTCGTTTTTCATGATATCTAGACTCCCAAAGATCTGTTTATAAAATTTCGCGCGCTCGTTTTCTTCCTAAATCATCATCCATTTCGATACAAATTTGCTAAAGTGCTAATAGTACGTGAACTAGCGTCTCACTGCTCATCACAGCATCTATCTCTTTCGCTAGTGTTGTTGGATGAGATTGCATGCATTTTAACCTCGCGCACAAAATAGTTCGTGCCGTCGCGCGTCGACTAGGGGAACCTTAATGTTGCGGAAAGGTTGAAATTCTTGCATGACTTTCTTCTAGCATGGCAGCTCTTCAGTGTGCGTTTGGATCTAATAATACTGTCCTAACAGTGTTGGTATAATTCACACCTACATCTTGCATGCAACTTTAAGTACATTCTTTGAATCTTTGATTGAGGTACTGGCAAAGTTTACATTTATCCGTTGCACTATTCAAATCAACAACAATCTATGTTCACTGCTTTATTTAATTACTTGTCAGTTGATTAAATAAGTTATTACCCCAGTCTGCATAACACTTCACCCTTCGCGCAGAATAAAAAAAACCGTCTAGGAGAGCGGCCAATACTCAACAGGTTTACATTGCGCGGGAAAGCCATGTTTAATTCATTAAATAACATACAGACACGTTAGGAATTCAAATAGTACTGCCTAGATTTATTAAAACCAGTTTCAGGAGAAGCCAAGTTCCTTTTCACTGACGAATACTCGTATCTTTAAGGCTTTTTGTGTTTAGGGCAGAACTAATTGGCACAAGTATTGATAATTTATTTTTGGGCTTACTAGCCATACAATATACTAAATACTTGTTTAATTTGTGTCAAATAGTTACATAACAAAAACAGGTGGTGTACGCGCACAAGCGACGCCATTCAAGCCTCTGTAAGTGCTATGCACGGAAATCGATAATGTTGAGTGACATGGTTGCAAGTTTACTAGCAACGCTTTTGGGTTATTATTCAGTTTCTATTTGGTTATCAACGCTCGTTTCATGGGTATGTAGTCGCTCATTTGTAGTCGTTTTGAAGTAAAACATGGATTTTTGTGTCAGTTTTGGCAATAGAGTAATAGGTATTGGGCAAAAATACAACCAGTCTTTACACCAGATATGTTGTTTCTTGCATCCTAATCAAATCCCAAATGAACAGGAATATCAATTAGAATGTACTTATAGAGTGGTGAATTATTAACCAGTCACGTAATCGGAGCAATTAAATATCTTAAGCTCTCTGCAGAACGGATCTTCAGGATGGCATCAGGATGAAACGGAGCTTCATCCCTTCGGTTTACTGTCCGTTTCTGTGGCAAATAAAAAAGGGCGATAGGCGCGCTTTGTCTTCAACATTCAATTGTTATGTTATATTTGCTGATATTTTTTGGATGTTTTTGACTGATTTGTCTATTTTAGGGTTCCTTAGACAACAAGAATCTTTATACAGTTTCACCCTGTCCGTCTGTCCGCAGCTTAGCTCAGAGACTCTTAGTACTAGAAAACTATAATTTGGCATGGGTATACATATTAATCACGCCGACAAAGAGCAATTTTTTTTTTTTGCCTACTGTACACGTAGTTGGAATGTTTTTGTCTCGTCTATCCCATGGTGTGGGGTGTCGCTGGATAGGCCATTCAAAAATATTACGGGTCTGTGAATACCATTTTTCAATTCAGAGATCAGTTTGCGTAAAATTAAGCTTAAATTGCTATTTTTTGTTAGTCAAGTGTCCTGCCTGCTAAATGTCTAAGTGAAAAAAATCACGGCAGTAGTATGCAGTAGTATCATGGCCAAGTGATTAATCAGTGCACATAATTCCCAGGCATTATAAATCAATTCAAGTCAAATCGGGCAATGTAATGAATACTGATTTAAACTCCTATATTAATCACATTTTCTGGTCATTATGAACTTTGCTTCGAAACGGATAGGCAATTCTATAATTATGGTCAATGAATTAGTCCAAAAGCTAGCAAAGCGACCTCGGGAGATTCGGGCACTCCGACTCGGATAGGTTAGGTTCGAAGGAGATGACGTCACCTCCTTAATGTTAGGTTCCTTTAGACCCTGCAGAGAAAAAGGCGCCCCGCGCAGCGGCTATGTCGATTTTCTTGCTTAAAATAGTAATCGTACTTGCCAAAAAACGAAGAAACAAAACAAGAACACCGACTTCCGAAATAGAAGTTATTTTTCACTTTGTAGTGTTATTATTTGGAAGTCGGTTGTATTTCTTTTTTCTATATTTTTTTAATCAAAGTGTACTTTGATTATAGATTCTTGAAGAAATCTGCTGGACGGGAGGCAATACATACTTCAAAGGCATTTCGTACTGCCTCTCGGGTATTGAATTTTTATCCTGCCAAGAAGTTATCCAAAATCTGGGAAATGTAGAAATCTGTAGGCGCAATGTCTGGTGAGTACAGTGGATGATGGAGAGTTTCCAATCCCAGCTCTTGTAACTAGGAGACCTTCTGCTGAGCGGTATGAGGCCGCGCGTTGTCGTACAGGAGTAGCGGAGACGAGCGATTAACCAAACCTGATTGGAGACGTGCGATCTTCTCCATCAATGCTCATCCCGTTTGGTAAGACGCTGTGATGAATTACGCCGGCCCTAGACACCAAACAGTGATCACCACTTTTCTAGGGATAAGTTTTCGTTTAGGACATTGTTTAGGTGCTGAACCAGGATAGAACCAACTTGATGAGCGCTTGCGATTGTCAAACAGAATTCATTTTCCATCGCAGGTAACAATGCGGTTCAAAATTCATCCGTTTGTGTGCCGTTTCAGTAGTGCAAGGCACGTCTCGAGTCTCGACGAGTACTTCGCGCTGTCGATCATTGGTTCGTGGGGCACCCATTTTTCCATAATGTACTATGCCATTTGTCAAGCTTTTTTTCATAGGTAAAGACCCACGAAAAAAAATCTCAAAGAGTTAACAGACTATGATGAAGCAAATACTTATAAATAAATAGTACCATCGAACTGATATGACGATGAAGCCGGAAGGTAGGTACTGGAATATCGAAATAAAATAAGGTAACCTAGTCGTGTTTGGGCTTATTGAAATAGTCATGAGGTGTACTTTGGCTATAAATGATTTTCATGGTAATTGGAGGTACCGACCAAAACTAAAAAGATAAATAAAAAAAAAAACATAAAAATTCTTTCTTTGAAAAATAACTTTCTTTTCCGAAGTCGGTGTCGACATACGGAAAAAATAGGTACAAAAGACAATTTTTTGAAATTCGGTTTGATTTTTTTGTTAAAATGTTTTTCTTCGATGGCTTCAGTGAAATGTAGAAGAGCAGTCAACTACCTGTAGATTGTTTTTAAAATGCCGTTATAAAGTTAGGTGACGACGCTTGGGGTAGGCATATGCCCAGCATTGGACGTTTGTTTGGCTAAAATAATAACTTTTTACGTCGCCGATAAAATATACACTTTTTGATTTATTTAGTTAATTTTTGTTTTCAGTCTTATAAACTACACTTAGGTACTTTACGGTGCTCCATGGGTTAAATGTGAAGTAAGATACTGTGATGCGCCGTACAATAACAATAATGATAACGACGAATAAACAAACGAATTATTGACAAAAAATATGGCATTGATAATGATAGATTTTTTCGTGTTAGAGAAACTTACTTAATGTTGCGTGTGAGTCTTATCTTTCTTCTTGAAATTAAAGTTGATCCAATTTTAAAAATAGTTTTAAGAAGAGTTTTTTGCACGATCTTTAGTATGTCATTATTAAGGGCCGATTTCACCAATGATACTAATCGCGATTAGTTCAACTAAACTCAGTTTACGCAAATACAGCGTTCTGATTGGTAGTTTCTCAGCGGTCTCAACCAATCAGAACGTTGTATAGGCGTAAACTGAGTTTAGTTGAACTAATCGCGATTCATAATAATTGGTGAAATCGGCCCTTAGTTGCAGTGACATGATCGATCGACAATAAATAATTTTGAGTGAATCAGTTGTATGGTAAAATTGCGAATGTATATATTATAGGATTATTTGAGTATATTTAAGTAATAGTATGTGGAGATTGTGGAGTATTTGTTTAAGTAAAATGTGATGACCTACAAATCTTTTGCACGTTAACTTCGATTGACTAATAAAGTATTCAGTCAGTAAAACTAAGAAACAGAAATTTCAAATAATTTTATTTTTCTAAGGTACCTAATTAGATTTTTTCGGTAGTCAACTCTAAAAAGTCCACTGCCGTCATTGCCGCGGGATTTTTAAGAACTAATTTTCACAAAGTTAACAAGCAAAAGACGAGAAAATCAGCCCCAAAAGGTTAGTTGCCATGTAGATGAACTCCGACTTGTGAAAAAATTTACCAGACTAGGGTACCAGTGGACTGGTGCAAGAACCTGACCTTCTTTATTAGGTGGCTTATCCTCGTCTCTGGTGTCTGGTTGATCTACATCAGCGTTACCTTGGGTTGGGGCAGGGTCCACAGATGCCTGCGACTCACCCTTTGAGTCCTGGGAGGACTCATCTTCTGTTGTATGGCCGTCGCCTGTCCCTGACTTCTTGTCTTCATCCTGCACAAAAATATGATGAATTTCTTATAGATTTCTTGTAAGTTTTAGATCTAAATTTAATACAATTTGGAAATATGTACTCATTTTTTTAATGTAAAATCATTAGTCAAATTAAAATACATATTTTAATTCAATATTTCTTATTTCTACATGTTGTGGATCAAATGGATTGCATTTTATAATAAATTGCCGGTCATTTCTACTACAAACATAAATATACCTGTTATTTATATCTACCTAGTAACAAATTGGATGTATCACTTAGTGTCCGAGTGTACAGCAATTTAGATTATCTAAAATAACTATAATGCAGTCAGTTACTGAGTTAAATAAAACCTGAATTAGTCATATTCAATAACACAAATAAGCAACACTTCTAAATACATTTTTACAAATTGACAGTCAAAACTAAAACACTTAAGACACATCACACAACCATCGCATCTTTTGTTTTGCCAAAAGTGTGATAAACTTGTCAGAGCAAAACAAGCAAAGGAAAACCAAGTATTTATACTACATTTTCATAGTAGGAAGGCTTTGTATGTAAGCAAGATTTCAATACATTCATGCAAAATAAGGCTGTTCTACTGACAAAACTAATTAATTCCAAGATAATGAAACAATTTAGGTTCTGTACCGATAGTGAAACTAAATGAACATTTTGCAAAATCAATGAATACAATGTGACAATTTTGACTGTTAACAAGTGCAACATGTATTGTTTCTAAAAATGTCAACACACTAAATTCAAAATTAAAAAATTGCATCCATGCATTGCAAAATCTGCATGTTGAACACCATTCTATTGGTGAAGTCGGCGTCACTTCCGCGCGCCATCACTCAATTATTAACCTTATGTCAATAGACGCAAGTCGCAAATTTCAATGCTTCTCTTCTAGCACTATAGTAAGACGTATACAGCTGTGTACATACAATATCTATGTATGGATTAGTAGTACCATTTTAAGGGATATTTTACATCTCTCCAGAAAAATCTATTGCACATTTCAAGAAATTTAAGATATTCTAATAGCGTTCGCGCCATAAACGTATATTATCACAAAAAATGTGCCGGAAAAAAAACTAAAGAGGTCAGTAATAAAGGCCCCCGAAAGGATACTTATGTTTTATTTACATCGCCGGCCGAGTTCCGAGCGTAAATAATGAGTCGCGAGGCCGCGACTCAGTGGAACAACAACATATCACGCTGCCTCTAAAATTGAATAATCGCAAGAAACCAAATATCAAGGTCATGCGGATTTCATATCAATGTCATATAACATCGTGCACATTAACAAAGGCCCTGCAACGAAATGCAAAGGGGCGGGGGTGGCCAAAATATGCGAAATCCTGAAAAATACCCTATTAGAATCAGTTTCGATAACTGATCAAGATGGCATTCACAGTTTTTATTGCGAAATATTGACTCGTATCACAACCCTCCGTGGCGTAGTTCCCGCTTTTAGCGGGAAGCAATCTTTCTGTCAGCCATGTTGAGACGCAGGCAAACATTAGTGATATAACACGGAAATAACACCACTACACAACTTAAATCGATCTTATTAGACGCGCACTATTACAAAGAAAATTAATACAAAGACATATTTCACAACTATACCTGATTGTCACTGATTTTCGCTTTATCGGTATCACCCGACATTTTTCCTACGAAGAAATTGAAAGCGAATTCCAAGCGTCTTCAAACACCGGACAACACAAATGCACGCACCCATAACATAGAAAAAAAAGTTAGTACGTTTTGTTATTTTCGGTGCATCGACCTTTTCCTACGTCTAAAAACCTGAAAAATGTTGCATTTCTACTTGATTGTGCTAAATATGGGCAAGTTACAATTATTTTCTGTTTTATAGAGATCTAATAAATGCAGATTTAGCTTCAATATTCAATGGATTTTGGTTTGAGTATTTCAACAAGTTAGTAATACGAAATAATTAATCTGATCCGATAGTACTAATTTATTCAAGCCCACGGTCCAATAAAATTGTACCTACATATTATTCTTAAACTGATACTGTTTTAGGTATAATAGTGTAATAGTATAAATACACCAATAAATTATGTTTTAAAACAGAAAAATTCATGAATTTGTTTAAAAAATGAAAATTTTAACTTTAGCGGTGTGTAGTTAAAGCTACAAATAATAAAAGATTTAACTAAAAAAATTTTGTTTTTTTTCATTTGAAGATTAAAATAACTTTTAATTTTTGTGTTTTAGTTTAAATATTATTTATAAATCCTCTTTTTGATCAAGTTTAAGCAAAATTGTAATAACTAAACGCATTTTCATTTTCAACCAAAGACAATAATTTTGACTTTTCTAAAAACTCAAATGAATTATTTCTAATGAAAAATAGCACAACCGTTGTTCTATTTTAGCTCATTATGTTACAGTTATATTTGGGAACTCATTTGATCATTCAAGTTGGTAGATAAATACATAAATACAAAAAGAAATAAAATTGGTAAGCGACATTTAAAACATCTCTCATTTTGTCTATGGCCCGCGTCTTTCTCGCAACGAACTTGCGTTGCGAGAGAAACCTTTCATAAAGTTTTTGGGTCATTTTGATCCTTTTTAATGGCTGCGGTATTACGCGGTTGAATGTGAAATTGGGTTCAAATATGAGTGATTATTCTTCTATGGCTACGCTTCAAAACAATAGCCAAACGGCGGGATTTGCGGCTGCTGTACAACGTGCTAGATTGGTAAGCGCATCTTCTCTTTACAAAAATCGCGTCTATTGACATTTGCGCGTTATTTACCGTAAAAACTTTATGTTTATACCTTCAACGTGGAAATTATCATTCATTGGTGGTAGTTTTTATTCTAACCCGCCCTTTTCCCATCGTAATTTTGATGTTCCATGAAGAATTATTGGTAAGATGCTTTTACCTAACCTACTTATTGATTGCAATTATTCGTGATGATAAATGAGTTCTATTAGCAAATACAATGCAGCTGTTGAGTTTCGCTGTTTGCCCTTGCGGCTCAGATGATTTTGGCTGGCGAATACGGCAGGCAGTTTTGTCGCGGCGATACTGCGTTGTGGCATATTATAGGCGCGAATTATGCACCAAACAACAAACTCAGTTCTGTGCAAGTTTTAAGTGGTTTAGGAAATAAGCTTTGGTGAGTGCAATGCCACAATATCAATGTTAAATCTAAAACCTAATCTTAAAATGTTGTCTTATTGTAGTTTGGATCAATACAAGGTGTAGCAACAAAGAAAAATCTATAATGTAACTTATCTCACTATGAAAATTATCAATATTTATATATTTTATGTTCTTGAGTGTGAATATTATCCATACCAAAATCAAATATAATGACCACATGGTAATAATGTTTATAAATATTGTCTGAGAGTCTTCTTAGGGGCGGGTCATCAAGTCATGGCAGGTCAATGACCGCAAAGGACTTAATCAAAAATAATTTCATTGATAAATATTATTGTGGAACATGGGCTTTCTCACTTTTTGGAGGGAAATTTGATAAAATTAACAATTGTCTTGACCTTGACAGTTAATTACTTTCATAAATTGCAAGCATCTTTAACTTCATTATCTTCCTGTAGCAGCTCATATGACATTGATAAATGTTTAGTAATTAGTAAGTTACCATTTCACTGAAAATAGTGGTGTTTGTTAGTTATCAATCAAGGGTCAATTATTCAAATTAGGCTGAGAGCCCGCACTTTTTGAAGTCAAAGTTCTGTTCAAAGAAAGTCCCTTAAAATGCCCACTCGTCACCACTTCATAGTGATTTAGCTGGGAAAAGGAAGTGGTACAACAAACTCCCCAGCATCACATAGCTCAAACACATCACATAAACATGAATCTATAATATGTATAGTAAACAAAGTAAATAACACAACACATGAAAATAATAGTAATAGGTACATTATAGAAATCATTAGATTGAATTAATTACCACATGTTAGCGAGGACTCTTCATTATACCATGTTAAACAGACAAACTCAAACTTATGAAAGTAAAACAAACTAAATAAGCCTCGTAAGTTAAAAGGGTTTGCCTGTTATATTGTTAGAGGTTAAAATAAAAAAAATATATATATAATAAAGTATATGTTTCATCCCTGTAGTATTTTTTCTAGGGATAATTTCAACTATGTCTTAATCATGAACATGATGTTTCATCTAAATCTGCCAGCCAGCCTGAGATTTATTGAAATCCAAATATCCAGATTTTTAAATTAATAATATTCACAGAAAAACATAACTATAAATAATATCCACAGTCATATAACGCCACAGATAAACCACAACACCAACAATTGCAGAGAGAATTTGCTTATGATCTAACCACAGATTGCAAATATTGAAAACATAGTAATTTTTGTTGAAATGCAAGCTTGATGAGCCTTTAATTAAAAAAAAAAGCTATTAACCATGAAAGTGTGATCAGCTTCTTTGCAAGTTTATGATCACTAACTAATGGCATAATTATTATTATATTTACTGATAGCAGTGTTGATAATGACTCACACCATTAGTTTACAAATACTTTTGTAGATAAAACTTCTGGTTTCTCATAATTAAGGGCCATTTCTATTAATATTTGAGTAGTTTATCTTTGCAATCATAGACTTTGAATGGTGAATACTGTTTTTTTTTAAATAAAATTATGATATAGTGTTTGTTCTGAGCCTAATTTGAATAAATAGGATATTATCGTTTTTTTTTTGTTTTTGTTTAACATAAATAAATTATTTCTTAATTTTGCTAAGTTATGGTGTGAACGTAATTAAAAGTGATTGTCATAACTCAAAATGGAGACGGACAATAAATATTTAAAAAAAGTTGTAAAAAGGTTTCATTCATCAATGTTCACTACAGGTTGCTGCTAAGCTCGAAGGAGGTGGAAGTAAGAGGTCATTGGAGGAGGGTCCGGAACCGAATGCGAAGAAACTAGCTTCTGTGGAAGTACCTTATCAACCACCTCAACCACAAATGAGGTAAGTAACGAGTTTTTGTGATACAATGCAAAAAGACCATGCTCCTTATCAACCACTGCAAGCACAATTGAGATAAGTAACGAGTTTTTGGGCGCACGGTTGGCGCAGTGGTTGAGCGATTGCGTGTCGCGTGTTCGATTCCCGCACGGAACAAATATTTATATGACCTACAGATAGTTGTTCCGGCTCTGGGTGTTGTGTATGTAAGTTTATATGTTTGTTAACACACCCACGATACAGGACGATATTTCGTGAGGGGCAACATTTTAATTAAAAAAAAAAAAGACCATGCTCTGAGTCTGTCATTCACAGTCCTGAAGATAGTGCATCTTTAGGACCTGGACTATGGCTATCGTCATATCATGGCAAATTTTAAAAAGGAGAAGTACTGTTTTACTAGTTTTGAAACTTTTTAACAAAAAAATTAAACCTACTACCAAAAAAAAACACTAAAACGCGAAAAAAAAAACTACCTATTGTTTTTCGTTATTCGATACCGACTTTGGAAAATAAAAATATTTTTCGCTTTGTAGTGTTTTTTTGGAAGTCTGTTAATTTTTTTTTTTTTTGTTAGAATGTTCATATTTTTCTCTTTTATTTTTGATACATCTCATGACAATGCCAAGAAACCGAAATACGATCAGAGTAAATAGTTTCATTGCCGAGTTCCACTGCCTACCTTTCGGCAACATCATCAGATCAGTTCGATAGTACCATTTTTAACCGACTTACCAAAGTACAAAAGAGGAGGTTCTATGTTCGACTTCATGTTTGTTATCAGTACCATTTATTTTTTATAAGTGTTCTCTTCATCTTAGTCGGTTAACTATTCGAGATATCTTATACCCGTGCGTGACATATCATTAAGGAGTTCCAGTGGCCATCTATGGTCTTCTTCATTAGTTCCACTTCTCAAAATGATACATTCTGAGTGCAAATGTTGAAGTTGTTTGCAGTGTTAAAGAAAATACCAAAATCGCTTGCCTATAATATTTGAGGAGTTCCTTAAATTTTAAGGATTCTTATTTGGTGACAATCGGATCACCTCGGGATTTTACCCTTTCAAACATAAAAATATTTTTCTATATTGGTACAATTAGCAGAGTAACAAACACACAAACAGAAAAATAACATACAGTTGAATTGAGAACCTCCTCCTTCTTGAAGTCGGTTGAAAATAAAATATCAATGAGTCTCAAATTAAACACAAGTTATGTGATGTGATTCATCATCGTCATCATGTCTTGTCCACTGCTGGACATAGCCCTCCCCCAGGCTTCGCCATATTGACCGATCCCTTGCATCTCGCATCCAGCGCCTTCCCGCAACCTTAACCAGGTCATCGGTCCACCTAATGGGAGGCCTTCCAACGTATTCCATCCGGTTCGCGGTCGCCATTCCAAAACTTCGGCCCCATCGGCCATCCGTTCTGCCAGCCATGTGCCCTGCCCACTGCCACTTAAATTTAGCAATTCTTCGGGCTATGTCGGTAACTGACATAGCCCGAAGCGGTTTGACTGTGATGTGATTGGCTGTTGAAAATTTATTTAACCAATCACAGTAGACATTTGGTTATTTTACACATTATTATTGTAATAATTTTCGTTTGATAGTTTTTAAGGTTCCTTAGTCAACAAGGAACCCTTATAGTTTCGGCATGTCCTCTGTCTGTCCTTCCGCAGCTTAGCTCAGAGACTCTTAATACTAGAAAGCTATAATTTGGAATGAATATACATATTAATCACGCCGACAAGTGGTAAATTGAAATCATTTTTTTTTCCCTCCTGAACACGGAATTTGTTTTTGATTAGTTTTGTCCCTACGTCAGAGCAATGTTCGGTGCTTTCATTGTATAAAAACGTTAGTAATGTTACCTATTTATTTTGGTGAATGTAGCTGTTTATACGGAACCCTCTGTACTCTGTGCGCAAGTCAGACTCGCACTATTACAGGATTTTTAAATTTACTATCAGTGAAAAAATCTTAATGTAGTTTTCAATTAAAGAATATGGGACACAATTGTGAATGCAATGGAATGCTATAAATGAATATGAATACAATGTACTACAGTCAGCAAAGCAAGTAGATGATGACTACACAGTTTCAAAAGTATTAATGAAAACCGTATTAATTTAAATCTTTTGTTGCAACTTATGGAAGAATTAAAAAAAAGAAAACTCATATTAAAATTTTCAGTGTCATTTTTTCAGGAAAAACATTTAGATAACTTGATATCTGATTTCGCCATGTTTTGTAACAAGCATTTTCTAAGTATTTTGCTGACTTATTTTCTTAAGAAATTGATAACTGCCGACCTGGCAATTTCGTAGAAATTTTCCATACAATATTTCGTTTTGTCATCTATTTTTAACGAATATTAGGTATTCTCTTTTAAAATCTTTTTTTTCTTCCGCCCTCCAATTATTTCGCAAGTCGCGTTTGTCAACACGACTCGTGTCTCGTGACACTTACACGAAATACACGTGCTTTCAGTGTGCTTTTTCCCGAGTTTTTCAACGCCCTCGACCGTGATAACGTAAACGATCTCTTATATGTTAATTTGTATACAAAAAAAGGGGTTTCTCCTTACTGTCACCAGACGGCGCTTATCCAGTTTCAATACAAATTGATCTTTACGTTAACGCGAATGAGCGTGATTAAAAACTCACACACAGCCCACCGACCGTATGTTTAATTCGCGGGTCATATCGCGTCAATGAACTTGTCATTAACACTCTTAAGTAAACATTTGGTGCTATGGTGCCTAGACATGCAAATAAAAACATTATGAAATAGGGTTTATAAAGATTATTTGTAAAGATGTTTATTTGTATGCCATGTATTTTCAAAGAGATGTACTGTATTGGAACATACTGCAGCTAAGGCAAGGGTGCAGTTCTTATACAGTTATTCAATTCCAACTATGCAAAACCTGCCGCCAAACTGCAACTTCGTAAATGGCGTTTACGTTTGACCCATGTACATTTACATTTACATGTACATTTGTACATTACCCAGTGATACCAACCCACAAATAGATGACAAAAACTGATGTTACCCAGACATATCATCTAATTTCGATTGAGACTTGGTACGTACGTATTTTTCTCGCCAAACTTCTGGGCCGCCCTGAAGTTGGCTTTCCGATGCACAAGGCACGAAACGGTGCTGTTTTTGTAATAGATTTATTACTGCGCAGCCATTGTAGCCAATTAATGGCGGCCAAGAAGTTTGGCGAGGACTATACTCTTGCACATAAATTAATTTTTAACGACAAGCTCCCTTCAATCATGACATCCACGTTTTTTGAAACGAAGTTCCTTTACGCGATTTGCGGTAGGTGTGATTCGGGAGAAAATTTACGGTCATGTGATTGCTTTATTACATTCGGAGTTAAAAAAAATGCATGAGGAACTTCGTTTCTGACGGGGGTCACCAAACCGCACGCGTTTTTTTTTATATAACTTAAATCCTTTGGCTGTTCTTAGTGCACCAAGTGCCGCCCCGGCCGTGAGCCGTGCCGCCGCGCCAGCTGCCGCTGCGGCGCCGCCCCCACCGCCCAGCGCGCCCTCCGGCCTCATGCCTGACCAGACGCTCAACGAGTACATCCGGGTCCCCGACAAGATGGTTGGACTTAGTAAGTATATCGACGCTACTACTCTCTGCTATAAAAAAAGGGAAGAAGCATAAACCTCACAACACTAAATTAAAACAGAAAATGGTCTCAGTCAGCTTTTTAACGTTGCCACAGTTGGGACATACGCCTTCTCTCTGGGAGAGAATGGGCCTTAATTCACCACGCGGGCCCGGTCCGGGCTGGTGGATGTCACATGCACAGGTCACATGTCTTCGAAATTTTTGGTTTCTTACAATGTTTTCCTTCACTATTTTTTGAACAGTGGCGATGACATAATTTTCACAAAGTAAAGTGCCTATCTGGGTTCGAATTTACGGTCTACGATACGTAAGAGTCTTACCACTCGAAAGCCGTTACACTGCGCCACCACTGCTTTTTCATAGCACTCTGCCTTAACTGGTGAACAAATCCAGCACCTATTCAGCAGTCATTCTAATGACCACTACGCAAACTTGTACATAAATAAGTTAATATTAAACAATTAACCACACTCTTTCCCCACAGTAATAGGCCGCGGTGGAGAGCAAATCACCCGCCTGCAAGCAGAATCCGGCTGCAAGATACAAATGGCGCCCGACTCCGGCGGCCAGCCCGACAGACTATGCACCCTCACTGGATCGCGCGAGGCTATCTCCAGGGCCAAGTAAGGACAGTTTTGATACCGGCAATGCGACAAACAACCAAAGAGTTTAATGGTGAAAACGTGTGTCAAAGGAGGCCTTATTACATACTGCAACGAAACAAAAGTCGAACAATTTTCATACAATTATGTGCCGAGCACCACATACCATAGCTGCCTTAATACCCTGGCTTCATCTTGGAGAGTTGATGGCGAACTAACTTCAGTCATGCCAGAATTCAGCTACGAGATTGGCTCCGCCAATGGCCACTATCATTGTACCAAATTCAAAAAATGTAACTAAACTTTTTCTTCAAATCCTACCCTTTTCCTTAGCACACACAAGAAACCAAGGTACATGTCGTAGTTTTTGTGTATCGAACTCATCTACTGTTTTGTCTGTTCACTGTTATTATAAGTAATCTATCGTAGCAGTAGTAAAAACGTTAGGCATTTCCTAAGACCACCACCACAAACTCGGAGGCCGTTCGTCCTGCGCCTGATGTCTATGGTTGTGTCGAATTGCCCATATGATTATACACCAGTTTTTACGCATACAGATATGCACCATAATAACTCCCCATGTCCATGGCTAGTCTCTGCAGAGGATGGCCACTATGAAAAATTTACTCATTGATGACGTCATCGACGTTGCAATCTCGCAACGTCTCTATTTGTATCGACCCTGTTGTGGGTGTTATAGGTAAAATAACTGTGAACGTTTTTATCGCTTTCTGACGTAGGGAGCTCGTGAACCAGATAGTGAACCACCGCGGGCGGGAGAATGCCCCTCAGCACCCCGATGGCCCGGGGGGCGGCAACGGCGGTGGAGGCGGCGGTGGCATGCCCCCCATGGCCAGGGGCGGAGGCGGAGGTGGCGGATCCATCACGGTATGTACCACTCTACTCTAACATGTACTAACAAACGGTAAAGGGAAACTATTGCTGTACAGTCTTCATCACTATACTTCACCAATATGTGGTTTCGAACGAAGATAAAAACTTGAAGACTAGTCCTCGTACCTTAAAACCGCGGGAACGCGATGATACTCGAAACACAGTATTTAGAAATCCTATGTCAAAAGATTCGTAGTGACTGACGTTGGTCAGAAACAGGAACGACCTTAATTATGTTTTTTGCGTTTTGGTAGAGGCCTATACTCAGCCCAGTCAACTTGATGAAAATATTATTTAAAATAGCTCAGAAATACTTTACAAGTCGGAAAAATGAGAACAACTAGATTTTTTCAAGATTATAATATGTAAGTTTTTGAGCAAGTAATTGCATATTATAACACCTCTCGGCGGTAAAACGCGTAATTTATGTTTGTATAGTACATTTGTCACGACTTCGCATCCAATCTGTTGGGTCGACCCATACCTTGACTCCTTACTGTCGGCTATTGTACCTTCGCCATAAATCAGAAGTCACGACACACGAATAATGGCATTGTTTCAAAGTAATCATCATTCAAGATCTTTTTCGTGTAATATCATGACCCTGAAACTCATGTATAGTAGTTACAGTGGATCTTTGTGTCTCTGAAGTTGGCTGCCAGACCCCGCGCAGTTGCTATTTTTGTTTCAATGTTTAAGTAGAAGATATCATCGTGTAACGGTCCCTTTCACTCGCTTACGTTTGTCGCATCGTCCTATCTCGCTTACTATATGCAGTATACTCGATGACAAACTGTTTGTTGTGCAATGGTTCGCAGAGCCAAATTCAGAGACACAAAGATCCGCTGTGACTATTGTATCGCTAGTCGCAAATATTGCAAAGCCTGTCAAAATCTTAGATTAGAAAATACGTATTGGTACTCGAGGTCAGGTCCAGCTGTGGACATATTTCGGCTGAGATGATGATGGTGAATCAAAGTACAGTACTCGGGCGTTACCATAGTGTCGTGTCGTGTAGTGTAGTGGCCCAGTGGCTAAGACCTCGCCTCTCGTGCTTGTCGGTCGTGGGTTCAAATCTGGACAAGTACCAATGTGACTTTTTCAAATTCATATGGACATCACAGGCAATGGTGAAGAGAAAACATCGTGAGGAAACCTAAGCTTATATAGTTAATGTAAGACTGAAATAGCCGAATCAGAGGCCTGTGGAGTTACCAGAAGCGGCTTAATTAACTCTGACACCACCACATCCTTATACGAAAAAGAAGAAGACCATAGTAGTTCGAGTTTTAGGAAAATGCCACTAATACATACCAGTGTGACAGTTTCTTTAGCTTGCTGTGTATAACACCCGAGCCAGCACTAATACCTATATCTAGAACAGTACCATGCTATTACACGGGTTGAATAGGTATGCAGGGGTGAATGGGAGCAAAATTTTGATTAGGATTTTAACTGTGATACCACTTTATTGGTTTCAAACAAAGCATCGTTTTTTATAAATAATTATTTAATATATTGGAGTACCTACTAAAATGCCGCAAACAATTTCGAAAATCACGTGAATATTCACTGCGTTCCTATTCACCTCGTTTGACGGTACTTGTGTTTTGATTTTGACTAAGTACATATGTACATGTTGCTATTTTACGCTATTAGCTGTTGTCTTTAGTTCGTTATAGGTGCAATAGTGACAGTAATAACGTGTAGCCAAAATAACGTTAATTAATCTTAAGCCTTTGACTTATAGTATGTAAAGACAATGTCCCACTGTATGGTGAATTGTGTGGTCGACTTCATTCTCACAGGAAGTAGTTATTCCAACTTATCTGAATCCGCAGGGCAACCTACCAATCGGACGATCGGATTGGGCGCAAAATTGTGATGTAAGTAACCATTTTAATATTCAGTATCACTACATATTATAAAGTAAAGTCCCCTGCCTCGTCTGTACGCGATAAACTCAAAAACTATTGAACGGATATTCATGCGGTCTTCACCAATAGAAAGAGTGAGAAACGAGGAATTTGTGTATAATTTGTCATGGGCGAAGCCGGGGCGGGTCGCTAGTATTTTATAAATCATACAAATGACAAAAAGGGTTTTGAAGTTTTTTTTTTCAAAATGAGGTGGGAGGGACCTATACGGTCTTCTTACAAAAAATGACAATTTAATGATGAAAAAGTCATTTTCTTGACATTGAAAGAAAATTGTCAAATGTGACATCTTACTAAAAAACTTAGCAAAAAATTTTCTTTGTTTGCTTGTTTTTAAAGAGTTTTACAAGGTAAATGATATTGCTGCACTGGGGAAGTCGAATGTGTTTGAAAATTGCTTGACTATATACCAACACTGCATGCGCCGTGCGCTGCTGTAGAAACAAAAAACCATGGTAGTTTTAAGACCTATATCATTATACCTATTAGATTTGAATTGATGTACTTTAATTTATCTTGTAGATAGAGCTTATTTGAAAATTCAAAATCAAAAAAAAATTACTTTATTTCAACTAAACCTTAATGGTACTTTTGAATTGTCAAACAAAAAAAGAT
This sequence comes from Orthosia gracilis, assembly GCA_947562075.1. NCBI lineage: Eukaryota > Metazoa > Arthropoda > Insecta > Lepidoptera > Noctuidae > Orthosia > Orthosia gracilis. Next base: position 12,050,363 of record OX387265.1, read on the forward strand.
GTATCTAGTTGCACATTCGCAAGCGTTAGTAGGTCTCAATGGAGAAGAACTTGCTAGAAACTCCATGGACACTCTTTTCCATCAGTTTTAATTACAAGTATTTGGTTACTTCAATCTTGTTGAAAAAAGGAAAACAGTGAAATAGGGCTTAAAATATTTATCTGTGATAAACAGGAGGAGATTATGCTGCCGGGTCCCAAAGTTGGCCTGATCATCGGCAAGAACGGCAAAACAATCAAACAGCTGCAGGAACAGTCTGGAGCTAAGATGGTGGTCATCCAAGATGGACCTAACACAGAATACGTAAGTATTGACCAGAAAATTACATGATCTTAAATGAGATAGTTGTCAAACAAGAAATTGTCTAATATAAAAAATAATCCAATAATAACATTATATCAAGTCTCTATTGTTCCCCCCTCCCCCGCACTGTTAAAAAACTTAAGAGATTGTCAAATAAAAGAACTTGAAAATTCTAGATCCGCAGCTCGGTAAGTATTTATTTAGTTGTTTTTTTTATTCCTTCATGAGAGCAGTGGTGGCCCAGTAGTAACGGCCGCTACTAACAAGTTGTAGGTCGTGGGTTCGAACCCAGGCAGGCGCTTTACTTAGTGTACATTATTTCATCACCATTGCTCTCAAAATGGTGAAGGAAAACATCGTGAGGAAACCAAAAATTCGAAGACATGTGACATCTCCCAAACTGCACTGGTCCTGCGTGGTGGAATACGGCCCATTCACTCTCACAGAGAGGAAGCTTGCACGCACAACGGACCAAATGGGATTCTTAAGTGCGAAAAAGGGGGTCCATCTATCCTATCCTATTTTTCATAAGATTTATGCAAAAAAAGTGGGCACATGTATACAGGAGCAAGCTTGAAAATTTTTGCACTCATCACTGACAGGTTTATTCTTTAGAACAGTTGCACATCAGTTACTTCTTTGATTTATGCAGAAAAGTTAAACAGTTCAACTCCAAGATATAAAGAAAAATATGAAGGCCGATATTTTTCGAAGATTTTGCTACATTCAAACCCAAAGAAATTATATAATTTTTTTCTACAACGTGTTTATACATTTTGTATCTTTACCACTGACATTGGCACTTTTATGCTAAGAGAGATAATACAAAACTTAACAAATAAACTATGTACAGGAAAAGCCGCTGCGCATATCAGGCGACCCAGCTAAAGTGGAGCACGCCAAACAGCTGGTATACGAGTTGTTGGCCGACAAGGACATGCAGCAAGGCGGCGGCGGTCCGAGGCAGCCGCAGTACGACGACCAGTACCAAGGGGGACATGACCAGGGCAACGGGCTCGCTACTAACTCCACTGAGGTAAGGGGTCAAGATATTTTGGAATAGTAATGGAGAAATATTTGAGAGAGCATTACACACTCAAATGCTAGAGCACATCCAAGTCAACGAACGACATATAGGTACAGTAAATAGTAATTTATAGTAAATATATAGTACTCACACATGTGCTGTGTAGTATATATATAATACTATAAGAAATTGAGTATATATAACACAAATACATTTATACAATCCTCAGTATGTCCAAAAATACTTAGAATGTTTTGCTAAATGCTTAATTTTTGCACCTTAGTCGTTTTGTTTTTTTTTTACCTTAGCAGGACTAGCATTGAGCCAAGCATTTTTATCAGTGATTTTTTCCCCCAAATTACAATATACCTGCCTGCATAGCGTGCTTTTTATAAAAGTTTTATCTTTCATCTCTACCAAAAAAAAATTTTTGATTTGATTAAAATAAGTCATAATTATGTTTACCGCTTATCAAAGAGCCCTGATAAAATATGGTTAAAACAAAAATACGTACATTTTAATCTGCCACTAAATCGGAAGGTAAATATAAATAAAACTATTCTGTTAAAACTAATTGTATGTACATACATATGTATAGTTATGTAAAATTATAACAAAACAATCTTGTTTATAACAGGTACTAGTACCAAAAGTAGCGGTCGGCATCGTGATTGGTCGCGGCGGTGATATGATCAAGAAGATCCAGGCAGAGACCGGATGCAGGGTGCAGTTCCATCAGGAACGGGACGACGGACCCGGAGACAAGAGGTAATGTATTCATGTCTATATTTACCGAAGATGCAGGCAGAGTTGCATTAAAGTCTATTGTGCAACTCCTTTTCACTATGAAAAAATGTTTTAAAATACAAATTTTAATCAGGTGTTACCTGCAAGGCAAACCGCACCAGGTGGAACAAGCCAGGCAAATGATTGAGGACCTCATCTCAAGTGTAAATGTGAGTATACATATATGATTTGGTTAAACTGCGAGATGAAAGACACGATGTGGATTTCCGTCTATGTGATTGTTCGATTGATGGCGGTCAAACCCATTGCCTTGCCGAATTCAATTAGGCTTCAGGTGCGCAGTAATCACAACCGGCGTGCGTGTATGACTAGATGTATGAACGTGAGTGAAGCAAAAGAAGTATGTAAAGATCGTAGCAGGTTGCGTTCTGTAGTTTCTGCCTTCCCCCATGGGAAAGGCGTGAGTTTATGTATGACAAATATCAGCACAGATGCTCTAGTAAATTTTTATTTTTGTAATGGAGTATGGTGACCAAAGTCCGCATGTAATTATTGTGATAATGTACAGAGACGTGAGCAGGAAGTACGGACGGGGCGTGGACGCGGCGGGTCGGGCCAGCGCAACGGAGAGCGCGGGGGCGGGGACTACTCGCAGTGGCAGGACGCGCAGGAGATCAGGGTCACATTCACCGTGTCCAATGTCAAGTGCGGACTTATTATTGGCAGAGGTAAACATTATATATTTCGTCTACCAATTTTTAATTTGTTCAGTAATATTTTTATAACATTTTATTTATTTTGTTTCGTTTTGAAGGATATGGACTAGTTTTGGTGATTATGGAATAGAACACATTCATGACTGAAAAGATTCCATTAATGTTCAAGTGGCGAGAATAAGAGCTAGTTATGTTTTGGGCACGGCATGACACAGATGTCACTAGTGAACTGTTTGCCAAAAGAGTATAGAAATACTCGTTTTGCTTAATGCACAAAACGAGTATTTTATAATAATAATAATAAATTGTTTTATTTGGGACAACATAGGAACCATTTTTGTTAGATACTACAACATATTGCTGTACTTAATTTGTTAGTAATCCTAGTATGTAACACTAGAATTAGAAACAAGACAACTTAGTGAGTCATGCACTTACGAGGCAGTTGCCGACATGATTGAGCATGAGATGCCTCAGCAAAGGAGCTCTCGGGTCCTCAGCCACGAATTTCAGGATTAAGATAAAGTAAAACTAAATGAAATAGAGTACAATACTCAATTTAAGATTTTGGTTGGCCACCTCGATAATTATTAGTGCTGTTGTATTAAAATTATAAGAATATTGGATAGAATCTGTCTCTGAGATGACAACACTTGTGGCGCCTCTAGTCAAACATAGAACCTCCTTCTTTTTGAGAATTCGGTTACAAATACTTCCTAAGTATAAGGGCCGATTTCACCAATAAAATTGATCGCGATGTTGTGTAATTAGATTCACTGTCGAAATCGGCGCTAAGTCGACTCTTGCTTAGTCTTCCAGAATCGTGCAATGAATAGTTGCACTATTGTAATACCACATCTTGTATGCAGGTGGCGAGGTAATAAAGCAGATCAACGCAGCGTCCGGCGCGCACTGCGAGCTGGACAGGCGCGCGCAGGGCTCCGACCGCAACAACCGCACCTTCTACATACGGGGACACCCTGAGGCCGTGGAGCACTGCAAGCGGATCATCATGGAAAAAGTTGGCATGGTATATACTCATATATTTCTGACTAAATCTTTGATGGTTTTCTGACCTCCGTATTCTTCAGATCTGGTAGTGTTGTAAGACGTGCGTTCCTTGTGCTTCCTAGAAAAGGGTACCATTGAAGGGACTGGTCATCTCAAAGCTGTAACAGCTTCTCCTGCAAAATGCGTTTAGGGTGAGCCCAAACGAACGTAATTTTACGAGTTGTAAGTGGCGTTTTTTGAGTCGGGTGATTTACATTCTACTCGAATATTTTACTCATTTTGCGTCGCCGTGTGGTACAAACAGGACTTTAGTATGAAACCGAATGAAGCGTTAATTCTGCGACACATTTTACGCGACTCACAGCTCAAAAATTTACGTTCGTTTGGCCTCACCCTCATAGAAATTCCTCTGGATTGTTAAACTCATACTGCTATGCAATCACTCAATGTTGCCATGAGTACTGGTACTGAGCTTGTTTCAGATTTTTTCTCAATCAACTTAAGCCTTTATATTTTTAATAATAGCAACCGAATACGTCGAAGTATTAATTTCAGCTCCGAATTATACGACGTAACCTTTCATTAGTGTGGTGAGCTATTTACATCATTCGTAAATTCCCGCAAAAAAGAAATCTTTGTTATGTCACCTGTATCATTGAGCATCTTCTAACATACTTTTCCATCGTTTAGCCCGTAAACTTCATCAACGAAGGCAACGGGGGTAACGGCGGCAATGGCAACGGGAACGGTAACGGTGGCAACGGCGGCGAGTACTACGGCGGTGGCGGCGGCGCCGGGGGAGCCGGCGGCCCGCCCGCCTGGGGGTACAACCCTCACTGGCACCAGCCGCAGCAGCAGCAAGGACCACAGGTACACAATCCGTTAAAACACAGATATAGTCTTTTTCCTCTCAGACCACACTCGGAAGACCGCGTCTGCCTTGTTAGTTAGGATGAATGGGTCCAACCTGCAACTGAATTTGAAACAGTTATCCCCAAACGATTGAGGATTTGGAATATACGTTTTGTTTGGGTGACAATACACGATAAGCTAAAAAGCTTGTATGAAAAAATCTTGTTTCGCTGGCATTGAAATGTGGCATATAAGAGTACAAATTTTCTATGTGCATATCCTTTTCATTTTCTTAGCTATAGACACTTGAAAGAGTATCCATAACAACTTCAAATTTAGAGTTACAAAAGTACCTAAGGTTATATTGCTTGTGCTATTTGTAAAACGTACTCCACCTGTCCGTCTCGTAGCAACAGGTGCAGATCAACCCGGCGACCGGCCAGCCCGACTACTCGCAGCAATGGATCGACTACTATCGCTCTTTGGGACTCATGCGCGAGGCTGAGGCCATCGAGGCTCAGGCCAAGGTGCAGCAGGGAATGGATGGTGAGTCATATAAATATAGTTTTATTTTTTTATTTGCTTTCATTTGGTATCTGCTAACAAAGCCCTAGTATCCACTATTCGCGTGGCAGAATGCTGATAGTCGCTAGACTTCGACTTTGATTTGCGCTATAGTCGATAGAAGATTCATAATTAATCATAGGATACTTCGATGTTTTGACTAACTTGATATAATGGATATAATCTGTGGTGTTAGGTAACGGTGGCAATGGCGGCGGCGGCGGCGGCACCCCGCCCGCCGTAGGCGCGGCTCCAGCAGCGCCCGGGGCGGCAGGCGGCGCCCCCGCCGGCCCGCCCGGGGCCAACCAGCCCGACTACAGCGCGCAGTGGGCCGAGTACTACCGCAGCATCGGCAAGATGAAGGAGGCCGAGGCTATCGAAGCGCAGATCAAACTTAAGGTAAACAATTATTTGTTTTGTCTAAACATTATAAAGAGGTAAAATTGTTTGTTTGTACTTATAAACTGCAAAATGGTCCTGACTTAAAAATCCTACATCGCGCAATTGAAGCTTTCCGCGCGTTTTGAACATACTTATAATATACAACGGCCCAACAACGACCATCGGGCAGTTTTACCCACCAAATACAACAATTGTCTGGTCGCATGATCCTTGCGCATCATGATCTATCGCATGATTTTCCAACTCATTCCGCACACTGTTTGCAAGTGTGATCTGTGTAAGTACTGATTGGGTTGCAAAAAAAATATTCACTGATAGAAAGCTTGTCAAAAAGAAACTAGGTACTCTGAAAGTTCTGATTTGATTGTACAAATTATTTCACTGACAAACTTTATAAAGAAGATAACAGAAATAAATATTATATTTTTTGGCATGAGCGACACTACTATGTCAAACTTGCAGCTGAAATGGTCTGTAATGTTTGTTCTGTGATGCAGTCGGCTGGCGGCAACGGCAGCGGCGGCAGCACGACTCCCGGCGCGGGCGCTGGAGCCGGAGCCCCGGGTGCTGCAGGCGCCAACGCGCAATACGCCCAGTACGGCGTGTACGCGCCGCAGGTGTACCCTGCCTACCAGCCCTACCCCTACCCGGGACAACCCAGTGCCGAACACCACCAATAGGCCGTAAGTACCACTCCCACAACTCAAAGACACACCACAATATACAAAATACAGAAGGTTGGTTCCTACTAACGAAAATGCACGCACTCATAGAAACCCCTCGTGCGTGCGCCTGTTTTCGAACATTATATAATGCTGACCTCCTGTACCTTTGTATTCTGTGCACACGCACATAAGCTTAGATAGATTCTGCTTAGTCCAATGACACATCTGCGGAAAATATGCGATGGAAAATTGACGTATTCTGATGCAGAAATTATAATATAACCTACAATCTGACTCGACGGCTGAAAATTAAATAATTGAATCTTGTAACACCAACGTGATAGCCGGTAATTTTTAGACGAATTCAGAAAAGAGGAAGTTCTAAATTCGCAGGGTAACATACAGACAATCCATTAAAAGATATTGTCTTCTGACAGTAACCCTATGATTACTATCAGAAAAAAATACTATGAACAGACTGCAGGCTCACCCCCAGTTGCCCAGCTCAAAATTATCGCAGAAAAAATGTGCCAAATTGTCAAGCACGCGTTATCTGCTGCGATTGGTTGAATGAATTTTCAACAGCCAATCACAGCAGATAACGCGTGCTTGACAATTTGTCACATTAATTCTGCGATAATTTTGAGCTGGGAAACTGGGGGTTGGACGTTACGTGACACAGATAACATAAGCAGGTACGCAGAATTTCCGTGGCGTAATTTCGGCAGTGGTGTCTCCTTGCATACTTGTGTATGATGCCAGCTCTCGAACAGTCTGTAATACTTGGTTGTGTACTATAAGTTGTGTGCTTAGGATAACTTATTCTTGTGATACTACATGATACGTGATTATGTTCATATTTGCCTGTTTGTTATTATTATTTTTGGTTCATTCTATGACATGTCGAATGCTTTAATTTTTTTTTTTTTGTGTATCCGGTTTTCTGTTTAGATTTGTAATAAAAATGATACTGAAAATACCATAAATAAAACCTCACTGATTACATATTTCAATAAATAAAGTGTAATGTAAATTATGTTATATGTATTTATTTTATGTAGCTTTATTAATATTGCTTACCATTGATTTGAATTTTATTAGACCACTTTATTAGACAATTTTAACAGATTGTTAGCAATTTATTAAGTTTTTCCAATTGTCACAATGATTCTGATATGTATTAATTGACGTGTTTTTATTTGAACAGTATTAGCATGTATATTTTGTGTACTCTTATCATAGGTGATTGGTTTATTTTTACATTGCAAATTAATCTTTATTTTACAGAAATTTTCCGTTATATATCACAAACATATCGACAAAATGCATGTCTTAATTTATGATATATTCTATTTCAGTTTGCATGTCATACAAACATAATGTAAAGTTTATAATATGCTATATTGACGTGTCTGGTAGTTATCTGTGAGATGTGTTGTACACCAACTATATAGTGTGTGTAGTGTTGCAGATGTAGGCCAGTTCCGGGGTTGCCTGCTCGTGAGCGCAAAATCGACAATTTGTTACGTAGCAAGTGTTGCCATGTTTGTTTGTTTGTGTGATTGCAGAGCGCCGACGGAGGGCCAGGAGACCTGCCGCCGCCTGACTCCCCCGTTGTACATTCTAACGAAATAGTTTATAACTTGGAAAATGAACGCATCATACAACTACTGCAGCACCTAGCTACTGACGACCCACAATAAATAATTTCCGTTTGCGCGGCTCTGGATCTGAGTCGACTTACACCTGTCCACATACAGCCTCCGACTCGCTACTTCTAACTGTATGATCTGATTATTTTAAAGCTTTGATATTTATGATTGTAAATAAATACGAATAGATCAATTGACCACTCGGCAATCAGACGTCCACTCACATCTGGAGTCGTCATCACGACCAGACAGTTAAGGCACATATCACATTTTTATTTCTTGTGGGTAACTAACACTTGAACATTGTCAACTTAACGTAAATGATGAGATTATTTTTATGAACACCATTATTTAAACTTACGAACGGCTGTGTGGTTTATACTTTGAACTGTGTTATATCATGTTCTTTTTATACTGTAATGTTATGATTGTTTGTGCCAATATTGATCATTTGACATGCCAGTCTGTCCAGGTATAAGTTAGAAAGCCACACTGCCTTAAAAGATGTAACAGAATGATCCGTGATCCGACCTACCACGGAGCTATAGAGAGAATGAACGAAAGCGGACACCACGCCGCGAGGAGCCGAGGTAAATGCACTGTGCTGAGTGACTAGTTGACACGCATACTGTCCTATGAATACATGTGTAATCCACGTGAATTTGGAGATCACCAATTTATTTTGCCACAAAATCAGTAAGAAATCATGAAATAGAACTCCCAATTCATGTAAAACTATGTTTAGCATAAGTTAGGTTGTAATGTTTGGCCCATATCTCTCTGAACTGCTCTAGGCTGCAATCAGTGATGTACGGTTATCTATCCTCGGTTTAATTAGGTGTTAGTCTATATGAGAAATAAATGAGATAAAGGTAATGTAATACTATCTACATTCCTCTCGACACTGTTCACTTATGGTTCGACGCGGTTCTCGCTCGACGGCACCGAGGGCGCGACCCCTCAGACTTGTATTAATTTTTAAGCATATAAAGTGTATATTGATTCACTAGTGTGTTCATTTTATTTATAATCATGGTTTCTGTCCACAGTCCCTGGAGGTAAGTGACCCTAACTCTTAAAAATATACATCGTTGTGCTTTTTACTCTTTCTCTCACGATTTTCTAAGGTTTTGACGTGTCGATTTTATTATTTTTTGGGTGAATTTTATTATTTCTGATATATTTCTCGTGAAGGTGTTTAGTAATTACAATAGGATGCCTATTTACTATTTTGACAGTCGCACGGTATTTGGCGTATGGCAAAATATTTTACAGGTCAAATCATGTCAAAGTAATTATATTTTTGCAAAGAGGCCTTGCAAATTTTTTGTCATGCGTCAAAAATCACATTTCTCTACAGTCGTGTATTTGAGTTGATTATGTTATTTCCTTTATCAGGTGTAATTCTTACGTTGACATCTCGTAGATACTAATCTCATGGTTCACTGTTATATCGTATTCGTTTTATGATGTTTGCATATTTTAAATGTGCTTTTCACAGAATCGCATATCCAGAGATATGGCATCACTTTTCTTACCAATACTGACGAGCATACTTCACCACAAAGGCGGGACATCTTTGACATGCTAACCGAACTTTTTAAACACTGACAATGTTTTTGCGTTACATATTGTAACATTTCCAATTTCTCTATATGCCCTTTATCTTATACTTGTATTTTTTACATCGCTGTGTACTTGCTATGTTGATTTGATTATTATCTTGTGTGTATGCTGTATTTGCATCTCATCATGTGATTGCCTCACTACCCTCATTGTTATCGATCTGTTAAAGGTGGGAGAAGTACTGCCACTCGTTAATATCATTGAAACAGACACAAAAATGATACAAATAATGTTGGAATGTGGCGGAACGAGTTCGAATGCTGAGATAAAGGTGGTATTACTGAGATTGTCTTGGTAAGTTTTACTTTAAATGAAAGGATGAAATTAACTCTAATTTATCTGGTTACTCTCAAACGTCATGCCAAGTATAGTTAGAGTAGACGAAAATATTGAATCTAATACACAGCAAATCTATGTGGACAGAGACAATGGTCCATCTTTTCATAGTATTACGTACTGAGGGTAACCCCACTGAAACTGCATTAGTATTTTGATTAGTGTGTTTAGCGTCATAATAACAAAATATTAACTATGTCAGATAAAGGGGTTCAGTTCGGTCTGGCTCATGCGATTTCTAAGGAAAGTACTGAGTAATAATTGGCTTAGGGTCACATTCGGCTACAAAAAAAAAAATCTTTGTCAAAATTTTCTTATGGGCTTAAGAACTTCTTTCTACATAAATAAACATTTGAAAACGGTGTATTCAAACTTACAATATTATTATGTGTATTGATTTATCATTTTACTCTGCACACTGTAGTTAGCTGGCTATTGCCCGCCTTTTGAGTATCTTAATCGGTGCTTATCTATACGATAGTGCTAATTCGTTCTTGATCGATTTGTGAACACTGAGAAATATATTTACTTATTTTGTGTTTATATTTAGACCTCAAAAACCGGGCAGATAGTGTGCGGAGGAACAAGCGTATGGACGCACTTATCTATGCGACTATATTTCAGCCATTTTATACTATCCAAAGACGATTATTTCCTAAATTAGAAACACTAGTTATATTGGTCGAATAGTTATGATAGAGTGCGTTCACCGCTTCACGTTTTGGACAAATCGTGTCTAGTCATAATCGATTTTTTAATTTTATTTTAGTTGTTAACTATGTTCAATCATTTCATTTTGCCTTTTAGTTCCGTAGCCATTTAAAAAAAAACAACATTTATTCCAAATTACTTTTAATTTTATGTTACATATTTTTGAATTTGATTGGTTTTCACAGCGGCGAGTTAGGGGCGATACAATAAATTATATTTAAACTATGTTTTGTTTTATTTCAACAATAGATAACTGAAAACATAGTTTTATGATTAGGCCCTGTCTTGCTATCACTACATTAGGTGTACATAGATATTAAATAATATTTTCTACTTGTACTTATTTAAGTTAAAGCTATATGATAACACACTATGAAGTTCTAAGTAGTTATTGATAACAAACCACATTATTTATACATTTTGACTAGATTTTTTTCAAGTAGAAACACTCACTTCTTAAGTTCTATAGGTTCCTAGTTAAGTGAACTCTGCACGCAATAGTCTTTTTCACATATTTCAGCTTCGATGATTTCATTAAAAGTTATACTATTATTCAACTATATTCATTGCTAAAATCTTAAAGATGGCAGTGTATCAATATTTATCCGTCCTACTAAAAGTCATCAGTACCTCTGCGGCCGATTGCTGTCAGTATCATCACCTGACGTGCAGGAGTTGAGCGATGCTGTGGATGCACTTGACGTTCTGATCAGCTGCGAGAGCCGGGACAGCGGCGCTGTGGCCCATGGTTGGAGTGGACTGCCTGGCTCAATAACTGGTGATGGAGATACCCTGCAAAGAAGATTATAGATCTTTGAGAACAGTACCAGACAAGCTACGGTTAACCTTTCTGAAAGTTTGATTCCTAAAGTATGAGTTTAAGATACTTACGAAAGGCGAGCTTTAGTCATAAAGGGTGGGTAGGGAATCTTACAGGAAGTGTTCGGCACTTTGGGGAACACGAGTTTTTATCATAGGGAGGGTACGGAATATTGCAGGAAGTGGTAGGCACTTGGAGAACACGAACTTTTGTCATAGGGTGGGTAGCGAATCTTGCAGGAAGTGGTAGGCACTTGGGGATCAGGAGTTTTTGTCATAGGGTGGGTAGGGAATCTTGCAGGAAGTGGTAGGCACTTGGGGGAACACAAGCTTTTGTCATAGGGAGGGTAGGGAATCTTGCAGGAAGTGGTAGGCACTTGGGGAACACGAACTTTTGTCATAGGGTGGGTAGCGAATCTTGCAGGAAGTGGTAGGCACTTGGGGGAACAGGAGTTTTTGTCATAGGGTGGGTAGGGAATCTTGCAGGAAGTAGTAGGCACTTGGGGGAACACGAGCTGTTGTCATAGGGAGGGTAGGGAATCTTGCAGGAAGTGGTAGGCACTTGGGGAACACGAACTTTTGTCATAGGGTGGGTAGCGAATCTTGCAGGAAGTGGTAGGCACTTGGGGTAACAAGCTGTCATAGGGAGCGTTTGAACCTGTCCTTGAAGGCAGTCTGAATGGGGCGATGCCAATCTTGTCAGGTTTAATGCTGCTAAAACCCAGACTTGTCTTTTTGCCGCTAAAATGAGCCAATTTCACCCGGCTCCAACTTTCCGAGATGTGAACGTGCCATTATTGGACCATCTTGAGCTTCTTGGCTTTACTTTGACATCAACTCAATTTTGGTGCTGCTGAACGATGCAAAGTAAGAACCAACTTTTATCAAGCGCAATTTCGATCATGCATGGAGTACTAATTCTCATCTCTGGGATGGATCTGCCAAATACCAGCTTGATGCACTAGAGTCGATAGAAATGCGGGCCAAGAGACTCATCAGCAATGAGGCACGGTCAAGATCAAGTCAAACCTCCAGAGCCGTGCGATGGAATTGCATGATCTAATTACTACCAGACGGGTAGTCCGATGACGAAACGGCATGTTACAGGTAGTGGATAGCACTTGGCGAATCATAATCTTGCCTAATGTTCCTTTGCTACCTACATCTGCTCCTTTGTCTAGTGGTTTGAGCCACGACTGATTGCTTGGTAGCACGACTTTCACGCATAAGTCGTTGTCACTGCTAGTCTAGTAAATTAGAAGAACATAAAGTACAGTAGGTCTGCTTCTGATGGTTATTAATTTACCTATTTCGTCTGGGACGTGCGGTTTTTGGTCTCCGAGTTTTCACGTGTTTGTTCGTTGCCTGAACTGGCGCAGCACTTTCAACGTCAGCTCCACTACCGGCACCTATTGAAATAAACATTATTGAGCTTGAGTAGGTAGTTAAATACAATTATGTTCATTCAGATTTCTAAAAGTGATTTACAGTACAACTATCTTCTTAATGTCCCCCGTCTAAACTTCGTGTTTTAGCAGTCGTCGGCTTTCTATCAGTTGCCTTTGAACTCTGTGAAATCCGGATGTTTTCTATCAACTAGAGTTGTTAATACTCTTTTAACAATGTAATTTATATTTAAAATGGGAGGAAAGCTGCTGCGGTTAAAAAGGACAATAAAGTAGGTACTTAGTTCCAAATTCAAATTATTATACACGATAAATCTTAAAATTGATGGTCTTGGAAGTTTGTATTCGGAAATGCTATGATTAAGAAAATAGTTTTACTGTACGTTCATGGTAGGTTTAAATACTAAAACTAACTATTGTGGCAGCTGCGGAGCGACAGACTGGGAGCCTGCCGCCTGAACAGTAGCTTAAGGTTACACTAGTCGATCATCTCTTTCGCACGTGTTGTCGAGATAGCATGCATTTTAACCCCGCGCACAAAATAGTTCGTGCCGTCGGCTAGGGCAACTATAAAACTGCGTTCCTTTCAAAAGAATTAATGACGGGGTCGACCTTTGACAGGCGGACTAGATCAAATATTTGCCGCGGAGAAAAATGATTGCTTAAGAGCAAACGCCCCAGCACGGCATGGCAGTTGAAAGTCTGTTTTTTAGTCCGGCTGGTCCCTCGGTCCTCCAGTCATGAGGATTTTCATACGTCAAATATAGCATCGCACGACAATGCAATAACAAGTTCCTTGTAAGACCGACCGCATCGCTTTTTAACACAAAACAGTGGATGTAGGACGATTTCTGTTGCGGCACACCGAAATCTGCATCAGCCTTAGGAACTGCACATCTTCTCTAAGTACCTAACCATGTTACTGGTTGGTGGCAGAGGCGAGTATTGATGCACTATAAGTCTGATGTAAGGCAGTTTGTTCACGACGCGACACACGACAACGCACGGCTCATGCGTGGTTCGTCATTCACGCGCTTATAAAACAATACAAGTGCACTGCAGTGTCGTTGCAGAACCGTGTTTAGTGATCAAACGAACGGACGACAGACGTATGCAGTGTGTCGTGTTTAAAAATCGTGACCGCAAATCGTGTCGTGCGGTGCCTCGTGAACAAACGATCTAAGGCTGTGTGTACGTACCAACAACAAGCATTGAATGCTCCACATGGCCCGGCGCAGGTAGTCCGGTGGCGGACAGGATGCAAAAAGGCCTTGCAGCTCGGATACGAGCCACATCCCCTATCGCACTGGTGAACAAAAGAGAACTTGTTAGGTTGAATATTCCATTAATAACTACAAACACAATTATGTAATATGTAAGTAACTAACAGGTATCATCAGTCGGGCAAAACACTTCCAGCAGGTAACCCCATTAGAATAAACAGAACCAATTTAGAAAAGCGCGGTAAAATGTTTCGGTTTTTTTTTAATATATTTGGCAATTTTTCTACACGTTCATCTGTATAAACGTACATAGATAAATCTAAGATAGGACAACACCAAAAGGTAAAAACCACATGAGCATTTTAAACACTACGGTAAATCAGATTTTAGTAATAGCAAGCAACTCGAGTTTAGAAGAATACCACTCGAGCTAGGCGCACATCTCTAAATAATCTCAAAACCAGTCACCTAACTATAGACGCGGGATAGACTCTTTTTTTTTTCCTCCGCGAATCAGTTCTAGCGTTAGAAATTAACTATAGATGGTTAAAATATTTATATAGTGCACATAAGAGACACAGCACACCACACAAAATCACAATTAACTATAATGTTTTGTAGATGGGTTTTTATGAAAAAAGAAACCAGCAAAATTGAAATGTTTGATTATTTTACTGCGCCAAATACACTTTGCTATGAAAGTTTGAAAGCGGAACTATTTTATAAACACAACCACAGCAAAACTTATATATACGGACAACCACAACCTCCTAACGAGCTAAATTTGAATTTTGCGGGCTACAAGTACGCTTCAGCGTTGATGGTAATTCAAAGTGTTACCACCGGACATTAAGCTGAGTCAACGCCCTTTTGGCACAATATTCCTATTTTTAAGACGCTTACAATAGCTAAGTATACATGTGTAACTATGAATCTATGTAACGGAATCTTTGAACGTGATTTTCACCCTCTTCAAAAGGTCGGATTGATTTGAAACTTTGCACACTTATCACGGACCGATGACAAAGCAATAATTTAAATAGATTTCCCCATTATTCTTACCAAGATCTTCAGGATTAGCGATTGAACTAAAAAGTCAAAAATAAATAATAGTTTAACAACAAAAAAAACACGCTTTAATAGAAAACCAAACCAAAATAATCTCTATTCTTAATTTAAATTAATTGAAAATTATTTTCTACTTTTTAGTTTGGTTTTCTATTGAAGCGTATTTTTTCGTGTTTGAACTATTATTTATTTTCTCTTTCGAAGTGTAAATGTGGTTTTTCTTTTCAATTTGCTGTTGTGCCATCCAAGGCAATTTTCTGTCCTCAACAGTATAGCACCCCCGGGGGTGCCTTGGGTCCGGAACGAGATTATTGATTTTTACTAGACACCTAGAATCTACTCTCTATAGTTCTTTAATACAACTTGCAACCCTAATAAACTTAACCAAAATCCAGCCAGCCAGAACTCGAAGAACTGTCAATGTCGAAGTCGATCAATAAAACTTTTTAACGCTTCAACCTTCAAGCCTAACCAACAAGCTTTACTTCAAGCTGTAAAATCAGTTTTCTGGTCAGTAAATAATTTTGTCAAACTGAGTCTGAGTAAGAGTTTCGAGTGATAATGAAGGAGGATGAAGGTTCAACATCGACATCTATTCTGTCCCTCAGTCTTGAAACTCGGGCCCTAGAAGAAGCCTTTATAGAAACTTACAAGAATTTACCTTTACTCTGGGACACCGAGCACAAACATAACACAAATAAATACAAACGAAACGAAGCGCTGGACGTCCTGTTAAAAATTATGAAACGATGGAATCCGTCCGCTACCCGCATGAATGTACGACAGAAAATAAACATATTAAGGTGCACATATAGGAAAGAGTTGAGAAAATATTTAAAATCAAAACGTATTGGGACGAAAGGTGAGGATATATATGAATATAAACCTACAAATTGGAAGTATCACGCACTGAAATTTCTTGCAAAAGATGGTGACAATAACGATATGGCTGAAATCAGTGAAATCAATATGGATGACATTCATTTTGATGTAAGTTTAGTTTATAATCATTGCAAATGTAGTAAGACCTTGACAGCATTTAATTCGTTACTGAACAAACTTCATTTTGATTTGATGAAATTATCTGACGACTGATCAAACCAACCACAACGAAAGTAAAAACTTTTTATATTTTATTTTTAGGCTCAAGATAGTAACGAGTCGGCATCAGAAAATGGCGAGTCCTTATCTCACAATAGTGATGTCTTAGGATTGATGAGTGAAGAAGAACCACCACCACCAAGAAAGAGATTTAAGGGCAAAAAGAATAACAAGTTTGTGAAGGTAGAAATAGAAGATGACTATTATGAACCAAATGATAATTTATTAGATAGAGAACTTGAGGCTATTGGGGCTAATGTGACTTGTAAACTAAAGAGAATGAACTCACTGCAGAGGTATCATGCTGAACTGTTAATCAACAAAGTTCTTATCAGCGGCTTGAAAAACAATTTGTCTGATGATACAGACTTGACTGATGTGTATAGACCATAATGTGTTTAAATAAGGTTTATTGATAAGTTACAAGCTATTGTAAATACCTAGTTTTTTAAGTACCTTCCTATTTATATATTAAAATATATATTTTTTAAAGACAACAGTAATGTTACCATATTCAAATCTACCAACATGTACCTACCGGCCTTGATAAGTAGTATCTATGCATAAAGAAACAAATAATTATGTAGGTTAACAATCTACATATTTTTTGATTTATTAGAATGACTAGCTTCTGCCAGCGGCTTCGCCCGCGTGAATGTCGAAAATTATCCCGAGGAAACATATTCCCGGGATAAAAAGTATCTTAGGTGCTATTCCTGACAATAATCTATCTCTGTGCAAAATTTCATCCAGATCTGTCCAGCCGTTTGAGCGTGAATATGTAATAAACATACAAACACACTCACAAACTGTCGCCTTTATAATATTAGTGTGATTAAGTACAGACCGCCGCATCAGAAATAACAAACAATCTTACTGACAGTGCTTTCTTGGCGGTAAGAGCTTATTTATTTATTTATTAAGACATAATGCAACATACAGACGGCTTTAATGCCTGAGGTATTATCTACCAGTCAACAAAGGGTGGTGGAGAGCTAACTGATAACTCAATAAGTAAAATAACATTAATATAATTAACTCATAATATAATAAGGACATGCATAATAAGTATTAATTTTATTAAATATATATATTACATACTATGTATCAAGGGCGTCGCCTGCCGATAGGCCAGGGGGGATTATGTTGATATAGGTATGGACGATGAGAAGAAATTCATATTTTAAGGGCCTACATCCGCTTTAGTGCCGTGAAACGGTAACTTTCTAAAGCATACTCCTTACCCTCAGTTTCTCAGCTCAAAATTATCGCAGAATTAATGTGACAAATTATCAAGCACGCGTTATCTGCTGTGATTGGCTGTTGAAAATTCATCCAATCAATCACAGCAGATAACGCGCGAAAACAATTTGCCACATTAATTCTGCGATAATTTTGAGCTGAGAAACTGAGGGTATTAAGTAACGGCTAGGTTAAAAGGTTTGAAAAAAAAAATATATTTATTATTGTTTCATGTACATAATTTTTTTTAAACAAGGTTTTTACGTAAAACAAATAGGTGTGCTTTAAAAAAATAATTTGCAACACGATATTTTTCGCAACTTTTGGATACTCCTCCAAAACGACTTGGATGTTTATAAATATTTTTACACAGAAAAATTGCTGGAATTTCTTCATAACTGAAATAGCATATGAAATCAAATAATATTTTGCAAACAAAACTGTTATCAAGTACCACTGTAGTGTGGCTGGCTGTACTTAACTAGCTGATTAGACTAATGAGTAACTATGTAATAATATGTTTATTATTTCTGGTTACTAATCTCTTCGAACGAAGGACATCGAATGATAATGATTGACTAAAACTTACGAGTTATTCCCAGAGCTAGCATGCTCATCACAGGGTACATCACTCTCCACAGCACTGCTTTCAGAAGCCACCAAATACATAGACCTGGAAAAGAAAGCCTTAATTTTACACCTTTATTACTTAATCATTAGGGCCTAATGGACAAATGCACACCTTTTTGAACACTAACCAATGGTTAAATATTCTAATAACCAATGGTTTCAAATTGCGGTAAAATGCGTTTTTTCATTTATTAGCTCACAAATGGTAAAATTAGTTGATGAGTTAATTATTTGGCCATATGTTAGACTAACAATTGATGAAAAACGCGTTTTACTGAAAATCCAGTTTCACAGTATATCAGCTTATTGATTTCTATACTGGTACAGTTCCTTTCCAAAACACCCTGTATGTTTTCCATATTTTAAAAACCGCTTCTGCCTTTGCAAATGAACAACTTCTTCAAGGAAGATATAAGGAATTCTAATTAAAGCAAATTGTGCCTGCAGTTGATAATATTAACTATATACGGAACATCTAAATTTTGAGAATTGACTATGCCTTCCAGAACCGTTAAGGAATAAAATATGACCACGCCTGTCTGTTACATTCTGTATACCTTCTTTTTTGTTGGAGAAATATATACTGCGCTACCACGGGGAGATAGCGCAGTTATGTGGTACTCCAACCCACTAAAACTTCACGGTGTCCTTCAGTGCTGCTTATGGCGGGAACACGGGCACGCATTAGCACTCACCGCGCACCCGCCGCGGCTGTCTGTCACCGAACCCTCCTCTGGGAAGTACCCCTCATCACCAGCGCTCCAGAACACATTGTACGCCGTGACCACCCTAAGGGCCAAATCAGCTCATGGGCGCCAGACGACCATGTGTATGGCACCCTTGATCCGCCTGTGACGGGTCAAGTCAGTGGTTCTGCCACCTACCAGTTTTCGGCTGCAAGGGATAGTGAACTCGCCTGCGGCCCCATCGCGTCCGCAATCAAGACACTGTCGACCCCGTCCAGGCCGCGGAAGGTAGAGAGAGCGGCGAACCGCAATACCGGCACTCCTCTCCCGCCGCGGTCTCCAACCCTTAGCCACGATATCGTATGGGACCTGGGACGCTCCATACGACATCGCGGCCCACCTCAGTTCCGATGTGGTCTCTGTTACCAAGCGGCAGCGCAACATACTTGTTGGCCGCTACGTTGTTGGCTTAATCGGCCTAAAGCCCTGACGAGCAGCCCCTCCTCGGGTTCCTCTTCGCTGCAACGTGGGTGACCAAGCCACGGCTACTGAGCCCCCCGCGCCTCTACAATGCAGGAACCCACCGGGGAGGACTTCTTGTATACCTAGAACTAATATTTTGGACGTTCAAAGTTGGTGATGTCCTTGATGCCGAGTCGATGCTGCATTACCGACGCAGAAGTTTGCATTCAAGTTTGCTAAACCATCAGGTTCTCATCTAATGGTATAGAAAACTCAAATGACACATGCGTTGTCCTGCTTGTTAGTTGTTAGCCACTTGTATTTGTAACATAGAGTTAGGAAGGTGTCAATACCTGGCAGGCACATAAAGATGAGGCGGAGGTGGAGCGGCTCGACGCGATGCGGATCGAGCGCGGCGAGCTCGAGACGCTCGACCCAGCAACACTGATTCTGTGAAATCATAGAAGATTGATAGAATCAAAGAGAATACACTCTATATTTATATCTATTATTTATTTACTTACAGCTGCCCGCGGCTCTACCCACGTAATATTAGTACTTTCGCCAATATCTTTATCAATTTTAGCCTATGTGTTATTCTGATGTATAAGCTATATATCTGTAAAGTTTCATCAAAATCCGTTCAGTAGTTTTTGCGTGAAAGAGTAACAAACCATCCATCTTCATAAATTTTCACGTTTATAATTAACTAGCTTTGACCCGCGGCTTCGCTCGCAGTGAAGCCATTAATTTTTTTTTTTATATAAAAAGTATCCTATGTTACTTCTAATACTCGTACCTCCAAGAATACATGTACAAAGTTTCATGATGATCGGTTCAGTAGTTTTTGTGTGAAAGCCTAACAAACAAACTTACATTCACATTTATAATATTACTAGCTGACCCCCGCGGCTTCGCTCCCGTCAACTGGCTACCTACCCCACCCTACCTACCCTACCTTCCCTACCCTACCTTACCTACCCTACCCTACCTACCCTAAAGACAGACAGACGTCAGATCACATGAAAATGTCAGTTTAGTTAGAAATCGTTTGTATGGGAAAAAGAAAAGGGCTGTTTTTAGGGTTTTCCCGGTAATTATTTTAATTTTTCTCGCCGTAAAAACCATCCTTGGATTTTAACGAACATTTAAAAAAAAGAATTGGTAAAATTGGTGCAGGCGTCGTTGAGTTATGCGCTTACCAACACATTTTGCGATTCATTTTTATAATATTAGTATGATAAGTATAGACAGTACTTAGTAGGATTTAACAATTTATGTACACACATTCAATAATCAGCCAAGAATACGGAACACAAAACTAATATCGGTAGTGCAAGAAACTTCTTCTAGCATAGGTACCTGAGATAGCAGAGTTGAAAAAAAAATATGTTGATGATTTTCTTCTTTTTAACCCCCAACGGAAAAAGAGGGGTGTTCTAAGTTTGATGTGTGTACCTGTGTGTTTGTGTACCTATAGATATGTCTGTGGCATCATAGCTCCTAAGTGGATGAACCGATTTTGATTTAGTTATTTTTTGTTTGAAAGGTGACTTTATGGAGTGTTCTTAGCTATGTTTGATGAAATTCGGTTCAGTGATTCAAAAGTTATTGGTGTTTTACTGTTTGAATCGGGCTGCTCTAAAAAATTACGTGTTCAATAGATTCTCGATCGATGCGTGTCTACTACTAGATATTTTTTTAAATTTTTGGTCCCTCCCACTCCCTCCAAAATCCTCAGTGAACTATAGAACATCACATGTTATACTCAAAACACTGAGTTAGAGTCTGTCAAGCGAGTCGTGTCCACAACCCTTTTACTGATTTCTTATAATGGCAATACTATGATCTGTCAAACAGATTGTCACAAATTCTGTTATAACCTCGTAATAATCCGGTTTTTGTTGAGTTTTTTAATGTTATAATGCCGAAACCTATTAAAAGTAGTGTCAGGAGCTTGTTGTTTACAATGATTAATAAATATAATCATGTACAGAGTGAATCTGACGACGTGTTATCGCAAAAACGACGACTTTTGGATGAAATCGTTTCAACATCAGGTAGGTTGGCAACAACATATTGATACTTTCAGCACAATAAACTTATCTGACTTTTTTTATTTTACTGTGATGTGATCACGATTTCCATTTTGGTTTAGATCCAGACGTCGTGTTCATGACCGTGAAACTTACTGAGGCATCTGTATGTGAAAACTACTATAAAGATTGTTGTCAGTGTTGACACCTGAAAGATTTTTGAATTTGCCGCTTTTTTCATGGGACTAGACTCGCTTGACAGACTCTAAAACGCCTTTTCTGTAGTATGAAATAAAATTGTCGCAGGTTTTTTAAATTGTGCTTGTTCTAAAACGGTTTGATTATAAAACCAAACCTATTTGACTGAAATAGTAGTTTATGCAACAGTCATATAATAGGGGTTATTAAAACACGAGCGTAGGTTTGATAATAATATTAAGGAGTGATTTAATTCCTAATTATATGCCGTTGCATACACTATTTTATCTTCACTCATACAGTTGAAATATAACAAAAGTGGAAACGGAAAAAATATGTGTTATGGCGGGCAATTTAGATTCTCATTGCGCATGACTGCGCAGCGCGCTCATCCATAGGCAATGACACTATTTTTCTGCAGTAAGTCCTGTCAATGAGCCCATAAGCATCAATAAATTAAATAGAAAAAGTGTGCTATAAAATTAAAAAGTTATTTTATGATGCAGTTGTTTGAAAATCGAAGGAAAATGTTGCACTGTAATGTTTTTTTTTTTTAATTTTACGTATCCACGAATATAAAGTACGTGTATATACAATATTTTTTGAATTCATATTCGGAACAATAGGTTGCGAGTGCAGATAATAGTATATTATGCAACTTCTTCTTCTATTATTCACTAAACATTCTCGACCAAAATCAAAATCATTATTAAAATCCTAAATATAAACAAGCTTAAAATTAAATCGACGAAGGAGTTTGAAAGTCGAATATTCTTTGCACAAGGTGTTTGTATCGAGTATTTTATGCGCAAGGAGGTTGCATAGCATTGAGATGAGGTCAAATATAATATTGGTTTGTTCTAAATTCAAACACCAAAACAGTGATTAAAAGTGCTTTTTATTCACTGTTTTCAGTGAATAAAATAAGCTTTTTAGAGGGGGAATGGTATTAAGTCAATTTTTTAATCAAGCTAATTTCACTTTAGTAGGTACCTATGGGAGATTTTCCCACCAGCGTATGTCATTTGGCTATTTCTGTAGGTACATTTGGCATTTGGGTTACGTACCAAAATGGTAAAAAGGAATCCTTATGGTGAGTCTCAGTCTGTATCTCCGTCTGTCACAGCTGGATATCTCAAGAACTACTAATGAAATTTGGAATAGTTTTAGATGACGTTTGTCCAACTAGGTATATTGCAAATAAGGAAGTTTTTTTTTGTAACATTTGCTGAAAAATTAAGCTTTAAAAATTCGAAGCTACCTACTAGAGCAGGGATGGCGAACCTTTAGTATAGAACGCGCCACTAAATTATATATTTTTTTAAATGTAAAAATGTCGTGCCGCCAAAGAAAAAGAAACGATTCTTATATTATTGCTGTACGAATTTCGGGTTGCAAATAAAGAGTTTTTTTACAGATTTATGTTTTTATCGTTATAAAAGCAGAATTCGATGTCATGCCTGCTGTTTTACATTATCTAGATGCTAAATAACCTTACATTGGCGTGCCCGAAAAATTTTGTCGTGTGCCACCTCTCGCACGCGTGCCATAGGTTCGCCATCCCTGTACTAGAGCATGTCGGGTATCATACGATAGAGATCTATTCTCACATTCGAAAACGTTTTTCTTTTTTTTAGACTCGGTGCGCGAGGCAGGCTTGCTCTTGACCGATTTTTTTATTATCAATAGGCTCGCGCTTGACCACTACTTATTTATCACGATTTTTTTATTACGCCCAACGCTGGTTGGTGTCGTACCTGATATAGGATCACTGTCACTGTTCTCATTCCTCTCACGCTTCCAAGTGGTCTCGGTTGTAGTGGGTGCATCGGCTGCCACCCCGAACAGCCCCGACACTGCACCAGCTACCACGCGACGTGCTGACCGGGCCGCCATCTGTAACAATTATCGATGATCATCATAACTAAAACTAGAAAATTTCTATAACATGACATCACGCTTGTATTTCGCGCCAGTTATGTTTAAGTCCAATAATGTTATTGGGAGGCGAGCCTATTGTCATCAACGGGGCACAAGTCTAGACTAAGCGCTGTTACTAATTAATTCATACCAGACGGAAAACCCAAAAACAGTTTAACCGACCCGCAGGCTTATTACGTATCTTTTGCAAGAGCAAGATAGCGATCGAACGATTTATGTCATAAAAGTCGGAATTACCTGCAGTGTAGGTATGGTAAGTTCTACACAATCGTTTGCTAAACGCTCGCTGTTTGTCAAAGCACTTATTTAAAAAAAAAAACCGCCAACAAATCTAAAACTTCTGTATGGTATAGCAATTATTGCGCAAAAATCGCTATCGTTTTGCTCTTGCAAAAGATACGTACTAAGCCTGCGGGTTTACTGTCACAACTAACGGAAATTACTGATGTATCTGGTCAGCAACATGAACACGCCTAAACCATCAGCAACAAGCCGATGCCGTAACCTTTAATCTCGCGACAGTGTAATGAATACGACTAAAGTCACCGCGAGATAACAAAAAAATAAAAGTCGTTAATATCTGCTACCAATGTATTCCAATATTTCAAAACGATACGAAAAAAATGTAAAGGCAGTGTCGCTAACACGATCAAAACAAACCTATCGTGGTAAGGGGCGTCCTTGACCCTTTCACTTGGCATGAGTTACAAATCTTTTGGTCAAAACCATGTTCAGTCGTATTTCTTTAGGGCTAGTACTAGAAACTTATATTATAATGCCAAATTATAACCTTTATTTCACAAAAATAATCAGTAATGACTTTATATCTCATAAACGCGTAGACCGATATGATAACAGATAAAATGGTTCTACGCCTTTTCCTTTCATTAAGACCAAAAATATCTCCATAAACAAAAAAACATGTTTTCAAGTTACGTAATTATACTTTTTGTACAAATATGTTCAATGACTTTTATTTGTTTGTATCTGGCACAAACTATAGCAGCCATTCACGCCTTACGTCGCGTCCGAGCGAGACTTTGACTTAGTATAATCAGCCTATCTAAAGGTAATATTTTCAGTGCTGACATCCTCATCTCTGTGAGACGGAGCAATGGACTCCTTGTACCTAGAACTACCATCATACATTTACAAACAAACTTACGGAAACATTGATATCAATCTCGGGCACGTTTTCCAGATCCGCAGCTTTCTCTGCGAGAGACTTTATTTGCGACTGGTCAGGAGTCCCGTCTTCCGCCAGCTTGATCAGCTCGAACAAATAGTCACGGAACACCTCATCGGAAACTAAAAGAACAGGAAATTTGCTTTTATTTTGACGTTCGGCTTTTTATCAGTATTTATGGGCATAATGTTAGTAGAAAACTTACCCGGCTTCTGAATTTGTATCTCAATCATTTGTTGCATCCCAGGAGCGTACATCTGTCCATATATCGGATACATTAACCCCGGCTGACCATATGCCATCGGTCCTTGCATTGTAGTAATGGGCATATGGCCACCAGGAACTTGCATTTGTCCACCAATTAACTGCATTTGGCCGCCTGCCATTGGGATTTGGCCACTGGTTATAGGCATTTGAGCACCAGCGTTTGGCACTGGACCACCTGGTAGTGGCATTTGTGTACCACCGTAAGGCATTTGTCCACCAGGTAGCTGCATTTGGCCACCAGGTAGCTGCATTTGTCCACCAGGTATCTGCATTTGTCCACCAGGTAGCTGCATTTGACCACCAGGTAGCTGCTTTTGTCCACCAGGTTGTGGCATTTGAGTACCTCCAAGAGGTATTTGACCTGGCATTTGGCTACTAGAATAAGGTATTTGGCCACCTGGTAACGGTATTTGGGTGCCAGTATAAGGAATTTGGCCACCAGGCATTTGCATCTGGATACCAGCGTAAGGCATTTGGCCACCCGGTAAAGGCATTTGTGAACCGGGTAGTTGTGATTGAACGCCAGGTAATGAGACTTGAGTTCCCATTACCATTTGGGTACCAGTAACTGGCATTTGAGCAGTAGTTGGCATAGAACTGTTTGGCATCGCTGGCATCGTGCCAATAACTGAGGTCTCCAAGCTAGTCTTGTTTTGAGGGAAAGATGGAGGCACACTGAGTTGGTTAGGAGTTTGAATCAAAGGCTGAGTTGACATCACAGAGGTTGGTATTAGAGGCGACTTTCCGTTAACTAGCAAATCTGGAGTTGGCTGCTGACCTGTAATGTGAAGAACACAACATTAAGGAATTGGCAGTCACGGGGAATCCGACATAAATGACGACATGGTTGGCGTAGTGGTTAAGCGATCGGCTGCTGCTCTACGTGTCGCAGATCCGGTTCCCGCACGGAACAAATATTCGTATGACCTACAGATAGTTGTTCCGGATCTGAGTGTCTTATGTAAGTATGTGAGTTTAAATGTTTGCAAACGCACTCGCGAAACAGCAACAACAACATTCCTAGTGTGGTTGTTTAAAAAAAAAGAAAGACAAGAAATAAAATTTTAGAATAACTGGTTTTTGTATGACAGGCAGTCAATTCAAAGTTAGTCACATTAGCATACCGATGATGCTGTCACACAGCATGTCGCTGACGCGAACCCATAAGTTTGGCCCTACCAAAAATCGCTTACCGCAGCTACAGAAGTTTTCACTACAAGATTAGACATTTATTGCCGAATTCCTGTTGAATTTCAAGTCTTACGTACCAGTGGCCCCAAGGTTCATTTCCTGTGTGAATGCCATGACGTTGAGAGCTGAAGACAGTGCGGGCGCCACTCCACCGCCCTCACTTCCTACTTGTGGTACTAGAGCGCCACTTGCTGACGTCACACAGTCCGGAGGAGGCGCCGCGGTGCGTCGACTGTAGGGACACCACACCGACATTAGGTACAGTTCAATCGTACACTACGAACTAGCATAAGCCTGCAGAATTACACAAATTTTTTCAAGGTACTACAGTTAATTGCTCTTCCATGGTAATTTGACACAGACAACACAAAGAAATACTACCGATTTCCAAATAAATACACTACAGAGTGAAAAATAACTTTCTTTTTGGAAATCGGTGTCTTTGGTAGACCGTACCAGTATTTTTTCGTTATGGACACCGACATTTATACTGTGCACCGTCTTCCAAAAAGAAAGTTATTTTTCACTTTATAGTGTTTTTATTTGGTAGTCGGTAGTATTTTTTTGTTTAAAAACTGTTTTTATTTTTCTTTTTAGTTGTACCTACCTAATAGGCGAGTTCTTTAGTAAGGTACCTATAATGCCAGAATAGATTACCCGAATATAATGAAACTTGAACGTAACCGGTGAAATGAAAGTATACCAAGGTACTGTACACATCTGCGTAGAATACGCAGTACATCAAAATCGGTTCAGTAGTTTTCAAGATAAATAGGTATGGAACATACAACCGAACTCCTTAGACAAACAGTACGAACGTGTAAATTGAGTTATTATGGGTATTTTGTCTACCTTATTATAGAACTTGGTCACTTTTTAGTGATAGTGTACTAACACAAATAAAGAGAAAAACTTTTTCACAAAAAAATAAACCGACTTCAAAAGCAAAACACTAAAAAGTGCAAAATAACTTTCGTTTCGGCAGTCGGTGTTGAAAAAGATAAAAACAAGAGTACTAAAGACACCGGCTACCGAAACGAAAGTTATTTAGTTCTAGTGAAACTGTCGTGCGGTTGAATAGCAGACTATGTACGTCGCAATAATTAATTTAGGAGTTTTTATTTTATTTTATTCAAAAGTGGAAAATTGGCTATTTTTATTACGTACCCTAGTGGTGCCTTGGTAGGTGTAGATATGGAGACTCTGCCCCACATCAACCTTCGTAACTCTTCACCGCTGATGCCGCGGCGACGCAGTTCAGCTATGGTCACTTTGCCGACACGCTACGGCATATATAAGGCAAAATTTTGTAAAAATATGTCTTCCCCACAATAGTGCTCATGAATATGTCTCGAGTTATGTTCCAGTGTTTGCTTCGACAAATATTTTATTATTGAAAACATTTTTTATTCTAAAATGTGGATAGTTCAGATACAGAATAGCTGTAACAAAAACCTGATGAATTTTTTGTAAAAAAATGCTAGAGATGAAACGAATATCCGGTATTCGGCCTATCCGGCAGCTATTTACTATCCGGCCGGATAACGAAAAAAATACGGTTATCCGGCTACAAGATCGGCCGAATATTCGGTATCCGATATCTGGCGAAAGAGCTAACCGTTTCATCTCTGAAAAATACTCATCCTTGTTTTAATTTAAAATAATCTAATCTTTGATATTATATAAAGACATTCAATAAAAGTGGTAATAAATTAAAATATAGTTTAAGAGTACCCATACTTGTACTTGTACTGACCTATCGGTTATTCCTTCGAAAAAAAAACAGTCGTTATCGCATACCTACTATAAGCGTGCGTTATCAAAAACAATTAGCAAAAACAATCATATTATCAACCCACTATTACCCAGCAGTACCTAACTGTAGGATACTAGTGGGTTAATAATATCAATAGGAAATACGCCTAGGTATTCCTCACCTTCCAATTAGTCAACGCGCCCTTTCTCTGCTTAGCCCTCGTCTTGGCCGCACTCTTGATCACCATCACGGCTCTGACCTCGTACCTAGGGTCATCAGAAGGTCCCAGACCTATTGAGTACTCTTGTAAGTACTTGTGAGCGTCTTCTTGGGCTACCGACCGCTCTAGTGAGACGACTATTTTTGCCCACTGAAAGAAAATACTACAGTAAAATCACACTGCACCTTCATTTCGTTTTACTGAAAGGTCAAAAAACGCGTGCTAATCGACAGCGTAATACGCAGACAGTTCGATAACGTGCGCGTACGTGCTGCCCATCATAGCTATCAACATGTTCAGCAGTAGGATGGGCACGAACACCATGAATATCGCGAGTACTGTCTTTGATAGATTCGCGTACGTTGTACCACTTGTACCCACTGTTCAATAAACAGTTACCTGTTTGACCCATTCCTTCTCAGACTGCTCGATGTCGTACGCATATATATTGGCCATCATGGCTCTCAACATAATATGTTCAACAGTAGGATGGGCACGAAAACCATGAATATCGCATATATGTAGAAATATAGATTCGGGTACGTTGTACCCATTGTTCAAAACATAGTTACCTGTTTGACCCACTCCTTAGCCGACTGCTCGATGACGTGCGAGTATGCGTTGCCCATCAAAGCTATCAACATGCTTAGCAGTAGGATGGGCACGAACACCATGAATATAGCGAACACTGCCTTTGGTAGATTCGGGTTCTTTGTACCCATTGTTCAATACTCAGTTACCTGTTTGACCCACTCTTTCTCCAACTGTTCGATGACGTGCGAGTAAGTGTTGCCCATCATAGCTATCAACATGCTTAGCAGTAGGATGGGCACGAACACCATGAATATCGCGAACACTGCCTTTGATAGATTCGGATACGTTGTACCCTTGTTCAATACACAGTTACCTGTTTAACCCACTCTTTCTCAGACTGTTCGATGACGTGCGCGTAGGTGTTGCCCATCATGGCTATCAACATGTTTAGCAGTAGGATGGGCACGAACACCATGAATATCGCGAACACCGTCTTTGATAGATTCGGGTACGTTGTCATGCTGAGGTCTGTGTACTGAAAAATAATTAAGTAATTTAATGTATTTATAGTTAATTAAAACGATACAAAGACCAATAATTTAAATGTACATGGACATAGAACATAATGTTGACAATTATGTCGATCCTATTGCTGTCGCATGGCCTCTTCTCATATAGAGAAGACAAGAGCGTTAATGACCACGCTTGCTCAAAGCCGGTTGGCGATTCTAATATATAACCAATCAATAGGGGTGTAAGGATCGTAGCAGGTGGCGTTCTCTAGTTTCTGCCAACCCCATGAGAAAAAGGCGTGTATTTTAAGTACATAAATGTAGGGGATAGGGCGTGATGAGAGAAACACTTCTTGAGGATACTTCGTTTATTTTGGCTCGTTAAACACAAATTACAGATTTTTACTTCGTAACGTCTATTCACCCGCCATTTTTTTTTCTATCTGCCTTACACACTCTTACCTCATTCACACATCTTTACGAATTTAACGTTTCATTTTACGGTAACTTTTAGTTATTTAAATCTCAAAGACAATAATCCCACATAAATGTATAACCAACAAAACTGTTGCGGCCTAACGGTAACAATATAACAGACATAAGATTACAGATATCATTCTTATCCGTTCGTCTCCAAGTAGGTAGTTTCCGAACGGATGGTATAATCACTAATCAAGATCCAGCCCTAGTTGTCCCCCAGCGACGCCCTGAGCCGAGGTTCGTGTCTCATATGGGATAGCCGTCAGCGGTTAGGATTAGGTTAAGTTTTTATGCTTGGCTGGAGGCTCTAGTTTAGTCTCCACAGGGAAAGTCCGGTTTAGCAGTAGCCAATCACTTTGACTGAAATGCGAGACGCCCCTTATAAAAACAAAACACAGATATCATCGCGGCAGGTACCTAGATAGTATACATCTCTCCATTTCGCTAGTTAGGTATGTAAGTAGATTAGTATTTTCAGGAGGGGAATTCATGTCATCCTAGTACCCTTAACTATTAATAGGTGTCCTAAGTATTACACTCACACTGTAATCTCCTAACGTAATCTGGAACAGTGCCATCCAAGTACTGGGGTAGCTTGAGAACAATGTGGACTGTACATTTGGGAACCCTGCAAAAAAAATTAAACTTAACTCAATGTACTTTTTATAGGACATCAGTTAGTCCAGAGAGTGACAGATCAAGGATCGTCTATTGTGTGGTTACCTTGGGGGTTTTGAAAAACTTATGAACAACAAAGAGTATAAATAAGTATGTACCTACTTTATAAAGTACAATTAATACCTTTGTACAAAAAGTAAAATGACTGCGAGAATCCGAACAGCACGATAGAGTAGATGATGCCGAAGGTGAACATGTCTCCCGTAATCATGCTAAAGATCATCGTGACGAATGGACCCGTCAGCTTTACCGCACTGTCGACAAAAACACATACTATAGTATAGAGCCCGGTAATAGTGTGCTTTTTCCGAGATTTTTAACGTGCTCACTCGTGATAACGTAAACGATCTCTTTGTCAAAATTTATACAAAAGAAGAGGTTTCTCCAGCATAACTAATTATGCTGTCAACATTAAGGCGATATATACGCCCCATTGTAAACGCAGTACTGGCCGTGCGCCCGCTCGATGCCATAATATGAATATTAAACCTCCTTTTGAACAGTGTTATTTCAAAGTGTTAAGTTTTCACTTCTGACGGTAGTCTCCATGACTGTCTATTATTTTTTCATTTCCCGCAGTTATTTGTAGTCTTATGTAGTTATCTGTATCTTATTAACTTACCCAGCGAAAAACATAAGCAGAAACCAGAAGCCTGGTAGTAGAAAGATCAGTAACGCTTCCTCTAGAAGCTGCTGTCGCATCAGCCTCGCTGGTATACAAGCTAACAATAGCAGGTTAGAAATCAGGAAGATAAACTTCGCTGGTTCATGAATCTAAGAGAACAGAGAAAAAATAATCACCTTAAAATTTGAAGAATACTAAGTCCTTTAGACAGCAATTTTATGTTAAGGATTAACACCCGTTTTCTGAATTCAGTGTTCTAATTTCAGCAGCCGAATTGCACAAGTGAATTCGGCAAGGCGCAAGGTTTGACCGCTTTCAAATCGACCAATCACACGACGGATATCCACATCGCGTCATTCATCTCGCATGTGATTGGTCGATTTGATAGCGGTCAAATCCTTCGCCTTGCCGAATTCTCTTGCGCAATGCGGCTGCAGGACGTCAAGGTCTACTTAAGCATGACAAATTGTCAAGTTTTAACATTAATTTGGCAAGTTAGTATTCCAAGTTTTCATTTCAGAAATTAAGAGTCAGAATTTCTAGAAACACTTACTAGCTGCTTAAAATAAGCCACCAGCCCCTGATTCTTCAACTCATCTCCCTGCTGCAATATAATATAGCACAGGGTGCTGGCCAGAGTCCCCAGTTCACTCGCTAACCGTATCCCACTCCTCGCATCAGCGATCTCGAGACCCCAGTCAGGATGAGCGTCGGCCTCGGCAGCGCTGTGACGAAGGTATACGGAGAGGGACAGGAAAAGGAGATGTAGCATCAGGATTAGGAGACGTTTGAGGAATTTGTTCTGTAATCACAAGAGAGTTAAGTCCATTTTGCATTAAAGACGGTGTTTAATTATGCACCCAATGACCAGACGCATTGCAGACAGGGTTTATGTATGACTAAGCATGATAAGACATTGATATTTGAAAAGCTCGCAGCTGCATCACAGCGTATGTTTTATGGGGTCCATTTAGACGTATTTTCGGTAGCGCTTGACGCAGTATGGGATACGTCAGCTAGTGATGGAGTGTTTCGATACTTTACACAATGAAATCTAAAGAGATATATCTAACTAGATGACGTGATTATATGCACTTCGCGTGCCAAAAAATGGGGTAAAGTTACGATCAATGATCGTAATCTGAGCTTTTAATTTAGCATTATCGGCACCGGAAATCCAACGAAATCTAAAAAAATACCTTTTTATACTATATTGAGCAGTAAAGAATGTATAGAAAAAGTTGGCCGAGGCATTGGAAATGTGAAATGTTTTCTTTCATTGATAAGTAAATTTGTTTTTAAATTGTGTGTGACAAAGTGGCACCAAGCGTTTTCATACAGAAGGCGGGACTTGCGTTTTCTAGTTAGATTCATGTCCGTGATGAAATCCTATTTGAAAACGCTCATTGCACTTAATAATTTATAAAGTACAAAAGATACGTACTCGGGCAAAAGTCTTCCACTTTTCTTCGAGAAGCCTCTGAATGATGCCGCCGTCCAACATATTCAGATGCTCTTGCTTCGTACCATTCAGAATTATGAACAACGCGGAGTTCCAATCTAGAAAACAGTAAGTACATTTCGGCATTAAAGAGTTTTAGAACGAAATTTAGAGTAACTGTACGTACTCAGCTAAACATGTGGGAAAGGAATTACAATTAAATGAGGATATTCATTTGATTTCTTTGTCCTATTTATAAATCTACTGATTACCGAGAGATCGCGCCATGTGTAGGATCCTGTAATACCTTCTGTATCTTTACGAATTACTTTGTCCCTAAATTATTTCCTTGTCTTTTTAAAACACAAAATAAGCATTTTTTTTTTGGCTTTACCGAATGTTTCTGTTGATGGAAGTAAAATACTTATTTAGGTACCTATTATGCAGATTATGCTCGCGTTTGACCACTATTTCACCTGATGGTAGGCGATGATAATGGTAGACGGTGAAGCACGCTTGTCTAGAAGTAACCTATTTACTATTGACTTTAAGACCCCTATGTTATAGTTATCGGGAAACGAAATATGAGTGTATCTCTGTCCATCCTTATACCTAGTGTTACCTACATAAATTCACCACCAGATAACAAGAAAAATAACAGTCGTTAACACCTGTCTACCAATGTATTACAATATTTCAAAACTATACGAAAAAAAATGTAAAGGCAGTGTCGCTAACACTCTATTAGGCATCTCAGGGACAACCATTCAGAAGATCTTGCATGAAGCGCTTGGTGTGAGAAAGCTAGTTTGCCGTTGGATACCGCATCTGCTTTCCGACGATCACAAGGCGGCTCGCGTCAGATAGTGAGAAGAAAACTCTCGAAAAGTTCAACCGAGCAGAGTCAAATCACGTCTACGACATCATCAGTGGTGACGAATCTTGGATCTATGCCAACGATCCTGCCTGATTCCAAACAACAATCTACAATCTGGGTCTTTCAAGACGAGCCAAAGCCAACTAAAGTTGTTCGCTCTCGAAGCACTTCAAAGAAGATGGTGGCCACGTTCCTTGGAAAAACCGGCCATGTTGCGACTATTGCACTTGAAGATCGTAGAACGGTTAACGCAGAGTGGTATACCACAGTTTGTTTACCACAAGTCATCGCCGAACTTCGACAATCTAACTCAAAGCGACGCATCATCCTGCACCACGACAACGCAAGCTCACACAGCGCTCGTCAAACGATTGAGTATTTGAAGCAGGAAAAAGTAGAAATTCTTGACCATCCTCCATACAGTCCTGACCTAACCCCTACGATTTCTTTACATTTCCTAAAATTAAGAAAAGTCTTCGTGGTCAAAGGTTCCAGTCCGGTGAAGAAGCAGTCGACGCTTTCAAGTCAGCCATTTTAAACACCCCCACTATAGAGTGGAATATTGTATATGTTATAATAACTGGTTTGAGCGAATGGAAAAGTGTATTTAACTACGTGGGGAATACTTTGAAAAACAATAAAAAGTACCTACTATAAGGTAGTTGTGTTTTTTTCTTCAAACGACAAAACTTAAAAGGCTTGCCTCGTATGTATGGATCTTTACAGGTGACGTTCTGTAGTTTCTGCCTACCACCATGGAAAAAAGGTGTTAGATATGAATGTTTTGTTTAATTTACTCTGAGGTGACGGAATCTGTATAGAGTTAACGTGAGCGATACACACACTATTAAACTCTACTACTTGCGGGGAAGGTGTAGTGTGGCGCGGAGAGCGTGCGTGGGAGAACGGGGCCGGGCGGCGATCACCCAAAAAAACGTTTCGCCGTTAGGTTGCTAGCCTTGGGTCACGCTTGCGTAGCTCCCCTCCCCTGCCTCGCCCGACATTCGGCGCGTAACGTAATCACCCTCCCCGCTCTTCACCGCGCGCAGTTTTCACCGCGTGGCGCGGACACTCGCTGCAACGCTGTTCGCTGCAGAATTACGTCGTGTTGGGCAAGGAATCTATTGCTTTTGACTAACTTCAGGATCCTAGGCAAGTAATGTTATTCTTATTTTGAACTGGGTTAAATATTGATTACTATTATTTAATATAATTTTAAATTAGTTATGTTGATTTACTTTTATGTATCTCCGTTTCGTTACTCACTAAGTATGTAGTTTAGCTACGTTCCGTTTCAGTCGTCAGTCGGTCAACGTTTTCGCAGAAAGATAGAGGGGAAGGTTGCGGGGGGACTGGGTGGGTGGCGTGTGGGTGGAATTTAATGGCATGAGCAGCTCTGTCATTTTGCAAGTCGGGAAATTCACCTAATCACCTTACTGATTTTAAAATTCTTCTCTCTACCCGACTACGGCGAAGCCAAAAGGAAGGGTTATGATTTTAGCAGTCTATATATGTATGTATTTATATTTATGTGCCTCCGTAGCGCCTAAACTATTCATCCGATTTTGATGAATAAGGTGTCAATCGGTTAGTTATTATGGCCCAGGCAAAATAGGCCAAAACAATCGTAATCAGGTTACCTATAGTTTTTAAACTTTTTTAACAATGTATGTTTAGTTCGTCATGTCGTAAAAAGAATATTTTGTCAAGAATATATCGCTCAAATTAATAGAAACAATCGTTTGTTTGTTTGTCACTGAAAAATAGATTTCATTAAGCCTACCGACAAAAACGACAACACTGAATTTTTGAAGTTAAACTTCTTACCAGCCCATTCGACTGGACGAGAATTAAGAGTGATATTTCAAGGACGCATCACATTTAGGCACATTTCGTTACATGAGCGAGAAGAAAGATATACTTAACTTCTTCGCAGGAAGTCTCACAATAATTCTATCATATTCTTTATTTTTAAGAAATTTCCCTTCTATCACGAGCACTTCGCCTTAATAGAGACAATATAAACGTGCTATTGGGCACATTCTTTAATAAAGACAATTTAATCGTTTAGGTTATCATTCTTATTAGTCTACAGGGTATACCGGAGTGTGGTTATATAAAAAAATGCTTCAGTCCACGTAAATAAACAACTAAGAGAGTTCTACAAAAAATTGTAAATATTTCCCATACAAACTTTGGTCAGCTGACGACAACTTTAAAATGTGACCACACCTTTCCGTTACACCCTGTAATTAGTTCTAGCCAAACTTCTTGGCCGCCCTGAAGTTGGCTACAATGGCTGCGCAGTAGTAAATCTCATACAAAAACATCACCGATCCGTGCCTTGCGCATCGGAAAGCCAACTTCAGGGCTGCCCAGGTAAGAAGTTTGGCGAGAACTATACCAGGCTAGATTGTAATAAGATAAGGGTCTCCAACCTGAGTACATCCTTATCCTAGAGTACATCAAAGTACTCCAGGACAAGGAATAAAAACATACACGCACTATTGTTTTCTTAGCGTCTTTCTTGCCTCATAATGAAAAAGTATCTGGGCGACCGAGCTCGGCTCCAGTGAAAATAGAGAAAACGACGTTTTCTAAAAATGAAACCTAGCTAGACCGATTTATCGCCCCCGAAAGGCCCTGCGTAAATTTCATGGAAATCGTTGCAGCCGTTGCCGAGATTCAGATTATATTTAAAGATATATACAAGAATTGCTCGTTTAAAGGTATTAGATTAGACAGATAATAAAAACTTACTGGTCCTCCCATCAGGCAGCAGAGTATCCAGAGCATTCAGCGGGTAGGCAGAGCAGGTGATATTGGAGTACCGCCAGAACTCCTTAGCAGACAGCTCCAACATTTCCCTGAAGACTGACGCTCGGCCCAGCTGACAGGCCAGGGTTAATGGCGTGAAGCCTGCCAGGTTCATCCGACCGTTGCTGGCAGGGACCTTCGGGTGTCGGAGCGCGTAGCCGAACATGTCCTTGATTGAGGACGTTGTAAGTATTTAATAATAAACATTGTTGTTTCTATAATAATAAGGGATTTTTAAAGGGTTATTGTCTTGAAGTTCTCGAAAAGAATCGGGGTATTTTTAGAAGTGGTACCTATTTTTTTTATTTATACGCTCTTGCCCTTATTAATATATTCGGAGTAAAGTTACAATCAGTATTAGCCACTACACATTTTCGATGTTTGAGTTTGGCGTCTTTCTTTCTTTCTTTCTTTCTTTCTATTTTTACTCAGCGTTTAAGGGCATAGAAGACTATGGTATGACAGGCTATATGTCTTTTGTAACAAAACCAGTATAAGCTGGCCTCGCATTCTATTGTAACTACGCACAACGTTAGGAAAGATCAGGGTTACCAATGACATGCAGTCTAATGTACATAAGATTAATGTAACGTCCTCATATGAGCACATCGAATAACTCAACACGGTCAAAAAAGAACTCACCAATTTATCACAAACGACCACCATATGCAGTATCATGTTCCCAAACGAGTCCTGTGCATCAGGGTCGGCTCCGGAGTCACAAAGCAGGTTGTACACCCCCTCGTTGGCACAGCAAGCCGCCCACGCTAATGGGTACTCGCCTAAGTACGCTAAACCTTCGTAGTTTGTCTGCCTTGCTGGAGGCACGCGTTGTTGGTCACGGGGAAGGAAGAAACTGCCTGTTGACAAAGCCTAATTAAAAATGCGCGTGTAAAACCATAGAATTGATACTTATTAAAAAAATCAGAAAAAGTGAGGTCAGAAAGGAGTTATATCTTTATAAGCGCACGCGCACGCTTACTTGAAATTTCACTTTCAATTCTTGCTCAATAAATTATATAAGAAGCTTTACTTCATTAAGTTTGTAAAGTAGACTAGGTAGTATAGGCAGAATTTTGAAGAATAAGGATTAAAAGATTTTAACCCAAAGAAAGGCAATTGTAAACCGTTTATAAAAAAATACAAACTTTTAATTAATCGTTGAATTTTCTGCTTCTCCCAAAAAATGAGAACACAAATATCGCAATCGCATCTTACCAATAGCTCTCTGGTTGACGTCGGCTCCCGCTTCCACTAAGTCTTGAACCAACTCGTTGTTGCTGTACGCTATGGCCAGGTGAAGAGAACTTGCTCCTACAGAAGAATAATTAATATTAAACTACTGGTTAAAGCCACAAACATCTCTCCAGAAATTAGGTGTTTAATTTAATGTTATTGACAATCAGCCTCTACAAATCAAATATTTTTGTCTCGATTCGTAGTTCGTATGTACTTGCCTAAATACTCTTCCCCTTCGACGACATCCAGTGATAGCTTCGGAAAGCATTTCACTAGTGTTCTTGCTAATCTTGTGTGAATCTGTAATTGAACAACAATAGTCAGTATCTACTTACTTTATATTCTTGTAAAGCGGCAATAAGTCCACTCTCGACCAGCTGAACATTAAATCCATACTCTCCACGATATATACCAGCGAGTCCTGAGTTCGGAGTCAGCCAGACAACCTTGATAAACGGGTTGTGGTGGGAAAGGTGGATGGTAAGAGACCGTGCGGACGTTTACCTACTCGCTGGTCAGACCAGATAAGAGCGATCACAGGAGTCACGGTGACCACTGCCCTGATAAGAAGACAGAGTGACGTGGAAAAAGCTCGTCAGTGACGCCGTGAAAGCGTTCCAAGATGGGCACGACCTTCAGAAATGAAGACAGCGCATTGGAATAAGAAAGCGGAAAGCGCAGCATTGGTAACACGCGCCTCAAAGAGATGTCAGCAGAAATTGACGGGGTCCGCTAGGGCTGATTGATGCCTGTCTGGGTCGCGGATAAATTTGAAAGAGTGTTACCGCGGCCCTTGCACAAGCAACTGAAGGGTGGGTTTTATTCAGTAAAAGTCTGACACGCCCTCCCGCTTCACCCAGAGCGGGAGAAGTTATTGAATGTTTTCCGACCAAGAAAAACAAAAATGTAGGTCCGTACAACACCTATTTTCATTAACGTATACGTCGCGTACTTTTCCATTATTCATCGAGGCTCTACTCAGTTCTAGTAACTAGTTAATCACTCAACTGTGGTTCAGAATTGCGCTGGCAGTATGGTTACCATGCCCAATTACAATTCAACAGCACTGGAGCTACTGTCGAAAGTGAATGAGATTTTTCCATTAGTTAATTTCAGTGCGAATTTCTACCCGGCTGAAATCTTCTCATGAAGCGATAAGAATTATAACATCCTACTCCTTCGGGGAATTTTGGAAAAATGTTATAATCCTCTAGACTATCTGCAACGCCTACCAATATTTTTATAGTATAGCCTACAAATATATAGTTTTTGTAGGTCTGGCTATTTGTGTATGTGGGTTTAAATGTTTGAAAACGCACCTACGGTTCAGAAGATATCCTAGTGAGGGGCAAAGTTTAAAAAAAAGAAGGAGTATTAGAATCAGTCTTACCTTCGTATCACAAATAATGAGTACGTGCAGTAGCGACTCTCCCAGAGCGCCTCTGTAGCACATCTGCCAGCAAGCCGTGTGGTCCTCCCATTTTGCAAGCGGGTCGTGAGGGGAGAGCGATGCTTCTATTGGTAACACCACCTGAAAATATTCTTTAGCTACACTCACAAAGTAATCTTCCAAATATGAATTAAAAAAATATTGTATAAACACGTATTTTATATTAGTGGATAGGTAAAATTAAGGTCTCTAATAATCATATTCAAGTACACATAAAACAGTTATTTAACTGTTCTGCGGTCAAAATAACCCACTGGTACAGTATAATCGCCCTTATCGTCATTTGCCATTGGAGGATTAAAGAACGCTTTCAAATACTTACTTAACTAAAAGATGGAATTTAATCATTATTTTTCAAAGACCTACTCATAAATACACACTGTCTAAACCTGCATCGTAATGTAAAAGCGGGACCCTTTCCTAGGAACAAACAGTGCTTATCTAAACAAATTCTCTGAAATTTTCATCTCAATTTTTACACTATCTGACCTGTTCCTGGTCCCTGAACTTCCACCGGAGGTACTCCGCGCGGTTGATGACCCGCCCTCTCCCCCCAGCGTACATGTATGCCGCGAACTCGTCTCTAATCAACTTCTCAGCGGCCATCATTCCGCCTTTCGTGTACGCCTCGAGTAGGAGACCGCCTTGAGTGAAAAAGGGTTAAAATTTAAATTTCGAGAGACATACCTACCAACCTGATAAAAAAATAAAAATTTTTCCAACAACAGCGAGCAAAAATAATAAAATAAATAGTCGGTTTAAAAATCAATAAACTCATCGACAAACAGTATTCACAGTGGATCTTTGTGTCTCGGCAGTTGGCTGCAAGACCCTGCGCAGTTGCTATTTGTGTTAGTGTTGAAGTAGAAGATAGCATTGTGTTACTGTCTCTTTCACTCGCGTTTATCGCATCAGGTCCTATCTCGATTACTCTATGCAGCAAAGAGAATATAACCACTAGAGAGCTTATAGGCCGATTTCTTCGAAGCACACGACTCACTACCGCGGGCCGGGAGACGAGGAAGAACGCGCGGCTGCAATTGGTCAGTTCAAAGTAAGTTGCGTAGGTATGGCTATCGTTAGGGTTGATCAGCTCGATTAAGGGAAAATTGTCGATATCGATAAAATGGATTTTAACATTATTAAAAATACTCAATTAAAATCATATAAATATTATTTAATAAAAATCAATCAATTTCAAATATAAATATGTTTGTCGGGGACATAGAGAAACAAAAAGTATTTTTCCAAATCGGTCAAGCCGTCTACGAGTAATCCGGGAACATAATACATAAGAAAATTCGACGAACTGAGAACACCCTCCTTTTTTTAAGTCGGTTAAAAGTAGATAGATATTTTTTCATACATTTTTTATTAAGTTTAATTTTATTATTATCGATATCGACTTCAGCTATTAAAAGTAACAGCACAGATATTTACGATAAAAATACAAAGGGAGAGAAAGGGATAGAAGCATTAGAATTGTCTAGTGAAAGAGCGAGACTTTTCCAAAAGACATCAACGCGGGACTCAAAATTGTGCTCGTTTACCCCATCCACCATTTTAACTAGATCCCTGCGGTGTCTCATAATCTGATTAAATTAAAAATAATTTTCGTACTGTTTACTTACCGATGAAAAGTTATGCCATCCTTTTTGTAACTAGATGTCTTGGCATGTTTCCCATACCCCTTTACGGCGCATGAGGGCATTTTTATGCGTTATAATTGCAATAAAAAGATAAAAACAATGTGTATTTATTTAGCGTGCATACAGGTCTAATAACTGGTCACAACTAAAATGGTTACTAGTACCGAAGCCTTTACATAGGCGACAAAGTACTAATAGTTTTCGAGCGTCGGGGCACTGTATGCGCCGTCAAGTGTTTATATCGTCGTTGCTATGCAGTATACTTGATGACAAACTATTTCTTGTGCAACGGTTCGCAGAGCCAACATCAGGGACACAAAGATCCGCTGTGACTACTAGGTATACTGTGCTCGTAGGTCGGTCATTGATCTATTTTTTGTAGTGATAGTTTTGTCCCGTGCGTGTCACGTATTCGCGTGCAAACCGGCAAAAGCAAAAAAAGTTATAAATACGCATTTATAACTAAACTTCGCTTTTGCCCGAGTTTTTCGGTAAATAAAAATAGAGCGATAGTTTAACTTTCTATTATATTTCTACCAGTGAGAGAATTTTCGTAATCGAATCAATCAGTAGATTTGTACCTACCTACTTATACAGACTACATATCTTACAAACAAAAAAATACTACATTTAAATAGAATTTATTTAATTTTAGATTATCGTCGATAACATACTCACCCTTTTTATAATCTGCAAGTTTGTATAGCACAGTATGGTCTTCACTGCTGGGCTGGGAAATGACTCGGTCGAGCACCGAACCTCCGGCCTGCACGCCTCTCGCCGATATCAGTTTACTAAGCGCTTCCCCCATCTTACCTAGATGTTTAGAGTATATGGTTTTATTGAGACGTTAAAAAATGAGCTGTCAAAAATAAACTTTACTTTAGTAATTATTACATTAATTTGTAATCGTTTGCGTGAAACCAAATGGGCAACATACTATTGGTCATACACACACACCCTGGACATTAGAGCACATTAAAAGTCTAAATTATTTGTAATGTTGGTATGATTGGAATTTACAAAACATGTAAGTATTGACAAATTTATTGATTCCGGAAATTGGGTGGCAAAAATATACTTTTTTATTTGGCTCTCTAAGTTCAAAGTTCAAACTTAATTATTTATTATTATTTTTAATTAGGTAATAACTAACAATTTGGATTTTACTTACTTGATTAAAAATACAACGACGGTGATATCCTACTCAATTTCTTCATAACTTGATAGTTAAACATTTTATCACTTTCTGTCCGTAAATAAACCATAGTTCAGAATTACCTAATTATGTCACTGTTCACCATCTCTACATAATTTCCAAAATTCTTCCAAATGAATTAAGTTCATTTTGAATTTGACCCCGATATTAAGGGTTGTGTCCAAGGGCTGTACCGCGAGGTCACTATAATTAGGTCAAATTAAATGTTAAATATTCATTTTGCAAAAAAGTTTTAGTGATAAAGCTTCCTGTTGAAAGTTTCCGTGCCGTTCAAATAGCATTAAATTTTAAACAAATGAATTACCTATATGAATTTGTTGTCCAAAAATAATAACAAAAGAGAGCACACAGCAGCTGTGGTATTTAAATATTCAACTTAGATGCACTTTTAATGTCTGTTAGATATTACGGAATAATTAATTATGTTCTAAGGTTATTTATTTACTGTCTTAATTCTTTTTAATAATAAACAGCAAAAAAACAATTTAGTTTTTGCTAGAACTTCGTGTACAGTAATTTCGCAGAAATAAACAATCGCCGTCGTCATGACAACGCCAATATGGCTGCCTGCTCCAAAAATAGAGGTCATCAGTGACCCGGCACAGTATAATTAAATGGATCCCGGTTTGTGTGAAGTGAAAATGTTGGTACGATAAATCGAAACTTATTTCATTCTCATCACAAAAATCTCAAGTACTATACTTATTCTATAGGAACACGAAACGCAACTTTAGATTCGTAATATAATAAATAAATAATACCTACTACAAAACCTTGAATGCATAACTTTCTTTTGTTTGGAAGTCGGTAAATATTTTCTTGAGATGGTAATTGGTAAACGAAAATTAGATATGGCATTATTCTTTACCTAGACACCTACTACTACCTAACTAAGCCTAGGCACTTCTATCTAACTATCTAGGTACTATAGTAGGTAGTTAGATAGAAATACCTAGGTTTAGTTTCCTTATTATTTATCATGTCAATAACAACAAGTTGATTGTTTAGGAAACTTTAATTTATTATTTGCGACAGTAAACTTCGCGGGATTCGGTACGGGAAGTCGCATGACATGACATGATGACATGATCGCAACACGCACGGTTTGTTTTCCCCTCCTCCGCGCACCTTCGTCGCCTTACCTCGCCTAGCAACGCTATCGCCCCCCCTCCTCTTCTTACCCCTCTGCTAAGGCGACGTGTATCGGATCGGCAATATTCGGCAGTTTGAAACGAGCGCAAGTCCGTCCCTCCCCGCGCCCAGTCCCCCCGCTCGCGCTGTTGTGTTGTGAAATGTGACTTCGTCGAGACAGTGGTGCGTAATAATAATGTCAAAAAATAATTCTTATTTTTTGTGATCAAAGTAGTGTTACGCTTTATATCCAGTGTTTGTGGAAGTAGAAAAGGCAAAATTCTTAATGGAAACGGTAGGTATTGCACTTTCTTCAGATTCGTACGTCGAACCGTCGAACGTAACTTTAGCTAGATACGAACCGAACTTACAAATACTGCAAAGGTGCATACCAAAAAAATATTAACACAAATAATACTTAGGTACTTAATTATTTTTTATAAGTATCTAAAATTCTAAACCTAACCTATACGTAAACTAAGTAACGTAACTCGG
This sequence comes from Orthosia gracilis, assembly GCA_947562075.1. Lineage (NCBI taxonomy): Eukaryota > Metazoa > Arthropoda > Insecta > Lepidoptera > Noctuidae > Orthosia > Orthosia gracilis. The sequence continues at coordinate 12,093,554 of OX387265.1, forward strand.
TAAGGATTAATATTTAACAATGATGAATGAAAATTGAAAACAAATGTGACGGGGCGTTTCGTGACGCGACGGCTTGCGGCAGGGGAGGGGCAGGGGAGGGTCAGCGTCTGCTCATTGCTCACGTCCAACGTTTACTTCACACTTGATCGTTGTGTGCACAGTACAGTGCGCCCAGTATAATAGGGAATTGAGGGTGAAACTTGTAAGGACGCGTCATGAAGAATCCCGTTACATGAGCGATTAAAAAGATATAACTCCAGTTTGCTCTCACACTACACCTCTCTCATTAGTTTCACTTCTATCACGTGTGAGATTCTGACGCGCATATTCTTTGTCTATGCTTGACTTTTGACGGTGTTGGACACAGAGTACATTTTAACATACTGAAAGTGTTGGATTTACAATACCGATTAAAGTGACCGATTATTTTTTTGTGATTAAAGTGTATTATCTTATTTCAGTCTATTAAAATTTATCGAAAATAAAGGCATTTGAACGGCTTTCGCTGGAAGTCTTAGAATGTACCGTAGCTCTTGCCTGTCTTTTAAAATAATTGTCAGAGACTGGATTAAATGTCCCAAAATTAAGACGCTCAAACTAGTAGGATGTTCATATGTTAATTATAATTTTTTCTGTTTTAGATAATGTTAGACACCAGCGACGGGGCTTCTGGAAGCTCCGAAGAAGATGAACCGTTACTTATATACCATCAGGTAAAACGAAGTCAAACACGTTATCCTATTGTGTATACAACTAAACTAGATGATATGAAAATTTTCAAGCACGATACAAGCGACATGGACGGAGAAACTATAATTAATTCCATAATCAAAGAAAGTAAACCAAAACTAACTAGGAAAAGAAAATGTATTCCAACAACACATTCTTCGAACGAAGATTTATTATGTAGTGTAAATAGTTTTAATAGAAAACTAGCCCGAACTGCTGAAGATAACAACCGTCCTATTTGCAAGCCCGTGAGAGTAGTGCTTGAAGACATTAAATATACTTTACTTCGTACACAGAGTGACGAAAGCAGGCATTCCAAACCTATAAAAGAAACGCGTCCATTAGTTGACGGTGAAGTATTACCAGCAAATCGTAAACATAAAAGTACATTGATATTTGATCGACAACATCAAGAAGCCGACATGTATTCTTTAGATAAAAACTTTTTAGTTAAGGAACACAAAAAGTTTCGTATTGATGAAAGTAACGATGATAATTTCCGATTACTGAAACTGGATAAAAACGTTACTGAAGTGTCTTGTTGTTGTTGGTATGTCAGAGAAAAGTACTTATTCAGTAGGGTTATTCCTCATGAAACACTGAGGTACATGAGAAAACCACATAGATGTCCAATCAATCTTTGCCGTTGCTGCTGTAAAAACAAAAATTTATGGAATGACACATCAGCAATAAGACCGCTGAAACAATCGGAATCACTCAGCATTTGGTTATACAAAATGACAGAAAAGCATACATCACTACCACTTACACTGCTTTCAAAATCGTTGTGTGTCTTTCCTAAATACTCTGAAAAAATATCATCAAAATCAAATCATCATGTGAAACCTGCGCCAGAAAAGGAATTGCCGTATTTTTTACATTCAACTGGTATTGATTTTGGAGAAGAATATTATGCAATCGGAGCAGATGGTCATATTAAATTATCGATAAAAAATACTGGAAATCATCCGCAAAAATTGGCTAAACTTAAATCGAGAACCACAAACAATATCGTGGGTAAAATTTGTTGTTGGTATAGACGCGAAGAATTTGCTGATCGTTTGTTACAACTTGGTGCTTTACCAAATACTGCAAACCATATCAGAAGTATCCACCCATGTTCCCCAAAAATTTGCAGTTGCTGTTGCAAACCTTCAAATAAAGTGAAAACCGAACTTGCACCTACACATAAAGTTGCAAGGCATACGAATTATTTGTTTAGCAAAAAATTTAAAGTCAAAGTCAGATTTGCTGTAGCCGTGAAGAAACCTGTTACTGTTAATCCTGTGAGTGTAAGATCCGAACCATTGAAAGATACAAATAATATCGTTTCGTTTAATGTTTCCCTTTCGGCTTTACAAACAATAACAAAGGAAAAGGGTATTAAAGTATCTAAAGATATTTTTGATTGTCTAATACCAGCAAGCACTACACTTGACACATTAAAAACTGTGCGGGTACTTGTAAATAAAACAGCTAAAAGAGTTGTCATCGAAAGTAATACTCCTTTAAGAGATTTAACCACAGAAGAAATAAAACTGTTGGATATAATTTTTTGTGCGGTAAATAAAGCCACGCAACAATTAGTTGCTCAAGATCAACAGAAAAGAAATCCGACTCCAACTATACCTACACCGGGTACATTAATGAAGGATTTTTTATGTGTTGGCATAAATACAATATATCCATTATTATTAAATACACAATTAAGTATTGCAACAGATTTAAGGAACAAACGTTTCTTGCCTTCTCTAAGAGCCCACCTTCAGAAACATCAATTGCCGAAAGTAAATAATAGTATAAATATGTGGATGTATGAGGCGATGAAGTCAGATAGCGCAAATACAGCAAATGTTGACACATATAAAATAGAAAATAATAGTACTTGATCACTAGAAACCGGACTATATGCAAAAATATCTCGAAATATGAGTGCAAATACGCATGCTTTTGTTTTAAAATTCACAAAATCTAATGATGTTTGAAAAATTATATGTTTTTAAAGAAACTAATGTTTTAATAGTTGTTTAGTATCATTTTATTTGAAAAACCATATAATATCAATAATTTATGATTATTTATTCTAAATATCTATAAGCATCGGACGAACTTCTCATTTACACATTATTTAAATTTTAAGTTTGCTGCTTAACCCCCAGTTTCCCAGCTCAAAATTATCGCAGAATGAATGTGACAAATTGTCAAGCACGCGTTATCTGCTGTGATTGGTTGAATGAATTTTCAACAGCCAATCACAGCAGATAACGCGTGCTTGACAATTTGTCACATTCATTCTGCGATAATTTTGAGCTGGGAAACTGGGGGTAAGTAACGTGTTTTAATTCGGATGAAAATATCGTTTCTACAGACTTGTCCAAATTTGCGGACTAAGATTGTGTCTTCAATAGCTCAAAACAACTTATTTATAAGAAGAAATTACAATTCTACATCGAAATATGTATGCGTTTTGTATAGACACGAGTGTTTAGTTAAAATAAGCAATACCCGATGAAAAAGGGTTAGTAAACATACAACATGCAACGGTCTCTAGTTATAAACTATACCTTAATTACAGTACAAATGTGATGGTGAATTATGTATTCAATGATATTCTTGTTGGTTATTTGGTAGGTAGGTACCTACTCTAGATCTATGGTGACGATCACTGTGATATAGCTAAGTTTTTTTTGTGTCATAATCCTGCAGCTTCAAGTACTGTCTGTTTTTTATATTGTAATATCAATGACAGAGACAGAGTCGACGATGGAGTGAGCTTACCCAGAAGAAGCCTATTCAATCTAACTTTGAAGAGATTCGTTAAAGTTATGAACTTTGCGCTTGACGATCTCACTTGCGGGTTCATTTTACCAACCAACGTTCCTTTTTTCGTAACGTTTATGCTTCGTTAATATTTAAGTTGGACTCGGTACATTAGGTAACTTTGAAGAGATTCGTTAAAGTTATGAACTTTGCGCTTGACGATCTCACTTGCGGGTTCATTTTACCAACCAACGTTCCTTTTTTCGTAACGTTTATGCTTCGTTAATATTTAAGTTGGACTCGGTACATTAGGTACTGACGATGGGGAGTTTGTAATTGAAATGAATGATTAAAGAAAATAAAAAAAAATATGTAGTTCATAATACATATTTTTTTATTGATTAGGTACCTATTTACAACCTTCCTCATTCAGGTCTACCTACCTGTAACCGGCATCGTGTCTATCTAGGTACCTCAGATGAGCAGAAAAGAAGACCGTAGCCTGTGCGCGACCTATCTTTGCTCTGATTGAGATTAAAATCAATCTAAAAAAATACTCTATATTTAAAATTATGAAGCATAAGTGTAGCTTAGCTATCAACATTCCGTTCTACTCTGAGTAAATAATATAGTGGTCCTACGATAGGTACGCCGCGCCGTCGCAGCTTACTGCCAGATGTCGGCCTGCACTAAAATAGGTGATGCTAACCCCCCAGTTTCCCAGCTCAAAATTATCGCAGAATTAATGTGACAAATTGTCAAGCACGCGTTATCTGCTGTGATTGGTTGAATGAATTTTCAACAGCCAATTATAGCAGATAACACTTGCTTGACAATTTGTCACATTAATTCTGCGATAATTTTGAGCTGGGAAACTGGTGGTAAAAGTGAGTAGAATTACAATAATTATCTCGAAGTCAACAGTAGTTAAAAGGTCTCATTAAAATCCTATTCAATAAATATACTCAGACCAACAAAAAAAGATCTTTTTTTGTTGGTCTGGGTAAATGTAAGAAAAAAATGGAAGGATTTTTGTTCTCCAAAAATGTAAAAAAAATAAACACGAAAAGACCGTCATTGGCGTTGTCCTGCCTATGCCTTCGGCTCTACAAACTCACAGTTTACTAAATGAACCGACTCTGTTCGTATTTTGAATAATGGAAAAATATTCGGGACTCTCCAACACACAGAATTAAATAAATAATGTCGAACGAATGTGTAAACTCTACTGACTTCCTTTGGTGAAAATCAATACATATTCAAACTTCTGGCAACACTGAGTCGATCGATGATTGTCAAATCTCAAATGTCAATTTTCTAGTGTTTGTTTGTTAATGTTTGCGATCATAGATAGAGGCAAATAATATAAATACATCGTTGTTGGCGATTTCTAAATCTACGCCGCTGCGCCGCAGTCATTCGAGTTGATATTTGCGCAAATTTTATCTTTTCTGTGACGAATAAGTTACACTTGGCGTAAAATGACTGTGAAGGAAGGAGAAGAAGAACCGAAGTCCATCGGACCGTACAAAATGACTAAGATGAACCCGCTCTTAGGCAGCGGTTATGCCGAGCATCTCATTCATGATAGTAAGTTTATTATCTTACTAAATTTGTTTTTGTGGGCTATCCCACAAGAAGCCTGCGTTTTTTCTGTGTAACTACTAGATTATGGCACTTGGCGATAGTGTAGCTATTCATCAGCGAAAGAAATTTTGCTATCGGATTTGTAGTTCTTTATAATATAAAGAAATTAAACAATTTTACTTCTTTATAATTTAGTCTACTGAATAAATTGTGAACCTGTACTCTCACTCTGCATGGTAAGGCTTCTTGGGTCTCAGATAAATTTGAAAAAGAGTTACCGCGGCCCTGGATCATCAAAGTCCATTCGGTTTTTGCGTGATTGAAACACAATCTTTCACAATTATAATATTAGTAGGATGTAAAAGTCCATGTTTCTTAATCAATCACTCCCAACTTCTGACCGCATTGATACAATTTCTAACACTGATAGACATGGGCTGGATTCGGACAAAGGATAACCTGGCAGTGGATTCCTGTGCAAGAATCCTGTTTTCGAAGTTTTTGCAAAACTTCATACTTTCTGCAGTTTACCTACATCTAAACTCTTTTGTTTACAGACAGTAATAATAACTTCCTGGAGGCATGGGACCTCATGATAGGAGTGCACAACCTGTCTGAAACCATTGGAATGCTCAAGAAGGTATTGGACGCGAAAAATGGTGTCTTACCGAAAGATGTTGAAGAGAAAGGTAATTTTTATCATATCACTGTAAATCCCCAAAGGGTTTGACTGAGGTGATCCTATAATACACCCGCATATCACCAGTTATAATTGAATTCAATATAATAGGCCAAATTGACAGCATACAGGCATATATTCAGATTCTGGTCTGCTACTGAGCAATCATGGATGGATTAAACTTATAAATAACACTGCTGCTGTTGAAGCCAGGACCTTAAGTTACACCTTCACTGGCAAAGATTCAGCTCCCGAGTCCGTCACAATGGTTTTTTAATTGTTTCAGTAATTATGGCAGCAAACATGTTAAATACAAATGATACCTATGAAGTGACCAAATGATAGGTATATTATAACAGATACTTGTGAAGTCCTAAATTGCCCTGTGAAGCCAGATGAAGACTTATTTATCAGGATTTTAGGACAGCTTTGGACTACTGGTTAGGATTGATGGAACCCTTTTCTGCACTGAGACTCGTATTTGGTCCGTTGTGTGTGCAGGCCTCCTCTCTGTGGGAGAGAATGGGCCGTAACCCACCACGCGGGCCCAGTGCATGTTGGTGGCTGTCACATGTTTTGGATTTTTGGTTCTTATACATGCCGGCTTCCTCATGATGTTTTCCTTTACTGTTTTGAGAGCATTGTGATGAAATAATTTACACAAAGTAAAGCGCCCGAACCCACGCCCTACACCTTGTAAGTCGCGGACATATTGTAAGTTTCTTTAATTAGGTTAGGAAGCCGTAAAAGCAGTCTTCGTTCAAAACTTTTCTTTATCCCAGTACAAACAAAAGTTTTGGACCCAATGCATACTATTGAGTATGCATTGGCTCCAAACCTTATGTTGCAGTACTAAACCTTGTTTTTTTTTGTTTCAGAACCTCATACCAAACCCAAAGAAATACCATACCACATGCAAGTTGATTAAAAAAATCCATTTTGAGACGTAACCATTACATGCATTTAACCAAAATAATGATCTAACTGTCAATATTTTAACCTCTGGATGTTACCTTCTGTAGTGCCACTTTGTAATCTCAATGTCTGATTTAGTTTTATTACGACTATTATTTTATATTAGCATTTTTATAAAAATATTATGTATTTGAAAGTTAATGGGTAGGTTGGTATGGTTAGTCATCGGAATGGCAGCGAAGGTGTTGGAGATAAAGGTTTTGCAAGTTCTTTCCATTTCTTACCTCGGTATGGCAGAAGCCAGGGAGTCTCATTAAAACCTAGAGACAGGATCTCTAAAAGAAATGTCAAGTGATAACAACAAGAATACAGGGATAATGAATAGACTGGGGTCTTTTAGATGAATATGTATGTTATATTAAAAAAAAACCATTCCCAAATGTTTAGTTTTATAAGTTTATTGTAGGAAAAAATAGTATTGTTTCTAGTCATTTTTAAAAACTGTATGTTAATTTGCTTGTAGTAGTAATCGAAATGTGAAAACTTCGGATTATACTTAAACACTGAATTTGTGTTTTTTTTTTGAACGATTGTCAAAGAAAACCTTCATTCCTCCTCAATGGAACTAGAATCAAACTTAATGGCGTTTTGGAACACTCCGCGAGTCGCTACGCCCTAGAAAATTATGTGACAGCGGAGGTGACGGCCCGAGTACCGCACCCTAACTCCCGATGTCACATTTATTGTCCAACAAAAAGCATACTTTACAGCCGTCACTAAGTTAAAACACAGTATAATTTTTTTTCTCATATAAACTGTGTTTAAAATCTGCAGGAAAATGAACAGTAGGTAAAAAAATATATATCAAAAAACCAAATTATTAATAAAAACATTTACTGAAAAAAGAATACTAGTACTAGGTATAAATTTACACAAGCAAAGTTTTAGTTAGTTTTCTATTTTTTTTTTGTCCCCGCCTGCAGAACCTCATAATTTTAATGTATAATTATTATACTTGTTTGCCCTTTTCAGTAATTTTTTTTTAGCAGTCGGGTTTTCTGTTTTTTTAATAATTTGTTTTATTTCACACTTTTTATTGATGAACAATTTCTCTAAATAAGATAAATGTTAAAATATGATTAAATTTTGCTATGAAAGTTACGCATAACTTGAATTTTTGCTAAAATAGTAACTTATAAGTGTTACGATAATATTGTATATTTGGAATGGTATATTTTAATAGCTTTCATTTGACACCCAAATTGACAAGATACGAAAAAAAAATTTAGCCACGCCCTTTTTTTGGGGGTAATCATTAGTTTTCGAGTTATGAGCTAAAATGCATCACACACACTCAAAATAACCTTACTCTAAGAGCTCATGGTTACCACCCTGATTTTTGTGCCCTTTGACCTTGACTAAAAAAAATGTTTTGTAATCGATGAGGATTTTGTACAATATTAATAAAATGGTATCCCTAACGTTCATATATATATATGAGCTTCTTTGGAATTTATGCAAGAGTAGATAAAGTACTCGCCAAATTTCTTGGCCGCCCTGAAGTTAGCTTTCCGATGCACAGGGCACACGAAACGGTGCTGTTTTTGTATTATATTTACTACTGCGCAGCCAATATAGCCAACTTCACTTGGCGAGGACTATACCTACGCCTATTTTCTGGCTAACTTGACCGGACTGTCCGGACTACAAGCCGTTTACGCTGTTCTGTATGTAACACTTACATTGTACTCTGTTTCTGAATTTAATACTTGCCTAAGTATACTTACATGCCAAACATTACTTTTGACCCTTCTTAATGGAGAGTCGGGTGAAAACTATGTTTTTTTTTTACAAAATACCTACCGTGGTTGCTGGATGGGAACCGGTAACCATGACAATACCTGAAATGCCTAATGCCATGGCATATTGTGTTGAAAATATTCATGATAATATTAAACCCCCTCGCATCCCGGCGCCCTTGTTTAGTGACGGGGCTCTAAACATGGGCGCCGGGGTGCGAGGAGGTTCACACGGTTCACATGACATACACCCCTGGTTTGCAATAAAATAAATTAAAACAAATATAAAAAACCTCATACAAGAAAACTAACATAGCGTGAAGTGCTAAAATTTTCGATCCTCCTCATCATCAATTATCATTATTTATCATCCTTCTCCAGCTGTTCTGCATAAGATATAGTTAATGCTATCTCTGAATGAATAAGCAAAAGAAATTCTTTTGTTCTTATTATTATGTATTGAAAATCTCATTTCAGCCGGGGTGCTGAAGATGCACCTCCTAAAGTAAGTGCTGCCGCCACCGGCGTCCATCCGTCTTATTCAGATATTGGTAGGGGTACTCCAATGAGCATCAATGCGGTTGCGGAGTTACGTCCCAAACAATGCTTCATCTCTTGTCGTGCTCTCTGTGCAGCAACAATTGCACCCTGAAAGACCTTTACGTGGCTAATGATAGCGCTGTCGACGTGGCTGAATTCTGGTAAAAATACAATCAGTTTCGAATCATCGATACGCCGAAGAAGAACTTCACAGTCTTCACACACAATATGGTGAATCATAGTTTTCGGCACTTTACATTACATGGTTGACGTTCAAAGTTATTGCGTTTGATAAATTGTTTTTAACATGAAGGCTGGCAACCTTAGCAATACCTACTGCGCTGAGCGCAATAATGGCTGTCACGCCGTCAGTCAGTTTCCAAAAGCGCGTTGTGGAGTAAACTGATAAAACGATTGAAATGCCTCATTGTGCTGTGATTTGGTGTAATAACCAAAGCAAAAACGTCAATAAAAAAAATAATGGCGTGTCATATCACAAGTAAGTACAAAGCAATTTTGAGCGCAATTTTTAAATGCGTGTTGGTGGGGCGTTGTCGCCGTCGCCACTCGAGGTTATCTTGGAATGAAAACGTCAGTCGTTTGCTAGTTCGATCTATTTAGTTCTAAGCGTGGATAGCTAATGAATGTGAATGTAGGTAAGTACGGCGCTTCTACTTGTGAAAATATGAACTCGAGTAGTCTAGTGAGGTGACACATTATTTGACATCGCGTCTTTTTGATATCGATAAAGCATGTAATATTATGAGATGCGATTTAAAAATTATAATGTAATGATTGAATTGTGCTTGTAGTTTAGACTTGAAAATTAAGTTTTCATTCATTGTTATTTTTAGGTTTCCTCAAGATCCTTATATAAAAGATAAATGGGTAAGAGCGACGGGAAAATGCAACTGGTTTCCTCAAAAACACGATACGGTTTGCTCTGAACATTTCGATAATGACAGTTTTATGAAAAAGGCGTCCAAAACATATTTATTTTTGGACGCAGTACCTACATTGAAACTTCACCCTATTTTTGACGAGGTAGCGAAGCTATTGAATTAACTTTTTGATAATTTGTGGATTATAATTATGTTTAATCTTAGATGTTTTTATACAAAAGTTTTTATTTTTCAGATAGATTCCCTTACAAATACCATCAGTATTGTCAATACTCCTTCAACACCATCAAAACGTCGACAGAGAAAATATCTACCTGTTAAAGCACCAGCCACACATATTACGGAAAAAGACTCTTCTAATATTGCACTAATAAGTATAAAAGAAGAGGGCCCTTCTTATATAGCTTCAGAAAATCATAGAAACGAAGAAGGTCCTCCTGATCTAGCAACAACAGTTCATATAAAGGAAGAGGACCCTTCTGATAAAACAATAGAAATTCAAATAACGGAAGAAGACCTTCCCTATTTGGAAACAACAGTTGATATAAAAAGAGAAGACCCTCTGGCTGTGGCTGAGGTAAGTAGCATATACACCGTTACATTTTGGTCGTTTTAATCCCATGTAGGGTCGATCCCGTTATTTGTTATTATTATTACGTATTATAGCTATCATAATCTGCCTAGCCGTATCCCAACTATGTTAGGGTCGGCTACCAGTTTAACCGGATTCAGCAGATTATGTATTAAAGCTATATTACTGTAAAATTTCATCAAATTCTGTTTAGGAGTTTTATCTGAAAGAGTAACAAACTTTCTCACAAACTTTGGCATTTATAATACTAGCTTCTGTCCGCGGCTTAGCCCGCTTGAAACGTGTTTATTTTGCCAAGGGTTCATTATTCTTTATCGGGCTCAAAAGAGTATAATCTATCTCTTCGCCAAATTTCATCCAGATCCGTTCAGCCGTTCTGACGTGATTGAGTAAATTCAATCATACTTTAGCATTTTTAATATGAGTAAGATTTTGATGTATTGTAGGAAGTAAGACGAAATAGTAAATTCGTTTCATGTTGTCTGTAATATTTTCAGATTATTGTGGAAGTTCCACCTCTAAAACCATCCAAAGAGAGCCGAGCCCCACGCGAAGCATACTACACAATAAATCCTGACGACTCGACTCAAACACGACACTTGAAAAGATCCCTCAAGGCGGCTCAGGAGACCATTAGAAGGCAAAGACTTAAAGTAAAGCGCTTCAGAGAAAGCAATAGAAGATTAACAAAGAAAATGGCTCAAATGGAAAATATTATCAAATGTCTACGAGAAGAATCTGCTAATAACTGATAAGGATTTACCTATAACGATATTAGGAAATATCAATGTTAAACAATATGAATAAGTAGAGGTACTATATGTGACTTTAGAAGTCTCACTGAATAAAGGCGTGTTTAACACAGAAATAGGATGATCAAATTATCATTTTAAAATATATGTCTTTAACATACAAAAAACACTTGTCCGCCAACTGCGCATATCACTCGTATCCACTCATGTTTTAATATCGGCTAGCTAGGCAACAGTTTTAAGAACACAAGTGCCTATTTATAAAATATACCTAAACAGTGATACAAATAAGTACCTACCTATTCATTATGGATAAATATTTGACCATACATTTATTTTGGAACGTATTATCGATAAAAAACATCGATTCTATCTAGCATATCGCATCACTATGAATGACGACAGGGAGCAAGGACAAGGACGCACTAGTACTAGCACGGGTTCAAGGCACGCTTGGTTTGTATGTAAAGTTGTGGTAAAGTACACCGCTTTGTGAAGTGATACCTACTGGTATGAGTGGTATGCCGCCGTCTGTCTATGACTTAACCAAAAAAACCGCAGTACTCTCATTATACAATTTGTACTCTATTTGAATGTTCAGACAGCCTAGCCGTCGCGTCGTGTTTCCCTAGAGTTTCTTGAATGTTATTCTCTATGGACCGTGCTATGGAGTAGCTGACGCTTAGAATCGAAAAGCTAAATATATTGAATAAAATAAGAACCATCCCATGTTGAAAAGTGTTCTTGTACCTACTGCAGCTCTCAAGTTGTATCTGTATAGCTAATAAGTCTAGAGATCGGGCGTAACTAGGCTGTGCCACGGTAATGATATCTAACAGTATTCTATCTTCTTACAAACAGTCGAAACGCGAGACATCTACGCGCGTCGAGTTCGACCGACTCTCGATACACTACAGTCACGAACGGTGTGATGGTTTTGTAAGCAGTAAGCGTGCGATTTGTGAATATTTGATTGAAATAAGTACAAGTACTTACTTGCTTAATATGACAGAGAGCAATTATAGACTATATTGTGCTGTTTTTGGTTGCTTGAATTCCAGAATTTTTTTTTTAATTTACCTGGACCCTCTGAAAGGCTTAATACCTAACCTACTAGTACGTAATTTGTTTGTTATTTTAATGGGTAGATATTTCGCTTTTTCCACCGAGTAAAATACCTGGATTAATAAATAAATAATTGGATAGGGTGATAAAGTTACGTACGAGTGACGTACCTACGCTAGACTATCTACTCACATAAGTACTTAGCTACCTACTTAATTATTGAATTAGACGAAATATCATTATGAAATGATTACCTGATTTAAGAGTAAGATTTAAAATAGGTATAATAAAAATATAATATTAACCTCAGATTAGAATCTATATATTTACAATCACTAAACTAGAAAAAACTCAAGTAGGTAGAGGCGGACAGCCCTAACACGTGTTACGTTACGTGCGCTTGTAGGCACTTATTTCAAGGACAGGGCCGAGTCACGGTAATTATATCTAACAATATTCTACAAAGATTACTATTATATACTGGGTATTCTATCCTCATACAAACGGTCGGAACGTGAGTCATACCTATGCGCCTCGAGCTCAGCCAACACTCGATACACGCCCAGTCGCGAACGCGCCACAGTGACGAACGAACGGTTTAAGCAGTAAGCGTGCGATTTGTGAATATTGGTTTAAAATAAGTACAAGTACTTAATTATTATGGCAAAGAGTAGTAATTATAGACAATATTGTGCTGTTTTTGGTTGCTTGAATTCTTCATTAACGCACCCAGAGATAACATTTTTCAGATTACCTGGAAACGCCGAAAGGTAAGACTATAAAATATTTTTTATATACCTACTAGTACGTAATTTGTTTTTTTTTTATTACGTAGGTATTTCGTTTTTTCTGCCGAGTGAAATACCTGGATTAATAAATAAATAAGTGGATAGGGTGAAAAAAGTGTTCGATTGCGTTAAAAAACTAGTAGGTAGTTTCCTAAGCTAGGCTATCTACTTATGTACTCAGCTACTTACATTTATTATTAAATAAGACGAAATATCACTATGAAATGATTATGATAGTAATATTATGGAAGGTACCTAAGTAAGATTTTGTAGTAGGTAGTTAGAGGTCTTTATTTTCATTCATCCTCTAATCATTAGCAAAATTTTGCCTATAAAATTCATTATTTGGCGTGCGCTGAGAAAATATTAATGATACATGAAAATTATGTACTACATGATTAAAGTACTCATTATTAACTACAAAAAAGTCTGCGAGGGAATATATTTCACTATCATAGTTAAGTCACAATAGCAGCTTTTGTGTTCTAAAATTTAATTAGATTGCTGCGCTGGTAGAATCAATAGTTGGTTACAGTCGTATTTATTCAAATAAATAGTTTAACAAATTGGTAGGTAGGGTAGGTAGGTAGGTTAGGTGGGAAGGTGAGTATGTATGTAGTGTAGTTAGGTTGATCGGTAGGGCAGGTGATTTGGTTGGTAAGTAGGTAAGACAGGTGGGTAGGTAGGTAGGTAATTGGTATGTAGGTAGACAGGCAGTTGACGGGAGCGAAGCCGCGGGGATCAGCTAGTCCAGAATAAAGGGAAATCAATTTTTTTTTCAGACGCCTTGAATGGCTGCAACTGATCTGTCGAAATGATTTAGAAAACAAACCAAACTCTGCTGCCTACCGGATTTGTGAAAAACATTTTAATGTGGAGGACATACGACAATCACCCAATCGAAAACTTTTAAAAAAGAATGCCGTTCCATTATTGATGCTGCCAAGCTTGCCAAATACCGTTCCAGGAGGTTCTCGGAAAGAAGACAAACAAACTCAAACTGCGCTGTCGATTGGAGTTGAAAATTTTACACAGACTGAAAATGTAGCGAATGAAAGTTATGCTCAAACCTCAACGAGTCCCTCTTGCAAAACTCCAAGAAAAAGAAAATTGAAGGCTGAACTCCTTCAATGCAGAAAGAAAATAAAACTACAAACTGAAAATAAAACACAAAAAGCTGAAGAACGTAGTTTCCATAAACTTTGCGATACATTTTTGACAAATAAATTAGCTCTCCTAATAAAAGCACAAAGTACCTTAAAGCAACATGAAAAAGGAAATCGATACGACCAGGACTACATCATTTACTGCTTAAATTTATACTACATCAGCCCACAAGCTTACCGGTTTTTGCAAAGCGCGTTATGTCTTCCCTGTCCTGCAACATTGTACAAACATTCTTTCCCAATCACAACTGAAATTAATGAAAGAACTATGTATGTTCTTAAAATGAAAGTTGCACAAATGAAAGAAGTAGAAAAAAATTGTTCAGTTATGATTGATGCTATGTCATTAAAGGCAAATCTGTTCTTTAATATTAAAGAAGACAAAATTAACGGATTTCACGAAATTGAAGGATTGCAGTCTCCTGAACCAGCTAAAAACGCGTTAGTAATAATGGTTCGTGGTATATTTGTGAACTGGAAACAGCCTGTAGCATACGCATTAATCTCAGAATGTCGTAACCATGATGATATAAATAAATGGATTGATAAGGTACTACATAAGTTATTCGAAATTGGTCTAATCATCCGTATTTTTGTGTCCGACCAAGGGTCTGATTTATGGAAAGCTGCCAAAAAAAGAACAGTTTCTATTGAAACACCCTATTTTTTTATTAATAATAGAAAAATATATTATATTTTTGATGCACCGCACCTAATCAAAAACGTACGAAATAAC
This sequence comes from Orthosia gracilis, assembly GCA_947562075.1. Taxonomy (NCBI): domain Eukaryota; kingdom Metazoa; phylum Arthropoda; class Insecta; order Lepidoptera; family Noctuidae; genus Orthosia; species Orthosia gracilis. The sequence goes on from OX387265.1 coordinate 12,108,564, forward strand.
CTGATGCAATATGATTTTCACTTCGGAAATTCTATAGCGAAATACGAACATATTAAACAGTTTTATAATCAGGATATAAAAAAGAGTTTCAGGCTTGCACCTAAGCTTACCAACAGCCATATCAAACCCACAAACTTTGAAAAGATGAAGGTTTCCTTTGCAACACAACTTCTTAGTAGGTCCGCTGCAAATGGAATTTTTACATATATAGATATTAATGAAATTGAAGAATCTGCCAGAGACACGGGTAACTTTTTAATGATTATGAATGATTTGTTCGATTCTTTGAATACATCTAATTTGAGACATAGTTATGAATATAAAAGAGCGTATACAGGCGATGAATCACAAAAGGCATTTTTCAAAAAGATGATAAGCTTTTTTCAAGAGTTAAAATTAATAAACCCAAAGAATGGCCGTGACCACACATCAAGTGTTAGAAGGTTTCCAAATTACCATCACATCCTTAATGCTCTTGTTTGATGACTTACGGGTGGAAGGATATAATTTTCTTATGACAAGAAGATGCAATCAAGACACTCTTGAAAATTTATTCGGACAGATACGAATAAAAAATGGCACAGCTCTAAATCCAACGTGTAGACAGTTTGCATCGGCATTTAAAAACTTATTTTTCTGCAACATCATAAAACCCCCAAAAGGAGGAAATTGTACAGATGATTTCGGCAAACTTCTTGTTCAAACGACTCGTGAAGAAGTTATTAGCTGTGCAATACCTGTATCAACCAATGAAATATCAAATAAAGATAGTGAAGAATTTGCCAGCGTCCAAATTATTAATTCTGATTATAATCAGCTAGACATGCCAGAAAAAAAATCACTTTTTTATATTTGTGGGTATCTTCTTAAACGTTGCTTGGAAAAACATGATTATTGTCAAGCTTTGAAGTCGTACGTTAAGCCCCATCAAAGAAGCCACAATTTCAGTGCAGAGAGTCGGTATTTAAGGTACCAGGACTACAGTAAGAATAATTCACAAACTTTTTTAATAGTACCCAGTGATGATTTCGTGGAATATGTAGAAAAAATGGAGGAAATATTTCAAAAATCATTTAAAACAAAACACATCAATTGTAAAGTAGCAGCAGGTATCTATAACCAAGTGAAAGATATTCCTTTTTCTCCTCCTTGTCCATGTTTCCCAAAACTATTTTTGATTAAACTTTTTATCCGAATGCGGATTTTTTATACAATTAAATTTAATAATAAAGCTTTTCGTACGTCTCAGTCGAGGCGCAAATATTTTTCAGTCGCAAATTTATAAGGATGTTTTTTTTTTATTAAATCAAGTAATCAAAAAACACAACATTATTTTTATTGAACACTTCCTATTTTTTTTAAAATAAAATAAAATAAAATGACAATCACAAAACTAGAATGAAAGTCAAGTAGGTAGATGAAATGAAAATACTTTAGGGTGAGCAGCCCTATGGAGTGTTTACGTACCGTGCGGCGTGGCGCAGCTGTAGGTAAGTATTTCAAGGACAGGGCCGAGTCAGAATACTGTTAGATATCATTACCGTGGCCGAATCACAATACTGTTAGATATCATTACCGTGGCTGCGCGGTCGACCGAATCGGCGCACGACGCAGGTTCGTTTCGTTTTATTGATGTGTAGAGCGAGACAGCAATAGAGCGCTACCACACTGTGCCTCCACACCTCAGCCATCCTTGGATGTAGTAAAAAATAACAACATTGACTTTTTGAGGTAAAATGTCTACAAGTCGTACTTCAGTTGCGCCTGAACAAGCGAAATAAAATATAGGTACGGGGGACCATGAGAGACTACGAGTCACGACGCCGGAGTTTGTTGGTCCGCCATCCATCTTACAGCAGGTAAAATGCTCTAAGCCGTCGCTCCATGTAAAATACTGGTTTTCAGCTGCATCCGATTAGACTGGGAGTCGACTCCAATACAGATGGAATAAGACTAGTCACCACCAGATAACAAAAAAATAAAAGTCGTTAACACACCTGTCTACTAAGGTAGGTATTGCAATATTTCAAAACGATACGTAAAGGCTAAGAGTAAAATAATAAGTAAAGGCAGTGTCTAGCGACTAATATGGGGCGAACCGTTCAATTTTCGTTTGGTTTCGCCTTCTTTACGACTTGTCAAAGACCCGTCCTTGCACCGCAAAAATGTTGAACCAAGACGGATAAACTACAGAAAAGACAGTATAAGTAGGTATTCATTTATTTAGACTTCATGCACAAAAGAGAGCTGTGGCTGTAGTAGTCACAGCGGACCTTTGTGTCTCTGAAGTTAACTCTGCGAACCATTGCGCAAGAAACAGTTTGTCATCGAGTGACAAACGAGTAGACGGAAACGTGAGGACGATGCGAAAAACGTAAGCGAGTGAAAGAGGCAGTTAGTTATACAATGCTATCATCATCTTCAACATTGACATATTAATAGCTATTGCGCAGGGTCTTGCAGCCAATTTCAGAGACAAAGATCCGCTGTGGGTATTATATCCAGCGGTAACGGCCGCGACTTACAAGTTGTAGGTCACGGGTTCGCACGCAGGCAGGCGCTTCACTTTTTACCCGACTGCCGAAGGAGGGTTATGTGTTTATCAGTCTATGTATGTATGTTTGTTCCTATGTGGCGTTCTAGATACCAAACGCGTTGGCCGATTTTGATGATTCTTACGTCGATCGATTTGTCTTAACCTTGAGAGTGTCACTGGCTGCATTAAAATGGTATAAAAGAAAAATGGCGGATTTTGGGGGCCTTAATGTGGCGGACCAAATTTTTTATACGTTTAAGTGTACCTACCTAATTCTAAAAAAAAATAACTAATAAGTTGTAAATAAAAAAAGTTAATTCAAAAAATCTATAAACCCGACTGCTTAAAAAGTAAACTAAAAAGACGTAAACAAGAAGAAAATCATGCTGAGCAGTCGGAGGATACATCTGGTTTTGGTCAACCAGATCGCGAATATGTATCCTCCGACTGCACAGCTTGCCATTGGTGTTTTTAATCATGGAGTTCAAGTGACTTGTGCAACCGCCGCGCCGTATCTCAAGAATGTAGTGAATTCGCTTCTTATACACGCCAAACTTCTTGGGCCGCCCAAGTTGGCTTTCCAATAAGTAAGGCACGGGTCGGTGCAGTTTTGTATGAGATTTACTACGGCGCAGCCATTGTAGCCAACTTCAGGGCGGCAAAGAAGTTTGCCGAGATTTTAACTAGTAGTCAACTAACCATTTTTGTTCTGGGACAATGTTTCTTATATTTTTGTTTTGTTCTCATGTAAGTGACAATTAAATTAATTATGGGCGCACGGTTGGCGCAGTGGTTGAGCGATTGACTGCTGCGCTGCGTGTCGCGGGTTCGATTCCCGCACGGAACAAATATTTGTATAACCTACAGATAGTTGTTCCGGCTCTGGGTGTTGTGTATGTGAGTTTATATGTTTGTAAACGCACCCACGATACAGGAAGAAAATTCCTAGTGTGGGGCAATGTTTTTTTTATAAAAAATAAATAAAAAATGAGAATAAAAATTATTTTAACCGAAAGAGCGACAGAGCTGCTGGATTTATTCTATTCTAGGGTGGCAAGTTGGTCCTGGAGGGGCAGGACCTACCCTAAAATGAATGCTACCAATTTTTACTCAATGGATAATTAAAAAAAAAAAACTACGTTATGAAATCTTTCAAAAGCAACTCGCTCAAACTGGTTACCTATCGAACCAATCTCGTACAAAAACAGACATGTGCATCGCCTATGTTCAGCCCGGCCAATAAGATTGGGGACTATTGTATGTATGCGCTATGCCGGGGTAATGGCGATAAGATTAATGAACAATGAGAAATGGATGCCTGTTGTCTGGGAATTTTAAAAGGATATCAGTAACTAAGTATGAGTTTTCTACAGGGTTCATAGATTTGGTTGCACCTAGTACACTACCCTGCGAAACACCAACACTAAATTTTAGTTACGAAAAGAGTAGGTAGGTACAGTAGTGCTAGGTACAATAAAAAAAGTGAGGCTCTTCCGTGTAATATGTTAGTGCGTCTTTCAACTAAAACTAAAAAAAGAAATGCAAGTCATTTACTTCATAACGCGTAAGGCTCTGCGCAAACGGGCAACCGACCACAGCCGCTACCGCCACATTTGTAACAGTGGCAGAAGTGCGCGACAGCCACCAGCGTTCGAAAGCCGACACGTTTCTATTGCTGTATAGATCAGAATGTGAATCACAAATAGCGTAACGTAATTGATTTACGATACGAAAGTATCGATATCCATTGAGGCGTCGTCGTGCTCCATGTTGACGCGTGCGATGAGAAGGATGCCTAACGCCTAACTGTGCGGGGGTGGAGCAGCGCGACAGTTGCGGGTGGCGGCGTCGTGTGTGGCCCGCAGCGACCACAACTGGCGAGACGTGAACACTGCTGCAGCGAGTGGCCGCCACCGTCTTCACGTGTGCGGTGCGTCTATACAAAATGTATAAAAAAGTGTGTTAAGTCTTGTCGCTGGCCACCGGTGGCAGCGGTCGGTGGCCTGCTTGCGCCGAGCCTAAGAATGACTTTCTAAAACTAAGTCATGGTCTACGACCGCAGGTTACTTGAAACATGACTAACATCTGTTTAGATGGTTATCTTTTTTGTTTTCTTGTGTTTTAAAATCATACGTCTGTTATCATACCATATCATACCATCACGGCTGTTCAGTCTAGTTAGATAATTTAATGTGAATTAAGTTGGATTACCCTATAAGGGGCAAGCGATTAATTGGGGCTTTTCTAGAGGTTGCTAGGCAACTCGATGTTAAAAACATGTTTGCGCAGAATAATAATACACTATGTCGTCACAAACGTATGTGGATAATTTACTTGCGAAGGTCAAAGAACGTATGTACTTAAGTATTTGTACACGGAAAAGTAAGCTTTATTATAAAGACACATACCTTGTAATCGTGTGCAAACGAACGCTATCTCGACTACAAACAAGTTACCAGCTGCCGGGTACGGTTTCACAAACACGTGCGATACGTTATCGAATAAAAATGTGTCAAAAGGCTAACAAAATTATCAAAACAATAGGTCATAATTATAAGTTCACCTACTTTTATGTACTCAATATTGCTGATAATGTTTTCCGATCTACTTAAATAGTTTGTCGAAAAAGTTTCTGAACTTGGTACCTACCTACTGTTATGTTATTTATTTACGAGATAAAACAGGGAAATTCTGAATGCTACTTATGAAGGGTAAATTTGTCCAACCGTGTCAGTAAAATTTTATCCGTGGAATAAAACTAACATTATTAAATCCAATCATTTTTTTTTAAACTGTCAAAAACATTAATCACCAGACCGTAGTATCCTTGTGTAATCTGTGCCTCAGGAAAAAGATGACATTGGAAAAATCGACCTTAAAGATAATAAATTCAAATAAAAGAAGACTGACATTTAACAATGGAAACAAGCGATATCGCGCGCCATGCGGTCGATAATTTCTTGTCAGCCCCTACTAAGTGCGCAAATACGACTAATTCTATACTCAAACGAGTTTCTATCGAAAAGTTTTTACGTTATAATGACGAAGTAGATTGCAAATAAACCTCAATTTTATTAGCATCTGTTCGGAATTAGGTACTTATTGTTTTTTTCCCTACATTGTTCGTTGCTATGATACCATTGAATGTTTGATATAGCGAAAATGACATTTTCCTGGCTTTTTTATTAGGAACATTTTGCACTAACGACGTTCAACACTTATAATCGCTCGGAGGTTCAACAAAATGCAGATTATTTTATGGGAATTCTCACTCTAAATAAACTTCATAGTAGGGGTTCTTATCTGGTATACTACGAGTTTCATGTTATTATTCGGAGCCTTTTGAAACGCTTGGGAAAAAATACCGTTTACCGGGCCAACTACAGGTTTACTTAATGGATAATTCCAGTCAATAATTCACTAACTACTCTCACATTGATAACATTGAATGAACTTGATACTCTAAACAGATGTTTCCATCATCAAATCGTTTTCTATTTCACTGACGAACTAACGTTGGTAACCTTCATAGTTTACAAATTCTTCACGCTTGTATTATTTTACTGACGGAGTAAGCAGATATTTATACCTAATTCCGGGATATTAATCAAAATTAACAGTCACTGTCCATTCATGCAACAATTATGAAATAATAGTTGTTCTAAATTCACGCGGTTCACTATACAATTTTGTGTCACTCCGCAGCCATACAATACGACCGACTCATTTGAAGACTACATTCGAAATGGCTCGTGATTTCGAAATGTTGCTATCTCGCTCATGCGACTCATGATCCCGCTATGATGCACGACAAGGATAGGACGATAGTCTATTTGTGTCGCACACGTAGAACAAACTTCTGTTTGATTCCACTGCGCCGGTCTTCATCGAACGATGCGCGTTTTCGCCATTTTGTTTTCAAACGTTGACGTGTTCGCTAGTGTGAAAAATGTGAACTGTGAAAAGAAACTTTAGGATGTTATGATATTAGTGAAAGTGTTTAGTTGATTTAAATGTGATTAAATACTTGTGTTTCGGGATTCCTGTACTCAATGGGTAATTTGAAATTGTGATATTTCTTACGTCTAGGTTGCTCAATAAGATCATTTGCGTGGTTGCGTTAGAACTATGCAGACGTGTCAACGAGCTCCTCAAATGTCGATTTACTTATTTGTTTTCTGCTGGCGCCTTTTCAATTTCGTTTTGATGTGCTAGTAATATTACCATTTATGTTTTATAAAAAAACGAACAATAGTTAACTAAATACTAAGCCACTTTTCAATTTGTAAAAAAAATAAGCCGATCGTCGGATTAATTGATCGAACATTAAAAAAATATATGTATGGTGGTCCAGAAAATAGACCATTTAAAACAATAACTTACACAAAAATAATTACGTGTTTTGACTTCCACTGTGACATGTATTTAAAAAAAGCACTTAAAAAAATAAAGAAGCACCCACATAATTGTTGCAATTATCATGAGAAAAACCAGCGAACGGAGAAGTAACAAAAATGATGATTAAATTATTATTTGTGAATGAAATTCCGGTTCAGCAAAGAAAGAAGCACGGTTGTGTTACCAGTTAAAAAATCGGGTATTAACCCGGTCACGATTATTTGATTAATTAAATGGAGAGCGTTCCGTTTCAAATCAAAACTCGCACGATAGTGGCGCATCTATGACACGTATCGGGCTGCGACTTAGGGTTGCCACCTTTTTTTGAACAATATAAATAAAAATTGTTTACGGATAGCAAAAATGAAGAAAGTTAATAAAAAAATTATATACCTACGATAAATAAAAAAGTATTGAAAATATTTATTTTTTTTAAATTTGTTTCAACAATAATTATATTCAATTATATTTTTAAGTTTTCAAACATTTATAAATATAATATTACTTTTTATCTTCGATCCTTACAATCATTTTTTTTTTTAAATTAAGTTAATTATCGATTAACAACATTTTTAAGTTGTAGAGAGATGATTTATTTCACATCCCGTTTATAACGGAAAATGTTTCTAGAAGTGCAGGATTATAATGTAAAGAAATAAGACATTATTAAACAATGCTGCCAGTTTTGTGCAGTTGTTAAATTAAAAACATTTTGTTCTAGTTTTTAAAACAGTTCTTTATGTTAAGATTGTACGTAACATAGCCACGCCAAACTAGTACGATGGTCGATGAGAAACAAATGAGAAAAATATCGGAAAAAAAGGGTAGAGCTACGTTCAGAAATTTGTATTCTAATTATGTACACATACTACACGTACGTAGAGCTACGTTCAGAAATTTGTATTCTAATTATGTTCTACGAGCAACACTGGCAACACATCACTTAATTTTTTTTATGGCAGGATTGTCAGAAGTGTTTTTTGTGCGCCAATTTTAAAATTTTTCGATAGCGGTTGAACAAAAAAAAATGGACAAGCTGTATTTTTTTTAATGAATTCATTCTCTAGCCTTTTGAACTAGGGTGCATTTTTTTCAACAGCTGTAAAAAATCGTTTTTGATTCAAGTCATTTTAATTTGATTATATAAGGTATATTTTATATCGCCAAAATCTTTGATATATCGTATGAAATTGACAAGCCTGTTTTACGGGGCGCCTGTTTTTGTGATTGAAGAATCAGACAAGTGTGCGCTTTTTTGAATTTTCCCGTGCACGGGCGTTACCTTCGAGGGAAAAATACTATATAATTATGTATTCTAGCCTTAAATTTGAATCTTAGATAAAAATCTAAATCTAATAATCTAATTTAAATCTTTTAATCTTATTTTACATAATATACGAATCTATACTAATTTAAAGCGGAAGAGGATTGTTTGTTTTTTGTGTATTTGTTTGAAGTTTGATCGCGCTAATCTCTGGAACTACCAGTCGGATTTGAAAAAATATTTTTGTATATGATAGCTACATTCATGAGGAAGGCTATAGGCTATATGGTATTACCTTAAAGTTCTTGGCTAGGGTAGTGTAGGGTACGTAGGTTAGGTAAGTATGTAGGGTAGGGTAGGGTAGGTAGGTATGTGGGGTAGGCAGATTGGTAGATAGGGTAGGTGGGTAGGTAGAGCAGGTAGGCAGGTAGCCAGTTGACGGGAGCGAAGCCGCGGGGGACCGCTAGTATTTGATATAAACCGTTTCGATGTAATTAATCTATTCCAGCTATCTATCTAATTAAGTAATTAAAGAAATCAAACTTGGTTGCTGTGACGCCTAGACTAGTGCAAGATTTTATAACACTATCTATTTTTATAGGCTTTGTATTATACTAGCTTCTGACCGCGGCTTCGCCCGCCTAAAAAGTGTTTTATCATCCCAAGGGAATACAATAACAATAATATATAGTATCATTAATTGGACGCGCGGTTGGCGCAGTGGTTGAGCGAATGACTGCTGCGCTGCGTGTCGCGGGTTCGATTGCCGCACGAAACAAATCTAAGTATGATCTACAAATAGTTGTTCCGGCTCTGGGTGTTGTGTATGTGAGTTTAAATGTTTGTAAACGCACCCACGATACAGGATGAAATTCATAGAGTGGAGAAAAGAAAAAAAAAATTGGCCATATCGTTTAAACGTCAACGTTTTATGATATGTCAATCCACGTTTCGCTATATCATTAATGTAGGGTTTCCATGATAACATAGGTTTTCGCGCTCGTTTATTTATCATCCCACATCATGATTTGGTTAGCGGCTATTTTCCAATTCGAGTAATAAACCCATTTCATGAAATAGTCTGCTTTTTCATGAAATGATCATTCATCAAAACTGAGATTTGACCACTACGGATTTAGATATCAAACTTAGTCATCTCTACGACCTTAGTGCAAGATTTAACATTTTTTAATATATTTTATATTAATTTATTCAAAAATGTTCAATCTTGCATGGCATAACAAGCATTTCAACATTTTTAATATATTTTACTAGCGGACGCCTCGCGGTTTCATCCGCATAGTTCTCGTTCCCGTGGGAATTCAGGGATAAAAGAAGCCTATGTCACTTTGGATGCTTTCTAGACGGTTAATGGTAACTATGTTTTATGTTAGTTCTATGTTAGGAGGTTTGGTTTCCGCATTTAGTGCATGCTTATGGTAACATGGGTTCCTTAATTCAGACAAGACCAATTATTCTCTATTAGTATTTTCACGCGAACCGCGCAAGGCGCATCTTTATGTAACTATTTTATATAGGGTAGTATTTAAACGAGCGACAATAAATTCAAATTAAAGGTGTACAAAATACTGAATATGGCTTACTGAAATACTAAGTGGGCGACAAACAGTGGGCGAATACAAATGTTTAAAAGAGCGACTTGATTAGTACTTTGGCAACATAGTCGACGGAGCCCCGCTGCCCGGGGCTCCTATTTCCGTCCGCAGGGTCTAAAGTAACCTAACACGAACGAGATGACGGGAGCTGAAGTGAGCGAGCAAAGCGAGCGAACTCAGCTCCCGTCATCTCGTTCGAACCTAACCTGTCCGTGTCGGGGTGCCCTAAGCTCCCGAACTCGCTCTGCTTGCTCTTGTACCAATTCGTTGAAAACACAATTATACCCGAATTCCCGCGCTGCACAGCGATGTCGCCTTCATTTACGATGAAGTCGCTTGGAGTTGTTTAGCTATTTTTAAAAGAATAATATGCTAATATAGAAAAAATAGAACCCCAAATACAATTATAGTAAGTCACAATATTATTACTGCAGCTCACAAAAACCTCCTAAAAGGTATTCCTCAAACCGGATAAATAGTTGCTTACTTAGTTTAATAGTCGCCCATTCAGTATATTTTTCGCCCGGTTAATTATTTCCCTTTTATATATTTGTGCCGTGCTGCGTGCACATGCGCAGTGTATGGATTTAACCGTCTGATTTCAGGAGAGAAGTACCTTTTTTACCCATCATTATAAAATAAGTTTCGTTTACCGATTAGGCGATGGAGCGATCTCTTCTTGTCATTAGGAATATACTTTACCGTCTAAGAACCAACACGGACCAACCATCGGACAGAGCAGCAAAGTGCACGAGTAAACTCGAGCATATTCTTAGATGCTTATTCTTTCATGGTTTTAGGTTCCGTACGTCCGAATGAAATAACGGAACCCCTACAGTATCACTTGAATGGTCTGTCCGTCTGCCTCAGCCAATTTACTCCGATTCTAGTTGACCGATTGAGTTGAGATTTTGCACATTAGTTCATATCACACTAGTATTAAAAAGGCGATAGTTTGAGAGTGTGTGTTTTTGTATATTTGTTACTTCTTCATGCTCAAACGGCTGGCCGGATTTGGATGAAAGGAGATTGCCCATTACACAGGCCCCTTAAGAGGTATCGTGTCTGCGATATCAATATTATCCAAAAATAGGATTTATATTTTGTGTTTTTTTACCATACGTGGCCTTTACTATAAATGTACAGACAACAACAGATCAGGTTCCTTCACTTGGACATTTGTATGCACCTTATTGTATTGTAATAATGGCTCATTACAAGAACAGATACATCGTTATATCTCGTGAACCCCGAAAAATAAAGAATGTTTTCTAATTATGAATATAATATGTTTCTTTTACAATATGCCACCAAATTCATCAAGATACAACCATTTTTCCAAAGGGGCCCTTACCAAATGGGCATTCTCCTTTGACACAGAGATAGATTATAGTCTGGAATAGCACTTATCATCATCATCATGATATCAGCCGAAAGACGTCCACAGCTGGACAAAGGCCTCCCCACAGCTCCGCCACTTTTACCAGTCCCGTGCATCCCCGCAACCTTCACTAGGTCATAGCACATAGGATAGGTACTTTTTATCCCGGGAATATGTTCCCTCAGAATAATTTTCGACTTTCACGCGGGCGAAGCCGCTGGCAGAAGCTAGTTGTACTGTAAGTGACGGTAAATGCAATGTATACAGGAATAAATTCCTAGTGTGGGGCAATGTTTTTTAAAAAGAAAAAAAAATACCATTTAGATCAATGTTAATTTTGTAATGAAAAACTGTTGATCATTTTTCTGCTCCGTGTGCGGGTCACCATTAATTCCTGACTGAAGAAATAGCTCGTGAGTTATGTCGATTGATTGTGTATAATAATAAGTAAGTTCAATGCTGTAGTTGCCAGGAAATACCACCCAAGGAGAGTCGCAAATTGTGGAAAGAAGGTATCCACAACCATAGATAGCACTTCGCTAAACTCTAAAGTATATGGCAAGCACAGCATCGATCGTGTTTCGAAGTACCGCGATCATCATCAGCGATCAAAGTATGCTGATTCGAAGTAGGCTGCTGCAAATATAATGATCGGAAGGGCGGGATTATTTATACATCTAAATTAAACACCCAGTGCGAGTGCGGTGATCCTGATCAGACTATGTCCCATTTGCTGGCGTGCCCCAAATGTCCGTTAACTGCAATGCTGCAATAAACGTGGCCTATTGGCCCCAAATAGTATTATTTAATAGTACTTAAATTATTCATAAAAAATATTTTTTTAAAACAATCATTTTTCGTATTCTTCGGAGCAAACTCTTTCATTTGATAACCATATCATGGCAGTGCATAATAAATAACTAATCCGCTATCTTGGACCGTCCGCCATTTGTTGGTTGGATTTAGAATGACGTCACTTAGCAAAACCATGCATTGTCATCCCAACTAAATGTGTATGCAAAATTTCATCTTAATCGGTGGAGAATAACTGCTTTAAAATTCTATTGCAAGATTTGACCCGAACTCACATACATACATACATTGCAATTATTAATTCTTTATTGCGCACATAACAAATGACACATACAAAATGTACAAAGGCTAGCTTAACGCAAAGAAGAGTTTTCTACCAGCAAACCTTAGAGTGATAGAGAGAGTTTACAAAAGGAAGAAGAGACTACTTGCGATTAATCTTATATTATCCGCCCCCAAAACTACGGCTCACCTTTTTAATCGACTCCAAAAAGGAGGAGGTTCTTATTTTTATTTTTTCCTCGAAACTTTTTACTCGGTGAACTTCGGACATATACAACAGATCTCTTCAATAAACAACGGCAAATCTCTCGGTATTGCTGCAATCGCATTTCTGCATTTTGAATACGCCATTTCATAACATCACGCCGGTACGCTCTAAATGGATACGCAGATGTGTACAGTTCACCCTGGTGCACTCTTATTGCGCCGGGTATGTTCAATAAGTTACGAAACATTCGTAGAGTCGTTGGTCGTTCGTAGAGTTTTTTTTTGGAAGTCGGTTGTATATTTTTGTAAAAAGGTTTTTTTAGTGAGAAACTTCTTACTTTTGTTTGATTTTCGTTATTCCGTCCATTAGCTTTAATTCGATGTAACATCAATGCGAAAATTTTACACCAAAAACAAAGTGCAAAGTAGTTATTTGCTGTTAACATTACTGTATCAGCCAATACATACATGCGCAATCCGCTTGCAGTCGTCATGCAGTTGGCGTGCAGTTCTTAGAGCATCCAAAAACGGGCTGCTTGGAAGAGTCGGCCTACAGTTTAAAGCGGTCGCTGTTGGGCAAACTGCAGTTTCAATACAAAATTTACGGTAATGGACCGCTTTTGCAGTCGGAGCCAAAAACTTGTTAGAACGGCAACCAACTGCACGCCAATTACAAACATACTGCACAGTCCAGTTTCGAAGTGCAGCTACGTCAACTGCACAATCACTGCTTTCTTTCTGTAAATTTGCAGCTGCCATGCAGATCAAATGCAGCCCGTCTGTTAAGAGCCTAAAACTATACCAATCTTAAGAACGCATACTTCTTTGCAGAGACACCTGCACCGGGTAGTAAGCCAGGGGTAGAGCTAGACAAGTTCAAGAGGCGTTTGATCCGGACGGTAGCTCGCCTGCTGCTGAAAGAGAAGAAGCAGGAGGAAGAAATATGGACACAATTGAAGAAGGAAACTGGTCACGACTGCGAGTTGTTATGGTGAGTGGAATTTAGGCTCATTAAGCTGAGAAGCAGACCAAGAGCTAAGCTTACTCCGTTTCTGGAAAGGTATTATCAAAACGTCACAAATTAATGAAAACGAAAGTCGAGTGGTGGGATTGGCTGTTGCAAAAGCAGGTTATTACTTCGCTGCAAACGCATGAAACTGTCGTAGGGAAAACTCAAAGCTCTCCTTGCACATTTAAAACGCGCTAGAAATGTGCGAGCTCGCGTTCCCGGCGCGCGCCCTTTGATCGAGGAGGCGACTGCGGTGCACACTCGCATCATACGCGATAACTAAGAGTCCGTCGACATGCCGACGAACGCGGTGCCGCGGCGTTTCAGCCTGCTACGGCAAGCCTCGGCCTCCATCGGCATGCCTACGCCTCCGTCAGCATGCATCGGTTACGTCCGCACGCCTCCGCGCCCGTTAGCAACACTAAGCATGACTCCGTTGGCATGACTGCGCTTTCGTCCGCATGACCAAACTTCTGTCGTCAAGCATACGCGTCCATCGGCATGCTTAAGTGGCCTTCAGCATCCTTAGGCGTCCGTAGGCTTACCTCGCCTCCGTCGGCATGCCCTCATTTCCGCAAGCTTGCCTACATGTTTCGGACTCCGTCGACTTGACTAAGCTTCAGTCGGCATGCATACGCGTCCGTCGGCAACCTGAAGTTTCCGTAAGCCTGCTAACGCGTCCGCGGGCATGCAAACGCGTCTAACGGCATACCTGCGGACAAAATAGTATAATTATGGTATACATATAGTTCTAAAGTCATTTTGTTACAAAAAACAAAAAACCTTTACCACACATAATATAATACTTGCATACAAATTTCTCATCTCATAGATAGTAACGGTGCCGACGCGGCGATGTTACTAGCGTTTTTCGATGGCTTAAACGTCTTAGGTACTAAAAGTACATCGACCGCGTTCGGTTCCGTCCCACGAAGATAGATGGTGTTGGCAGTGTCTTGCAAGTAAAAGGTTTTACTCGGTTTGTGAATATTTTTTTCTTCAAATATAGTGGCGATTTGTTTTATAATATTTTTTGCACGTTTGTGTACAGTTTGATACTACCAAAAATTTTTTGTTAAATATTGAAGAAATCAAGTGGCAAACCTTAAAAAATTAATAAAGCGCCATCTATTGTCATGAAAAACATACTCACATTTCAAATAATTTAATAATATTTTTTTTTAATTGTAGAACATACAATTTTTATGAACACTTTTCTTAAATCTTAATTTTACACATAATACAATAACAAATCGATGCATGACACGCCAATTTATTTGAACCAAATTTTCTTTATTCGTGTTGGGACTCCGTGATTTTACGATACGTTTTATCTTCAGGACACGCATGCGAGCTCTAACACTGAAGAAGCTGGACCGTCTGCTATTAGCAGACGACCACATGGAGAAAGTACCCAAGCCGGCCCGGATGTCTCTCACCGATTGGCTGATGTTCGACCTGGTGCTCGTCCACCAGAAAATAGACCTTATCGGCCAGGTAATTATGTTCATTACTGAAGGAGGAAAGAAGTAGAGAGGTGATACTTGCCCAGATAGTTGAATTTCAACGTCTAATGTGTTTGCAGCGTTTCACCGGCCCTAAAACAGGTTAAAATAAAAATGTCGTCTAATGTATAAACTCCTCCTCCTATAATGCACCTTTAAAAAGCGCTCAACTACGGCGCGATGACTAGCCGTATTAACGCAACGTTGCCTAGCTGTAGCCTAGTCGACGTAGCGGAGGTTTACGAGGTACGTAAGTAAGTGCGATAGCCACGAAACAGAAAAAACAGTGGAAGTGCTATACTCCAAAATGGAACAATACGGCATAGCTACGAAAACAAATATTTTTCGCGAGACTAGAGCAACTCGACGCGATGTTAGAACACGACTGGGATCAAGTTAGCGTAACAGCGCTTATTTGTGGCACGCGTGCCACGCCTAATTTGCACTGCCACTGTTTTTTTCTGAATCGTTGCGACAACGTTAACACAACACACCCCTGGATAATACTATTGTCAGATCGTCTGTAATCTGACTTTCGTAACGGCTTTCCGAGGCTAGGTTTAATAATGGTAAAAATATATAATGTTTTATATTTTTTTTTGAATTCCAGAGCACTGCAAAAAAAGATTACCCGGTATTGGTTAACGTATTTGAGCTGGTGAAGATGTTCAAGCTTGAATTACTGAGCGGAGAGAGGCTGGCTGAAGCCTGGTCATTGGCTACCTTGTCTTATAATAACAGGTAAGTTCTATACATAATATTGGATTTTCCGAGATAAAAAGTATGACACTCAGCAATAGGGATGTTTCCTGGTTAGCAAAAAGATAATTCTATTTAGTACGTCAGTGAGACTATCAAATAAAATTGTACGCGTATTTTTTGCTGTATCTAATAAAAATTGAAAAAGATAAAGCCCATCAAAGTTCAGGAGTGGAGGCTTGTCACGTCACTTTGTCAGTATAAAGTGTAGCACGGCGTGATATCACACGATATTTCAACGCGTCGTAATTTTTTGTTTACGTGACAAAAGAAAAGATACGTGTCTAATATTTTTAGGTAATCTATCGGACTAAATAGTTTTTTTTTTGTCAACATTCCTATTGCCTTATGTGTAGCTTCTATTAATGAAAGCATTATTGTATTTTTATCAGTATTTCCAGGAATTATACGTTTTACAAACATATAAACAAGCAGAAACAAACAATTTTAAGCCTTTTTACGATTAATTTAACATCAAGTCTTTTCAAAAATGCAAACATCATCATCATCATTTCAGCCGAAAGATGTCCACTGCTGGACATAGGCCTCCCCCAAGCGTCGCCTCATTGACCGGTCCAGACCGTCTCGCATCCAGCGGATTCCCGCAATCTTCACCAGGTCATCGGCAGACATAGTGGGAGACCTCCAACGCAATGTCTTCCGGCTAGCGTTCGCCACTCCAGAACTAAATGAACACATAAATTGTTTTTTTTACTTTTTTATTTTCACTTACAGAGGTCACCAATGCTCCCCGATGCTGCTGCAGCGTCGCTGGTACCAGCTCAAAGAGGCCACCAGGCATCAATTCTACGAATACTGGTACGCCTACAGAGGCAGCCAGCAGAGGATTACCTTGTCGGAGACGTTTAAGCCGTCACCCTTACAAACGGATATCGCCAGATAGTAAGTTTTTGTTTAATTATTAATAGTTTTGCGTTTGACCACTATCTCACCTGATGGTAAGCGATGATGTGGCCGACGGTGTCGCACGCTTGCCTAAGTAACCAGCGGCCGTATTGCGTAAGTGAATACGGCAACGCAAAGAGTTTGACGGCTATCCAATCGACCAATCACATGCGAGATCACGCGATGTGGATTTCCGTCTGTCCGTGATTGGTCTATTTAACACTTTCTTTTTTCCGCGGCTTCGCTCCCGCTCCCCCACCCCACAGGCCCCGTTTTCGGGTTAAAAAATAGCCTATGTTACTCAGGAATAATGTAGCTTTCTACTGGTGAAAAATTTTTCAAAATCAGGTACCTAAATAGTTTATGTCCGTGACTGCCGCCGGACCACCAACGCCAATCGCTTCCATATTTAGTAAATAATAAAACATAACAGCTATATAAGTATGAAAATAATTAGTACCCTTGTATGTGATTATTTCGTAATAAAAAATAGAACTGAAACATTTGTATTTACCGAGAAATCAACGATGACAACTTTTGCGCGCTCGTCCAGTAGGACCATGATTTTCAATGTTGAATCAAAACTAGTACTTAGTTTACGAGGTATACCTTTATCACAGTTTTAAATTTTCATTTCAAGATTTCCCTTTTAAAAACTCTGTGATTTCTTCTCATTTATAAACAAAAATTACCACACCTAAAGATGTCAGGCCATGGGCAACGATAGGTTATTTTTTTTTCTTAATATGTACAAATTATAGATATTGGAACTGTTATTATTACTATTCCGACATCCATAAATTTATGTGCACGAATCTCCTAAACAGCTCAATACCGTTGACATTTGACAACATAATTTGGTCGGATTATACGCGGCGATTTAGTATGGAAGAGTAATGAAAGCTAACTTCTCTTAAAATACAACACTTAAGTAGTAGAATTTTTTGTCACTACATTTTCTATACACTCTAAACTCTTGTGACCATTTCAGCAGTAGTAAATCTCATACAAAAACAGCACCTATCCGTGCTTCGAGTCGCGCATCGGAAAGCCAACTTTAGGGCGGCCCAGAAGTTTGGCGACAAAATGTTTGCGATTCTGTGAGAGAGTGAAAGGATTTATTTAATTGGTATACATGGCTAATTTGCTGTACTAAAATATATAATTTAAACAACAACACATAACAATATATATAGGTAGTTATTTTAATTTAAATAATTTATTTGCAGTTTCAAACTACTAATAACTGAACCGTTGGAGTCATGGGAAGAATTAATAGAAAAACGAAAAGTCGTGATGCCGGATGATTTTGTAAGTATTAAATAGTATTCGGATTTCGTGTCGAGCATAAAAAGTCGAGATTTAACACAAGCGATGTAGCCATTTACCTGATGAGCTTACTTAATTAAATGCAAATAAGCTCTAACAACAATTTATTAGAAACGTTCAGACTAAAAACCACAGACTATATACACACAATTAACGCGCGCTTTTTCGAGAGGTAGCTGGTTCAGTATCATTCTGCCGGATGAGGTGGTGGAAAAACCGTGGGCGTAGCGGCAGAATGCATCTACTAACAGTAGCCTATTCAGTTAAGAAAAATAATTACCTTGTAGTTACATAATGATATCAAAACTCCATACAAAAGTCATTTCGTTGTTAAGTAATTTTGTTTTTTTTTTTTTTTTAATGTTTTGTCTAAATGTTCATATTTCGAAACGAATTTCTTAGGCAATGTGTTACATAATAGACAAGGCATTGGAAAGATAATAATATAAACTATCCTTATAATATTATAAACTAGCTTTTTCGGCGGTATTGCTCCAGTGGGAATATAAATCTGCACGCCTTTCCAACCGACTTCAAAAAGAAGAAGAATTCGACTGTATAATTTTGTATATTTGTTTCGCGATTACTCCGCTAATTATGAAGAGATTTTGATGATACTTTTATATTAAGATCTGACGAGTAGTTTTAATGCGTATTTTCATGATAATTTATGGTACCAAAACTAAAAAGAAAAAACAAAACTATTTAAAAAAAAAATTGAAAAATAAAACACTACAAAGCGATAAATACATTTCTTTTCGGTAAGTCGGTGCCAAAAATGAAAAAGATAGGTATTAAAGACACCGACTGCCGAAAAGAAGATTGTTTTTCGCTTTGTAGTGTTTTGTGGTGGAAGTCGGTTTATTTTATTTGTCAAAAAGGTTTATTCCTTAATATATTGGGGTCGAATTCCAGTCTAACCGGACACAGATAAATATAAGTTTTATTCATGGAGCGATTATCTGAGCTCTACAATTGGGTAAAATCCTGTGTCTATAAGAATTATTAATATTGTTTCAAATAAGTCAAGAACCAATGTAATCTGTATTACTTGAGTAATTATTATTCTTCACTAGCTTTAATTAAAACCTTTCTTTTTATGACTAGAAGCTTTGGCCGAGTATATAATCTTATCTTGCTAATATTATTATTGTTCTTTCACGCAAAAATTACTGAACGGTTCTGGATATATGCGGGGGGCATATATCCAGGTCCCGGGCATATGTTCTCTCGGGATAATTTAAGACTATCACGCGGGCGAAGCAGCTGGCAGAAGCTAGTTCATAATATAAAGCTTTTAGAATTTTTCAAATAGGTGCAGTGGTTTTGGAGATTACCCACCCGGCTCCACATATATACAAACACACGAAATTCGCACTCTTTGTAATATTATTGTAGAGAATATTATACTTATTTGATTATGTTTTCATATCTTGTACTTAAAAAAAATGGACTCTAGGTTGAGGTGTTTTATGAAGATCGTGAAGCAGTGTTAGGTACACACAAAACATCTGGGGGCACGGCAGTGGCCCCGCCAAGATGAGCCAAGCGAAGCGCAAGAGTACTATCTACCTTTTCTCGAAGCGCTTCGTCGTTTTTTTCAACCCTTATTACTTGGGTTTGGATTATACCAGACAATCAAAATTCTCGGGATATGATGTCAATACTGGGCTTATTAAACTGACAAAGTATCATTTGCATAGCTTGGCTCTACATGAGATCTGATAACTTACGGTAGCGAAACGGCCAAGCCACATATTTTGACTAAGGTGTACAGTTTGTGAAGTTAGGGCCTGTAGAGTTTAGGCGTGTAATGTTAGAAGCTTGGCTCTACATGAGATCTGATAACTTTTTGATAGTACGAGTCATATGGTCTCGTCTTGGCAATATTTTACATGAAAATGTTTTGGTGGGATCCATATTTCCAGGATCGTATATAACGGATCCGTCGCTACTGAGGGTAATGTTCACACTACATTTAGTCAGTGTACAACCAACTTTAAAAAAAAACGGATCAGTATTTTAATACAGTTGTGTGTGTGATCTCCCTTATACAACTACCTATACCACTGCC
This sequence comes from Orthosia gracilis, assembly GCA_947562075.1. Taxonomy (NCBI): domain Eukaryota; kingdom Metazoa; phylum Arthropoda; class Insecta; order Lepidoptera; family Noctuidae; genus Orthosia; species Orthosia gracilis. The sequence goes on from OX387265.1 coordinate 12,128,643, forward strand.
GAATAAAAACGTAAACGATAAAGCGAACCTGTAAAACAGATTGCTGTATATTTTGTCGGATCCTTATTTTTTACTGTATCTGGAATACTGTCATGTGTGTGAACTCGCTCATACAACTACATACGTCAGCGCCGAATAAAAACGTATACGATAAAGCGGACCCGTAAAACGGACTTCTGTGTGAACGAGCACTTAATCAACGTAATATGTTAATACATTTCAGGACAGGAAAATGAAAGAAAGAGTGGCGCGTAGAAGATCTTCGGCTGCAAGAAAACCAAGCGTGGAAGGTGCGTGGAATCTAATAATTATGACATAGTTATAATAACTGGCAGGTTGGCGATATCGAACTTATTTTAACTAAACTATTAGTCCAGCATTCAACTGCGGTAGTGAAGTCGGCAAGGCAAAGGGTTTGACCTGAAATCAACCAATCACATGAGAGATGAAAGACGCGATGTGGATTCCCGTCGATGTGAGTGATCTATTGAAGTCGGTCAAACCCTTTGCTTTGCCGAATTCGCTTGCGCAATTAGGCTGCAGGTTTCTTTACGATGTTTTCCTTCACCGTTGCCAGCGAAATCATTATTGTTAGTGGTGATGCTGCAGGAGCTAGCAGATGTGACGCAACAGAAAGACGGGCTTATTTAGAAAACTCATTACGTTTAATAAAAGGCAAGATGGCGGTTGCACAAAACTATTACAACAAGATTTTATTTTATTTTATAAGCCCCCGACATTTTTTTATTCGATGCTACATAATTTGACTAGTAGAAGACGCGCTTCGATCGACAATCTATTGAACACGTAATAATGATACAATATTATGCGAAAACAGCCCGATTCAAACAGTAAAACGCCCATAACTTTTAAAAGGCTGAACCGATTTTCGCAAATAGCTAAAACAGTCTTGACAAAGTCAACTTTCAAACAAAAAAGAAAACGAAATAGAAATCGGTTCATCCGTTTAGGAGCTATTATGCCACAGACAGATACACATGTAAACAAACACACAGGTACACACGGCATACTTATAACACCCCTGTTTTTCCGTCGGGGGTTAAAAAATATAGGGCGCACTCTGACGTATCATGGTTCCATTGTGAAAACATTGTGACACGTTTGGTAAGGCCCCTGATCTGAGCAAAGTGGCTTCAGCATCACTAATGCGGCTACAGTATAGCTCTCTTAGGCCGCTTGTACACGCTAAGAAAATTCACTGGGCCTACGCAAGAAATCGTGTCATTTGACACTGCCACGGTGCTGAACAAGAAAAATATTGTTGGTGCTAGATACGATTGGTGCCTAGGTCCAATAAAATTCTTGTCGTGTACCCTAATGAATTGGTCGTGTAAGACACGCGTGTAGCGCCCTTAGTGATGCCGAAGCCGATTTGCTTGGAATAAATTTGTCCAAATATCCATCACAAACGAGACCCATGTCATTAAAAAAAGACTGTCAGTAAAAACTTTGGTTCTTCATTCATTTTGTTTGCTGTGTAGCCTGAACGTATATAGGGCTCGTTAGTTGTGAACATTTAGATCAAACCCTATACGTTTTTGCCCACTTTTTTATAGGTTTAACTAAAAAAACCCTATAATTATTTGCCATTCAGTTACTTACCTACCTACATTTGTTGTATTGATCATTCATTCTTATGCTGAATTTTCCCCCCTTAACCTTCTATTTTAACCCACAGATGGTCCAGATTTAGTGATGATAGAACCAATAGTAGAAACAATAGATCTCAGACTTGATCCAGATGATTACGCGACCGAAGACTCTCATGAAGAATTAATACCCCCCGTACAACCCATAGTACCCCTAGTCAAAATAAAGGAGGAACCACTAGACGACATGAATATCGATGAAACACAGGTCCATGTCCCACAGAAATCTATATACGAGGTTGTTCTAGAATCAACGGATTTAGAAAACGAACAAATAGACAGCATGGATACCGAAGACTTATACCCTGAAAGCGATTACAATGAAATTGAGGAAATCGAAGATACTCCAGCAAGAGACGAAGCAGAATCAGTGCTGCCACAAATAGCTAGTGTCTATGGCAATGTCAATGATACCAGCGTACTAGCTAACATAGATGAAGACATAGTCTATGGTAACGCTGAGAATACAGAAGTTAGTGGTAATAATGAAGAATTAAATGAAGTGAACGTTGACCATACTTTAATTGACAACAATGAAAATGCCGGTGGTGATAGTGAAACTATTCTACTTGATGAAGACGATAGTGCCCGCGGTAACAAAGGAGACACAGATACTTGCGAAATTGTTGTCGATGTTGGTGCCGACGGTAACGAAAGAGAAACTGATGCTTGCGAAATTGTTGCCGATGATAGTGCCAACGGCAACGAAGGAGACACAGATGCTTGCGAATTTGTTACTGATGATAGAGCCGATGGTAACGATGGAGACACAGATGCTTGCGAAATTGTTGCCGATGCTAGTGCCGACGGTAATGAAAGTGTTAGAGATGCTTGCGAGACTGTTGCCGATGAAAATGCCACAGATAAAGAAAAAGAAAGCGTCACAAATGTGAATATTGAAAATGACAGTGACCGAAATAACGATAAAGTTGCTGTACTCGGCAACAAAGATAAAAATGCCGATAATAGCGACACTGTTGAAGAAGTCAGCCATAGTGTTGTTGCAACTAGACCCGCCGGTAGTCTTGCTATTACTGTATCTAATGATGTGAATGTTATCAGTGATGATGATGATGATTATGTCTCTGGAAATGTTGCCGCCACTCTTGCTGGTAAAGTTGACGAAATCACTGTAACTGGTAAAGTGGACGTAACCACTGTAACTGGCAACCTTGAAGAAACCAATGTTATTGATAAAGTTGACGAATCCAGCGTAACTGGTAAAGTTGACGAAACCAGCATTACTGGTAAAGTTCACGAAATCAGCATAACTGGTAAAGTAGACAACATCAACGTATTTGGTGGAAAAGCTGACGTAAGAAGTGTAACTGGTAACCTTGACGAAACACCTGTTACCGGTAACGAAGAAGAAACCTGTGTAAGCAGTAACGTCAACAACGAAAGTGAAGATGTACCCGTTTTAAATATTCAAACCAATCATCCTACAGGCATAGCTGCTTTTAATGTGCCAACCACTAGCTTAACAATCTCTGATTCACCTTCTAAAGATGTAGAAATAATAGATAATGCTTCACACCCAGTTGTAATAATTGATTCTGAAGATGAAGACATCCATATGGCAGATGATCTCTCCAAAAACGTAACTAATGCTAATGTAGAAGACATTACCGTACCCATAAATACTGTAGCTGAACCAATGGAAGTAGATTCAACACCTGGAGCTCTTGAAATATTCTCCCCTGAGACTTCGAAAATAGGTTCGAAATTAGATACAGCAATACATCAAGATGTTGAAATTTCATCCCCCGAGACTTTGAAAGTAGGTTTGAAAGTAGATATAGCAGCAGCTGGAGAGAAAAAGCAGACAGATGGAAAACCGGATATAATCGGTTTTAAATTCGGGGAACTGCCATCTGATATTAGTTTTGCGGACGAAGGAATTGAGTTCGTTGACGATGGCATCGTTTACGTAGATGAAGATGAGGATAATAGTGAGTGTTCTTTGGTTATCTAAGCTTAAACTTAATTTTTATATGAGGTGAAATTGTTTGTAGAAGGTAATCTCTCGAATACTGATCCGACCACAAAAAAAATATTTTCACTGATAGAAAAGACCATTTGTAATACAAGTTTTTTCTACATTCATACACACAACAAGTTTTTTTCCACTTACAGTGACTTTGTCTTGTCACACCAAAGAAAGATCTGAAATCTGAATAGAGAAAACTTTAATATGAATTTAAGTTGTGCTTATACTCGTATTACTAACACGACTATTTTACTTTAAATAATCCATGGACAGTGTAATTGTTTCGTTTTGTCGTTAGGTCAACTGCCTACGGTTCAGCCCTACATTTAAAAATCGTTTCTCGCTATTTTAATGGTCTCATTTATTGTTACAGAACCAACAATCAAAAGCGAAGATGAAGAGACTCCAAAAATAGATGCAAAGCTTCTGATGTGTCCCATAGTGTACACCACCAGGTTAGACGATATGTACTGGTTCCATAAAATACCCTTTTATAGCGTTAAAGACAAAGATTTATTAAACGGTATTCTTAAAAAAAGTAAACCAATTAAACAAGAACCGAAAGAAACGGTTGAAAATGTTACCATTAACTTTGCTGGTGAAAATATTGAAAGTGTAACATTAAAATATAATGTTAAAACAATTGAACACGTCCAAGAAAACGTTAGTACTATTGAAAAAGTTTCGGTAAACGATGACAATATTATAGTAATTAAAAAAGAACCGGAAAATATTAACAGTGAAACAATCGCAGATGTCCCAATCGATAATGATGATAATGTAACTTCTGAAGACGACGACTCCGATAGTAATGTTATAGATGAAAGCCAAAAAGTCAAACCAACTAGCTACTTATTACGGAAACCGCGAAGGCGTAAATACAATCCTATACAGTTGTGTAAGAACCCTGATTTTAACACCAGACTAAAAAGGTTAAGCGTAGGATTCTTTAGCTCACCGCGCAACCGTGTGCTGATCAAATCTTGTAAGCCTTTGACTATCGACCTTAGTAAAGCGTTTGAATCTAAACTCGTATCCGGAACAATATATCTTAAACCCGTTGATCACAACGTTGTTACGAAAATTACAGACGATACAGAAAGCCAAAGCGTTTCTGTACTACCCTCGGCCATGCCAGCTCAAAGTCTCATAGATAACTCGAAAGACGCAGATGCTCTTCCTATGCTACTGCAATGTTTAGAAGCCTCGAAACAACCTGTAAAGTTACCTACAACGACTAAGAGAAATAAGGTAATAAACCTACCAGACATCACAGAAATACGTCGCATCAACCAACGACTTCTTACTGCAGAAGTAACACCTATCCAAGTTCATAATAATCAGCCTCAAGTACCAGTTACTATTGTTACATTTCCGAACACACCGACTAGCATTGAGCAAGATTTACGACCAAGAGTAGCAGAAGGGACCGATGCTAGAGGTCCACCTAAAATACTTGACATAACAGAGGACTCCCCTGGTAGAAGTAACACTACCCAGTATTCGACAACCACAACAAACAGTAGCAATACACATACATCAACTGGAAGAAATACTTCGGATAATCTTAGACCTCGACTCCAAACATCTTTTACTGGTCGACCACCGAGAATGCTAAATGGGAAAAGACTTTTTCCACCAAAACCGGTATGGACGGTATGGAAGTCGAGGCAAGTAAGACCTGAAGTACCCTGGCTAACTAGAAATATCGAAGTATCCGTTGATAGTATGAGGAAAGAAACGCTTTTAACTTTAGATGCTCTAAACAAAATGTTATTTGTATTAACTGATAAACAAGAACCGGAAGAATTTGCGAAAAAGCTGAAAACGAAAGCGAAGCGCAGAAACAACCCTCTGCCGATACAACGTGGACGACGGAAGACCAACCCTGATGATCCCAGCGTTATGCCAGTCCCTGCTAAAGAAGATGGAGTTTCCGAAAAGCAAAAGACACACAACGCGAAGAACCAAAAGCCCAAAATTAACATTAAAGCCGGAATAAACTATCCACCTGACAAAATGCAAAAAGATACTGATAACTCTAAAACGAAGATTAAATATTGTTGTTGGGCTCGGCAAAGAATGTTACAGTTGTTATTTAATAGGCAGAACATACCGCCGCACGATTGTCCTAGACTATGCTCATGTTGCTGCCGCCACTTGTTAGCAGATTATATTACGAATGAACAGAACATAAAAAGCGCTAGTGAACAAGAACTTAGAGCAAGAGCTTTAGGTATAGAATGTGGTGGAAAAACTTCGGCATGTGAAGCCTTGAATTGCCCCAGTTGCTCTGAAACTGAAGCAAGCGTCGAGAAACCTTTGGAACAACCACCTCAAGTTACTGTTGTACAAACAGTTGCTGATGTAGAAACAATTCCTGTTGTAGATACAGATCTTGAAAATACGCCAAGAGTAGATGTAGCCACTAATACTGAACCAGATATTGATACTACTACTGAAAATGAACCTATTGCAATTGAAGATACAGAAGACGATGTTCCTGTTTTGGGTAGTGAAGTGTATGTTCAGACTACTGCAGAGCTTGTTAAGACTACTGCAGTAGTAGGTCCTCATGAGCCGCGAGGATACGCCGCTCCCGTCAATGTTACGCGGCAACTTGTGGCTGTCCCTGTTGTAAAAGCTCACAACTACATATCATGTGAGACACCTGGGGCAGGTAAACCACCGTATCGAAACACACGTTGTCTCAGTACTGACAAACAAACGGGAGGTATAATACTTACTGCGACAAAGAGTCCTTGCACAAACAGCGCGGGAGATATTATACTTAATGCGATAAAGACTCCCAGTACGAATGAGCCAGCTATCACTTCTGTGTCTAGTTTAAATAAATTTTTGGCAGTTAAAAAGCAAAAGACAGGTGCCTGTAGATTGAAAGCAACTAAGCCACCGCCGCAAATCTTTAAAAAACCTTTCGTACCACCAAAAAATTTCAAAGAAAAGATGTTATTTTTAAACAGCAAACATATATCCGAAAAGCCTACAGCAAGTCCTGTATTTTTGGGGAAAAACAAAATATTGCTGACCACGGTAAAGTTTCCGCCCAATTTGAAATTATTCCAGGATACAAAAAAGATTTTACGGCCATCGCTGAATTTACCTTATGGTGTACATTTAATATTGCTGGCTGATGGATTAATTTCTTACAAAATAGATAGTAATGTGGAGGTTGACGCATTGGATCTGGCTAAGATGCCAGCTATCATGGAAACCTTTCGAAAACACATGGACTTACATGCTGCGTCGGAAGAAGTAAAGAGAAAACAAAAGAGTGTGCCAGCGCCCTCTGCCGCGGAAAGCGAAGTTGTTGATCTGGTTGACGATGACGATGAATCTGTATCTAATGTTAACGAACATCAAAATACCGAAACCCCTCTAGTAACCGAAGTTCAAACGATTAAGGAAAGTATTACAATAAATAGTGGAGACTCCCTTGATGTTAGTCATAATTTAAAAATGGATGCATGTAAGGTAACGGAAGAAAATCCTGCTGATAAAAATATTAACAGCAATTTCATAGATACCGAGAAAGAAAGTAATCAAAGCGAGACAGAATGTAATCAACTTGAGACAGAAAGTTATCAAAACGAGACTGCTGACCAAAATACCCTTACAGACATACAAGAGGATGTCCAAGAATCAAGTAAAAAAGAAATAGTTATAGCATCAACAGAACAAGTACAGCCTGATCCATCAAATCAGAAAATAAGTGCTGCAATAGATGATCAACCTAATCCGTCAAGCCAGACTGAAAGTACTCATGTACTAGACTTAACAGCAGGTCAAGTACAAGACCAGTCCGAGCCATCAGGTAAGTACGCTAGTATCGAAGCTGAAAATCACACAGAACCCGCAACACAGAATATGACTACTGAGTTACTTGACGAAAGCAAGAGGGAACCCAGTAAACCTAATACTAAGAATATACTATCGGATTTGATGGAAATGTCGGGCATATTTGATGAAGACATAACACCTGAAACAGTTCCTTTGCAACCAATTCAACAGGTTACATTGGCACAAGATATATCTCTACTTGTACCCGAGATCCAAGAACCAACCGCGCAGCAAGTTCTGGAACCACCTGCGCAGGAAGTTATAAAACCCCCCGCCGCCGCTTTCCCCGCCGGGATACCTACAATACGGCCATTGTCGACACTCTCAACCTCGAATTCTACGCCTCCGAAATTATCGTCACCACTTGGAGAGCTAACACCTATCACTTCGCTGTACGAACTGAAATACGCGTGCGCGAATAAAGGAGTTTTCTTTAAATTAGATTTCGAAACTGGATACCTTGTACCCATAAATGTTTGCATGAAACCAACGGTACAAAAACCAGTGCTGCCATCAACAGCACCTGTAAACGTTGCTCCCAAATCAGTGATCGATCTAACTGATGACGACGATAACCAAGACGAACAGAAAGATAAAGAACAAGATATTTCTCCAACTAAAAGGTCACTTTTACTCGTTAACAATTCGTCTTCTGGCAGGTTTATTGGCCCAGTTAAACCGGTGAAATTGTTTAAAGCCCTGAAACCTAATATTTTACAAAAATTAAACTTAAATAAAACCAAAAGAGAAAGTGTGAAAGATTTAGGTGATAGAATTACCATGCAGCACACAATAAAGCGAAAGCAATTTTTGAAGAAAATTAATATGAACGCTGATTTGAGCGTTATCAAGCCTAAGAGGCCATACATTGTTAGGAGAATTAAAGCTGCGGGTGAAGTAGTTATTGAGCCAAATTCGACAACTTCAAGTTCACAACCTGCCCAGGAATCAGTAACTACAATTTTGTCCGATGACGATTCTGACGATGAACCGCTAGCTAAGAAAGCTAAAAGGAAACATGAAAACGCGAATGCGCCAGTAGAAAACATGAATACCTCCGAATCTATTACAGAAGACACTGAACATGAGTCAAAAGCGGCTGACGAAGAACCGGAGGCATCTACTTCACAGCAGCAAATTGAAATAGAATTGCCAGTGGCTGACAATGAAAATAATATGAATGTCGATGATTTAGGAGACCCAGAAGTGCCGGCAGACGAAATGGTTTACATGAGTGAAGATGAAAATTTTTTGATGGACGAAGAAGGACAATTTGAGTACGATCTAAATGACGGTAACGAAGAGGAAGAGGATTGTTGTATATTGGGCGTGTAAACTAAGTCGTTGCACCCTGAAATGAGCGAAGTATTTATTAGTCCACAGATTGCCTGGGGCGATATGACTCTAAATTTGGTCTCTTACCGGTTAGGAAAATTTCGACAGAAGTGAGTTTTAAGTAGATAATGTAAATATTACTGAAGTATCATATGTATCTGTGCATATTTTCTATGAAAATATTCCCCTGTTTTTTTGTTCATGGTACTCTAGTATATGTTAGTGTGTTTAATTATTCTATCTTTATATACATAAGCCATGCTATGTAATAAAAAAAACATAACCTGTACCATAACATACGCTTGCATTCTTCGGGGAATGTTAGGCAGGGCAGAGCCCGATCTAGCAATTTCGTCGCTCCGGGCATAGACAATATTAGCCGCCCTTGCCGCCCTTTAAAATGACGCTTTATAAGGAGGGAAATGTTTCAGGATATACTAAATTGAAAAAAAAACGCGATTATTAACCGTCGGATCGGATATAGCCACTTTTTTGACAACTTCGTGCAACATGTGAAAACGAAGTGAGCTCGAAAATTTCACCTAAGAATTTTCGCAACATTATAAATGTTATTTAACGGTGGGTTAACAAAAAGAACCAATAACATTCGACGGCGAAGCGAGCTTGAAAATTTTAGCACCACACCTAGAATTTGTTAGGTTTTCTGATGAAATGAAAAGAACTGTTAGTACAGTTTGGCCGCTCCACATTTAGTCGTATCGTAAAAATCTGCGAGCTTGTTGCTGTTTACTGCTTAGCTGTTTTCTGCGTTGCGAGTTCGCATCGCAGTTTTGTATACAAGCCCTTATGCCGCTCTGGACCTATACAAATTTCGTCGGTTATTGTTAGTAAGTTAGTAAGTCATGTACCTAATAGAGCATAGCCGCCATTTACCGGGCAGGGGCACCAATCTAAACTCCGGACTACTGAGGACTGATGGACTTACGTATAAGTCCATTCCAACTTAATGGTGGCTAAATACTTAAATAATATCATAACATGCTATTTTTTACTTATTGGATGTTGTGTCGGGACTTTTAAAAATGTTTTATTTTAATTTGTAGCCTACACCACAGATAATATAATGCCTACACCAAGTTAACTAAACTAGAATTGCTACACATCACGTCATGTGAATATAGGTAATCTTCAAAGATAATCAAATGTATATGATAACTTGTGATGGCTGTGAGATGCAATACCTCTATAAAATTGTTCGACGCATTTTTTTATCAACAGACCGTTGTCATCTATCTTTTAAATTAAAATCACAATTTGATGTAGACTAGTTAGCACGCAATGATATTATGTCATTGCTAGCACCCGGTTTTTGGAACGAAAATCGACGAGACGTGTCAATGTTTAAACATAATCAAACATAATCTTCCTGCCCTTGTCCCATGGTATATCACTCTTCACACAGTCCATCCATCAGTCTATCCAATCATAATAATAAATTTACGTCTATTAATCTGATTGGATATTGATATTTAAGTCAAACAATCGCAGGAGTCGACATTGTGTTAATTTTCGATCCAGAAACCAGGAAGTAAGTCAATAGTTAAGTTTAGAAGTTTCTTGTAAATATACTTTACGACTTTAGTTCTATAGAATGAGGAGTATTTTTTTAAGATTTCTATTCGTGTATAAAGTTTATAAATAATAATAATGAAACAGTATTGAATATTTGGAATTGTATGAATAACAATTTTATCCTGATGATTGATCTGTGTGATATAATCCATGGGTTTTCTGTGATATTATTTTAGGTTAGGCAAACTAATGTTAAAATTAAAATTAAGCAACCTCATTTCAAAAATCTCAGTGCTGATTAGCAACGCATAAGCATGTTCTAAATTCAAATTTTCTATAGAGAATTCGGATTAAGAACTTGCTAATCTGTTGCTAAAAAGGCGTTGAGATTTTTATGAATAAGGCTCAAGGTGTTTTGAACGTGTTTGAAATAAATATTCTTATTGATTGCAGCTCATTGTGATCCGTCTGTATAAGAGGAACTTATAATTTTATTTTGATAGTTGCGCTTTTATTGGCTGTTAAGGTTGCTAAGTTATGCGCAAAAATTTTCAATTGCTGAAAAACATGCCGATGTTAGCGCAGCTTGTTTGTTTCAGGAATATGGGATGATTTTTAAAAATAATGTCAAGAGCATTATTTTTAAAAATATATAAATTGCTGTAATATATTATATTGCTGGGCCGTACTAGGTAGGTATAACGTGTCAACGCCATTATGATTCCGCTTTGAAAAGAGGTCAGTACTGCTCTTCATTCTGTATAGTTCTGGCAGTGAAACCATGATAGTTTTGACACATTTAAGGCCCCTGATATTTTTATGCAAATCTGTGTTTGTTTGGTTTCTAGTGTCTCAGTGTAGTTTGGTATTTAACGTAGTGACTTTTCTAAGAATTTGTACTGCGATGCTCAACCTTTGGTACGCCAATTTATTTTTACATAAAGAAAAGTTGTTGAGTTACCAAATGAGGGAAAATTTTACTAGCAGTTTTAGTGAATAGCTTGAAACTAATGATATTCTAGTAAACAGATACGATAGACACTCACAAAACAAACGAAAAAAGTGTTCTGCGCAGCAAAGGCAGCACATACACTCGTCATTCATTTGACATTTCACTACATGTCGAAATGATGCAAAAGGGATGGCTTGATAAAACCAACAAGAAAAAAAGAGACAAATAGTGTTTGTCAATTGCCTGTGAATGTAAACAAACATTATTCTGGCCACCATTTACTAGAATATCATTGCTTGCAACATAATAAAATAAATAAAGGGCCAGCAAAGAAAAAAGGTTGAGGATCGCTAAATAGAACAGGCAGGCCTGATCTTCACTGCACATCACATTTTAATTCAGCATTGTATTCTCTTGAATCTGGTGTTAATATTGTTTTAATAAATAACTATGAATGTAATATCTGTGTTTCAGTCCATTTCCTTAAAGTATACCAATATAGGTCTTACAATTGATGGCCGCTGAGGCATCATCACCTACCAACATCATTTCAGTCGAAAGACGTCCTTCCTCTCCCAGGTGTCGCCACATCGGTCGGTGTCGGTCCACCTAGACACCTTTTAAACTGGAACATAGCATCGTCGATTTGCATCAGAATATCTGCATTTGGTGGTACTGTAGGTATACTTCACTAGAAGAGTTATTCTACTATTGTGAGGTTCATCATAGTTTCAGAAGAAAAACACAGCTGGACACAGGCCTCACGGTCATTGGTTCACCTTGAAGGAAGCTTTCCCACGCAACGGGTAGATGGCGCCTACTTACACTTTTTTCTTATTTTAACATCACTACGCTTAGAGTTGCACTTTTAGTACTACTAGCTTCTGCCAGCGGTTTCGCCCGCGCAGTGTGGAAAATTATCCCAAGGGAACTTATTCCCGGGATTTAAAGTTTAACATACAACATCAAAATTCTAAGGTACTTCTGGTAGACTCACGCATCAAATTTTGAACACAATTAGTGTTTAGCCTTTATAGCAAGGGAAAGCTTAACCATCCCGCAACTTTCCGATTCTTAGATATACAAACTGCTTAAATAACTTTGTAATCGTATATAAATAGTCATCCCATTTATATGGGATTACAAAGTTACTTTTACATAAATGATTTCGTCACCTATACAGCTTATCTGGGTAGGTGGGGAAAGAGCGTGTATAGGTATACCTACCTACAGTAAGTTACACACGATGTCACCTTTATTATACCTAATACCTATACCAAATTTATGAGTCAGCGCAATATGTCGAAGGCAAGCGCAAGCAAGGGGTCGACATTATTGTGTTCTTCTAATGTAAAACCAAGTCGGATAATTTATTCAGTAGGTACTTTAATAATACGGTTACAAAAAACTAATTAACCGACTTTGTTTTACATTAGAAGAACACAATAAAGTCGACCCCTTATGAAAAAGTAAAACCAAGTCGGTTAATGCGTTTGTTTGTAACCTTTGACAATCTCGGGACCCTGGGGTCCCGGTCCTTTAAAAGGCGTGCGAGGGGCCAAAGCCAACTCGTAGAGGCCTTGTTAGGCATGTATCAGGAAATGTGACACCAACCGACGATTATTCCTGTATGCACTGCGTAAGTGCACCCAAGGGCAATCCCTTGTTGGTGCAGGACTATTGCAAAATATGGTGAAAAATTCATTAGGCTATGGGTTTGGTAGGTTTAGTGGATCGATTGCCTAAAACTGTAGTAGGACTGACTGACCACTGTTGAACTGGGCTATAAAATGACAGGGGGTGACTGGCACATCAATTCATGGGCCTTCAAAAAATGGTCGCTTGCACTATAGTGACGAGGCGCCAAAGGGGCAACATATCCGGAGGTGTTAGACTGGAGTGGTATACCTCGGCTATCAGGACAATCCCAGAAGTACGGTCAAGATCCCTACCAGCATCTTACTGGGTTAACTTCCTTCCTCCGACCACGTTTGCTCTTGCTAATCTCCACTGAAGCCAGCCAATTAGGGCAATAGAGAGGTCGGAACTCTGTTCCCCGTCAATATTCATTCCGACCAGCCAATAAAGGCAAGCCGGAGATGAGGGACAAGACTTCTTCCTCCGTCCGGTTAATAAAAAGCTCGACTGTCAAGCTAAGGCGTAGTTTCGTTGTACGTGTGTCCGTGTAATTGTGTATGTATACGGCAAGGCGTAGTTTTAACCGGCGTCACCTTGTTGTTTGCAACGACGTTCCATCTTGACTTTTTATTTGATCTGAGAATGTAGTGTGAACATTATCCCCAGTAGTGACGGATCAGTTAAAACGGTACAGACGACACAGGCTCCCACCAAGCGTCGCCCCACTGATCAGTCACGTGCGTCTCGTATTCATCGGAAACCCGCAGCCTTAACTTGGTCGTCGCTCCACCTAGATAAGGGGAGGGAGGAGGAAGAGGAGGCCTTTCGACGCATCGTCTTCCGGTTCGCGATCGCCACTCTAGAAATTTTCCACTGCAACTTTAGTAATTATAACTTTAACTTTTTTAACTTTATTCATAACATACATTACATTATACACAGTAACAAGTTCCCTGGCTCCCAAACTAGGCTTATTGCCTGTGACTTGGGAGTCAGTTCCTCCAATAATAAATATTCACAGAATGTTTAGAAATTATAATTTATAGATGGCTGCAATCATAGTAGTGTGCGTGTGCGTATGAGTATCATGGTGTGTGTGTGATGGTGCGTATGTGTGTGGACAAATGTAAATGTAATAATCATGCTATGTTGTGGCAATTAGTAGTTTTTAGGGTTCCGTACCTCAAAAGGAAAAAACGGAACCCTTATAGGATCACTTTGTTGTCCGTCTGTCCGTCCGTCCGTCTGTCAAGACCCTTTTTCTCAGGAACGCGTGGAGGTATGAAGCTGAAATTTATATCAATTACTCAGGTCTACTGTCCCTTGAAGCTGTGAAAAAATCAAACTTCTAAGCCAACGCAATTAAAAGATATAGCCGTTTATTCCACAAATTTCCGAAAATTTTCAACACTCGCAAGGGAATCAAAACCTACAGGGTACTTCCCGTGAACTCAGAATCTTGAAATTTGGTACGAAGCAACGTCTTATAGCACAGATAAAGGAATAATTGTGAAAGCCGTAATTTTTTTATTACATCATATAATAAAAATATTTTTAATAATTTTAAACTTACTACCCCTTTCCTCATGAATGCTTCGAGGTATTAAATTGAAATTCATATCAAATAATACCTTTAAGCTGAGGTTTGTACGGAACCCTCGGTGCGCGAGTCCGACTCGCACTTGGCCGGTTTTTCTATTTCTTCATAGTTTTGTTCCATCAACCAAACTTTTAGTTTATTTCTGCACTGGTGTTGGTTTCTTAACCAACACCAGTGCAGAAATAAATGTGCTCTTGTATGTATTTTGAGCAATCTATTTACTCTATTATATAAATTTCCACTGAGGTAGACAAACTGATGTCTGTAGCAATTCTTTGGGTTCTGCCGATCTCCTGATTCTCCTGCGGATGTTTTATGGCTTAGTAGACAAAATAAAAACACCACATAAAATTCAACAGACTATAATAACAAATAAATAACATTTTATCTAATAGTTACACCGAAGGCGTCGACCACAGCCTTCTCGATCTCCTTGTGAACTTGGTTGACTTCTGCCTGTGTGAGCGTTCGCTCTAGATGTCTGTAGACTATGCTGTAGCACAAACTGTGCTTCTTTGACTTCGGGTGAACGAACTTGTCCTTGAGTCGCACCTGAAAAAATAAATAGGAACTTTTATGGTATTGCCCGTATTTAATTCTTAATATTTTTTGGTCATGTGATGAGGAGGGATGAAACGCATGTTACTAAAAGAGTTATGAATATAAATGTGCATGGATGGAGAGAGAGGGGAAGGCAAAAGAAAAGATGGATGGACTGTGTGAGGAGTGATATGAAAGTAAAGGGAGTCAGTGATAGCGTGACGGGGGACAAGACGGTATGGATGAAGAAACACGTTTTCTTCTTCCATACCGCACTGACCCCAAGTAACATGGGACAAGGGCAGGAAGATGATGATGCACAGAGGTCTGAGACGCCTCGGTGACAATTGCACAAAATTTCGTTTGGCTGGCCTCACACTAACTAATGGAGTCTGCAGTTGCGGTGATTCTGTGCTGTGATAGATAGCAAGGCTGTTTGCTTGAGACTTATTCCGAGTGTAAATTTATTTATACTAAGCTTGTAACTGTGTATAGTAGTCACAGTGGATCTTTGTGTCTCTGAAGTTGGTTGCAAGACCCTGTGCAGTTGCTATTTTGGTGTCAATGTTGAAGTAGAAGATAGCATTGTATAACTGTTTTTTGCATCGTGCTATCTCGCCTACTCTATGCAGTATCCTCGATGACAAACTTTTCTTGCGCAATGGTTCACAGAGCCAATTTCAGAGACACAAAGATCCGATGTGACTACTATACAGTTGTTCTATCTCACGACGGCGGGTTGGTCTTAGTAGTGTGTGTCGATGCACATGTACAATTTTTCTGTATGAAACACACAGACAAAATGTGCATGGTCTTAGTCACACACACGACTAAGACCAACTCGCCGTTGTGAGATAGAATAACTGTATCTAGTCCCTGGGAATAAGTATTACCAGTGGTTTAGTCTGTTAATTAATGTTGAGGGAAGTCCAAAATTTCGCAGATTTTTTTCCTCAACAATATCTACTTTCAAAAAAATATTCTGCGAACTTTTGTGCCGCCCTAAGTATCTGCTTATAACAACTTAATTTTCTAAACATCATCGAAAAGCTGCTTTGGTACCCTCGTGATTCAGTTGTTAGAGTCCTTCACTTGCTCGTGATTCATCTATGGCCCTCGCTTTAAATCCGACTTTATTTACTAGTTGCATAATATAAGTTTTTAAGCTGACATGGTCATAATCATTAGAATTAATATTTGTTTCGGGATATTTACCATGTATATTTAGGTTTTGGTTGAGAGCTCGATATTTCGGCACCGTTACAAGCGCCATGATCACGAGAACTGACAGACACACTTCTCGTGATCATAGCGCTTGTAACAAATATTAATTCTAATAGTTGCATAATATACTATTAAAACAAGCTTTTTTGTATTCTTCTCAGCGAACCCTTTCATTTGATAGCCATATCATGGCAGTGCACAAAAAATAACTAGTCCGCCAAAAAAATTTAAAATTACGTCACTTAGCTAACCATACATTGTCATCCAAACTAAATTAGTTATGCAGAATTTCATCGGAGGAGGATAACTGCTTTAAAATTCAGTTGCAAGATTTGACCCAAACACACATACATATATTGCAAGTCAAATAAAAGCTTGTAATATTCTAACACTGAAATAATATTTAGGTATTTGTTTGGTTGTTTCATAAAGTTAGTGAAGTCTTATTTTGGTTAGAAAATTAATAAATTTTTATACTAGTTTACAGGTGAAGTAGCAATAATATTACAAACCTGTTCAATAATATCGCCTCCAATATCTCTGACTAGATCATACAAATCATTGCTCATAAATGTGTCTATTGTCAAGTTCTCAGGCAACCAAAATGACATATCATTAGTACACTGAGGGTAAGACGATACAGGCTTATATGTAATCCTTTCGTTCAAGGCAACATTCTGAAACTGAGTCAAAAACCCTGAATCTGTACTCCACATTAAACGGATATCAGGAATTTTGTATAACGCCATTGCGAGTCTCTCTAAGCCAAGACCGAATGCGTAAGCTATGCTGTTTGTGGGGCCTGCGCTGACTAGAATCTCGTTTCTTACTATTCCGCAGCCTAAGATTTCCATCCATTTGTTTTCATAGAATATTTCCAGCTCCCATGATGGATGAGTGAATGGGAAGTACTCTTCAACCCAGCGGTACTTTATGTCATCACCAAATAACACCTTTGTTAAGCCAATAAGGTGCGTTTTCAATTGCATCTCCATTAATTTCGTTGCTTCTAAAGTATGGCAGCTTTGTTTCATGGGGTCTTCAATGGAGTTAGTGAACGTATGAGGATTCTTTTGGTCATATTTTGTCTCAAATATTTCTAGATCTGGTTGCCCAGGGAACAGTTCATCTTTACGCTGTGAACGTACTGCATCTATCTAAAATTGAAAATGTTATAGATTTAAAAAAAGTTATTCTAGTTATTTATAAATTTATTTGCGTTGCTGTCCTCGCCTGCGTTGCTTAATCTGTACATGAATAATCTGATCGATGAACTTAGCAGTACTGGAATTGGCTGTCATATTGATGCATTAATAATATAAGTTATGCTGACGATATGGTTCTGCTGAGCCTATCCAACAGGGCATTAAGGAAACTGATTAACATGTGTGAATCATACGCTGAGACCCATGGGCTCAAATATAATGCAGCAAAGAGCGGTAAATGCTACATCACAATTCCACCTGTTATGTTGTGAGGCAGACCTCTAAAAAGAGTTGCAAATTTTTAGTATCTGGCTGACTGGGTCTCAGACAACTTAAAAGATAATGTTGATGTAGAACGGGAGAGCAGGTTGCTGGCTGTTCGATGTGGTATGTTGGCCCACAGGTTTGCACGTTGGATGGCTCTGGCTCAGAAATACTTAGAGACAACAATAGAAAAATGATTCAGTCTAGGTATTCAGACTCCTTGGGCCTAAGGACTGAGATTGATATAGTCAAACATTCCACAATTACCTTTACCTACCATTAAATTAAATACCTGAAAAAATAAAATGTATTACTTACTTGGTGGAACACTGGAAAATGTGTAGAATCAATTTCATCCCTCCTATAAACATCGCCAATCATCAGGAAATTGTCCAGACCAGACCTTATCAGTTCACTCTGGTGTGCAGTCATATGAGCTCTCAGGAGATTCCCTCTATTTATGTAGTAACAGTCAGACTTCGCCCTACTCGGGTGATCAGAGGGAATCAACAAGTCATCAAAATTTTGCTTTGTTGTCACTATAGGAGACAAGTTGTCGTAAACACTAAATGCTGGGGTCCCTCTATGAGTAAACGAAGAGTAAAAATAATTCACAATTCTTTGCCTCACGATTGATAGAGGGTTATCTTTCTGCAAGTGAAGATTCTTACCCAAATATGATATGATTTTAGGTGTTACATTAGTGTAATCGTCTGATACGAATTCCTTGCCTTTAATTGTCACTGAAGGGACAGATTTTGCCGCTGTACTGTATTTATATTTCGATAAAACCGCTGAAAGAGTGCGGTTTGTTTTTATAAATAATTTCGTCATGATTCTAGGATTATTTTCCCAGGAAATTACTGAAAACTATGAAAATCGTGTCGACGTTTTCATTCGTCACTATTTTGTTATTATTGCACCTATATAAACGATGATATTAATTCTAGTGAAATAAGAAAAAAGTGTCGGTTTCCACGATCGCCGACGATCCAGTGTTGCCAGGTCTTGTTTTTGTTTTACCCCAAGACTGATCCCAATTTACCCTAGATTTTAAGTTAAATGAAAAATTACCCTACATTTTTTAAATTGCTTTCCCTCTGTACTTTTTATTTTTGATACATTTCATGCAATATCATATACAAGACGAGACAATACAAACTTTATTATTTTAATTACAGACAAGTTTTACTGTAAGGATTTTTGAAACCATGGATAAATCTGGTGTTTTTTTTTTATTTGTAAGAAGTGCTTGACTACTTCATTGAGGTTATGATAGGCGGATCGAGAAAGATGTTTTAGGAGATTGCGGGTTGAAGGAAAATATTTATACTAAAGTCTATTTCATTACAAATTTTTATTCAAATAAGTTAACAATTTCAAATACAGCATCAGAAAAAAAATTACCCTAAAATTACCCTCACCGAGTTTGTACCCTAAAAATTACCCTGCTGATTAAACTTTACTCTAAATCTAGGGTAAATTACCCTAAGTTGGCACCACTACTGCGACGATCGTCAAATCTCAAATGATAAAATGACAGCTGATATGTCAGTCAGTGAGTGACAACTGACATTATTTTTGTCAAAATTAGTGCTGCGCCTTTTAACTAAATCAGATTTACAGAAAAGTAAAAAAAAAATTTTTTTATCAGTCAAGCAGATCTTCTAATTCATAATTTAAAATCTTCAATATTTTGGTCAAACTAGATTCTTTATAGTTACCGGCAGAATATACTGCTAAAATCATAACCCTTCGTTTTGGCATCGCCGTAGAACTGGTTGTGAAAAAAGAAAATACAGCTGATAATAATGTCAAATTGTTATTTTGTCGAAGTCGATGACATTTTTACATAACCTAAAACTAGTCTTGTTACGTGCTTTGATACACATTATTCTTATTATTATTGACTTAAATACGTACTTCTAAAGCACTGAAACCAATTTATATATTAGTGTCAAGCTAAATTCAGAATGTTTTGTAAGCGGGTGTTGCATATCGCTCAGCTAAGCGCTATTGGTCTGACCGGATTTTATGTGGGACAAAATAAAGATAAATTCCATAATTTTCTTTGGGATGACTCTGTTATTGTGGATGGTAAACGCCTCAAGAGCATGCCGGGCCTGCCAGTGTTTGGCACAGTGTCGGCTGCTACCCCTTACATGGAAACCGGTGGTACTAAAGATAGGGTAAGTATCGCGATGGTTTAAGATTTGTTCGCGCTATTTGGGCCTGTAAAACTTGATATCAGTTCAGTCAATTTACACTGTGCATAGCCACGTATGGCCATTGGTACATTATAACCAGATTTTTAGAAAGGGGGGTATGGTGGCTATGTATATACACAGAAATCTCCTTGACATCACAAAAATTTAGAACAGGCCATAAAATTTTCAGGTATCACAAATAATGAAATATGGCTTCCCAAGTCTGGACAACGTGCGTTCCTATGATGATTTCATACTGTCCTATGACCGCCGCAATAGAGTGCCCAACTGGGTGTTTGAGCACATCACTGCAGACCACATTGCTAAGAACGACCAGGTGGACCGAACCAAATGTGAATTCAAACCTGATGAGAGTATACATCCATTCTTTAGGTGAGTAAGTACATTATATGTCTAATCATTCTATTGGAACTCCATTATTCAATTTCTGCACTTTACTACCTATTGTTTTTGTGATAATTACAATTTACAATGTGTCATGTATTGAAATGCATTTACTACTGCGCAGCTATTGTAGCCAACTTCAGGGCGACCTAGAACTTTGCCGAGAACTATATTTTGCTTTGTTTGGTCTATCCAGGGTAGACAATATTTTTTGTTAGATTCACAATACATTCATCAGTGATTACTGTTAAAGGATACAGTAGTCTCATTAATCTGGAACTTTAGTACTTTGGCACATACAGTAGTAGTCCGGCAACCTTCTACCCTAATGGTCCCTACATTGTCCCTGATTTATTTCGATTAATCTGCCCAGTCTTTGCTCCAGCTTGCTTTGGGTTCAGCTTCCAGTCTAATTAGATGCTTTATACTATTTATCTTAAATTTTTCTATTATACAATTCAGTAATCTGAAAATTCCTATAACCCCTTAAAATTAGACTCTATTGTAAACAGTTTCTATTTGATTCAACATTTGTCTTAAACAATTCCAGGTCACAGAACACAGACTACAAAGGTTCAGGGTTCGACCGCGGCCATATGGCAGCAGCCGGTAACCACCGCCTCTCTCAGAAGCATGTTGATCAGACATTCTTCCTCACTAACATGGCTCCTCAGGTAAATAATAATATTATTTAATGAGCAGAAATCCTCAGAACAGTGAGGTTGTTTCGTGAAGCCTGTGGAAGCTTTTTGCATGTTTTTAGTTTCATTGTACCAAAATGTGTTACAATACAAATTTAAAAAATCGAGTGAGTTGCCTCAGAAATTTAAAACCGCGCCATCTATTGGAATAAATTTTTAATGATCCGCTCAAATAATCTTTGAAATGTGAACTAAGAGTCCAGCATTCTACAAATTTGTGCTTAGGAGAGTTGATTAAACAAGAAAATACCACTTTTTATGATCAATTCTATACTCCATTTGTTTAGGTAGTTAACTAAAGGTAAACAATCTTGATATGTCTTTTTATATAAAATAAATCGTATAAAAGACCAACAAATATTATTTAAATTTAGTTACTTAAGTACCTAACATCGGTTTAAGTAAATACCTAATTGTAAACATTTTTAGATTCAATTTTTAGACATTTTTTTAGATAAAAGACATGTTAAGATTGTTTACATTTAGTTAACCACCTAAACAAATGGAGTATAGAAAATGTTAATTTTACACTCAATTCAATGCAAACAAATCAATGCATATCGTCATCTAGTGATATTTATTTGAACCAAATTTTCTTTTGTAGCGCTAGGACCCCATGACTGCTGGAAGGCAGATGGTAAGAATGCATAAGAGTTAAAAGTGCCGTAAAAAATGAAGTTTATTTAGGAAGAAGATTTTAAAATTTGTGCCATAGGTGTAATAAAAGTTTGTATGGAAGATCGCCATTTGTAAAGTTAAAACTTGGAATTTGGCTCTTAAACTCCTCCTTATGTAGGAGTCTAAGGCTGCTGAGAAGTTACTTGGGTCACTGTATTTCTTGGATATTTAACCATTTTCTATTTTCGATCATTTTGCTGCAGGGCAATAATTCAGTAAAGCTTTCTGTAGCTACTGTAAATCATCAACGATCGATCATTTACATAATTACGAATTAAATTGTCTTTAATTGCTTTCAGGTAGGAGATGGCTTTAACAGACACGCTTGGAACAATTTGGAGAGGCACGTGCGTAAACTTACTAAGGTTTATAGCAATGTGTACTGCTGCACTGGACCTCTGTACTTACCCAGGTGATAAATAATATCTTGTATCCGGCATGCCTTAAAATTGGAATGATTTCATTTTAAGAAAGAAAGAAAAAGTGTTTATTCGCCACAAAAGCGACATACAAAACTTTTCTTTTTTTTTTCTTTTTCTTTATAAGCGTGAAAGATAGACAAACCTAAACAGGACGAATACTTACTATTTTTCACAACATAATCAAAATGGCTTTGTTCATATATCCGTAGTTCTGCTCCAGATCCAATCTATAGACGAAAAAAACAATTGATTTTCAACCTGAATAAAATTGTGCTGAGATTGTTAGGCCAACGAGTAAGCGATTAGCTATCGACTATTTTCTCGTTAAAGAAACGTACAAAAGATATAAGATCTCGTGTCAATAAAAGAGACACATATTGAAATAGTTGATAGCTCGTTGTTCACACTGCCGGCGAGTACACTCTCACCACAAGTTTGTAACAGCGACAAGAGCTATCAATGTTATACTCGCTCAGCAATGCTTGCTTGGCGGTTAGAACTCACGCCGAGAGACCAACCAGCGGACATTTCCACCTAAAGTGCGGCCGACCCGAACGAGTGGTGCGAGTAATCGCCCGTCGCTCAAGAACACTCACTTCTCGCTGCTCGCCAACTCGTTTTATTTTCTATTTTCAGGAAAGAATCGGACGGTAAGTTCTACGTCCGATACCAAGTGATAGGCGCCAACACTGTGGCTGTCCCGACGCACTTCTACAAAGTAGTGGTAGGGGAAGCGAAAGACGGGTCCCTTGATATGGAAGCCTATGTCATGCCGAACCAGAAGATACCGGATGAGACGCCTACAGCAGCCTTCATGGTGAGGAAGATTATTTTATTATTCATTGTGTTAGCCAAACGATGCCCATTGCTGGACATACAACTCACACTTATCCACGGGCCACGGGTCACGGGTGCCACTATTTTCATGGGTACCATGTGACTGGACCTAAATTATCCTAGGCTGATAAATTTTCGTTTGTCCTAAACTATTTTATTGATTGGTTTAAAAGGAAGTGATTGATCAACTTTGTCATTTATACAACCAAACAGAAAAGTCCCATAATACCCGTGGCTCTTGGCTGTTCTTCGTATCAAGTAACTATTCAATGGGAAATGGAGAAAATATTCAGTTTTGTGCGAATTTAATTCCAGTTATGTGTGTTACCTTTTATTTTTAAGTTGCCAATAAGGAAGAGATGAAATGGATAGTTGTTTGGCCGGATACCGAATATCCGACCAACCTTGTAGTAGGATATCCGGATATCCAGCGGAACAAGAAGCGAGCTTGAGTAGGTGGCCCAAGAACGATCGGGTGGGCTAGGTCGAATTCGGGTATTTCGTTCAAGAGCGAGGTGAACAATTGTTTCATTGACTTGTTGAATCGATTGCAAACACGATCGTTTGATGTTATTAAAATAGTCTAATTTTATAATTCTAAAGAGATATAACGTTTTTAACGATTTCTGAAGCTGGTCTTGTTTATGAAGATAAGCAAAACCGCTTTACCTTATAATGCAGAGAAATTAGTATTCATTCTTAGTGCAGTATGAGTTCTAATATTTTTTCTAAATTGTAGAGTGAAAATTTTGTGATCAATGATTGTATTTGGTGAGTGGTATAAATAAAGTAATAACCTAAATTTGATGTTTTTTTAAATCCGATAACCGGCCGGATAGGCGATTGTTATCCAGTACCCGGCCGGATACCAGATAGTTACCGGATATCAGTTTCAGCTCTACCAATATCTCTTTATTAAGCTGGCAAAACCACAACTTGTCATAATGATTTCACATTATGAACTGACTGTCTGACACAATAGTACTTAGTTTAAAGTACGAAAATACAAATAGAAAAAAAATGCTAATAAAAGCGCGCTTGCTTTAAGTATCCTTTGGGATGAAGTAATTTATTTAGTTTTTGTCACATACTATAGTTGTCCCACGCGGCTTCGCTCCCGTCAACTGGCTACCTATCTACCATCTACCCTACCTACACTATATACGCGATTGTTGCGTAACTTTAACCGCTTACGCAGCGCACGCAACGGAAGCTCTCATAAAGGAATAATTTTGTCCGTTTTTGCAGCATTTTTCATTTATGCTGCGCTCCTATTGGTCGTAGCGTGATGTTATATAGCCTATAACCTTCCTCAATAAATGGGCTATCCAACACAAAAAGATTTTTTCAATTCCAACCAGTAGTTCCTGAGATTAGCGCGTTCAAACAAACAAACTCTTCAGCTTTATAATATTAGTATAGATTATATAGTATAGATTTCATTTTTATTCTTTTGTTACAGGTACCGCCAGAGTCAATAGAAAAGGCAGCAGGTCTATTATTTTTCGACAAGTTACATAGAAGTAAATTGAATAGAATAAACGGTAAAAAAGTCTAAATACAATGTTGTAACAATTTAGCACAATTTTAATACGAAGCCGTTAGCAAATTTAATATGATAATTCGAAACAATAATTTGTTACCAATGTATTCAAACTACAATAAAAGAAACCGGGTATTTAATCACGGAATTAAAATGTAATTATTCTGACCAACCTTACTTGATGGCTTGAACCGATTCGATTAAGATCACACCAATATGCGGTTTTTAATAAGCGAATTTTCAAGTACACATGGATACAATTCCATGAAATTCGACAGATTTACACTTGGAATCTCCGAATATACGTGCGCGATTTATGTTGTATTGCACAATTATGAAGGTCCTTTACGCCGTGATTTCAGAGGAGGTATTATCCGCTCTATTTTACTTCCCGCTGTGAAATTTAAGTAAAATATTCTCTATCTTTTACAAACCCTATATATTTTTTACTTCTGTTAACTTGTCTTCAACTCTTCTCATTAGCCATATACCTACACCTAGAGAACTTTCTCGCAATATTTATTTAAATGTTATGTTGTTGTAGAGTATATTTTATGAACTTGATTAAATTATGATTATATGATAAATCTATTATTTTAATTGTGATTGTGATAAACTACCTCTATTGTAAATAGTTGTTACTGTAAATAAATGATATACATATTTTATTTTGTTGTTTTACAATTCTTGAAATATTTTTTTATCATCTTGGTTGTCCCACTCCGAGTCAAAGGCTTTCCCATTCCTTTTAGTGTGGTGCTTCATCACGCCATTTCTCCATGAAGCTACCCAAGGCGTCCAGCCATGATCCCGTCTAGCTGTGTCAGGGCTCCAGTCATACAATATACGGGCCCAATCCGCAGACGTAGCCTGCCCAGTTCCACTTCAGTCTTGCTGCTTTTTGAGTCAGTAAGACAATATTATGGTTAGACTATGACATTATTATTCATCGTCATCATCATTTCAGCCGAAAGACGTCCACTGCTGGACATAGGCCTCCCTCAAGCGTCACCACACTGATTGGTCCTGTGCGTTTCGCATCCACCGGACTCCTGCAGCCTTGAGCAGGTCATAGCTGCATCTAAAGGGAGGCCTTCTAACGCTACGTCTTCCGGTACGCGGTCGCCACTCCAGCAGCCGTATTGCGTAAGTGAATACGGCAGCGTAAAGAGTTTGACCGCAATCCAATCGACCAATCACACAGACGGAAATCCATATCACGTCATTCATCTCGCATGTGATTGGTCGTTTGGATAGCGGTCAAACTCTTTGCGTTGCCGTATTCACTTACGCAATACGGCTGCAGAACTTTTCGGCTCCATCGGCCATCCGTTCTGCAAGCAATGTGTCCTGCCCACTGCCACTTAAGTTTGGCAATTCTTCGGGCTATGTCGCTAAACTGCGCGGGTTGTCGGGAGTCTATGTGCAGTTATTTTGAGCGTGTTGTATGTGACAAACATCGATTTATATATATATACTACACACTAGATTTGGCGATCCGAACACTCACTCCGTTCGACTGAACAGTACTGCAATCCGTACACCTTACTTTACAAGAATTTCGCGGCGCTTACGACATTTTGATGGTGAGTAAACTAGACTCTATAAGCGATCTAGCGCTACAGGCTTTTAATAGTTTGATTAGACAACATAAATAATGTTTAGCGCTGTAGCGAACTTTAATTGAAACTCACCAGCATTTGAACATATGGCTTTCATGAATGTTCTTGTCTATCGGTAGAACGTATGTCAATGGTGACAAATATGTATAAAACGTGTGTATATTAAGGTATAGTGACATGTACTATTGAAGTGTGTGGGTTGCGGGGAGACAATGAAAACACGTGTGTACGCCACGAGTGGTTTATTACGACTAAACTTAAATAGTATGTATGTATAGTGGGACGACATAGTATCGGTGGCGGGAAAAAAAACTGGATAAACATAGCCCTGGGCAGAGCAAAATGAAAGAAATTGGGTGTTTTAAAAAAACGTTGGCCCCACACTAGGAATTTCTTCCTGTATCGTGGGTGCGTTTACAAATATATAACCTCACATACACAAACACCCAAAGCCGGAAAAACTATCTGTAGGTCATACAAATATTTGTTCCGTGCGGGGATCGAACCCGCGACACGCAGCACAGCAGTCAATCGCTCAACACCTGCACCAACCGTACGCCCATAGCTCCTATCAAGGGATTCCTATAATATAAATGAATAAAAACTTACATAGAATTAAGAAAATATAAAAATATATTGTAACTACATACTTAAGGCTTATAGGAAATAAAAAAGGCTTTATTATTATTATTATATTATTATTATAATGGGACATAATATATAGCGAGTTAATCTTCTTCTTCGTCCGATGCGCCGTTCTGTTGGGGTTCATCGTCCACGCGTACGTCGCCCATACCTGCAAGAAGAATAGTCTTAGTTGCTACATCAAAAAAGAATAGAAAAATAAGTTTAAAAACTAAAACCAAACTGTAACAAAATCGCGCTCTGAAAGGTATGAAACAAGAAAATTTTATCTTCAGATAAATTCTTAACATTCGTGTTCTTAAAGAACTAGATACACACTCAGCGACAAAACGTCCTCACTAACAGTACACCCAATTGAACATGTGGGTGTACTGGTAATTTAGTAGATTTCGAACGCTCCGAAATATCTTGATGATAAAAAAAATGCAAAGATCACACGTTTAGGTCGCTAAAAAATAATGAAGTTAATATTTTCGGTAAGTATTATACAATATGAATTTTATAACTGTTTTTAAATAGGTACTAATTATTTCGACAAGAAATCATTGTAATTTTTTTTTTTAAATGTAGTCCCCAAATAAATAAATCGAACAGACCTTGGTCCTCATCCTCCTCCGCGGAGTCCCCGGCCACTTCCGCGTTCTCGGCCTCCGCGCGCTCCATCTGCCGCGCGAGTTCCGCCTCGTCCGTCGCTGTCACCACCTTAGGCTGGAACGACAATAATACTTAGGTTATAAGTAGTGTAATGACACAAAAGAACGAATGTTGGTAACATAACTGATTCCGGCTTAATTTCCGCAAAATTATACTGGGCTTATACTAATATATGCATGCAAAATTTATATTTTTATCTAACCTGTTTAAATATATATTCAGAGGTGTCTTACCGACGAGATAAGGAATATGAACCATTTAAAAAAATCTTAATAAAAATCTGAGGCCTTTTTACGGTTCCGTATCCAAATTGTAAAAACATTGCCTATTACTAAGACTCTGCTGTCCGTCTGTCTGTCACCAGGCTGTATCTCATGAATAGCTAAACTGTTGAAATCACAGATGATGTATTTCTGTTGCCGCTATAACAACAAATACTAAAAACAGAATAAAATAAATATTTAAGTGGCGCTCCCATCCCAAAAATTACGTTTGTTCTAAACGTGTTTTTTTTGCGATAATGGTACGGAACCTTTCGTGCGCGAGTCCGACTCGTACTTGGCCGGTTTTTTTCTGTTAATTTTGGTTTTACTGTTAGTTGTATACAAAACATACAATACTAACAGTAAAACAGAATCAATATTTATCGAAAAACAAACGAGATTTAACAATGATTTAGCAAATGTATCTGTCCTTCTTGCGAAACAACCGTTTTTTTTTAGCCAGTAATTGTAGCATGGGACATAGATATCAGAGTCCATGTCGGACTTATCTATCTAATTGTCAACTTTAGAAGCTTTAAAACTTTGGCGCTGATGAAGATGTTTTTTTTTCATAATTTTCACAATTCAAATGTTACAGCTCATAAGTACTGTATAGTTCTCGCCAAACGTCTTGGCCGCCCTGAAGTTGGTTACAACGGCTGCGCAGTAGTAAATCTCATACAAAAACAGCACCGTTTCGTGCCTCGCGCATGCGGCAAGCCAACATCAGGGCGACCCAGAAGTTTGGCGAGAGCTATATTTAGCCAATAAAATAATTAAAAGTAAAAAAGCTTATTAAAACAAGCTTCAAAAAAGTACGAAATGTAATATTTCTTTTCAATACATATCCAACTGTTTCAGCCGCTTAGTCCCCGTTCCCGTGGGAACACAGGGATAAAAGTAGCCTATGTCACCCAGGGTGTACTTCAATGGTGAAAGAATTTCAAAAATTCTTTCATCATTGTGAAGCTACACTATTGTAGCTTCACAATGGTGAACGAATTTTTGAAGTTGGTCCAGTAATTTTAAGTTTATTCGTTACACACAAAAATACAAATCTATATAATATTAGTTTAGATGAGCACCCCAAACACAATGATGCTATCTTGTTTGGTTTAGGAACTGCTGAGATCAGCTCCATAGTACCATATTATTTTAACGTTTCCAAAGTTACGTAAGTACGCCAACTTTCAGCTTAATAGGATGTCAGATAGGGATTGAATAATCGATTACTATACTGTGATTTTTAATTTCGTAGACTAATCTGACAGCCGCCAATGACCTTATTTTTTTTAAATGTTGCAACCGCAGCATTTGTGTTGTAGGTAAGGCTCAATCATAAGTGATTCATCAAATCGATGTAACATGACTCCTCAATTTAATTTAACTAATTGGTGTAAATAAATCTTTTACGAATATAAACGTAATATATTTAAATACATTCATACACATAGTACATAAACAATATTTTGTAAAATATGAAATCAACATTAAGATAAATGCGATTGATAAAATGAAGCTAGTTTCTTACCAAACGTAATTTTTTTGCCGTGAAACAGTTCCATTTTCGATATACTTCGATCACTCAGGATCAGGATAGTCAGGATACGACACTATTTTTATGTAACGGTAAAGTATAACAACCCCTCGAATGTCAGTTTAGTCTACGAAATTAAAAATCAGAGTATAGTTGTCAGACACATTCGAAAGTAAGGTAGGCTAGTAATAAAGACGTGCATATTCCTATTTATATAGCAATCCTCAGCTTATTTTTGTTGAGCCCTCAGATCTCATAATCTCATGTTCACCGGGCACCGCAGCCGCGCGGCCGGCCACGCAGCGTTAACGCTGGGCGACTTGTGACGTCACCAACACGACCGCGCGACAGCATCCCTCGAGCGCGTTTTTTTCGTCACTGGGCAGATTATGGCATCATGGTCATACTTTCTGTATTTTTAGTGTAGTTTGCAGTAACATCTATCTAGATGGAACAGTATCTTGCCTAGAAGTAATTTATTTATATATGCATTTCAACTTACCGCCATCTGAACATTGAATACACCGCCAGCGGTGTCTATGGTCTCCTTTATTTTGTCGATGGCATCTTGCAGTGCTTTGAGACCGTCTGCTTTCTCGGGCGTTGATGTGGTCATTACTGAAAATATGAGGCTAGTTATGAAAGAAGTAATAATAAAAATAATTTGTCCAACACCTTAGGAGGCTCTCGTTAGGTTAGGTTAGGTTAAAGGCAGTTTTTCTGGACACGGCTCGTATTGTTCGGAGATTCTTCTCTCTGGAGCCCTGACGGCCGGTAGCTTGGACCTTTTTTCCGATGCCGGTGAGCCTCTATTTTTTATATTTTAATTGATTTTTTATTTATTTATTTCATAGAATATTAAAAAATGTAGATAACAAGAAAATTAATGACTAAAGGACATATAAATATAGTAAAAATAATGTGGCATGATAGGTTAAATGACAGTTAGAGAGAGATAAAGATGAAGTTGGTAGTGAGTGTCCACGTTAGATGATGATTAAATAAAAGCAGTTGTCAGTGGACAACTGCTTAATAGTGATAAGCACTGGCATTTAATTTCTAACAAAAAGTATTGTACTTTATATTTCACTTGTATTACATAATTAAACAGAACATGAACAAGATATTGCTACTTGCTAGGCTTGTGATATCCATCCTAACTAATTTGCAATATAGTTCCTCCAATAACTCTATGTACACTATGCTAGTGACACTCCTTTTGAAATGTTTTGTTTACCAAGCCCCTCTAAAATCATAGTTGGCTGGGAAAAAGAAGTAAACTGTGAAAAACTTCAGTTAATTTCAAAGTGTCCAAGAATTTACACTTACCATACAAAGGTGGAGCAATAAGATTAATCTTGATCGGTAAATCCACGGTCGAAAGTGATAGGCCAGCCTTCAACGCAGCACGTACAGCGTCGATGCCCTCATAGCCGTAGCAAGCACACTCTATGTCAGCGCGGATCTTCACTGCTTGGGACGTTAGCTTCCTCTTGATGTTGGCTAGGAGCACCTCCTTTGTGTTCTCATCAAGACCACATTCGTTTAGGACTGAGGGGTCGCTGGAAGGAGAAAATTATTATTTATTTTGTGATTGAGGTTTATGAGGAAGTCATTACCTAGATAAGAGTTGTTTGTTTGTTTTTATTATTTACTATTTATATTATTAAGTACTTTTTCTGTATTTACACATATTTAAATAAGTATATTAGAGGAAGTTTGAAAGTGGCGCCAGTGACAGAAGAGTTGAAAGGAAACCGTTTGTCCTGGTATGGTCATGTGATGAGGAGGGATGAAACACATGTTACCAAAAGAGTTATAATAAGAATATAAATGTGGATGGATGGAGAGTCAGCCAAAGAAGAGATGTATACTGTTTGAGGAGTGATATGAAAGAAAAGGGAGACAGTGATAGTGTGACGGGGGACAGGACGGTATGGAAGAAGAAAACGTGTTGCACCGACCCCAAATGTGGGACAAGGGCAGGAAGATGATGATTCTGTATTTGCTCATAAACCTAGCTATAAGATAGATGCTTGTCTTAGCTTGTAGGTAAATTATGCCTGTAAATTTTAGACTGCAGGACATACTAATATTAGGCATATGCAGAAATCAAACTATGTCACATAGAATGCCAAAGAGGGAACAAAACAATTCTTAGTTTACATGAAATTATGGTTAATTGAATACTTTGTTTTTGATGATGTATTTATTACATTTGGTTTGGGAGACTGGTATTTTTATTGGGAAGCTAATTTTTTTACTACATACAAGTAATTTTTTATACATAACTAGCACTCCACCCGCGACTTCGTTCGCATGATTTCGTATTTCATTAAACTAAGTACAGATGACTTTATTATGTGCAGTTAGTAAAGGCGAACTAAAATAAGCTATTGTTAAATCAATAATAACTGGTATATCGTAGATATATACGGTTTAAGTTAGGATTCACGAAACTTAAATGACTTGTCCGATAAGTTTTAGCTAAATAAAGGGCTCGTGGGTAAATAACAATCACACCGGTTATTTCATCAAAACCAGTCATGAGGCTTTAGAATAAGATCAATAGCGAGATGGGGAGTACAACAATCACCATCTAATTCTATGAAGAAGACAGTGCATTGGAGCTGCCGCACGAGTCTTACGATAAATGTGGGTAAAACTAAGGTAATTTTAAATACAATGTAGCACTCATTCTCAAGAAAATAGGTGTCTTTACAGAAGGTATTCATCGAATCCGACTCGGAAACACGGACAGGGAAACTGAAGTAACCGGCATAGCCCCAAGAATGACCAAACTTTGGTTGCATTAAGCAGATCAGATTGTTCGCTGAATAGATGATCTATGGGAGTTAAAGATTTTTGAGTGGCGAGGTCGTTACTGGAAGAAGCAACATTGCAAGGCCTCGCACAAGTTGGACTGATGTCCTGGCGAGGGCCACAAGTCTGCTGAATCCGAAGCGCAGAAGACTGGTCGCGATTTTTGAATCGCATAATTTCGGGTTGAGCAAAAATTACTTTAGAATGAAAACGAATGCTGCGTAAATTACGCGACACTAAAACGGCACTCATAAAATCACCTACGTTTGTCTGGCCTTATACTTTTTGTTGTGTTTTGTTTTGGTTTGTTTGGCCTGAGAAAAACGGTCCAGTTCAGTAGTTCCAAATCGAGAGATCGTCTTAGTGCCGTAAGGTTCTTCAAAAAACCATTGACACCCCTAAAGGCTAAACTTTCCATTATGGGCCGCTGATTTGGAAGTTATTTTTTTTTTTTGTAGATGGTACTCATAAATAGAAAGCTATTTACAAATATACAGACTCGGAAATTTTATTCAATTTTATGTCATATTTTTTACTTAAATATACCTAATTCGTGAGATAAAAAAATTGTGAATTGGTCCAAGAGCAAGAAATTATCAGATTTAATTTTTTTTTATTACAATAAATGTTCAAACTGCCTTCCTTCGACGGCAATGCAAGCACGACATCTTCTTAAAAAAAAATTAAATCTGATAATTTGTTTTTTTTTTCTAAGATGAGAAAACTGGTCCTGACTTAAAGTAAAAAGGTTGAGTCACTATCATAACTTTGCTCTTAAATTACGTAACGTCTCTATCGAACTAGAAACGGAGTTTAGCAAAGCTTTAGGTAAGCTAAAGTCATTTTAAGGAAGTATGGACATTTTGTGTAAAAACCGAGGCAATTTACAAAAAAAAATTTGACCAATTATTGAAAACGTAATCTAGCAAGTGTTACACCATTTTTGAATCCTTATTAAATGCGCCAATTTTTCATGTTTCTTGCCAAACTAGCGTAGTACATTTTTTTTTCAGTACAGTCAGTTAAAGTTGGGCGAAACAGTAAATTTGAATAATTTGGTTTTGAAAAAGTTTAATTTTCTTCTAAGTAGGAGGAGTTGGCTTTAAATTTTAGGCAAAAATCTACACAAGCATTATTCACATCACATCATCATCAGCCTATTAATGTTCCCACTGCTGGGACACAGGCCTCCTCTCTGTGAGAGGGAATGGGCCGTAATCCACCACGCGGGCCCAGTGCGGGTTGGTGGATGTCACATGTCTTCGAATTTTTGGTTCTAGGACATGCCGGTTTCATGCATGCATTATTCAAGATTACATAATAATAAAAAAATTAGATAAATTATGGGATTTGTAGCAATTGGAGTTAAAGAACCATTACAGGGATTGATTTTTTTAGTAAATTTTAAAGTGAACATAATTTTTTTAAAACATGAGATAGATTTTTTTTCGTATTTTTCTGAGAACTGTTATAACTTGGTCTATCACCCATTTACGGCTTGACTTCGATTTCTGGGACACCCTGTATAAAGTTTCAACCCCTTTTTTACCCCCTCAGGAGTGGAATTTCCAAAAACCAATAAATACATGATTTCTTTTTATCGACCATGAGCGTTAATCTAAAATTTCACATGTCCAACTTACAAACTGTAGAAATTATATCCAAACTTTAAAACCCCTTCAGGTGGAATTTCCAAAAATGCTTTCTTAGTGCTCACTTGAGGGACCTTTCTGCCAAATTTCATGCTTCTAGGCCTAGCGGTTTAAGCTGTGCGTTGATCGATCAGTCAGTCAGCCAGTTTCTTCTTTTATATATATAGATTTATTAATCTCTACAAGGAAAAAGTTAAAGGAGAGTATGAAATCAATATTTCATCCACTTACACAGCAGCCTGTTTGAAGAAGTCATAAGCCGAAGCCTTCTTCTTGTATTTCTCCTCAAACAACCATGCAGTTTTCTTGTAAAGCTCCTCCAGCTGTTCTGAGCTCTCGTAGTGCAGGAGTTCAGCCACGTGACGCAGAATAGAGTTCACGGCTTTTGCTTTAGCATATCTTTCGGTACATTTGTCTATGTCCTCTGCGGATACACGACGTTTTGACAAGTCTATGTAACCTGGAAAGTGAGGATGTGAAACATTAAAAAGAAATCCATCTTTTTTTGTCCAGAGTGAATGGTTAAAGTGTATGGTTCACTTTTCAGAAAAATTTGGCCTAATAGGTTGGCCTAGTAGGCACGTATTAAAAGCAACAGATTAATATTTGAGAAAGTGAAAATAAAATTATATTCAAGTAAAAATATGAATTCAAATTGAATAAAATACACCTCTACCATCACAACAGAATGTGAAATGTGAACTTAGACGTTTACCATGACAATTTATCTAACCTGAAAATTTGCACAAAACAAAATTTATGGGATTATATTATGGAAACTCATTTTATTTTTTCTCGTAAACTGTTATACACCAAATTTTGAAACTTTATAAAAAGCTTCCTATTTATGAGTACAACCTACAAAAAAAAAATGATTTTCCAAATCAGGGGCTCATAATGGGAAGCTTATCCTAAGAATAATTTTAAGCTTGAGAAGAAGTTTGTAACCTCACTTGACAAGTTTTCCTGTACTTTTTTCACTACCATATTTTGACAGTAAAAGTATCAAAAACAAAGCATTACCTTTTTCTTTGTCCACTCTGATGACGACAACGGGCTCAGTCTTGCCCACTCTGATCAATTTGTTGATGGACCTGATACGACGCCTGGACAACTCAGATAGCAAGATCATGCCCTCAATGTTGTTGTATTCTAGCAGGTGCACGTACGCGCCCATCTCCGCGATGGAGCGCACATTCACCATCACCACATCTTCCACCTCCGGATACTTTTCTTGGTAAAACCGACACGAAAGAGGCATCTGAAACAATTTTTATATTCATAACCTATACATTCGAATTTTAAACGACTCTTGCGGGATAAAACTGACAATCGGCGTATTTTAATACCTTGTTTGTGTTATATTCGTTATTTTGCTAATAATTTTGGAAAATAACTAAAAGAATGATGAAATGCAGCACTTGTTCACGTCATACTGCACGTTGAAGACAAGACAGACAACCACAGAGTACAATGAATGTGTGGTAGAACAAGACAACTTTTACGTTCCTTGACAAGCAAAAGACCATATTACCTATATTCAATGCACTCTGTATAGGTAAGATAACAAATTACAACGTTGCCCAGAGTTGCCTACCAGTTGCAAACAGTGCAAC
The DNA here is from genome assembly GCA_947562075.1 of Orthosia gracilis. Classification (NCBI taxonomy): domain Eukaryota; kingdom Metazoa; phylum Arthropoda; class Insecta; order Lepidoptera; family Noctuidae; genus Orthosia; species Orthosia gracilis. The sequence goes on from OX387265.1 coordinate 12,164,060, forward strand.
ACCTCAGTTGAGCCCAAAGATTACTATAATGTTGAGCCGGAACCACACTTACATGGCGTGGCGTGTCGTGGCGCCATCCGACGCAGTTGATTGGCTACAAAACTCATTGCGTTATGACGTAGGCTGGAACAGAGTCGTTTGATTGGTGGATCCCGCGCCACGCCACGCCACGACACGTAAGTGAGGTTCCAACTTTAGAAATCGTGTTCAGTCTATTTAATATCAAATTATTGAATGTTACGATTGTAGAAGTACAGTTGTATTTTACAAGTGTAGAGTGCAATTGAAATAATAGAAGTAGTTTTTCAGTTAATTTAGAAACAACTTTATGCGGAATTGAATGTAGTTAATGTTGCCCTATATCAAATCGAAATATTAGGTCTTCTATAAATAATGGCATCCCATTCCCAAGGCATTAAGAAATAAAGGTCTGGAAATTACAAATAATTTATTTATTTAAAATTAAATAACGTGTAACATCATTTCGGTTCTGAAAAACGAAAATTGGCCTTGGTCGCTGGGCAAGTTGGAGCCAGCACAGTTTTTTTGGATTTAACTAGCACTGTCACCCGGCAGATGGCGGGATATGTATTGTTTAGATTTTTTTTTTATGGCGCCTACCTCTCCGCGCAAGGCGGAGTCTGCGAGCTAGGGAGGTTCCTCAGACATGGTCCGAGTCTTTGGGACTCATCTTTATTCAAGATCAATTTGTACATATTTTTATTCACTATTACAATTTTACTCTATCACATTACGAGTTTTTAAATTAGTTATATTTCTAAGGATTATATTAACTCATTGTATAGCAAGTTTTTAACGACATCTTGATTCTATTTTGTATAGAGTATAGTAATAGATTATATTTTGTCTATAGATTATAATATGTCGTTCTATACGCTTCCCATTATATATTAACATATAGAATTTCGACCATTGATGTTGAGTTATTTATTTATTTTTGTTTACTGTTTTTTGTGCAACATTATAACAGTATTCAATTAATGTAGTGCTATACTTTTTGTTTGATAAAAGCTTATTCAGATTCCCTGGTTTAATGTCAATTCCTAGTTTCTGTTCGATTTGATACCTTTCTAGGCCATCTAGGTAGTCAGTAAGTATGTGGATCCCTGTCTCGTCTTCGTCAGGGTCACATGTCCATAATGGGCTATCCTTACATTTGAACCTGTTCAGGTATTCTGAAAACCCACCATGCCCTGTCATAACTTGGGTAACCCTGTTGGCATTAACTTTCTGACGGTTTTGTAAGTGTCCACAGCGTCCGGGAAGAAAATTTTCGTCGTCGTGGCTGTGTCACCCATTCTGTACTTCCAGTTCCTTTCGACAAGCGAATCCTTCCAGATTTGTCGCTTGACGAACAACACCGGACACTGGTCGTAATCCGGCCTCTTTTCGAGGTGTAATTCCGCTTCTTTAGCCAAGTGGTCGGCTCTCTCATTCCCCTCCAGTCCCGCGTGCGCCTTGATCCAAAAAAAAGCCACATGCTTGTTTTGGATGCTGCACTTTCGCAGGTTCTCCCTGGTTTCGACTGCGAGGGGATGAGAAGAGCGATGATTTGTGACCGTTTCCAGTGACGATCGTGAGTCACTGAAAATGCCAAAAGACCCTTCTGTGTGCTTATGGATCTCCCGCGTGGCTTTGCATATGTTCAGCAGTTCGGCCTGGTAGACCGTGCAGTGGGACGACAGCTTCATTTTCTGGCACTTGGTTTCGGCGCCATTGCTCCAGAGAGACAATGCCGCCTGCCGCCCCCACCTTTCCATCAATTTTGCTGCCATCCGTGTATATCTGCACTGCTTGTGTGCAGTGGTGTGAGAGTTGTTCTTGGTCTGCCAGCCATATGAACTGCAGACTCATATATTCCGTCAGGTGGGGTGTCGAGGCAAATGCGGTGCGTCGCTCAACGTCCCTGTCTCCCAGCGCCGACTGGGGCAACCCCCTTTTCGCCTCATACAGGGCAGCTGTCTCTCGTATTCGGAGATTGAGGGGAAGTAACCCAGCCAGCACTAGCGCGGAGTTCAGGGATTCGGTGCAATTTTTAGATTTTCTGTGCAATTTTTTGTGCACCTGCCATGTTATCTCTCAACCATCCTTGGTTGACTGGTAGAGAATGCCTCAGGCATTAAGTCCGCCTATGTACTTTGTATGTTGCATGAAGTTTTAATAAATAAATAAATAAATCCTCTTTGCACCGCATTTAGCCTCTTTTGAAAACACAACTTGGTGGCTGCGGGTGCCCATGCGCTTGCCGTACGTGTACATTATGACCGGTTCGACCACTGCCGTGTACATGGTGCGGATGACTTCGGGGTGGAGTCCCCAGCTGACCTTCGCAGCCCTCGACAACTGCTTATAAAATCCAATCGCCTTTTTGCACACATTCTCTACGTGCTTGTTGAATGTAAGCTTGTTGTCGATCGTTAGCCCCAGGATTTTGATCTCTTGCGTCATGCCAATGGCGACCCCTCCCATGCTCAGTCACGGGGTGTCGTATTTCAGTCTTCGCGTTATTACCATCGCATTTGTTTTATGCGGTGCGAATTTCAACTTATTACTGACACCCCACTGGTAAACATGGGCGAGGGCGTCATTCGCCTTCCGCTCGATCTCGATCGCTGAGTCGCCATCAAATACTAGCACCACGTCGTAAGCAAAAGCTTGGCAGTAGTCTCCCCCTTCCTCCAGCCCCTTTATTAGGGGTCCAGGAGGGTGTTCAAGAGGATCGGTTTCCAATCGATCCCTGTACACAGCCCTTCGACATCTCCCTAACTACCTCTTCGCCTGCATATCTGATCCTGACCCTTCGGTTATTGAGGTAGCGGTCCATGATTCTCCTCACATTTACCGGGCATTTTTCCTCAGCCAGTCTGGTTCGTATAGCTGGTCACCATGCGCTATCAAAGGCTCCTTCTATGTCTAGCTTGTTACGTAGGCGTCCGACTAGATCATAGAGGGATTTTGGAACCGTGTAGCTTTCCTTCCCGGGTTTCCTTAGGATCATGACTGTGGCTTCCTTCCAGGTCCCGGGAAAGTAGCCCAGTTCCGGGTCGTGGTCAATCGAATGCTGGCAGATGTCGGCCCTAAGGCCATACGCCCCGGGGGCCTTCTTGGTGTTGAAGGTGCGCATGGAGGAGTTTAGCTCCTCGATGGTGAACGGTGGGTCATGTTTTTCATCATGACCCATGTTCCACGTTCACTTTTTCAGCTGTCGCTCTAACTCGCATGTGTTCATCGCTATCTTCTTCCCTTCGATCCCCAGGGTAGAAGGTTTCCGCCAGCAGTTCGGCAGAGTGGAGGTTGTCCAGCACCTTTCCGTTCACGGTCAGGGGCAGGTCCTCGGTCCGTTTTTTAGTTCATCCTATAACCCGGGATATGCCGTCCCATGGGCTCTCCCCATCTTGCCTGCCACAGAGAGCATTATCCGTTTGAGCGTTTCTGGTTTTCGTTTCGTATTCCTCCTTTATTTGCAGGTACTCAGCGACGACGGCCTCTCTCCTGAAAGGTGCTGCACAACGGATTCTGCGCCTCCAGGTGGCGACTGCCCTCTTCAGCGTGGCGAGCTCCTCCGACCACCATGGTAAGTTGACCCTGTTACTTAGCTTTATTAGGGGTATACTTATGTTCGCTGATTTGATGGAGTTTTGGTATGAATTTATTTTATTTTCTTAGGCTTTAAAAGAAGTAAAATATACTCTGAATTTTATCTATTTTTAAAATGTTAACTTCGTGTTCTGTGAGCAACTGGGCCAATTTCTCACGAAATTGGTCCCAGTTTGCTTATTTGCTGTTGAAAATGCGTGTGGTTCTACTAATTTGAATACCCCTTGCCTTCGCCAAGGCCAACCAAAATGTGATGGTGTTGTGGCCTGAGCTCGTCAAGCTTAGAAGACTACCTTCCAGTCATCCACCAAGCCGAGCAGATCCGTCGTGCAGACCGTAATGTCTACTACACTTGAGTAAAGGCTGGTTCCACGCAATGTGTGGAACGTTGGAGTGCCGCCGACATTGAGTATCTGCAAATCCATCTCTTCAAGAGCACCAGCTGCGTCTTTCCCTCTCCCATTAGTTTTTTGGCTTCCCCACCTAGAGTTTTGCGCGTTGACGTCGCCTCCCATGATGATCTGCCGGCCGAAGTTCCGCTCAATCTTTTTAGCTGCTCCAAGTATGGCCCTATCGGTTCTGGCTTAGGTTCGAAGTAGAACGAGACTACCACGATCTCCCAGGCAGTGGTCCTCATCTTCACCACTGTGATGAAGAGGTAAGAACTGAGGGCCGACCCTTGCTGTAACCCGACTGCCACACTGAAGCTGTCAGTAGTGCCCACTGTAGACCGGACTTGGATACTGCATAGACTTTACATCGCTCGGATCAACTATACATACTTCCCAGGCACACCTTTCTTCTTAAGGGCCCACCACAACACGCATGCCTTTTCGAGCTAAAAAACATCGTGTGCCAATTTTATGTGTTTTTCTGTATTTCTCGTACAACTGCGAAATTGCGGGTTGCGAAAATTACATCCGTTGTACTCCAACCAGGCATAAAACCGAACTGATTGATTTTATATAAAGACAAATAAGCAATATGACCCCACGTATCGGTTTAGTTTTAAAAATATACACAATGTATGCAATATGAGAAATATTAACACCATCCATTAAAGGGGTTATGATTACAGTTGCTGTTGACGTTATAATAATTAAACTAGGTCGGTTCTGCAATCAACTACAAGGGGGGCGGACATTAAAGTGAGCAATTGTTGACCTTGGCCTGTAACTTTGCTCTGTAAAATTGGTTCAAGACTCATACCAGATACCTACCTACTATTCTTGACATTTAGGCAACTGTATATGGAAAGAATTTAACTTTCAGTCATCAAAAGCGTGTGAAGTGCTAAAATCGTGACAATCTAAGAAGTCGGATTTGACAGATAAAAAATTACTTATTATTAACTAAACTCGATGCTTTCGAATGATACTCGTTGTTATAGTGTATGGGTAACATAGTAATTAATTAGGATTATGAATTTGATTTTTCAATTTCATACGTTTAAAGTTCTCGCGGCATGTAGAATGAGAAACGTCAACGGACTTCTCAGATTTTAACGATTATAATTACATTAATAATCATAGCAAGTGACGAGTGAGCCAGTGTACCACTTTGGCACCACCGAGTTAAAAGTTGATGTTTCAACCAACCTCTTTTTTTCAGTAGCAGTAATTAAATAGGTATATTTAAATAAAATCTAATTTGAACACTATTATAAACTTGGAACAACTGGCTAGAAGCGATCAAAAAATGTTGTATGAGTCAGTGTACCACTTTGGCACCACCAAGTTAAAAGTTTATGTTTTAACTTCTTTTTTCCAATATTAGTAATTACATAGCCTAACCACAGATATTATAATACTAGCATAGCCTCACAATATTTAAATAAAATCTAATTTGAACACTATTATAAATAAACTCAAAACAACTGGTTACAGGCGATCAAAACATTTTGTATGAGTCAGTGTACCACTTTGGCACCACCAAGTTAAAAGTTGATGTTTCAACATTTTCTGTGCTTAAATATTTAAATAAATCTAATTTGACCGTTAAACTCAAAACAACTGGCTAGACGCGATCAAAAACCTTTGTAACGTCAGTAAGTGTTTACTTTTTTTATTTAGTTTTTTGAAAATTAAATAGCATTAAAAATTAAACGAAACTTTTCAGACAAATAATGCAACGAACATTAAAATAACGAGGTTTTGAAACAGAGTACCAAAAGCGGCGGCGCGCCGGTTTTGATTACCAGTTTAAATTAGGTACTTAATGTATTTCCAAATAAAATACTAAATATCTGTAGAATATTATCCTACTAATATTATAAATGCGAAAGTTTGTGAGGATGGATGGATGTATGTTTGTTACTCTTTCACGCAAAAACTACTAAACGGATTTGGATTAAAAAAAATAACTTACTTATACTGTAATATAGGTTATACATCAGAATAACACATAGCTACAATTTATAATGATTTTTGTAATGTGGTCATAATACAACGATAACTATCAAGTAAGTCGAAAAAATTCTGCCTTCTGAGAGCTATCTTCGCGTGCGCTGCCTAAACCGTTGGAGATACACAAATATAATGCACCGTAGGGTTGTTTGTTTTAAATAGTTCTAAATAAAAGTCCTTGACAGCATATATCTACCTTTTATGTGGAAGCCACTGTGACCACAAAAATTAGAGATTCTTATGAAAATTGCAATAATGTAACCCAAAGTAGCAAATTGTTGCATATAAAATTCATTCATTGGCGTGCGCTGAGAAAACTATTGATGATACATAAAAAATATGTACTACATGATTAGGTAGGGTAGGGTAGGTAGGGTAGGGAAGGGTAGGTAGGGTATGGTAGGTAGGGTAGGGTAGGTGGGTAGCCAATTGACGGGAGCGAAGCCCCAGGGGTACCTAGTAATGAAATTTAAGTCATTAGTTCATGTGTTGTGTTGTGTTCATGTTGTGTGTTTAATTCTAAGGACAATAACTTGTACTTAAAAATAAAAAATGTAGCTGTAATGATTTGTTAGCAACTTAATAGATCGTTAATTAATGACTACTGGTGTTGCGATCATTTATCTTTCTGCCCATTAAAACCTATTAACGGATGAAATCTATCGCATTCCTTGTCGGTATGCAGTCGTTCCAGGAAGATGGCCTATTTAAAGATTCTCAGAGCCTTGACAGTGTGATTTAATTGAAAGAATTAATGCATTATTGTGTCATCGCTTTGTCACTATGCAAGTATGCATGAATAGGTTCCGCTTCATCACAAGCTTATTATCTTTGACGACACGATTGGCGCAGTGGCTGAGCGATCGTCTGCTGCACTGCGTGTCGCGGGTTCGATTCCCGACCGGAACAAATATTTGTATGACCTACAGATAGTTGTTCCGACCGACCGGTTTTCTCACAATGTTTGTTTTTGTTGATGAAATGAAATAAATAGAGAGCCTGCCTGGGTTCAAACTCACGAACTACAGGATGATTTGCAGTAGGTAATTCCGTTAGTTAGTTAGGTATCTGGCTTGTTTTGCTAAGATGTTACCCTGTTACTGGTATTTGGAGGCCGCATTGGCAGTCGCTGCTTGAAAATATGTGCAACATATTAGGAAAAACGAGAAGTTGGTAGTTAGTTTGATTTAATTTCACCATCCTAATTGAACAAAAAATTCGAAAACATGTGACGTTCACCAAACCGCACTGGGGCCGCGTAGTGGATTACGGCCCATTCCCTCCCACAGAGAGGAGGCCTGTGTCCTAGCAATGAGAACATTAAAAAGGCTGATGATGATGATGACCCCAAATGACTAATGGTCTTTTTATTTACGCAGACATGGAACAATTTTTGGCGATGATTAAATATATTGTAACAGATTTGCAACCGAATGCGGTCACGGAAGAATCGCACTGTCAATTTGGTAACCCAAAAGTGTCTGCATTAATAGAGCTGATGTTATCTAGAGTACATAATTCTAAATTCCAGATGCATGCATTCGGCGGCGGCGCATGCATTTCTTTGATTTATTAGTTCATATTTAGTACTCGTTGAACTGCACTGATTCAAACATACGACGGCTCATTAGTTTAATAAAGTTATGAGCTCTTAAAATCGTTCAAAACAAAGAAAGGATCGAGTATCATGCGCCACGTGTAAGTCTTCATTAAACCCTTGGCCGTTGTTGAGGTCGCAGAAACGTCCTGTTTGACCAAAAGGAGCTTTTTTACCCGACTTCCGAAGAAGGGTAATGTGTTTATCCATATATGTAAGTATGTATGTTTGTTCCTGTGTGGCGTTATATATGAAATTGGATTTCCATCCCCATCGTGCGGGGTATCATAAAGGGATTTGAGAGGTGATTTCAAAAATATATAACATCTACCTATATGTGTATATGTACCTAATTATATTATAAATAAAAACATTAATTAAAAAAACCCGACTATTTAAGAAATGCTAAAAATACATAAACAAGAGGACAATCATGCTGTGCAGTCGGAGGATACATCTGGTTTTGGTCAGCCAACTCGCGAATATGTATCCTCCGACTGCACAGCATGGTTTTCTTCTTGTTTACGTGTTTTTAGTTCGCTTCTTAAGCAATCGGGTTTCTTGATTTTTCGAATTAACTTTTTATCTAGCTTGTTTATAACAGTAAGTACATTCAAAAAATTGCCTGCTGGCAGAAATTGATAGGCTATCAAATTCGACTTATATAAACGTAGGTAGTCATAAATTATCTCGAATCAGTGCATCGAAATGGGAATTGGAAATCATTTAGGTATGTACCTACTGATAGAAATAGTCCAGACCAATTTGATCAATTTTGTCAATGTAAAGTGTTTTTTAATGTCGGCTTATGGGATATAAACTATCAATGATTTGTATATTTATATGAGTTTGTAGACGAAAATAGATTGCTCAATCGGTTTTTTTTTTCATCCTTTTTTCTAAAATGCATTAGCAAGTCTTCTCAAATCATTGGTAAGTTAAAAAATGGTATATTTTTTTTTTATTACAAGCTTTTTTTAATTTTTAACTTGCAATGTATTATGTGTTCGGCAAGTGTTCGGGTCAAATTTTGCAACTGAATTTTTAAGGAAGATTTTCTTCTTGTTTACGTCTTTTAGTTTTCAAATCAAATCAAATCTTTTATTTGTAAATATAGTTGTGAAATATGTATGTAAATATAGTTCGTTTCTTAAGCAGTCGGATTTTTTTGATTTTTTGAATTAACTTTTTTATTTCTACAAACTGAGTTATTGATGCGGATTGGTTGAGCCAAGAAAACATTAGATGATGATGGTTTCCAAATTATATACTTTTTGGTTTTTCGGAGGTCAGTTTATTAGACCCAAGTTTTCAACTTTTAGCCCTGAACTAGAAAGAACATGGAAGGCTGATGCCTTGACTGCACGATATAACAGTGCAACTATTGGCAAAAATATCATACCCTGCGTCCCCGATACATTTGACATTTATTGCGGTAACCTTTTTTAAATCGACCTTTAATGGTATTCTGGCAGCTGACTGGCTATTGAGAAAAACCACAACGTTTTATAGAGGGGCAACTTTGACAGCTTAAAAAAATGGCGGGAATGTTTCCAAAAGTTCCTTTTTTTTGCTAAAGATTTGGATTTAATTGTCTTGATAACGCAGTTTTACTTGTAAATTATTTTGAATATGCCGAGAGCTGATCTGGTAAGTAGCTTTATTTTAGCAGTAAGCCGCATTTTTACCTATGTTTTGTTCAAAACATCTAATTTGTCATTTATGAGGACTCTGACTGAACCAATTTTATCCCCTTTTTGGTCACACATTATAGAATCGTGAATTTACGCATGCGTCATATTCAATTGCGGTTCCCTGCTGACAGAAGCGAATTAATTGATATATGTATATCAGAGCGGGCTTTCAAATCTCAGTCGTGCTCAGTAGTCCCGTGTCCCATTGACCAGAGACCAGTCGGTAGGAGTGCGATAAGACAGAGCGGTTTGGTCTTGGTCGCGCGGATCGGCGCGCGCGCTCGTTATGCGTGAGAGTTGACAAGTTCGTTGGTTTGAGAAATATGGCGGTTTTTAGGTGAGCTTTTATTATATTTTATGAATTAAAATGTATTTTGTGTTAGCTAGGTCCGGCAACTCCAGAAGAGTGAGATAATAATGTCTAGCCATTTTTATCAATTTTTTTTATTAGGGTGAATTCGCGTTTAGTCTTTTTCTATAATTATTTTTTCTTTTATCAATTAAATAAAAGTCCTTTTTATTTGCTTCATTTAAAATAAATCACACCTGAAGTCAATATTGGAACTACAGATCTTTAAAACATTGTAGTGTGATAAGAAAAGCTCTGAACGTAAACTGTAGTGTTTGCTTCATGATTTGCTAATAAATTTTTGACGGTCGGGTTGAGTGATTTCATCAGACTCATATGAAATATTTGTGCCGATTTCTGAATACAGTATTTGAGGTCGTTCTTAGAACGAGTTGAGTATTTGTCAAACTATACTTTAGCCTGAAAACCTGTCAAAATTTGGAATTAAAGAAGGATTTGACACATTTTTAATCTCAAATATTCAATTCAGAAAACGAGGCTTTTTTCTTTCAAAGCTTGTGTCTTTTGTCTTCATATAATTTTTATAATTTTAACTACACTATTTCAAAATTTTTCAACTTAATTATCATTCAATACCAGCTCTCTTTCCTGCTAAAACCTTTTATATTATAATAAAACTACATTTCACGCAGCCCAACTAATAGTTTAACTCGTTCTTCGGACAAGCATTCAAGGAACCAGATACGATGATGAATGTCGTTAGTAGCACACTCCGCTAAACGAAACAAATGAATTAAATGATCGTATCACATCGCCGAATCATGCGATCGTAAAATTACATACAAACATACAATCAAACAATTATAGTATCTAACGTTTGCATTTCATCATTTTGCGTTTACGTTTGTGAGTAATTCGTCTTTGACAGACGTGTGTACAACATTTATCAAGATGTATTTTTATTGTCATCATGATTGGTGTTTACAGTACTCTAATATGATTACTAGGAATATGATGTTCCCACACCCATCATCATAATCATTTCAGCCGAAAGACCGTCCACTGCTGGACATAGGCCGTCAAGCGTCGCCATACTGATCAGTCCTGTACGTATCGCATCCATCGGATGCCTTCACACCCGTATTTTGAAACTTTTCCACAATTTCCACTTGAGTCGAATGTCAAAATCACTTAATCACCGTATAACTTGCAGTCTTTGCAGTATGAAAACTCATCTCCTGTTTCGATACTCTTGCGCCATCCCATGTGCCCAGCTCCTCGTGCTGTGTTGGCGCTGCCGATGCGGCTGCAGAGAACGTCAACCGGTGGAAATATACCTTCGAGCCGTTTAGGGTGTTGAATCTCTTAGTCCGTGGGTTCCGAGTACTCACTATTCAAAGATCTGCGTAAACGCCTAGTTGACACTTCGCGTGACCCAAGAAGAGCTGGCTTTTGCCTTAGTCAGAGAATAAGCATTGTCGTACAACGTGGCACCAAGGTGCCCCATGTTACTTGGGGTCGGCGCAACACGTTTTAGAACCTCCGACGGATAAAGAGGGGTGTTATAAGTTTCAAGTGTGTACCTTTGTGTTTTTTGTTTTTATATACTAATATTATAAAGAGGTAAAGTTTGTGAGGTTGTAGGGGGTAATCTCTGGATCTACTGAACCGATTTAGATGGGCATGGAGTTATTTTCAGACCCTGGGAAGGACATAGGATAGTTTGTATACCCTTGGGATGATAATATATACGCGGGCGAAGCCGCGGGCATAAGCTAGTTGTGTATAATTATGTGTATCTGTCTGTGTCATCAAAGCTCCTAAACGGATGCACCGATTTTGATTTGGTTGTGACATTATCGGGAATGTTCTTAGCCATGTTTATGAAAATCGGTTAAGCCGTTCAAAAGATATGGGCTGTTAACTGTTTGAAGCGGGGTATTTTCGCAAGACATCGTGTCATAATTACGTGTTCGATAGATTTTTAATCGAGGCGTGGCTACTACTAGATAAAATATTTATTTATTTATTTAAACTTCATGTACATTGGTGATACATAGGCGGACTTAATGCAGCAAGGCATTCTCTACCAGTCAACCTTTGGGTTAAAATATATAGTTAAAAAAGTTGAAAGTAATAAAATACTGTCGGGGGTTTTGTTTTTTTTCATTTTTATTGTCTTATACCGTTTCGTCCTGTCAATCGTCTCTCTCCGCACACAATCCATTCATCTTTCCTTTGGCTTTCTTTTCCCTCTCCGATCATTCATATTTATGTTTATAACTCATTTAGCAACATGCACATACAACAGTAACAACTAATCTATAGATTAACCCGGAAAAGCAACATCTTGTTTTAAATCTAGATGAGTGCTAAACGAGTCAAAAAGCTTTAGGGTTCTGTACCAAACCGCAAAAAAAGTTGCTTTTAATTAGAATTAGAAAATTTCAAAGAAGAATCTGATTTATCAATATATTGATATTTTTTAGTAAACGACACGTAATAACCAACATTATTCACCAAATTTGAAGTTCACAGGTCAATTTGGAAGTTAAAATTCGTATGAAAAAAATTGTAAAAAGATCTGACTTTGGTGGCTTCTCATTCCTTTGTATTCAAATATTTTTTTAAACATAAAATACAGCATTTATCTTCCCAACGAGTTCTAAACATCCAACTCGAAGCAGACGGCCAAATTTTTTGCCCCTTTCGCTGTAGGCAGCCCACTTTTAAAAAATCCTTTTAAAAATATTTTTTGACAATTTGTATGGCTTTGGGTCAACAAGATGCTTATACTTTAAAAAATTGAAGCCAACCGATTGACTGTAAAACTTGTTGACAGACGACAGACAGATAGACAGACGGACCCCTGAGTGACAGCAATAGGGCTCCGGTTGGACCTTTCGGGTACGGAACCCTAAAAATAAGAACAAAGATTTTCGAAAAAAGTGGTCTCTTAAAAACTCTATACCTCTTCTATAAAACTTTATCTTAAACTAGCTGTCCCACGCGGCTACGCTCCCCTGCCTACCTACCCTGCATACATGATTTTTGCGTAACTTAAACATTTTACGCAGCGCACGCAACGGAAGCTCTCCAAAAGGGAATGTTTTTTTCCCGTTTTTGCTACATTTTTTATTTATACTCCGCTCCTGTTGGTCGTAGCGTGATGTTATACAGCTTATAAGCTTCAAAAAAAAATTTTTCAATTCCATCCAGTAGTTCCTGAGATTAGCGCGTTCAAACAAACAAACAAACTTTTCAGCTTTATAATATTAGTATAGATTAATTGCTCATTAGAGCGCCAGTTTAAGCAATCTAGTGCCAGACAGATGTTTACCCCCAGGGACTAATCATCAACTCTAAGTTCGGATACAGTGCATGCAAACGCAAAAGTTCACTCAACTTTGCAACTACTTAGAACTAGTTACAAATAGCTTCGTTTAGCTGTTGGAGATACGACGAAGTTTCTGAATAATCTCTTGACACTTTCGTGCATTATAACCATGCTACAGATGAGATTATTGTTTTTAAATCCTGACTTGGTTAAGGGCCCTTTTGGGGTATAATAAGTTACTGATCAAATAATCTTCCTTGTCTGTTCCTAACCATGATGGGGATGCAGCTGACTCCCAGTATTTCTTGTAACAAGCTTCAGATATGTGGTACGGTTGAAAATTAATTAATTTTAGTATTTCACTCAGGAGGAGCTCGTGGCTAAATAATAACAGCCGCACGGATCGAACTTCAAGGTTAAGCAATGCTTGACGAGATCGGTCCGTGGATGGGTGACCATTTTTTGAGCACGTTAAGCCGTTGGTCCTGGCTGTCATTTGAAGATCTTTGACAGTCGTTATGGGTAGTCAGAAGCCTGAGATCTGACACCAGTCTTGCCAAGGGGTACCGTGTTACCCAGTTACTGGGTTGTGGAGGTCAGATAGGCAGTCGCTCCATGTAAAACAGTGGTTCTCAGCTGAATCCGGTAAGACTGGAAGCCAACCCTAATATAGTTGGGAAAAGGCTAGGCAGAATAAGATTTCACTAACTACAATCTTGTTTAATAACTGGCCATATTTACTTTATATTCTGTTCTTTGACAGATAAAATTGTAACATTACCTATGTTACAATTTTATCTGTCAAAGAACAGTTGTTTAATGTATAGTAGGTCCGGCTGGAGCTGGTCTATTATTCTGTTGAATCTCTGCACTACGCTAAATCAGCTTCAGGTTAAAGAGTTTCCACCGACATGCTGTCGACTGTATAAGTACCCATCTGAATTCAAGTCTGTGTTCGGAAGTCAAAACAAAAAAAAAGATACTCGCCCGGTTTATGAATGTGAATTTTCAGTTAAGAACGTGTCAAACCCTATTTTAATGCCACAGATTGACAGTCTTTCATGCTTAATTAGAGTTTGACAAGTAGGTACTCAACAACCCTTATGTCAGAAACCTGCGGTTTCTACCATCTGTATTGCCTTTTCAACAAAGTATCTAATGAAAAAAATTTGCATGCCATTATCACTCCCCAGAACCATGTTACTAGAGTAACTACCAGGATTCAATGAACTAGTAAAGGAGAAACGCAAACTCATTCCGTCATTTGTTTTCATTAGACCACTCTCAGGGCAACGACTGAAGTTTTTCATTTGCTGTAGGATTTAGTACTGTTTCTTTTAAAACCTTCTTATTTTCAAGACGATGGGTAACTTTTATTTCGTTTGCAGTGACGTAGCGTGGGAGACCGGTGAATTTCTGCTTGGCCCCGGGCGGCAACCCATGCTAGGCTACTGATCGTTTTGGACGTCCATGTGGCCAAGTTTATAGCAGCGTCAGTGGCGTTCATTAGGGCCTTAAAGGCATAGGTTTATGGGCACTTGGGACACTCCAGCATTGTTGTTTGTGTTCTGGATTGGGGCACTGCATTCACAATCAGTATTAGACGGATCTGTAAGACCCCCAGCAGTGTTTGCAGCAGCTTTGTTTAAATAAATTAAAAACTAAGACACAGCGTTGGAAGGCCTCCTACAAGGTTAACTGATGATCTGGGACTGTGGGGATCCACTCGATGCGAGACGCACAGGACCGTGACACTTGGTGGAGGCCCATGTTATGCAGTGGACGTCTTTCGGCTGAAATGACGATAATGAAGAACGAAGGTAACCCAGATAAGTGTAATTTACGTCTAGACTTAGAGTTGACTAAATTTGCGCGGTCATATGAAACCGAATGCAAACGGAATGCGGCCGAATGCGTTAATTAAACTTTGTAATCCGTTAGTACCCAAATAAGTATTGTATTACAGTCACAGCCAACATTTTAATTAGTGTGCCTGACTAGCAAAATATTTATATCTACTAGCAGACTATAATATTTACTCTCTTCGTGCGACAGTTGAATTGCCACCACTATCTTAACTGACTAGACCCATTTAGTAGGCATTTCTTTCCATGAACTGTCACTCACACACACACACATCCAGGTATAATTAATTATAAAAAGGGTAATCTATATATATAGAAGAAAGTCGTGTTAGATACACTATTTATAACTCAAGAACGGCTGAACCGATTTGGCTGAAAATTGGTGGGGAGGTAGCTTAGAACCAGGAGACGGACATAGGATACCATTTTTATCCTTTTTTCTTCTTTTTTTTTACTTTTTTTCATATGTTCGTCATTACGGTCGGCCAGATTTCTTTATTACTTTTACCATTATTAATTAGGGTAGGGTAGGTGGGTTAGGGTAGGTAGGGAAGGATAGGTAGGGTAGGGTAGGTAGGTTAGAGTTGGTAGGCAGTTGACGGGAGCGAAGCCACGGGCACAGCTAGTATTAGTTATAAAAAATAAGTAGGTACTATTACTATTAAAAAAAAAAACGATACTTTCCTGGTTTTATTTAACCCTATCCCATCCTTAATGAGGCGTAATGACCTTGGTAAGGGACCAATCAGAACGCAGTACCCAGTTCCTCATACCTCAGCTACTTGAAAGAATTGTTTGAATGTACCTATTAGAACAAGCATTAGGCGTCTAGTCGCTGTATGGTCGAAGCTCACATCCCATGCTGTTCTAAGAACTATTGACACATTAATTCCTTTGTTCATTGCAAGTTCCACTTATCTAAATAGGGTACCTATTAATGTTTGTGCCATTCCAAGTATTGATATTATGTATTCAAGCTTTAGTCCGTGACTTTCGCATAATAATCTTACACCTATCTTCATTGGTATTTAAATATTTAAACTCACAACTTTTTTCCGTGGGGGAAGACAGAAACAACAGACTGTTACGATCCTTACATACCTGCATTGCTCCTTTTGCTTCATTTTGGTAACGAAAGAAAACCAAGCTAAAAAGATGAAAACAATTTTCAATAAATTTAAATTAAGAATAGTGTGATTAACAAAAAATAAAAATATAAAAAAGCGTGAGGAGGCAAATATCACCGCGCTTTTTTACAATTTTTTTTTGTTGTTAATAACACTATTCTTAATTTAAATGTATTGAAAAATATTTTTTACTTTTTAGTTTGGTTTTCTATTAAGCGTGTTTTATAGTTTTTCTAACTATTATTTAATTTTTACTTTTTAGTTCAATTTACTATTAAAGCGTGTTTTTTAGTTTTTAAACGATAATTTATTAATGCAACTACCTCCCTGTGATGGGAGTGGGTAATTAGCGTGCATATTGCCTCCCCTGGATGTGATAGCCGTTACTCAGGCTCACACGCCGGCACATTATGTTAATACGTGTACTTCGCGTAAGGCTCTACCGTGTCTTCGGATATAACTAAAAATTAAGCCACGCGTAAATCTTAGCACGCGCTGTGGTACTTCGCACAAAGACACTACCACGGGTAATGGATATATAAGTTACTCATTGAAAAACTTTTTTAAAACAAGCTTTTTTGTATTCTTCTCAGCAAACCCTTTCATTTGATACCCATATCATGGCAGTGCACAAAAAATAACTAGGCCGCCATCTTGGGCCGTCCGTCATATTGGATTTAGAATGATCTCACTTAACTAATCATGCATTGTCACACAAACTAAACGTGTATGCAAAATTTCATCTTAATCGGTGGAGGATAACTGCTTTAAAATTCAGTTGCAAAATTTGACCCGAAAACACATAGGCTTGTAAAAAAAACCGCTGATCCTGAAGATCCTGTTAAGTATAATGGGGCAAACTATTTAAATGATTGCATGTCATCGGTCCTTGAAAAGTGTGCGAATTTTTAAATTAATCCGATGTTTTGAAGGGGGTGAAAATCCAGCTCAAAGATTCTGTTACATAGATATATACATAGCAATCTAATAAAAGCGTATTAAAATAGTAGACTGTTGCATCCAGCGCAAAGTGAGTTATTAATGCATGAGTGTTATGTTGGTGCCCGAGCGCATGAGAGGGCAGTACATTAACACGAGTGCATTAATTAATCACTTTAGCGAGGTGCGTAATCTACTTTTCTTTCAACTACCAATCTACCTACCGTGATAAAATATACCTACTCAAAAAAAACTCAAATTAATGAAAAATATTTATCCCGCGACTTTTGCGGCAAAAGGTTTTTAACAATTTAATTTGCAGCTGTATTTATACTTTCTGAAGTTGAATTCATATCGCTATCGTTGTCTATTTACATTTTATTGAACTTTCCTTGCTAAATATGAGGTATCAAAGTTTTACAATGGTACACAATACGCGCCATTTGTTTTTTTTCATCAAATCGATTTTATTCAGCCGTTTTTTTATTTTCAGCCAGTATCTTTTTGATCTAATGCATAAATTTTATATTAAACTCAATGGGAGAAATTAAACCTCTGTGGTAAATTTATATCTAAATAAAGCATAAAAAACAGTGCATTAATGAAAAACTGTGCAACAATGGGATTTCATATAACATTTCTGCACCGTTTTGGTTCTAAGCAAAAAGTACGTCCTTTGTGATCTTGGTTTTGTAGTGATTATCATTACTACGTAATTGAAAGAAAAAATCTTTCTGCTTGCATCTTTCTCCTGTGAAAGTAATCTTCTTTTCACGTCTTCATCTTCAGCAACGAGTAAGTCAGCCAACAAACCAATTCATTTGCGTATTTGCAAAAATGTTTGCACTTTTACATACCTTCCACGAGGAATCAATATATTTTGTCACATTGACCCACTCAAGAGCCTTGACGTCACAGCACGTTAAAGAACCCATCAAATTGGCTCGCTGACCACTCATTGACTGTTGAAGGTCAAATCAAGTGGCTGGATGCGAGTCAATTATTTGTTGACCCAACTGTATCGGGATTCGATAGCCAAATGTAGGACACGGCCGGTGGTTTAATAATTTGATGCATCGACACTCTGGCGGCAGTTCGGTGTGCTAATGTTAGGTCGGGAACATGGTGGAAGTGTCCAGATTAATCCTTGCCTTACTGGATCAAGACGAATCTAAAGACACCAAGGAATAACATTTCATTTTTCCAACTAAAAAACTTTTTTAAATATGTATGCAAAATTTCAGCCTAATTGGTAGGGGATAACTGTTTTAAAATTAAGTTGCAAGATTTGACCATCACAGACTATTAAACTAACAAGGCAAGATAAATAAGCTTTTAAAAAATCATTTTTACAAAAAAATACTATAGACTTCCAAATTAAAGCACTACAAAGTGAAAAATATCTTTCTTTTATTTTTCACTTTTTAGTTGTACCTAATAGGCAAGTTCTTCAGTACGGTAACTACGAGTATAATGCCAGAAAAGATTACCCGAATATAACCGGTGAAATGAGAGTGCACCAAGGTGAACTGTATACACCTACGTACCTACTCCCTTAGAGCGTACTGGCGTGATGTTTTGTTATGAAATGGTATATACAATAAACAGACATGCGATTGTAGCAATCCCGAGAGATTTGGCGTTATTTATTGAAGAGTACTGTTGCATATCTTCGAAGCTCTTCATCAGATCTTCACCAAATTAAAATGGGACCAATTTCGGAACCTACCCTTTCAAACAAAAATTTAAAAAATCGGTTCTCAATTGACGGAGATATTGGTGGAAATACACAAAAAAATTACAAACTAAGTCGAACATAGAACCTCCTCCTTTTTGGAAAGCCGGTTCCAAAGAAACGATATTTAAAAGATAGAGTCAAAGTCAGCAGCAAAGTCGCAGTTTCACGGCTGCGCCAAATAAAGCGGGACCGTTTCAGCAGCAATGCCAGGCAGATGCTATCTGACGCTCGTCTTTCAGTGAACCATTAGGTTTTTTCATTAAAGGACAGTTGAAGGATTCACGAAGATCAAGGTACAGTCAAGGGTCAAAAGTGCAGTCATACTCTCCCAAAACTCAAATGGCTAGTTTTTGTAGAAGAAGTTAAATTATCCAGAACTGATTTAATATTTTGAATAGAAATTAAAGTATAGATTATTCCTACTAACCGCGAAAAGTTGAAATTCTGCTACCTACAAAAACATTGCCTTTTCTGTTTTGGTAGAGTGTGACTGAACTTATGACCCTTATTGTACAAAATTAGTGGGAGTCATAACTGGGAAAGGTTGAGGCCTTAGAAAAAGTCTGTTAGAAAAGAGCCATGGTTAGAATCTTAGAACGAAAGGTTAGAATATTTATACCTGAATCATGGTAAAGTTAAAGGAGCCTTGTCAATTTTTGTTCTATTGTTTTTATTCCTACCCATGTCCCAATAATTAATAGGTAAATTATTCTTGATTTCAGGTTAACTCTTTTTATAGTCGCGATATCATCATACCCGGCAAGCAATGGGCAAACAGGTAAGACAAATAGTTTAGCAAGAAAATATTTTTTTGTTTTAGCGTTTCTTTTTAGGTTACCGTGCATTGTCATCCAAACCAAACGTGCATGCAAAATTTCATCTTAATTGTTTGAGGATAACTGCGTTAAAATACAGTTGCTAGATTTGACCCAAACACACTTACATACATTGCAAGTTAAAAATAATATTATTTTAATTTTTTTAAAACAAGCTTTTTTCGTATTCTTCTCAGCAAGCCCTTTCATTTGATATACATATCATGGCAGTGCACAAAAAATAGTTAGTCCGCCATCTGGGGCCATCCGCCATATTGGATTTAAAACGTCGTCACTTAGCTATCAATTCGTTGTCATCCAAACCAAACGTGCATGCAAAATTTCATCTTAATCGGTTGAGAATAACTGCGTTAAAATTAAGTGCATGATTTGACCCGAACACACATTATATACATTGCAAGTTAAATAAAATCTTGTAAAAAAAATCTTGTAATAAATAAATTTATATCCCGTTTTTCAGCTTACCAATGATTTGAAAAGACTTACTAATGGCTTTTAGAAGGAAGAATAAAATAAAAAAAACCGATTGAGCAATCTATGTTCGTCTCCGAAATAGTTTATATGTCATAAGCCGACATTAAAAAAACACTTTACATTGACAAAATTGATCAAATTGGCCTGAACTAGTTCTGTCAGTATATACCTAAATGATTTCCAATTCCCATTTCGATGAACTGATTTGAGACAATTTATAACAACCTACGTTTATACAAGTCGAATATGAAAGCATATCAATTTCTGCCAGCAGGCAATTCTTTGAATCTACTTACTGTTATAAACAAGCTAGATAAAATGGTACTTAAATGCTAAATATGGACTTCCCGTACGAGTAACTTTTGCTTATTTATATATTTCTATCAATATGCATGATTGTTCAGACTCAAACTCAAACTTTGCTGTTTTTCGGTTTGAAAAGTACGTATTCTGGTTATTGATGTTCCTAAAGGAATTGTGTCAAATACAAGATACATTTACATGATATATGATGATACAACTTAAATCTAGATTCTAGAAAGCTAGCGCAGGTGTTTTGCCGCTCAAGAGTCTAGAATGGCAAGGCACTTTCAGTACTTTTGGTATCTTCTAGGTAGAGCAGTAGTTTAGCTGACTATAAACATCTCTCTAGGTAGCCGAATGAACACCATGGCCACTTACATGCCGGTTTCCCAACTGCTATTATGCCTCCCTATAAGAAGATTCAGTCATCTCTTCCACGGAAGCTTTGGTTCAGCGAGGGAGCGATGACAAGACAAGAAGTTGTGACGGCTTTGAGACTTCGATCCGGCCACATGCGTGATGTCAGGCGCAAAGTTGATTCTCCCAATTGTTGTCTGTGGAGTTATAGAAGACGTACATCACATTCTGCCGGAATGTGTTCGGGTTGGGAACCAAAGACGCTTTTGGCAAAAGTTATAATGTAGGCTTTTATAATAGCATTCTGGTCTAATCATTATCAGATCAGGAGAAATCTTTATCTTACTATAATTGGTACAAGGTTGCGAGTAGGTTAGTTTATTCAGCTTTTAGTAATTATTTTGTATGAAATCATCGGGGTGACATATTCTGTTAAGAAAAAAACTCCGGAAATAAATAAAGATTTAAAAAAAGGTAGATAAAAAATCCTTATCTAAGGCGAAAATAACGTACAATTTCAGAAAATACCACCTTACCGGAGCTTCCCCAATCGAACATCGCAGCCCCTTGCTCCCCTCACCAGCCAGGAGGCGTGGACTTCCAGACAGTAGACCTGATCGCCGTGTACAAGATGGACCAGCCGGGTACCAAGGGCATCACCCTGGTGCAGGGCTCGCAAGATCTGCAGAGAGCTTATAGGATCGGGATTGATGTTAACTTGACTTTGCCGTTGCGGTGAGTATGGCATGGTGGAAGAAGTGGGAACCGTATAAAAAAGTAATTTATATTTTTTGCTTAAAAGTTTTCGTTTTCACCGAAAAAATCCAGCGTGTCTAAACAAAAATTTATATTATTGTAGTAAATAAGCTGTTCGAGAGTAACCCTTTGCTCTCCCATAGCTGTTTTTTGATCCTACAATACCTATTCCCATATTAATAATTTTGATCAGCCTTAAGGGGTTATTCTAACAGGCTAAATTCAGTATCTGATTCCTTACTAATTTAGCGGTTGACCGTTTTCCTTTCTAATAATAAAATTCTTTTTAGATTGCTAACTTGCTGAATGAATTTGTCTGAATTTACGATTAGATTCAGCCAGGTGTTGTAGCAAAAACGAATGGAATAGCCATATGCAAAAACAATTTTAGTAAAAAGAGCCGCAAAATCCTTCACTTCAACCCCTCTGTTTCCCTAGCAACGTATTCCCGGCGGGGTTACCGGCCCACTTCACCGTGGTAGGGACATTCAACGCCCGCGGTCAGCGGCGGCCGTGGAGCCTGGTGCGCGCGAGGTCTGAATCCAGCCTGCAGTTCTCGCTCACCTTTTTACCTGTTACCAAGAAGATCGCCGTCTTCATCGGAGGCTCCAGGGTCATGTTTAATAGCTGGGAGGTGGGTCACTAGCTCGTAACTTGTGTATCTTCTACCGGCCGTGGAGCCACGCAGTCTCACTTTAGCTTGCAGTTTTCGCTCACCTGTGACTGTGGGCGGTGGGTATATTAATACCAGCCTGTAATTCGCCCACTGCAGGATGAATGCCTCTTCTCATATAGAGAAGAAACGAGCATTAAACATCACAGCCACCAGCCAGGAGTCATCGTAGCCAGGAGGTAGGTTACTAGCTTCCTTTAGGGTTTTGGTTTTAGAAAGGATCGAATGAAATTATATTACCTGTTATCAAGAAGATAGCCGTCTTTTTAGGAGGGCGCAGAGTTATGTTTAGCAGTTGGGAGTGAGTAACTTGCTTTTAATCGGGTTTTCTAGGAATTTGGTTTTAGAAACTGCTAAATAGAACTCTGTC
This sequence comes from Orthosia gracilis, assembly GCA_947562075.1. Lineage (NCBI taxonomy): Eukaryota > Metazoa > Arthropoda > Insecta > Lepidoptera > Noctuidae > Orthosia > Orthosia gracilis. The sequence goes on from OX387265.1 coordinate 12,186,459, forward strand.
CCATGCTGCTATTAACTAAAAAGATCACTGTCTTCAGCGCAGATTTAAGAGTCATGTGGGAGAATGTAACTAGCTTTTAAGGTTCCCTCTAGTCGACGGCACGAACTATTTTGTGCGCCAGGTTAAAATGCATGCTATCTCATCCGACAACTCGTGCGAAAGAGATAGGATGCTGTGATGAGCAGTAAGAAGCTAGTTCACGTACGAATTTGCACTTTTGCAAATATGTGTCGAAATGGATGATGATTTAGGAAGAAAACAAGCGTGCGTAATTTTATAAACAGAACTTTGGGAGTCTAGATATCATGAAAAATGACTAAATGTATATTTTCAAAATAAAATTATTTACATTGTTGAATTACTAATCTATGGAGTCTACTAAAATCTAATCTACCCTGTATGGAGGCTGTTTTGAAATTTCCCTTCTTTTTATGGTGTTTATTTCCGCCCAAAGATGCGTAAAAATTAGTGTTGAAATATGGAACTTTCGACGCTCATAACTTTCATATATTTTATTTTGAAGTACATCGTCAAACAGTGGAGTAATCGCCAGACTACGTTTATATGGAAAAATGGTCGACTAGTGTAACCTTAAAAAGCCATTTTATAGATAGTTTTCAGGGTTCAGAATTTAGAGAAAGTCAAAATTGAGATCCCAAGGAAGTTTGATGTGCTTACTGCTCGCGAAATTCTTCTTAGTCTGGCTAGATAAAGTTATCTAGAAGAATGGTTTTTTCTTAAACTTTTCCCTTAATTTTTATCGAATGAGAAAATATTGGCAAGAATAAATGCTGATTCTCTGGTCATTTCATTTTCAGATCTTCACTCCTGGTTGGCATAAGATACACGCATCGATTTCCAACAACACGGTGCATGTTGCTGTCGACTGCGTTGAGGTAAGAAATTCTATTCTAATGTATTTGAAACACCGTAGTTACTTTTTCTTCGACGTTAATAAAAAAAACTTGCTTGAGAAAAGCTTATGATTTTATCTTTACATGAATATTTCATACATTATATTCAACATTGTTCATTTTATGTACAGTCAGTGGACAAAAGTGCAGTCTCATTCTACTAAAGCTATCTAAATTTAAAAGATTCTAATAAGTCATTTAGGTAACAATATTAAAAATCCTAGGAAGCATTGTTACAGAAGAAAGTTAACGGTCCACGACTTCTGTACCTCCTTTAGTTTCTATGGTATAGATGGAATCAGTCGAGAAACATTGATCTTCTCCTACAAAGACACATTTTAGCTGCACTGACTGTACAGTCAACAGTCAAAAGTGCAGTCATGATCAAACCGAAGTGTCAAAAAATATACTATACTTTGGAAACTAAACAATAGATTAAATCCTAAAATAACAATAGCTTAGATCCTCTTCAACAAAGAAATATTTTAGCATTGATACAGTGTCATTGCATATTTGGCCATTGACTGTACAGTCAACAAGTTTAGTTAAATTATTGTATTATTTTTATTATTGAATTTAAATTATTGAATTATGTTTATTATTAAATTATTTGTATTAAATTATTGTTATTACATTATTTGTAATAACTATATTTTTATTTTATTATTGAATTTGAATTATTGTTAATGTTTTCTTGATTATTTAGGCATTGTACCTAATGTTTTGTACCGATTATTATGTTTTAGTTTGTGTTGTTTAATATCCTCAGACAAATTATTGATGTTATATGTGTGATAGTAAATATTTTGACTCTCTGCACGTGTTGGGTCAAACTGTAAGTGCATTGAGTAATTGAGATAAATAAATAAATAAAATAAGTAACAGTCAAAAGTGCAGTCATGATCAAACGGAAGTAACAAAAGAAATCCAATACTTTAGACACTATACAATAGATTAAAAATCAGTTGTGGACCATTTAAATCCATCCACAAATATTGTAATTGGCAATTTAGATTTGGATGACTGGGCATATAGGGAGATAGAGAGGTAATTGATTGGGATTTCTTTGATTATTTCAGTTAATGCCAGAGAAAATCGATTTTCGTGATTTCAACAATGCTACGACTGTCACCATTGTATCGAATGACGACGGTACTTCTGCACCTGTAAGTTATTTAATTTTTTTGCGCGCGTTTCCTATCGAATCAGAAATGAAGATATCCACAGGAAAACCAAGGTTACCAACATAGCCCGGAGAATTGCAAAACTTCAGTGGCAGTGGAAAGCGAACATTGCTCGCACAACGGGTGTCAATGGGGCCGAAACGTTCTGCCCCCTTAGCCAAGTTACAAACGTTTCATATCGAATCTCTTTCTACAATCGTTAACGCCTTCTAATTGTGTCGTCTGACCACATGGCATAACGTTCAGATGTGTCTTTCCCATACATTGATTCGTTTTCTACTAGCGTTATCGATTGTAGATTGACAACTTGGCTATAGATGCTGGAGAGGCGACCGCGTACCGGTAGACGCATCCACCGGATGCGAGCCGCACAAGACCGATTGATGTGGAACTTGTGACACTTGGGGGAGGTCTAGCAGTGGATGTCTTTCAGCTGAAAATGATGGAGTTTTTTAGTTTTGGGAGCGAATAAATTAATTGTTTTATAAATTTCCCACTCCTCTTGCAAGTGTTTTCAGAAAAAAGAATCACTTATGCATAAAACACCATTAAATGAGCAAATTTTTGACAGACTCGACTGGGACGATATTGGAAGAATTGGATTCTTGTTTCCTCCTTGAAGTATGTCCTTCTATAGGTGGATACTTGAACAGCTTTTTTTGTTATATTCAATTTATTTCTTACTTTTATCTTGGAAATTTTTAATAAAGCATAGTTTTAGTGATAGATGTCCTGAAATCCTATCGTGGGTGGCGGTCTCATCGAGAGCTATTAGCATGTTTGCTCTACATCAAAACACCGAAAGGAAAGAAAGAAAGAAAAATATTTATCTGTGACCCGCACCGCACAGGAGACAAATAAGCAAACACAAAAAATACCAATAATAAAAACTAAAACCCCGTGAAAGACCTAAAAGGCTCCTATCTCAGCATGTGCAGCGATATCCAAAAAGGAAATAACGCTGCGCTGATATTCTGAGACTAAATTATTATTGCAATTGCTGTCTAACCAGACCTGTAGATCTAATTAGCTCTGATATGACCGCCCCGTTATTTTCTTAGAAAATATTGTTACACTTTTTTGCCTTTATAATATACTAGCACTCCGCCGCGACTTCGTGCGCGTTTACCCCGCGGCGCGGCTTCGCTCCCGTGGCAAACCCACAGGATCCGTTTTCGGGATTAAAAAATAACCTATGTCACTCAGGAATAATGTAGCTTCCTACTGGTGAAAGAATTCAAAATCGTTTCAGTATATCCAGAGATTACCCCCTACAACTCCATAACCTTTACCTCCTTATAATATTATATAATATATAGCAGGGATGTTACGAATTTCATATTTTAGACATTCGCGAATGCGAATGCGAGTGTTTGAAAGGTTATTGTGCGAAAATGTAAAAAAGTAAAGTTCTAAATAACTATTTATAATAACCTATCCTAGCTTAAAATTACCCACAACTCGAAACTCTGTTCATTTACTCAATCACAATACCTGCTTACTGATTGATCGACAAGTGACAACTAGAAATAAACTCAAAGTAACAAACACGTGATGATGACCCGTTAAGCTCCGCCCACTCCTACTTGTTTCGACCTACATACACTCGCATTCGCTAAACATTCACATTTTTTGACGCGAATGCGAGTGTTGATGCGAGTGTTTGAAATGATGCGAATCATTCGCATATGCGAATGTGAGAGCGAACATTCGTAACATCCCTGATATATAGTATAGATAAAATTCACTCTTAATATCTTAACCTGTATAAATCCGTCCCAAACCCGCGCAGCTCATAATTTTAAGGACACATTACAATCTTGTGAATTATTCCGGTTCATTGGGCAGGGATTTGAGTAAATCCGGGCGATATGTCATATCCGGGGCACATGGGCCGGATGTGGCGGCCCGGGTATTACCTGCCTTGATCGGCGAGTGATCATTTGAAAACCGATATTAAATTTATTTAACCCCTGATCTAAGTTAATATATTTTGTAGGATTCCAGACCTATTTTATTGGCAGGTAGACAGATACCAGATTGATTTTCTGGTAGGAATTGGTATCTAGGTATCATTTCAAATTTTGGCAGACAAGCGTTTATTTATTTATTAACAAGGCACACTAACGACTCAATTACACATTAATATTAATAAGTTATACATTTTTTTTTATTAAAACAAGCTTTTTTCGTATTTTTCTCAGCAAACCCTTTCATTTAATACCCATATCATGGCAGTGTACAAAAAACAGACAAAAAATAATTATTCTGCCATCTTGGGCCGTCCACCATATTGCATTGAGAATGACGTCACTTAGCTATGTATGAATTGTCATCCAAACTAAACGTGTATGCAAAATTTCATCTTAATCAGTGGAGGATAACTGCTTTAAAATTCAGGTGCAAGATTTGACCCGAACACTTACACATACACACAACGATTACAATACAATAATTTTCAAATGAAATTATTTCAATAATTGAAACACACATACGCACATACCTACATTAACTAAAATTACAAATACATTATTAAATTTTATTATGTAATTTAAAAAAAACAATAATGGTAAAGCTATTTTTTTATAAGAAATACTTTTTTAAACATTCAAGCTTGTTATTTTCAGATAGATCTCCAATGGCTGTCGTTGAGTTGCGATCGGTACAATCTGAGTCGAGATAGCTGTGAAGAAATCGTAAGCAAAACATTGAGAATTTTGGGCTATTCTGATATATAGTGTAATTCAATAAAATAATTATAATTTTATATTTTTCAGGATAAACCTCAATATTTAGTGGCAACGTCCCCGCCTACGGTATGTATAAAAAATAATTAAATAGATATTGTATATAAACCCAATAAAAAAAGGTCCAGCAGGCCTAGATTTTAACCCCCGACGGAAAAAGAGGGGTGTTATATAAGTTTGAGGTGTGTACCTGTGTGTTTGTGTATCTGTCTGTGGCATTGTAGCTCGTAAACGGATGTACCGATTTTGAATTTGTTTTTTTTTTGTTTGAATGGTAACCTTATTGAGAGTGTTCTTAGCTATGTTTGATGAAAATCGGTTCAGCCGTTCAAAAGTTATGGGCGTTTACTCTTTGAATCGGGTTGCTCCCACAAGGTATCGTGTCATAATAACGTGTTCAATTCATTGTCGATCGAAGCGCGTCTACTACTAGATAAATTATGTAGCATGAAATAGAAATTTGTCGCGGGTCTTTATTTTTTTTAAGTATTTACTTGTTTCTGTCGCCTTTCTTCTTGCTATTAATTTATTTTATGTGCTTTAATATACATTGTTATTTATTAACATAATAATAATATTGATTAAAGTCTTAATTTTTTTTTTTACTTGTATATCTTAGGATTGTAGATCTTCATATTGTAAGTGGAATGTGGACAAATAAATGTGCAACAGGTGTGTTTGTCTATTTTGTTTGCAGTACGACGTGGACCCTTCCTTGCTCGCCGATCCATTGGTGGCTTCTGTCTGTAACACTACTTGTCCAGCAGTAAGTGGCTTCCTATTTCAACAGCATTCAAACAATTTACCTAGCCTTTTTAGTCAGCTTCCAGTATTACCGAATGTAGCTGAATACCCGTCTTTTAAACGGACCTGCCTACCTGACCCCCACCACCCAGTAACTGGGTAACACGATACCCCTTGGCAAGACTGGTGTCAGATTTTCTGGCTTCTGACTACCCGTAATAACTTTCAAAGATCTACAATTGTCAGTCGAGACCAACGGCTTAGCGTGCTTGCCGAGGCCTGAGCAAGCATTGCTTAACCTTGAAGATCGATCCGTGTGGCTTTTATTACGAGCTCTATCCAATCAAAAAGTATTATAATAGAGTACCTTCGCCCTTCATCGTACTATCGTTGAGAATTTATTTTAAGATAAATAAAAATAAAAAATGACGATTTTCTGACGAGTATATTATGCAACTAGTGAATAAAGGACGGATTTAAAGCGAGGGCCATTGATGAATCACGAACAAGTGAAGGATTCTAATAAATGATCCATGATGATTGAATCACGAGCATTGCGAGTGATTCAAGTGTTAGAATCCTGAGCGACGCAAATGATTCATGGCCCTCGATATAAATCCGTTTTATTCAAGAGTAACTATACTTTATACCATGACTACGAGAAAAAGAAAGATTTTAGCAAAAAGCACAAGGAATAATAATAAATAAATAAATGGTTTATTATCTTCAAGATTTACAAAAAATTAGAAACCTCAGGGATTCACATTTTTTGTAAATTGAATTTGAGCTAGGCTAACCTCGGTTACGTTACATAATTATGATGAATTAAACACCAGTGCAATTAATATTAGAATAACAATCCAAATAAGTATTCACTAAACATCCTAGACCAAAATCAAAATCATTATTGAAATCCTAAATATAAACAAACTCAAAATTAAACCGGCGAAGGAGTTTGAAAGTCGAATATTCCTTAGTTTGTATCGGGTATTTTATGCGCAAGGAGGTTGTATAGCATTGAGAAGATGGAGGTCAAATATATATTGGTGTGTTCTAAATTCAAACACCAAAACAGTTATTAAAAGTGAGTTTTTTGAGGAGGAATGGTATAAACACTTTTTCTCTCTTCTTTCAACATAGATGTTAACTGAAAATTAGATGTTTGTCCGCCATAAAATAAAAAAAACATTGGGTACTTATTTTTTCTTTTGACACGTAAACGTAAAGTGGCCACGATGCAATGCGTTCAAATATCGTGTGATGTCACGCCGTTAATACACTTTATACTGACATAATGACGTCACAAGCCCCCAATCCTGAACTTTGACGCACTTTATCTTTGTAAATTTTTATTGATTTGGGAATGCAAAAAATACGTGTCCAATATTATTTCATAATCTCACTGACGGACTAAATAGAATTATTTTACATTTCAGGGCCCCGTAGGACCTCGTGGTCTTAAAGGAGAGCAAGGACTTAGGGGATTGACTGGTATACCGGTAAGAAATACGCAGTAAAATGTTTTGTTGTTTTCTTTAAGGTGTATATATTCTCCAATGTTAACGTGGTACTGACCTTGCGCCGTTTTGGACAGTTTTGATTGCAAAATATTGTTTTGATTTACATATGCTATGTAGGTTACGAAAATATTCTAACTATCAAATTTTCTGTGTTAAAGAAAATATTTATTTTGGAGGATTATGCAAAAGAAGCGAAAAAATATGGTGCTCTTAATTGTTTTTTTTAAACGAAAGTATTAGTTTACGTGGATATCGTTTTTGTTTCAGGGTATGCGTGGTACGAAGGGAGATGCAGGTATACCAGGGACCCCTGGCTTCCCAGGAGACAAAGGAGAACCGGGGCCCCCGGGGGCCATCGTCAATGTTAGTACTTATAGCTGGTGCTATTTTATTTATTTATACTGCATTTCCAAATAATTATGCCTGTGACAATTACAAATCTTCAAAAATTAATTATATATTTACTATATAGTTGAGTTGTACATTTTATGTAGAAGAAGAAGTTTTCACTACAAAATCAAGCGACATTACAAAAAAATATCAGTGTGCAGTATATCAAAACCAAACCTAACAAAAAAAAAAGAAAATATTCTGTGATTCGAATTCATATTCGTTCACAAAGATGCGGATAGAAACTATTTACAACATAATTTATCACGAAGGTGTTTGCATTTATTGGGGATTTTTAAAAGGTTTTATTATTATATTTGAAGGCATCTGGTCCAGGGTATGCTGGACCTCCAGGAAAACCGGGCCGACGCGGGCCAAAGGGAGAGAAAGGAAATTTAGGTGCAAAAGGTAAGAAACCATTCGTTTTGATATCTTGTGTGGTTAATTTATTACTTTGGTTTGGTGATTTTACCTCGAAATCTGGTAGCTGGGGACAGTTTACCAGCCCAGGTGGTCATTGCTGGTTGCTACGATTAAGACCGGTGAGAACAGCTGAGATCTACAGCCTTATTGCGTAATGAATTCGACAAGGCAAAGGGCAAAGAGAATGCGAGATGGAAGACGCGATGTAGATTTCCGTTTACGTGATTGATCGATTTTTCACTCTGCCCTTTGCCTTGCTGAATTCATTACGCAATAGAGCTGCTGATTTGTTGGCCACAGATAATATAATACTAGCATACAGATGCCTCATCCGATACAAAGAAACCGTGCCGACGTTTTCATCTTATTATACTGATTATTTTTTGTAAATCTATCGCGTTCGGTTCCGTTCCACGGATATAGATAGTGATCTATCTATCGCCGTGCAATGGAACCGAACGCGATCGATCTACAAAAAATATCAGTATAATCAGACGAAAAACGTTAGTTACGTCGGCACGGCTTCTTTGTATGGGATGAGACATCTGTATGCTAGTATTATATTATCTGTGGTTTGGCGTCAGTTTATGACATAGAGGAATGGACTACACGTGCCCTATTCAGTTGTAAAGTGAATACGGTCAGTAAAGTGTAAGAGAGACAAACCTATCGAGGGGGCAGTAGTTGTCTTTTTCTTATATTCTGTTTAGTTCACGTCACAAGTTTGCAGTCACTTTAGCCACTTTGGCCTACAGAGAAGAGACAGTTACTCTGTTTCTTTGTTCAAAGTAGTCAATTTTGTAACTGTAGTGGTATTGTTCAGTCCATTTGACTATGGGTATGGTTAATGCTGACAAACCTTGACTTGCTTCTAGGTAAGATTATTTTTAAGTATCTTGCATCAACGTTAAAAGACGAATCTATTTCAAGTTTTTATTTTGGTATGTAGGTGAACCAGGAGAAGCCGGGGTGATTGGCTACGCAGGGCCTCCAGGAGTTAACGGGAGAGATGTGAGTTCGTAACGAATTTATTGGTACAGTTAAAATGTGGCATCTTTTGAAAGAACCAAAAGATTTTAACATCTCAGAACACCGAGTCGTCCGGCAGGCTTATTACGTATCTTTTGCAAGAGCAAAACGATAGCGATTTTTGAGAAAGTTGAAATGCACTTATTTCTAAAAACCGCCAATAACTCTAAAGTTATTGTCGGTTTTTTAGAAATAAGTGCATTGACATTACCAAACGGATTGTGTAGGACCTACCATATCTACACTGCAGGTAATTCCGACTTTTATGATGTGACTGATCCTAAACGACCCTAGGCTGATAAAATTTAGTTTTTCCTAAAATGCCCTAGATTTATAGTTAAAGTCGGCTCTTTTGATGAAAGAGAGACAGCGCTCCACCATACCGCGCTGTCCAATGAACCTCGCACCATTGACTGGACGGTTCTCTTCCGACTATAGTGAATACCAAATTATGTTTTGTTTTGTTTTGTTTTGGAATTCACAGTTATACATGTATAACTTGGAAGTGGTTTAGAAGGATAAGATGTAAATAAGGGGATATAAACTAAATTGTTCTAATTAACTGAATCTTGCGTGAGGAACCCTTTACACTAATGTATAGAGTATTACATCAAAGACCGAATAGTGGTCACGGGTAGTGAATATACATTCAAGAATTAATACAAATACAATTAAATAATTTGTCAGAGAGTTTTAACTCTAGAAGTAACTGGAGTTGATTAGATCAACCCTCTTAAAGACGGCCCCAAAAAGCGCCCAACCCGCCATCATTTCCTATGTGCAATAGCTGGTAAGAAGAAATGATGAAACAAACTTCCAGCACACATTTCTGTCTGTTAGCCATAAGGACTTTAAGTAAAACAATATAATGTATGAAGTTAATTAGACAAAGGGTTGCAAAAAGCATTATTTACCTAACGGAAGGAAATGGATAGGAACGCTACGCTTCCGTTGTTAAATACGTTTACTTGATTTACGTTAATGAGTTCATTGATAATAGTCTAGATTTCCCACCCAAGTGACGTGAGACCGCCTGTACAGCAGGCACGTCGTACGTGTAATGCTGGTCCTAGAACACGAGGCCTTAGAGAAGGCTACGCAACGGTCCAAGCAATACATGTTTCCCTAACTTTAAACATGTCTTACTCAATCCTAAGACAAAGGACAGTTTGTGCCTAAGCGCCTCTGCCATTGAGCAAGACATGCTCCCAGAATTACTGGACGCGCACTGACCTACTCAACCTTTATTAACACAATACAATACTATGCAAGCGTATTGTAAACTCAGTCTGATGCAGGTTCAACGCAATTGCCTTGCTATACGTCGAAATGGATTAAATCGTCACTTCACACTTCTTTAAACTTCCCAATTTCGAGGATGGTCCAGTGTAATTGACAGCCGTGCGACGTCAACAACGGGGCTTTCCACAGGGCATCCATCGTGTCTCGCCAATTTTTTTTTTTTAGTTCAGATATTGGCCCTAAAGCCTGGTGTGATTTAACGAGACACGACTCTAACATTCATTATAATGATCATATCCCAGTTTGTGATGTTCAGCAATGACTACCCCCTTTAGTTTACAAGTGTACATATATCAAGTGCAATGCAATGAGACCCGCAGTCAGACCTTCTATAGGAAACAGAATTTACCAACTAACATTTGGTTGTCCTACGTTTCCAATTAAGAGCGACCATATAGCCTGGTTTGTACAATAGTGAATATTAACGGATCCGCCTTCCATGTATGTAATGTCAGTTAAAGGTCAATAATAGTCCATAGTCAAATGAGTAATTGTAGAGTGTAACAATTTATGAAATTAGCGCTTGTAAGTGTGAAGGAAGACTTCACCGCTTCCCTAAACCAAATGCTAGTGACAAATATCTGTCAAAGTGTGGATTAGGAGATAAATACCAGTTCTCGCCTTGCTAGAATAAAGTGTGCATTATTGATTTGTCCCTGCCTACGTTATACAAAGATTAAAACTTACCCAATCATTCCGGCACTCACTCACACAATACTATTACGAGATAAGACTACTTTATAATTAACTTAATAATTAATCTCGAATCACGATAGTTACAACGACACGGTTTTCAATTATTGGTTCCAAAACTATACTCTATGACGTCCTATCACTCTCATATCACGACCAGTACCTCACTTCCCTTCATCTCTCAAAATCCGTCCGTACTCTCTCCCTGCCTCAAGCTAAGTGTCAACTCCCACCTCCTTGAATTCGCTACCTGCCCTAACCGTCTCTCCGTCTCACCACGTTCTCTGTTGCACGGCTTGCAGCCACTTTGTCCCAAATCTTAATTTATGGTTTTCGGGTTCGTGTTAGAAATCGGATATTCAAAGTCTCTTTAGAATTTCGTTGGAATACTACTTTTGTCTTGACAGTTTTTATATCAAGAGGCAATTTACGAGTTTCTTTAAAAGGGTTTTGTTTTAGAAATGTATATTGTCTCATAGTTTATGACGTTGCCTGTCAAACCGATCTTTAAACCCAAGCGTCCGTGCCTCAATGTGTTCCGCACATATGGCGGCCACGCGCAGTTTGAAATATAAAATAATATTCGGTAACCAAAATATAGAGATAAATGGCGTGTAGTCACAATGACATAAAGCGTTTGATCGCGCGATAATTGCTGATTGCTGTTTCTTGCGTAATAAGCCTGCGGGTGGCTAACCCTAGTGGTGGTATTGTCAAAACTTTCCATACGAACCAAGCATCTCAGTGTGTACAATTTCTAAGAGTAATTGGTGACGTAATTTTCTCTTAGAAATATTGACAGCTCCTGATAATTTTGACTATGGCTATGACTGCCGACACTTGCGATCAGCAGCTTTATTCCGTAAGTGAATTCGGCAAAGCAAAGGGCAAAGAGTATGAAAAATCAACCAATCACATAGACGGAAATCCACATTGCGTCTTTCGTCTCGCATGTTATTGGCCGACTGTTCATACTCTTTGCCCTATGCCTTTGTCGAATTCACTTACACAATAAGGTTGCAGCGCTGTTGCGTGGCCATGAATTATATTGCAATAACACCTCCAGTTGCTGGCGGTATTCCGTACTCTGTGTTCCGTACAAATTTATCATCAAATTACTTTTAAAGGCTAATTCAAACCGTTTCGTGGCAAGTACAATAAACAAAAAAATATTTTGAATACTTCTCTCAATAATGATGTTCTTTCTTCAGGGTTTGCCTGGGCCATCGGGGCCTGTAGGTCCCCCTGGCGATCGTGGACTTCCTGGCCCCCCGGGACCTCCCAGCAACATAAATGCTTCGCTCATACATGGTAAGTTTGCTTATAAAGAAAAGTCGGAAAGAAAATAAATTTCTTGAGCACAAACTTAAGTAAAGCAAGTTTGAATTGTATTTATTTACTTCTTCCTAATTGATTGACTGTCGGTCTGGACTGGTTCGATTCCCGCACGGAACAAATATTTGTATGACCTACAGATAGTTGTTCCGGCTCTGGGTGTTTGTATATGTGAGTTTATATGTTTGTAAACGCACCCACGATACAGGAGAAATTCCTAGTGTGGGTAAAGTATAAAAAAATGAGTGTATGATTATGTCGTTTTTAACGTTGGATTTGTCTGTATTTCACTTAGATATTCCGACCAACTTTAGTGGCATGCCCTACGAAAAACAATGTGTCGACACCCATTCAGGACATCCCGAATGGGTGTCGACAAAGACATTGTTTTGTTGTAAATCCACAGCCGTATTACAATTGATAATATACCAATATTTTCTAGAATTACCTACTTCAATATCTCATAGTACGGAGATAACCAAAATAAATATACCTACACCGTCTGGAGCAATCTTTTTTACCGCTAGTAATTTTACCGCTGGCAAATAATAAAAGAAAAGCTGAGTAAAATAGTTTTGGCGGTGCAGCCCCCCTAGCCAAATTACAAACGTTTCGTATCGGATTTCTTTCCACAATCGTTGACGCCTTCTATTTTTATGGTCTGACCACGTGACTCAACATTCATTGATTCGTTTTCTACTAGCGTTATCGATTGTAGATTGTCAACTTGGCTACAGGTGCTGATGCCATGGCTATTTTTGGCGCCATTGGCGCGTAAGGTCCAATATAGCTGTCAAATGTTGTTATTACGCGCACGGAAGTTTGAATTAATCTTCTCGAATCATTTCTAATGCCGTTAAAGTGCGATTAAATATAAAATCGAGTATGCCGCAGTTTTGCTCAGACCCTTTCGAAAAAAAGGACGATAACATTTTGCCTATTATAGCAATGTTTGGTAAAACCTTTATGTATCTTAATCTGCCGTATTTGTGAAATATTAACACCAATAAAAATGAGTAAATAAACTAGACAGTCTACACCAGCGACCATTTTTTTTTTGTTTGGGAAATATCCGATGACTTCTTCCCGGTCTGGGTGAAGCGGGAGGGCGTGTCGGTCCGACTTTTACTGACTATAATCCACCCGTGTTCCTTCAGTTGCTTGTGCCAAGGCCGCGGTAATTCTTTCAAATTTGTCCGCGACCCTAGCGGCAAATTCAAACGCGGTAGCCCTCATTACGGAAAAGCCAAAGAGTGGGTTATGATTGTAACCCGTATGTTTATCTGTTCCCTCATAACTTCTAATTAATGAATGTATTCTGAAGCCTACCAATGTTTATGAAAGGTGCTAAAGGCGAGAAGGGTGCTTCTGGTCGGGACGGCAGACTTGGAGCTATAGGCCCGCAAGGCCCACCGGGACGCGATGGAGCTGTGGTAATGTTACACGTTTAATTAAATAAAGTATTATATTCGTTGTAGCTAATTAAACCTAAAATATGACCTGTATTTTAGATTTAAATAGCTACTACAAGCCTACTGAAAAGTAATCTACATCTTAAAGACTGCAACGAACTCTGAGATATGGGAAAAAATCGGAATCGCGCACGAAGGGTTCCGTACCATTATCGCAAAAGACGGCAAAAAAATCACGTTTGTTGTATGGGAGCCCCACTGAAACATTTATTTAATTCTGTTTTTAGCAATTGTTGTTATAGTGGAAAAGAAATACATCATCATGGATCATGAGATACAGCCTGGTGACAGATAGACATACGGACAGTGGAGTCTTAGTAATAGGGTCCCGTTTTTACCCTTTGGGTACGGAACCCTTATAAACAACTGTTTGTTACTACATTTTTATCGTAGCTACTATACCAGCTAGAAGGTACATCTTGCTTTCAATATTTTGTCCACCCCCTAAAGTACGATTTCCGCCATAAAAACTAACCTATGTCCTTCCCAGGATCTCAAACTATCTCCATACCAAATTTAATCTAAATTGGTTTAGCGGTTTAAGCGTGAAAAGCTAACAGACAGACATACAGAGTTACTTTTGCATTTATAATATTAAGTATGTAGGTATAGGTACTTTTTTGACCACGATCTCACCTGATGCCAATGATGTGGTCGACGGTGAAGCACGCTTGCCTAGAAGTAACCTTTTCACGCTTGACTTGAAGACCACCTGGCTATTGTTATAAATACAGACTTCGGCAGGAATTGCCTCTCCTTAGCTGTATGCACAATTAAAGTATTTCCAAAACGACCACTTTCATATAGGTGCTGCCATAACCTGCTTTTTAGGGTTTTGTAACCGAAGGGTCTAAACGGAGCCCTATTTCTGTCACTCACGTGTACGTCTGTCTGTCTGTCGTCTGTCTCACAGGTTTTACAGTCAAACTGTTGGAGCTACAATCTACAAATTTTCACATTATAAGTATCTTATTGACCCAAAGCCATACAAATTCTTATTGTTTAAACGGGCTAACAGCAAAAGGGGGGCGCGAAAAAGAAATTTACCCTACCTCATCGAATGGAGTATCGTTGTTTAGAACTCATTGAGAAGATAAATAACTATATTTTGTTTAAAAAAATAATGGCAAACAAAGGATTGAAAAGCCACCAAAGTCAGCCTTTTTACAAAATTTTGTTCCGAAGAATTTTAGAACTTCCCATTGATCTAAGAACTTCAAATTTGATGGTAATGTTTATTATTACATATATTTTTTTCTAATAAATACCAATATATTGATCAATTAGATTTTCTTTGAAATACCCTCATTTTTCCTATTACATCCAGCTTTTGCGGCTTGGTACGGCACTGTGATCCATAAAAAAATGAGCGAAGTCAGACACGCAAGTGGCCAGTTTTTTTATATTAATTAGAAATATTTATATCCGTATATGTTTCGTAGGGTCAAACAGGACCTCAAGGTTTCCCAGGATTGCAAGGCCCACCCGGCAATATGGGTCCACCAGGCCTACCGGGCCCAGAAGGAAAGCGGGGCTTCGACGGAGATCGGGTATTTATCTAACCTACATAATTGTCTGATATTATAGGCTTCGAAATTGTATTGCGCCCGATCATTGCTTCATCATAAATCAAAGAACTGGTCTGACCGGGACGTTCGGTATACTTATTATGGTAAATAGGTTGGCATCGTCTTATGTACGATTTATACCGACCGGCGCGCTTCGGGCTTCTTCGGAGCGCATTCTTCGAAAAGGAAATTGAAGCGGCCATGAAGATATCATATTTGCATGCTTATTTATAATTTTCCTCAACACAGCAAATCTAATTCCGGTGCGGCCCTGTCGGTGGAAATTACTGACTGTGTGTCAGATCAGTTTCGTTATAAAGGCGATTGGCCAGATTTTTATGCATGGTAGCACACAGGTACTTGGTACTTACAGTCCCGTTTTAATTTTTACTATTTGCAGGTCTATCAAATAAAATTTCATAAGCCTTCCTTTCTTGCCCCCAGGGTCCTGAAGGCACACCGGGTAAGCCAGGCCCGCCCGGTCCCCCAGGGTCAGCAGCTACATCTTCACAGCAGCTCTCTATTCCAGGCCCACCGGGGCTTCAGGGACCAGTAGGGCAGGTAACTTACTTTGCATGATCTATTGGTATGGTCGACTATAAGTTAGTAACAGGAACCAATAGGTCCACCAGGTACCCCAGGCTCAGCAGCTGCATCTTCACAGAAGGTTCTATTCCAGGTCCACCGGGACCCCAGGGACCAGCGGGACAGGTAACGTACCTAGCATGAACACAGTCAACTACATGTCAGTAACAGGGTCCTTTAGGCTCACTGTGTGTGCCAAGCCCACCAGGCCCGCCAGGAGCAGCAGCTGCATCTTCACAGCAGGTCTCTATTCTAGGGCCACCGGGATCACAGGGACCAGCAGGACAGGTATCTTACATGGCATGATGTATACAGTCAACTGCATGTCAGTAACAGGGTCCAGAAGGTCGGCTGGGTCAGCCAGGTACTCCTGGCCCCCTAGAATTAGCAGCTGCAACCTAACAGCCGGTCTCTATTCCAGCCTGGCCGGCCTGCCGGGGCCCCAGGGACCAGCGGGATAGATAAAACATTCTACAAGGTGTAATTGAATAAAGCCCTCTTATGCGCAGAATCTATTACATCGAACACAATTTAAAACAGGATTTTTTATTATCAAATTAAAACTTTAGAAAGTCCCACTTCAGTTTCCTACCTTCTTATTTTTCCTCTCTTTGTAGGCTGAGTAGAATTTTACCTCTATCTGATTGCTATTATGACAAGTCTTCGTAACATGTGCTTATGATTCTAGAAGGGCGAGGCAGGTTTCCCCGGTCTACCTGGTATGCGCGGCATGGATGGACTCCCGGGAACTCCTGGTGAGAGAGGATTGCCAGGGCTACCTGGATTATCAGCACCTGTTAGATATGACCGAGAGGTAAATATCACTATCTCATTATTCAGCTGGAAGAAGTTCAATGTGCTGCATATAGGACTCCTTTAAGTACGGCCACGAGACCTGAGCTGTGCTTCTTGTCTCCGACAGATATCTGAGACTTCTGCGAGTTGTTAGTCCACCTTGTACTGGAATGTCTTATGACAACCAAGAAACTATGGCTCATGGAACATGATGGTTTCTCATGAAATATCCTAAGAATATTATAATGATTACTTTTGTCAGTTTTTTGATTATATGAGCTCAATTTTGTTAATTCCTTTTTCAGTCACCTTCAATCTCTGAAGCTGAAATTAGAAACATTTGTGAAGATATCGTTAAAGGTTCGTATTCCTTTTGTTCCTTGTTAGGGTTAAGTATTAATCATAATCATAGTTACCATAGAAAAATCATAATCAGTCTATAATGTTCGCACTGCTGGGACACAAGTTCCTCTCTGTGAAAGGATATGGGTCGTAATCCACCACGCGAGCCCAGTGCGGATTGGTAGATATCACATGTCTTCGAAGATATGGTTCTAGGGCATGCCAGTTTCCTTCACCGTTTTGAGAGCAGTGGTGAACAAATATTATACACAAATTAAAGCGCCTGCTTGGATTCGAATCCATGACCAACACCTTGTAAGTAGCGGCTGTTACCAAGGCCTCCCCTGCTCTTATATATTTCGGTTATGATATATATAGAATATGCGATTATGCTAGGTTTTACTCTTAGATTATTTCATGGCAATTCCCGATGACTTAAAAAAAAGTGTGATTTTATCTTTGTCCACAGTTCGTCTAGGAGAGCTGGCTTTAAGTCATATAGTGGCGTCAAATACTATTGTCAGCAAGCGAGGACATCCGGGCAGACCGGGGCTCCCTGGACCACCAGGTATAAAACACTTTACATACAAGTCATCTTTTGAATCACCTACTTCTACAGGAATGTAACAGAACAGAAATGGGCTTGCCATACTTTACGAGTACCACATACTGTGTAATTCTTTCTAAATGCAATGTGTCTCTGTTTATTTTCCTCTGATAAATAAATTATCACCATTTGATCGAAATAAGTGGGCGGTACCTCTAATTTTGTTTTGAGAATTCACAATGGCTTCCTTTAAGACAGTGGTTCATTTCTATGGGCAGAAGCAGTTTTTTAAATATGACTTTCCCTTTACCCATTATTATGTGTAGTAGAACGGGAGCCGACCGTCAGAATACCTACCTGATACGATACTATCCTTCAAGTTACTCGTCACTTAGTTATATAAAAATAAAATCTGGTCTGTCTTAGCTTATCCTGTCTTGCCAACATGCTATTAATTTTAATCTGAGTATGCCGTGTTGTCGTTTTAATCATATCACCAATTGCCCCTCCGACATGCGCCAGAAATGACCAGTCCAGTTCCTCTTTAATATCTCAGCTGACAAAAACAAAAATAGTGGAAGTTAGCCTCAACGTCCACTATTTTTGTTTTTCAACTAAATATAGTTTCTAATTGACGCCCAGTATACTTTGAAATAAATCTCGTCAGCAGACTCTCGTCAGCAGACACTCAGGACTTTTTTGATAGACCTGGTTTATCCTCTATAGGTCAGGCTGGAAAGAATGCATGGCTATTTTTACTTTATCTAATATTTTCAATTCCAGGAATACAAGGTGACTCCGGAGACCCAGGTCCCCGAGGTTACCCTGGAGAGACAGGCGACACAGGCAAGCCTGGCAGCCCCGGGCCTGCAGGCCAGAAGGGGGACAAGGGCGATCGGGGGCCCCAGGGCGTAGGCATGCAAGGCCCGGAGGGACCCAGGGGACAAATAGGTAACAAGAACGTCTCCTTTTTAATGGGTTGATTGGTTTTGCTGCGTTCGTCATCCAAAAACAATATTTAGCATGATTAGCAGCTAATATTGATCTGGGAATGTCTTCATCAGTAAAACAAAAATACAGGCGATCGTTTTTAGAAACCTTTTCATTTTCTCCAATACTGTTTATATTGTGCTGTCATTGTTTCTTGAAACGATTTTTTTTAAATGTATTTACAAGTCATCGCTGTTTTCAGGTCCCATGGGTCCATCAGGTCATCCTGGCAGACAAGGGGATAGAGGAGACGCAGGACGAGAAGGTAAGACCGTTAAATATTTTTTGGCCAAGTCCAGTAAAATGATGCAAATGAATGATTAATAAAACTTAGGAGATGTTCTTTGGTAGCATTACAATATTCGTGTATTTTCATTTTCAGGACCGATGGGCTCCCGAGGCCACCCAGGAGTTAGAGGGACCTGCGAGTGTCCACTTACTTACTACGCGTATTCTCCACAAGGACTTAGCAAAGGGCCCTGACCATACCACTAGAAAATTTGTGTACTTAATATAATGTTGAAAACTTATTAACGAGTTTTTTTTTAAGATTTTGCGAAGAAATGAAGAGGAAATAAAAGATACAACTTTTTTAAATAAAAATAATAATTTAATAAAAATACACCCAAACATTATCGTGACTAAATACAAGAACTTGTCTCCATACTTTATTTTATAAAAACAATGTAGGATGGCTATGATTTCCATAGATTAAACTAGTTGTGACTCGGTATATCCGCCATTATTGTTGATGACGTAATAAGGTGGTGTCAGTTGTTGGCGGGTTCTATTTCTCGCACGGAGTCGATGTCTGCTTTGCAGAAGAAACATTGCTTGCTGTTTAGAAGATGTTGCATTATACAGGCTCTGGATCAAGAACGTCAATTGTAGTCATCAATGCATTTAGATATAATACTCCTAAGTCTCTATCTAAGCAAGTGGGATACTCCATAAAAGTGGGTTTTGAAGTCCATCGAATAATAACCCCAATTTCTGAATTATGTAAGTACTAGCTTCTGCCAGCGGCTTCACCCGCGTGAAAAGTGTTTTCTTATCCCAAGGGATGTTAAATAGCCTATGTGCTATTCCAGACTATATATATCCCCGTGCCAAATTTCATCTAGATCCGTTCAGCCGTTCTGGCTTTCTAACACATACATCCATCCATCCAAACTTTCGCATTTATAATATTAGTAGGATTTGAAATTAATTCTTTGTCTTCGCACCTGCCTAGGATCTACGCAAGCTCCTCACTCATAGGAGTTACAGACAGCTCACTATGCAGAGGCTACATGAAGGAGGACAAGACAGCAGCTCATCCATTTCTAAGATGCTCTGTGAACGCTGGATACAGGGCAAAATACTTCAGAAAACCAGGTACCCTCCGTGAGATAGGAGTGTACTTTGAGGGGCTCATATATCCCACCTGTACATAAAATACGCGCTTGAACGTTGATCAGCGGACACCAACCCGTTATATATACATAAGTTACTCACTCTGTCTTGGGCCCTCCCCCAGTCAGCCCTCCGGCTTAGACCGAGATGAAACTCCTCTTTATTAAGAGAGAACTTTCAGATGTAAATAAAAATACTTTTTATGTATTCGTCAAGAAACCTGCACGAATGATGTCCACAAGGCATGAAGGCGGTGTCTGCAGGCCTAGCGTAGCAGATGGTGCACAGCAGGTCGGACTGCGCCCCGCTGGAGCCCGGAGACCTCACCTTCTGGATAGCTTCATGCGCCACGCGTAGACGCTCTGATACCAGCTCGAGAGCTCTTAGCTCTTCATTTGTTACGTCTTCTGGATCTAGAATGGATAAGTACTAGATTGATTTCAACGCGAAACTGGGCAAACGAAACGATAATGAACTGCGAATATGGAGATTTGGATTTGGATGACGGAACCACCAGGATAACCTACTGGCCAGTTTTATGGTGAAGGAGGGCCTCTATATGATGAACTCTTTGTTCAGACAGCGTGAGCATAGTAAGTGGATCTGACAGAGCCCCGATGGTGCAACGAAAAATAAGATAGAGTTCATCATGTCGACGAAACATATGATGTCTCCGTGATCAACGCGGTGAAAACTGGAAGTGATCACCGTATGCTTAGAAGCACATTGAACTTAAATAGTAAGCTGGAAAGTTCTCGACTGATGAAGTCTACGCCCCGTTCAGCACAGATCCAGATCCAAAACCCCGAGAGCTTTCAGCTCGAACTTTAGAATCGTTTCGAGTGCCTAGGGAGCACCGTAGATGATTATAACGATGGGTTCGTGGCAGCTATCCATATGGACCATATGGCCGACCATAGGGTCGGGTCTAAGTTTTTCAAGACCATTAGAAACAAAAAAAAATCCGATCCTACCCTCAAGCTGATGATGGAGAGGCGTGAAATGATTCTGCAGTCTTCAGACGCTGCGTGAAACTACCGACAGCTCAAAAGACGGATCTCGAAGTCCTTGAATAGGGACCTCCGCCGCTTTAATACCGAGCGTATTAAAGAAGCGAAAGAGCGAAGTAAGGTCTCCAAGGTGTTTGCAAGAGTACCTAAGGCCCTTCAGAAGCTGTTTGATTCCGTCATACTCGAAGGGAAAACGCCACAGGTATGGTGCAGAGGTGTGGTAGTACTCTTCTTTAAGAAGGGAGACAATGCCCGGTTGAAGAATTATAGGCCATCAGTTCTTAGCCATGTTTACAAGTTGTTAACAAGGGTCATTACGAATTGTGTCGAGCGTGCAGGTTTGACGTTTTCCAGCTTCCGAACAAGCCGGTTTCCGAAAAGGCTTTAGCACCATAGACCACATGCATACGCTGCGGCAGGTTATACAGAAGACCGCAGAGTATAACCTGCCTCTTTGCTTAGCGTTTGTGGTCTTGGAGAAAGCTTTCGATTTGATCGAGACTTGGGCTGTTCTGCAGTCTCTCCAACGGTGTCAAATCGACTACCGGTACATCGAGGTGCTGAAGTGTTTGTACAAAAACGCCACCATGTCAGTCCGACTTCAGGATCAGATTTCGGTATCTATCTTTTTGTAGCGAGGTGGGGGACAAGGAGACGTCATATCTCCGAAACTTTTCACCGCTGTACTGGAGGATGCCTTCAAGGTTCTGGACTGGAGAGGGCTAGGCATCAACTTCAATGGTGAGTACATCACTCACCTTCGGTTTGCCGTCGATGTAGTGGTCATGGCTGAGACCATGGAAGTGCTCAGTACAATGCTCGATGACCTCAGTGTAGCCTCCGAAAGAGTGGGTCTTAAAATGACAAAACCAAGGTGCTGTTGAATGCCCAAATTGCATCCACTCCTATCAAGGTTGGAGACTCAATACTCGAAGCTGTGGACGATTATATCTACCTGGGATAAACGGTCCAGTTAGGTAGATCCAACTTCGAGAAAGAGGTCAACAACCTAATCCGACTCGGCTGGGCAGCGTTCGGGAAGTTGTGCGGTATCTTCTCGTCCAACTTACCAAACTATCTCAAGACGAAAGCCTATGACCAGTGTGTGTTGCCAGTGATGACCTATGGGTCTGAGACGTGGTCGCTCACAATGGGCCTCATCAGAAGGCTTAAAGTCACCCAAAGGGCAATGGTGAGGGCTATGCTCGGAGTTTCCTTGCGTGATCGAATTAGAAATGAAAACATCCTCAAGAGAACCAAGGTTACCACAGAGCCCGAAGACTTGCCGAACTTAAGTGGCAGTGGGCAGGAAACATTGCTCGCAGAACGGTTGGCCTTTGGGATCGAAAAGTTCTGGAGTAGCGACCGCGAACTGCTCTCAAAACGGTGAAGAAAAATATCGTGAGGAAACCGGCATGTCCTAGAAATAAAAGTTCGAATATGTGTGACATCCACCAACCCGCATTAGGTCTGCGTTGTGGATTACGGCCCTTTCCCTCTCACAGAGAGGAGACCTGTTTCCCAGCAGTGAGAACATTAAAAAAGTTGATGATGACCGCGAACCGAAAGACGTTGCGTTGAAAGGCCTCCCACCAGATGGAGCAACGACCTGGTCAAGGCTACGGGAGTGTGGCGGATGCGAGACGCACAGGACCGATCAGTTTGGCGACGCTTGTAGGAGGCCTATGTCCAGCAATGGACGTCTTATGGCTGAAATGATGATGATGAATCAGATCAGTACTTCGAGTACCTTTCACAAACTATAAACAAAAAAGTTAAGTTAGAACAAATATGAGTTTTAACGCCACTTACAATTGTAAAACGAGAATACTTTGTGGCCCTTCGACTTGCCGAGCATAAGCTCGAATCCTTCCATCCTGAATAGCGGTTCCATCACCAAGCCTTTTGTTACACGGTCTAGGTGCTGCAACAAAAGAAAACTCGCAAAGTTTCCTATTGCAAAAACGCAGAAAAACTTCTTCAGACAACTAGGATCACTGAAAGGAAAGTTTTTCTTTTTTATTTATTATTAGGCTTTTTAACACTGAGTACACTGTTACTTTATAAATTTGTATATTTCAAACTTAAGTCTAAGCTACCTCATCACTTAAAGAAAAGCACAACATGCACTAAATTATGCGGAGATAAATATAGAATTATTAATATTAATTAAAAACAATAAAAAATCTATTAAACAATACAATTCACGCCTTTTTTTCTATGGGGAAGGCACTATGCAAAATATACTTACTTATTGTAGGTACATAAAAGTTCCTTTAACAGTATAGAGAAAATAGATATCGTTGCTGTATTTTTATCTTTTCTAATATCTTATTGGTCATTCCAAAAATATATTTTTTAATACGAATTGCGGTAGGAATTGACTAGTAGAAATCATCACGCGAAAAAGCGTTCATGCTTCTATGCGATTTTCTTCTTTCGAATTTGGTCAACATATAAATCCAAGATGTTGACTGCGAAAACTTTCATATTTTCATCATGGGTTTAGTTTTCGAGGATGCAAAAGTCAATTGTGAGGTTAAAATAATCTATGACGGCAAAAAGGATAAAAAATGTTTTTGTTCAAATCATATGTGAGAAGGAACTTCGTTCCTGACGGTGGTCCCCTGACCATACACGTTTTTTTATGCTTCTATATTTTCCTACAGATTATTTTAGTACCATCACTATCTTAATTAAAAATTGCGTTGCACCATATTGCATAAAAGATCCCGGGCGACGCGAACGGTGGACGCAGTGGCATCGTAGAAATGTCGTTAGCGGCCTATACTTTAGATGTTAATTTAAACCAAAATAAGGTCTATTTTTAACTGTGCATCATGAGTTGTAATAAAATTGTTCGTGTACTTTAGCTAGTTTGGCGAATCAGTGGCGGGGTTTCGATGTGAGAGTTTGTTTGGGATTTTGTGTCAAGATGCGCGTTTAGTTCCTTCGAAGTAATGCTTCAATGTTTATTTCCGTTCACTGCCGGCAGGGAATTCCCCTCCCTTACCATACGCATAATAAAAGTATTCCCAAAACGTTTATTGCGTATGGGTGGGATGTCCACTATGTACCGGTGGCGCATCGCCGTACGTCTGTAGGCGTAGTCCGAAGATAAAACCATTATTTGGCAACGACACTACCAGCCGCACTACCAGTAGTGTCGTTGCCAATTAACGACACTACCAGGCCTATTTTGGATTAAATTGTACAGTCAACACAGCAAAGTTCTGAAATATAATTATTTATTTAATAAGTAAATCATGAAATAACAGTAACAGCAAACTTCAGAAATGTAACTCTTTATTTATTACCACATAAAACCAAAAATATTTGAAAAAATCAACTCAATCATGTGGAAATACAAAAATTAACGCAAGACTTATACTCACTTCTCCGTAACTGTAGTACTTAAAAATAAAACTTAATATTGAACCTCAGATAAAGTGATCGACTGTAACTGTACCTCCTTATCTTAATTTATCAAGTGCATGACCTAAGGTTATCTCATTGCTCATGAGTTGCATTTGCACATGTGAGATAAAATCATCGTTAGTGTTAACTCGTTTAGTTTTTTTAGTACTATTACTACTATTTTGAAGTTTTATTTTCGTGTTTTTCTGAAACTTTTGTAGTACATTGAGTAAGCGTAACAGTGTTACAGTATTCTTGTTTAAGGCCCTATTCAATTTGGAATTCCAGCCTTCGGAGATGTTATTTGTGCGATAGTGTTCTCCAAATACACATAACATGGCACTAAAATATGGCTTCATCCAAAAGCTCTCTATATAATTGACGAATTTTGACATTGCCATATTTTTGAAACATTCCGACTTAATGTACACCCATCCTTCTTTAATAAGTGTCTGTGGAATCAATGGCAGTGCAGCCGTAAGTGCGATTATTCTTTTTTCGGCCTTACATTTAGTGTGGCCCAAGAGTTTTGCTTTTTTCCAGACACTTTTTGACCAGTGATAAAAACAGCCTTTAACTAGAATGTCTGGGTAAACTTCCGTCAAAGCGTTTATTGGTGCTATTTCATAATCGCAATGAACTTTTGAGGGCGTGATGTCCGGTAGCTGTGACTTAATTAAGCTAAATAAAATAAAATAACTAGATGTCTTCTTATCCGTCATCAAAGCAAAAAATAAAGGTCTCACGTTGTTTGAATTGATAGAGCTACCAATATCGCCGTGGATTATGTAAAGCTGAACAAAAGGAAGCGGACAGCTGCTAAAAGTTCCATCAATAAAGATCTCTTTTATATTAACAATGTTTTTACGTGCATTCGCATCCATCCAGCAAAACACTATAATTCGATTATCATTATCATAGTAGTCAGCTAATATTGACTCACGAAATTTTAATGGCACTACAACGCTTTCTACATCTGTGAATGTAGTTCTAGGGACATCATTTGCTTTGTGCCGAGCACCATAAAGGACACGTGAAACACTAGGAAACGGAGGTATTTTAATTATAAAGGGATGAACGCCGCTATTTTGAACTTGTGATAACTTGTCATCGTATATTTCAGTAATTGGTATATCCGTATTCCGTGCTCTCTCCTTTAGATCAACAATTTCCTTTAAAATTAAGTTTTTCGAAATGTCTGGTTTGCAGGAGTGTTCTTTTCTTTATTGAATACTGTTGCCCTGAACATATTTTTTTTTTATTAATTAGGTAACGTGGCGTAGCTAACATACAAGCGAATAACCGCGTCGTTATTAACTTCTATAAAATGTAAAAGTAATATTTTGAATATGTAATATTTTGAGTACGAAGGTCGGCTTGCATGGTAGCTTCAACCCTGATAAGAAAACATTGCTGTACAAACCTTAATCGTAACTGTTCCTAAACATTTTGCATTTTTATAATTCGAGCACCTCCAAATAGATGCACCATTTTTATATTTCTTCAGGACATGATATTTGGTGTTTGCCCAAAAGCAACGCAGTTCCACCATTCGTCGGTAAAAATTGTAAAACTGATTCGCTATTATCAGCTTCCGACATCTTAAAGGTTGTATTCAAATTTGTTTAAAGCTAGACTTATGAACTGTTGCCACGAAAAACGAATGTAAGAAATAGTCTCACAATAATAATTTATCCATCAAATATCAATCTAAGATCAGAACAAATTATCGTCAGTGACATTTAATCTTTGTCACATTTTTAAACTTCATTAGTAAAAACGAGTTTCCGTAAAAGAGGTTGATCATCAAATAGTTCAACTCGTTGAACTAAGTGGAATAGAGGGTCCAAAAGTTCTTTGTTGACTGTACTATTCAATCTGAAATAGGCTTGGTAGTGTCGTTAATTGGCAACGACACTACTGGTAGTGCGGCTGGTAGTGTCGTTGCCAAATAATGGATAAAACGCACTAGGCGGAAGTCGGATAAAAACCAAACCGCAATGGACTACGGTGTGATGGGTGATCAATTCTTATTCTTTCACTGTACATAAAGAAGCGTGTTGTGGTGGTACAGTTTTCAGGCAGTCTGTGCTTTGGTATTCTGTCTACGCAAATTTTATAAAAACGCTCTACATAAGCTCCGAAATCACAGAAAATAAGGCATTTTCTCATTTATCTCTTGGACTCCTGTTTAGGTACTTTATGGACGGTTTGTTTCTGATAAGGCTGGTCATTGTTTCACTTAATTCTACTTACTTCAGGAGGCAGCTTAGGCTCCAGCATCCTGATGAGGCAACCTGCCACTGGTGCCAGAGCTACATAGTAGTGTACTCGGTCTGTGTCCGGTAGACCACGCGCCACCAGGCGAGCGAAGCTGGCGCCTCCACCACCGCGTATGCAGACCCGGGATACTACTGCCATTAGGATCTAGAATAGAAGTTCTGGTCTAAATTTTGAGTGAAGTACTATTTTGACGACTCGGTTGGCGCAGTATTGCGGCTGCTGCGCTGCGTATCGCAGGTTTAATTCCCGCACGGAACATATTTGTATGACCTATAGAATTACAGATAATTGTACCATGTCTCGTACAATTATCTGTAATTCTATGACTGATGAAAAAACTGACGTCACAAAATACTGATTCGCGCAAGCGGAATTTTCGGCGCGATTTGAACGTGTACAACAGTCCGACGATAACCGTCGGCAGTTGCCCGGACCAGACACAACACCCGTCTTGTCGGAGGATCCTCCCTTTTCAACGGAGATACGGGACTTGCCACCTTATTCCGCATACCTCAGAGGTTTTTTAAAGTTTCCTCTGAATTTACAAAAAATAACTATGCTTTCTCTGTATATTGCAAAGGTCGGATGTATCTACATATAAAGGAAATCCAAACTTTAAAACAAGATCAACAACTATTATAACATTTCAGAAGCTCTCGAACCTCACCTGACAAGTCCTGCCCAACAGCAGTTCGTTCTGGTTGTCACAAGCTTCTGGTTTGGAGAGTAGCTTAGGTGCCAGGTGTAACGTCATCTCCAGAGCTCTGGCCAGGCCATGGTACAGGTCGAAACACGTCGCGCACAGCTTGATTTGACGGGATTCCAGTTGAGCGTCTACGTTGACACGGTCCATCTAGAGAAGATGAATATAAATATTTACTTAGGTAGCTAAAATTAAGTTTTATACCATGGTGTGATGTGTGTTCCATAGAGTACTCATGTAAGAGGCAAGATACAGGAAACGTTAAAACTGAATCTCCTGTTCCGTTAGCACATGGGTAGTATTTTGAGTTGACTATGTTATAAGCTAAACTGAATTTTCCAGTACAAAAACATGTCTCTTAGACCAGAGGTCGGCAACCTTTTGAGTTGGAAGAGTCAAAAATGTAAATTTACAACATTTCAAAGTTTTTAAAGAGTCGCAATTTTTTTTCTTGCAACTTCCAACAATAAATAGTACTAGAATTAAATAAAGTTCATTGATAAAAAAATCTAATCTATTTATTCATCACTTATATAAGTAGTGTTTTTTCACAACAAATTAGATAATATATGGTATTATTAGATAACCTCTTATTATTTAAGTAAAAAATTAAAGCAATTAAATATTTACTTCCAAGAGATACTAACCTGTTCAATAAAAATATTAGCAAATTAAAACCTACATAGAAACATCCGACGACGGTGTCATTCGAGAGCTTCCGACGGACTGACGACAGTGACGTCGCGTGTCACGGGGGAGGGGTGCGGTGAAAAGCGAGTACAAGTGGCTGAGAGATATAAATGTGCCTAATCCTCGTTAATCGATTCAGAACGATTTTTAAATGTTTTTTTATTTTATAAAATAAATAATATTTTATTTATTGCGTTTGGAACTAAAGAGCTTCAGCTTCACATCCAAAGAGCCGCATGCGGCTCGCGACAGGTTGCTGACCCCTGTCTTAGATAAACTAGTTGAGCTTCCAATTGTATGTTTTTCCGAGAGAGAACCCAGCAGTAGATGATTTCGGTTGAAGATGATTTAATCTCCACATTGCTTGAGTCTCAGCTCAGGTCTCGAAAAAGTAAGGTATTGAAGTAAGCAGGTACAGTAAGTGATGTCATTATGTTCTTTTTAGATTTAATTTTGTCAGGAAACCTGATTTTATAAATTCTTAAGATATGGCGTTAATCATCCATACTAATATTATAAATTCGAAAGTAACTCAGACTGTCCGTTTCCTTTTCACTGAACGGAATTCAATGAAAATTGGCAAGAAGATAGATGGCATCCTGAGGAAGGATGTAGGTAGGCTTCGTTTTGGAAGAAAAAAATATTGTTATGTTGGTAGGGTAGGGCAGGTTAAGTACGGTAGGTAAGGTAGGATAGAATAGGTAGGGTAGGGTAGGGTAGGGTAGGGTAGGTAGGGTAGGGTAGGGTAGGTAGGGTAGGTAGGGTAGGTAGGGTAGGTAGGGTAGGTAGGGTAGGTAGGGTAGGGTAGGGTAGGGTAGGTAGGGTAGGGTAGGTAAGGTAGGGTAGGTAGGGTAGGTAGGGTAGGGTAGGGTAGGGTAGGGTAGGTAGGGTAGGTAGGGTAGGTAGGGTAGGGCGCGGTCCCAGTAGATAGGAGC
The DNA here is from genome assembly GCA_947562075.1 of Orthosia gracilis. Classification (NCBI taxonomy): domain Eukaryota; kingdom Metazoa; phylum Arthropoda; class Insecta; order Lepidoptera; family Noctuidae; genus Orthosia; species Orthosia gracilis. The sequence goes on from OX387265.1 coordinate 12,215,472, forward strand.
GAAGCCGCGGGGAGGAGAGCTAGTGAGTCTATAAAGCTTATAAACATATATTTTTTTACATCTCTGAACAATCATAGTCTCTTTCTCACGCACCTCGTTGGAAAAAGACAGCAACGCTCCTACTCTTTAGTCTATGAACAACAATTTTGGGGCTCTCACCTCTTGCATCATAGTGATGAATTCCGAGAAGGCCCAGTTGAGCTGACTCAGCAAGGAGTTCAGATAAGCAGCCGCGTTGGTCGGATTCGCTGCGAGGTACTCCTTTATTCGGCCCTGGATCACCTCCGAAGGACAAGGACCTATAGAAAATAAGAATTTCTGAACTTTTTATTGGTATTAGCAAAAACCTTGTAAAATCCAAACTTCTTTTACAACAAGTAATATGTAAAAATTAAAAAAAAACCCGTCTTTTTCATGCTACATAATTTATATAGTAGTAGACACCCTTCGATTGACAATCCATTGAACACGTAATTATGACACCATATCTTGCAGTAACACCCCGATTCAACTTTTGAACAGCTGAACCGATTTTATTCAAACATAGCTAAGAACTCTCGACAAAATCATTTTTCAAACAAACAAAAAAACAAAACAAAATCGATCCATCCGTTTAGGAGCTATGATGCCACAGAAAGACTTCCAGATACACAACAACACACGTCAAACTTATAACACGCCTCTATTTCCGTCGGGGGTTAAAAATCAGTAGAGCCGTTCAAAAGTTATGGGCGTTTTACTGTTTGAATCGGGGTGTTTTCCCAAGATATTGTGTCATAATTACGTTTTCAATAGATTGTCGATCGACTATTAGATAAATTAGGTTGCATGAAATGAAAATGTGTGTCTGAATGTGTGTGTGTGGGTTTTTAAAATCTTTAAATTTTACTTGTTATAGGATAAAGAAAATCAACTCACCAAAACACTGGCTCATTAGTCCTGCATCGACTTTGGCCCCAAGGTTGTTGACTGTCGGCTCCCTGTCACCATACCTGCGTGATGATACATGTTACTATCAATATTGGATACCTGATTTGATTGGTGGGTTCATACCGATATGGAAAGTCATGCAGAAGGCTAGATTGGTGCTTGTTAAAAAGCATTCTGTCTGTACCACTGTCTCTTATTATGTAATATGTACAGTTTAACTATTTTCTCTGCAATCATCGCATTTCCGAACACAAACGAATGCTAATTTCCATGTCCATCAATTATTAGTTTTATCGTGTATAATAATTTGAATTCAGAACTAAGTACTTTATTGTTGTTTTGCTTTGAGTGCCGTATGAAATATATAGAGTTGTAAATATTGTCGCTTTAGTAACTTTCCTCCCACTTTTAAATTAAATTACATCATGTTAAAAGAGTAATAACAACTCTATATACTTACTTCCAAGTTGATTGAAAGCATACGGTCCGCACCAAGTGCAAAGGGCAACTGATGGAAATCCGACGACTGACGAACCACGTAGTTTGCCGAGGGACATTAAAAAAATGATTGTACTATAAGTGTGTGAAAATACATAATAAAATATTGTCTTTCAAGACCGTGGGCCAATTTCTGAATAGAGAATTTATTAGTATGTATTCGCTACTTTAATGTCAAAGTTTGACAGGTTCTCAGGATAATGACAAATATTCAATCTCAAATTCTTTATTCAAAAAACGGGGTAGTACGAGAAACTTAAGGGCCTTCCACCGCTTTAGTGCCGTAAAACGGTTACTTTCTAAATCCTTAGTAACGGCTAGTTTAAAAGGTTTGAAAAATACATATCTTTATTATAGATTTATGTAAATTATTTGTGAGACATAGTTTTTCTTATATGTAATAGATTAGCTTAAAAAAAAATAACAAGACGGTATTTTGCCGCTACTTTTGGATACTCCTCCGACTTGGATGTTTAAAAATATTTTCGCACAGAAAATTGAAGGCTAGAAGTTCTTCATAAATTAAATAACATATTATATCAAAAATATTTTGCAAACAAAACAGTCCAAAAGGAGGTTCAATATTGATATTCTGTCTCCGAGCGGGCGCTCGCGGTCAGTACTGCGTTAACATCGAGGAATATATACGCTTTAATGTTAGGCCCACAATTCGTTTTGGTTTCTTAAAAAATCCTTATCATGTCACTAAACTTATAAAACGATTACGACGCGTTGTGGAAAACTCAGAAATATGTAACAATATAGCGCAATTCATGTTTTAGTTCTTATCATTAATATTGAGACTTTCATGATTTCAAGCACAGCGCGTAAAAGTAATGTAGAAATACCATTCCGTGAAACGAATCGTTTAAAATGCCAGTACATTCCACCACTGGATACATAGAATCTTTTAAACAATTTTGAAGTATAACTTTTCAACTATAACCGCTACTGCTATTATGGTCCATATTGCCAACTGAATATAGACTATTCTTGGGAACACTAGATCGAATCAAGCTTTCTGCAATGTATCTATGCCATGCAGTCAGTTCAATAGGTTCCATTTGAATATTGCGGCGATAAATCTCAATGATTTAGGGGCTATATATTTGAATACGGATTGCTCATGAGTTATACCTGCTTGTATTGTCCGTGGCATAAGTTCTGCACAGATGGGGATAGCATATTCGATGTAATACTGTAGTGGGGTGTGATTGTTACAGAATTGGACTTTTGCTCCTCGGAAAGAGAACTAAAAGATTGTAGAAAAACCGTGTCTTTAGGCTTGACTCATGCGTGCTGATTGTGATAAAAAGTTGTCCAACGTGAGCTGACTCTATACCTATTTTTAAATACGGTTTTTTTGTCATGTACCACGTGATGAAAAGAAAGCTTGGGCCTTATCCATAAACATGGCGCAGGTCGGTATTCGCTTGGACATTGGACGTTATAATTTCCAAAAATTCATATATGGCAAGATTGATACTTTTATTCTGATTAAATCCTTTTTGTTCTTTAGCTAGAATGTTATGGGTTTCAAAATATTTAAATAATTCATTAAAAATATGTTTTTCATTATTTTTGGAGAATATTGATATTAGGGCAATAGGTCTATAATTGTTCATGTTTTCTTTACTCTCTTTTTTATGTATCGATGAACGCTTAGTTTTTAGCAGGCAACTAAAAAAATTCGTTAAATTTTTTTCACTGATAATGTCGATTGAGATAAGAAATCGAATCGGTAACGTATTATTTCATCACTAAAATATTAGTTTTTAAACTGTTAAATGTAAAATTACAGGCTGGACGGAGAGTAGTTTCAAAATTTTACAATATTAGTTTACTAATAACTTATTTAAAAAAAAAAGAACGTTGCCCCACACTAGGAATTTCTTCCTGTATCGTGGGTGTGTGTATACCCAGAGCCGGAACAACTATCTGTAGGTCATACAAATATTTTTTCCATGCGGGAATCGAACCCGACACGCAGCGCAGCAGTCAATCGCTAAACCACTGCGCCAACCGTGCGCCCAAAACGTTTAACGTACTAATATGGTTGCAGAGCTCACCGAAAACTTTTAAAATACATACACGATAGCTCTGGTAAATGAAATTAGTATCACAGACGAAATCAAACGACAAAAAGGCAGATGTCATAACGGAAACACGAACTAAGTACTGTTAATAAAATGATTTGTTTTTATTTGAGTAATATTAAAAATCAAAACATAAAGGTAGATCACAACGTAGACTGTTAGTTCATTCAAATAAAATAAAAAGTTTTATTAATTACTAACCAAATATTGTGCACAATTACTGTATTTTTACAAACCAATTAATTGATGAACGAATTTCACGGGTAATTGTTTCTTTGTTATTTGTTTAAACGTATAAATAGGCTGGTTCTAGTCGAAAGAACTCAGTATTAAATTGTATTTTGAACTGTGCACATCTTATAAAATTAAGTTGTGAGACTTACCGTTGGTGTGAGTAATAAAAAGTGTTTACAAGATGTCTGATCGTTATCATTTAAGAACCCTGAGCAGGGGCGTAGCTACCGCCGTATCTGCCGTATCAATTATACAGGGCCCCCGGGCCACGGGGGCCCCCGACGTGCGTAAGCAAAAATTAATAAAAACTTCCCAATTTTTTTTTTCGCCTATCAGACCTTTCACTGTTGTCCATAGAGGCAGAAACTTTAAAAAAACTATAGTCATCATCAGCTATACCTATATGATTTAATATAGGTATTAGTTTGGCGAAAAAAAGGCAAATTTTGGAAAAAGTGACAGATAGATAATTACGAGGAATTTTTTTTTTTTTAATTTTATTCAATATTTTTTTCTTTTGTGAGAAATCTTTACCGTTCATAAGGGCCCCCATCCAAATTTTTATACAGGGCCCCGCCAAGGCATGCTACGCCACTGACCCTGAGTACACCCGCTCCTACATACATTTAGTAGTAACTGCAAATAGAGCCTCAAAAATATAGCAGTCATTTTAAGAAACCCTTACCTATTGCATGTCTCATGTGTTTTGTCTTTCTAATCTCACCTGCCAACTAAATGCGGTCTGGGCCGGAAGCTGAAGCCTGAGCCGTGCTAGAACCGGACCAGCACCCAGTTGGACTGCGCCCTCGCGCGGTTCTGATATGGACGCATCAGCTCCTCTACTACTTAGAGTAAGTGTGTTTGTATATTACCTGGCAGCTAAATGCGGCCACTGCCTGTGCCGGAAGCCGAAGCCGGAGCCGTGCCAGAACCGGACTAAGACCCAGTTGGACTGCGCCCACGCGCGGTTCTGATACGGGCGGATCAATTCCTCTACCATGCACATCTGTCTGGAGCAAAAGAAAGGCCCTAGATATAGACGAATATATAGCGATATTGATCTTCTGCAAAAACCAGGCCAGATTTTAGAAGTTAGGTAGTTATATGATTTAATAGACTATTCTGTAGGGTCAGATAATTATGTAATTATTTTCACCAACGAAGAATATTTTTCTTTAAAAAAAAAAACCTTTTTACCTTGCCATGCATTATCTTTCAAACCAAACGTCGGTTGAGAATAACTGTTTAAAATTCAGTTGCATGATTCGACCCGAACATACATACATTCATACATTGCAATTTAATAAAAAGCTTTTATAAACGAATTCGTATGGGACAAAACAAAAAACCGGCCAAGAGCGAGTCGGACTCGCGCACGAAGGGTGCCGTACCCAGGTTGGCGTCAACTATGTGTGTATGACCCTTTGATTTTCAACTTTTAATTTTTTGGAATTTACCGTTATTTTTGCTGTAAGACTTTACTTTTTGGCCAATTTCGTGATTCTAGATGTTGATCTAGAATCATGAAATTGGGCTAAAAGTTGCCGTTGGGGAACTACCATATAGGTTTTCGACCCAAAAGTTAAGGTAAATTTTGGTAACTACAAGTTTTCGCGAAAATCTAAATTTGCCCATTTCTTTCTATCGTGTTGATTCAGGACTTTGATTTTTATACACCTAATCGGGACTATAGACCTCAGTATCTAGTATAAATTTCAACTTGCTAGGTCCACCCGTTCCCGAGAAAATCGGTGGTGACACGCGGACAGACAGACGGACAGACGGACAAGAGAGTGATTTTATAAGGGTTCCTTTTTTACCTTCTGAGGTACGGAACCCTAAAAAGTAATTTTTGTCTATTCAAAAATGACATCAGTGTGGATCTTGCTCATAGCCTTTTCTTAATTTCACAATATATTCGTAATGATTGCCCTCATAGAGAGTATCAACTTTGGAAGGTGGCTGTTATCTATATAAGTGTGTGTAGTGGTTAATTCTGAGTTTTAAATCTGAAATCAGAAAAAAATCCAAAACCTCTTGATCACGACACCAATTTGGTTTGATGATTCTGATTCTAAGTATCCTTACTAATATTATAAATGTGAATATAAGTTTGTTTGTTACGCTTTCACGCAAAAACTACTGAACCGATCATGAAACTTTGTACATATATATTTTTGGAGGTATTAGAAGTAACATAGGATACTTTTTTTTTATTTTTTTATTGCTTCACTGCGAGCGAAGCCGCGGGTAAAAGCTAGTAATCTATATGTCTAAAGGTGCAGCTAAGTTAACTAAAGTATATATATATATATACTCACTGTTTTATAGGAACTCTCTCAATAGCCCTCATAGTGGTTGGCTGGGTCGCGAACGACGCTAGCGTCTGGACCAGAGACTCCCTCGTGCTCGCCAGCACTATGCGCTGGTCTGCGAACTCCGCGCACAGGAACGCAGCACAGGACACTACTAGTTCATCCCATTCTAATGAAGATAAAAATATTAAAGATAAAAATGAAAGAAATAGTACTTTTCTTAAAAATAAATAATGTAAAATATGCCAGATTCAAACCACGGTGTTTCGATTTGAAAGTGCGTATACACACAAAGGTAGAGATCGTGGGTCTACCCACTGTCTTTGGAATTACAGGCACATGAGAAGTATCATGCTATGAGTATCTCGGGGGAATCTCCCTCTTGGCACAAAATTTTAAGGGATAATATTGTTTGGCGTAACAATTTCGCATAACTTTTATTAACATAATAAAGTTGTGGCATAATAATACTTTGACTTTTTACTAGGCCAACTGTCATATGGTCTTTTTTGTTTGGCATGATTTGGATTTGCATACATTTTTATGGCATATAAATGTTAGAATACGACAAAAAAAAATGGTGTTATGTGCTTACTTTATTATAATTTGGGAATTACTCTATTGAATAAGATTAAAGTCTTAGCCACGAATATATTTGTTTTTATAACATTATGCTTCCTAAAATTATTCTTCATTATTATGTCAGCAGTAAACATTATGACAAAAAATTTATGCGTAATGATCATTATGCTGAATTTCGTTGTCAATGTAAGTTATGACTATATTTTATTCGTATCTTTAGTAAACCGTATCTCGGTTTGCTGCCCGGGTCAAACAATGATTTCGTCGTAGGTTGTTACTGGTGAAAATAATATAATACATATCGAAGGACAAGTACAATATAATAAAGCTTTAGGTACTATATCAAACAACGGTCACCGTTGATCAAGTCCGATTCGCACTTCGAAATCGGATTTACTAAGCTTACTAGACCTTGGGGCAAAGTGTCATTAGACTTTTTTAATCATTTAATCTCAGCGGTAGGTTGAATTTTGGCCCGTTAATGGCAATAGGTTGCAGCTTGTTGCATATGTCTTAAACATAATTGGATGACTATTTCTTTTTCTTCGCTGCAGAACTATATGGAGAACATGCATAATGTTTAGTTGAATAGTATGAATATTTAAGTTTCTCTCACCTGGTATCTGATGCACGGGTATGGTGGGGTGCATGTACAGCCTCAGCGTGTTGCACAGCTCCAACATGGCGTCCACGTGGTACTCCGGCACGAAAGCGAACAGTGACTCTGCAAATTCTGTGCCACCTGTACGATCTAAGCCATAACGCCGATGTATTTAAAGAGCCCTGTCGTTTTTGGCTCGTAATAGTAGTTAATGAAACTGTTGCATAATAAGGGTATTAAAACATGAGTGTATGTTTTAATACCTAGTTATGTGCAATTTCATACATTGGGATTGAACCTACTAAATGAAAGAAATAAGTCAAAGGAGTAAGAAAAATTCAATACAGCAAATCGTATGAATGGCGCCAAAACCCAGCACATAAATCTTTAATCGCGCATGCGCTAAAGTGGGCGTTGCCACAGACAAGTAAAAATTGGAATCAAAACTTTTTATAATAGGTACTATAAAAATGGCGCACCCCGCATAAGCTTTCCATTACAAAAATGATTGATGGAAACTTTTTGATGATATTATTCACTTCTTGGATTTGCCTTGTATCGCAATAGAAAAAAAAATGTTTTATAGAATTATTTTGTTAGAGAAAAAGTGTTTTATTAAGATTCTATTTAAATTTAGGTATTATGTTTATAAAGTTTGTCAATATATACGTTCGTTTTGAAATTTATAATTCGAATATTACGATATGAGAGTAGATGCAATACAATCTTTGATATTATTTGATGGTTTCCCCTTATTTATTATGCCTAAATTCAAACAATGAGAGGTTTTAGAATCTATTACATACCACATGACACACTTAAAAAAAATACGACTCCTTGATTGTTAGTCACTTTGTAAATCACATTTAACGAGAAGCAAATGAAGTGAGTAAAGAAAAGAAAAGAACAGTGAAAAAAGTACAATCACAATTACTATTACTATTTATCCGACTGCCAATATCCAATCACTCTATGTAAATACTGAATTCAGCAGCATTCGGTTAAACCAGAAGCAGCCCTTGAATATAGGGCCAAAAGGATAATACATTATTGAAGGGAGTGAATTTACCAATCAAAGATAACAAGGCTGTAAAACGGAATCTTAAAACTATAGAAAGTGGCATGCTGTTTTTCATAAACAAAATGCATTAGTAGTTATATTGATGCATTAGTGGCAACTTGATGTGGGTACTTACGATTAGATGTTCCCACTTGTGAATTGGAACCCGTCCGAGGCGTCGTTGCTCTTGAAGTTGGACTCATAGGACTGAAAAAATTAAACATACATTAACTTTGGTTTTGGGACATGGTACTCACGGTATATCGTCGTAGATACGTCAATGAATTGAGGGCAGTGGCCATGAAATAAATTATACAAATGCCTGCCTGGGTTCAATCCCACGACGTACTAGTAAGTTGGGGCGTAATGGTATCGCCATTGGGCCACCACTGCTCTAGTGACATAAGTGAAGCATAATGAAATGTAAAAAATACTAAGGCGGTAAACATCGATTTTAAGGTTGCACTAGTCGGTGGCACGAACTATTTTGTGACCGGGGTTAAAGTGCATGCAATCTCATCTGACACCACGTACGACAGGGATAGACGCTGTGATATGCAGTAAGAAGCTAGTGCGCGTACGAATACAAACCTGTGGTATAAAAATAATAAATTGATGATGATTTAGAACGAATAGGAGCGCTCGAAATTTTATAAACAGACCTTTTGTAGTATGAGTATCACGAAAAAACTACTGAATGTATTTGTTTAAAATAAAATTATTTGCATTTAATAACTGGTAATCTATTCCTATATGGTGACTGTTTTGCAATTTTCCTTCTTTTTATGGTATTTATTTCCGCCCAAAGATGCGTTAAAATTAGTGTTGAAATATGGAACTTTCGACGCTCTTAACTTTCAAATACACGTTTTATTACTTTTTTGGTTCCATACAGGGCTAGATTATGATGAGACAAATTAATATAATTTTTATTTTAAGCGTGCACCGTCAAACAGTTAAGTAATCGCCAAACTACGTTTTTATGGAAGAATGACTGACTAGGGCAACCTTAAAACAAAAAGTCTAAGGAGCACAAACCTCTGATCGGAACTAGACGTATATTCCAACTGTAGCGAGGCATAGCTGTTCCCTCCCAGTATGGAGCTCTTGCCGGGAAGGATCTCTTTGCTGGCCACCTGTGCGTACTAAACAACACATAATATAACATCACCCCTATGTTCTCCGAAGGGTAGACACAGGTGGGTTCACCAACAAAAACATTCTATTAATTTTCTTTCACATTTACATAGCTTATTTACATACTTGCGTCGATATAAGAAGCTTACAGGTATACTTTGATATAGGTACAAGGTATTTTTTTGAGACGATATTTTCTTCTACAAAAGGAATCTCAAGGGTTTTTTTCAGAGCTCATTATTGTAGCTAAAACTAAATCGTTAAGATTTTTAGAAGAGCATTAAACAACTACATGATTAGTTTTGCAAAAAGCCATGGTATTCCAACTTAACCTTCCGTGCACCACGTGAATAACAATTACGTCCTGCACAACGTGGAGTTTTCTGGACCCTGATTATTACCAAGGAATAGAATGTGTAGTTTTTAATTATTTGTTTGTTTTTATTTTGTGTTGATACTGTTTTTGATTTATTTTTGTTTTAAAATAAATTAAATTAGTAAAAAAGAATAAACAATTAAATACTCTTAGATAAAAATAACAAAAAACATGTGTTTTTCACAAACTAAAAATTATAGTCTTCTTTGGCATAGTCTTTATAAAGCAAAAAACCGGCATGTGCGAGTCGGACTCGCGCACGAAGGTTTCGTACCATTATCGCTAAAAAACGGCAAAAAAAGCACGTTTGTTGTATGGGAGCCCCACTTAAATATTTATTTTATTCCGTTTTTAGTATTTATTGTTATAGCAGCAACAGAAATACATCATCTGTGAAAATTTTAACTGTCTGGCTATCACGGTTCATGAGATACAGCCTGGTGACAGACATACAGACAGATAGACAGACAGACGGACCGCGGAGTCTTAGTAATGTGGTCCCGTTTTTACCCTTTGGGTACGGAACCCTAAAAAGTAACGATTTTTTATACCCTTTATTTAAATGTTAACAAAATAAAAAAAATAAAAACTGAGATATACTAATTCATACAAATTTACTGGTGACGTTTTAGACGACGTCCCACAAACCCCAAGTGCATTGGGGTTTGTGAGACCCTGAAGGACTTTGGATAAGTCTGTACGCTGAACCCGCGACGGGTCCACTAAATCGCTGTCACTAGGCGGTATAACAACGCCGCAACTCATCAGAGCAAACCCGCGAATATTTAAAGAGTTAGAGGGATTTTCGTTTTGCTGAGGCTTATTAGACCCCACATGGTGCACGGAGGGTTAAAAAAATAACCTGTATAAAGGTGCGTTTTCACTGAAAATGTGCGACGATTTGGTGTTGACACATGACAAGTGACTCGAGATAGGTTGCATAAAGTCTTTGCACGTGTCCCTCGCACACATTTCACACTTGTTTTATAGGCTATTCCAGGCTAGGAAACTGAAGTAATCCTATTGCTGGTTATCGCACACATTTTCGCTAGACATCCTCGCATATCCCTGGCAGAAACGCACCCTAACTGAAAAACAGCTGTGACAGAGAGACCAAAATACAGACGAAGTCACCAGAAGCGTTTCTTATTAAACGTGGCACCTCCAGAAACATATTAATAAAAAAATTAAATCGTCTTCCAAATCAAAACAAAACACCACAAAGCGAAAAATAACTTTCTTTTCGGGTAGTCTGTTTTTGTTTTTTTTTTCCTTTTTTGACGCCGACTTTCAAAAAGAAAGTAATTTTTCGCTTTGTAGTGTTTTGTTTCGGAAGTCGGTTTAATTTTTTTGTTAAAAAGTTTTTATTTCTCTTTTTAGTTTTGGTACCTTATTTATTACCATGAAAATCATAACAATAACTCAAAAACTACTCGTCAGAACTTGATCAAGCACCTACTACCAAATTTAAATAAACATTTATTTAACACATAAAAAAATACGGTCGAATTGAGACACCCCTACTTTTTGAAGTCGGTAAAAAAGAACTTACTTGTATGGTTGTTGCATAATCACAGTCAGAGGACAATCTCAAGGAGTGTAATGCCCCTGCGAAGTGCTTGGCTAGCTCTGCCTGCCTTTGTTTGGTCCAGATAGCTCCAATCACCCACGCCATTTGTAATGAGCCTGCTTCTAATTTCTCCTGGAAAATACAGATACTATACAATATATTCTATGTTGACATATGCGATATATGAATGTCTTGGAAAACTCGTTTTGTGAACCAGTTTTTCAAAACCTGGGTATGATTTAAACTGATAATATTACGAGGAAAAAATAAAAAAGGAAGGTAGTTGTAAAAAGTAATCTTTGTAAGTTGTTTTGATTACAAAAATTCTTCACTGATAGTGCTCAAATTTCATAATCAAAAAATTACTGAGGTGTTTCATAGCAATCTGTCTGATTTTTTTTTAATGTAGTTGAAGGATAGAATTTAGATACTAATTACGCAATGTCTAAGTGTGAGCATTCTATGTGTTAAACCATTTTGAAGCGACTCCGAAACGTTCTTTTTGTTTTTGGAGTTATAACGTTTTTGGTGACAATTAAAATGTCTGAAAACAATATTTTGGTAATCTCGGCAAGCACACAAAAGATTTAAAAAAATGGACCAAAAAAAATTAAAAAAATTGAGACACGTTGGTTAATTTATTTTACATTTTTTAAAATGTGCTATGGCAACTTGTGACACGCAAAATGTCTGTGAACTAACTTTTTCTTCACAAAACTACGAAACCTATGTACATTTTTTATATCAGATGTAAAACCGCCTGTATTTTTTGATATAGCAGAAATCACCCCGCCATAACACTGTGATGTTTTTGGCGGGTACTACTCACCTAGCTGGGTTGGCGCCGAGCCAAATTACATGTGACAAGAGCAGAAAGATGATAAATTTATAATAAGTGACGATACTAACCTCATACACTAATTTAGACCTTTCCAATTCCTTCAGAATGCTATCCATAAGTTGCAGTTTAATCTTATCTTGCTCCGATTGCCCGCTATCGGTACCTGACCAAAGTTTACACATTAAGATTACATAACGTACCAAATTAAGATTATATTTACTAAGTAACTTTCCGCTTTCTTCACTTTAAGACGTTTGATGTTCCTTGAAGTTGAAAAATGGTAGGTGGCGGGGCAATTGACCTGACCCGTCACAGGGAGACCAGACCATCATCTAAATGTTTTGAATAAATCTGGGAATAATTTGCTAAAAATAACCTGCTTTATTAAATCACTGTTTGTAATTGGTGTAAAACTCGAGATGAAGATAAGATTTATACAATACATAAATCATCTTTGTTTACATATAAGAATTTACTAAGAAATGCAATTGCAGATTTCCCCCGAGGAAAAACATGTGATCCAGCCAGGGATTTTTCGGGTTCCATGGATTGACTGCAACCTTAATATAAACTTATTTAAATACTATAGCTTTAAGTCTCCGTTCTGGACATATTCCCTCAAATTAATTTCATTATTTACTGAAAAAAGTTCTGTCTCTGATTTGTGATGACTGTGGAGTAGTTGATGATGTTTTTTATATCCTGATGGAGTTGTTCCGGAATGAAAATACGAAAGTCTTTGGGTGCCGTAAAATTTACGATATTGGCATTTGTGATACAATCCTCGCTTCTCCAGTCTCCGATAAAGCCAAGAAATTGTGGTAGTTTTAAGGAAGTTTGTAACTTTTTTGTTTTCCTGTTTGGGGCTATGTGGTTGCTAAGCGACACAGCGCTTACCAAGGACCAAGGGCGCCAGACGACCTTTTTATCCCATTTAATGGGTTGGAGTCCCACATAACTGCATTATCTCCCCGTGGTAGCGTAGTATGCATGAGCACTACAACTAAAAAAAAGGCGTGTGTTCCATGTTTTTTTCGATCCTGAACGATTTCTAACCACTGTGATACTTGGGTTAACATATAATCAGGCGAAATTTTCACGGAGGATTTCGACCGTTATGGTCAAGATCTATTTATGGTCAATGGTATTGCTATCCTAATGAAAAAAAATACTTGCAATTTTTCCGACAAGATAATAGAAGCCCCATGGTCAGCAGTAACGATCACACGCGCAAAATGACAATTTGCAGTTGTGGCAGGCCTTCTTCACTCAACCGTACGTACAGCGATTAATTCCTACACTTTTGCGTGGTCCCGGCACTGCGGGGTCTTAGTTCGGTAGTCTTGTAAGAAACGAGCCGTCACGGATCAACCCAACCCTCACGGATATTGAGCTCAAAATTGTGTACTTGATCTCGGAGAGTGAAATATCTGTTACATCTGTAATCTGTGGTTGTGCTCACAACTTTCTTTTTCTGGTACTCTGGCGGTTGACCACTATCACACCTGATGTTAAGCGATGATGAGGTCGACGATGGGGTGAAGTTGCTTATCAGCCTAATTTAAAAAAAAATAGCTGATATAACCAACCTCCTGCAGCTTGTAACTCTGTGGTGACGGTGTATATTCTGTATTCAATGTCGTGGAGACAGTCTGCCATATCCAGCTGATTGTCCCTCAGCTCACATAACTGAAAATAAAATAGCTTTGGGAGAAATGTATCAATGCATAAGTATGACTCTGTATGATTTATACTGCTTTTTGTGCAGTGGAGACATGAAAATGTTTACCTTCACAAGTCACGCTACATTGCAAGAAAAAACATGCAACTATCAAATGGAATAAAGGTAAAGCAGCAGACAAGCCGTTCTTTAAAAAAAAATGCCGCTAGGGCGACATCGCAACTGAGGCGGGCCGCGATGTCTTATGGGGTCTATACCCATACGATATCGTGGCTGAGGTTTGGAGGCCGCGGCGGGAGAGGAGTCTGGCATTGCGGTGCGCCGCTCTCACTACCTTCCGTGGTCTGGACGGGGTCGCGCCGTCTGATGGCAGACGCAGTGGGGCCGCAGGGGAGGAGGAGTGTCAGTATAGCGTTGGCCTCTCTCCCTATCCTCAAAGGCCGAATGGTAGATAGCGGGGCCATTGACCTTGACCCGCCACAGGGGGACCAAGGGTGCCATAAACGGGGTCGTCTGGCGCTCATGTGCTGGCTTGGTCCCTGGTGCGCTGGTGATAGGGGGTACTCCCCAGAGGAGGATCCGGTGACGGACAGCAGCGGTGGGTTCACGGTGAATGCTAATGCGTGCCCGTGTTGCCGCCATAAGCGGCACAGGAGGGCACCGTGGAGTTTTAGTGGGTCGGAGACCCACATAACTGCACTATCTCCCTGTGGTAGTGAAATATGCATGAGCATTTTTCCAAGCAAAAAAATTAATAAGAAATAAGGAAGGTAGGTAACCAGTTGACGGGAGCGAAGACGCGGGGGAAAGCTAGTTAAAAAATAAAAACGAATCACCACGCTATCGGTTCGCTCTCAATTTGACGAGGCCTTTAGGATTAGCTTCAAAAAGGTATTTCAGAGTGTAAAGTTTTTTTATATTTAGGTATCTTAGATTTACCTTTTCAGCATGTTTGATGGCAGCTCCATGGTACAAGGCTAGGAGTCCATCTACAAGTCGAAGATAAGCAGACCTGATGTCAATGGACCCCGCTCCTGGCATCATGGACCTGGTGTTTTTGAGAGCCAGCGCCGTTTCGCCTGTAGTTCTGGAGAACACAAGAGGTATTAGAAAAGATAAATGCGCAGGTTCCCTCCGTGAGGTAGTCAGTTACAGTTGCTGGCCTTTCTTGAGGAACTGGGTTTTGTTTTTATTTAACGATAGGCTCGCTTTTGAACACTATCTCGCCTGATGATAAGCGATGATATGGTCGACGGTGAAGTACGCTTGCCTAGAAGTAACCTTTTCAGTCATGACTTAAAGACCGTTGGTTTTATGAAACATTTATCCCACCCGTACGAAAAATACACGCATTGACGAGGAGTTGCGGGCTCCAGCCTGTCATACGTGACATCACGCCTGTATTTTTCGAAGGGCTAGGCAGAGGTACCGACAAAAGTAGCTACACCCACATTGTGTCATTTATGTTTATATATCATGTATTAGAAGGCGAGCCTATTGCAATCAACCGGGTAAAAATTGAGACTCCGGCTTGGTACTGAGAAATGACAGATAGAAAAGAAAACTCAATAACAATTTGCCTAATCCGGGAATCGAACATAGGACCTCATGCTACTACTGGAACAAGAAGGAAAAAAGTTGGAAAAGACAACCGTATAAAGATTAAGAGAAAAAATATTTGTTAGCGGTAGGGTTTTTTAATATAATAATATCAATGGCAGTAGTGCTACGCCGTAGCATGCGTAGCATTTCGGATACGTTGTAGCCGCTTTGCGTAGCTGTTTCTGAAGAACTGTTTAATTATTTTTGTTAGTAGTACATAGTACAAAGTTTTGTGTCACAATTTTGCTGTACAAATAATTTGGTGTACAAGATTGACTGTTTTGATTGATTGTCCGACAGTGGACGTTTTCAGGCTGAAATTTCGATGTACAATCAAGTATAATCTAATTGTTGTTTTTTTTTTTGTATTGGATCTTAATATCGTACCTATGGTTTTACAAATAAATAATTAGATATTTTTTATTTGCGGAAGGCTCGCGGTATAACAACGTACTCCAAATAACTACCCACCCACCCATGCTTACATCCTAATTCTCATACGACATTCAACTTTAAGATTTAAATATAAGTCTGCCTCGCTACGAAACGATTCCAAGTGACAGACATATGACTTTATGCGATTTAAAATTAAATTGTGTTTGAGAATTAAGCTGTTTCTGGGGTTAGTATGAGATTTTAACAAGCCTACTCTGCATACATTCAACTTCGCCGAAGCGAAGAAGTCCTGAATATGTTTAAAAATAGTTTTATTATTTCGCGAAGCTTAACAGATTTGGTGGGGTATCTAACAGCAATAACAAGTTTATTTTTATGATAGGTGACTACCACAAAGCAGATGTGAGTGGAAATGCTGCCCTAAGAGGACATACAAATATATAAAGACCTTATTGGTGAATTTCTTCAGAAAGGTACGGTGCGTAGAATCTGTGGTTAAGTCCGGTTGTATGAAGTTAAACTAAGCAAAGAGGGTCATGTAAGGATCGTCGCAAGTGGCGTTCCGTAATTTCTACCAACTCCCATGGAAAAAAGGCGTGATGTAATATGTACCTATGTAAAAATTAAATCGACTTCTAAAACAAAACAGTGCAAAGCGAAAAATAACTTTCTTTTGAAGTGTCTTGGGTAGCTATATTTTTTTAGACAGCGACTTCTGAAAAGAAAGTTTTTTTTCGCTTTGTATTGTTTTTTTTTTGTTTTGGAAGTCGGTTTATTTTTTTTGTTATAAAGTTATAATTTTTCTCTTTTTGGTTTTGGTAACTTATGTTACCATACAAATCTTTTATAGCCAGAGGGCTTCTCCTAGCAATTTTAACAAGCCTAAACAAGACGGGGATACATTGTTTTTTTACGGAGTTCTGGTGCCTACCTTACGGCGTTATCACCAAATCAGTTCGTTTTTTTTCGGTACGACCATTTTCATTCAAACCATTTATTTAAATTTACTTCATCGCAGTCATTTAACTATTCGAGATATCCTATACCCAAAACATACTTATCATTGAGAAGTTCCAGTGGCCATCTATAGTCTACTTCATCAGTTCTACTTCACCAAATGATACTTTCTGAATGCAATTGCTTGAAATGTAGATGAAAATACCAAAATTGCTTATAAAATTTAAAGCGTTTTCCTGATTTCTTTGGAATCTCCTCATCATATCCAGGTATAGACATAGACTTAAAAAAAAAGAGTTTTTAAAATCGGTTCATAATTGACGGAGTAATCGCATAACAAACATACAAAAAAAAACATAGCCGAATTGAGAACCGCTTCCTTTTTGAGGTCGGTTGAACAAAAGAAAATCCCGAGATATAAAGTATCCTATGTCCTAATTCAGGACATGTTATAACCAAGTGTCAAGTTTTATACAAATCCGTTCAGCCGTTAAGACGTGAATAGGTAACAAACCGACTGACATATATACATAAACAGTTACTTTAACATTTAAAATATTTGAATAGATTACCTGTTAGGCACCGGCGGCATGGCTGGATGCAAGAACCTGGCCATCGAAGAGATGACCTGCGGCAGCGTCGCCAGACCCGGGGAGCCAGCTGCCATGTCGCTCACACCTGGCAAGTTCCAGTGGTAGTCACTGACTGTGGCTTGGAAGAGTATTGGCTAATCAGAATACATCGGCTCTTAGACCATTGCTATAAAGTCAGAGCGTCAAAGCGCATTGAGACAGAAGCGATGTGACGCTGATGGGTCGGTTTAAAATGTGCATAGCATATTGACCTCTATCATCGTAACGTAATGCAGATATTACAATCAAGATAAACAAAAGGCACGCGCATTCCATCGAATCTGCGCGAATTTGACGCGTGCAGCGTACATCGTACAGAATTTGACGCGTCCCTTCGACTCTACTTTATGTAGGGGAGACAGGTGTCAATATTCTATATACATTTTAGATTGGCGTGACGCTTCGTTTCGACTGTGAGTGTGCTTTGATCCGAAATGCTACTGAAATATCTTAGTCAATGTTCCCACTACTGGGACAGCGGCCTCCTCTCTGTGAGTGCAGATTAGTGGATGTCCCATGCCTTCGATTTTTGGTTCTAGTACATGCCGGTTTCCTCACGATGTTTTCCTTCACCGTTTTTACAGCATTGGTGATAAAATAATTTATACAAAGTAAAGCACCTGCCTGGGTTCGAACCCACGATCTGTGACACGTAAAACGGGGCCGTTATCACTGGGCCACCACTTCTCTATCTCTATATTATAGCACTTCAAGTGCTTTTTGCATTAATTAAACTAAATATTTTTTGGGTGTATGGAGATATGCGAAACAATGGCAAGTCCAGCAAACTCCATTGAAAGGGGAGGATCCTCCAACGAGACCGGTGTTTTATGTCAAGTTGGCAACAGTCCAGATGGTTGTTTGTTGTACATGTACAAATAGTGCAGAGAATTTTGACAGCACGATGTTGAATTAGTGTAACTTCAGATCTTTTTGGTAGTTCGTATTTGGCGGTATCGGTGGACCGTTACTATTTGAGTGGATCCGACTGTACATGGAGCCTGGAAGCGTTACTGGGATTATAGGATATGTGTCCACTCTTGACCTACTAAAAGTTCTTCTCCTTGGAACATACGCTAGCGGCCGTGTAGAGAGTTGGGAGAGAGATGCCACACGCTGCGACGTTTGAGCGGTGCCGCTACGTTGTCCTAGGTATAAATTACAGTGATGTAACACCATGCGGAGCGACACAGATATAACAGACTATTTGGAACTCGATTCGAAGAAGTATAGTGACGTCACAATCATCGTCAGGCATTTAATGCACCATGAAGCGTTAATGGTCCACCATGGTCTCTAGATCAGAATGCTGTCCCAGTAACGCTGCTGTAGGTATGCGGTACCGAACGCCGAAATTCCCCGCGTACTTTCGACACCTCTTTCGAGTAATTTCAGCACTTATATTGTGTACATAAGAAAGAATATTCTATATATCAGTTTTGCCGTTTAATTTCGGCTAGAGATGTAGCTACTCTTCGCCTAAATGAGGAATCCTGAACATATCGTGCGTAGGATGACCAACCACTCGGCGATGGCGGATGGACTGGCCGCAACCGTCGCGCGCGAACCCATGCCTGATCGGCCAGTCTGGACACGCCTTTATGTCATAAATAAACAAATTGGTCTTTATACGATAACTTCTAGAAATACCTACAAGGATTTTTGTATAGAACACTACTTACTATCGGATACAGTTTACAAATCAAAACGATAACATCAGGCGGCCGAGCACGGCCTAATGTGACAGGCTTGAGTTACACATTTTTATCACTGTTTGGAAGCAAAAACCGATAAGCAGAAACTGATAAAATGCGTGGACTCAAGTCTATCACAGAGGCCGTGCTCGGCCGGCAGATTCTGAAAGACTTAATCTGCTTTTGTATCTCGTGTCAGATCGATTGAGTTGATGTTATTTGTCAATAAATCATAACAATCTGGCAGCTTCATTGCGTAAGTGAATGCGGCAGGGCAAAGGGTATGATCCCATCAAAGAGTATTTATTTATTAAAACTTCATGCAACATACAGGTACAAAGGCGGAATGAATACCTGAGGCATTCTCTAACAGTCCACTAAGGGTAGAGGCGAGATAACATTGCGGTGCATAAAAAAAAGAAATAATTATTGAAGTAAAATAGGTGAATTTTTTTTTATTAATATCTTCAAACGAGCAATTCTTGTATATATAATTATAATTTGAATCTCAGAAACGGCTCCAACGATTTTCATGAAATTTAGTATGCAGGGGGTTTTGGGGGCGATAAATCGATCTAGCTAGCGTTAGAAAACGTCACTTTCTCTATTTTCACCAGAGCAGAGCTCGGTCGCCCAGGTAATATATATTTATATATTAAAAATTTATATAAAATAATAGAAAGGCGTTTCATTGAGACGACTCTGCTATTGGTGCAGAAAATAATGCCAGAGAAGAATAGACTGAGAAGTACGAGAAGGACAATGGAAGCGAAGATTGTGAGACGAACGCCAGAACGCCAAATTCCTAGAGTGTGAAGTACACAGATATAGAAAGTGAGGTATGAGATAAGAAGGAGGGGTGGGAGAGTTGAGTAGAGAAAAGCGTGGTCAAGGAGCGCAAACTTCTCCTCTGTCGACTGGTCATCCATTTGAGCCCATGTCTGCAGCTCGACATAAGGTCATTTTTCCACAGGTTGAATATGAACCGGATGTAGTTATTAAGGAACCTATCAAGCTCGTCCAGGAATACCGCGTACAGGTCAAAGTAGCACACATCACCATAGTCGATTAATGGGCAAATTATTGGACGGTTTCATGTGTGAAGATACGTTTTGCGAAAGAGTCCAATAAATTTTGGCAAAACATTATTATTTAAAGGAAATTCGTCAAAATCTTTCACGGAGTTATACTCTTTGCCCTTCCGATTTCGCTAACGCAATGAGGCTGCAGGTTTTCAGAAACGATCAAGAGATGTTTTCGCCACCAATCCAATAGTAAGTAGCAACCGCAAACTATGAAGATTAGAAAATATTCCACAACATAAGTACCTGTGTCAATTCCTCCAGCGCGATTGTAGTTCGGCTCAAAGCTTTGTATGAAGGGGTTGTCTTCTCCCAATACACTGACTAGGTCCTGTCTGTAAGCAATATTGACTATTAATGAATTATTCCCCATAAAATTAATCTGCCTTTGCTATGAGTTCGGCAAGGCAAAGGGTTTGACCCCATGAATGAGTATGATAAATTCTCTTTGAATAATTAGGTACTGCCAAAACTTATTGAATACTTTCATTGGCGAAAATACTCTTTTCGAAAGAGAAGAGTAGAGCTTTTCCACATCATCGCTTAACATCAGGTGAGATAGAGGTCAAGCGCGAGCCTATAGTGAATAAAAAAAAATGACCAATAATTTTTGGCAATACCTAATTATTTAAAGAGTATTTGTTATACTCTTTCATGGGGTCAAACCCTTTGCCTTGCCGAATGAACTTACGCAAATAGGCTGCTAGCCTTTCTGAAGAACATCTATACTATCTAATACATAAAAAAAAAATGGAGTGTATGTTTGTAACATTGAAAAAACCGTTTTTTACTACATGTATATGTCTACATGTATATGTCATGTTTGTCTGTCTGTCTGTTTGTTCCGGCTAATCTCTGAAATGGCTGGACCGATTTTGACGGGACTTTTATTGGCAGGTAGCTGATGTAATAAGGAATAACTTAGGCTACGTTTATTTTAGAAAAAATCTTTTATTTTAGAAATTTGTTAGGCGGAACGAAGTACTCAGTCAGGTCAGCTAGTAATATATAATATTATAAATATTATTAATATATCTGAAGAGTTTGTTTGTTTGTTTGAACGCGCTAATCTCAGGAACTACTGGTTGTAATTGAACAATTAATTTTGTGTTGGATACTCCATTTATCGAGGAAGGTTATAGGCTATATAACATCACGCTACGACCAATAGGAGCGGAGCATAAATGAAAAATGTTGCAGAAACGGGAAAAAATTTTTCCTTTTTGAGAGCTTTCATTGCGTGCGCTGCGTAAGCGGTTAAAGTTATGCAACAGTCATGTATATAGTGTAAGTAGGGTAGGTAGGGTAAATGGGTAGGTAGCCAGTTGACGGCAGCGAAGCCGCGTGGGACAGCTAGTTATCAATAAGATCGGTGTTCGAGTACGTCCTTCTAGGGCGTCCCCTCCCAGCACTAAGCATCGGCATTCCCATTCACGTATGTCTTGTAAAGTCAGACGCCTTTCAGTCATCCTCCCAACGTGACCAAACCATCTAAGTATACTCTTTTAATTTTCTTTACTACATCTGCATCTTAACTTCTGATTGGTAAATATCATAACAGCATGCAAGCTTTCAAGTGTTCTCGTCAACGTTATTTTTGTGGAGACTTTTCAGTTTGTGGCTATATCATTTTATTGAGCAGCGTATAATTGTTAAACTTAATTGACACTAGGGAGGACGCATTGCTCGCCGAACGGAAGATCGATGTGGCTGAAAAGTTCTGTAGTGGCGACCGCGTACCGGAAGACACAGCGTTGGCAGTCCTCCCATAAGGAGAATTGATGACCTTAGTGCTATTCTGTAGACATTTCACCGAGATGACTTAGGGGCAGTGAGCTCGAATTGAGCTGTCAATTCCTGCGTTGTGGGTTGGAAGAAGAACTCAATTCGAGTTCCCTTCACCTAAGTAATCACGGTGAGGTTTCTACAGAATAGTTAGTGCTATTCTGTAGACACCAATGGTCATCAATTGTAGAGGAAAATAGACAAGTATCTTCACCTTAATGTCCTGACTAGAAACGGCAACACTCCTCCAAGACGGTCAACGTTGTAGAAATCTAGTTCTCCGTCGATAAAGGTTCGAGCTGGTACATGAGGATTTGGGTGACTGCAAACAAAAAGGTTGTATCATTATGTTCTGAAGGACTGCATATATGTGACAATATATACATAAGCAGAGAAATACGGACAGGCAAGATAAAAATAAGATCTCATAAAGAGTCATTTTATGAGTCAATGAATAAATAAATAAGAAAAAAAAAAATTATAAACAAAAAGCAAGTTTTGATAAACCCAGAACGTTGTGGTGGTCCATCTTCGGAACCCTCCAAAGATGGACCACCACAACGTGAGGAGGCCATCGACGAAATCTCTGCTCACGACGTAGCGCAGGAGACAGAGATCCAGACCAGGGCGTCAGAGGCAGACCTTGAGGATGACATCCTCGCGGGCTTCGATACCCTGGTGATTAAGTCACCAACTGCTTTCGAGGATTCAGGTGATGGAGGGGGAGCCACAAAACTAAGGCCCTCCTATAACAACACAAACCCATCAAAACCATTCAAGATGGAGAGACTAAGGTGTGTATAAAATTAATTTGCATCATTGCAGAGCCGCTACTGCCCTTCTGGCTCGGCAACTGAAGCTTAATATATACGAGGTTACCTTGATACAGGAACCTTATTTGTATAAAGGGATCATAAAATGCTTAGGTGGGACAGGGAGCATGGTGCTCTATGACTGTCCAACTGATGACGCTAGGACTTTTGCATCTATTTCAGGGGCGGTGTAAAACCAATGCCCTTACGTACTTTCTGTTACAGGGATCTCACAACAACTATGATCCAAGTGGGGACGGGAACAGAGATAAGGAGAATTGTCCTTGCCTCGGCCTATCTCCAATATGCACAAAAGGAACCAGTAACACCACTAATTAGAAGACTGGTTGACTACGGCAACCAAGAAAACCTCGACCTGATACTTGGCTGCGATGCGAATACACACCACGTCGTTTGGGGCAGTTCAGATGTCAACAAACGAGGGGAAGATTTGTTGGACTTTGTGGTAAGCTCTTCTTAACAAATCCTTACTGCAGGCAATAAATCTACTTTCAGGATCTCGGCGAGAACTGAAGTTATTGACCTGACACTGGCTTCAAACAGGGCCAGCACTCATATTGAAATATGGCATGTATTTGGCGAAATCTCTCTGTCTGACCACAATTATATATGCTTTAGGTTTTGGGACGACCGGAGAAGCCGAAACTAGACGAAGGAAAAACCCAAGGCATACAAATCGGGTCTCGTATAGGAGGAACCTCAAAGTAAATCTAGGGAGCCTTAAAGGTAAGCTTATTTCCATACTGAATATAGAATTTGAAGCGGAAAGAATCAAGGCGGGCACCATCAGTGCATGGGAAGATAATTACCCAGAGAAAAAGACTTTTCTAATAAGGAACCATGGTGGACGCCTGAACTAGCTAAAATACGACCGGCCTTTAATGATGTAAAAAGCCAGGCAAGATTTTTCTTGCTATTCTAGTATGCTGACGAGGTATAACAAGGCAGTACGCAAAGCCAAAAGAACTACTTGGTGGAAGCATTGCACCTCTATCGAAGCTTTGCCAAATGGAATGAAGTTGTGCAAAGCAATGTTCATGACTAAGACAAACCCACTATCATCTTTAAAGGATGAGAATGGGTAACTCGCGGAAACTGGACAGGACACTCTGGGCGTGATGTTTAGGACTCACTTCCCAGAATGTATACTGCGCGACAGCGATGAAGAGGATCCAGTCATAAGGGACGAGCTCACAAGGCACACGTCAAAAAACAATTGGCTCACGGCAAAGAAAGTGGTACATGAAAATAAGCTGAAGCTTGCCATAGCGGGCTTTCAGCCTCTCAAATCCCTAGGTCCGGATGGCATGTGGCCTCTGGTTTGATACCCCATTTGAGTTAGCTCTACAGTCTGCTTATCCTTTGAGTACGTAACCAAGGCATGAAGGGAGGTCAAAGTCACATTTATACCGTCAGCTGGTAGAACGACTTACAAAGAAGCTAAAGCCATAGCCAAAGGCCCATCAGTCTACCATCCTTTCTCATAAAAGCTCTGGAGAAACTGGTAGACAGGTATCTAAGAGAGGGACCACTTAAAGAATTCCCTCTCACAAAACCTACAGTGCGCCTACAGCCCTGGCAAATCTACGGAAACGGCATAGCACTATGCTGTGAGTTGAGCCGAGGCTGCACTAGAGGGACAAGAGATTTGTGCCGGGGCTTTCCTCGATATAGAGGGAGCCTTCGACGAAACAACATTTGAGTCCATACGCATTGCTGCAAAGGAACATGGCATCAATGATACCACATGCAACTGGATTGACTATATGCTGAGAAGCAGAATAGTCAGATCGGAACTGATGGGAGACCGACTTGGCGCAAAAATAACAAGAGT
Organism: Orthosia gracilis; assembly: GCA_947562075.1. Lineage (NCBI taxonomy): Eukaryota > Metazoa > Arthropoda > Insecta > Lepidoptera > Noctuidae > Orthosia > Orthosia gracilis. The sequence goes on from OX387265.1 coordinate 12,240,208, forward strand.
TAGTTCCGCAAGGCGGAATGCTGTCACCATTATTTTGGCTAGTTTTATTTTTTATTATTTGGTTAGTAGAATCGCTACTTACCAAACTCTGGTGTTTGGGATGTGTCGTTCCACCTACGGTAAAACTTGGAGGCTTTAGCCTCCAAGTTTCATTCACTTCGGGATCGATACGATGGCTGTACCGGACAGTGATAATACCTATTATCACATACGGCAGCATAGTGTGGTGGACAAGAACAAAACTTGCCTCGTGTAAAGCGCCACTTACCAGGCTAAAAAGAACAGTGTGTCTCGGAATCACGGGTGCTTTCAGGAAAACACCAACGGCAGCGATTGAGAGATACCTCAATATCACTCCTCTGTATATGATGGTTGAACTCGAGGCAAGGAAGAAATTACATCGTGTTGCTTTCTTTTTTCATGTCCTTCAAGGTCCCAATAAAGGTAACAATAGAGGACTGGACGAAGGAACTCGATCCACCAGAACAAGATATTCTGGTGTGGTACACTGATTTATCAAAAATGGAATCAGGTACAGAAGCAAGAATATAACACTCCAAGAAATTCCTGGGCCCTAAATTCAAAGCACGAGAATGCATTTGGAATATAAGCAGGGGGCAAATCCGCTACCTACTTGGGGCCTTTACTTTGGGACCAACCATATGCATGCTCATGAAAATGGGTCTAACCGCGACACCCATGTTCAGGTTGTGTGGGGAACATTGGGAACGCATGGAGCACATTCTGTGCACATGCGATGCACTGGTTGATAAGAGAATAAGTCTCCTAGGGGTTGGATAGACTATAGGCTCATATCTCCTAGTTTCGTTGTACATCTCATGAAGAGAGTTTCCAACGAGATTGGGGAGGAGTACGTTATCTAGGGGACCATAAAAAGATCCCAATGGGTCGAAGTGCCCGAGTTATTTCTCGGCCCCTCCACAAGATAAGATAATATATAAGTTTTCATAATAATTTGTTTTGTTTTAGACTTTTTTAGTTTTATTAATGAACGAGTTTCCCAAATCAGTTATGTGATAAAATATTATTTATACCATGTCCCCTCTAAAAAGCTTATTTTATTCACTGAAAACAGTGAATAAAAAACACTTTTAATCACTGTTTTGGTGTTTGAATTTAGAACACACCAATATATATTTGACCTCCATCTCAATGCAATACAACCTACTTGCGCATAAAATACTCGATACAAACTTCTTGTGCAAACAAAGAATATTCGAATTTCAAACTCCTTTGTCGATTTAATTTTGAGTTTGTTTATATTTAGGATTTTGATAATGATTTTATTTTGGTCTAGGATGTTTAGTAAATACTTATTTGCATTGTTATTCTAATATTAATTGCATTGGTGTTTAATTAATTGTAATTATGTAACTTAACGGAGATGGTCACTGGCCCCTGAAACACAGGTGCTGTTTAGGTAACTCAAACTCAAAGGCTCAGCTTCAATTTACAAAAAATGTGAAACCCTAAGGTTTCTCATTTTCTGTAAATTTTGAAGGTTATAAACCATTTATTTATTTATGATTATTCCTTGTGCTTTTGGCTTAAATCCTTCTTTTTCTCGAAGTCATGGTATAAAATATAGTATGCAACTCTTGAATAAAACGGATTTATATCGAGGGCCATGAATCACTCGCGTCGTTCAGGATTCTAACACTTGAATCACTCGCTATGCTCGTGATTCAATCATCATGAATCACTCCCTGCGGTCGTGATTCAGTTGTTAGAATCCTTCACTTGTTCGTGATTCATCTATGGCCCTCGCTTTAAAACCGTCCTTTATTCACTAGTTGTTTAATATACTATTATTTTGCTGTCAAAGTTACGCTTATCTTGAAATTATGCCAAAATAGTTACATAAAAGTGTACATATATTTTTGGAATGGTCTATTTAGAGCTTGCTTTTGATACCCATATTGTTACGACAACGTTTTTTGGGGAAGGCACATATTTATAAGTAATATAGCCTATGCCACTCCTACAATTGAGACGATTCCAACGACACCTCGTATGTCATAATCCGCCAAGCAGTTTGGACTGGAGCGTGTGCTATAGAAATGGACATAAAAACGCTTGAAAAACATTACCCTCCTGCAGTCAGGTAGTAAATTAATCATTTGCAAATTCTCGGGTCACAAATTTTGATTTTCCGAGTCTCAGATACCTAAATAAAAATGAATCACAATCAGAGAGATTTCTAGAATGGATTTTTTCTAAATAAACTATCGTTCTCTCGTCTACCAGCGACTACGGTAGCGGTCGAGGCTACGGCGTGGCAAGGGGTGTGAAGAAACCCCGGAATGGACCCGCCTACCCCAGTAAACACCGACGACTAGACCTGGGAACATATAACACGCGTACACTCCGGACCAACGATGGAGTATATTGGGTTGGTTGAAGTCCGAAGAGAGTCGATAATCCTCATATCTGGTAACCTGCTTTATTTCTGAAAGGGTGAACTGCAGTCCCTGGGTGGTGTCGGGTTTATCGTCCACAAGTCCTTTGCAACAACTTGGTGAGGATCGAGGGTGTGTCGACCAGGGTGGCATACCTTATACTCAGAATATCCTCAAGATATTCGCCCCTACCTAGGCACAACACGACGACGAGGTAGAGACCATGTATGATGAAATCTCTATAGCCATGCATGTTTCGAAACTCAATTCACCGTTGTCATGGGGGACTTCAACGCGAAACTGGTCAAACGAGACGAGGATGAGCTGCAAGTGGGGCAATTTGGAGTTGGATGTCGGAACCACCGGGGTTACCTATTTGCTCTACACCTATGGAGAAGAAGGGCATCTATACGATGAATTCCTTCTTCAGAAAGCGTAAGCACAGGAAGTGGGTGGAAAACAGGATCGAATTCATCATGTCAACCAAGATGCAAATGGTCAATGATGTCTCTGTGATCAATTCAGTGAAAACCGGGCGCAATCACCGCATGGTAAGAGACACTTTTAAAATTAATATAAACCTTGGAAGGTATGGCTCTGAGATGTGGTCCAAAATGGGCCTCATCAGAAAGCTTACAGTCACCCAAAGGGCAATGGAGAGGGCTATGCTCGGCGTTTCCTTGCGTGATCGAATCAGAAATGTAGAGATCCGCAAGAGAACCAGGGTTACTGACGTAGCAAACTTAAGTGGCTGTAAGTAGGGCCCATTGCTCGCAGAACGGATGGCCGATGAGGCAGAAAAGTTCTGGAGTGCCGACCGCGAACCGGAAGACGTTGTGGTGGAAGGCCTCCCATGGACCGATGACCTGGTGAAGGTTGCGGGGATCCACTGGATGCAAGACGCACGGGACCGGTCAATGAGGCGACACTTGGGGGAGGCCTAAGTCCAACAGTGGACGTCTTTCGGCTGATATGATGATGATATCGTTCAAAAGTCTTCGCGAATTCTTGCCTTGTCATTTTACTGTCAAATAAAAGCGGAAACAATACTTTAATACCTTTTCAGGAATAAAATTCAAAAACTTTTTCTCACAGTTAAAATATACGTAACCAACACAAAATACTCCGTACAAAAGTTTCAACAAAACATGTAATAGAAAACGTTCCAAGCTACATTATTGTTGCCTCGCTGCATGGAGGCGACGTGTGAATTCCTATATAAAGATAAAAGCTACCCTTATCAGACGTCACTTTATATACGAGGGTGCAGTTTTATTCAAATTTATTGTTAGATTATGTGTATTGCAAGCCCGTGTCTTCTTAGTGAGTATTTATGAGAAAGAGTTCACTTTGTAGTGCTTCAGAATTGGGATGATGATAAAACTTTTTTTTTGGCAGGAAGGTAGTTTTATGAAAAATATGGAATAAGTAAAGAAAAAAAAATGTTTACACGTATGTTTTAACGTCACGCCTTGGTAGGTACAGTTTTTACTTAAAAGTGACGACACAAGCCCCCACTCCAGAAGTTTGATGCGCTTTTTCTTTGCCGATTTTTTTTGGTTTGTTAAAGTAAATAAAAACATTTCCAATATTTTTCGAAAGCCTAACTGCCAGACAAAATATATTTTTTATAAGTTTACCCAGGAATCAAAATGCCATTTACTTCCTCAGCCAAAGAAAAGCGTCTTAGTCGTATAAGTACGTTCAAAGATGCTTTTATGTGGTCTTGGTATGATTCCAAAAGGTTTTTGCTAGAAAAAATAAAGAAACTGAGTTTTTCTTCTTCTTGAAATTGATCGAAAACGAACGAGATATTATAACAATTTAAAGAACTATATAATCTCCGAAAACCGGCGTTTGTCGATTTCTATGGCAGTTGTATGGGCGTCGTACTTTCTGAAGTCAGATGGCACGTCGGACTTCTCTTTCTAATTCTCAAGTTTGACGCTTTATAACTTCGTGTCTGAACAAGTTCTTTTTTCAAATCTTTCTTATTTGTTTACTTTAGTTAATGTCCCTATTACTATTTAGCACTAGTAGTTTGAGAGTTCTGCAATTGTTACAGGAATAAAATACGTGTTAAATAACATTTAACAGCCTTACTCCCAGTTTCTGATCGAATAATTTATAGTTAAGAATTTGTCGAACTCTAGACTGGAAACCTTACAAGTTTGGCATTAAATTCAAAATAATTCAGAAACCGGCCCGAAGTGAAAATACGTGCTACATAACATGGAATAGCCTCACCCCCGGCTTCTAACTTAGGAATGTGATGGTGAGTAGTTCTCAAACGCTACTTCAGGATAAAAAGCTGTCATATTCTAACATTAAATAGAAGTTGACACCTTCTTAATTACAAATTCTCAATTCAGAAACCGGATTTCAATAATATTTTGATTGCAGTACTCACGCGCCTCCAATGGGGTTTTCGTTCCAGAGCCTCAGCACGGCAGTGAGCAGCCTTGCATGGCAGCACCAGGAGATGGCCGGCGAGGTACGCGATATGTTGAACAGCCTCTGAAATATGGCCTCCTGACACTTTTTATCGCGAAATTCGGTCTTCTGGCAAACCACAACCAACTAGAATCAACTTGGTTTGACTGCGTCGCTATCCGGGGATGTATGAAGGTATACGAAATTGCAAAATGAATTGCGGTACTCAAATGGAGCTCTGTAGGACACATGGCTATGTGCTGTGATAATAGGTGACGGTTGCGGAGGTAGGCGCAGTGGGGTCTAAGGACTAGAAGAAGAGGTATCGGTCATCCAGAGGCGAGATGGCAGACTATATTGTCGGCATCGCGGGCAGAACCTGAATGAAGTTGACACAGGAGCGTTTGGATTTCCCCGCGTTGGTTTCCCGTATTGGTCACCTACGGTAAAGCGATGAGAAACCCGAGGAGGGGCCGCTAATCAGGGCTTTTGCCGATATTCTGACGACGTAGCGGCCAACAAGTGGGTTGCGGTGCCACTTGGGCGACATCGCAACTGAGGCGGGTCGCGATGTTGTACGGGAGGCACCGAGGCCGCGGCGGGAGAGGAGTGCCGGTATTGCGGTGCGCCGCTCTCCTTACCTTTCGCTTCCTGGACGGGGTCGCCACCGTCTGATGGTGGACGCGGTGGAGCCACAGGGGAGGAGGAGTGTCGGTTTAGCGTTGCCCAACAGTGGGCGAAGTTTGTAGATGATGATGATGATGAGGAATTTGAGGAAAGAAAAAAATGATAAGGAAGCGTCTAGTAAGGCTTACTGACTGACCAAGATATAATCGGATTGAAACATCCAAGAACTCTTCTAAAGGAAAGCGTCGTTTCATTTGACTGCTGTCAATATTATCAGTCTTTACAAATGTCAATATTATCAAATTAATGACAGCTGTCAAAACTACAATTCTTTCGTTCATCACCATACAGATGGGGGTCGATATTTACCATGTCGAGTATACAGTTGTCCATGATGTATCTGCGGAACTTCTCGATGAAGATCTTCCGCGTTGAAGGCACCATGTTTGACCCATCCGAGTTGTCGAGAAGAAGTAGAAGAAACTCTAGCTGTTGGATAAATGAACGTTTATTTTTTCACCGAATTCAAAAAGGAGGAGGTTCACAATTCGACTGTTATTTTTATGTATGTTCCTCAGAATTTTTACTAGGTCAATTGATTTTGATGATTCTTTTTTTATTTGAAAACTTCTCATATGGACCCATTTAAATTTGCTCAATATCTGACTAGTAGTTTTTGAGTTGTCCTTAATAATGCACATTCAAGGTAATATAAGGTACCAGAACTAAAGAGAGAAAAATAAAAATAATAAACCAACTTCCAAAACAAAAACTACAAAGCAAATAGAAAAGTCGGTGACTTTGGTAGGTACCTATTTTTTTCGTTATGGACACTGACTTCGAAAAAGAAAGATATTTTTCACTTTGTAGTGTTTTTAGTTGGAAGTCGGTAGTATTTTTTTTGTAAAAAAGATTTTTTATTTTTCACTTTTTAGTTGTACCTATTAAGCCTTTAGTGAGGTACTTATAATGCCAAAATAGATTATCCGAATGCCATGAAACTTGATCATAACCGGTGAAATGAGAGTGTACCAAGGTGAACTGTACACATCTGCGTACCCCTTTAGAGTGTACTGGTGTGATGTTATGTTATGAAATGGTATAAACAATAAGCAGACATGCGTTTGCTGCAATCCCGAGAGATTTGCCTTTATTTATTGAGGAGTTCTGCTGTATATCTCCGAAGTTCTTAATCAGATCTTCACCAAATTAAAATGGGACCAATTTCGAAACATACTCTAACAAACAAAAAAAGAATTTTCAAAGCAGTCTACAATTGACGGAGATATCGGTGAATACACAAAAAAAAAAACAGTCTCGAAGTCGAACATAGAACCTCGTTCTATTTGGAAAGTCGGTTAAAAATAGCTTTCTTTTCGGCAGTCGGTGTCAAAAACAAAACACTCTAGGTACCAAAGGCACCGACATCCGAAAAGAAAGTTAATTTCCGCTTTGTAGTGTTTTGTTTTAGAACTCAGTTTAATTTTTTTGTTCTTTTGTGCTACATAACATCACGCCTCTTATCACCGAATGGTTAGGCAGAAATGCACAGTAAATAGTTGTCACTTCAAGAAATACACATAAACAGGGTTATTAGGTCGGTAGATATTATAGACCTAAAGGCTCAAGCATTATTTAAACTAATTTAAAGCTATTTAATTACTGAAGACTTGTCCATTCTTAGTAAAGACCCGTTTTCAAAAACTGTTAAAATTTACAGTGGCATGAAATCTTGTTAAAAATTATCATTAAAGAAGAAACTACAAATTTAACTACAAATTCATGTTTCAGAAACCGGACGTCACTCTTAAATATTACACAAAGTATGTTACCTTCAAGATTGCTGACAAAAAACGGACCTTAGCATAATAAAACACACACTAAACAAATAAGAATACTGCTACCTATATGGAAACAGGGTTACCATATAACATTCTACATCTTCCCATTCTTGAAATAATACTCCCATAAATCTCTTCCACATTGTTATTCTAGACTAGATCCACATTTTTCTTGCCAAATTAGTTTGAAAATGATGACATAATGCCGTTGCCAGGTCCGTGAGCAACAGTCCAGTCTAAGACCTCGGCCAGGGTATGAAGCTTTCGGGGGCGCTGAGACGAACGTGCAGAATGAAAGTATAAAACCTTCGTTTGTGACTGTAGTGTAGCATTTACATAGCAGGCAGCTAACATAAGTCTGCCAGAGATTGCAAGCGACCCTAGCAAGTTGTTCGGCGCGGGCAGATTTCATGCTGTTTGCTAAGACGGTAAAATTAGCGACAACAAGCGCCACACAAGGCCAAAAAGCGCCAACAAGCCAGCGCTTCAGCACAAGAGCCAAGCGAGTAAGCGATCGTCTATTGTTTTTCTTTATCGAAAAACTACAAGTCTTTACTGTTCACTATAACAACTCACGATGCACTGTGGCCAATAAATCGCGCCCGCTATCGCTTTCCCACCATGCATGCAACAACACCCAAGGCAAAAGGAAGTTATCGGTGCAATAGCTACTCCTGCCAGTTATTTTGCATAACAACCGCGGTGACAGTGGGAAGGCTGCCAAAAAACGAGCTTACCTCGTGACCTAGGTACCGGACCTTGAACTTTATGCTTCAAGCATGCTTTAGGCCTTGTTCAGGGTCGAGGGTTTGGCATGCGCCTACATGCTTAATTTGCTGGCAGTTGGTAAACATTTTTTAGGTGGATGAAAATTTGATGCAAGTTAAACAACAACTGTGATATTATTTTGTGGATGATGCATATTTCGGTTTTCCTAGATGAAATTATAATACGATATAAACTTCGTTTTGTTTTGTTACGTTTTAACGCTTAACCCGCTAAACGGTTTGAAATAATGAAACAAAGGTATAGCCAATATAGAACATAGATATAACGCGGAGAAGGACATGGTATACTTTTTATTAAAATACAACAAAATAGTTATGCGAGTTGCAACCGTATTTAACTCTTTAAATAAAAGATAATACAATGCTTACATGTCAATTGGCTGTATTTTTTTAATTTACTTTATTTACTATCCAAAATCTTGCCGAAATTTTTAGCTTTTACAAACAGGACACAGTCATGTCAGCTCCATTGTCAAAACTTTTCAAATAAGCAAGCGAGCCGGCGCGGGCGCAACGCGGCCATTCCGAGCTTTGTGCTTTCACATTTCCTTTTGATTACTTTGATTAAGCAATAGCAAGGTTTACTAATGATACGCATAAAGTATATAGTCAATATACATTGGTATAACGAAATTCGGCATAATGATAATTACGCCTAAATGTTTTGCCATGAATACTGTTGGCATAATAAATTAAGCTTATCTTATAAACCATAATGCTATACACGCAATATTTACGAAATAATTCGTATAAAATCAAACGTATTCGCGGCTCAAGGATGGTCCAAGGCCCACCCCTGCTGCACATTAACCTAAAAACAACAGATTAATTCCCAAAGTATAATAAATTATGTAAGTACATAAAACCTATTTTTATTTTTCATATTCAAAAAATATTATCCCTTAAAAATGTATGCAAAACGAATTTATGCCAAAACAAATAAGACCAAATGACAGTTCTGCTAACCTTTGCATTATGCCAAAGAAGTATTATGCAAATAATAGTTATGCGAAAATATTATGCCAAACGATATTATGCCCAAAATATTATGCTACGAGGGTGATTCTTCAATAGCAACTGTCTGTTAGTCTAATTTCTTAGGTCTATAATCTAAGTCCTATTGTAGGAACTTTCCTCCACTCCAATCGACTCGCCATGGAAACGAAAAAAACCCTCGATGTATGTCAATAAACCTAAAGCTATAACTGACAATTACTTTTAGTCGTATGGCAATGACAAAAAGAAAATATAACGCTAAGAATTAAGGTTACAAACTCAAAATATTCCAGATAAACCTATGCGATTTCAAAATATTCCAGATAAACCTATGCGAATTTTGTCGCTGAAAATGTACTGTCCGAAGTTTGGGACTCCATTTAACTAAGTCATCACCTGGATCTGTTCCAAGTGTGTGGGCTGCACTTATTTTATTACTTTCCTGTTTATTTGCTGTTCTTATGTAACTATAGATGTGGATAGAAAACATATAACGCGATTATGTGATCAATTGATCATAGCCATTTTTAATTTTATATATATTTAAAAAAAAAAGATATAATTTGAGATAAACCGTATTTTACTGTATTTTTATTGTTATGATCTAATTTGACATCATCTATATTTAGTGCTAATTTGACATAACCTTAATTTAAACATTAATTGAATCTAATCTGTATTTCAATGTTATTTGGATATAAATTTAATTAATTAAATATGTATTAATTTTTATGTGGAGCATGTATACCTACTCAATAATGTGTAAGCTTAACAATTTAGTGTGCATAACATGATAATGTTTTTCACTTTATATATTTTTTATGAGTTTTTTCGATATGTTACTTGTTGGTGATCCTAAATTAATAAATAAATAAAAGCAAGTTCAGTCGTAAGAATGTCGGAAACACAGAATTATTAGTGTACAGGCGATTCCATACCTAGGATTTTTGGATTTTCTATATAAATTGTCGTCAGCTGACCAAAATTTGTAAGGGTGGTTATTGTCAATTGAGAATTGTCAATGACTTTTTAGCAGAAATTTGTTCATTTCCATAGGTAGAAGCATTTTTTTTTAAGTATGATTACATCTTTTCGCGTTACTCCCTGTATAGCCGAATTTGTGTTGTTTTCGGCACTTATCCCACAACCGACGATCAGTGAGAAGCGAGTAGGGCTAGGAACTAGATACGAATTAGCGAGTGTGCAGTTCAAATAGTTTTGTCGCTTCGCTATAAGCGAGTGTTCTTGTGCAACGGGCGATTACTCGCACCACTAGCTCGGGGATTGTTCATAATTCATAATATGTTAGCTAGCACTCAGACCCGCACAGTAGATAGAAATGAACGCTGGTTGTTCTCTCAGCGTGATTTCTGACCGCCAAGCGAACATCGCTGAGCGAGTATTATCTTTGATAGTTTTTGTCGCTGCGAAAAACTAGTGGTGAGAGAGATCTCGCCGGCAGTGTGATTAGCCAGCGATCAACTAATAATATATGTGTCTCTTTTATTGACACGGGTCTGTTTCTTTTGTCCGTCTCATCAGGAAGCAAAATAGTCGATAGCTAATCGCTTCCTAGTCGGCGGTGGTATATGTGCCTTGCGAGTTTGTCGCAAGAAAGAGCTAGTGTTATTTAACTTTTGGACGCATGAAATCGCTGCAGTAAGGTGTGTAGAGACGCCCAAAGATGCCATATCCACACCTCGGTTGAAAATGGAGACCCAGCCAAAGTCTGGAAATTTCTCAAATCCATAGGAGTTGGGAAATCTCGCCAAGAATCGATTACTAAAGACCTTGATCTTGATCAACTAAATCAGCACTTATCGTCTTCGTCCTTATGTAATGGGACCTTGAAAGCAACCACTTTGATCCATCTTTCAAATCTTCCAACTCCGGATCATTCCCCATTTATTTTTGGTAAATTCTCTGATTGTGATGTTAAGAAGAGCATAGTGTCAATTACCTCTAACGCAGTTGGCAGTGATTGTGTCAGTCGAAAAATGATACTCCCTGTCCTCGACGAAATCCTTCCTGTCCTTTGCTATATCTTTAACTACTCAATATCCCATGGGGTCTTTCCACCAGCTTGGAAAGAGGCCAAAATCACTCCTTTACCCAAAAAGGCGAATCCTATTTCCTTTACCGATCTATCTCCATCTTGCCTTTCCTCTCCAAAGTCCTTGAACGCCTTGTCCACAATCAGCTTAGTGCTTTTCTTTGTAAGAATAGTCAGCAATCCTTTTCAATCCGGATTTCGTCCTGGTCACAGCACAGCTACTGCCTTAGTGAACGTTACGGATGACATACGGCTAGGCATGGAACGAGGACATCTGACGATTCTCTGCTTGCTAGATTTTAGTAATGCATTTATTTTCAGACATTAATCCAAATCTCGTAAATACTGCCTTTTCCCTCTCTTCCGTGGCACTATGTAATTTGCAATTTGATGGAAACGAAATATACCGCGAATTAATTGGCTTGGACGAAAGTAAGGGCGCGGGTAGTGACGGTATTCCTCCTTTATTTGTAAAACGCTGCGCTAAGGCCTTAGTATCACCCCTACAAACAATCTTCAACAGATCTTTACGGGATGGTATTTTTCCTAACACCTGGAAAGAAGCTCTCGTAATACCTATATTTAAATCCGGGAAAAAGAATTTAGTGACTAATTATAGACCAATCTTACTACTCGATACATTTGGTAAAGTGTTCGAAAAACTTGTTAGCAGACAACTCATGTGGTACCTTAAACAACACATCACTGAATACCAGCATGGTTTCGTCAAGTCTAGATCTACTAATTCAAATCTGTTATGTTTTACGTCGGCGTTGTCTAAGTGTCTCGATAATCGTATCCCAGTGGACGCTATCTATACTGACTTTAGTAAAGCTTTCGATAAAGTAGATCACTGTCTTCTTATAAACAAACTGGCTCAAATAGGTGTGGCCGGGACAATGATAGAATGGTTTAAGTCTTACCTTGAAAATAGAAAGTCAAAAGTGGTAGTTAATGGTCATTTTTCTGATAGCTATGTAGCAACTTCCGGAATCCCGCAAGGATCTCATTTGGGACCTATTATTTTTAACGTTTTCATCAATGACATTACTGACTGCTTTAAACACTCCCGTTTTTATCTGTTTGCTGATGACTTAAAAATTATGAAGCCAATTCAGAGTAACCTAGACTCCATAATGCTTCAAGACGACATCAATAGTCTTTCAAACTGGTGTACACAAAACAACATGCACTTAAATATCAGTAAGTGTCACTACATCCAATACACTCGTAACAAAAAGGTGTTGGAGAATAAATACTACATAGACGGGGTTGAAGTACAGAAACTAAGTAGTGTTCGCGACCTTGGAGTTCAACTTGACCAAGCACTGAAGTTCGATGTGCACATCCTAAATATAGTCTCCAAGGCGTTTAAGGTACTGGGATTCGTTTTGCGAAACAGTAAAGAATTTAAGAAACCATCTACAAAAATAAAGCTCTTTAACACTCTAGTCCGTCCAATTTTGGAATATAGTTCAGTTGTATGGAATCCGCATTACGAGGTTTACGCCAAGTGATTAGAGTACTTATGCAACCAGACTCATTAATTTCCTTTCTAGCGTGTCCTCTGACTAGGCTTAGCTTTCGCTGCCGGCCGTAGTCGAGTCTATGGTGAGCAGTGAGGAGCACTGGGACGCAGTGGTATCCTTCTGCGAAACAGTTGTCTCGCAGAAGGTGGCTGCGGAGAGGGAGAGGGAGATTTTATCCGTTCACCCGATCCGCAGCAGACGCGCCAGGCGTAGGCGGAGGGCGAGCAACGCTCTCTTCCAGCCCCCAAAATGGGCCAGGGATGATGGACTCGGGGACGTCAGTCAGCCCCTGCACATCAGGACCCCAGTTGTTACAGCGAAAGTGAGTACCATCGCAAACTTATCCAGGTTTAATGGTACAAGTAAAGTAAAACTGTTCTCTAGATTGTATATATGATAAAAATAGGTACCCCTAAGATATTAGACAACTGCTAAGCTTTTAAAGTAAAACGCTTACCTGTACTTGTTCTAAGGGTGCGACCGCCTTCGTGATCCTATTGCAGTCCTCTCTGTAGTGGGCTTCGATTACGGAGTCGTCAGGAGCCGGCGCTATTAACTTCGATATCTTGTCTGGAATTATTATTAAAATCTCAACTGATGACTGACTGATTAAGGGCTCGTTCACACAGAACACCCGTATTTCCAGAACCGTTTTAACGGATCCGTTACTACTGGAGGTGATGTTCACACCGCATTTACAGTACCGTTTTAACGGATCCGTCGTTACTGGGGGTAATGTTCACACCACATTTACAGAACTGTTTTAACGCATCCGTCGCTACTGGGTGTAATGATACGCCCCGCGTGGCTTCGATCCGATAAAACGGATCAGTATTTTAATACTCTTGTGTGTGCGAGCTCGTTCAACTACCAACGCAATTGCCGGAAAAAAAGCATACGATAAAACGGACAGCTGTATATTTTGCCGGATCGATATTTTTTACTGGATCTGGAATACTGTTATGTGTGTGAAATCTAAGCTCTTGTAGGGAAATAGGGTAGTTGACATAAAAAAATATCTATTTAGTCCGTCAGTTAGATAATCTAAAAATATTGGACACGTATATTTTCTTTTGCCACGTAAACAAAAATTACGACGATACGGTGCGTTGAAATATCGTGTGACGTCACTGTGCTACACTTTATACTGACAAAGTGACGTCAGAAGCCCCCACTCGTGAACCCTGATGCGCTTTATCCTTGTCAATTTTTATTTATTTGATAAACCCAAAAACGGGTCCTATATTATTTGATAATCTCACTGACGGACTAAATAGAATTATCATTTGCCTACCCAGGAAACATCCCTATTGTTGGCTGGGTTACTTCAATTAATCTGTTTCGCGTTTCCAACTGTGATTGGGGTAGGCTTCCAGTACAACCGGATTCAGCTAAGTACCTGTAATTTACATGGAGCGACTGCCCATCTGATATCTACAACCCATGAAGCCTCTGACTACCCGTAACGACTGTCAAAGATCTTCAAATGACAGCCGGAACCAACGGCTTAACGTGCTTTCCGAGGCACGGAAGAAACTCGCTATGTGTTGACGGTCACCCATCCACAGAACGACCTTGGCAAGCGTTGTTTGATCTTGAAGGGCACCCTTGCAGGTGGTATTATTTTAACTACGAAGTCCACCAAAAAAACAGAAATGCCGTTTTTATAGTAATAGGTACTAATAATAAATAAATATTCTGAGTAAATAATAACCTGTCCCAGTAGGTGCGAATGGAGAACGGCTAATGGTGCCCCTTTCAGCCATTTCTGTAAATATATAATTTTTGTTTTCTTAATGTTCCTCGGCAAACTTCGTGTTTCGACAGTCGTCGGATTTCTATCAGTTGCCCTTTGCACTTGGTGCAGACCGGACGGTCTGAATCAATTTGGACGTATGTAGAGTTGTTAATACTCATTTGACATAATGTAATTTATTTAAAAAATGGGAGGAACGCTGCTAAAGCTGCTATTTTTACAGCTCTATATATTTCACACGGAAATCAAAACAACAATAAAGTACTTAGTTCTGAATTCAAATTATTATACACGATAAAAATAATAATTGATGGACATGGAAATTAGCATTTGTTTGTATTCGGAAATGCGATGATTGCCGAGGGACATTAAGAAAATAGTTGTACTGTATGTGTCTTATGAAGTAAAAACAGATGTTTTTAAGTCATTAGTGTAGCTTACTTTTTGGCTATCGTGCTCTTGCTCAATCGTCGGCCACATCATTGCTTACCAACGGTGAGATAGGGACCAACGCAAGCCGATCAATGATAGTATTAATATTACACATAAATTTCTTGCCATAATCTATAAGCTTTAAGCAAGGTTGTGGTTTCTCCAAACGTTGCGTCCACTTTAACGCCCTTACTCCGCTTCAATGCCGTAAAACGGTTACTTTCCAAAGCATACTCCTTCGTAAAAAGGTTTGAAAAAATATATATTTATTATTGACTCATGTAGATTACTTTTGTAAAACATTTTTTTTTCGTACTACTAATACTTTTGTTTTTTAAAAATAATTACAAACAAGAAATTTTTCAGTTGTTTTGCATACTCCTCCAAAACGACTTGGATGGGTCAAAAATATTATTACACATAAAAATTTATGGTAAGAATTTATTTTTGACCTACGCAGGATATTTAAATCAAAAAATATTTTACAAAAAAACTGTTCAAAAGGAAGTTCATTATTGATATTCTGGCACCAAGCGGGCGCACGGCCAATACCGCGATAACATTGGGGAATATCAGTTGAAACAATTTACCGTCGGAGGGGTTGCTTAATCAGCTATTTTACAAAACCGTTAGTTTGCTTACACCGCTGTTTAAATAACAGAGCTGTTATGCAATAGTTAGCGGTTATTTAAAACAGCTATAACTAACACTATATTAACCAATGTGTCTGTGGACACATTGGTTTAGTCTTTATTTTTATCCCTATTCAAAATTGATTTTCTAATAATGGATTTTATAAAATCTCTCACAGAACACGGAAAGCGGCTAGAGACGCCACTGGATATAATATTCGTGCCCACACAAGTTGCACTGAGCAGAAGTTCCGGCTGACAAAGCTAGTCAGAATTGTCACATGCGTCGATTTCATTGAGAAAACGGTGACACTTACTGACGCGCTTCATGATCATCATTTCAGCCGAAAGACGTCCACAGCTGGACATAGGCCTCCGCCAAGTGTCACCACATAGCTCGGTCCTGTGCGTCACGCATCCATCGGATGCCCACGAACTCAGAGAAAGATCTTCTAACGCTGCGTCTTCCAGTACTGGCACGCTTGGTTTATTTTAAAATATCGTCTCTCGCGTGTTTCGGTGCTCTGTGGTATCTCTTATCATCTTAATCAGGTTACCAGCTATCTTGGGGTCTGTCTCTCCCTGCACAGCGGTAGGTCGCTGCCACCAAGGTTTCCTGATGACCGTCCGTAGGACTTTGTCATCTGGACATTTCACATTCAGGAAATTGTCGAACC
Source organism: Orthosia gracilis (assembly GCA_947562075.1). Classification (NCBI taxonomy): domain Eukaryota; kingdom Metazoa; phylum Arthropoda; class Insecta; order Lepidoptera; family Noctuidae; genus Orthosia; species Orthosia gracilis. Next base: position 12,256,392 of record OX387265.1, read on the forward strand.
TGAAAGAGTTATTGTACCTGAGAGGAGTTTTAAATAAAAGACGAACTGGCAGTTAATAATGTCAAATAGAGTTTTGGAAAAATAACGGTTTTGTGGAGCGACGGCGAAGGTTCGACTTAAACAGTCTGATTTTAAAGTTCGAAGGGCCGCTTGCTGTAAATAGTCATAAAATAAAATTATTCATTAAAAACATTTTTTTAAACAAGTTTTTTTCGTATTCTACTCAACAAACCCTTTCGTTTGATACCCCATAACGTGGCAGTGCACATAAAATAACTAGTTCGCCATCTTGGGCCGTCCCCCATCTTGTAATTAGATTGACGTCACTTAGCTAACCATGCATTGTCATCCAAACTATATCGTGTTTGAAAAATTTCATCTTAATCATGGAGAGAGCTTTAAAATTCAGTTACAAGATTTGACCCGAACATACATACATACTGTATAAATACATACATTGCAAGTTAAATAAAAGCTTGTAATAATGGACTGTGAAATAAAATTATTTGAATTTTAAAACCAACACAAAATTTACTGTAGAAATAAAGTGACTGTGCCTATATACCTATCTCTTTTCTGCAGGTCACAATGACGGAGTTGTCACTACAGGTCCTTGACGTGACCGTGGTAGAATTCTAGAAAAGGATTATTGGCCTATCTCACACTTCACTTCACCATTAAACGAGCAATTCTTGTATATATGTATTAATCTGAATCTCGGAAACGGTTTCAACGATTTTCATGAAATTTAGTATGGGGTTTCGGGAGCGATAAATCGATCTAGCAAGGTTTCATTTTTAGAAAACGTCGTTTTCTCTATTTTCACCCGAGCATAGCTCGGTCGCCCAGGTACTGTATATGATACTACAGGTTTATCATACTACAAAATGTTTCGAACTATCGAAATGCAGTACTAACGTGATTTTATTGAAGAACACGTATTTGACGAGATGGTGTCTGGTCTCTCGGTGCTGCATCAGTCCACATAACACGTACACACCTTCGATTTGTTGGTTGAAGAACATATCCTGAAAATGTGAGACAACAGAAATAAACTTACTTCTTTTGCATGAGCATAACATAATTTGATTGCTTCTTCTTTAAATGAATAGGTCAAACTTTATGATATCTGTGAAGTTCGCTTAAAACTGCGGCGTACCCACCCCTGACCCCCGTTGTCACATGAATTTGCTAATACGCAGTGACTTGAGGAATATTCCGAGCCGCCATTAGGTTGGATTCTGTCTGTACCGAGATCGACTGTTGCAGTTCGCCGACAGTAAGTAAGCAGTTAATTAGCTGCTTTTAAGTGACACTGTAAAAAGCGTATATAATTTTTCTGACGATCTATAGATAGGTTGTCCGTCTATTATTATTTATTACTTTATTCTCGCATTGGAACGCCTTGCAGCAATTACACCAATGGAGCACATTCTTATTTTAAACTCACTCCAAGTTCAGGTTTCTTAACGATGTTTCCTTCACCGTTGTCAGCGATATCCAAGATAAACTTAGAAAGTACAAATGAATTAAAAAGTGACATTGGTACTTGCCCGGATTCACACCCACGACCTCCAGCACGAGAGGCGAGGTCTTAGCCACTGGGCCACCACGATTATCTAACCCTTCGGGAAATAATGGCGTGATTTGATGTTGCTTTGCTCTTAAAATTCAGCACTTAAGCATGAATAAGCCATCCTCTTTTAACGGGCTTATATTTCCAAGACTATTTCTCGGAAAATCGGGGCAGGTTAATTTAAAAGGCTTTTCACATAAACAAGATATCTAACAACTCTTTAAACAATAATTTTCGCTTTATAATAGAATTAGGTAGTTGGTGGAGGCCTCAGTGGCTAGGACCGCGCAGCCCTCTCATGGGTTCAAATCCAGCAAGTAGCAATGTGACTTTTTCAAATTAATAAGTACTTTCTAAGTTTATCTTGGACATCACTGACGACGGTGAAGGAAAACGTCGTGAGCAAACCTGGAATTATCTATACTAATATTATAAAGCTGAAGAGTTTGTTTGTTCGTTTGAACGCGCTAATCTCAGGAACTACTGGTTAGAATTGAAAAATTCTTTTTATGTAGGATAGTCCATTTATCGAGGAGGGTTAAAGGCTATATAACATCACGCTACGACCAATAGGAGCGGAGCATAAATGAAAAATGTTGCAAAAACGGGAAAAAAAAATTCCTTTTTGAGAGCTTCCGTTGCGTGCGGTACGCAAGCGTTTAAAGTTAGGCAACAATCATGTATGTAGTGTAGAGGTATGGTAGGTAGGGTAGATGGGTAGGTATGTAGCCAGTTGACGGGAGCGAAGCCGCGTTGGACAGCTAGTAATTAATATAAGTTTGAATTCGCCAACCCGCCTTGAGCAAGCGTGGGGTTCAATGCTCGTGCTTTCTCTGTATAAGACCTCATCTCATCTCCTTTGCCCTGCAGTGGCACAGTTACACGCTGGTATTATTAGGTACCTTACCTGTGATACTAAGTCAAAAAGTAGACATTCCCGCACCACGCAGTGTTCTAAGACGTCACACAACGCGGACTCGTCCAGGAAGGTCCATAGCAAGTCCAGCATGGTACAGAAACGTGGTGAAGGTTGAGCCAGGAGCTTTGATGAGAGGCCCACCTGGAGGCAGAATAAATAATAATACAAATGACATAACCTGAACTGTAACAGTTAAATAATGACCCATACGTACCTAAAATAAAATAGTAAAAAAGATTTTTCTTCCACCGTCCTTTATTTACTGGACACCTATTCTCTTTTGCATATCGACATTGTGGCGAAGAAAGACGCTACCTTTATTTATTTATTTTAGTACTTATTAGTTCAAAATAATAAATAACAATTAAAATGAATAGAAGATCAAAATACACCTCTGATTTTGGTGGTAAATCCTTAGTAGATAAATATTTTTCATGCATACTTTGTTAGCCTATAGCTTCGATAACCCATGGATATGGAGTTTGCGATTTACGTAGGACTAATTCGCTCGTTTAAAGCAATCGATTCGCATACAGTTAGTTCGTATTGATTTCTGGGTTTCCGGTCCATACATTTGGACCATCTTCTTTACGATTTTGATGTAAACTTTTTTTAACTGCGGCACATACTAGACAACGACAAAAAATATTGGTGAATGTAATAATTATCAGAGGATACTTTTGAGTTAAATTGAATTGTTATTTACTTACAACAAGTACACACTTTACTGACATGAAATCAAATCAATCAATCTGTCTAGACTTTTGCCCAACTCATGTTGGGTTCCAGTCTAACCGGATGTAGCTGACTACCAGTATTTAAAATGAAACGACTCCCCGTCGGCGTTAATATTGCTTGTTACGTAGATAATAGAACCCAGCTTGCCGAGTGGGTGGCAAGAGTGGTGACGTCGATCTACGAGCTGGGTTTGGAGATAGCGCCTTGTAAAACTGACGTGCTATGGTTCAATAAACTGCCGAGGAGCAGAGAGCCACCCAGTTCGTCAGCGACAGTTGGAGATGCGCAAGTCTAAATGGGCCGATACAGTATGTATCTTGGCCTAACCCTGGACGGTCGGTAGGGCTTTGGAGAGCATTTCAAGAGCCTGGTCCCCCGCGTTAAAAAAGCAGTGGGTGCTTTGCATAGACTACTGCCCAACCTTAGGGGACAACGGGAAGAAATTCGCTGCCTCTACGCGGATGTCGTGCAATCGATGGTCCTTTATGGGGCGCCTGTTTGATCAAGCAACTGTCAGGTGTCCAACGCTGCAGGACTAAAATTAATAGCCTGCTGCGTATAATAGCCATTCGTATCGCACGAGCTGGCTCTCTGGTCTCTCCTGGCACATTTCCTTCGCTGTGCACGGTGCGCGAATACGGTTTATAACCGAATTCGCGCCATCCACCAGAATGGTGATAGCGTGCCAGGAATTGCTGTAGTAAGGCAGAGGCGGCAGGTGACACGCGCTCGAGTGGTGGCGCGAGCGGCTAAAGCAGCCGTAATTTTCACGCAAGCGCGTTAATGAATCCTTCCTGCCGCATTTCAAAGCCTGGCTGAATAGAGAGGAGCGCATCTCTTTGCCTCTGCACAGTCAACGCTCGAGTAATGCCCTGTGTGTGCCTTTGAGCGGCAGTTCTTGGTCGCTAGGATCGGGCGAGAATTGTCTTTGCTAGGAGTTGTGAGAGCCACATTGGCAGAGACAAAAAACTGCAGGGAAATGGCCTCGTCCTGTGAGATCGTGATGGAATAAAAGGAGGCCACCGAGCGGGATTGCGAGAAGGCCCATACCACTCGAAAATAAGGCGTCGGGAAGGCAACCGCCCCGCCTGCATCATAAGTGGGCGGGTCTCCGGGGTCACCGGCGCACAGTCTGGCGACTCTGTCTGCCTACTAAGTGACTCTAGTAAAGACAGTGGTATAGTGATCACGTGCTCCCGTGCACAGCAAGGCTCAGGGGAGACGCTCTTTCAGTCTCCCCAAGAATGTGCCCCAGCAGGCGCTACACAGAGGAGGAGCCGGGGTGGTCTTTTAAGAGGTCCTGGTAATTTCTATAAAAGTCCAAGCGCCTTTTTAAGGTTTCACCCCGTTAAAAAAATGGGACAGAGGGCGTCCACAAATGTACACCATCGCGATCGGTCTTAAGCTTTATGTTTCACCTCGCTCCACGTCAATCCGTTCACCGCTTCTGCCAACACGGTGCGATGCTAGGTTTGACGGGAACAGCCACGCTTTCTTTTCCCTTTGGGGATTTAGTCCAAAGTCTGTCTGGGTATGTGATCAAGATCTCTTTGGCGTGTGTGGCCAATCCATCTCTATTTACGATGCTTGATCCAGCGGTCGATCGGGCTCTCGTGGCATTTCTCCAAAACCTCTATGTTAAGATGATTATGGGCTTGTAAATACTGAGAATGCGACGAAGACAGCGGTTGACGAAAACTTCGATTTGGCGTGAGATGTCGTTTGTGAACTTCCACGTTTCGCACCCGTAGAGAAGCACTCAATCGGTTGCGCACCCAGTTAGGCCGCTGCAAACACAATTTGACGAAATGGGGTTTTATAGGCCCGTCTGATGCCTAGTGTGAATGACCCTTTGCAGACTATGACACGCAAGCTGGAGTGTCCCAGGTGCCCGTCCATACACCACTTTGGAAAACCTTATGCTCGCCATTGACGCCGCAATTGGTGTGGCCACCTAATGGGCCCAAAATATTTAAATATATAAAAATGAAGGGTAAATGGAGCTAGAGTTCAACTCGGGGTCGGTCAGGTAGCTGTGGCCCGGGCCGATCCAGTCCGCCAGCCGGACCATCTAGTCTGATCGCGCACATTTTGTAGCTAACTGCAGTTTAAAAAACAGTTGCGGAAAAATACCGCCAGTGCGTTTGTATTGCTATAGGAACATCACAAAATTACGCGGATCAAAACCGCAACCGGTTAACCATAGTGCGACCTAGCGGCTAGCGCTCTCTAATCACGGCTTGGCTCTATATAAAAAAGAAGGGAAACTGGAGCTGGAGGAAACAGCTCGTTCCGTGGGCCAGTTAGTCTGTGGCCTGGGCCGGCCGGGCTGGTGAACCAGACCGGCCCAAGGAGGCACCGGCCCACCGGGAAAAGTCCCCGTACTCCATGAGGCCAGTCCGACCCTGATGTAAGCCTGCTGTGGGTTTATACTTTTGGGTGGGATCAAACTCAAGACATTTTGCTTATCTAATCTTTGCTCTATTTCCTCTAACAAAATTGAGTTATCATGCTCTCAGAGACACTGATAAGTTTCCACGAAACACTCTTACAATAAGCTTGGTTAATTTTCATTTAAAACTGACACTTTCCGAAGCTGGCCCAAAATTCTAGAATATTTTTAACCCGAGCCGAAAGGTCAGCGGAGCTCAAAGGGCACCGACAGATTTAGAAACGATTGTAACCTTTAAAGGATTATATACCGTTATTCTGTTATTAAATCCGTGAATTGGCCTCTTTATTTATTCGGCAAATAGAAAAGAGCGTATGAGTGGAAGTTAATCATTGAAATAATACTAATGTCAGAAAATCAGCTTCCAATCATCTATTTTACATTATGTGTAAGCTGAGGTAGGTAAGACTATTTTCAAGAAGTGTGTAAAAAAGCTGCTTAGTTTGTATTCTAGAGTAAAAGTAAGTGAGTACCTCCTGCTTGAATTATAACAAGTATACATTAAAAAAAAATGAAAACCCAGAGGCTTATTTACTCATGCTTTTTAAACTACACAATTTATCTACTAGTAATAATCAAAATCGCTTAATCCGTTTAGGAGCTGCGTTGCCACAGACAGACACTCAAATACACAACAACACACGTCAAACTTATAACACGCGTCGGGAGTTAAAAATGAAGAAGTTCACTGTTATCGTTTTTTAATACACTTAAACCTGCATAATCCAGGAAGAAATAAAGAATCTTAAGCCCGCCATTATTTGTGAACTTTCAAATGTTTTTTTTTATAGTTTCGATGAGGAATGAACAGTTTACATTCAGCTAGAGCAAAATCACATAGGACCTCTGTAGGTTTGATACAGAATTTGTTTTATTCAAGCAAATTGTCTTAAATACTCAGAAAGGATAGTTCCATGCGTTTCGGTCAAGGTCCATCCGTTAATTACTTCAACTAAATATATCATTTACATGCGGAGAGATTTCCCTAGGATGTTGTAAGTACTCTTGTGACATGGTGTTATAATATATGCATGGAGTAGCCTTAGGATGACCTTGAAGTAAGTTTCGCATAAGGAAAAAGAGAGCAATATATTTTTTTCTCTCAACTACGTAGTAATCATAATAACTACAACCGATCACAAAGGACGTATTTTTTGCTTAGAACCAACACAGTGCAAAAATGTTATATTAAATCTCATTGTTGCACAGTTTTTCATTAATGCCTTGTTTTTTTTTATTATTTAGATAAATTTTTACCACAGAGGTTTAATGTCTCCCATTAAGTTTAATATAAAATGTATGCATTAGATCAAAAAGATACTGGCTGAAAAAAAAACGGCTAAATAAAATCGCCATGATAAAAAAAAAAAACAATCGGTCGCATTTTGTACCTACCATTGTAAAATTTTGATACTTCAAATTTAGCAAGAAAAGTAATAAAAAATGGAAATAGCGATAGCGATATGAAGTCGACTCCAGAAAGTTTTAATTCAGCTGCAATTTAAATTGTTAATAACCTTTTGCCGCAAAAGTCGCGGGGTAAATATTTTTCATCAACTTGAGTTTTTATTTAGAGTAGGTATATTTTATCACGTAGGTAGTAGGTAGATTGATAGTTGAAAGAAAAGTAGATAATGCACCTCGCTATAGTGAGTAATAAATGCACTCGTGTTAATTTAGTGCACTCGCATGCGCTCGGGCAACAATATAATACTCATGCATTAAGGCGATATATACGCCCCAAAGTAAACGCAGTACTGGCCGTGCGCCCACTTGATGCCAAAAAATCAATATTGAACCTCCTTTTGAACAGTTTTGTTTGCAAAATATTATTTTATTTACATATGCTATGTCAGTTATGAAGAAATTCCAGCCATAAATTTTTCTGTGCAACAATATTTTTAAACATCCAAGTCGTTTTGGAGTATCCAAAAGTTGCGAAAAATATCGTGTTGCTAATTATTTTTTTAAAGCAAAACTATTTGTTCTACGAAAAAAATCATGTTAAAAAAATAATGTACATAAAACAATAATAAATATATATGTTTTTCAAACCTTTTAACCTAGCCGTTACTAAGGAGTATGCTTTAGAAAGTTACCGTTTTACGACACTAAAGCGCATGTAGACCCTTAATAACTCACTTTGTGCTCGATGCAATAATCTACTATAAGAGAATTCTCAGTTGGCTCAGTTACGAATCCCAGACTAATCATTTATTAAAGGAACTAATAATTTCCCTCCCCATACAAAATCTAATTATGAAACTTAAAAATTATTGACATACTAGCTTCTGCCAGCGGCTTCGCCCGCGAATGTCGAAAATTATCCCAAGGCAACATATTCCCGGGATAAAAGTCCTATGTGCTATTCCAGACTATAATCTATATCTGTGACAAATTTCATCCAGATCCGTCCAGCCATTTGAGCTTGAAGAAGTAACAAACATACAAACACACACACACACACACACTCACAAATTTTCGCCTTTATAATATTAGTGTGATCTTAAATTTGTTCTATCACTAAAATGATTATCGTCGACCATAGACACTTTTCAAGAGGATTATAAGAAAACGTTGCTTACAAAATTATTATCCCTGGACTTCACATAGAAGTCTGCAGCGACTTGGTCGACCTGTATGCTCCTACTTCCCAGCCCGATGAGTCCTCGCAGCCGAGGCAGCAGCTCTGCTACCACCACGTATGACAGGCGGAGAACACTACCCAGTTCTACCACCACCAGCCGGGACAGGGACATTAGGAAGGCCTGGAGATGATGGAGGAAATGAGATTATAGTAGATAAATTGCCATGGACAAAGTCATGTTGCAACGAAGTAAAATTATCTGTTTATATGTTTGGATCTCTGCAAGAACTGATCTGATTTAATTATTTCAATGACAGACAGTTATATTTTCATTGAAGCTGTCGTAGACCGCATAGTTCCTGCGAGATAGGTAAGCTACTTGAATGATGACTTGAAGTTGATTTCAGCACCATAAGTTCGTTTGTCCACCACATACATTTACTAAAGCCACTTGCAAACTGCCGTCGTCCCGGCGATCGTCATTTCGATTAGATCAGCGTGACAAGTAGAACTCGGCCCGAGATTGCGACGGGCTGATCTGCCGGCAACACAAAATACGTTTAAATTTGTTCACCACTCTGGCGCCGTGGTCGCACCACGCCGGTTTTCGTTTACAAGATAATTATAGTGCTTTGTATACCACCAAGATCGTTGCGATGGACAAACGATAGCCGTCACATCACCGTGATCTCGTGCAGGAAAAATACTCTTTCTCGTTGACGTTTCGGTGACGGCGCCGGCGTACAATCGCACAAATTGCGTATAGATAGGTCAACTTATCTTTGCGCGGCGCCATGTGTGCGTGCGCTGTGAGTCCGCTTGTAATTATACATTTGTGTGGCAGTGACGCGGCAGTCGTCGTCCGAACAAACAACTACACTCACATGTTTACCTACACTAAGCACCGCGCGCAAAGATGAGTTGAACTATCTTTACCTGTTTTGAAAGCACGAAACACACACCTTCTCTTTCATTTTGGTAGCTGGTTTTCCGCTGTCGAGTAGACGTTTTTTTGAACATATGGAGCAATTAATGCAAGGAAAGCATAAATTCTTTGAAGTCACACAATTAGGGTGCAGGTCTACCAGTTAGAACTTAACGATTGCATGAAAACATTCTTATTAAAGTATCTCTTACTTTTATAAAAAAAGTTATTGATACTTTACAAAGAATGTTGAATGTTGTTTGTTGTTATGTTGTTGTTGTTTTGTGAATGTTGTTTGTTGTTGTTGTAGGTGGTTTTGTGCATGTCGTTGTTGTTACGTGTTTATATTTTGTAATCTGCATTTAAAATTATTGCAAAAATGGTTGACCACGTCAATTTTACTTGATGGAAGCGATGATGTGGTCGACGATGGAGAACGCTTGCCTAGAAGTACCCAATAGACCCCAAGACAAAATTTATTTCCTTTATTTATTAATTAGGCTCACCGACAAATGTTAAAATATTTAAAAAAAAATGGACATTTAAATCTATAGCCTCGTTGTAGTATGTCCTATAAGAAGCGTAGTATGAGTAAATTACATTTTCTTAACCTGGTTGCTAAGCACATCGACGAAGGTATGCGGGGAAGGTCGCGGACTTTACACGGAGCTCGATCTGTAGATCCTCTGCATGCGGACTCTAAGAGTACATAAACAAATTTGGGACAATCCCAAAGCACTATTCCCAAACCACTGCAACTTCTGAAAGCAAGAATCAATAGTGTCGACCACCAGAAAAGAGCCCAGGCAATGAAGCTCGACGAAGTCCCGGAGAAAGTATTTAACTGTGTTTGATCCCGCAACGAAATTATTTAGAAAATAATAACGGAGGAGTAGGAAAAAAACATAATAAAAGATACAGAGAATGCACCTGAGTTTGAGCACACGCTTGTTTCCTTATACTTCTGCGTACGGCTAGTCTTCGTTGAGATTGGCTTCCATGGTGCGTGGCTGAAACTATGTCGAAGGGTTATTATGTGGACAAGCTACCTTTTTGGACATCTTCTTAACCTCGTTGCTCTGTACATCTACGAGGGCATGCGGGGACGGTCGTGGACTGTACACGGAGCTAGAGCTGTGGATCCTCAACGTCACCTCCTCTTCAGTCACTCCTTTCGAAGTGTCTGACTTTGCCTAGATGCGTATAATATATATATTAAATATATAATATTTTGCGTTAAATTCATGTGGTAACTGATATAAGTAGTTTTGATTATAAATTATAAAATACGAGTCTAGAGAATTTTGCCAACTATAACCTTCGTTTTCTAGAAAGGAATAATAACATTTGGCACAAATTGAACACAAGTCATTGATAACTGTTAATAATTCACCCAGCCGACACTCAACTGCAACTTACGCGTGATTGACAGTATTTTTTTTTGTTTCAGACACTTATTATATCCCTAACTAATTTCTTATTCAATACATTTTTAAATATTGTCATAAAACATTCAAAAACAAAAAACATTTCAAAATATAAAAAATAGATGTAGGCGACTGTGGCATGAACTTGACCGCACTTGACGGCACCTTTACCATTGAAGGTGCCGTCAAGTCGGTCAAGCACATGAGACTTGTCAAGTGCACTAGATCGTCTCGCGGACCCATTAGTTTTAACTTTAGGTACCTACATACCTTGCTACTCTTAGCAGTGAGCGACTTGATCTCCGACGGTCGCCCTAACTCATCCAGTAGTGCCTCCAAGGACTTGAACAACAAGGCAGCCCGAGTACACTCGCGGATGGGAGGAGCTTGCAGAGCTGCGAAGCCTTCCACTGGGAAACTATAGACATAAATATTTATATTGCGTGTTTTTGACTAAGGAGGATTTATAACCAAACTTATTCACTGCGTGTTTGCGATTACCAAGGGCGATTACTCAGACCGTTTTTCTTTCTTTCTTTCTAATTATTTATTGTACACAAAACATAAAAATACAATAGGTCAGTTTAGATGTACAAAGACGAGTTTCGAGGTTTTTCGTTAAATTTAGTGAAAATTTTAGAACAACTGATTTTGAAGAATGCTAATTCGTATAAGCCTGGTTTTAAGGCGATACAATTCGAAACTATGTGCCTGCTTGCAGTGCTAGGTTTAAACCAAAAAATCAGGTCCCATACATGATAACACGAACAGACTGTAAGGCGATTAACATATGGCACCGCGCACCGCCGCGGACGCGGAGGGGAGAGCACCGCACGACTCGACCCACGCGGTCGGGCGGTATACGTGTGTTAGGTATCAACGGATTTATAAGAGGCCAATGCGACATGAGATCCGTTTCACCGCCTACCGCGGCGATGCGCGGTGCCGTGTGTTAGAGGCCTTATGCAGTTCTCTCTCTTTGCTATCCCGTTATTTGGGATACCTTGTTATTCTACAGACGCGTAAATACTGGGTTGGTTGTCAATATTCTTAATGACCAATATATCAGGTGACAAAAGGCTGAAAGAACTGGTTTACGAAAAGCTGTTACTTACACGAACGGCACATGCCCAAAGTTGGCATACAGGTGTTCTTGCATCGCCAACGAAACTGCTGGGAAGTATGCGAGACCAGCTCCATGCGTCACATCGGTGAACGCCTGGCCCATGGATACGCCGTTCCTGTTAAGGTAATAAAGAGGTGGTGACACTTAGGGCGCGATCCCATTGATCTACAACTAAACTATCTAGTTGTTTTGTAGTTTGAGAAGAGATTTTAGAAAGATTAGATACAAATGGCAATATTATGGCGTTCACTACTCTGGAAATCGAAATAATAGCTCTCAATAGGACCGCGTCCTAATGGCACTTTTACACATACACTATTTCCAACTCTCGCCGTTGAAAGTAGCGTTAAAAATCCGAAAGCACGCTTAATTTTGTGCACCCACCTCGTTATCTTTCCTCCACACATGGTTGACTGGAAGAGAATGCCTCAGGCATTAAGTCCAACTACGTATCTTAATATATTGTATGTAGAATTTAATGAATAAATAACTAGATAAGTAACCAAGGCTTGTCAACCTATGACACAAAAGCAATCATTCATAGTTTTGCCAGCACTTATTTTTTTTTGTTGTTGGCAATCATTCAATGATTTCTCCAGCTCTGGGTGAAGCGGAAGGCCGTGTCAGAATTTTTCTGACTAAAACCGACCCGTGTTCCTGCAGTTGTTTGTGCCAGGGCCGCGGTAACTCTCTTTCAAATTTACCCGCGACCCAAACAGGCATTAGCCCTAAGCACGTCGGAGTAGAAAGTTCATAAAACCAATCTGAAACCCACCGATGCCAAACATTATCAATTCTAAATCGTGATCTGGGAAGCTATTCCGAACCCCAACCGTCGTTCTGAAATTTACAAGACAGACTTTGAATCATTAATGAGTCGATACCAACAATATTTATATCAAGTTCGCCCTTGTATTCGACTCGGTAAAAATAGACAAAATCGATTTTCATATTTGAGATTGCATAGCGAATGGAACGAAGATGAATTTCCTGATTGATTTATCCTCTTATTGAGTGAGTGAATGATTTAGGGTAGGAAATTGCCAAAACAAGTGAATCGAAGCTTCGTGTAGCAGCTAGCTTGTTTGGCAAGCAAGTTGGATTTTAGGTCGTAAAATGCTTTTTACCCGACTGCAAGGAAAGAGTTATGTTTCTTATCATTTATTTAAATAGTTTTATCATGTTGAGAGGATGAACGAAAGGCGATTAACAAAATGTATTGATTGAAAAGGTAGATGTGAGTGAAGCGCCGGAAGCTCTAAGAAGCTCTTGCAGGCCACACATTTACCTTTTTGTTGATGAAAGAGTAGGAATATACAGTCGGTAATAGCTGTTACCTGACCCACCCTGCATTTAGCCGACCCACTAAAAGTAGACGATTTTGAACCATCTGCGATTAGCAGTAAATTAGTGTTATTCGATACGTATGAGCTTATCGAACTAAAACGATTTGTTCAAGGTAGGCAAATATTTTAAAATACAGTTATGTCAATTTCATCTTTTACACGTAATGTTAGGAAAGGTAAGCGTTTGAATACTGTTTTGTCATCATGATGGAGCTGTTAATTTCAACGATATTTGTTAAGTCGATGTGGTCTAGTGGTTACATCAGTGAACATGGTTCCGAGTTCAAAACAAACAATTTTTTTGCTTTTTTATCCTAACGCTAACGTTTTAAAGATCATATTTCCGTATCTGTATTATCATTGTATTTGTTCATTGATTAGCGCTAGTCTGATAAACTCATACAATTGAAATAATCCTTAATTTTACAGGCAAGAGATTCCAATTCGATCGTTTTTAGGGTGGGCCAGGTAACAGCTATTACCGACTGTACAGTGGTCACAGCGGATCTTTGTGTCTTTGAAGTTGGCTGCGAGACCTTGCGCAGTAGCAATTTTTGTGTAAATGTTGAAGTGGAAGATAGCATTGCATAACAGCCTCTTTCACTCGAATACGTTTGTCGCATTATGCTATCTCGCATACTGTATGCAGTGTATACTCGATGACAGATTTTTGCGCAATGGTTTGTAGAGGTTCTGTACGGATCGTAGGAAGTGGCGTTCTGTAGTTTCTCCTTAAAAGTATGAATTTATGTATGTGTGGTTGTGCAATTTTGTAGGGCTATTGTTATTTTGCCTCAAACCAACCGCATAAGGTTAATATACAGCAGATTTATTTATTCTTGTTCTTGTTCTTCCTCTTCATGTCGCTGGCACGACCGTTTTTTTTTTTTGGGCCCGTAACTATGTCACTTCCAAGGCACCGTCGTCAGATGTTGCACAGACGCACAGACGCACAGATAATATAATAATAGCATACAGATTCCTTATCCCATACAAAGAAACTGTGCCGACGTAACTAAGTTTTGCGCGGACTAAATCGATTGTTTTACTAACCGTACCTCGAACGCGGTCGGTTCTCTCCCAAGCGATAGATGGTGTTAACAGTGACTTGCAAGTAAAAGGGTTTATTCGGTTCGTGTCTATTTATTTCTTTAAATACAGTGACGATTTGTTTTATAGTATTTTTTTTACACATTACACAGTTTCGTTGTACCAAAATATGTTACAAAACAAATTTTAAAATTCGAGCGGAATGAATCCTCAGAAATTTAAAACTGCGCCATCTATTGGAATCATCTTTATATGATACGTTCAAATATTTTTTGCAATGTGAATTAAGAGCTCAATATTCCATAATTTTGTGCTTAGGAGTGTTGGTTAAACAAGAAAATACAATTTTTATGATCAATCCTAGAAAATGTTAATTTTACACAAAATTCAATAACAGTTAGATGCGTGTCGCGCCATCTAGTGGCATTTATTTGCACCAAATTTTTATTCTTAGCGTCGGGACCCCGTGACAGAGCTAAGTTAGGCTCCAAGTTTGCCGCACAGCTCCGCATCCAAATCCTGCTACCGTTGAGCTGCGGTTGCCCCACTTTGCGTAGTTGGTTGGTGTTACGTCAAGAGTCTATTTTTCACAGTTCAACATCGAACGTGTGCAGCAATCGCGCTTGTTAGATCTTTGGGATTCTGATTTTGAGTCAAAACGATTTGCTAATCTTACAAATATGCATTATAAATGCGAAAGCTGGGATGGATGGATGTATGATTGTTACACAATCACGCCACAACGGCTGAACGGATCCGGATGAAATTTGGCTCAGAGATAGATAGTCTGGAATAGCACATACTTTCTATCCTGGCATAATGTTCCCTTGGGATAATAAAACACTTTTCATGCGGGCGAAGCCGCTGGCAGAAGCTAGTCCAGATATATATATTTGTTCTTTCATGAGTTATGAGTTCTCACCTATAAAACTCAAGAGTCCCCTTATCCAGATCGATGCAGGACCCTATGACATCCCCAGGCAACCAGGCCTGGCCGTAAGACGAGGTGGCCACGTTCCACTTCCGCACCCGGCCTCCGTCATAAGCGTAGGAGTGGGCGGTGTCCCCCACGCCTGTGTCCATCGAGAAGATGCAGGAAGATGTGCACCAGCCGATCTGGAAAAGGCAGATTTTGTACTCCATGGTCCGCAATTAGACTCCCATTCAGTCTATCGGTCCATTTTGTGTACTCATAAAGTCATAACGGATTTTGACCAAGGAGATTCAGTTCGTCCACGCGAAATCTAGAAAGGTTTTTCTTCCAGATACGTGACCATTGCTCAGACTGCACGGACGATTCAGGGAATCGAGATCTTGAGACCTTAAATACAAGTTTAGATGCTGCTGCCCGAATTGGAATGGCAAACGGATATGATGTTGGATGTGGGATGTGAATGCAACAGCTTAAGCAGGGTTCATATTCATTTTAAACAGGGTATCGTATAACCCGGGTATTGTGGTGACATAGGTACTCGAGATCTCCCCTTGATATCTAAGTAAAGAATAAGCCAAAATTGTTTTACTTCAATCAATCGGTCTAGCTTTCATTCAATGCGTATGTTGTCTTACCGAATGCAGTTGAATGATAGCATTTGACATAAAGCTATCTGGCCATCACACCCAGTACTGATGCACCTCTTCCTAAATCTTTGAGGAACAGAGACGTGATCTTATGTTCTACCTTCGTACCTGCATAATTCCCTTCGTGCCGAGCTGCACTTCATACATCCACTTGTTTCCAAACACGCAGGCCGTGGCTCTGATGGTGGCGAAGCTGGACAGACCTTGTACACTTACTCTCTCGTCACCCACCAGGACTAGGCGGCCTGTACCTGGAGATAACATGAACATGCCTGAGTGCCTCTGCTAGGGTAAATCCTAATACATGTAGGAGCCTATATGCCAAATATTTGTAAGGTGCTTGGTACTGACAGCCAGCGTTATAGGCCTAGTGGTAAGCGTACAGGAGCATGGATTGGGTAAAGTGCAATTAGGTTTTCCAGTAAGTAACTACTCATTAGCATCCCGGAGTGTCCATTTGAGCTCGGGTAGGTGGGTTCAATAGGTCTATCCACTTAATAAATAGCTTAATGTGGGAGAACCTACTAAACCAGCAAGTCAGCCTACCTTTTAGGGAAATACTCTTATTAAATGTGGTAAAAGAAATGCTAAAAATCCACTGTGTAACAGTTTCATGAAACAGCATTAGGATACGAAATATCTTGCGACATTTTGGCCTTTTACTGTATTTGTTTTACAACGTCTAAAATAGTCAAATAATTTACAAAACATGCAGCGGCTCATTTTACTACAATTACCAAACTGTCCAGCGAGCGTGGTACAGTGCAAATTACGCTAATTATTCCGGGCACATCCAGGGACAGCAGGGACGTAATGGATGTTAACGTACTTTTGATGTCGCTTCTAGGCATGAGGCCCAATAGTGTAACGACTAAAATCAGACAGGTCGTTTTGGTTTTGAAAACGAAACGGTTTAGTTATGCCTAAGGGCTTAATGTAAGGGTGAGTGCTTGTCCATTATATTTTATTGCAACAACAATAATAAATGATGAATAATTGAGGTGACTTGGCCCACTTAATCTGCAGAGTGATTAAACGAGCAAATTCCATTTTTCAACCGACTTCAAAAAGGTGAAGATTCTCAATTCGATTGTATATTTTTTTATATTTGTTACGCGAATACTCCGGCAATTATGAACCGATTTCGAAAATTATTTTTTGTTTGTAAGGGTATATTCTGGAGGTGATCCCATTGTCATCAAGTCAGGATCTGCTGAGAGGATTCCATGGATACTTTTTTTGAGAAGCCCTCTGGCTATAAATGGTTTTCATGGTACTATAATTATGGTACCAATACCAAGAACAAAAAAAAATACCTTTTTAACAAAAAAATTAAACCGAATTCCTAAACAAAACAAAGTGAATAATAACTTTCTAAATAATAAAAATAATAGTAATAATAGTAATATCCCACCCATACGCACAAAGCGTTTCGAAAATACTTTCATTGTGCGTACAGCTAAGGAGTGGAATTCCCTGCCGGCGTCTTTGTTTCCCGATAGCTACAACCTAGGGGTCTTCAAGTCAAGAGTGAATAGGTTACTTCTAGGCAAGCGTGCTTCACCTTCGACCACATCATCACTTAACATCAGGCGAGATAGTGGTCAAACGCGAGCCTATAACAAATAAAAAAAAAAAAAAAAAAAAATAAAGTCAGTGTCAACAACGAAAAAAATAGGTAGATACCAGACACCGACTTCCGAAAAGAAAGTTATTCTTTTCAGTTTATTTTTTTGTTGAACTTTTTGCTTTCGCAACGCAAACTGTCAAACAAACACTTCTTATTTACTTTACTGGATGAGTGGAGCCGAGAGTTGATATGAATAGCTTGCGATTGAAGATCCTTTAGGCTGATAATGATACTGACTATTTAGTAAAATCTAACCTGTAGATGCATCGAACACAACGATTTTGGGTCCTATTCTCCCAAATCTGTCATCATTTGTTTCTGTTGCCTGAAATTTCAACGAAAAACGAAGTTTCTGAAACAGTCTGAAGTACAACTTTACAATAAGATCGACAAATCTAAATCAATAGAAAATAAATCAAATCAATTTTCTTTCTTCGAGTATCAATGACTCAAAAATGGTTACTAAAATAGTACGATAAGCTTTGGTCTATTGATCGGAACGCACAACGGTGCGTTAAGCGGTGCTGCGGGTCCTCCTCGCCGCAGACGCATACTGCGACGAAACAGAAGAACATTCGAGATGATTTTAATACTATAATGTGTCCGTCACCGCATGGCGCTTTCTGCGTTTGACCAAGAGACCAAAGCCTTAAGGTGCAATTCCGACTTTTTAAAAAAGAAACTATTTAGTCCGTCAGTTAGGAATATCTATCTTAAGTTCGAAAAATATTTGACCGATTTTCATTTCACCTAAAACTTTTCATCTGTTATCGTTTCGATTTTTTTACTACTTCATCGAAGTCACGTTGATCTATTATCAATTCGATTTTTTTTTTGTTGATCCGACGTTTCATTTGGTCGAAAATCTTTTTACCGAAGTTACACGTAGCCGAAATAACATTTGTTCAAAGTATGTATGTTCCCGAACAATCAGAACAGAAACAAATGTTTAAACAGCAATTTGAAAAAAAATTGGCGACCTATTTCTGTCTGCAGGGTCTAAAGTAACCTAACACCAAAAGAGATGGATGGGAGCTGAGTTCGCTCACTTTGCTCGCTCACTTCAGATCCCATCATCCCCTTCCAACCTAACCTGTCCGTGTTGGGGTGCCCTAAGTTCCAGAGCTCGCTTAATTATTAATAAATTATTTGCATGAAATTGGCCAAATAATATTCCGTAAAATGTCGGTCAATAATTTTCGGTAAAATGAAATTCGAACAAAAAAATATCTGAAAAGTGATCGGTTCCCGTCAGTTAGATTATGAACAAAATATTGGTAACGTATTTTTTGCTTTATCAAATCAATAAAAAATGTCAAAGTTAATGAAGAAATTACAAATTTCATCATAGTTATTTTTTGTTTATTTGTGATGCAACAAAAAAAAACCGACTGCCAAAACAAAACACTACAAAGCGAAAAATAATTTTATTTCGGAAGTTGGCGTCTTTGGTTGATTGGTACCAATTTTATTTTGTTTTTGACACCGACTTCCTAATTTAGTTTTGGTACCACAAATTATCATAAATATACACATTATTATGTATAAATTACTTAGATAACTACTAATCTAATCCACATGAGAAGCACCAGCTTTCAAATAAAAAAAACATCATCAAAATCGGTTCATAATTGGCGGCGTAATCGCGGAACAAACATACAGTCGAATTGAGAACCTTTTCCTTTATGAAATCGGTTGAAAAATACGTGTCTAATATTTATTATTAATCTAACTGACGGACTGAAAAGTAAGTTGTAGTCATTGTCTCTATTTCCAGTATTGCAGCGTCAGTCACGCGGAGTTCTTTGGAAGTGCACCTTTAGTAAGCGCATATAGCACGTTGTGTTTTGTTATATTTGTTTACATGAAATCTGTTCCAGAAATTGGCCGTTTCTCTTACTTCTGGTACAGGCACGGGAGCGGCGTGTTTCTTAGGTTTTGTCTTGGTGGGGTTCAATACCTTGGCATCCAGCATCTTCGGCAGGTTCTCACGAATGTGGGTCACGTATTTGCTCCTTCTGAAAGATAACTTGTTTTTGAAATCACCTTGTTTCTTGAACAGTGTATGTTCCTATTACAAAGGCAACCAGGGAGCTTTTTCTTTCCCGCTACGGCAGAACAAAGCGAGGAGGGCCAGAGGTAAGTGGACACAAGAGGAATCGAGTGGAAACAAGGTAAGCGATAGACGAGAGACGTCATGTATATTTCATACACTGTCATGTAACATTTTAGTCCGCTATACCGACACTCCTCCTCCCTTGCGTCCCCACCGCGTTCACAATCAGGCAGCGGCGACCCCGTCCAGGCCGCAGAAGGTGCGGAGAGCGGCGCACCGCAATACCGGCACTCCTCTCCCCCACACAGCGGCTTCCTATCCTCAGCCGCGATGTCTTCCATACGACATTGCGGCCCGCTTCAGTTGCGATGTCGCCTCTGTTGCCAAGTGTCACCGCAACCTACTTGTTGGCCGCTACGTCGTCGCCTTATCGGCAAAACCTCTGACGAGCGGCTTCTCCTCGGACTCCTCTTCACTTCACTGTGGTTGACCAAGCCACGTCTATTGCACCTGTAGCCAACAATCTACATTCGATAACGCTAGTAGAAAACGAATCAATGTATGGGAATGACACATCTGAGCGTTAAGTCACGTGGTCAGACCATACAAATAAAAGGCGTTAACGATTGTAGAAAGACATTCGATACGAAACGTTTGTAACTTGGCTAGGGGCTAAGTCCCTCGCCTCGACAATGCAGGAACCCACCGTGGGTGGAGCTTGCAGTCCTGGGTTCAATTTCCGGGTCAAACAAATTGTTAGAGGTTATTCCATCTGGAATTTTTAGAAACAGTCTGCAGTCTGGCTTTTGTGCCCGGTCGAAGGCAATATGCTCGCCGCCTTTTACATAAGACTTAAACATAACTGGTGAAATGTGATTGTACTACGGGTCTACCTCTGCCTAACCCTTCGCGGAATACAGGTTCACGCCTTATCATCATCATCATCAGTATTTAACACCTTGCGGGCCCAGTACAGGTTGGTAGATGTCATGTCACAAGTCTTTTTGGTTACATTTTTGGTTCTAGGACATGCCGGTTTCCTCACGATGTTTTCCTTCACCGTTTTGAGAGCAGTGGTGATGAAATAATTTACACAAAGTAAAGCGCCTGCTTGGGTATGATTACGAACCCACGACCTACAACTTGTAAGTCACGGCCGTTACTTTTGGGTTACCACTGCTCTCATCAGTGTACGCCTTATCTTATGTAAAATACAAAATACTAACTGATTATGTCGATCTGTATTGTCTTTGATCACCATTTCATTCCCGAATACCCTTCGTATAGTGTCGTGGACCTCGCCTTTTTCTGCAGACCCACTGCAGACCCCGAACATAGATCTTAGTACGTTCATCATTGGTAAAGGGCGCTGCTTTTTAGCAGCCGTCTCCTGGTCAGCAATTTTTGCGTCTTTCGGTTGCTCCTGGAGAACGCGACTTGACGTATCCAGATTGTTGGTAGTACTATATTTCTGTCTGGTCGTTCCTCTATTTTCAAGTTGTTTTAAGAGCTCGTAAGGGATTCAATAGTTAGTTCAGTCGGTGAATATCTTCCAGAAAATACTCTTGTCCTATTAAAAGCACACTCTGCATTCAAAACAAATTTAGATATGGTTTTTCACAACGTAAAGCTCAGTCCGTCAAATCTAAGAAGTCCGATGACGTTTCTCATTTAACTTGCCGTGATAACTTTGTATGAAAGTTTACGAATAATCAAATTCATAATCCTAATTAATTACTATGCTGCCTATACACTATAACAACGAGTATCATTCGTAAGCATCAACTTAAGTTTATACAACGTATTTTTATAGCTGTCAAACGGTACTTCTTAGATTTGACGGACTGTAGATGGTAAAGGTTTCTGACCACACGAAAATAATGTTCCGAATAGTCTCTTCAGTGTTTACAAAAAAGCAAGATTTGAACTAATTCTCAATGTAATTTCAAGATAGTATCGCTAAGTTTTCAATGTACAAAATTATTTGCAAAATAAAATATATTTCAAAATCATATGGTAAGTTACTGTCAAAAACCTTACGTCAATTTGAAGAGATTGAAGAACACACTTTGACACGATAATCAAAAAGGTTGGTTCGTCGTTAAAAGGTGAAAAAATACTCTTTTGCTTCTACATAAGGCTAAGTAATAGTTAGTATAGTTATAATAAGTTGAGGATAATAATCGGCAATTTGTTTATTCTCCATTAGAGTATTGCGAAAAATGATTTAAATTTTTGATTTCGTTCACTTTAAATGTAATGCATAGGCAGCAGTTTTAGGCTTGTACGGAAAGCTATATTTAATCATTTTTAATCGCCATTCCCCAGGAAGTTAAAATGATAACGCATATACCTACAGATGTGATATCACGCACAATCAGAAACAAATAATAATAAAATTCGTTTAAAATCTCTTCGATTATCGCCAATTCAACCAATTGAATAGCAGTTACAAATAAACATTTCTCTTGCTGCCGGATGGGCTATAAATTTTAATGGCCTGTGAATCGTTCGGGACGGACCGAGGCAACGAACTAGATAGGTGTACAGAAGGCCGGCTCCATAAAATTTTCGAAAATAGGCTTACTTACATAATTAAAGAAACGTACGCGAAGTCATCTCAAAGAAATGACATTCGCGAGTACACTGTTCGTGAAGCATGTTTGTGTGCGTGAACCACAGACCAAGGAATCGTTACACCCGTAGCAAAAAAATTCTAAATCTATGGTTGCACCAGCAGTAATAAGTGACGCCATGCTCTCATATTCGCGGAGTTTCTTGACGCCTTCATCCCCCATTTAAAAACCACGTCAGACATTCCGTGATGTTTCTGTGGCCAAAAAAAAAAGAAAGTATAAGAGCTACTCCTACCGTTTCGAAAATTGACAGCTATGTAAACTTGACAGATTCACCAGGGTTGCTACTATATTGATTACGAATTAAAAAAAATATATTAGGTTGTATAAGTTACAAACATAAACACATCGATTCGTCTAAACATATCATGCTTACATGCCTTAGAGGGTAGATAGAGAATCAAATATCTATTAAATATCACGACGCCACATACGACGAAGATTGGAGCAATAGAGTAATAATTATCCCACTAAAAACATTAAACTGTGAAAATTTTTAATGACCTTTATAACTTAAAAATAAATGAAAGAAAGAAAAAAAATGCATTCGGTCTGGAACAATAATTAATGAAGGTAATCCAGCCAATGCAACCTCGTTACAGTACTTAATATATGAATGACGCGACAAACGTCCGCACAAAGCACTCATGACAGCCGCGGTCCAATATTGCCCAATATTCCCTCTAAAATCGTAATGTCAATGTGTGTGCGCAAAATGACGCTTTGTTCGTAGAAGCCTCTCTGTCTGCGGCGCACCGTTGTTTACGCGCCCTCCGTTGACAGGTTTTCACTGTCTTAGCCCTAGCCAGAATTGTAGATTAATTTCACCTAGAATATTTTGTTTTCTACCAAGCTATATGTGCATACTGTGGTCTACTATTACTAAAGAAGCACACGCAAAATAATCCTTTGTATCATTGTAACTTATGTTGTACTAGCTTCTGCCCGCAGCTTCGCCCGCGTGAAACTTGAAAATTATCCCGAGGGCACATATTCCCGGGATAAAAGTAACCTATGTGCTATTCCAAACTATAATCTATGTCTGTGCCAATTTTCATCCAGATCCGTTCAGCCGTTCTGGCGTGATTCAGTAACAAACATACATCCATCCAAACTTTCACAATTATAAAATTATAGTAAGATGAGATCTGTGTACCCTTTAATATAGATTCAAATTCATTAATAAATTGTCAGATCGTAACTTTAAACACTCACTGAAACTTTTCTTTGACATTGTCGTCTTTAGCAGTTTTCTCGGTGCTTTAAATAAAATAAATTAAAATTATCGTTTATTTTCAGACTTTCTGTCCATAGGTACACTTACAAAACATTGAATGAAATATACAAAAAAAACAATACTTACAATAAACAGTACAAAATAAACAACACAAAATACAACGAAGAAAACAATTACAACACATAAAAAGATACAAACAATTACCAGTGACAACACAATAGAGGCAACACATTAAAATTTGACGCGGAGGAACTGTCCACTGCTCACAAGGCAGTGTGCAAGCGCATCCAGTGACGCAGCAGTGGAGAGTCCCACCTGTCCGCGAATACGCTTAGTACTACTAGTAATCTGTGCTTAATATTGTGCGCTTAGTAATGTGTGCTTTGAGTATGAAGAGGACCTTCTGTATCTATTTTCATACATTTAATGTCCTAACATTTTGGTCCCTTCATTATTTTGGCCCGAACCCGTAGTGTTATTTATTGTTTCTCAAGGTTCCATGTATAGGTATTATTTCCTATTTATATGCGCATATAGACGGCTGTTTCATAGTTGTCTTCCTAGCAAAGGAAAAAGAGCAAAAAAATTTGGTAGGTGGTTTGTCTGTGGATACTAATTTGTACAAGCATTTATTTAACTTGCAATGTATGTCTGTATGTGTGAATTTTAAAGCAGTCATCCTCCACCAATTAAGATGAAATTTTACATACACGTTTAATTTGGATGACATTGGATGGTTACCAAAGTGACGTCATTCTAAATCCAATATGGCGGACGGCCCAAGATGGCGGACTAGTTATTTTTAGTGCACTGCCATGATATGACTATTAAATGAAAGGGTTTGCTGAGAAGAATTCCAGCAAACCCTTTCATATAAAAAAATGCTGCGCATGACTGCATTGAGTTGAGAGTTTGAGTTGTAATCAGTAAAGGAATACCTAGTGAAAATATAACAAGGAGCAAAGCTGGAGCATAAAAAAACGCTTTACTACCCAATTCCCAATAAACAATTTTAAATAAACAATAAACATTTTTCCACGTGCTAATGGCCTGGCCTGTAAATATTAACGGCCTGTGAAAGTGCCGCGTGGCCGGCCTCGTCGGTCTACGGGCTATGGCCTGGAACGGAATCACGGTCACAACTCAGGCTATTATTTCGGGCTATTTCACTTTATTTAGAGACTCGCTTATTTGTCGTGATGGTTTTACGATGGACCTTTTTGAAGATATATCGTTTTGTTTTATTAGATTAGACCTTTTTTATAGCTTCCTGAATGTGGTTTTAAGTATTCATACTAGTCCATACTAATAATACTTATACTAATCTTACAACAACTCATATTAGTACCTGGGCGACCGAGTTCTGCTCGGGTGAAAATAGAGAAAACGATGTTTTACCTAGCTAGATCGATTTATCGCCCCCGAAACCCCCTGTATACTAAAGTTCATGAAAATCGTTGGAGCCGTTTCCGAGATTCAGATTCTATATATATACAAGAATTGCATTTGCATTCAAAATGTATTAGATTAGATATATGTGAAAGTAAGGATGGATGTACGTTTGTTACTTAATCACACTAGATCGGCTAAACGGATCTGAATGAAATTTGGCGCAGAGATAGATTATAGTCTTTATAGCCTGGAATAGTACATAGGATATCTCGGGATTTTATTTTCAGATTTTATCACGGGTATATGTTCCCTTGGGATAACTTTCGACATTCATGCGTCACTAAGCCGATGGCAGAAACTAGTAGATTATATAACATCGAAGTAAAATACGTTTTTATTGTAAATTAACGTTCTGGGGTCGTACTATAACGTGTCAAAGCCATCAAATCGCGGGCAACAGCTAGTGATTGTATTAAATAGTTATATGGGTAGAGGCAGAGTATAGAAACGATTGATGGTAAGTTAGGTTAGCGGTAAATAGCCTTCCACCTCTCTTTACTTCAAGGATCGTTTTTGGTTTATCTTCCCACTCGAAATCTCTAAGTTCATCAGATAACTTGCGACTTAAAATGCCAATGCATTCCACAACTTGCATTGCCTGACCAAATAAAACCGTGCTCAGCTGTTGCCTGTATTTAAAAAACTCATCAAAGAACATTATCTATCGCTGTGATTGTGCTCTTGGTTTTTTGACGTAACGTGCTATGATAGTCGTACGCTATTTATTTTCATTGCTTATATATTAAGTATGTATGTATTTCCCTCACACAGAGAGGAGGCCTGTGTCCCAGCAGTGGGAACATTAATAGGCTGATGATGATGATGATGATGATGATGTATGTATTTATTTAACTATTATATAGCATATGTGTTCTTGTGTTTCTAGTAAGTATTATTGTAACCATATATATATTCATTTTTGGTATTGTCGCATCACTGACAACCCCATGTCATGTCCAGGTAATCTCTGTCCATTCCCAGGTTGCCTGGAAGAGATCGCGGAATGCGATAAGACCGCCAGTTGTATATTAGTTTATTTTTTCTTGTATATTCTGGTGTATCATAAAGTGCATATAAATAAATAAATAGAGATGTATTTGAGAAGAAACATGACCGACCCCAAACAAATTCGGATAAGGGCAGGAGGATGATGATGACATGAAGAGAAAAAGAAGCGATAAACTTTAATTTTTCTTTTTAACCGACTTAAAAAAAAGAAGGTTATAAATTCGACACGTATAATAATAATAATAATTAGAGTACTTGCATAGGCACAACCTTGTAGCCAGGATTATCCACCAGCAACTTGCTCTGAAATACACTCTCGTGGCATCGGAGGTATCGTACTACAGGTATGTGCCCGACCCAGTTCTCGAAAATGGCAATATCACATTGTACTGGGATCGGTCCATCATCACAGACAGGACTATTATAGCCAATAAGCCTGATATTGTGGTGGTGGACCGAATCGAGAGGCGTGCAATAATTGTTGACATTACCGTCCCGCATGACGGGAACCTCGTGAAAGCCGAGAAAGATAAGCAAATCAAGTATCTTGACTTGGCTCGCGAGGTTGTCGACATGTGGGATGTGGACACAGCAATTATTGTACCGATTGTCGTTTCGGCCAATGGTTTAATAGCTACGAGCCTCGACCAACACCTTAGGAGGCTCTCGTTAGGCGGCTGGGTCAAGGGCCTGATCCAGAAAGCAGTACTGCTGGACACGGCTCGTATTGTTAGGAGGTTCCTCTCTCTGGAGCCCTGACCGCCGGTAGCTTGGACCCTGTTCCCGATACCGGTGGGCCTCTATTTTTTATATTTTTAAATGTTTTTTTTTTTGTTTTTGTATCTTTTATAAAAATATTTAAAAATGTATTAAATAAGAAATAAGTTAAATAAAGGACATAATAATTATACGTGTAATATTATGAGAACAGCAAAATATTCACATATGATAATCTATTAGTGCTTCCAAACAAATCTAAGCACAACAAGCTGCCGCTCGTTGCTCCGCTCGCTTTGTATTAGTACTTCTCCCAATATCTTTTTAAATTATAACCTCTGTTAATCTGATGTATTATACTAATCTCAGAATTACACTATAATATAATAAAGGTAAAAGTTTGTGAGTATGAGTGCGTGTGTTTGTATGTTTGTTACTACTTCACGCTCAAACGGCTGGACGGATCTGGATGAAATTTGTCACAGAGATAGATTGCAGGCAGGAATACCACATAGGATACTTTTTATCCCGAGAATATGTTCCCTCAGAATAATTTTCGACTTTCACGCGGACGATGCCACTGGCAGAAGCTAGTTTTAAGTAAGCTATATTTCTGTAAAGTTTCATCAAACACCGTTCAGTAGCTTTACGTGAAAGAGTACCAAACATCCATTAATTCAACAAACTTTTACGTTTATAATAGTTGTGGGATTTTAAAGATGTATTATTTTGATTAATTTCGCGGTGGGCAGTGTTATTAGATTTTTTTATCTGAAATTTCTTAATAGCATCGCAGAGTCTGAATTCGTGCCCGGTTGGGGATAAAAGGGTCGTCCCCTATTTCATGAGACTTAAACACAGCTAGTCAAATGCAGGTATTCTATGTATAGAGACCTCTCTGCTTTACCTCTCGGGGAATACATGTGTGACCAACAAGCCATCAAATAAGATCCCTGCAATTCTACCTGTATTCATTCATTTATATATATTACGGACCAAGCGATTAATACGGCATTATTCATAATGTCCGGCCAATTTGAAAAATGACCAATTTGAGTAGGCAATGTGATAAAAAACTATTGAAATAATTAAACTGACCAGTCTTTCTGAATAATGAATATGACTCATTGGACCGGGTAAAAAGGCCACCTAATAATGTTACCATTGATTTTATACATGTTATGGACCAAGTGATTAATACGGCATTTTTCATAATGTCCGGCCAATTTGAAAAATGTCCAATATGATTAGGCTGTTGGGGTTAATAAGGTGGACACCATAGATAATAACGGTTTAAGGGTTTAACTAATAACAAAGGGTAATTAAACAATTACCCTTTGTTTTATATATCGAAAGGTGTGTGTAAGCACATGTGGCTCCTACTGAGGTTGACGGAATACAGTACCGTGACCAGCAAGCATTTCAGTTTCAAGTGTTGACAAGGGCTCAAATAATAAACTGTATAATTAATGGTTACAGAGAGAAGGCTATAGTGTAGAATAATATTGAATTATTTTTGATAAACTCCAACATAGGCAATATGAGAAAAACTATTGAAATCATTAAATTGACCAGGCTTTCTGAATAATGCCCATCACTTATTGGGCCGGGTAAAAGGCCACCTATAATGTTACTATTGATTTTAATATAGAATAGGTAAGTACGATTACTATATAAGCGACAAAGTCGACGAAGCCTTGACTTGATTCATAATGCCCGGGTATTAATAGTGCACTAATTAATCACTTGTTTTATGACATATAAACTTTATTGTAAACCAGGATAAACAAGGAAAAAAAAACTTAAAGATAAAAAACATACAACGGGCAGCTTTATCGCATGCCGCGATCTTTTCCAGGTAACTTGACATTTATTTATTTATTAAAATTTTATGCATAAAATACAAAGGCAGCTGTATCTCTGTCACCTTCTATCATCAAATTCAGGCGACGACCTAGTCAAATATGAACGCGCAAGACTTGTAAAAAATAAATTTATTTAATTAAATATACGTGTGCTCAGCATGAGCGTTATAATATGAAGAACACTGAAATCAAAGTTATATGGGCTATTTTACTAGTGGAAATATTTACATGTGTGTGCCCGTGTCTGGACCTCACAGTGAATCACACAAAAAAGTCACACGCATGTCAGATCACACTTCTAATCATAACCTGGTAATTTATTACAAATATTTTACAAAACAGTTGTTTGTTTATCAAATAACCTCTTCAAGCGGTCATAACTCAAGTTTCATTAGGTGGTAATTGCAACTAAAACGCCGAAACCCCGCCTGCTTCATAGGCAGGCGGGACTCCGGGGTCATGGGTGGTCAGATTGGGGACTCTGTTCGCCCACCAAGTGACTCTAGGAAAGACGGTGTCACAGTGATCACATGCTGCCGTGCACAGCGAGGCTCAGGGGAGACGCTTCACAGTCTCCCCAGGGATGTGCCCTAACAGGCGTTGCACAGAGGGGGTTCCGAGGTGGTCTTCTAAGAGGTAACCAGCACATGGAAGGGGCCCCCCTTCCATGTGCTGATGGTGATCACCGGGGTGGTTTTAGTGAGATAAAAATCCCGCACTCCCTGGGCTTTTCCCCAAAATTCCAGGCGCCTTTTAAAGGTAACCCCCCGAAAACAAAAAAAAAAAAGGTGGTAATTGCAAAGTGGGTGGTCGGTCTAAAGTGATTGTTGCTACGCATAACTACCTACATCACGTACAAACATACAAATATTTACCTCACATCCCCGAACAAGCTAGAACACGCTGACGTCACGCAATAAACATGTTAGTCGAACAATAAAGCGTACTGTACCGGCAGCGGGCAATATTGCCCAGACTCTGTTCTGTTCACTGTGAGTACTGAGGTCAAGGTCAGTCGGTCTGTTTGTCTGTGTATTTAGGTGACTGGGGATTAGTTGGGTATTTTAGTAAACATGTTAGGGGAGCAATAAAGTTTAGGGACACAGGTGGAAGATATTCACCGGTCCCCTTATTGCGTCTCTTGGAGGTACGGTTGAATCAAGTGGAAGTTCAACTATAGGTTGATGGTATTTTAATTTGTTGCCAACACAAAACACAGGTTATACATTTATACCACAGTCTTATTATAACCCTTGTGGTACAGTTTAGTTATAGTATTTAAATCCGTGACTCGCGACCGCGACGGTGACAAGAGAGGATCGCTATGAGGGGCGCCCCGGATCGTCGCTTAGTGTCGCTATTTTTGAGACATGCGTTTTCAACTTAAATATCATAACACGCAACACTATTCTAATGTACGTTCACATATGCGCAATTGCACAGTGACGCCACAAAAGAGAAATGTACTGGCAGCCGGGCTACAGTGCTGCCAACTTAGTGCTTTCAGCGACAGATCTAGCGATTTTTTTGTTCAATAGCGCGTCCTAGCGCCAGGCGCTGTTTTGAAAATTGGACTTTAAAAAAAAAATTACTGCGCAAACTATCAACTTCCAAACGACGTGTTGAGGCAAATTTAATTCACAGATAAATATATATTCAAGTCCAAAACTGAACACGACCAACCATATTATTCGGCGGCATAAGCAATTGTAGTAGAATAAGACGATGATGAATTAATTTTATTCCTTTATTTTATAAAATAATTATATTAACACGTTATTAATTTATTTTATTATTACTGAACAAGTACTCTTTTATATGACATATTTCGATTCAATTAAAAAATATGGACGTTTATACATCCCTACTCTCAAATTATTGGGCATTTTGTTTGAATTTGGCACCGAATACAGCGATTTTTTGACAGCGATCATTTAGCGCTTTCTAGCCCTTTTTTAAAGAGCTAACATTGCGTTTTTGCTTACACGAGTTGGCAGCACTGCCGGGCTATATTGCCCAGACTCTGTTCTGTTCATTGTGAGTACTGAGGTCAAGGTCAGTCGGTCTGTTTGTCTGTATAAGAAGATGACTGGGTGTAATGGTGACGTATTGCATATTTAAATTATTGATGGATTTTAAAAATTGGTTGGCTCTTACTGATTTAATTTACGCGAGATTTTATTAGAGGTTCATATTTATTGTGAGAATTGGCACAAGAGAAGTTAATGCTCAGCAGTGGTCGAATTCGGGCTGCTGATGATACTTTAATGGCTTATAAATTCTTCATCTACTGTACTGTAACGGTGCACCATTTTCTTTTTTGGTATATTGTAATAACTACTCATCTTAAAATGTCAAAATGTAAGAAGATTTTGAAATTCATAATAGCTTGCATTTGACATTATCTACCCATTTGTGAGTTTGATGTGAACTAGATCAGCTAATTTTTCGCTATTACACTGTCGGTCTACGTTTCCTGGCGGTGACAAAAACATCACAGGACTGATAATTGAATACTTACCCAGCTGACATTCATTGATTACTTCTGTTGCTTCCATACATTTTGTGTGATTAACTTTTTTATTTTCCTAGGTACCAGGGTGGTCGTTTGGGCCTTAGCAGACAGTGAAATACACTTGTAGTTAGGTATACCTACTGACCCGAACCTAAGGCATATACGAGTATTCCGAGTTTCAAACTATTTGAGGGTTCCTACTAAACTAAGAAGACCGCCTATGAACTTGTACCTGTAGGTATGTTGCATGAAGTTTGAAAAAATACATAAATAAAGTTTGGAATGCCCCGCTGTAGTCTGTGTCTCCTGATAAAAAGTCTATATCACCAGGGGTCTTTAAGTCAAGAGGTTACTTCTAGGCAAGCGGTCTCCATCGTTGTTTACCATCAGGTGAGAAAGTGGTCAACCAAAAAAAAAACTGATTGTGTCTGATATGTGCCTAGACGCACCTAACCTCTAACCTAATCAATTAACTAACAACACCTTAAATATCGACAGGTAAGTCTATTAACGTCTAGGTCCAGCTAAAATTCTCAGTAAACTACCTTCGAGTCGAACAATCAAGCCGAGCTATTGTTTCTGCATAACTGCCGAGTTATTCGATGCCATTGTTCACTTGACTGCGACTGGTAATTGTGAGAAGGTTAATTTAGCATCCACCTTGATCAACTTAGTGATGGTTTTGGACCTCAAAATAGGTAATCCTGCATGAGATTTTTAGAATAGAATTTCTCTTAATTCGAGTATCCATGACTAAAAAGTGCGCACCAGAGGTTTTAAATAATGCTAGTGCTCACTTCAGCACTGGTGTAATATTTTTAAAACTGAGGATCCAACACGGCTCTAATCGTCATCCTCTTGGCCATATCCCAATAAATCGAGGGGTTCGCGCAACACTTTATTCACAAACGTGTTGCTGGGATTTTTGTTCCGCCACTTCATCTTCTCAGCTAAAACACTGGGGAGTGGTGACGGGCGGGCAATTTCGAGGAACGAAATAATGATTATGATCCTGTCTCAGATTAGGTTCTTTATATCCCGTGATATAGTGCCCGGCACGTAAGGTTGGCAAGGTTTTGGCGTAGTGGGGGTAAGTTTGCGCATATTCCGCGAACGGAACGTGGACGCGACATGATTGGTCACTCGATCCTAGTGACAACTGACCAACCAATCGCGCGCTCGAAACGGATCTAAACGTTCCCCGCGCCCCGCTTCACTCCCACAGATACCTAAAAAACGACTTCTGCGCATCTAACTTGTCAACTTACGTGCCGGGGATTATACAAAGGTTTAATTAATCAGTCACCATTTAGCATAGTTCTTAGCGTGGCTATCTGGCCAGAATGTATTTAAAAATTGCTCAGAATCGAGTTACCCGACACTCACGAAAGGGCCTTAGGTTAATTAAATGAATAACTACCCAATAAATGAATAACTACCCAACTGCCACAAACTGAGCACCTACAAATTGTTTCCACCGCTTACAAACATTGAAAGTTAAGAAAGTGTTCTGCATAGTAAAGTTAGGTTCTCTCGCGGTACTAGAGAGAAATTGTCGAGATCAACTTAGGTACATATACTTATCCTTTTGCTTTTATTAAAGTTAGGCTCTCGTTTGACCCCTGTCTTACTACCGATGATGTCATCGAAGGTGAAGCACGCATGCCTAGAAGTAACCTTTTCACTCTTGACTTAAAGGACTCCTGTAGCTATCAGGAGATACAGTCTTCGGCAGATAATTGCATTCCTTAGCTGTACGCACATTAAAGGTATTCCCAAAACGTTCAGTGAGTATGGGTGAGATGTCCACCATGTGCCGATGGAGCATCGCCGCACGTCTTGTAGTCCGTGATGGAATGGGCTAGGTAGGTATACCTGGTAAATACTTAGCCGAGTGACCCGACATTCACGAATGGGTCTCTGATTACCTGAATGAATAACTAACACAAACGGAGCACCCAAGCAAGCTTTCACCGATCACAAACAGTACAAGTTAACAAAGTGTACTGCATAGCAAAGTTGGAATCTCTCACGGTAAATTCAATTTTTATTACTTGTAAATTTTAATTTTAATTCTTTGACGTTCAAAAGTGCCGCGTTTTAGCCTAGTTGAATAAATATATTTGACTTTGACTTTGACTAGAGAGAAATTGTCGAGAGATTTACTTACATACCGGTGTCGGGGTGTTAGGTTTCAGCGAAATTACTGTTGAAACAAGTTTGTTATGATACAGATCGCTTGTTCAATTGGTGAGTTTGTTTCATTAGTTTACGGGTGGCAATTGAATTGGCTGCAGAGACAGATTTGTTATCCATCCGTAATAATATTGTAAGTGTTTCAGTTTGTCTGTCTGTCTGTTTGTTACCTTGCCTTCTCATTTCCACGTCGTCGAAATCGAAGCGCGAATCTTTTTTGTTGTCACATCTTAATGGCTGGACGGGATTTGATAAAACTTGACACATGGTTAGGATTGGATAGGATATCTTTTATATCTCAGGAGTATGTTCAGTGAAACTGTCAGAAGCTAGTTTTGCAAATTCAATATATCCTTGGTTACCTAGTAGAGAATAAGCATTCTCTACTAGGTAACCAAGGTAGGTAAGGCATTAAGTCCGCCATGTTCCTTTATGTTGCATGAAGTTTTAATAAATAAATTAAAAAAATGATATTGCTAAATCTAGATCCAGAGGCTCAAGTGACATTCTGCCAATGAAAGCGTCGCAAAAGCGAATGGAAAAACGTCAAAAATGTAGATATGGGATCTCCTACCATTCAGGTATAAAAAGAAGGTAGGTAAATGTTTGTTCTGTATGTATCTTTATATGGTGTACAATAAAGAATATAATAAATAAATAGGTATTAAATCCAGGTTGAATGCGGCGGAATCAGGCTATACTTTGCGAAAATGCAAGACTTATATACATGCACTTTAAATGTTTTGTTCTTATTTCAATAAAACTAATATCCAGGGTTCGATGGAGACGGCAAATTTAAGCGTGCGGAATGCCGGATTCTACTTCCGAACCTGCTCCATAGTAGCCCAGTATTACGAAAACTAGATTTTGTACCAAACAATAACAGCTGTTTATGATACACGTGGAATTTCAATGTTTACGTATCTGACATTGTTGGCTTTCCGCCAAAGTGTTGTGCTGAAACTTAGAAGTCTTTATACGAGTATTTTCTTTCATCGCCAAAAATGGCTCACTTCCATCCCTTATTAAACCTCTTTAGGAAATGCATTAAAAACAAAAAATCGACTACTGAAAAATCATGCTCTAAAAAGTATGAAACAAGAAAAAAAAAATACCGTAACAAAACAATACATTCTTCAAAGTAGCATACGAATACGGTAAATTAACGGGAATATTGTCTTGTTTCATCCGGTTTTAGTTTTTTAACTTATTTTTAATTTCAAATATTTTGAGGTTTTTGCAGAGCCTAAGGGAACAAATTAACATAAATGCATGCATACGTCATAACATACCGATCAATAAACACATTGCGACGCCGTAGTCGGGTAAAAAATTAGTTTTCATGACTTTCACGGGATATGTCTCGCAAACGGTAAGCTTGACAAAAATATCATGTACCAAACTCTGCTTTCATTTTAAAATCCCTGTTCAATGATACCACACATGATGGGGTGGGGCGTTACTTTTTTCTTCTTGACTTCGTACCCCTAGAGGGTGCCATTCAAATTTATGTGACGTTACATAGCGGACAAACAAGACGCTTCCAACAACATCTCATTTGTCAAATTATGTAAAATTATAGTCTTTAAATAATTAGGTAATGCCAAAAAATAGTATTGGGCTCTTTCGAAAAGAGTATCTTCACCAATAGAAGCGTCCATAATTTTTGACTATACCCAATTATTTAAAGAGAGTTTGGCATATTCTTTCATGGGGTGAATAGGCTCAATCGGGACTTTATAATAAAAGAGTGGACTGTATTAAAATAGGTATATTACTGTTATTACGCTATCAACTCAGATAGAAATAGGTACAAAGAAATGCCCGTAATGGCTGGTGTCTGTGAGCTGAGTGGAGCGGCGGGCGCGCAGCCGGCCGTCGCGTCGTGGGTTCGGTCCCCCGACACCCCGCGCCTGCCTCTCGGACGCCCGCGCATATGTGATGCGCCAACATATTCCCCGGGTTGAAGGGAAGTCTTCAATTGTCGATTGGAAGGGGGCAGATGCAGTTGAAAGCACGACGAATGGTGCCCCGCTTCGTCTTCAGTTCGGCCACTCTCGTGACTCCGTCTACGCCAGGATAGGTCTTCGTGACCCGGCCCAGGGACCAGAGCAGAGGCGGCGTTGTTTTGTCCTTTATCAGGACTAAGGACCCCGGCTTCACTTCACCTCTGGAATGAAACCACTTGGATTTGGCCTGCAGCAGAGAAGTGTACTCGTTATGAAACCGTCGCCAGAAATGCTGTCTGATGTGCTGAATTCTCTTCCAGCGATCCAGTCGCGTGATGTTGGCTTCAGTCACCTGAGGATGTGGTACTGATAAGAATGGCCGTCCAATTAGGAAGTGAAAGGGAGTAAGTGCCGAAAAATCGTTAGGGTCTGAAGAAAGAGGAGTAAGAGGGCGTGAGTTAAGAACCGCCTCTATATGAGTGAGACAGGTAGCCATCTCTTCGAAGGTGAAATGAGTAAGATGCAGTAATCGTTTTAAATGATGCTTACATGATTTTACAGCAGCTTCAGCCAATGAATTGAAATGAGGGCTGTATGCGGGCATGAAAATAAATTCAATACCCTGCTGCGCCATTTCAGATGCAACATTTGATGATTGCAAGAACCTGTACATCTCATTTGATGCGCCTACAAAGTTAGTCCCGTTATCGGACGTGATGCTTCGAGGCTTGCCACGACGCGCCACGAACCGATTTAGAGCGGCCATGTAGGCCTCAGTGGTGAGGTCGGTGACGAGCTCCAAATGTACGGCTTTTACTGCCGAGCAAACAAAGATGCACATATAGGACTTTGTAAGTTTGCATCCTCGGCCTTTACGATTGGCCACCAATACTGGCCCGGCGTAGTCAACATAACTATTTAAGAAAGGAAACTCAAGATTTGTTCTTGAGCTAGGTAGTTGACCCATTATAGGCTGAACGTTCTGAGCCTTATGTCGAAAACATTTAAGACATTTATTCACGACAAATCTAGACAAGTTTCTGCCGCCTAGAGGCCAATATGTTTGCCGTATATGTGACAATAACAACTGTGGACCTGCATGTACAAGTTTAAATGTTGCATTTGAAATATAAGTTTTGTAAGTATATGCTTACTGCATAAAACAATAGGATGTTTCACGCTAAAATCGTAGGGGGAGTTATCGAGCCTTCCGCCCACGCGAATGAGGTTATGATTGTCAATGAACGGTGTCAGAGGAAGCAATCTACTTTTGCGCGGTAATTTTTGTCCAGACTTTAACAAATTATACTCTTCTGGAAACATTTCAAGCTGTGAATAATGTATAATTATATTTAATGAGTTTTCTAGTTCTGTTGTTGAAAAATTACCATGCAATTTGTTTTTATTTTTTATGTTGTAAACAAAGCGTTGTATATATGTAATTATATTTTGTATTTTTAATAAACTAGAATACTTTACTAATAAATTAGAAATGATTGATGAATGAATAGTTACGTCTAAATGATCACTACGTAACGAAATATGATTGTCACTATTACTACCAATGTAATGAGTCACTACTTCCGGCAGACTATCTTTCCCGTTGTTTGGCATGCTAGGCCACTCATTTTCACTATGCTGTAAAAATGAGGGTCCAGACCACCACAGAGGTGTGTGCATGATAACGTCGGCACTGAGACCACGGGAAACAAGATCCGCCGGGTTGTCCTTCGACGGTACGTAGCTCCAGGTATGACCACAAGTACTTTCCTGTATTTCATTGACTCTGTTTCTGACAAAAGGTTTTAATTGATTAGAAGGAGTAGAGAGCCAACCCAGGACTATGGTTGAGTCGCACCAGAATCTACATTTATGAATGGGCATGGTAAGCGATTCCTGAACCTTAGTACACAGCCTTGCACCCAACAAAGCTCCACAAAGTTCAAGCCTCGGTATCGTCGTTGGTTTGATCGGCGCTACACGATTTCTAGAGACTAGAAGTTGTACGCCTATGGACCCACTGCCATTACAAGACCGAATGTACACACAAGCGCCGTACGCCCTCTCGGACGCGTCGGTAAAGACGTGTACTTCATGCGTAATAGAGTCTTCACGCAAAACCCAACGAGGAATATTTAATTTATTTAATGCTGTTATTGTGCCTTCAAATGTATACCAAAGATTTTTGACTTCGTGCGATACTTCGTCATCCCAGTCATACTTGTCTTGCCATAGACGCTGCATAATCAGCTTTGCTTCGACGACGCATGGACCTACGAGGCCTAATGGGTCAAAGATTTGACTGATAACGGAAAGGACATGACGTTTTGTGACTTTAGTAGTGGAGGTGATATTTATAGCATAAGTGAGTGAATCAGAGTCACAAATCCAGTTAAGACCTAAAGTCTTAGATTGAGAGTTTGGACTATGCTCAGAAAAATTTAAAGTGTTATGTAACTCGTTGCTATGTGTAATTTCTTTTAGAATTTTTGGATTGTTTGATCGCCATTTTCTTAAATTGAATTTTGCAGATGATAGAACAGAATGTACCTTTTTTGAAATATCTACCGTTTCAGCTATCGTATCCCCTCCACTAAGAAAGTCGTCGACGTAAAAATCTCGTCGTATAGCGCATTTGGCACGACTGTCCTCAATGTCATCAGCCAGACTTACAAGACACTTAGTGGCTAAATAGGGCGCAGAAGCGGTACCATAGGTAACCGTATTTAAAGTGTAGGTTCTAAGAGGTTCTGAAGGTTCAAATCTGTAAACTATTTTTTGAAGAGGTCGTTGGACTGGATTTAACTCTATGGCTCTGTACATTTTTTCCACGTCACCTGAGACCACGTACTTATGCTGACGAAAACGTGTTAAAATGGAAAACAGATCGTCTTGTACTACGGGACCGACCATCTGGATGTCGTTAAGCGACGCCCCCGAACTGGTAGGAGCTGATGCGTCGAATACTACGCGTAGCTGTGTAGTGGTGCTAGAACTGCGAATAACTCCATGATGTGGAATGTAATAATTTTTCATGGAGTTTTCTGGTGAAGGAGTACAGTCTGAGTCTAACGTCATATGACCAAGGCGCTCATATTCTCTCATGAACTCATTGTATTTTTTATAAAATGATGGATCGCGTTTAAATCGCCGTTCAAGGGAAAGAAAACGATTTCTAGCATTGGTAAATGAATGACCTAATGTACTAGGATCCCCTCTTAAAGGTATTGATACTACGAATCCCCCACCATCATTACGGACGGTGGTTTGAGCAAAAGACTGCTCACACATTCTCTCCTCAAGCGAGAGTGAATGTTTTGAAGCAATATGGTCAAGCTCCCAAAATTGAGGTAGGTCGGGAGTGACATTGGAATGATGGCAAAAATGATTGACGGAAAAACATGAGTGGCGCGAAATACTACCTGAAACTAACCATCCTAACTTGGTCTCGCATAATTTAGGTAGGTTTTTCCCTAAGTCAATTGTTTTGCTGCCTAAGACATTCCAGAAAACTTCAGCCCCTACCAGGATGTCTACGACCGACGGAACATTAAAGTTCTGGTCTGCTAGTTTAATACCTGAAGGAATAGGGACGTGATTGATGTGTATGAATGAAGACGGTAGAAATTTTGTGATTTCAGGCAAAATGTGACACTCGATATCTACATTAAAGGCACAGCATAAAGACTCTATTGAGAGGTGACAAGACTGTGTACTGGTGGATATGTGGTTATTAATACCCGTTACCTTGGTGCTCGTACCGCGTCGTAACAAACCCAGCTTCTCTGATAAGCTCTGCGTAACAAAGTTCGCCGAACTGCCATTGTCCAGCAGTAGGCGCGCAGTGTACTTCTTACCCGTCACGCCAGTCACGTTCACCATAGCTGTGGACAGTAAAACATGCGCAGAAGTAGCAAGCTGCATGGAATTGGCTGAAAGCACAACATTTGAAGAAGGAGAAGCAGAAGACAGTGCAAAAGGCGTGATAGAAGGCATTGGATTGGAAGCAAGTTTGGGCTCGTTACTTTCCAAATGCAAAAGCGTATTGTGCTTTGTTTTGCAATATTTGCAATGTGAAAATCTACATTTTGTAGAATTATGTCCAAAGCGTAAGCAATTAATGCAAACATTAAATTGAGTTGCCTTTTGTATACGATTTTCTATTGACAAGTTTCTAAAAGATTCACATTTAAATAACGTATGTGCTTGGGAGCAAAGTGGACATTTACTGTTTTTATTTATATTTTCAATTTTTTTATTTGTTGTATGCTTAGAATCGGTTTTATTTGAATGACTATTATTTAAGGCAATTATAGCATTCGTTTCGGAAGAACTAAGATTTGTCTCCACTGATTCTAACCAGTCCGCTTTTCTGCTTAAAAAAGAACAAAATTGTGTTAAAGTAGGATCATCTTTAAAAGTATTGTTTCTATGCTCTTCCCAGTCACGACTTGTTGTTAAATCTAATTTTTTAATCATAAAATAAATAATAATATCATCCCAATATTGAGTGGGCCTTTTTAATGAAGTTAGTGCCCTAATATTTTTATTAATAACATCAACAAGGTTTCTAATGTAAACACTTGATTCTTTTGTAAGAGGTTCAACGTCAAATAAAGCTTGTAAATGATTTTTCACTAAAAGTCGGTTGTTATTGTAACGTTCGCACAACAGGTCCCACGCTAAATTATAATGGTCAGCTTTAAAGTCAATGTTTTTTATAATTAAAGCTGCATTCCCCTGGAGTGAAGCTCGCAAATAGTGAAACTTGTTGATATCACTTATGCTAGAATTGTCGTGAATCAATGACCCAAAAGTGTCCCTAAACTCAAGCCAGCATTGGTAGTTCCCATCGAAATGTGGCAAATCTATTTTAGGCAAACGAACAAAAGAATTCCTAAATGAAACATGTGCACCTGAGTCAGCATCTTTGAAGCCCGCCTCCGACGCAGCACCGTTGGTCGAGACACCGAGCAGGCTGCGCGTGAGTGCCACCAAGTTGAAAAACTGGCGGTCAAAGTCCTCACGTTCAGTCAATGCTGCCTCGTTGTCGTCGGATATCACTTCGATGTGTGTCTGTAAGGCGTCAAATTCGGTATGTAAGGTTTCAAATCTATTAAAACGCTCCTCTAAATCTAAACGTTGCAACTCTGATATTGCGGAACTACTTTTTACTAAATTTAAATAGTTACTGTAAATAGTAAGCTTTGATTTAATTGAACTACGTTTTTTTATCAATGTTTTTAAGTTATCTGCCATTGTAAAGTTAAATAACAGCTGGACGCACTGATGCTAATGTACTCAATAGATAAGACAACCACAAACAGCTGTGCGTTAGTGAAAGGGATCGAGAAAAAATTTCAAGGTCAACAACTCAACACGTGTTATCGCGGTGCGAAGTAGCTAATTACCGAGCGTTTTCGATACAAAATATGCGTAATTTTACAAGCAGTGCGTAGGAAACACTATGAAAGCACTAATGTTGAGACACTGTATGAACACTGAAAGATAGGAAGATGAACAACGTTTTTCGGCAAGAAGATGAAAGCAGAAAAATAACTAATTGGAACGGACTCACTCAAATACAGTATTATACTCCCAAAGAATGACGTCAGCTCCCACGTTGACTATGCAGGCTGCCTCGGGAACGACTTCTTTGTTCTTTTCTTCGTGGTCGTACCGCGTGGTGCTCGCGAACGGTCCAAGTCCGCACAGGTGAACACGACGACCGATGTTGTTGACGGCGTTAATTACAGCAAAACCGGTGTTTATTTTTGAGCAATCGAAGGACCAATGAATAGGCTCAATCGGGACTTTATAATAAAAGAGTGGACTGTATTAAAATAGGTATATTACTGTTATTACGCTATCAACTCAGATAGAAATAGGTACAAAGAAATGCCCGTAATGGCTGGTGTCTGTGAGCTGAGTGGAGCGGCGGGCGCGCAGCCGGCCGTCGCGTCGTGGGTTCGGTCCCCCGACACCCCGCGCCTGCCTCTCGGACGCCCGCGCATATGTGATGCGCCAACATGGGGTCAAACCCTTTGCCTTGCCAAAATCACTTACGCAATTAGGCAGCTGGTCTAGTGGTCGCAAGTGCTACTGCTGAGCATGTGGTCTCAGGTTCGATTCTCGTGTCGAGCAAACTGTTATAGGGGGTCCATCTGGTATTTCTTAGTAAGAGCCCTGAATCTGGATTCGTGTGGACTAAATCATATCTGGCGAAATGTGGGTCCAACTCTGCCCAACCCGTCGGGGAATACAGGCGTGATGGTGTATTGTACAAGCGTGAAGCCACGTAAAGTTTCAAGAATAACCCTTGCTCTTTAAATAGGAATGCACGAGAGAATCCACGTAACTCTTCATAAAATTCGCACACATACCAGATGTCTTGCAAATGTTCTTACAGTCATTAATACTTGTACTAACCATATTATTGCTCTCTACACATTATCATAATTTCAACCGAAAGATGTCCACTGTTGTACATAGACCTCCCCCAAGCGTCGTTACATGGACCGATCCTATGCCTCTCTGATTCATTGGATTGCCGCGACTCTCACCACGTCATTGGTTCACCATGTGGGAAGCGAAAGGAACTAGACAAGTGACATACAAGCAACGAAAGCGTCGGCATAGCGATTAGAAATACGTCAAAATTGTAATTGCCAAGCGCTATCTAAATTTCTTTATTTCAATAATAATTTGGCCATCAAGCACTTTTGAATGTCAAAAATTTAAATGTATATGTAATAATAATTGATTCTACCGTCCATTCGGCAAAGTAGCATGTTACTGAGAAGAACGCACAAGAAACTCCAAATTTATTCATACATACATTTATTCATATACGTGAGGACGACGCACCCATACTAACACTACTATACTACGTATAGATATAAAGTATGACAAACACTTACAGGTAAATTCATTCATTTGATAAATAGGAACATGGTTCTCACATACTTACAAATATTGCAAACGTAGGTAATTTAACAACGACGGAACAGTGTGCGAGTCAATTTATTAAACAAAAAGAGAATCAAAATAAAACATTACTAGAATTATGAATATATAATAAATTATATAATTATGAATAATTATATAACAATTATTTAACCAGTTGGATTTTGTCTACACTAAAGATTGCCCTATGTTGCAGGACCAGCATGTTTCCAAGCATTCTTATCTTGAATATAATAATCAAATTTTTAATATGCTTTTTTATACAATGTGCTTTTAAAAATGTTAAAATTTTTCTTTCATTTAGTTATAACATTTTACAAGGTAATTTGTTATAGAATTTAACACAGTATCCCATGAAAGCAGTGTGTACTTTAGCTAATCTATAAGATGGTTGATGTAACTAACGTAACTGAACGTTACGAGATCAATTCCTTACGTTTTTGAGGAATGATACTATGTATTTAGCCTCTTGTTAAACAAAATGTGGGTGTACGGTAGCAACTCTTCTACCTAGCCCTTTAGTAAACACAGGGGTAAAACTACATAATGTTTTCAAAAATAGCCCTTACCCATTAAAAAGGAATCCACTCTTCGGATATAAACCAGACGAACTGCAAAAGTTCCTAAAGTCACATACTGTCATACTTGCAAAATTGTAGTGTTTAGAAACCATACTCATCACCATGATCATAAACGAATGATATCCACTGCTGAATATAAAACCTATAGCTTTGCCAAAGTGACTGGTCCTGTGCTTATCTCACTCCACAAACTGCCGCTGCTTACCAAGTCATTGGTCCACCTTTTGGGAACGTGTTCCATCTTTTGGGAATTTGGTCCATCTTTTGGGAACTTGGTCCACATTTTGGGAACTTGGTGCTCCTTTTGGGAACTTGGTCCACCTTTTGGAAACTTGGTCCACCTTATGGGAACTTTGTCCACCTTTTGGGAACTTGGTCCACCTTTTGGGAACTTGGCCCACCTTTTGGGAGGTCTAATAAACTGGTAAAAAATTGGGTTCATTGTAGATGCTCTTCTGTCTAGCCCTTTAATGTCTACAAGCGAAAAGCGACGTCAAGTTTTTAAGAATAACCGCTCTCCATTTAAATAGCACGTTTACTCTTCATAACAGTCTGACACAAACCAGAACGCTTGCAATAGTTTCAAGTCATTAATACTTGCTATATTATTGTGTTTAGAAGTTATTATGTAAACTAACTGTCACTGCAAAATAGAATTGTTTTGTTACTGTTCCAGGTGGAAATCATGTGAAGATATTAAATTGTATTGACGTAACTTAGGTGTGTAGATTCAAACCGAATAATGGCTCGGAACGCATATATATTTTTTTTCTAACCTCATTTGTGTCCCACTGGTGGGCAATGGTCTCCCTTTTATCCTTTCAAATATTATTTATTTGTTCATAATGTTAGTATGAAATGG
This sequence comes from Orthosia gracilis, assembly GCA_947562075.1. NCBI lineage: Eukaryota > Metazoa > Arthropoda > Insecta > Lepidoptera > Noctuidae > Orthosia > Orthosia gracilis. The sequence goes on from OX387265.1 coordinate 12,299,789, forward strand.
ACAATTTTATTGTGTAATCTCTTAAAGTGTTGATCCAATTCCGAAAAGTCTGTCACTTTCCGAGTTTTGGGAAAATATTGGTTTTCGGAAAATTTGACAAGCAATATTTTCTTTTTCGCAAATTCATTTCTTTATACACTTTTTACACAGCATTGTCGCAACCACGAGTAAGCGGCGGCGCGGCTATTTTGTGCTACTGATATACTAACAGAGAGCAGTGGTATCCCAGTGGTATCGGCCGCGATTTAGGGGCCCGCGTGGTGGATTACGGCCCATTTGCTCTCACAGAGAGGAGGCCTGTGTCCCAGCAGTGGGAACATTAATAGGTTGATGATGATGATGATGACTATACTAAAAAAATTTCGTTGGAAAACCTCTTACTATTTTCCGGGGCTATGTTTCAAAAATTGAAATGTTGTGTTTGTTTACCTGTCGTACCGTTCACAAACAACTCCAATCCAATTCCTGGTTCCAAAAACATGTCGTTTCGTAAAACCAACGGGCTTTCGCCGACCAGTCGCCTATAGACGGGGAGCTGGCAGGGTTTTTGAGAAAGCATATTCTGGACGAAAAGTTGATAACTAAGATGCTGTATACAAAGTGTCTAACTTTTCAGATACATTCTCGGTGTTCTATCAGCAAGCCGCCCATACCATGGCTCTAGACGCCAAAACGTTTGAAAAGATGACAAAAATGTATGGGAATGTCAAACGCTATCGAATATTTTTAATGTTTTGTAGTGATTTTTAATGTAATTGGACATAATTTGGTATTTAATGTTTTCTTGACCTGATTTTTAATGTGATTTTTAATTATGTGTTGTTTATATTCTATTTATTGTTTTAAATCTGATTTTAAATGTTTTTTCCTTTTTTTATTCGTTATCTAATGTTTTTTTTATAATTTTGATTGTTGTGGTTTGAATGTTTGGTTGAAGTTTCGATCGCATGCAATTTTTTTATTTTTTTATTTTCGTGGGAAATGTGTTTGGCCGCACATTTGGTGGCATTATTTTATAATTCTTTTTGCAAATTATAACGTGTTACTGTTTTTTCTCCTCAAATAAATAAATGTCACGTACATTTCGCCATTTCGACATCACCATCGCTGACATGGAATTGCACTTGTATAGAACCTCTACTCAGCTATCAAGTTGTCGCCCTGAATATGCTCTCTCAAAAAATCTGCCGACGCCCCCTTTACCTAAGTACTTACTGCGTGCTAATTATATCCAAATCGCACAAATCGATACATAGACTCAGTTTAATCGATGTTTACTCGTCCAACTCGTGTTTATTTCCCTTGGAGAGCGTTGTTTACCTTGCACCGACTGTCGAAACTTCGGTCCGCTTGCAGTTTTGATTGCAGTTCGATTCGCTGAAAGGTTTTATTTACATTGAGTTTTCGGTAATGTTTGGTGAGTAATGTAAGTGGGAGTAAACAAGTGAATACTGGGAATCGATATTTTTATTAAATAAGCTCTTGTCGTGCTCTCTGTGCAACAACATCTGCACACTGAATGACCTTTATGAGATAAATGACAACGCTATTGACGTGGTTGAATTCGAGTCAAAATATATTTTATTTTCGAATCATCGATATGACGAGGAATAAGATGTTAGCTCAATTGTTTCCGGTTAATTATATATGTCACTGTAAGATGCCAGCTGAAAACCAGCGCTGGGTGTTTAAAGCTCATTAAACGCTTAGTTATTAAACCTTTCGGGACTGGGTTGTTCAACGCAACTTGTGTATTATGTTTTAATCTAATATTTTCTTTAACATTGTGATTGTTGTTGTTGCGTTCTTCTTCTTCTTCTTTTCGCTCTTGACAGAGCGGTCGTGGTCCCGATGAATTTTGTCCAATCGTTGGTGTGGTAACTCGCCGCACGATCTCTCTCCATTTAGCTCGGTTACATGAAAGTTTGGCGCACTAATTTACAACAACAGCAGACTTAATTTAATCGGTCCACCTAATCGGTGATCTCCCGCGTGTACTGTTACCGTCCACTCAGCCCTGCACCACTAAGCGCTCAATGAAGTATTTATTCCGCCTCGAGACATGGCCAAAGAATTTCAGTATTCGAGACTGTACTACTGCTGATAGACGTTCTTTGATGCCGAGTTCTTGTAGTATGGAGACGTTTATGCGGAATTCTGTTCAAGAAATACCAAGCATTTTTCTCCAGCACCACATTTCCAGAGCATAGATCTATTTTTTTCCTTTCCAGTTCTCGTAGTGTCCATGTCTCAGCTGCGTAGAGAAATATGGGAAATACAAACGAACGGACGAGCCTGATCTTAGTAGCTTTTGTTATTTTGCGATTCTTCCATACCTTCCTTAACTTGTCCATTGCCCCTCTAGCCATCGCCATTCGACGCTTCACCTTATCCATGAAACTGCCATTGCCTACAATCATAGCGCTAAGATATATGTAGGACTGCATTACATCACAGTTGGCAATCTGTGCCACACCCGGCGAGTTGTTGTTGCTACGGTCCACAATCATTATTTTGGCCTTGCTCCGATTGATCTTCAACCCAAATGACTCACGCGCTCCATCTTAAGGAGTAATTCCTCCATTTGGTCAGCACTAGTCGCAAACAATGTTGAGTCATCAGCGTAGCGAAGGTTCGTAATTTTGTAGCCACCAATTGCCACACCATCAGTCCAGTCTTCGAGGGTGATCCGCATAATGAGCTCTGTGTAGATGTTAAATAACAATGGCGATACGATACATCCCTGGCGGACGCCTGCACTGGGATGGAAGCCCTCTGAGACGTGGTCATCTATCCGCACTGATGCAGTTCCTCCTTCGTAGAGTTCTCTTAGAAGGTGCGCAAGATGTTTTGGTGTACCCATTTCCAGTAGCGTCTTCCACAAGGTTAGCCATTTCACAGAATCAAACGCTTTTGAGAAATTAACAAAGCATATGTAGGTCAGTTTGTTGAATTCTAGTGCCTTCTCGATTACCTGACGAACAATGCAAATCTGCGCCCGAGTTCCTTTTCCCTTCACAAACCCTGCTTGTTCCTGTGCAATTTCTTTCGATAGGTGTGCCTTCAGTCGTTGTTAAGGATAAGTAACATAGTTTTGCTAGCATGGCTGATCAGTGAAATCAGACGTTAATTGCTTTTTGGTCGACTCCTTTTTGTAGAGAGGAATGAACACCGTGTGAGCCCATTCCGACGGCCATTTTCCTGCCAACCATATCTTATTGCTGATGATGTGAAAGATATGGACGACGCGTTCCCCCAATGCTCGAATGATCTCAATGGGGATGGCATCAGAACCCGTAGCACTACCATTCTTCAAATTCTTAATGGCAGCTCTGAATTCGAAATCAAGAACGTCTGGTACTAGTGAATCATTCTCAGGTTCTGTAGGTGTAAAAGCCAGTTCCGACTGTGGATCTTTAAACAGCGACCCACAGTAACATCTCCAAGTCTCGGCAATCTGCTCCAATTCACCGAACATTTGTGCCTTACAGTCTTCAATGGCCCAAGTTTTGGACGGCAGCGTTCTAGTTATAAACCGAATTTTGTGATGCAGGTCTCTTGACTCATATCTACCTGCATGAGCTTCTATCTCCTCACATATATGACGCAGGTAGGCATTAGTAAGAGTTAGTATAGAATAAATGTTATCTAAACGTTTTTCTGCCGCATCGCCCGACTACTTTTAGAGAGTAACTGCTCTTTAGCTCATTCAATAGTTGCGCGGCCTCAGCGCGCATACCACGCGCATGCACGCCTCTGAGGACCTGTCTGCCGCAGTTCATACTCCACGTGCCAGACTGGCACAAATTGTCATTAAAACAGTAAAAAGTTCACTTGAGAGTATAATTGTTATTTATTTATAATTTCAGGGAATTATAACAATCATTAACAAACTGAATTCATTACAATTTTATCAGTACTTTGTGGATAAGAATATACTTTGTAATTCAAGGTTAAAATATGTCGTTCAAAATTCGCAAACAAAACCAAACTAAAAAAATTGACACCCGTTTTTCCTCGTTCTGTGTCATATCTTCTGAAATTCAAATTCAAATCTCAATTATAAGAAATCATGACCAGAACGAATAAAAAAAACGGTTTACAGGTGAGGTACAGGCAGTCTGCCGCTGCCCTTATTTTGAAGATTATAATGTACAACGAGCTTTGTAGAAGAAAAGTGTCCATGGTATGTTATGTCTATGGCTTAAGAAACTAAATAGAACAGACAAATGTCAGATCAGATGAAAATGTCAGATTATAAAATATTCTAAGATTTTACAAATTCGCGGTAAAAATAAGTTGTGGATGTTAAAACAATCAGATAACTAAAAGTATGCTTTTCAGGTGCTAACAGTAAACAAATAATACATAAAAGTGAGTCACATGTGTTGATACAATTTCAAATGATAAAAAGGTGTGGTTTGTATAGTATTATAAAACGTAAACAGACTAAAAAATGTGGATCTGTACAGTAGAATATCATTGTCTCGAGGTCTATCTAAATTTCCTGCATGTGTTTGAATATTTTACTAACCTTGTTCAACAGCAATGCATCAAAGAAAGCTAATTGGAGTGCGCTTTCTCCCTACAAGTTACACATAGGTACATACGTTTATTATACAAAGAAAACTTAATGTCCTACTAAGTGACATCTGAGTTTCTGTGTTTTCAGGTTACTTCCTCATATATATTACGAAGTAAACAGCTTCTTCATCGCTTACTGCAATACTTTATATATAGATACAAACCCATGAATGCCTACTCATCACAGATATAATATCTATCATAATAGACTCGCCCACTTCACTGCCTGTCCAATGTTTACGGTTACTAAAATAACCATAACGTTGGCATCGCGCATTAATTAAAGTCAACTGGCGCATGGCGGCTCGCTTTATTGTGCAAATACTCGCGTATGACAATATCGTAGCGCCATACTGTTATGACTGCTCGCAGACAACGTAGGACGGAGTACAGAAGGTTCAGGGCAGGAAACACTGGGCCCAGAGAAAGTTGCTAAAGCACTACCTGTTCTATAGTAAGTGGATTATCTCTGGTATGATTATCTATGCTCTCTCTGATACAGTGACTATCTAAGTAAGTCCTGTAATAATTTTACTAAAGTGTATCAGACAATTGGTATTCAATCTTTAATTATAAATCACTATCTATTAGTTAATTTAGTTAACCGTAACCTTTTCAAGTCGCAGACACAGGAATAGGTATTTAATTTCTCAAAAAAAAAATAAGTTTACAATAAACAATGCTGACTTTACAATTTAAAAAGACTATATTATGTAAGTTTATTTTATGAGGGACCAAACGTTTTGGGAATACTTTTAGTATACGTACAGCTAAGGAGTGGAATTCCCTGCTGGAATCTGATTTTCATCATAGCTACAAACTGCGAATATTTAAGTCAAGAGTGAATAGGTTACTTCTTACCTAGTCGTCGAACACATCATCGCTTATTCCATCAGGTGATATAGTGTAGATCAAGCGCGAACCTAACAATAACAAAAAAAGGGACCTCTGGAGACCTCATTTTATTTTTATTTGCCATGATAGTGCCCTTAAAAGCTACGCGTATTATGTAAGACTGTTCTGTAGGTACAGCCCTATAAAAAACAAACATATAGACTAGTACTTGAATTCCTTGCTTATCTTGCTTATCTAAATGGTTGTAGCTCATTTGTACGATCCTGCTCCAACACCACTCCCGCACAAACACCGCCTCAAAAGGGCGCTGTCGCTGTCCACGCGCCGATAGCTAGCAGGCAACCTGCTATCCACGCACTTACAGCTAGCAGTCAACTGTCTGTCCACGCGTAACCACTTTCGCCTTCCTTTTTCGAAAAGCTAGCAACGTGCTTCAAGCGAGCAGTCTGCGTGCGTACAGCGCGCGGGTAAGCTTGCGGTAAGCAAGGCATCATCTATCAAGTGCACGAGTTAGTTACAGCGAGCTGTCTGCTAATTTGTGTTGTCAATCTAAAGTATGTCTACAGAAGACGCCCTGAAGCTCACATTTCAATGAAAACATTATTTTGCCAGGTCGGAGCGCTGTCGTACAAGTCGGCTATGACCTAAAGAAGTATTAACCGCTGAATGGTACGGCTGCATTCATAAAACCTCTACTGGTGCAAAATATAAATAGTTATATAATTGCATTAGTTAAGCTTCTATACTTACCTCCAAAACCCCATTTGTTACACATACCAACACCACATTGCAGGCTGTTAATTGTAAATGTATGGCTGACATATTAATCTCATAAGCGTGGCGGTGATCTGCAGAAAAGGAGAGAGGATCTTGTTACCTGCGTGTCTTAATACACGATTACAGGATTGGCGGAACGGATTAACTGGCTGGGAAAAATCCTTTTTACTGAGGATTCCTCTTTAATACGTCCTCCTAAGAAAATTCTTGCGGTGTCTGTGTTTCCCGAACGAGTATCGTCTGCTGAAAAAGAAGGTATTTTTACCAAAATATACAGACAATTAACTGGCTGTGTGCCATAATTACCAAGCAATAGAAAAGCCATTGTGTGTCCATGTTTAAGGCACTCAAGGGGTTAATTCATAAACATTTTTTTCAATAAATACAAACAACTTTTACAAAAAAGACTAGATTTGAAATAGTTATGACAAAACAATTGAGCTGTTCAGTTTTTTTTTGTCGAGAAATAATATTATTATATATTAAAAAAAATTCATAAGTATTTTCGACCCCTAGAATGTAATTGAATAAACATCCTGCATTTTTTGTAAAGATTGTATGCAGTATCCCTGTAGTGGCCCTTTTCATCATCTTGTAGTACAAGACGTACGGCAATGCGCCATGGGTGTATGGTGGCAATCCCACCGATACGCATAAAGCATTTTTCTAATATTTTCAAAGTTCGCACGGCTAAGGAGTGCAATTCCCTGCCGGAGTCTTTATTTCCTGATAGTTACAACCTTGGGGTCTTTAAGTCAAGAGTGAATAAGATACTTCTGGGCTGCTTCACCACAGCCAGGAGCGAGTGTTCGAGCGCGAGCTAATAATGAAATTTAAAAAAAAAATGTCATAGGAACGAACAATATTTCAGTATTTCTGTCGACCCATGGGCAATCAAAATTTCCAATTTTACTGATTTGCTAACCCACTTAAGTACATTATTGGGCATATTCTAGTAGTATAGGAGGACTCACAAAAATAACCTACATATCTGCTCAACTAAATCAAAAAAAAGTTTCCATTTATGTTTTTATAAGACAACTAATTTTTTTTACAATTTCTTTATTTCCATTACCTCTCTTAATACAACAATGAGCCCGAACCCAGTCACAATAGCCGTTTCGTCTTAAAAAAATAGCTCATGGCCCAATCACCGATAGTTTATTGTAATAATAAATTGTGCCAATAAAACCACTTCTTTCCTGTAAACACGTTTATTGTCGCCCTGTCTGCTAGACTAGAAATTATTGTCGCCGAATTCTAGGACATCCTTTCTAGTGATGGGGCTTAACTCAACAAATGTTGATCGAGACCGAAACCGGGACCGGGACCGGCAGCCTAATTTCGTAAGTGAATTCGGCAAGGCAAAGGGTTTGACCCCATGAAAGAGTATGACAATTAATACTTTACAATAATCAGGTATTTTCAAAAAATATTGCACTCTTTCGATAAGAGTGTCCTTAACCAATGAAAGCGTCCAATAACTTTTGGCAATAGCTACTTATTTAAAGAGAATTTGCACTTTCATGGGGTCAAACCCTTTGCCTTACCGAATTCACTTACGTAATTAAACTGCGGGACTGGGAACGATACTGAATATTATGCTCTACGGGTACTGGTTTATTGTTATAAGTGTAATTTACTGATTTCTAGTATAAACTGTAGTTATTAAAGATTATAAGAAAGGAAAAACACATAATAGAGATATAAAAAAATATTATTTGGACAATGTTTATATATTTATACAAGTGAATACATTACAAAAATCTGGTATTATATTATCTGTGCCAAAATTATCAACGAATAAAAGTTTTTGCAATATACAAGCATCCTGTGATATTCAATTACGGGTAACCACAAATTACAAATTATCCAGCACATTTTAATTCAATTAACAATGAATTCGGAGCATCAGAATTTATAATTAATTACAAAAAAAAAATATGACAAACAGTTAATCGTTAAATAAAGTTTTAAATGTAAAACTGGCTATACTAGTAGTTTAAGCAATGGTCATATAATAGGGGTTATTAAAACACGAGCGTGGGCTTGTTTGTGATAATAATAACACGCGAGTGTTTTAATACCTAATTTTATGCCGTTGCATACACTATTTTATCTTCACTCATAGAGTTGAAATAAAACAAAAGTGGAAACGGCAAAAATATGTGGTATGGCGGGCAATTTAGATTCTCATTGCGCAGGACTGCGCAGCGCGCGCCTCCTTAGACAATGACACGAGCCCTTAAGCGCCAATAAATTAAAAAGTTATTTTATGATGCAGTTGTTTGAAAATCGAAGGAAAATGTTGCACTGGTTTTTTTTTAATTTTTCCTATCCACGAATATAAGGTACGTGTTTGTACAATACTTTTTGATTTCATATTTGGAACATTACGTTGTGAGTGTGGATTTTTTTTTTCTTCTTTGGCAAAAAAGCAGTGACAATGTAGCCAATCATCTGTTAACTGATAGCATCAATGCGGTCATTCGTTCGCCTGTCACCCGCAGCTGTAATGGCTTTGCCGCGATTTCCCTTATCTAGTCATCTGACTCGATGTTTCCCATTGATATGAGTTCATTAGATCACTGGGAAAAAGGTGACTGATTTTTAACCGACTTCAAAAAAAGGAGGAGGTTCACAATTCGGTTTTTTTTTACGTACCCCGATTACTCAAAGACGCCTGGACCGATTTAGAAAACTCTTCTTTTGTTTGAAGGGGTATACTACCCAGGTGGTTCCATAGTCATCAAGCCAGGATCTAATGATGGGATTCTGGAGAAATGGAGGGAACTCCACAAATATTATAGGCATACATTTAGCGATTTTGGAATTTCCATCAAAAATGCAATCATTTGCACTCAGAAACTATCATTTGGTGAAGTAGAACTGATGAATAAGACCACAGACTCGAACTCCATAATGCTAAGTGTAACACGGGTAAAACATAACTCAAATAAATAACCGAGTATGATGAAGCAAATACTTATGAATAAATGGTACTGATGAAAATGGTACCATCGAACTGATCTGATGATGAAGCCGGCAGGTAGGCACTGGAATTCCAAAATAAAGCAATGTATCCTAGTCGTGTTTGGGTTTATTAGAATCGTCACGATGAGATGTACTTTGGCTATAAGTTATTTTCATGGTAATCGGAGACTAAAAAACATATAAAAAAATACTTCTTAAAAAAAACAACCCGACTTCCAAAACAAAACTCTAAAAAGCGAAAAATAACTTTCTTTTCCGAAGCCGGTGTCGAAAACCAATAGGTACCAAAGACACACGATTTCGTTCGGAAAAGAAAGTTATTTTTCACATTGTAGTGTTTTATTTTGGAAGTCAGTTTGATTTATTCGTAAAAAGTATTTTTGTGAAAATCAGTTCACCCTAAAGATCTCCTAGATCTGAAATTTATTTGAGTGAAATATAAATCTTATCCTTATTGAGAGGTTAAGGCGTATATATTCCCCAATGTTAACGCAGTAATGGCCGTGCGCCCGCTTGTAGCCAGAATATCAATATTAAACCTCCTTTTACAATTTTGATGCAAAATATTCTTTAATTTACATATGCTATTTCAGTTATAAAGAAATTCTAACCATAATTTTTTATTTGTAAAAATATTTTTAAACATCCAAGTCGTTTTGGAGGAGTATCCAAAAGTAGCAAAAAATATCTTGACGTTAATTATTTTTTTAAAGTTAATAATGTATATAATACAGTAAGTAATGTGCATCATCATCACCATCATTTCAGCCGAAAGACGTCCACTGCTGGACATCGGCCTCCCCCAGGCGTCGCCACATTGACCGATCCCGTGCGTCTTGCATCCAGTGCCTTCCCGCAACCTTAACCAGGTCATCGGTCCACCTAGTGGGAGGCCTTCCAACGTATCGTCTTCCGGTTCGCGGTCGCCATTCCAGAACTTTTCGGCCCCATCGGCCATCCATTCTGCGAGCAATGTGCCCTGCCCACTGCCACTTAAGTTTAGCAATTCTCCGGGCTATGTCGGTAACTTTAGTTCTCCTGCGGATATCATCATTTCTGACGTGATCACGCAGGGAAATTCCGAGCATAGCCCTCTCCATTGCCCTTTGGGTGACTTTAAGCTTTCTGATAAGGCCCATTGTGAGCGATCATGTCTCGGTCCCATAGGTGATCACTGGCAACACACACTGGTCAAAGACTTTTGTCTTGAGACACTGCGGTAAATTGGACGAGAAGATACCACGCAACTTCCCGAACGCCGCCCAGCCGAGTCGGATTCGACGGTTGACCTCTTTCTCGAAGTTGGACCTACCCAACTGGATCGTTTGTCCCAGGTAGACATAATCGTCTACAACTTCGAGTGTAGAGTCTCCGATCTTGATAGGAGTGGGTGCTACATGGGCGTTCACCATGATCTTGGTTTTGTCCATGTTCATTTTAAGACCCACTCTTTCGGAAGCTTTACTGAGGTCATCGAGCATTTTACTGAGGCTTTCCATGGTCTCAGCCATGACCACTATGTCGTCGGCAAACCGAAGGTGAGTGATGTACTCGCCATTAACGTTGATGCCTAGGCCCCTCCAGTCCAGAACCTTGAATACATCCTCCAGCGCAGCAGTGAACAGTTTCGGAGAAATGACGTCTCCCTGTCTCACGCCACGCTGGAGAAGGATTGGTTTCGAGGTCCTGAAGACGGACTGACATGGTGGCGTTTTTGTACAAACACTTCAACACCTCAATGTACCGGTAGTCGATCTGGCACCGTTGGAGAGACTGCAGTACAGCCCAAGTCTCGATCGAATCGAAGGCTTTCTCGTAGTCCACAAACGCTAAACAGAGAGGCAGGTTATACTCTTCGGTCTTCTGTATAACCTGCCGCAGCGTATGTATGTGGTCTACGGTGCTAAAGCCTTTTCGGAATCCGGCTTGTTCGGGAGGCTGGATAAAATCAAACCTGCGCGCGAGACGATTCGTGATGACTCTTGAAAACAACTTGTAGACATGGCTAAGAAGTGAGATGGGCCTTCAGTAGTTATAGTTCTTCAGCCGGGCATTGTCGCCCTTCTTGAAGAAAAGTACCACCACACCCCTGCACCATGCCTGTGGCGTTTTGCCCTCGAGTATGACGGAATCAAACAGATTCTGAAGGGCCTTTAGGACCGGTTTTCCACCCGCCTTCAGGAGTTCAGCCGTGATTCCGTCATCACCCGGCGCCTTGTTGTTTTTAAGCTGTTTCAGAGCCATCCCAACCTCGTACAGGCTGACATCCGGGATATCTTCGGTATAGTGACGGGTCAATCTAGCTCTTGGGTCGTTTGCTAGACTTGCAACGGGCTTGCTGACTGATGCGTACAACTGCCCATAGAATGTCTCGATCTCCCTCAGAAGCTCCGGTTTGGTGGATACGGTCCTGCCATCGTCGGTCTTCAGTTTCGTGAGCTGGCTCTGCCCAATAGCCAGATCCCTTGAAAAAACCTTGGATCCTTTATTTCGCTCAATCGCGGTTTTAATACGCTCGGTATTAAAGCGGCGGAGGTCTCTTTTCAAGGATTTAGAGATCTGTCTATTGAGCTGCCGGTATTTGCACGCCTCATCTGAAGACTGCAGGATCATCTCACGCCTCTCCTTCATAAGCTTGAGGGTAGGATCAGAGATCTTTTTGTTTCTATCTGTACGACTGGTCTTGAAAAACTTAGACCCGACCGTATGGACAGCTTCCACGAACCCGTCGCTATATTCGTCCACTGAGCTACCTAGGCACTCGAAACGATTCTGGAGTTCGAGCTGAAAGCTCTCGGGGTTTTGGACCTGGATCTGTGCTGGACGGAGCGTGGACTTCATCAGTCGAGACCTTTCAAGCTTAATATTAATGTTCAATGTGCCTCTTACCATGCGGTGATCGCTCCCGGTTTTTACCGAATTGATCACAGAGACATCATTGAACATTTGCTTCTTGGTTGACATGATGAAGTCAATCTCATTTTTTGTTGCACCATCGGGGCTCTCCCAGGTCCACTTCCTGTGTTCACGGTTTTTGAAGAAGGAGTTCATCATATAGAGGCCCTCCTTCTCCATAAAACTGGCCAGTAGGTGACCCCGGTGGTTCCGACGTCCAACTCCAAATTGCCCCACTTGCAGCTCATCCTCGTCTCGTTTGCCCAGTTTCGCGTTGAAGTCCCCCATGACAACGGTGAAGTGAGTTTTGAAACCATGCATGGCTCTGGAGATATCCTCATACATGGTCTCTACCTCGTCGTCGGGGTGTGCCGAGGTTGGGGCGTAGACCTGTATGACCTTCAGCGAATATCTTGAGGATATTCTGAGTATAAGGTACGCCACCCTGGTCGACACACTCTCGATCTTCAGCACGTTGTTCACAAGGGACTTGTGGACGATAAACCCGACACCACCCTGGGACTGCCGGTCACCCTCTCGGAAATAGAGCAGGTTACCGGATTCGAGGATTATCGATTCCTCCCCCTCTCTTCGGACTTCAGATAACCCTATAATACTCCATCGCAAACTGCTCAATTCCTCTTCGAGTTCGGTGATCTTCTCGTCGGTCCGAAGTGTGCGCGTGTTGTATTTAGAATGACGTCACTTACGTTGCCAGGTCCAGTCGTCGGTGATTGTTGGGGTAGCCGGATCTCGTCCGGAGATTCTTTGCACCCCTTGCCATGCCGTAACCTCGACCGCTACCGTAGTCGAGGGTAGGCAGGCTGCCGGGTACTAGGGGCCATTTTTTATTTGTGCTTTTCATTGGGGGGGTTTTGCCATAATCGCCACGCTTGGCAGGCGGGTTGGCGATCGCAGTATGGTTGTTACAGAAGCACAGAGAACGCTGCTGCCCATTCTCTGGTTTGTCCCTTAGTCGCCTCTTACGATACCCACGGGAAGACATGGGATGGTGAAATTCTTAACGTCCGGCACCATACGGAACCACACAATGTGCATGAATCAATAATAAATATATATTAATTCAATCCTTTTAACCTAGCCGTTGCTATAAAGGAGTATACTTTAGAAAGTAACCATTTTACGGCACTAAAGTGATGGAAGGCCCTTTAACACGGTCAGTACACAAATGATGCCACAACTGATTTCTTAGATACTCGTATATTGTCCTACGGCTATAATCCGTAAAGGTTAGAAGGTACCGTGGAATAAAGAAAAAACATACCAACACTCATGAACACTGAATATAATACACTCCTTTTTTTGGCAGACGTCTAAAATTTTCTGTCGCATCGTTGTCGCATAGTCGCGGCGGGCCAATCTGCAGGAGCCTTAACGGTACGTGCTTCTTTGAAAATTCGATTGTTGTTGTTTCGAGTTAATTTGATTTATTCATTAGATACTTATCGAAGTTACTCTGAATTAGCCGAAGTTAAATGATTCCCCAGAATTCCGAAAGTTCTATGTAATCTGTGTTACCGTACTGCTTGACTATTGGGGCTAATGTAACAGTTCTAAAAAGCAATTAATCGAACCACTTATGTTGATGAACAAAATGCCTTTCACGACTTAGTTCTGAAACATCATCTTCGTGTAGGTGTTAAATCTAGTACCGAATTTTTCGATAATATTACAAAGATACATCACTATTTCAGCTATTTATTCAGCCGGACTAGGGACCTCGATGTGACAAATACGGCACAAATACTCAGTATTGCGACAAATAGAGACTTTATACGAGAATGTTCATACATTTTCATGATCGTCCGGAGAAAATGTCATAACCCAACTTTGTAGGAGTCGCTTTCCCGTCTTCATTTAATTTATTTATTGTTGTTGTCCTTAGGATTACACAAAGCACACCATTGTCATTGTCTTTGCATGCCATGGTCTGGAATTTGATCAACGCACTATTAGTTAATTAAGGTTTGTTCAAGTCAATGTAGTGTTGTTTAAGCTTGCGCTTTACATTTTTACTGTTCATTGAGTCTCTAATGTCTAAGGGTATTTAGTTTATTAAATTGGGTATTATGACAGATGCGGTGTCTACAATAAAATCAAAATTATTCATTAAAATCTCTTTTTTTTAAAACAAGTGTTTATTTGTAGTCTTCTCAGTAAACCCTTTCATTTGATACCCTTATCATAACAGTGCTCAAAAAATAAGTAGTCCGCCGTCTTGGGCCGTCCGCCATATTGTATTTAGAATGACGTCACTTAATTAATCAGTCATTGTCATCCAAACTAAAAGTTTATGCAAAATATCATCTTAACCGGTGGCGGATAACTGCTTTAATATTCAGTTGCAAGATTTGACCCGAACACACTTACATACATACATACATTGCAAGTTAAATTAAAGCTTGTAAAATATACGTATTTTTTGCGGGGCCCTTTAAAAGATATTGTTTTTGCTTGTCGAGTATTCACATCATATCTTATTGGAACTTGAATAACAGTGTTATCGAAATGTGCGGAATAGGTACTCAGCGCGGGCCAGAACAGATTACAATGTTTGATTTTCTGTAATTGTCGCGGTTTTTATTTTTAACATATTTTGGAACTAGCGCCTTCAACAACCGTGTTTGCAAATTATGTATTTTATCGAAGTAAGTGTGCGTCTATAGCTTGTAAGTCCATATGAAATTTTTGATTCCGCAAGGGTACATTTGAAGGAGGGCTCTGTAAGGTATATTTCGCTTTATAATTGAAATTTTGGTGAGTATTGCACGCATTTTACCGCATGCAGATTCTACCAGATAACTCCAGTTGAAGCGATTTACATTTGTATGCAGACAATCTTGAATATGAGCTTAGATTTGAAGAAAAGAAAAAGAATGGGAGGCATTTATATGACTTTAATGCACGTGTATTACTTTAGTTTTTTGTGGAATCAGAACAAGACCCATATCATAGGTGTGGTGTGGGTCATACAAGTAAAATCTTTTTGCAAACATTCCGGGGCCAAATTAAGGTCTTTGTTAGCAGAGAGTATACAAGGGGTGATCCAAAAGTAATGATAATCAGTTATTTCTAATGCACACAAAAATACAAAAAAAATATCAGTCACTTGCTCAGTTACCCACTAGTTCAGGAAAAAAAAATCATATAAATAGGCCACGATTCCCGGGAGCTACATTCATTTGAATACGGACTGTCAAGGAGTGAACATCAAAATGGAAAAACACGAAATCAGAGCTGTCATTAAATACCTCTGTTTGAAAAAAATGTCTACCAAAGACATACACAGCGACTTGGTGGAAACATTAGGAGACTCTTCTCCTCCATATTCCACAGTTGCACGCTGGGCTAAGGAGTTTAAGCTGGGAAGAACATCGACGGAAGACGAACACCGCGAAGGACGGCCATCGACGTCCCTCACTGAATAAAATGTGAAAAAAGTTGAAGAAGTTGTATTGGAAGATCGAAGAGTGACTATCAGGCATGTAGCTGAGGTCACAGGGCTCTCATATGGCAGCATTCAAAGAATCCTTGCGAACGAATTGCATATGAGAGAGGTCTCCGCGCGTTGGGTACCGAAAATGTTAAACGACGAGCAAAAGAAGAAACGAGTCGACATGTCAAGAGCAAATCTCGAAAAGTTCCAGGCAGACAAGCATAATTTTTTGTCACGTTTTGTGACCAAGGACGAGACCTGGATCCACCATTTTGATCCTGAAACAAAACAACAATCGATGACATGGAAACGATCCGATGAACCGACGCCGAAGAAATTCAAAGTGTCAAGCTCAGCAGGGAAGGTTATGGCGTCTGTTTTTTGGGACGCTGAAGGAATAATCATGGTGGACTACTTGGAAAAGGGGGCCACTATTACAGGCTCCTACTATGCAGAACAAATAAGAATATTAATATTAATAATCCCATAAGAATATTTTTATTCAAATAATCCCGTAAGAATATTAATAAGAATATTACGGGAGGCTATTAAGGAGAAAAGGCGAGGCAAACTGCGGGCTGGAGTACTGTTCCATCAAGACAACGCACCGGTTCACAAAGCTGCAATTGCCATGGCTGCTATTCAGGAAGCGGGCTTTGAGCTGGTGGAACACCCCCCCTATTCACCAGATCTAGCCCCCAGTGACTTCTATCTCTTTCCACGACTCAAGGAACACCTCCGAGGCAAGAAATTTGACGATGATAGCGACGTGATGGCCGTGGTTGAGGACTTTTTTGAGAGTCAAGATAAAGATTTTTGTTCTAAGGGAATTTTAGGTTTAGAAAAGAGATGGACTAAATGTATAGACTTGCTAGGAGACCATTTTGAGAAATAAATTTATTATTTTATTTTATTCATTGTGTTTATTATTGATTATCATTACTTTTGGATCACCCCTCGTATCATCAGCGTGTTGGTATAGCAAACAGTATTTTATAATATTTCCCAGGTCGTTGACGTATGCCAGATAGTGGAGGGGACCTGTTACCGTTCCTTGGGCTATGCCTTGCTGAACGTTTACGGGTCCGCTGAGGCTAGGGCCGACTTTGATTTCATAACATCGGCTACGGAGATATTCTTTACACCATTGTAATTTTCCTCTTATTCCGGCATTTTCTAGTGTTTTTAACCGACTTTCCAAAAAGGAGGAGGTTCTATGTTCGACTTCTTGTAATTTTTTTTTTTTTTTCACCTATATCTGTCCGTCAATTGTGGACCGATTTTGAAAATTCTTTTTTGTTTGATAGTATATTCCAAAATTGGTCTCATTTTAATTCTGTGAAGATCAGATAAAGAACTTCAGAGATATACAACAGAACTCTTCCATAAATAACGGCAATCGCATGTCTGTTTATTGTTTATACCATTTCATAACATAACATCACGCCAGTACGTTCTAAAGGGGTACGCAGATGTGTACAGTTCAACTTGGTACGCTCTCATTTCACCGGATATGTTCAAGTTTTATGGTATTCGGGTAATCTATTCTGGCATTATAAGTACCTTACTTAAGGCAAGTTGCTTAATAGGTACAACTAAAAAGAGAAAAAAAAATACAACAAAATACTACCGACTTCCAACTTAAAAAACTACAAAGTGAAAAATAAATTTCTTTTTCGAAGTCGGTGTCCATAACGAAAATATTGGTACCTACCAAAGACACCGACTTCGAAAAAGAAAGTTATTTTTCACTTTGTAGTGTTTTTAGTTGGAAGTAGATAGTATTTTTTTGTAAAAATGTTTTTTTTATATTTTAAACAGCGTATTGTGTCCGAGTGTGTCAAACGCCTTATTAAAATAAAATAAAAAATAGTATTACATGCTTCTTGTCGTCTAGGTGGTTGCTTAACTCATCGGAAAAACTGAGAGTAATTATTGATTTGTTATTTTGGAAGCCATACTGTGTTTTGGAAATTATGTCATTGTTATGACAAAACGAGTGTATTTGATCGTAGATATATTTTTCAACAATTTGGTTAATGGCTATTTTATGTTATGTTTTTCCCGTAAGTTAATAATCCCAAAATACTGTGGGATATACTTATCCTACATATACACATTACATACATATTTTGTGATTATTTTTGTTGTCTAACCGGATGCATTTAAATACTAGTATCTTACATGGAACGTATGCCTATCTGACTTTCACAACCCATTAACTGTGTAACAGGAAAACCTGGGAAAGACTGGTATAAGAATTTAATTATGGCTTCTGACTACCCGTAACAACTGTCACAGATCCTACAAATTACAGCCAGGAATAGCTTAACGTGCATTTTGATTCAAGGAGGAATGTCGGAATGTAATGGATGGTCACCCATCCACAGACCAACCTCCGCAAGTGTTGCTTAACCTTGAAGATCGACCCGTGCAGCTGTTATTACTTAATCACGAGTATATAAAGCTCTAGGTGTTTTACCGACTTCAAAAAAAAGGAGGTAATCATTTCAACATGTATGTATGTAATATTGTTGGCACTGCACAATATTCATATAATATGTTATTCTATGTGGGCTTCTAAACAAGTGTGCTAAATTTCATAAGTGTATGTATGTTTGCTTGTATATTTGTCCACGCATTTCTCCGAAATTACTTACGGACCGTGACCAATCTTTTAGTCTTAGATTGAGTATCATCAAAATCGGTCCAGCTGTTTTAAAGATATGAACATACAACCGAACTACTTAGCGACAAACAGCAAGAATGTGTAAATTGAATTATTATGGGTATTTTGTCAAACCTCTAGGTACCGTACTATAGAAATTGCTAATTTTTAGTGATGGTGTACTCAAACTAAAAAGAGATAAATAAATAGCTTTTCCCAAAAAATAAACCGACTTCTAAAGCAAAACTCTAAAAAGTGCAAAATACTCTCGTTTCGGAAGTCGGTGTTGAAAAATGATAAAAACAAGAGGTACCAAAGACAACGACTTCCGAACCGAAAGTTATTTAGCACTTTTTAGTGTTTTGCTTTTGAAGTCGGTTTATTTTTTGTAAGAAAAGAAAGAAAATGTGTTTAATTGTCACAAAACGACATACAATATAAATATATGCTTATGCTAAACCCTTAACAGTAGTTTTAGTAGTATTTAAAGTAAGTTAGTAAAAACGAGAAACGAATAAAATAATAATACCATGTGCATAAAACAGAAAAGAAATAGGGTAAAAAAAATGCCAGGCAGATGCATGTCGTGATTGTGACAAAAAGGCTTCCACTTAGCATAATGCTAAGCCGTGGGGGATCCACAGCACGGCGCTGATTTTCAGTGGTCGCCTAGGACGTGACGTACGGAAACCAAATTTGTTGTGTATGTAAAATAGATACAAAGAACATAAAATAAATACAGTAAGATATAAGTACGTTTGTAAAAATGTTATTATTGATTGATAGACTCGCGTTTAACCACTATCTCACCTTTTGGTAAGCGATGATGTTGTCGACGTTGAAGAACTTTTGCGTTACCATTAAGTCTATTATCACTAATTTGTTTACAAGAACAGCCTAATGTTGTTTTCTTAGTAATTAAATATGTTTGTTTTGAAGTCGTCGACTTCTTTTCGAGGCTTTTATGACGATTGGGTTTCATTTGGCGGTTATATGAATGATTGATTAGGTCTGTTATGAGCCGATTGGTTCCATTACTGAAATGAAAATAATTTTTCGTTGTTATTGTTATTGAGGGTTATAATCGCTTGACTAATTTATTTTACAGGTTAATTTTGTTCGTGATGATAAGTTTTCTAGTGACTAGCATCTACCCGCGGCTTCGATCGCGTCGGAGTCGGAGAGCGACATCACTTTAAAAAAAAGATATGGGTAAATTAGATTTTCGCGAAAACTTGTACTCGTAATGACAATATTTACCTTAATTTTCAAATGTTTTTATTTTTTGAATTTTTCCTTTATTTGTGCTCTAAGACCTTACTTTTTGCCGAATTTCGTGATTCTAGGCCAACGGGAACTACTAAGGTTTTCGACGCAAATCCTATAGGGTACTTCCGGATGACCTAGAATTGTCAATTTTGGTTAAAAGCAACGGCTTACAGCACAAGTAAAAGGAAAATTCCGAAAAACAAAAAAAAGTTAAAAATTAAGGTCGATTTTGGTACTTACAACTATTACGAAAATCTAAAGTTGTCCATATCTTTTTATTGTGTTGACTCAGTACCTTGATTTTCATACACCTAATAGGGACTATAGATCTCACTGTCTGATATAAATTTGAACTTGTTAGGTCCAACCGTTCCTGAGAAAATCGGTGGTGACACACGGACAGACGGATAGACGGACAAACGGACAAGAGAGTGATCTTATAAGGGTTCTTTTTCTTACCTTTTTAGGTACGGAACCCTAAATCATATCATATAGCAAATCACCAGAGTAAAACGCATCAAATTTGTTCATATAGGCCATCTCGAGTAGATGGCCAAGTATAATAAAAAAAAACTGTTAAATCGTAATTGAGAACCTAACATTTTTACAAACTTGCATTCAAATATAATAATATGCTGGGATTCTACCAACATGTTACAAAACGTGTATAAACGGCGAAGTATCCGAGTTGCCGAGTTGCCGTTTCTGGCCACACCACGGATAAACCCGCGATGTTTTGTGTTGGTGTGTATATGTAAAACAACTGCTTAAGAGCCTCTTCAAGAGTATTTTCATCACCAATATAAAGAAAAAAAAAAACACTTCCAGTTATGAACTTTCCCCGTTACAAAAAGACAAATTAATATGACTCCTGCAGCAAAGCTCATGTTTTCCAACAAAAACTTCAGACACTAACATCACCAACGACTGTTTACCCTCGCTGCAAAACTTTAACTTTATTATTTGAAATTCTTGCACAAACACTCGAGATTCTATAAAGTTGGAGCATCGCTACCATAGAGCACCAGAACGACTCGGTGGCCATTTTTTTAACAGTCTCTGCAACTCTTGAAAGCTAGAACTAACATTGGCGACCAACAGGGAAGGGCGAGTCCTGGCGATCGGATGACACATCGAAAAGTACAGCGGAGGAGTGTGAACACACTTCCTCTTATCGAGTAAGAGGCATAATCAGTTCATACAGATGGCATTTTCCAAACTTATAGATTCTGGCAGCGATTTTACTGAAGTGAAAAATGTAAATTATTCCAAGGGAAAAAAATATTATGGAGAAAACGGAGACATAAGTAACTACTCCCGAGAAAATTAGTATGCATGTTACGTACTTTTCTATGGTCCAAACTATCATAACACTATATTAAAGTGTGAAAACGTAAAACCGGCTAAGTGCGAATCGGACTCGCGCACGAAGGGTTCCGTACCATTATCGCAAAAAAAGAAAAAAGTCACGTTTGTTGTATAGGAGCCCCATTTAAATATTTATTTTATTATGTTTTTAGTATTTGTTGTTATAGAAATACATCATCTGTGAAAATTTCAACTGTCTAGTTAGCACGGTTCATGAGACATAGCCTGGTGACAGACGGACAGACAGACAGACAGACGGCGGAGTCTTAGCAATAGGGTCCCGTTTGTACCCTTTGGGCACAGAACCCTAAAAACATAGGCCGAGGGCGTTATTTTGCTATTTGACCGACTGCCCAAACAGGCGGAAGTTCTCAATTCGGATGTTTTTTTCTATGTTTGTTCGGGCATAACTCAGTCATATATAAACAGAAAAGCAAAATTATTTTTTGTTTGAAAGAAATTTATTCCAAAATCCATTTAAATTTGGTAAAGATCTAATGAAGAACTTCGGAGATATACAACAGAACTCTTCAACAAAAACTCAAAACTTTCGGGATTGCTGCAATCGCATGACTGTTTATTGTTTACACCATTTCATGCCAGTATGCTCTAAACGGGTACGCAGATGTGTACAGTTCACCCTGGTACACTTTCATCCACCACCGATTATATTCAAGTTACTTGTTATTTATTGTTATTCGAGTAATCTATCACTATCAGTGGGCATTATAGAACTTGTTCATTATTTACCACTAAAAATTTTAAAACGAAAATATTTTTTATAAAAAAATACAACCGCTTTCCAAATAAGTACACTACAAAGTGAAAAATTACTTCAATTTCGGAAGGCGGTGTCAAAAAACGAAGAAAAGAAAACAGGATCACCGACTTCCGATATTGAAGTAATTTTTCATTCTGTAGTGTTTTTATTTGGAAGGCGGTTGTAGTTTTTTGTAATAAAGTTTTATATTATTAGCATGGGTGGCATATTAATATCTAATCAAAGCCGGCGCGGCCATTCCGTGCTCTGTGATCAACACTGAAAGGTGAAGCTAGTTAACAAAACAAAGATTTCAATTAACCGCTAGACTCAAATTGGCCGGAGTTGGGACGAACCTAATGATGTTAGCTGGAAACTCCAAACATCGGCACGTGTGGGTGCTTCAGAATCACTTGATAATTAGTTTGATTGCAAACGGTGCGACTGTATTGATGCAAACAACAGTGTCAACAAGCGTTCACAGGTATTCACTACACCGCACTACTGTATCAATGTTGCATTGCGTATGTATCGATGGTGTTTCGCGATAGTAGCAGTGCAGAATCGTAGTTTACGAAAATATAAGACCAGTAACAGCAGTGACAAAGTATAAGAAGTGCCTCACTGCTTGATAAATACCTCTCTGGCCTGTCTTCCATCATCTAAGAGCCATCTATTTCTAATTATTCTTCTCTTCTTTGTTATGTAAATCCTCATCAGCAACTATCCCCCTTATCTTCGGAGACTAGGTTTAGTTTACAAACAAAGATTAAATCTTTGTTGGTAACTGGTTGCTTGTTAACCTTCCACTCACAAGTGTGCGGCAATTCTCAGTACCGTTGTTGTTTGCTGGAGCGCTTGGTGTTCTTGTTTGTATGTTAGGGGTGAATGTGGAATGTGGTGCATTGTTTGTTTGACTATCTTAAGTGATATAAGAATTGAATACAGTTGAATCGTTTTTGTAGAAACCCGAACAAGAAGCTAACCGTCATTTCAATGGTAATTCGTCAACCCAGTAACTGGGTATCAGTACACATTAACTAGATAAGAGTCCCTATCCAGTAATTTGGCTACAACACCCAGTAACTGGGTACAGTAACCCAGTTACTGAGTACAGGAACTCATAAACTGGGTACAGTAACCCAGTTACTGAGTACAGGAACTCATAAACTGGGTACTGTTACTGAGTTCTGGCGATCAGATGAAGAGTTGCTATTGTAGTATTTAAAATGATCTGTCAGTGTCTACAAGATACATGCACACAGATACATGCCTTTGGTAAACGCCTCTCTTCCCTTCAATTACCCCTTTATCCATTATTTAAGAACCATATGTTACAAAAGACATACTATTTAGCCAAAATAAAACTTCAACAGGAACTATCAGGCCGCAACAACTAGTTAATTAAAAAAGATTTCAATAAAGTTCTACTCACAAGTATGTGGCAGTTCATAGTAAAATTGTTAGCGCAGTTAACTGTTGCTGCAGAGCGCGTGGAATACTTGCGTTACTATTTTAGTGTTGAATGTGGAATGTGATGTACTACCCTGGAGTTAGACTGTCTAAAGTGATGTGTGTGGTATACCTATGCAAGAGGAGCACTTGTGGTTCTTGGGCTCCACGCAAAATTACATTTTGGTAACGCGTGATGTCAATCCTAGAAATATTGAACTTTTCGACATTCGCTATGAAATGCGTTATCGCTAAATCCAAAGAGAATATAACCACTAGAGAGCTTATAGGCCGATTTCTTCTAAGCACACGACTCACTACCGCGGGCCGGGGGACGAGGAAGAACGCGCGGCTGCAATTGGTCAGTTCAAAGTAAATTGCGTAGGTATGGCTATCGTTAGGGTTGATCAACTTGATTAAGGGAAAATAGTCGATATCGATAAAATGGATTTAAAGATTATGAAAAATACTCAATTAAAATCATATAAATATTATTTAATCAAAATCAATCAATTACAAAAATAAATATGTATGTCGGGGACATAGAGAAACAAAAAGTATTTTTCCAAATCGGTCAAGCCGTCTACGAGTAATCCGGGAACATAATACATAAGAAAAAATTCGACGAACTGAGAACCCCCTCCTTTTTTAAGTCGGTTAAAAGTAGATAGATATTTTTTAATACATTTTTTATTAAGTTTAATTTTATTATTATCGATATCGACTTCAGTTATTAAAAGTAACAGCACAGATATTTACGATAAAAATACAAAGGGAGTGAAAGGGATAGAAGCATTAGAATTGTCTAGTGAAAGAGCGAGACTTTTCCAAAAGACATCAACGCGGGTCTCAAAAGTGTGCTCGTTTACCCCATCTACCATTTTAACTGGATCCCTGCGGTGTCTTATAATCTGATAAAATTAAAAATAATTTTCGTACTGTTTATTTACCGATGAAAAGTTATGCCATCCTTTTTGTAACTAGATGTCTTGGCATGTTTACCATACCCCTTTACGGCGCATGAGGGAATTTTTATGCGTTATAATTGCAATAAAAAGATAAAACAATTTGTATTTATTTAGCGTGCATACAGGTCTAATAACTGGACACAACTAAAATGGTTACTAGTACCGAAGCCTTTACATAGGCGACAAAATACTAATAGTTTTCGAGCGTCGGGGCACTGTATGCGCCGTCAAGTGGTTATATCGTCGTTGGCTAAATCTCTTAAAATACTCTTCAACTGTAAACATAAGAAAAAAAAACATTTTGACAAAAAAATATAACCGACTTCCAAGTAAAAACTCTACAAAGTGAAAAATAACATATATTTCGGACGTCGTTGTTTTAAGGCTTTAGAAACGTCGTTTTCACTATTTTCACCCGAGCAGAGCTCGGTTGCCCATGTATTTAGTAGTTATAGGTGCAACTCTGCGTAATCCTTCGGGTTCGCTCGCTTCGATTCGTGTGATCTTATGTTATGTAGTAAATATGATTAAAAGTGTAGACGAATGAACTTTTAGTGCTTGTTCACACACAGGTCCGCTTTATCGGATACGTTTTTATTGGGCGCTGACGTATGTAGCTATATGATCGAGATCACTCACATGACAGTTTTCCAGATCCAGTAAAAGTACCGATCCGAAAAAATATACAACAGTACGTTTTACAGGCCCGCTTTATCGTATGTGTTTTTATGCGCCACTAGCACAGTGGCGCCGCCAGTGGCGAGCTGGCGAGTGAAAAGCAATTACTATAAAACGTTCTCGTGGTTGCGGTCTTTGATTGGTGACCCCTGCCGCCTGAATTAACTCGTAGTTCAGATAAAATCTCTCGCCTTTTACTGTTACACAATTTACTTTAATTACTGTGCTGTGTTTGTATAAGTGAGTAATTTGTTAACCTAACGGTCATTCAGTGTTACTTGAGTTTAATGAGAAATTTACAGGACCGTCCTCAATGAGAGCATTCACGTGTATTGAGCATTCAACGTCGAATAATCGAGTGGTCTGGATGTTGAGCCGAGCGTTACAAAGCTTACACACAAGCGCGAACTTCGGCCGGTGTGGACGTCGCAACTCGAATAAGTATGTATGTAGGAATCATACTTCATACTTAATACTCTACTATAATCTATACTAATATTATAAATGTGAATATAAGTTTGTTTGTTATGCTTTCACGCAAAAATTACAGAACCGATCATCATGAAAATTTGTAGATATATTCTTGGAGGTATTAGAAGTAACATAGGATACATATCAAAAAAAAATTGCTTCACTGCGAGCGAAGCCGCGGGTAAAAGCTTGTACTACATACATAGTCATTCTACTGGCCACTTGTAAAAGCAAGGAACAGTTCCTTGATCTTGTGTGTTTGACGTTCTTGGTCAATCGTATTATCGAATGAATGACATTTAACGGGATCGTATTCGAATGCTCCAAGCTAGCAAGGGAATGTCCGACTCGAACGTTCATAATTTTGCTCGAAAGTGAATGCTGGTCTCGCTGGAAAGCATTTTTTGCTCGTCTACGATTGCTTGTTTACAAATGCTCACGAAAGAATGCTCCTAGTGAGGACGCTCCTGTATGAGAAAATGATTGTAGAATGTGTCTATAATGATCCTGACATACAAAACGACTTAACGACTTTAACTCATTGGAAATGAAATCTTATAAGAAGTGAAAATAAGTAGTCATGACCAAGTTTTATTCTAGGACCAAATTAAAAAACAGAAAAAAAAACAGCAGTTATCTACATTTTGATACGATATTACGAACATAATTAATATAGGTAAGTACAGAAGTTACTGAACAATTTTTTTTTTTTTTATTTAGTGTTCGACCGAAAGTTTGGTTTCGGTTTCGGTCGAGTTTCGGAAAAAAAACGAGTTTCGGTTTCGGCGGCAAACCTGCCGAAACTACGACCGAACTGAAACTGCATTCGGGAATTCTCGCGCTGTAATCGGTCATGTTCGGCGCGTTAAATTCCATCCAAGCGAGTAAGCGACGAAGACATTTTGCGATGTCCACGTGCCTAATCGTGTCGTAAAAGGCTTGTGTTTGCAGTTCGTCTTGTTTGTTGTGAGTTTTCGTGAGATTTATTTTGAATTCGATAGGTTTTATTACGTAATATAGCATAAGAGTAGGTAGTAAACATCAAAAAATGTCAAAGACTGCATAGCTATGTGATTTAAAGATAAAAATATAAAGACAGACTGATTATAATAACGTTTTCTTTATTTTTTTTTCAAAACATGATCCATGTTTGGAAGTTTCGGTTTCGGCCGAAACTGAGGCTGTTTGGTTACGGTTTCGGTCGTAAAAACCAGTTTCGGTCGGACACTATTTTTATATTGCACAATCCAATATATTATTGAGCATATTTGCCCCTTGAACAATATTGCTAATAAATTTAAAGTCAACTTGTAGACAAAAAGTTTTTCTCTCTCTCATAATTCAGTTTTGATTAAGTAGTAAATGTTATAAAATTAGGTAAAGTTTGTCAAATTCTCAAGCTTTGCGAAACGGTTATCTTTATACGTGTTTTCGCAATATTTATGTCAAATCAAGACACGTCGCATGTAAACTGTCTTTCAAGATGTTTTTCTAGCGAGACATCAAAGGTGATTGGATCAAAGAACTCTATTTATAGTCCCGACATCTGTGCCGTATGTGTAGTCCTATTAGATTGATTGTATCGATCGACGCCCTACGTGACACGGGCGACGAGGATTGTGGGTAAAAATAAATAGAATAATTGACTGGTTAAGTTTGGATATCGGTGAAAACTAAGATAGTCTCTCAAGTTGGTTGTGCTTCAGAAATAATCGTCCTTCATAGCCTTTAGGATAAATTATGATATTTTTTCCTACTCCTCCGTTATTCTTTTCTGATTAATTTCATTGCGAGATCCAAGATTAAATTCATTCTGCGGGACTTCGTCGAGCTTTATTGAGTCGGCGCTTTTCTGTTGGTCGCCACTGTTGATTCTGGCTTTCTGAAGTTGCAGTGGTTTGGGAATAGAGCGGTGGGATTGTCCCAAAAAAATATCGTTAGGGGCAGAAAGAAGCCCATAAGTTTGTCAGAGGCTTGCCAAGCGATATCGTGATACCCAATAACTGGATTGTGTCGGTTATACGCATTTGCTTCATGTAAAATACTTGATTGTATCAGACAAGCGGTTGCTGCGGAAATTTGGCGTTAAAGCTATGATTCTTAGCAGAATCTGGCTAAATTGGAATCTGACCCCAACTTAGTCGAGAAAAGGCTACAGTCTAGATCTACACAAATAAATGGCGATAATCTCTTTTTATTCTCTTTTTGTTGGTGTCTATCTCTTCGTCAGTCACGTAGAACCATACGTGATGAGATTAAAGAGTTTTTTAAAAAACAAGTTCGAACAACTATATTGTTTTTAAACGATTTTATTTAGCTTGCTCTGATTTTTGTTTTTTTTTTTAGCGAAGGCATAAGTGTCCCGCTAATCATACTTGCAGTAATCGTCATTTCTGGGCTTTTCAACCTTTTGCAAAAATGACAACTATGCGATATCGAAAACCAGCCTCCAATTGTTTTTAATCTCTGACGGAATAACGGATAAAAACCCCAGTTACACCTATGTGTTTGTGTAATAAGTGTATTTGTGTATCTGTCGGTGGCATCATAGCTCTTAAACAGACAAACTGAATATGATTTCCTTATTTTTGTTTGAATGGTGACTTTATCGAGGGTGTTCTCAGCTATGTTTGATGAAAATTGGTTGAGCCGTTCAAAAGTTATAGGCTTATTACTGTTTGAATCGGGTGGTATTCGCAAGATATTTTGTCATAATTACGTGTTCAATAGATTGTCGATCGAAGCATGTCTACTACTATATAAATTATGTAGTAAGCAATAAAATGTCTCCGGGTTTTTTAAGTTTTACTTGTTATTCTCTTTTTGTTGGTGTGTAGAAAGGTGATAATAATATGCGATATCGAAAACCATTTACCTTTAGCACTTTTCGTATAAATAACTAGCTGTCCCACGCGGCTTCGCTCTCGTCAACTGTCTACCTACCTACCCTACATACATGAATGTTACGTAACTTTAACCAGTTACACAGCGCACGAAACGAAAGCTCTCAAAAAGAATATTTTTCATTTATGCTCCGCTCCTATTGGCCGTAGCGTGATGTTATATAGCCTATAACCTTCCTCGATAAATGGACTATCCAACACGAAAAGAATTTTTCAATTCCAACCAGTAGTTCCGGAGATTAGCGCGTTCAAACAAACAAACAAACTCTTCAGCTTTATAATGTTAAGCATAGATTTATTGGTCTTTGCAAAAATTGAGACTTAATCCATGAAAGACCTTACTTTACTTTGTCTATCCCATAGAATTGAAGGAGGCTAAAGCATCAATACAAAGCTTACAATACAACGTATACTAAATGTAATCCAAATAGAGATTTATTGAGAAGAAGAAGAAATCTAATCACAATTTTATGAAGCACTCCTAATTCACTTATAGACCGAATCAATTTCAGGTAATACACCAATCTAATAAAATGATTCAGTGGTTTGGGATCGGACCATTTATTTATCAAAGAAAATATTATTTTTGTGAGTGCCACCAACGCGGATTATGGACAAATCTCTCTCACAGAGAAGGGTGACTGTGTCCCAGTGCTAGCAACATTATAGTCTTATTATGTTATGGGGTGCAGAATTTGTCTAGTCGTAAGAGAGTCTGCTGAGCGCTGTCACGTGAGTTCTATTTCTAGATGAGGCAGTTCTTTGTTTTTTTAAACCAGGACATTCTTAGTTGCATCTGTATTTTTCCAACCGGCTTCCCAAAAAAGAGGAGTCTCTAAATTCGGATGTTTACATATATATATTTTTTTTTTGTATGTTCGGGAATAACTCCTTCATATATAAATGGATTTGCAAAATTCTTCTTTTCAAAGTCGGTGTCAAAAAACGAAGAAACGAAAACAGGAACACCGACTTCCGAAATTGAACTAATTTTTCACTTTATAGTGTTTTTTAATTGGGCCCGCCACATTATTAATTGCCAGAATAAAGAGTGGCATCTACTAGAAAAGTGCCGAGGCAATGGAGAGTCCCACAGAAACGATTCGAATATCTTGGATTCCGCAACGAAATCAATTCGAAATGATCAAGAAGTAGCAGCCGTATGCTGAATTTCATCAATAAAATTGAATTTGCTCAAGATACTTGCAATATGATTAGATAGATGAAGGAAAAATGAATGGAACCCAAATTGTAGTAAATGAAACAGAGATAGACAGACTAGAACTGGGAGGATGATATCAAGAAAATAGCGGGTCGGTCTTAAGATTGCCCTAGTCGACGCGACGGCACGAACTATTTTGTGCGCGGGTTTAAAAAAGCATGCTATCTCATCCGACAAGTGCGAAAGAGATAGATGCAGGGATGAGCAGTAAGAAGCTAGTTCGCGTACGAATTAGTACTTTTGCAAGTTTGTAGAAAAATGGATGATGATTTAGGACAAAAACGAGCGCGCGAAATTTTATAAACAGACCTACGACGAAACGACTAAATGTATATTTTCAAAATAAATTATTTGCATTTTGAATTACTAATCTATCCCTGTATGGTGGCTGTTTTGCAATTTTGCTTTTTCTTATGGTATTTATTTTCGCCCAAAGATGCGTTAAAAT
The DNA here is from genome assembly GCA_947562075.1 of Orthosia gracilis. Lineage (NCBI taxonomy): Eukaryota > Metazoa > Arthropoda > Insecta > Lepidoptera > Noctuidae > Orthosia > Orthosia gracilis. The sequence continues at coordinate 12,329,558 of OX387265.1, forward strand.
TAGTGTTGAAATCTGGAACTTTCGACGCGCATAACTTTAAGTTATTTTTTTTTACTTTTTTATTTCCATACAGGGCTAGAAAATGATGAGACGTATTGATATTATTTTTTAATTTTAACGTACATCGTCAAACAGTGGAGTAATCACCAGAATCCGTTTGTATGGAAGAATGATCGACTAGTGTAACCTTAACACAAGATTTCCTAGGAGGCCGAAAGACTAACGATCGTTTGCCAATACGAAGGTGTCATCATCATCAGCTTTTTTATTGTTCCCACTGCTGGAAAACAGGCCTCCTCTCTGTGAGAGGGAATAGGCCGTAATCCACCACGCGGACCCAATGCGGGTTGGTGGATGTCACATGTCTTCGAATTTTTGTATCTAGGACATGCCGGATTCTTCACGATCTTTTTTCTTCACCGTTTTGAGAGCAGTGGTGGTAATACGAAAGTATAATCAATAAAATTATTATTACATTACATATCACGAATATGATAAAGGCGAAAGTTTTTGAGTGTGTGTGTTTGTATGTTTGTTGCTTCTTCACACTCAAACCGCTGGATGGATCTGGATGAAATTTGGAACAGAGAAAATTTTTATTATAGTCCTGAATAGCACATAGGATACTTTTTCGCGGGAATAGGTTCTCTTGGGATAATTTTCGATATTCACACGGGCGAAACCGCTGACAGAAGCTAGTTACTTATAAATTTAAATTTAGTGCCATTAAGTGGCACTTAATGGTCTAATTGAAATAAAGAAATTTGACTTTGATTATGAATATCAATTTATATATTTATTAAATTTTAGGCTTTGTTAATATTAATTTATAATTTTTAAAATATAAGCACAGTAATATAAACTTTTTGTTTATTTATTTTATTTTACTGGCAAAAGGCTTCCAACCCCATCATGTTGAACCACATAATTTGGGTGTACTTTATACCCCTGCCTACCCCTTCGGGTATTACAAACATGTCGTTATGTATGTAATATTGTGTTTATTGTTGTCATTATAGGTCTCGGGGTTACGCTGCTGATCGATATTTGGTTAAACGGCTGGTATCCAACCAATGTTCATGGTTTAATATTGTAAAGGTTTTTTTGGAAGTGTGGCGGCTGGTCAGAAATAGATTCTGTGGGCTTCAAGTGTTGCCTAACAACAGCTGAACCTATTGTTGTTCAGACGGACTCTTATAAAATAAATTGTAAATTTCTGCGAGGCATATACTTCGAGTCTTTGGTCAACTGGACCCACTTGAAATGGACCCGCGGGATCAGTCAACCCAATCACATTTTGAATAGGTCGACTGGACCCACTGCCCAATTTCATTATTAGTACAGTCACGGAGTAAAGGCGAATCTTTCACTGCTCAATTTCATTACTAGTACAGTCACGAAGCAAAGCCGAATCTTTTAGTTTTAGACAGATTTGATAGTCAAAACTTTCAGGCTGAGATTAATGAATCTTAGATACCTAACCAATGAGATTTTAACAATATAGACATCATACTCATTATTAAGAAATAGAATCATGGCGAATTTTACTTTAGCTAATTACATAGGACCTACGGAACTTGGAACTTTATTTCTATCACTGAGATATAAATAGGACCCCTTTGTCAGAAAGAGATAAACATACTGTTCAAACGTACGTTCGTGTCCCGGCCAGACTTTGGACGGACTGAGTTCACTCAAGCTGGTCAGCTTGAGTGAACTCAGTCCAGCACCTTCCCACAACCTTAACCTGGTCATCGGTCCACCTAGTGGGAGGCCATCCAACGTATCGTCTTCCGGTTCGCGGTCGCCATTCCAGAACTTTTCGGCCCCATCGGCCATCCGTTCTGCGAGCAATGTGCCCTGCCCACTGCCACTTAAGTTTGGCAATTCTTCGGGCTATGTCGGTAACTTTGGTTCTCCTGCGGTTATCATCATTTCTGAGGTGATCACGCAAGGAATAGCCCTCTCCATTGCCCTTTGGGTGACTTTAAGCTTTCTGATAAAACCCATTGTGAGCGACCACGTATCGGTGCCATAGTTTATCACTGGCAACACACACTGGTCACAGACTTTTTTCTTGAGACATGCGGTAAATTGGACAAGAAGATACCACGCAACTTCCCGAACGCCGCCCAGCCGAGTTGGATTCGACGGCGACCCATATATAGGTACTTATTGTTAATTAAGTATTTTATACTATGTAAATTTGTATCTAATAATGATTGAAAAGACATTCCTTTGGTATCGAGGTATTAATTATCTGAGATTACTTGAACCTGTATTTGTATAAAAAAAAAACTTTTTACAATGAAATACTACCGACTTCCAAATAAAAAAACTACAAAGTGAAAAGTAACTTTATTTTTGGAAGTCGGTGTCTTTCATGGGTACCAATTTATTGCGTTATGGACACCGACATCCAAAAATAAATCACTTTGTGGTTTTTTTTATTTGGAAGTCGGTAGTATTTTTTTGTACAAAGGTTTTTCTATATTTCACTTTTTAGTTGTACCTGCCTAATAGGCAAGTTGTTTAACGTAAGGTACCTTTAACGCCAGAATAGATTACCCGAATATCATGAACATGAATATAAACGGTGAAATGAGAGATCTGCGTACCCCTTAAGAGCGTACTGGCGAGAACCTACGTAGTTTTTTTATTTGGAAGTCGGTAGTATTTTATTGTAAAAAGTTTTTTTTTTATACAAATACAGGTTCAAGTAATCTCAGATAATTGATACCTCGATACCAAAGGAATGTCTTTTCAATCACAAAACCAATGAGATATTTGTACCATAATTTATTGCTACGAGTATCATACTGGAAAGCAATGTTCTTTTTACATCGAAGTCCACCAAATGTCTCAACAATTTTAATACTAGCACATTTTTGAGGTCACAAGGACAAAAGATTCCTGATCCAATTGTACAGAAAGTGACCCGCTTCGTATAAACCCGCCTAATGAGGGTAATTTCAAAATAGGAGCAATTTAATTCGTATAGAAAACAGATTGTCCCTCCCAAATTGCCTTTCATTCCCTAATCAGAGGAATTTAATCAGCCGCAAACTGAGTGGTTTCGCGATCTCCAATCTAATTGGCTCGACTGCTGACTATGGGCAACTTTCTGAATTTTAGAGCAGATCTTAGAGGAAAATGCATACGTCCAACTGGTCAACAAAATAAGGGATGAGGTACCTAATCTAAGCTATATTTAAACGACGTTGTAATTATTTATGTAGATACAAATTTACATAGAATAAAATACTTAATTAACAATAAGTACCTATATATGTGTCGCCGTCGAATCCAACTCGGCTGGGCGGCGTTCGGAAAGTTGCGTGGTATCTTCTCGTCCAATTTACTGCATGTCTCAAGACAAAAGTCTATGACCAGTGTGTGTTGCCAGTGATAAACTATGGGACCGATACGTGGTCGCTCGCAATGGGCCTTATCAGAAAGCTTAAAGTCACCCAAAGGGCAATGGAGAGGGCTATTCCTTGCGTGATCACCTCAGAAATGATGATATCCGCAGGAGAACCAAAGTTACCGACATAGGCCGAAGAATTGCCAAACTTAAGTGGCAGTGGGCAGGGCACATTGCTCGCAGAACGGATGGCCGATGGGGCCGAAAAGTTCTGGAATGGCGACCGCGAACCGGAAGACGATACGTTGGAAAGCCTCCCACTAGGTGGACTGATGACCTGGTTAAGGTTGGTTTGGTTTGTTGGTTTGCGGGAAGGCGCTGGATGCGATGACTATGCGGCGACGCCTGGGGAAGGCCTATGTCCAGCAGTGGACGTCTTTCGGCTGAAATGATGATGATGATGATATGTGTCGCAGGGAAATAAGGATATCAGGATATCAGAGATTTTACGAAGTAAAATACTAGAACTAAAAAAAAATATAGTAGAACTAAAATAAAAGGTCAATATTAATAAAATGAACGCTATGTCTTGCCGTTCGGCGTAAAAATATTCTCATTATAATTGCTTATTAATAATTGGTAAGAAATTGTCTAATCTGTTCAAATCATTATTACATACAAATCATCGAAGGTCAACATTTGTCATAAACTTAGTACCACTATTGAATAACAGATGACGTTGTTCCGTGACGAACCCTTTTGTAGATTGCGGTGTTAAGATTTTGTATTGCTTGACCTCCGCTTTACTTTAGGTAATAAATTATCCTACTCTGGACACCCTTGTTTTATTTCCATGCGAGATATCTTTGGGATGTTGTACAGAAATATTAAGACATTCAAAATTAATACATAAAATGTCATAAGATAACAATTTGTCTTCCAGGCACTCATTGACTGTATAGTAAGCTTTCTCGCCCAATAGATTAAGACGAGCCTTTTTGAAGTGGTGTATGCTGTCAAGATCTCTTATTGTAATGGGTAACTTATTGTATAACTTGGATGCCATTCCTAAAAAGCTCTCTGAGTATAATGCAGTCTTGTGTGGAATAGCACATATCTCTTTATAGCGAAGTTTCAATATCACTGTTTGAAACAGATGCAAGTTTGATTTAGCGAATACTCCTGTTTCGTAGATGTACATACAAGGCAAAGTAAGAAGTTTATATTTATTAAAAATGACCTACAACTATCGGTCTTTTTCAGCCCAAACACAGCACGTACACTGATCTTTTGAGCATTGAACGCAATGTTTTTGTTATTGAAATTTCCCCAATACATTATTCCAAAAAAACATTTTTACATAAAAATAACTTTCTTTTTCGAAGTCGGTGTCTACCAAAGACACCGACTTCGAAAAAGAAAATTATTTTTCACTTTGTAGTGTTTTTAGTTGGAAGTCGGTAGTATTTTTTTTGTAAAAAAGTTTTGTTTTTATTTTTCACTTTTCAGTTGTACCTACCTAATAGGCAAGTAGTTACGTAAGGTACCTATAATGTCAGAATAGATTATCCGAATATCATGAAACTGAACATAACCGGTGAAATGAGAGTGTAGCAAGGTGAAAATTACACATCTGCGTACCCCTTTAAAGCGTACTGGCGTGATGTTATGTTATGAAATGGTATAAACAATAAACATAGATGGGATGCAGCTATCCCGAGATATTTGCCGTTATTTATTGAAGAGTTCCGATATCTCCGAAATTAACATCTTCACAAAACTAAAATGGGACCAATTTGGAAAGACTCTCTTTCAAACAAAGAAAGAATTTTCAAAATCGGTCCACAATTGACGGAGATATCGGTGACAATACATAAAAAAATAAAAAATAAACCTACATAATGCCGAACATAGAACCTTCTCTTTTTTGGGAAGTCGGTTAAAAACATACCGTTGATGAGACATACGCTTTGTATGCCATCAAAACTACAGAATAATCTCTGGAAGTACCTATCTACAAATCCGATTACAAAAATTATTTTATTTATACATTTAACCCCCGACGGAAAAAGAGGGGAGTTATAAGTTTGACGTGTGTATCTGTGTGTTTGTGTATTTGTGAATCTGTTGGCATCATAGCTCCTAAACGGATGAACCGATTTTGATATTGCGTTTTTTTTTGTCTGAAAGGTGACTTTATCGAGAGTGTTCTTAGCTTTAAGAAAATCGGTTCAGCCGTTCTAATGTTATGGACGTTTTACTGTTTGAATCGGGGTGCTTTCGCAAGATATCGTATCATAATTTAAATTACGTATTCAACAGATTGTTGATCGAAGCGTGTCTACTACTAGATAAATTATGTAGCTTGAAATAAAAATGAGTAAGGTTTTTTTTAAGTTTTACTGTTTAATGTCTCAATCCTCAAACAAATTAAAATGAAGAAAGCGCAACCACTGTCTTCAACCTGCCTGCAACGCGTCATGGTTTACGTCGGCCTCTTTGCCCGCAGAGGTCCCAATAATATGGAAAGTCTTATGGTAACTGGTAGGAGTTTGCAGATCACAGACAAAGAACACATTGGCTGTCTAATACCGGTCTACAGCACTCAAATAAATTTCTAGGCTCTACTTTCAAAGCCCGGAAATGCATTTGGAATATGAGCAGGGGGCAAATCCGCTACCTGCTTGGGGCCTTTACTGGACACTTTGGAACCAACGACATGCTCATGAAGATGGGTCTGGCCGCGACACCCATGTGCAGGTTGTGTGGGGAACATACGGAACGCATGGAGCACCTTCTGTGTACATGTGATGCACTGGCTAGTAAGCGAATGAGACTCCTAGGGGTTGGATATCCAAAACCGGAAGACTATAGGCTCATATCACCTAGTCTCGTTGTAAGACTCATGAAAAGAGTTTTCAACGAGATTGGGGAGGAGTGACGTATCTAGGGGACCACAATAGATCCCAATGGGTCGAAGTGTCCGAGTCATTTCTCGACCCCTCCACAAGATAAGATAAGATATGGTAACTGGTAAAATAGAGGGTTAAAGACCTAGAAGAGCGGCCCCAAAAGGTGTTTGGATCAAATATCAAAGCGTCTGGAGATACCGATCAGCACCGCACTTCACCAGGCTGAAGATCGCAACAGATGGAAAAAAAAACCATTGACAGTCTTAAACGGAGTTACGATTCTCAGCATAGAGCGAACGCTTACGAAGAAAAGAAAAACTACACTTTTTAATACTGAAAATTGCATGGTTTATGTGGAAAGGCCACAGGAAGTAAGTCAGTGACAAAAAAAAAACGATTAACCAAACCTGTTGCCAAACCTATAAGTTCATATCGTATAGTGACACTAGCAAGCTTCATAAAATTCCCTGGCAGCGTTAAACACGCAGTAAACTTTGAAGTTATCGCGGTGCTTAACAGTTATACCGCCCCCTGTGTAGTTAATGTCTTCGGCTGCTGTTCTTAACGCGTTGGGTCGAACTCTGGCTTGATGGCTTTACGTGAATCAATGTAATGAGGTTTTTATCCGCAGTTTTCGTACAAAAGATCCGCTGTACACTGCAGAGTGATATTTCGTAAACTTTCACAGAACGGAGGAGAACTTAGTTCTAAGGCGTTCTACTCTGTGTCCCAAAACACAAAGCCATGATTTGCGATGCTACTATCGACGTCGTATTAGTACTAGACGAAGTTTTGGGCAACCAAATTTTGAATTACTGGCTTGCAAAGCGATTGACGAGGTCTTGGCGCTTGACGAGGTCGGTCCGTGGATGGGTGACCATTTCAACATACCGAGTTACCTCCGTGCCTCGGAAAGCACGTTAAGTCGTTAGTCCCGCCTGTCATTTGAAGATCTTAGACAGTCGTTACGGGTAGTCAGAAGCTTGAGATCTGACACCAGTCTTGCCAAGGGGTACCGTGTTACCCAGTTACTGGGTTGTGGAGGTCAGATAGGCAGTCGTTCCTTGTAAAACACTGTTACTCAGCTGAATCCGCTAAGACTGGAAGCTGACCCATATATAATTGGGAAAAAGGCTAGTCCAATATATAGATATATATATGTTTATTTTAGCTGTACAGGTTTATTTGAAAAACCCTAACAACCTCGCAGGAATATAATGCCAACATCAGAAGCGACAACTTTTCTTCTATGACTTTTAAATATTCATAAAAAAAAATGTGCCGTCATAGACGACAAGTTGTTGCTTACGATGACAGCAATATATTGCTGCGAGGTTGTTAGTGTTTTTTAAATAACTCTATAAACGGATGAACCGATTTTGATTTCGTTTTTGTTTTGTTTGAAAGGTGACTTTATCGAGAGTATTCTTAGCTATAATTAAAATCGGTTCAGCTGTTCAAAAGTTATTGTGTCATAATTACGTGTTCGACAGATTGTTGATAGAAGGTGTCTTCTTCTAGATAAATGATTTAGTTTAAAAAGTAGGAAAAAAAGAAAATTGTCGGGGTTGTCTCTCCTTCTCCACCACCCTTGGTTTGACTGGTAGAGAATGCTTGAGGCATTAAGTCCTCCTATGTAATCTATATGTTGCATGAAGTTTTAATAAATGAATCACATTGATCTTAGTAACATGATAAATTTTAAGTCGCACTCTCACGGCCTAAGTTCCGAGCGGTTTCAGAGTGTAAAAAATAACTAGATTTAAAATGTTTCGATTAGATCAATAGTTATAAACTGTGAAATTACCTATCCGTCTTTCACTATACTAAAACATCTCCTTCGACAGTCGGGTAAAAATAGAGTTAGTTTCGATCGAAATACATTTTCTCAAATACTTTAATATATTGGTCCTTGGGTCCACACATTACCGATGACCTATCGTGGCGCATTGCAGAGCAACGTGATGAGATAGACAAGTAAACACGAGTTTTAACAGTTTTACTGCCGCCTACACTTGCGAGCAAGTCCTAACGGGTGAAGGCAACCGATTATAATATGGCCAGAACAAAGTTTGGAAAACTACTACGGATTATATAGGAAAACTGAATTTTGGTCGTTTATGAGTTAGTTTACCGAGGAGCTTTTAACGGATTACGGCTTCGGTTAATTTATTATATGCAGCCTTTGTTTTAGGTTTCCTTGGGTTTCATTTTCACCGAATTTATAATACTTGTATACAACATTTTGAAAGCCGTATTTTTTTGATTATAAGTTTTTTATTTTTCATTTTTTAGTTGTGTCTAGTAAGTAGGCAAGTTCTTTAGTAAGATACCTATAATGCCAGAATAGATTACCCGAATATCGTGAAACTTGAACATAACCTGTGAAATGAGGGTGTACCAAGGTGAACTGTACACATCTGCGTACCCCTTTAGAGCGTACCGGCGTGATGTTATTTTATGAAATAGTATAAATCATGACCAGACATACTATTGCAGCAATCCCAAATGATTTGCCGTCATTTATTAAAGAGTTCTATATCTCCAAAGTTCTTCATCAAATTAAAATGGGACCAATTTGGGAAGAATTTTCAAAATCAGTCCACAATTGACGAAGATATCTGTGAAAAAAAAACAAAAAAAAATTAGGCTATTCAGACGGACAATAGCGGCAGCGAAATTTCGAACCACATTGCACGCACGTCAACGTCATTATTGACATTAATAGTATGATTAGAGACCTAAAATCTCATAAACCGTATTTTTTTAGCCTCATGCATTAGGTCCCGAATTATTATTTTTACTGTAGCCACACTTGAAATTGCCCTTGAAGGTATATCGTTGATTCGACATAGAGAGTTGTCCTCCTGGTTCGCTGCGTCTACGCACGGGGGCGCGATGGGCGCGTTTTAGGGACCCTTACTACCTACCAATTTTTTTTCTATGGTCATTCTGCCGCGGAAAATCTTAACACCGCCATTCAGAAAATGACGCGAAATGCACAGCGCCATCTATCGAATATGGAGTTCAACAGTCCGAGTATTCAGAATTGCGTATGTTGCGATATTTTACTTCTTGAAAACTTTAAAGCCATCTATCTTTTGATAGAGTGAACCGATTGCTATGAAACAAAAACTAAGTAATACTTCAAGTTACACATAATTTTTATGTATAAAAGTTATTTTCATTGGTTTCGTACATTTTGCGTGATGCGTGCACAAATAAACAGACAAACAGATATATAGACGAAAATTCCATAAATGCTGGAAATGGGTTCTGTTGGTTCTCCTTTAATACCCTGGCTATTCTTTTTTGGAAATATGTTCTATGTACAAAAACGACTTTTCTACAGATTAATTAAATGTATTGATTAGATTCTCGAAATTCATCATTATCATCATCATCAGCCTTTTAATATGCCCACTGCTCGGACACAGGCCTCCTCTCTGTGAGAGGGAATGGGCCGTAATCCACCACGTTGGCCTAGTGCGGGTTGGTGGATGTCACATGTCTTCGAATTTTTGGTTCTAGGACATGACGGCTTTCTAACGATGTCTTCCTTCACAGTTTTGAGAGCCTGCCTGGGTTCGAATCCATAACCTACCACTTGTAAGTCGTGTTACCACTGGACCACCACTGCTCTCATTCTCGAGATTACAAACATTTAATTTTGTATATGTTGCAGGTTAATGACAAAATCAGGTATTGATCAAAAACCTAGACTTATTATAAGAGGAAACAAAATTATTACCTTATGTTATCATTAACTTGAGAAAATCCAGTTTTTTTCATCTAGAACCTGAACTTGTTTAGGCGTATGATAAAATTGAAGCTCTTGGCGCGTTCGAATCGCAGATTATTACCCAGCTGCAAGAAAAGGGTTATGTATTTCACGCGTATCTTGTATATTTGTATGTATGTAATATTCTTTATTAACTCATATCTTTCAAACCGCTAGACGGATTTTGATAATTAAGACATCTATAGATGCCGATATCGATAGACCAAAACCGCCCAAGTGTTCTTAGATAAGTGACATTAAAAAAAAGAAACATGGCGAATTTTTGGCGCCATATAAAAAAATTGGAACTCCCATTGGAGTTCCAATACTTTTTCCAAGTCATTCAAGAGGGGTATCAAAATGAAGGGTTGTTAAAAGTGATAACAATAAAATTTAAGTAAAAGTTGTAAATAAAAAAAGTTAATTTAAAAAATATACCCTTAAGAAGCGAATTGAAAAGACGTAAGCAAGAAGAAAATTAAGCTGTGCAGTCCGAGGGTACATAAAATATTATGGTCTTGGTCAGTCAGCTCGCGATTATGCATCCTTCGACTGCACAGCATAATTTTCTTCTTGCTTACTTTTTTATTTATTTAAAAAAAAGCAATCGACAATGTTTTTATCATAAAACTAATCTACGAGTAGTATAGGCTTTTGATATTCCCAGGTTTATTATAACAGTCATAATTTTGTATTTTTCCGATTCTCAATTAATAATAGCCTAGGTTTTTGATCAAATACCTGATTTTGTAATAAACCTGTGACATATAGATTCTATACAAATATTTGTAAAAGGTCTCAGAAGATAGGGCTTACTACTCGTCATTAGCTTTTCTCATGGTCGGGAAAACTATAAAAAACATCTTCATCATCTTCACAATTATTAACAGCCTTCTTTCATCCAATGCTGAGTTTAGACCTCCTCCGCTAAGATCTATGCTGCCCTGGTATGTGTGAGTCTCAACCCGCGATTCTGAATTTGTGATAAGATTTTGAATTCAGGGGGGTGACCATAAGCTCTTAGAGTAAGGTTATTTTGAGTGTGTGTAAGGGACATATTCATATGACTTGTATACATCTTGTCACTTACGCGATATCAAAATAACCTTAACCTTAATCTATCATATACCTGCATCGTTTTTAGCTAGCCTATATAACTAGATGTAATAATAATCTTCTTGATCTTTTATTATTTTAATTATTATTCTTTTGTTATTTATAGATCTATGAAAAGAAACTGCTTTGATGTAGGATTAGCTAGTCTATTCAGTAATGCCCAGGGTGCGCCGGACGTAATCAAGTACGCATAGGCCTGTCGTCGTTCGTGGAGGCTATTTCTATGCTAAGTAATGAAGTTAATTTGTCATCGACTGTAAAGGTTAATGGTCTAGCTAAGTTTGTTAGTATGTATGGGCCAAAACTTGCAACTGAATTTTAAACCAGTTATTACCGATCGATGCTGCCCCTACACGTTTGGTTTGCAAAATTTTGTTTAATAAGGTTTTTCGGTCATCGGGTCGTCTTAGGGGCGGCATTGGAAAAATATCTATGTATCCGGACTGGATATTGAGTTGTTTTTATTTTATTTTTGGCGTATAATTATAAAAAAATGTTTTTATTTGTGATATATGCCAAAATAAGTCTATTGTAAGACATACCTACAAATATAGTTCACACAAATTATTCTTTACATGAATCTGTCTATCCTTATGTGTCGATACAAAGTAAAATACCTTCACGTGTTCCATTCACAGTCATAGTATCACAATTTTCTCTACAGAATTAATTTCAGCTCGAATACAGAGATACGTTTTAATAATCCCATACAGCGCTCAAGAATCCAGACGACGACGCGTCGCTATATGACAGACATTGCGCCTCTATGTCGACATGATTCTGCGAATTATTTCAATGGACGACTCCCTCACAATAAATATAAAACAACCAACAAAATTCAGAAGCACATCTCACCAAACAAACATTTAAAAGACTTGGTTGGCTTCTCAAATGAGTCGGTTGTTCACAGAATCACGCAGAGTTTTCCACGAACTTGTCGATTTAAGAAGGTCGTTCCCCGTATTGACGCGGAGGGTGGGTGCGACTTTTCAATTCGGCTGGGTGATGGTGGTTCAGAGCAGCCCCGCCCACCATCGCAGCCCCTGAATTCATTCATTCCTCAATCGGGGCTGGCCCACGTCGGGTGTCCGTGACGATTTGCGCGCGCGAGTTTACGTGGAAAAATATAAACAATTGTTGATCGCCATTTCGACGTTCATCCTAATTTAAGGTAAGTGTCTTGTGATTTTTGGGTCACGTTAGGTTATTGTTTTGATTCTAAAAATGTTTGATTTTATGGTCTTATTGTATAGAACGCGTGTCTGTGAAAACAGGTTGGACGTTAATGTTCCTTTTGGTTCTATTTTCGAATTTTCTGACGTGTTTTTCGGTGTGACAATTTTGTTGAGTGAAATGTACCTACTCATAGGCAGTATGCCTAGACGTTGCTGTGAATTATTATCGACAGCATGGGTGCGTTATGTTTTTCATAACATTAGGTACGAACCTCATTGTTTATCTTTTGATTCGATGGATTTTGGTCCATATTTTACAACTATATACTAATTAGACTGCAAGATAATGAATTAGGCAACTTTTTAGAACGGATTTATTACAATTTGAAATTATTAAAAAAAAGTAAATGTCGCTGACCTGTGAAACAGATTCTAAATTCAAGTGCTCCTTTATAGAAAATTTGATTTAAGAATCTGGTGATCAGCTGCAACCAGGTAAAAAAAATAAAGCCCTACTCAGGCGACGCTGCCTATGTACAATATTTTTTTATCGTGTATTCCTTCAAAATCATAATTAATTTTATTCCACATTTCATCTACTACCAAAGCACATAAGAAAAAAAAATATTATAAATAAGTAAACACTTAGCAACAGAAATATTAAAAAATGACGAGTGGCAGTCTAATAAAGACAAATAGTTATTTGTGTCCGTCTGTCACGATGCCTTTAAAGATTAATGAGGAGTAGACCTCGTCAGTGTCACCGTGTCACGTCTGTCGTCAACCGCACTCACTTTTGACATAAAGTATGATACTGTATTTTTGAAAGTATTTCTTTTATGTTGATAAGTTTGGGAAGATAAGGTGAATCAAACGATACATATTTGGTCTAAGCCTAATTATTGTTATTTGTGTACCATCTTCTTTTTTATTATTTAATTCAAATTCAGAAGAAAAGGAAATAGTAGAATTTCTAAAATCCGAAAATCTTTGGACTGTTGATAAAATTCTAAATTCAAACTATTTATACAGAATATAAATTAGGTATTTGCGAAGCAGTTGTAAATACTGATGCGAAACATGCTTGCTTAATTTTTTGTTGACCATTTTCTACGATTGATCGTTTTGAATGTTTTAAAATGTGACATAGAATTTATTGAAATTATGCAACAGAGTAATGGTAATATTGATGAAGAAAGATTTTGATGCAGCAGGCTACCGATCCTATTTATTTGTCTAAATATTGTTGCAAAATAAACAGTTATATTTAATCGAAGCAGATCCGTGACTGCAAACCCTAAAACTAACTCGGAATAATAAACACAACACAATAGTTTACCATAACTAAAACGTGAATAACTTTACTGCCGAAGTCAATACTTATAGTCAATGTCGTCATTGAATATCATACTTTACCGGTACCGTACTTGAACCGTATACTGATACCCTATATTTTGTACCCATTCGAGTATATTACGGCTCATGCACGGAACTTATGATCCGTATAGAAAAACAGGGTTAAATGGTAGCGAACGCTAAACTGAAAGGTTACAGCTTTAGGCTTGGTAAAGTTATCTACATTTCCATAACAAATTTTTGAGTTAAGCTCGTCTGTGACATGTTATATAAAATTATATTCATATCATTATATTCATAATTCATCGCATTTTCGACTAATAGCGTGGAGAAACCTTTTTGACCTGAGGCCCTAGTTAAGTGACATTCTAACCGAAAGTGTGGTGAATAGCTATTGTCAAAAAGTTAAAATTGTATGGGTTTGACAAGCGATGTCGAAAAATCACGTGATCAGTCCCTTACATTTTGACATTTCGCTGACATCAAATGCCACTTGTCAAGAGCCTGAGGCTATCCGTCATAAACAGCGCCCTGAAGGAAAACTGCGACGACCCGACACGTTTAGAGCAGAATGACGTGCACAGCCTTGGCACAGAGAGATAGGTAAATAAAAAATAAATTAAAATAAGTTTACTGTACAAAACAGTAACAAAAGATAGTCAGAATCTGGTAGAACAACTGGCTCCTGAACTGAGTAAAAATATACTTGTATCTCAGGAGCCAATGGGTGGCCAAAGGAGGTAAAAGGTAAAAGACTAGGGACATTTTTGGTAAGTGTTAGCAACATTTTTCAGCTGTGTAGATGCTTGCCTTTGCCAATTCCCACGTTCCTGTACCAGACTCATCCAGGTTCTACCCACGATTACAGCAATGCCATCTACCCGTCTCAACCGCTGCGTAGCCATCTGCAGACAAATAAAATATTTAACAAGCCATCGCCATAACACTAACTGTACGTACCTTTAGTAGCGTTTCGTTTTCCACACTCATGCATATTTGAAACCAATGCGTGTCGATTGCTTTGCTCGTAGTAATGTTCATCGCATTTAGTTGTAACAATTTGACATTACCAGCGCCTTTTTGTAGTAGCAATAAGGCAATTTTCGTATTGAAAATTTACATTTTTTATTTCGTAATGAGACCAGCTCTTGACATCGGTCTCGCATGATGGAAGTCTATGATGGAACGAGTGGACCTAGGGGCAGTACTATAATTTGTCAATGACATTATCTGTTAAAAAAATGCTAAAGCGCTATTCGTCCTGTATAGTTCCGTCTCTCTCACACAGAGGAATTATGATAGTTTTGACACGTCAGAGTAAGGCCCCAGAAGCTCTAAACAAAGTGACTTTCAGCGATTTAACAAGTCCGAAATGTATTGTCTAAAGCTTCTTGGGCTCAACTGATGGAAAGAGAATGAGATCTATGATGGAACGAGCGAGTCCAGAAGACGCCTAAGTATCTAGACCAGGGGCGACCAATTTATTACTTTCATTTCGGATCCGTTGTTAGGGTTCCGCAGCCAACAAGGAATTCTCTAGTCTCTCTCATGGTGCTGGGTATCGTTTGATAGGCCATTCAAAAATATTACGGGTCTGTGAAAACCATTTTAAATTGCTAATTTTGTTAGAGTCAAGTGTCCCCTCCCCTGCCATCTAAATTGTTGCCTTTGGATATGTGAAAAATTCACGGCAGTAGTATATATAACGAAATTAAAAGGAAAACTATCACAACTAAGTAGGCTTTACAAGTTTACGAGTATTAGTCGACTAACTTATAAAAAATACGTAGGGATCTGGAAAAAAAAATACTTTTCTTAAGAGCAATATTTGGTGCTTTCATTGTTTATGAACTTCAGTTTTTATACCTGATTATGTTGGTGAATGTAGCTGTTTGTACGGAACCCTTGGTGTGCGAGTCCGATTCGCACTTAGCCGAATGGTTTGAAAATTTCTATCGTCGCCATCGCTGACGTCGAATGACACTTGTCTAAGGCCTCCGGTGTCATTCCGATAGTGCATGTCAATCCCAAACATATTGTGACTTTGAAACTCATACGGCTATCGTCTGCAGATTGTTACTTATCCAATAGCCTCTATTGACTCTTGCTTAGAAAGTTGACGGTTTACAGGTACATTAATGTGATTGTACTAAACGCGTTGGACCCTAAAATATTGAAGGGCAATTACGTAAGTTCAGACTGACCTTCGAAGGGTCCTTTCATGGACTTCTTATTGTTTATTAGGCGAATGCTACGTTGTTATTTAATTCTATCTGTAGTTTAATTAACAGGTAATGAAATTTTCTTGTTCAGTTTATGGTTCGCAATTTTTTTTAAATTTTGTAATCTAGTATTTTGCAGACAGGGCTTTAAATCTATACATCTTCTATATTATATCTATACAAATAAATAAAACTGAAGTGTCTGCATATGTATTTAAAGATTCTATAACAAAAGAGTGTTTCCTAAATTCGTTATTATAATCTTTGCCACATTTGTCAAATGCATGTATTTCCTTTTTTCGATCTTCACAAGTTCCTTGGTGTGTTTCCAATTCAATCAAATTTTTAATAATTTTTTTGTCAATGTTTTTCAATTTTATTTATAATGTTAGTTTAGCAATTTTTTATATTTTACTATCTTAACCAATTTTATTAATAGAATGAATTTTTATTTACCAATTTTTATTTAAATTTTATTTTTTACTAATTTTATTAATTGTATAATTTTTACCAATTTTAATTTTTTGTAACCAATTTTTAATACATTTTACCAATTTTATTAATGTTATCAATTTCATGTACTCACTCACTTGTAATAATAAAATTAGCGCTTATTACTATGTAAGTTAGCTGTTAGATTCTACATAATTGTGAATGTGGTGTTTGCCTATAAGTAATTGTTGCACTGTAAGACAAGTTTAAGCATGTATTTTTTGTTATAATTAAGTGTAAACAGTTGTTGGTGAACCTAATCAAATAAATAAATAAATAAAATAAAAATAAAAAAAATAAACAATTTAAAAAAGAAGTCTGGCTGTCTGTCGGTCTGTTTGTTCCGGCTTATATCCGAAACGGCTAGTGAAGGTTAAGCTAGTGACAAATATATGAATAACCGATAAAATAAAATAAATGATGTGCGTATAATTCGTCAGCACCAGCACATCCCAGAGGTACACAGAGCCCCAGTTTGCTCAGCTAATGACTTCTTTTGTGCCGACTTCGAACGTATTCAGTAGTTCGGCGGGGTGCCTCAGGGTACGGTAGCGACGTTGAAGCGAAGGCTAGATTTGTCTTTTAGGAACATTTTGAGGGCTTCTCAGTTAGTGAAAGAATGATTTTAATATTGGCTTTAATTATCTCTAGCTTCTGCCAGCTGCTTCGGCCGCTTGAAAAGTGTTTTATAAGCCCAAAGGAACAATATATCGTCAAAAAATTTGGTATTTTCAAACTATAATCAGTCTCTGTGTCAAATTTTTTTGATTGCCGTTCAGCCGTTCTGGCGTGAATCTTGAGTAAAAAATAAACATTCGCATCTATAAAATTAGTAGGATTTATTTACCGAAAATCGTCGGAGGGCACGCCCTAGAAGAACTAACACGGATATACTTGGCTATGATCGCCCGAAAGGCCAGGTCCGCACCTGGCCTTTCTCCTTCTTTCTGTTCTTTTTGGAAATCGGTGTCTTTGGAAGGTACCAATTTTTTGTCGTTATGGGCACCGACTGCCGAAAAGAAAGTTATTTTTCAGTTGGTAGTGTTTTTATTTCGAAGTCGGTAATATTTTTTGTGAAAAAGATTTTTTTTTTTTTCACTTTTTAGTTGTGCCTAATAGGCAAGTTCTTTAGTAATGTACCTATAATGCCAAAATAAATTACCTGAATATCAAAAAACTTGAACATTACCGGTGAAACGAGAATGTACCAAGGTGAACAGTAGGTACACATCTGCGTACACCTTTAGAGCGTACTGGCGTGATGTTATGTTATGAAATGGTATAAACAATAAACAGACATGCGATTGCAGCTATCCCGAGAGATTTGTCGCAATTTATTGAAAAGTTCTGCTGTATGCAGTATTTGCCATCATTTATTGAAGACTTCTGTTCTATAACTCCGAAGTTCTTCATCAGATCTTCACCAAATTACAATGGGACCAATTTGGGCACATACTCTTTCAAACGAAAAAAATAATTTTCAAAATCGGTCCACGATTGACGTCGAAATCGGTGAAAATGCTCAAAAAAAATAAAGAAAACAAACAAAGTCGTTCATAGAACCTCTTCCTTTTTGGAAAGTCGGTTAAAAACAAAAGGAGTATGTAAGGATGATAGCAGGTGATGTTCTGTAGTTTCTTCCAATCCCCATGGGCAAAAGGCGCGAGTTTTATATGTATGTATTATCATTGGCCGTATTTTTACCCGAAGAATAAATGGCGGGTTTGGCAGTTTTTATATCTTCTTAGTCGTTACGCTCTTGACAGAGAGGTCGAGGTCTTCATGAAATATTGGTAGTATATGCGGCAGATGTAATGCGTCTCACAATGTCTCGCCACCTTTCCCGATTACAAGACATCCGGGTACATTCTTACACGGGACCGCCCACAGCAGATCTTGATTCGGTCCAACGCTTGGGTGACCTACAACCCGGTCTAGTGCCTTCCACTTTTGCTTGGACGACTAACTGCTCTATGGACTGAATGTCTCGCCTTGAAAAGTGTCCGAAGAAAGACTCTGCTTGATGTGGAGTTCTTGGAGTATCGAGACATTTGTGCAGAACTCGGTCCACGACACTCCGAGCATTCTTCTCCAGCACCACATCTCCAGAGCGTCTATCGTTTTTCTTTCCACCTCCCGCAACTTCCACGTTTCTGTAGCATACAGAAGTTAGGGTAAAATTAAAGTGCGCACGAGCCTGGTCTTCGTGGCTTTGGTGATGTCTCTGTTCCTCCATATTTTTTTCATTTTGTCCATTGCAATTCTTGTGATCGCCATACGCATCTTTATCTCGTCAATTCAACCGCCCTTAATCGAGATTAACATAGATACAAGATATACATAGGATTGCACTACGTCACAGTTCGCGATCTGAGTAACTTCTGGCGAATTATTGTTAGCACGGTCCACAATCATCACCTTGGTCGTGCTGCGATTAATCTTCAATGCGAATTCAAGGCTCCCTTCTTCCATTTTGCGTAGGAATTCTTCCATATGGCGAGCACAGGATGCAAAAAGAATAGTGTCATCTACGTAGCGCAAATTCGCAATGTTGTAGCCATCAACCGTAACCTCATCTGTCCAATGTTCCAAAGTTATGCGCATTATAAGCACTGTATAGATATTAAATAAGAGCGGCGATATAATATCAATCATCATCAATGGCGGACACCTGCACTGGGATGGAAGTTACTGGACAGATTGTCATCTGTTCGTACCAAGGCTGATATTTCTTCGTACAATCTCCTCAGAAGATAAACTAGGTGTTTCGGCGTGTCCATGTCAAGTAAGTTTAAGTGTAAAGTGCGTGTTGACTGCCTCGTTGATTTAGCGGTGGTAAGCACTATTGCTGTTGGGGAGTGTTGTAGGTTTTTCCATCTGGCATTTCTCAGAAGCAGCCTTTTTTTTTAATTTGGTTTAATCATTCAATGACATCTCCCGCTCTGGGTGAAGCGGGAGGGTGTGTCAGACTTTTTACTCATTAAAACCACAGTATAAATATGAACGGACAGTACGGAAACTATCTACAAACGCTCGAAACGGCAGACTCACACAAACATGCGCGTCGACGGGACTCTAAGCGGTTGGCGCGGTGCTGTCAGTAGTGCGGTCCGCTTATTTTCCGTACTGTACATATTTATACTGTGCTTTTAGCACAGTATAAATCCATCCGTGTTCCTTCAGTTGCTTGTGTCAGGGCCGCGGTAACTCTCTTTCAAATTTATCCGGCATCGGCACTAGCGGACCCCGTCAGAAGAGCCTGGGGTCGGGCTGTGTGCCCAGTTGATGGGAATAAGCTCGTCCCCTATTACATATATATGTGTCGCATCAAGGCTGGCCGATAGATGCAAACCATCGGGAAGTCAGGATGGTACCTTAGGTTATGACATCGTATGTAGGCAGGTCGGTGGGTACGATCGTGAAAATGAAATCACACAAATTATTCGATACACTGAGTTTATTCAAATAGTCATAACTTACTAGCCTGCTTACTAATATTTTTTACGGATCGACACAAGTGTGTATTAAATAGTGTGAAGCACGATTTAACCTACTTACTTTAAGTGTACAGTTAGCACTTAACTAAAGTTAGACTGTAAACAATTGAATTAGTGATCTTAATCAGTTCTAGTAAAATGTTTTTTGTACAGTCACCTACTTTACAAATAAAGTCCAAGCTTTCCTAAAGCCTCGTATCCACTGGACAACATTTAAAGCGCTACACTCGACGCTCAACATGTTCGGCGTTTTACCAGCTGGCGAGCAACATGACGCGAAGAGACATCGTTACTAAACAATCGTTCCCCGTTGCCGTTCATCATGATTAGAAAGATCATGATGAGTATAGTTCTCGCCAAACTTCTTGGTCGCCCTGAAGTTGGCTACAATGGCTGCGCAGTAATAAATCTCATACAAAAACAGTACCGATCCGTGCCTTGCGCATTGGAAAGCCAACTTCAGGGCGGCCCAGAAGTTTGGCGAGAACTAAAACATGTTGAGCATCACGTGTTGCACGTCAAATGTTGCCTAGTGGATACGAGGCTTAAAGATCACAGCACTGAGCGAAAAATAACAAAAATGGATACCTATTTATCCGTTAATAGCAAGGAACATTCCATTTTCGCATAACCTCGCATATTTTTCGCTCAGCTTGTCGCAGTATCTCACTCACACAACACTTTCAATTTCAGCCGAGGCTGTAAATTTTTATCATTGTTATCATAATATCGCGAGAACGAAGGAAAAAGTATGTTTATTTACTGTTTTATATGAAAACGAGCTGTACGAGAAAGTGCTTTTAGCTAGATTAGGTGTACTTTATACCTAATGTGTTATGATTTACATTCCGTTTTGCTTGTAGGTACTAATATGGGCTATTATTCTGAGTGTCAAGAAGGTCCAACCCACTTAAAACCATCGTACTTTTGAATATTACTGTCATACAAGGCAAGCGTGCTTCATCGTCGATCACATCATCGCTTACCATTAGGTGAGATAGTGGTCAAGCGCAAGCCTATCAAAGAGTAAGGTATTGCATCCGCAGGCCTCCGTAGCCCCAGTGAGGTATACCAAAGATGACCGTTTGTGTCGTTGCTGAGGTCATTAACACATGGTGAATTTTAATTAAGTAGCAGTCTTTTCAGGGGAGTAAATATGACCAATAAGGGACCATCCCGAAAAATGCGGACTTGATATGCACTGAAAAGCTATTTTTCATCATAAATCAGATTTGTTCTCATACTGAAAGTCATTTATATTCATGAGTTCTTGCACCCCTTGAAATATTGCCAATTCATTTAAGTAATCCTGTAGGTATCGAAGGAGATGCTTAAGTTATTTTGCTCTATCCCAAGTTCTGCGTTCATATTGTATTTTTTTTCTGCGTGCCACTTTTGTCTCTCGTCCTCTCGTGCTCTAGGACTCCAGTTAGGAACCTCTGTCATCTTATCCTTAGCGTGTTGATGGTAAATATAGTTTTTAAATGTAACATTTTAAGTTTGACCTAGAATTCAGCTACGGTAATACTATTCGCATACGAAGCTGGGTCAGGTCTTCACATATATAATGCCTGTATTGTTCTGTATGGAAGAATTGCGGCAACTATGCTCATCGCGACTAACCCACTTAGCAACCCTGACATTGCCAAGTGCGTGGTACACAGAGATTCAAACCAAGGCTTTAGTTTCATAAGCCCTCAACAAACTTGGCTCAAGCATGCCAACCATGGCAGGCCTGTTAAGCTTGCATGTCAAGAGTGCGTGCCTGTCGAACCTTGGCCGTCACCACTTGTTATATTTGGGTTTTCATGACATTTGGCCTCCCGGAAACCTGATTTATGAATTAGTTAATAGAATTGTGTTGTAATCTTGGTTTAAGGGCGAAAGGATTGTTTGTTTGAAGGACTATTATGAAGCTAATATAACAGCAAAGAGGCAGCCTGAATTTTGCCAGTTGTGTCCCATATTATAGGGGGCAACCCTAATGCCATCAACCGGACACAAACCCAGACCAAGTTGCTATTGAAAAACTACAGATATGATATTCCAAAAACATCGACCACATCATCGTTTACTAACAGGTGAGATAGTGGTCAAGGGCGAGCTTATCTACAATAAATATATAAAGATACTAGCTGACCCGGCGAACGTTGTTTTGCCAAATAAATTATTTCAAATATTCCCGAAAATTTTGCACGCACTGAGTATAGGTATTTTGAATTGTCGTTTAATAATAGAATGGTTTATACAGGTAACACAATGGTTGTTGTTGGCGGGAGCTCGTGACACGTGTTGAATACTATTGATTTATATGAGATCACTTAATTAACTGTATGTGAGAACTATCTTGAGCAAAATGGCACCTACCTACCCTACCCTACCCTACCTACCTACTTAGCCTCCCCTACCCTACCTACCCCACCCTACCTTACCGTATATACCTACCTACCCTAGCCTAACTATCAACCTACCCTACTCGACCTACCTACCCTACCCTACTTATCTACCCACTTACCCTACCTACCTACCTACATACCTACCCTACCTACCAACTTACCTGCCCTACTAGAGTAGAGTAGGGTAGACCCTATCCTACGTAGCTACCCTACCTACATACCTACCAACTTACCTGCCCTACTCTACCTTATCCTACATACCTACCTACCAATATTATTTTTTGGTCGTAAACCATGTTCGCATCGCCTTTCTAATGAAACCGGTTTGGGGCATATCGGTTGGATGGTGTCAAAGTCTATAACGGACATAGGTAGGATCTTTTTTTGTGTTTTATGTATTAGAATTATAGGATGAACTTCAGAAAAATCTACATCTACTGGCAATACCGGAACCAGCGTACAACGCCATGTTCATTTTTGTGTGTGCTTTGTTTCTATTACGTAACAGAGATGGCGCTGTGTTCTCAAAATGTATGGGAAAATGTTTTTTTATCGTCAATTTTTTCGATGTTTTATTACTTATTAACCTGCCGGATTCCGGACGAAGATAAATCCAAAAACACAAAAGTCATAAAAATTGGTCCAGCCGTTCTATATATACCTATATATATACCTAGATTATAAAAACAAAAACCCGACTGCTTAAAAATAATCAACTGAAAAAAGAAAAATAATTGCTAGTAAAATAGACATTAAATATTATGAGGTGGAGCAGGATTATAGAGAAACCTACAAAAACTTCGTTTTGTCACCTCTGGCAGCACCTCCTAATATTTAATATCTATTGTAATAGCACTTTTTTCTCTTTTCAGTCAATTATTTTTTAGTAGTCAGGGTTTTTTATAATTATTTGTTCTTTTTTACCTTAGTAATGATAATAGTAACCTGTAAGATATTGAATGGACTTTGATAGGTAGGTACCTATCTTAAATAAATGTAAAAAAGAACCTTTTTTACTATACCTTCATACAACCGACTTCAAAATAAAAACATTATAAAGTGAATAACGAAAAAATCAAACCGACTTCCAAAACAAAATACTACAAAGCAAAAAATTGCTTTCTTTCCGAAGTCGGTATCTTTGGTACCTGTTGTTTTTCGCTGTTCGAGACCTAATTCGGAAAAGAAATCAAGTGAATGCGCAGTCAACCGTGTTCCACTAATTAGGGCATGCAAAATTATAATTACTATAATAGTTAAAATGATACATCCGCCGAGCAGATTTGTGGCGAGCTGGTGGGCAGTGGTGACCCCGGATCTGATCTTCAGGGAGAAGTCTTGTCCCTTATCTCCAGCTTGCTTGTATTGGCCGGTCGGATTGAACACTGACGGGGAACAGAGCTCCAACCTCTCTCTTGCTTTAATTGGTTGGTTTGAATGGAGATTCGAAAGAGCAAACTTGCTCGGAAGAAGTAAGTTAACCCAGTAAGATGCTGATAGGGGTCTTGACCGTACTGTCGGGATAGTCCTGATAGCCGTGGTATACCTCTCCACTCTTCAAGCACCTCCGTATATGTTGCCTTCTTGGCGCTTCGTCACTAAAGTGCTAGCGACCCTTTATGGGGGCCCATTAATTAAGTGTGCCAGTCACCCCCTGCCATTTTATAACCGTGTAGATCAACAGTGTTCAGGAGGGGCCAATAGTCCTTCTATAATTTTAGGTAATCGATCCACGAAACCTCCTATACCCATAGCCCAACGTGGTTTGTCGCCATGTTCTGCAGTAGTCTGCACCAGCCGGGGATTGTCCTTGGGTGCTCACTATTGCATACAGGGATAAACGCCGGTTAGTGTCACATTTCATCCAAAATTTCTAACAAGGCCTCTGCGAGTTGGCTTCGGCCCCTGGTACACCTTTCAAAGGTTCGGGACCCTAGGGTCCCGAGAATCTCAATAAATTAATACAATGTTATAAATTAAAATTACAATTGCATCGTATATATCATAAATACAAAATTATGACGTATCCAATGTCATAAATTAAAACTACTATTTCTCAATGGTACCGCGATCTACAGGCCGGGTAGTGTCATTTGGTTTTTAAACTGGATTTTTTCTGAGTTTGATTTATGTCCGTTTGATGGCAATAGGCTCGTCCATTAATACATTAATACATGGGACTTTAACATTACTAGTGAAATGTAGGTGAATGCTACTTCTTACTAATCTTCTTACTATCTTATCTTATCTTACTTCTTACTATCTTCTTACTAATATTATAAATGCGAAAGTTTGTATGGATGGATGTATGTTTGTTACTCAATCACGCCAGAACGGCTGAACGAATCTGGTTGAAATTTGGCTTAAAGATGATAATAGTCTGGAATGGCACTTAAGCTACTTTGTATGCCGGTATAATGTTCCCGTGGGATGATAAAACACTTTTCACGCGGGCGAAGCCGCTGGCAGAAGCTAGTTTTGAATTAATACACAATATTCCTTACATTTTGAGAAATACAGACGTGACTTTATATTCTTACTCTGTTAATTTTTATACTAAATATACAACATAATTTTTGAACTTAATTAAAACCACAAACAAATAAGAGGTAATTATTTCCATCAACTTCTAGGTGCTAACTAAGAAAGTATTTTTTTAAACTTTACCCGCAAAGAGGTCAGAGGGGGAGTTTAACGTTTCAAGCAAACGAAGTTGCGAAAACTTAAGATATACTGAGCGAAACTTTTCAGATTTTTAAAAAAATAATCTGATAAAGTTTTAGTTTGAGGAGTTACTTATAAAGTTTAGCTCTACGTATGCTGTGTTTGTCCATAGAAATCCATTAATCAAAGCTACCTCACGCTACGAACCCTTCCAAATCGCCCGAAATCGCCGAACAAGGCATACTTTCATCGCTCCAGACGATGCCATCACCCTGATCCAAGAGAGCCGCAGGGAGACCAGCACACTTAATAGACACAAACCGCCTTCGTTCCGTCCTCGCCGCTGTGGCCTACCGCGACGTCCTCGGCAAGGTATTTAAGCCAGCCCGCGCAATGCTGAGCCGTAGTTAAATAAATAAGAGTTTCTTGTCCGTTCTTCTCCACGTAGGTATTTTCCGAACGTATGGTAGAATCACTTAATCATGATCCAGCCCTAGCTGTCCCACCAGCGATGCTCTGCGCCGAAGTTCGACCCCACAGGGAGTAGCCGACTACGACCACGCTGACGATCGCTTATGTTTAGCTTTTTTGCCTGGCCGGAGGCTCTAGTTTAGTCTCCACAAGATAGACCTGCGAGAAAACCATTAAAAAAAGCTATATTTGGCTTTGCAGCTTTAAATAGTGCAATGATTTAGGGGACCCACAGATACGTGTACTGATGGTCGTGATGGCCCAGTCGCTAAGACCTCGCCTTTCGTGCTTGAGGTCGTGGGTTCGAATCCGGTCAAGTACCAATGTGACTTTTTCAAAACTCATATGTACTTTCCAAGTTTATCTTGGACATTGCTGACAACGGTGAATGAAAACATCGTGAGGAAACCTATGCTTATAGTGAGTATATTATAAGATTGTGCTCCATTGGTGTAATTGCTGCAAGGCGTTCCAGTGCGAGGATAAACTAATAAATACGAGTAAATATACAAACGCGACGTTGCATCGTTTTTGCATTTGTCCCGACGCTCTTGCTACGGCATCTTGTAAGAGACACATGACGTGTTGGTATGTTGGTATTGACCTCGGTAATAATGGGGGCCGGGTTACCTATCCGTCAGAGTCCTTTGTGAGGAAGGTCGAACCCGACTCGAAAATACATGAGAAGTTTCAGGTGTTGTTACCAAACGAACAAAAAAATAAATGTGGCTATCTCGTATAGTTCGCACAATTCTATAAATAGTATGTTGCCGCTAAAAACACCTTTTTTACAAAACTGCCCGAGACTTCGTCAGAATTAGTACTTCTTATAGCTTGTGTAGATTGCGCAATAATATTGTAGGTTTTCCATAAAAACCTTCAAGCCCCTTTTCAACCTCTTGAAGATGATTTTCAGGATAAAAACTATCCTATGTCCTTTCTAGGGTCTCAAGCTATCTCCAAACCAAATTTCATCTAAATTGGTTCAGCGGTTTAAGCTTGAAATGTTAGCAAACAAATAGGCAGACAGACAAAGTTACTTTCGCATTTATAATATTAGTTAGAATAAATTTTAAATTACAGACTACTGTAGCGATAATTTAGTGCCATAGCAGCGTATAATTGGATAGCATCTGTGCTGAACAGATAACATGAAATAAACAGATGAAGTTACTAAAACTACATTTGCCTCCCAAATAGTCATATATCTGATAACGTGATATTTGTAATAAGGTTGGGCACTAAATCCGCCTGTACTGCGAATAATTAATGACCAGTGGTTAGATCTGTCGGTCGCGGCAAATCCGTCGTTATTCCAATTTACTCGGTTTTGACTAAATGGGGTCGAAATGTACCGGTATATATCCACCACTGGTGGCCACTTTAATTTGTGTTATTTATTTCACCACCACTGCTCTCAAAACGGTGACGGCAAACAAATAATTAAGACGGGAAAACACTAACGAGTCGTGGCGTGGCGTGGCGCCGTCTGACGCAGTTGATTGGATACAAAACTCGTTGTGTTATGAGTTATGACGTAGGTTGGAACAGAGTCGGTTGTTTGGTGGATCCCGCGCCACGCCATGACATGTAAATGTGTTTCCGTCATTATCGTGTCGAGTCGTGTCTTAGAAACCTACCATAAATGGTTTTTCTTGATTTTTTTACGTCACAGTTACAACAACAAAATAGTAGATTGTTTACCTAGGGAGCAAACAACTATTTTAAAGGCGAGAGTGCTTCTTTGAATCTACTACTACTATTTAGAACCTAGATTCCTAAGAGCAGCGATGGATTCAAAGTACGTCACTCGAGCTTAAAACAGTATTGCTCCCGAGGTGGACACTCTACTTTTTATCACCCTCTATGAGAAAATAAGTAAGTGCGACTTATGAACAAGAACGTTATGTTTATTTATTTACATAAAATTAAGAACCATAAGACATTAAACAAAATAGAGGCTAATGTTTATATTTCAACAATTATGGAAGTGCATCGTAACCATTTTATTAGTACCATCCGTTACAGTTGTAGATTTATTTACAGCTTGGGAATTAGAAATAGTCTCAGAAAACGGTGTCTTAGGATGTAATTTTGAGAAACTTGAATATAATACTTTCATTTGAGAAAACGCACTCATATTTTATAATTTTAAAATCTGAATTTAAAACAACTACGAACGAAGGCAGAATGCATTTAATTTCGGGCGTTGTTTATTTTTCATCAACTTTTTTTAATTTAGCGCGCTCGCAATTTTTTAGCCATTCGTTTATTTAATACATTGTTCCCGCATGGTTTGTGATTCATCTCTTTGCTGATTGGAACATTTACTAACAATATCCACATTCCAAATTCAAATCAATTTTGCTCCCTAAGGGAGCTATTTTAGTCCCTGTTTACGAGGAATAAACTTGCTCTTTTTGAATAGATTTGATACATACTACATTTAAAAGTATGTAGATTTACTATTGAAGTTTGATAACGCTTTATGCAATCGGGATACCAACTATTTGCAATAAAAAGCTGAAACACACACGATGAACAACAAAAGACACGCCTGACTGCAGCTTTTAATACCCGCACGTGCAAACTACGCTCATTGCAGATGCCACGCGTACACTCGAACAAGCTACGTGAAACATTTATCTTTTCACTGCACTGAAATTTTGTGTGCGTTATATTAATAATTTTGAGCTTATACCATACTAAAGAGAGTGATATAAAATTAGGGAAATTAAGTGTTTATGACTTTTGACAATAATCCCCAGTAAATTATAACGCCAGGGTTGAAACTATGTAACTATCACAGGAACAAATAAACGTTGTTTGTTTTATGACGTGCAATAGGGAACATAGTTGACAAAAAATATCTATTTAGTGCGTCAGTTATATAACCTAAAAATATTGGACACGTAATTTACTTTTGCCACGTAAACAAAAAATTACGTCGATGAAGTGCGTTGAAATATCGTGTACCGTCACGGTGTGTTACACTTCTTACTGACAAAGTGACGTCATAAGCCACCACTCCTGAACTTTGATCCGCTTTATCTTTGTAATTTTTATTTTATTAGATAAAGCATAAAATACGGGTCTAATATTATTTGATAATCTCTCTGACGGGCTAATTAGAATTATAATTTTTCTACCCAGGAAACATCCCTATTGACATTTAATCTTAAATTCTCTTTATCGTAGATCTCTCACTGCTGAGAATTGCGATCATGACTCATGTTGTCAACGATGTTTATCCATCTGTTACAAACGAGGTTACTACCTGGTGAAGCGTGACGCTAATGGATATATCCAGTTGCTCATTTTTACTCCGAAAACGGTTTGAGGCTCCGGCCTCTAAGTCTTGGTTTACAATTAACTAGTTGCCATGATTTTATCTACAAAAAAATAAGTTCTAAAACTAAAACCCGACTACTGAAAAATCAAGACTAATCAATCTCATCTGAAATTGTTATGTACAAACCATTCGATATGTATCGCGTATGAAATAAATAACTTACATGTAATAAATATTTTTTTTGTATTTCATACATATTTAGATATTACATGTTCAGAGGATAACCGTGGTCGTATGCGACCTACCGTAACAAAACAATACATTCTGCGAAGTACAACCAGCCTGTAACCAGCGGAAAAACAAAACGCTTCCATTGACACATAAATTCCCAATCATTTGTCTAATTATGATAAGTAGTTTAGAAGTTATGAGGGAACAGAGCCGCCGTTAAGCCCGCCTTTGTACTTGTGCATAAAGTTTTAATAAATAAATAAACAGATGAACATACATAGATGCACTCATACCGGTCAAAAACACAACCCTCCCTTTTGCTTCACCATAGTCGGGTAAAAAATTCATTACTACTAAACATTGTTTAAACTAATTGCAAATTAGCTGCTTTTATACCAAATAGCTTGTTCGACTGTACATTGCGGATTAATATCGTGAACCGCAGATTTTTCCTCTGCGCGCCGCAATGGACATAAAATGTGGGCTAGAATATTAAGTTCTTTGCATTTTTGCTGTCGCATAATGTCGGCTTATAATGCGAGGTTCTGTTACACTTAAGCTCGTGTTTTATTTAACGAGGGATTATCTTAAGAGAAGGAGCCACAGGTTAATTTGCCGGAATGTTTTTCTTACGGAAAACGGTGCGGTCGGTTATAGAATGACTTTTGTGCTCCCTTGTATGTTTGGGCCATTCATTTTTGGGTACCTACTCAATTGGCTTACATTCGGCGTATCACAAATTAAACGCAATGAAATTCTGCGATTAGCTGATAACCATTCGCTCAGTACATTGTATGCTGTGTCTATCGTAACATATTGTGACTTTGTTAATATTATTATCCGACTGCCGAAGGAGGGTAATGTGTTTATCAGTCTATGTATGTATGTTTGTTCCTATGTGGCGTTATAGAGACCAAACGCGTTGGACGATTTTGATTATTCTTACGTCCATCGATTCGTCTTAACCCTGCAAGTGTCACTGGCTACATTAAAATTGGAAAATAGAAAAATGGCGGCTTTTGGGCGCCATATTGTGGGGGCCCAATTTTTTTTTTCTTCCATATCCATCGTTTGGAGTATCAAAACAAAGGGTTTAAAGAGGTGATTACAAAAATATATAATATGTTTAAATATACCTAATTCTTAAAAAGAAATAACTAAAAAGTTGTAAATAAAAAAATATTTAAAAATAACAAAAAACCCGACCGCATAGAAAGCAAACTAAAAAGACTTAAACAAGAAGAAAATCATGCTGTGCAGTCGCAGAATACATCTGGTTTTGGTCAGCCAGCTCGCGAATATGTTATTTTTTTTTTTTTTATTATTTCTTGTCTTATAAGGTTACTATTACTAATTATTGTAGATAGGCCAATTAATAAATAAAAACACCATTAAAATGTTAAACATTTTATCTCATTGATAATTTAAAAACTTTCGTTTTAGAAACGGAATTTGAAACAAGTAATGGCTGTTACAATGCAAAGCAAATTTAATATTAATTACCGTCACCCAACATAGGAACTATGTTGAGTGACAACACTTTCCGGATCACTACATGTCTGCGTTTGGGTGCTCCCAGCGGAGCTCCACATCGTTGTCAATGTGGTGAAGCAGTCGACCGCCTCGGACACCATGGCCTATCCTGCAGTAGGAGCGCTGGTCGGTTAGCACGGCACGCCAGCATTAATGACATCATACGTCGAGCTCTTGTCACCGCCGGTGTGCCAGCTGTTTTAGAACCCAAAGGCTTGGCGCGCGATGATGGGTAGAGACTAGACGGGATGACCATAATGCCATGGAAGGAGGGTAGGCCTTTGGTGTGGCATGCAACATGTGTCGACACCCTTGCGCCATCCCATCTTCTTAGCTCGGCGGGCTGTGCTGGGGCAGCTGCTGCTAGTGCAGAAAACCTCAAACGGCGCAAATACAACAACCTTATTAGAAGTTATATATTTGAGCCGTTTGGGGTTGAAACATTAGGTCCATGGGGTCCGAGTGCTCTTCGAGTATTTCGAGATGTAAGCAAGCGGTTAGTCGACTCTTCACGTGACCAGAGGGCTGGGCTTTTCCTTGGCCAGAGAATCAGCATTGCCATCCAACGTGGCAATGCTGCCAGCGTTCTGGGCACTTTTCACGTTGACAGCGATGTGGACGAAATTTTTGACGCCCTATGACCCCTGCCCTTTTATACGTGTTCGTCGTATTTTATTTTTATTTAAGTGTATATATAGGTAGTTATTGTTAATTAAGTATTATATACTATGTAAATTTTAAATGATGTTAATTAATGGTAGGTACTTACCTAGTAAGATTTAAAATAAGCAAATTTTCAAGTCGGAATATTTTAAACTAAGAATAGTAGATATATTAAACCTTTAGATATTACTATATTAAGGCCCTTTCAGTTCTTGGGCAAATAAGACCCTCTTAAGAAAACGACGCAAACATCAAAGATATCGGTAACTGAAGAAACTTCTAGTTACAGTTTAAACTTGAGCAC
This sequence comes from Orthosia gracilis, assembly GCA_947562075.1. NCBI lineage: Eukaryota > Metazoa > Arthropoda > Insecta > Lepidoptera > Noctuidae > Orthosia > Orthosia gracilis. The sequence continues at coordinate 12,361,027 of OX387265.1, forward strand.
GAAGGGTAGCCGGCCCTGTTGTCGCCCAATCGATATCGACGGTAAATAAATAATTTTCTACTTCGCGGCCCCGAATAGAAAAAATCTTTTGATAAGTTCTATTTTTAGTCATTTCATGATGGACGTGGGCGGATGCACAGATATTTTTATACAGAAATAATGAACAAGTCTTCCAATATGCGTGGGATACCTAGATTTTCTCCGTCCTGTTTCGTCTTATTGGTACGAGATCCACCCGCTAAGATCTGCAGGTTGTATTTATTTTTGTTAACACTCAATTTTCGGGAATTATTCTTGATAAAAGAATAGATTACTGCACAGTTGCCTGGAAATATGTAGTCGTAATTAGTTTATTTTGTTTTTTAAAACTTTACGCTGCACTAGGAATTCCTCCTATATCATGGGTGCGTTTACGACATCAGTCAGGTCTGAGTTATACGCAATTAATGGGTTACCAGATATACTTCTAGTTTTAACGATGGGATCTTAGACTATATACCTCATTTTACCTACGCTTATCAATCTATACTATATATCTATACTAATATTTTAAGGCTGAAGAGTTTGTTTGTTTGTTTGAACGCGCTTATCTCAGGAACTTCTGTTTGGAATTGAAAATTCCTTTTGTGTTGGATAATCCATATATCGAGGAAGGTTAAAGGCTAAATAATATCACGCTACAACCAATAGGAGCGGAGCATAAATGAAAAATGTTGCAAAAACGGGCAAAATTATTCCTTTTTTAGAGCTTCCGTTGCGTGCGCTGCGTAAACGGTTCAAGTTACGCAAATACCATGTATGATGGAATTGTTCCTCTTTAAAAGATCAAAAAAAAAAGTCCTCGACGGCAAAATTATGTTTATCTTTTAAGATAGACTCACTATAACCTTTTTATGGTAATCAAATAAGTTAATTTGCGAAGGAGTTTTATCAACATCTATACTAATATTACAAAGCTGTGTGTTTGTTTGTAGGGTAGGTAGGAAGTGGTAGGTAAATAGATAGCCAGTTGACGGGAGCGAAGCCGCGGGGGACAGCTAGTCATAGATATTACCGCAAAAAATACACAACTAATGATGATTTAAGATTATGAATACAGAAAATAAGTCTTTGCCTTGGAGTGAAACTAAATAGGTTAGATGTTTTAAGAACAAATTCGAAGATCGGCCAAGTTGTTCGATGTTTAAGAAAGTGTACCTCCAATTTAAAAGTAATTAATCCTTACAGCTGGTGCCCTAATAAAACTTACGGTAAAACTCTAAAGTAATAGAACTTCTAAGTAATAATTCTTCCACAAGATAAATCAAAACTCCCTCTAAGCCGGTGCCCAACGAAAATGATTTATAGGCGAATTTTCATTTAAACTTTTAAAGTATGAAAAACTTTTGAACGTGTTGCTAAGAGCTCCATTCGAGATTATTTAGTTACATTTTTAATGTTAAGCGCTTGAAAAGGGTAGACAGGCCAGAGGTTTGTTCTTTTGTACACATGATTTTTATCTTGGATCGGACCTCAAGGGCCATGCTATGATGTTTCAGTGTCATCATGATTCTATTGATGAAAAGTATGTGGTATTCTGCTTTAGTCTATTTAAGTTTTATAATTTATAGAGTTTGGTTTTGTTTGCGAAATTTGAAGGACACATATTTTAGCCTTGAATCACAAATTGTATTCTTATCCACAAAGTAATAATAAAAATTGTAAACAATTCAGTTTGTGAATGAATGTTATTAATCCCTGAAGACTATTAATAAATAACAATTATACTCTCAAGTGAACTTTTACAGTTATAATAACAAGTTGTGCCAGTCTGGCACGTGGTGTATGAACTGCGGCAGTCAGGTCCTCAGCGGCGCGGCGTAAAAATATTTTTAAATATCCAAGTCGTTTTGGAGGAGTTTCCAAAATTTGCGAAAAATGTTGATAATTGCTGTCGATTGTTGCTAATTGTTTGTTTAAAGCAAAACTATTTGTTATACGAAAAACCATGTTTAAAAAAGAATGTACATGAAACAATATTTTTTTCTTCATACCTTTTAACCTAGCCGTTACTAAGAAATATGTTTTAGAAAGTTACCGTTTTACGGCACAAAAGCGGATGTAGGCCCTTAACTAGTAGGGTCGCGTCGTGTTGTGTCGCTCCGCTGACGCGTAGTAACGCCTAGTGCGGTCTTACCTTAAAGTATTCGTGCAACTAAAAATTATAGTTGTACCTCGCCATAAACCTGTATCTTTTTTTTAACGGCCCACAAATCAACCATTATGTTTCGTCAGACCGTCTCGACACACAAATGGATGTCTATTAAACACAAACCTACCTATTAATGTTCCAATTCGAACGACAGTATCAATGTACGGCAATTATTTTGTCAATTAAGTTTATTACTCTGGCGCGTAACATGTGTTTTCACCCTACAGCTTTTTATTTCTGTTCTGTAATTAATGAAGTTACGGTTTCAATCATGGTTCAGAAATAAACTTGGAATAAGTTATTGTGACTGGCTGAAATGATTAGGTACACGTGTAAAACAAAGAAAAAAAAATAGTTCAATAATACGTAATTAGGTACTTATTATGTTGAAATTACGAGCAGAAGTGGAATGATTTTGTTGTTCTATGGTTAACAGAATAGAATATAAATACATTTATTCGACATAACCACAATACAACAGCAACAAAGCACAGAGTAAAAGACAGTATTAAAAAAATACAAATACAAACCGGCTGAGGCATAGCGAAAGGGTTATTAACTCAACATTTGCTGGGCGTCAGATACCCAGCGCATATTTTCAGTTGGCACCCCGCAGCGACACACGGACGTGAGTAACAAAATAAAATATAATAGATACTTAATTAGATATGAGGATACGCACAAATTTGATAAGACTTTATGATTACCTACGAACAATTAGTGTATATAAAAGCACTTATTTTAAATTATACCGTCAAGTAACATTTATACTGGTTTTGTCTGTGGATTACCACGGATGTCACACAGGGAAATTAGTTGGTTGATCACTTTTGACAACAATTCCCAGTAGTCTGAAACTTTCAAAACTGTCATGTCAAATAATACAAACTGTCACATTGCCCAATAAAAAGGCCATATTTATTTATTTAAACTTCATGCACAAAGGCACAACAGCGGCAACCTCGTCATTACATTTTATCTTGAGGTGATAAAATACTTAATTAATGTATTTGCCTGTACTTGAAACACCGATAATATAACACCAGCCTAAACTACGTATTTTAAAATCTTATTCCGAAATTCTTTCTGTTGACCGCTAGTTATAAAATCCATCAAGCCAGTCTCCAGTCCATTGTCTCTAAGGCCCTCAATAACTACTACCTCCAACTCTAAAACTTCCCCGATCAGAGACAATGGCGACTTAATCGTGAAACTTTTTATTTCAGGCAATACACTTTGAGCGCACAACTTATTTATGGTCGGGATTTTTGCTGCCTTTTATACGGACATTTTTAAGAGGATTTTCTAGGGGAGCGGTAAACATGGGAAAAATAGTTGTCGTATCGAAGATTTTTCTTGATTTATCTTTTATGGCATCTTATAAACCTGTGTATCGTGTACTGCAACCAATGATTTGATTTAAAATACTCCAACGAGAATTTACAGAAACATGTTTTTTCATCGAAAAATTAAGTAGCATCGCATGAAAGTGTAAACATTTTGTTATTCTACATTTCTCTTTATTGTTTACCCTGGGGTAAAGACAGAGAAATAAATGGTTTATCACCTTAGCGACAAGGTCTATTTTTGTGTCAATTGGATAATTTCAAGCTCAGTCTAGCTTAAAGTGTGAAATTGTTAGCAAAATTCGTAATCAGTTAATTTTCTATAACTTTACCTACTGTCTTTTTGTTTTTATAAAAAAATCTATTGTGTCAATTTCTGTAAACGTTTACTTTCTAAAGCAAACTCCTTAGTAACGGCTAGGCTAAAAGGTTTGAAAAAAAAACATATATATTTTTGATTCATGTACATTCTTTTTTAAACATGGTTTTTTCGTATAACAAAGTTTTGCTTTAAAAAAATAATTAACGACACGATTTTTTTACGCAACTTTTGGGTAGGTACTCCTCCAAAATGACTTGGATGTTTAAAAATATTTTTACACAGAAAAATTGATCGCTGGAATTTCTTCATAACTGAAATAGCATATGTAAATCAAATAATATTTTGTTAACAAAACTGTTCAAAAGGAGGTTCAATATTGATATTTTAGTTCCGAGCGGGCGCACAGCCAGTACTGCGTTAACATTGGGGCGTATATATATATATATATTCGCCTTAAGTCTTAAGTTTAACTATGCGCTGCTATAGGCACCTCCAAAGACACTATGTCAGAATAACCTTTCATGACACATACAACAGCTGATTTACTTTTCTGTTTACCTAATACCAAAAACCTAGTAGAAATTAAAGGCCAGTTCACACGGAGACGCATCGCGATGCCACAAAACGCGATTTCTGCTTTAAATGTATGTTGGTAAATTCTCTAAATGATGGTGAAAAACTTATGAAATTCGTTGTGTAGTTTAGAAAAACAACACGGGCCCACAAGAACCGAATTTGAAAAGGAGGAGGTTTTAATAATAGGTATATTGACGTAGATATAGTCGGCACATGCATGCATTAACGAAGAGATACTTTAGCGTTACCTAGAATTTTAGTAAAACCTGCATTTTTTTTTTCGTAAGGTTCTATACTCCATTTGCGATAACATTAGAAGTTTAAATTAGCCCATTTTACAGCCCATTCAACCGATTTTGACTTCTATTGCGTTGATGATACGACAAATGGTAGCCGTAGTAAACAGTTGGTTTTGGTAACAGGTTTATGCTTTTTATGTCATCCTTATGTTTACGGGATAGAACTTAAATCGGTTGAATGGACTGTAAAAAGATTTGGAAACATGTCTAATGTTATTTCAAATCGAGTTTAATTTGTGAAGGATGACACTAAAATGTAACCCAAATCGTAGTAAACCCACTCATGAACAAAACAATTTAAATGAGTTGTAAAGATTCACATAAATACAGTAGTAGGTTCTTTTTTAATTAAAACTTTAACTGAAATGTGTAGGTACTTTTTATATAGTAAATAAACTATATAAAAAAGTTTACTTACTATATAAAAAAGTATCTACAATATAGATGGTATCGCTATCTCAAAAAGTGCGCGTCGCATCGCTTTGGCGTCTCAGTATGAGCTGACCCTAAGACCTAGTAGAAATTAAGAAGTAACCCGAGGTCAAGTAGGTTATCGTAAATACAGACGATTTATTCCTATGTTTGTGACTGGAACTGCTAGGTTTATGTGTTTGTTTGTCTGTGATTTTATAACTCGTAAACATGCGAGCTGGTTTTGATTTTTATGTGGGCCTGATTCTCGGTATTAGATTAGGATTGGTGTAGTAGTAATGTGAAAGCTAAACACACTCATTTATAAAAATCTCAGTGCTGTTTATCGACTGATTAGCAGATGTTTAATTCCTACAATGAATTTGAATTTAGAATCTACTTATGACTGACGACACGGCTGGCGCAGTGGTCGAGTGATCGGCTGCCGCGGTGCGTATCGCGGTTACGATTTCCGCACGCAACAAATATTTGTTTGTCCTACAGATAGTTGTTCCGGATCTGGATGTTTGTGCATGTTAGTTTAAATGTTTTTGCCCACAACCCAATGTTTTTGTCCAATAGAGGAGACGTTTCTGGCGTGGGACAAAGTTGAAATAAAAAATGTTTTAAAGCATAGAGATGTTTATGAATAAGCCCCGGCAATAAATCATCAGCCATGTCTCTAAAGAGGGTGTTTAAGATGACGACTAAGTACTACTAGACGTGCTTCGATCGATAATCTAATCAACACGTAATTATGACACGATATCTTGCGAAAACATCCCGATTCAAACAGTAAAACGCCCATAACTTTTGAACGACTGAAACCGATTTTCATCAAACATAGCTAAGAACACTCTCGAGAAAATCACTTTTCAAACAAAAACCGACATCAAAATCGGCTCATCCGCTCAGGACTTATGATGCCACAGACAGATACACAAATATACAAAGACACAAATACGCAAATACTATACACAGGTACACACGTCAAACTTATGACACGCCTCTTTTTCCGTCGGGGTTAAAAATAAGAAAGCAGATGATATGTTGTGCTAACCATAAATAAATTGGGTGTAGAGCAAGTAATGACGATGATGTTATTTTGTATGCATCAAGGGATATCGTGTGTGTTATCCAGTAACTAGATTGCGAAGGTTTGATACTCAGTCGTTCCATGAAAATACCAGTACTCAGCGTTTTCCAGTTAGTCTGGTATTGGAATCCGAACCCAATACATTTTTGGAAAAAGGCTAGCCAGATGATGGTGGTTTATTTAGCATGAAGACTACTAGAGCTTGATTTATTTTTGAAAATATCAGCATTATTTTGTCTCAAATTTTCTTTTGCTAATTTTATGTGAAACTTCATTACTCATACGAATTCTTTTGTTTAAGAGTGGGTTCTGTGCTACGAGCTATTTTGGGTTACGTTTTATTATCGTTCTTCACAAAATTTGCGACCTTCTACCGAAAGTAACAAAATTCAGGTTTTATGATAGTTCTAGGTAACGAAAAATATCTCTAAGCTATCTCAAGCACGTGTCGACAATATTTTCTAAGCTACGAGTATATAGCTTTTGTGCGTGAAGGTTAAATTTGTTACGAGCATATAGCACAAAAAGTAGATATTTTTAACCACCGACGGAAAATGAGGGGTGTTAGAACTTTGACGTGTGTACCCACAGACATATATCTAACAAGATAACGCAAGTCCTTCCATCTGTATGGAAACCAAGCGTGCCACAAATTTACTTACCAATGAAAGAAAACATTTCGTATGCCTCGGCCTACTTTTTCTATACATTCTTTACAGCTCAATAATGCATGAAAAGGCATTTTTCTGGATTTCGGTGGATTTCCGGTGCCGATAATGCTAAATGAAAAGCTTAGATTACGATCATTGATCGTAACTTTACTCCGTTTTTTGGCACGCGAAGTACATACAATCGAGTCATCTAGTTAGTTTTATATCTGTGTGTGTACCTTTTTTTCTGTATCTGTCTGTGGCATCATAGCTCCTAAACGGTTTAACCGATTTTGATTTAATTTTTTTTTTGTTTAAAATATTATAATATTATCGAGTGTGTTTATTATGTTTGATGAAAATCAGATCAGCCTTTCAAAAGTTATACTGTTTGTATCGGGGTTTTTTTCGCAGTATATCGTGTCATAATTTCGTGTTCCATAGATTGTCGATCGAAGCGTGTCTACTACGTGATATAAAGTTTTAAAAAATCGCTTATCATTAAGTAATAATGTGTCGGGCTTTTTTTTAATGTTGCTTTTTTGATCCAGGATATTATAGTTGGAGCACAGTGACATTTTCCGCGGCTTCAATCGAGTGATTCCTCAAAAAACGTGCCCATTTTTCTATCAGTGTCATTTTCCTCATGTCGCGACGCGATATCGCGCATGTATTTTCTAAGAAAACTTCAAGTGAAAATCGTTCAAATTGCATCGCATTGCGTCCATGTGATTTCGCTTAGTAAAAGTTGCTTATCGTTGTGATATACATCGAATCCGGTCGAGCCATCCGGAAGGTCGTTAAATATTTTCAGTACTTGCATCAATCTCTGGAAACATAATTAATTTTATTATACACTAGTTGTGCACGCGGCTTTGCTCTCTTTAACCCTACCTACCTACCCTACCTACCCTCCCACGTCAATAAATTTTATTTTTAAACCTTCTTCTTATTCGGGCGAACAAAACAAAAAAGAATTATTCAAATCGGATCAGACGTTTTTGAGTTTTAGCGAGACTAACGAGCAGCAATTTATCTTCATATTTATATAGTACCTGGGTGACCGAGCTCTGCTCAGGTGATAATAGAGAAAACGACGTTTTCTAAAAATGAAACCTAGCTAGAAACCTCCGGCATACTAAATTTCATGAAAATCTTCGGAGCCATTTCCGAGATTCAGATTATATAAATAAACAAGAATTGCTAGTTTTAAAGTATTACATATAAGTTTGTTTAGGTATTTATGTACATACATACAAACATTTAAAGATTATATTCCTAAACAGTCGCGTGTCTTAATCTCGGAGTAAGATCGCCGTCTCACGGTGAGTGGCGGATCTTTTGTGTGGAGCCACTTAAAGCTGAGGTGCCCTTGTTAGACCGGAGTTCCATACAACAGGGAATAAGCATGATCACGCTAGCTTAGCTCTAGAAAGTGACTTTATACGTATTGAATATTTGAGAATAAGCAACTGGATTGAGGTTAAGGCCTATATTCCAAGTAATGTCCTCGAAATCGACTCCAACCCAAATCAATTTTTATTTTTTTTGGGTTTGCTCTTGACTCTAGTCTAGGTCAGAGGTGACAGAGACCAAGTCGACGATGGAGTGAGCTTATCCAGAAGAAGGCTTCTTCTGGATAATGGTTCACTCTAACTTTGACGGGTTGGGTTGTTTGGACGATTGGGGTTGTATGCGTTCGGAAATACAGACCAGGCAGTGAATTAAAAATTATAACTTGTTTTGTTTATGCCCATTCATTGAGGCTCTTCCCGTTTTGATGGCGACTAAGTCGATTGGAGATCCTTCAAACTGACTTGAAACATATGTCAAATTATAAAGAAAGAAAGGAGTAACAGTATTGAACTTTTCGTTGTTTTAAAAAGAAATCTGTTGGATAGCTCGCTTGAGCTGTCAAGCATTATCAAGAACAAAATTGAAAAATAAAAATAAGGGCTTAATAATCCGCGAAATAACTTCGAATAATGAAAATACTACAAGTAAAACTATACACGTACATCTTAAATTTAAGTCTTTAAGTTTCTAATTGGTTCATATACTACAAGATAACTTAAAAACCGGCCAAGTTCGAGTCAGACTCTCGCACGAAGGGTTCCGTACCATTATCGCAAAAAACGGCAAAAAAATCCCGTATTTTTATATGGGAGCCCCACTTAAATATTTATTTTATTCTGTTTTTAGTATTTTTTGTTATAGCGGCAACAGAAATACATCATCTGTGAAAATTTCAACTGTCTCGCTATCACGGTTCATGACATACAGTCTTGTGACAGACAGACAGACGGATCGTGGAGTCTTAGTAATAGGGTCCCGTTTTTACCCTTTCGGTACGGAACCCAAAAAAAATTAATATAGATATGAAATTAACTGTCAGTAATTTAACACAAAATTATCCCAATTATGCTGAAAGTTATTAAACTTATACCACGAACAAAATAGACTTAATCCTGAACATAATATATCTACACTTCGATTCCCATTTTGCCCATTACAAGTTTACCGAACCTAATTGGATTCGAATCCTTTCATGTGACTCCTATTTTACGTTAAAGGTAACTTTGCTAACCTTTGAAAGGAAACGGATGTTGCGTCGTACACTTGTCATGTGAGATCCACCATTTTACTCCTTTGATCTATTTGTATGGAGAATAACGACCTTCGTCATTAATGTCGAACAAAGCAACGTTTAGGTAATGTCTAGCGAAAACAATTATTTAAACTTCCAGATCTAAAATTCGACACAATAATTACTCAGCAAAGAGCATCGGTGTCGTAACTTTAAGTCCTTACATACGTGTCGTGGCATGGCGTGGCGTGGCGCGGAATCCACCAATCAAACGACTCTGTTCCAGCCTACGTTATAATGCAACGAGTTTTGTAGCCAATCATCTGCGTTGGAAGGCGCCACGACACGCCACGACATGTAAGTGTGGTTCCGCCTTTAGTCTCGGCCGCCTTGTGGTTGGCGAAATGCGCTGAGTAACTGCCAACTGGGAGTCGAGTGCGAGTTCTAACTCCTAAGGGATCTTCTTAGGAATTTTAACAAATAGTTCAACATGCATATTGCTATCACTCGTAATAAACTAGATTCCAGGTATAAATCCAGCAAGATTTTCTACATTAATTTCCAGCAATTTAGTACTGAAGTATTATTAACAACATTTAATTTTAGCATGAAATCCAGCCCAATTTATGTTACCTATTAATAACGTATGTGTACGATTAGCCCGCAGGGATCTGTTCATGATGTTTGAATCCGATTCTCACCTGTCCATACACATATTATATTCTTAATTACCTTGTTTTGAAATACATTTTAGTTAGTTTTAGATTCAGGCTTAAGCAAAATTAGCGTAAAATAATATTTGAATGAGTAAATGAGTAGGTGGCTCTTAATCTAGTTTGTTTAAAGGAATTTCATTATTTACTAATATTTTTTTGTTTTATTTCTGACTAGCTGTCCCACGCGGCTTCGCTCCCGTCAACAGGCTACCTACCCACCCATTCACCCTACGTACCCTACCCTACCTACACTACATACATGATTTTTGCGTAACTTTAACCGCTTACGCAGCGCACCAACGGAAGCTCTCAAAAAGGAATAATTTTCCCGCTTTTGCGACATCTTTCATTTATGCGCCGCTCCTATTGGTTGTAGCGTGATGTTATATAGCCAAAAACCTTCCCCGATAAATGGACTATCCAACACAAAAAGAATTTTTCAATTTCAACCAGTAGTTTCTGAAATTAGCACGTTCAAACAAACAAACTCTTCAGCTTTATAATATTAATAATATATAACATATATTATAATATTATAGTATAGATTTGATTTACATTATTAAAAAAAAATACTTGCTTTGCGTCTTCACCACCCTTGGTTGACAGGTGGCAATTGGCAAGTTGTTAAGTCCGTCATTTTATCAGGGGAATTTAACGCGATGATTTCGATTGTTTATTTACATATTTCACCCGACGTTTCGGCCGTGTTGCAACGACATTATGCCTTATTAATGATTGTCAATAGTCTGGTATTGACAACCGCTACCGAAACCGTCACGTGATAAATCCCAAACATATTATTAATTATTAGCCTCTGCCAGCAGCTTCGCCCGCGTGAATGTCGAAAATTATCCCAAGGGAACATATTCCTGGGATAAAATATATAGGATAATTCCTATGTGCTATTCTAGACTATAATCTATCTCTGTGCCAAATTTCATCCAGATCCGTCGAACTGTTTGAACGTGAAGAAATAACAAACATACAAACACACACACCCACAAACTTTCGCCTTTATAATACTAGTAAGGATTATATTATATTATATTATGTTATATTATATTATATTATATTATATTATATTATATTATATTATATTATATTGTCATACTAATATTATAAATGTGAAAGTAAGTTTGTTTGTTACACTTTCACGCAAAGCTACTGAACCGATTATCATGAAACCTTGTACATATATTCTTGGAGGTATTAAAAGTAATATAGGATACTTTTTATAAATAAAAAAATATATAATGGCTTCACTGCGAGCGAAGCCGCGGGTAAAAACTAGTATAATATAATATATGTATATATATATATATATATATATATATATATATATATAGTGTGATGTGATATCGGTAATCTTGATCGCTGAAAGAGTTTCACTTTATCTATTTTAGTGCCTTGTGTATGTACGACTGTTCAGGGTGCGCCAGTGGACGCGTCATAATATCAGTGCCCGGCATTATAAAGAGTTTCATGCAAAAGTTTTAAAAATCTCTGCCTCGTGACTACGAGTATATTCCCTTTATGTAATAAACTAGCTCTAGCACCCAAGGTTTATCCTACAGAACGTGCATGCGACAAAGGCATTTTTTCGGTATAAAATATGGCCCTCAGCCGATTATTCCTAACCTGACCCGAAATCCTAACTCGGTCGCGGGTTAGGTTAGGTTATGTTATATTTTTTTATTTTACTGCTTGTATGTGGTTAAGAGAAGTTTATTGACGTCTGGTGTGTAAGCGAGGAAAGACACAGGACAACAAATTGTCTTTAAGGGTGATTAAGATAAGATAAGATTTCTTTATTTGGTCGGTGGTCCTCTTAGGGGCGGATTTGTTTAAACATTGTATACATACAAGAGCATGCAATATATTACATCGTTTGAGTCCAATCATGTTAAGCCGTAAGTATCGGCGTACAAATATTTCCATAAATAACATTGAAACGAATTAACAATAATAATAAAATTGAAAAATTACCTAGGTACCAACTACAAAGTTTATAATTTAGAAACTTTATAGATTAGATATTACTATTATGTTATTATGTCAAAATTCAATATTCATATAAATTTATTATTACTATTGTCAGAAAAAAGATAAAACTATTCAATAAAAGAAACGGCTTGAGCAATGAATTTGGAGCCACTTTATTATGCTTTTGATTGTTTTTGATTCGATTAGTAAATTAAAAATATAATCTAACCTAACCCGCGGCCGAGTTTTTTAATTCTTTATTGTACACCAAAAACAATATTCAAAACAATGTGATAATAAAGTACATGTACAAAGGCGAGCTTAACTCAGTGTTGAGTTCTCTTACAGCAATCCCTAGAGAGTGACAGAGAATGATGACAAAAGAGGGTAGGATCCAGTGTACAATTTTTAAATAACATAATTATAATCATAATAATAAATTATAAATATATACATAAGTATATAATACATATATAACTCTATTAACATTGCGTTAAAAGGAAATGCTCTTTGATTTTCCTCTTGAAGACATCGAGTGAAGGGTCTTTTTTATATCAAATCAGGTTCGGAATAAACCAATCCACCCCTCAGCGGGTGTGGATGTGATATGTGTAAAGAAACCTATTCACAAACAATTTTATCTCTTAAAAACATAAGACAAGAAGTAAACTACATATCTAATACTCAAGAGCACACCGAATCCTCACTCAAATAAATAAAATAGATTATGCTCAAATTACTCAGAAAACAACGATGCACGGGACCGCTTAATGTAGCGACACTTGAAATTTCAAGTATAAGCTTGCCTGGATAAATAGTCACCGGCAGCGCAAGGCTAGGCGTTGTGCTCAACAGCTGGCTACCCCTCACCACCGTACTGCAGCCTTTCGAGGATGTTTTAGGTATGCAGCCTCCAAATGTTGGAATAACATTCCCTCACCGATTAGGGACCTAGAAAATATAAATAATTTTAGGGCGAAACATAAAAAAATTGTGCTGAATTCACAATTAAAATTTAATGACATTAGAATTGACAAATCGTTTATATAAACCAATATATATTTATTATATATCAAATTATTACTATATATATATTACGTATGTATCTTTTTAATTTATTTTATCATTTATCACCATTACGACTGTACCCAATTCTAGATAATGGATGGATGTGGTGAGCCCGTTGCGTTTGTGCCACCGGGAACTCTGTGACTTTCTCTTGTTTATTTTTTGTTTCCTGGTAGACTTCTTTCCCATTGCAATTTAAATTGGTTACTTAGTTTTGAAGCAGTAACATTTGGTATGGAGGCCTTGGCGGTGATTACGGAATGAGATAATGCTTTCACCAATAGTCCGGCTGGTGACTTGCTACTGGTAGGCTGATGCACCATGTTGGTGACTTATGTTGTTCTTTGTGAATGATTTTGTATTTATTATTTTATATTCTTTTTTGCAACAACCCACACGCACACATTTAAGCTCACTATACACTTATTCTTCTATTATTTAATTGTACATTATTTATTTACACATCCTTGTATCGTATCACACATATCAGACTATGTATAGATTTTTTTATTCTTTTTTTGTTTTGAAAACCTGCGCTGCGTGTCTGATGTCCAGCAAATGCTGAGTTTGGTAACCCTTTCGGTATGGGCGCGTCCAGCGCAATTTGTCTTTGCATTTGTTTTTTGTCTTTTAATTCATGTTTTTTGGTGTTGTGTTTTGCCTGTATCGAATAAATGTATTTAAGTATATTTCTTTCTATTTTCTACTTAGGGTGGCCTGAGTTCAGCAGTGGACGTTTTTCAGCTAAAATGATGATGGTGACTGGAAATCATAGTCATGGCCCCAGTATAAAGTTATTAAAACCGTACAACACAATACAAGCCAAACAGCGAAACATTACCTTCTAAATCGTCTTTATGAAAAATCAATACAAATAATACACAACAAAAACATCGTCTGGCAGACAACCGGTAAAATTAATACACTTTGAGCTTCTAATTTTGGCCTGAGGCAAAGTTATTAACTTAACAAGTAGAATTACGTAACATTGTTAGGGCCAGGTCACACAGACGAGTATATATAGTCGCAAATCATATCTTGATCAACATATAACCTGCCACTGACCTGCAAATTGCAAAAATCGTAAGAATATTTGAATTTCGCGGGCTACCTTAGCGCTTCTTCCTTAAGACGACGACCAACGCCAACGACCTTGAGGGAACAAAACGTGCACTCGCTTTACACCCGCGCGAAAATTTAGTAGTTTTTTTATACTTTCCTATGACTTATTAAACAAATCCTCAGATCAAAATGTAGATAGTTAAATTGTCTTTGAAATCGTGTCGATATAATTAAAATACGCCCAGCGGTTTTGGTGCGATTGTCGTGTTTTTGTTCGTTTTAGACATAACTTTACAAATTAATAACACGAATTTATACGAATGAAACTCAAAATTTTCTTAGATCAAGTTGTTAAGAAAATGGTCTAATGTAACATTTATATTTTTCGAAAAATTACGACTAGCCATTTAGACGTGATTTTCATTTTAAAATCAGCTACTCAGGGGTATCTGCGCCCCTCGCGCCGCGAGGTGTATTGCGACGCCGACGCCTCGGTATGATTTTCGGTGCTCAGCGTAATTTTACTGTATAATTTTTTACTGTAAATTCTTATCTTTTACTTTGTGTTTGTATAATTTTTTTTTTTCCATTTCTGTAGCTATTTTTAGTCTCTCTATCTTGAAACGTGTATCTTTTTTGTAGTAAATCAAATTCCAATTTGTATCCTTGTCTTAAAAAGTGCGCGAATCGTCGCGTCACATCGCTTCTCGGTGGAAGCTGACCTTTAATGTTTGGAAAAGGCACAGTAATTTACATTTAATTAACTCTTTCGCTTAAGATAATTCTGCAAGATTGCCGAGGGTACCATAAAATCCCAGCAGGATTGCCAAGTACCGTTAAGATCCCGGTAAGATTGTCGAGTACGGATAGTTAATCCTGGATAGACTGCAATTGTTAAGACTAGCCCGTTTCTCTAATGTTTTGTGATGAAATCAAATGGTGCGTTGTATTCAATGAATACAACGTGTTGGTTAGTTTTTTAAACAACCACAAAGGATTATTTTCAATTTTATTTATTAAAACGCCAGCTTCTGCCAGCGGTGATCACTATCAGCACATGGAAGGGGTACCGTTACCTCTTAAAAGATCACCCCGGAACCCCCTCTGCAAAGCCTGTTAGGGGACATCCTTGGGGAGACTAAGAAGTGTCTTTCCTGAAGTCACTTGGTGGACGGACAGAATCCCCAATCTGACCGCCCGTAGTCCGCCGGCGATTTAAGCTTCGAGGTGGTTGCCTCCTCGCCGCCTTCTTCTCCGAGCGGCATCGGCCTTCTCACGATCCCGCTCGGCGTCCTTCTTCTGGACCATCACGGTCACACCGAAGGAGGCCATTTCTCTGTTTTTTGTCTCTGCTAGCATGGCCCTCACAACTGCTGGCAGAGACAGTTCTAGAAAGATGGAGCCTAGCTTAGAAAATAACGAATAAAATAATTAAAAAAAAAAAACGTAACTACGTGTCATTTAGTAGCAATTGCGTGTCTCAATCGATAGTGCCCTATCACGAATATGATCCACTTTGACCTTAACCAAGGATGTATTTATGCTGGAAAGCAGTGGTAGTAGCATGTAATAGAAATTATAGGTTGCAGTTTCAATTCAGGCAGGCGCTTTTGTGTAAATTATTTCATCACCACTGCTCTCAAAACGGTGAAAGAAAACATCTTGAGGAAACCGGCACGTACTAGAACGAAAAAGATTTAAATCATGTGACATCCACCAACCTACATTGGCCCCGCGTGGTTGATTACGGCCTCCCTCTCATAGAGATGAGGCCTTTGTCCCAGCATTGGGAACGTTTAAGACTAATAATGCTATGCTATGACCCTGGAATGGTATTGAATAACGCCGTAGCCTTGTCTGGCCTTCACATTAGACATTAAAGTTTTTTTTTCTAAAGGTAGCATTGCATTGGAAAATCCCTGGGAATAGCAGGTGTCTATAAACTGCGGTAATAACCCCCTATGAGGCTAACTATTGCCTTTAAGTGCTACCTATAAATAACACAGGAAACAGGTTTACGGAATACTAGCTTTTGCTGGCGGGAAGTCTAAAATTCTCCTCAGCCAAGGCCCATATCTATATGTAAATATATTTAATACCATAATTATTCATTCAGCGGAGGAGCTCGTGGCTAAATAATAACAGCCGCATGGGTCAATCTGCAAGGTTAAGCAACGCTTGCCGAGGTCGGTCCGTGGATGGGTGACCATCTTTACATAGCGAGTTTCCTCCGTGCCTCGGAAATCACGCTAAGCCGTTGGTCTCGGCTGTCATTTGAAGATCTTTGATAGTCGTTACGGTAGTGAGAATCCTGAGATCTGACACCAGTCTTGCCAATCGTGTTACCCAGTTACTGGATTGTGGAGGTCAGATAGGCAGTCGCTCCATGTAAAATACTGGTACTCAGCTGAATCCGGTTTGACTGGAAGCCGAACTCAACAGGTTGGGAAAAGGCTAGGCAGATTGATTCATTGAATTATTCGTTCAGCGATTTTGGCGTGAAATTGTAACAAACATATAAACAAGAGTTACTGTCGCATTTATAAAATTAGTATGATATCTCACAGGGCATTTTAACTTTAAAAGTAAATTATTTTCCTTCAAGCTTGCCTCGCTGCCTCGTTGCCTCGCCTCTAAGTCCACGTTCTACATCTGACTGCGATCTGATCGATATGTACAATCTGCACATCATATCTTATGGGAGTGTTTTCTTTGACAGAATTAACGTAATACTATGTTGAATAATGCTGCATCAGGAGTTGTTTACTCTTTACTTTGTGGAAATTAGAACAAATTTCCGTGCGTTCAAGCGTTTTTGCCGTACCTATTAATGGATTCAAAAATAACAGCTCACAATGTTAGGCCCATTAATATGAATTTTTATCCGTGGTACCAGCCAACTGAGCTTATTCCAGTTGTACACGACCCCTTGTGCCTATTGGCCTTCTTGTTCTGTCTCCTGTTTGATATGAAGGGAAGTGGAAATTTGTATTTTTCCTACTCTTCCGTTGTTCTTTTTCTCCGTTGTAATTTCGTTGCGGGATCCATCTATCCCATTTTATCTAACGTCTCTTTCTATCGGAATTGACTTGACAACACTCGCTACAGCTCACAAATATTTGTTCCGCTTCCGACTTACTGTTTGGGCATGTGATTTATATTTGCAGTGGTTCTGGCGGCAGAGATTGCAAACATGAGTCAAGTACTAGATAAACAGTTACGTGTGATAGTTATTGGTCCGAATGCTGTTTTGACTGGCGCTTGGAAGGCTTAATTTGCGAGTCGCTCCATGAAAAGTACTGCACTCGTATTGCGTAAGTGTTTACGGCAACGCAAAGAGTTTGACCGCTATCCAATCGACCTAATCGACCAATCACGGACAGACGGATATCCACATCGCGTCATTCATCTCACAAAGCAGCATTGCACTTGCACTTGTTTTACACCCCAGCATCTCAAAATTCAAATTTACTCAATTTTTTTTGTACTTTCCTTTTTATTCTATGAATTTTAAAAATAACTTTATATCAAAATGTAGATAATTCAATTGTCTTTGAAATGGTGAAAATTTCAATAAAATACGCCAGGTGGTTTTGGTGTGATTGTCGTTTTTTTGTCCGTGTTAGACATAAGTTTACAAATTAATTACACTATGTTATACGAATAAAACTTAAATTTTCATCAATCAAATTATTAAGATAATGGTCCAATGTAACATAATTATATGTTTTCCAAAAAATTACGATCCGCCGTTTAGACACGATTCTCATTTTAAAATCAGCTACTGAGGGGTATCTACGTCTTAAGAAATTTTATGGTTGGACTTTTATCATACATAGTATACAATAAACACCTACTTATTTATCGAATATTATAACACATACATTACGCCACCTGCTATGATCTTTACATACTACTTACATCTACGTTCATGTAAATAGTCATTCACGCGCGCCGGTTATGGGTAAGAGGTCTATCGAACACTTACATATATAGATTAAATACCTTTTTTACGCCCGTCAAAACTCCTTGACGCCTACAAAGAAAAACCGAAGTCTTTCAAACAGAAACAACGACCAAAGACTTTGATTTCCATCAAAGATCGATCTGTACAAAACAAAAAGCGATTGAAGCCTGCTAAACCGAAATCCTTTAAAAAGAAAAGATTTCAGAATATTCTTTGAAAGTTCAAAGGAAAATATCAACGTAAAATCCTTGGGGGATCAGTGCGGGTTATTCTGAAATCTCGTAAAATTCAATTGTTTAACTGTCAAGATCCGGGCTGCGATTGGGGATGAGAGGATGAACGGATAACTCCGGCTGGTGTGAGTAATCCTCGCTAGCCGACACTTTTGCTCACTTCACAAAGTATCCTAAGGGAATTTGGAAGATCAGTGGATAATTTGGACATTATGGTTGGCTTATTATTATCTTACTATGTTACTAATATTATAAATGTGAAAGTTTGGATGGGTGTGTGTATGGGAGTGTGGATGTATGTTTGTTACTTAATCACGCCGGAACGGCTCAATCGATCTGGATGAAATTTGGCACAGTGGTAGATTATAGTCTGGAATAGCACATATGCTACTTTTCATCCCGGTATAAGGTTCCCTTGGGATGAAAAACACTTTCACGCGGGCGAAGCCGCTGGCAGAAGCTAGTCTAAATATATTACTGTCTATAATCTAGGTAACAAATCTAGGCCATATCTACTATCCACAGTTTTTTTTTTGTAAAATGCGGGTCAAGTGACCTAGGCTTGGTCATACATAGAAACAAAAGCATCGCTCCAATGAAACTACAACGAAAATAAAAGTATCCCTCTTTGTTTCTGCGCAAACCTATCAATTGTTAGTATTGTTTTCATACTTAGAAACAAATTCCATAAAAAAATACCTGCGGTACGGAAATGATAGTGTAATTTTGACCTCTTATTTAATAAATGGCTACTTATAGACATTATTAAGAATAAATACTTCCCACTCATATTATAAATGCGAAAGTTTGTGAGGATGGATGGGTGTATGTTTGTTACTCTTTCACGCAAAGATACTAAACGGATTTGGATGAAACTTCACAGTAATGTAGGTTATACATCAGAATAACACATAGGCTACAATTTATAATGATTTTTTGTAATTTGGTCTTATTATAACGATAAGTCGGAAAAAAATTCTGCCCTCTGAGAACTATCTTCGCGTGCGCTGCCTAAACCGTTGGAGATTCACAAATATAATGTACCGTAGGATTGTTTGTCTTAAATAATTCTAAATAAAAGTGCTTGACAGCATATATCTACCTTTTATGTGGAAGCCACTATGACCATAAAAATTAGAGATTCTTATGAAAATTGCAATAATGTAACCCGAAGTAGCAAAATTTTGCATATAAAATTCATTCTTTGGCGTGCGCTGAGAAAACTATTGATGATACATAAAAATATGTACTACATGATAAGGTAGGGTAGGTTAGGTAGGGTTGGGTAGGTAGGATTGGGTAGGGTAGGGCTGGGTAGGGTAGGGTAGGTAGGGTAGGGTAGATAGAGTAGGGTAGGGTAGGTAGGGTAGGTGGGTAGAGTAGGTATGTTAGGTAGGTAGGTAGGTAGCCAATTGACGGGAGCGAAACCCCGGGGGTCAGCTAGTAAAGAATATAATATTATTATGAAGTAGCTGTGCCCGCGGCTTCGCTCCCGTTATCTGACTGCCTACCCTACCCTACTTACCTCCCTGCCTACTCTTCTTACCTACCAACCAATATTTTTTCTAGGGTCATGATTCAAAACTCAGAAAATTACTTCAAATGCACAACGCCATCTATCGAATATAGAGTTCAACTGTCCGAGTACATGAATGAGAATATTTTAAATTCATCTAACTTTTGATAGAGTGAACCGATTGCGATGAAACAAATCTAAGTAATACTTCAAGTTACGCACAATTTTTATTTAAATAAGTTATCTGCATTGATTTCGTACATTTCACGTGATGCGTGCACAAATAAACAGACAAAAAGATAAACAGAAAAACAGACAAAAAATCCAAAAATGCTGGAAATGGGTTCTGATGGTTTTCCTTATACAACCTGGCTATTTTTTTTGGAAATATTTTTATGTTTGTACATGACACGACTTTTCTACAGATTTATTATAAGTATTGATAATAATAATTATTTATATTTTTGTTTATAATAATATATAATATTATTATGAACAAAATTTTTATTTTTTTGATAATATATAACATAATTATGAACAAGAATTATAGTTCTTCTAGTCAGGAAATATCTAATAAACAGGAAGATGATGTTTTGTAGATACATAGAACAAATGTTTTTTATCGCTGTTTTTGACTGAAATTTCAGTAATTTGGTCAATGAATTCCGGTCTGTTCTATTTTAGAATTAATGTGATTATGATTGTGTTTATTCAGGACGAATAAAATCAAGACATTATTGTTCTTTTACACACAGGTCAATTTATCCTAATGATAACTTATTTATTATATCAACATTGTCGTTCCATTGTTTTTTTATTCTTTTGTTTTCGGATCCATTCCAGTTGTTTCTATTTTAACACGCTGCCTAGTAATGTACAGTACGAACATTTTATTAGTGTCCCTTGGCAAACTTCGTGTTTCGTCAGTCGTAGGATTTCTATCAGTTGTCCTTTACACTTGGTGCAGACCGCACGCTCTTAATCAACTTAGAAGTTATAGAGATGTTAATACCCTTTTTACATAACGTAATTTATGTTAAAAATAGGAGGAAAGCTGCTATTTTTACAGCTGTATAATTATATTTCACACGAAAATCAAAACAAAACAACAAAGAAGTACCTACTTAGTTCTGAATTTAAATTATTTTACACGATAAATGTAATAATTGATGGACATGGAAATTAGCGTTCGTTTGTATTCGGTAACGCGATGATTGCCGAGAGAAATTTAGAAAATAATTGTACTGTACCTCTCTATCTGTCTGACTCTCTTGTTGGGCTAGTAATCGCAAGTGCTACTGCTGAACTTGAGGTCCTGGCTTTGATTTGATGCCAGGTTGAGTTTGAGGCATTTTTTTTTAAACCTTTAATCCCTTAGTAGAAGTCCCAGTAGGCCCGGGCCTAGGGTGGATAGATATTTTGGGCGGCCAATCGTGGCAAAAATACACTGATGATAACAAGAAATTCATGGGCGCCGAATTGATCATAAAAACTGTAGGTATATGGTATGGTATGGTATGTTCTTTTTTAATCAACTCCCCTTAGCACAAATTATGGAATATTGGGCTCTCAAAACACATTTCAAAGATTATTTTGTACGGATCATTTAAAATGGATTCCAATAGATGGCGCGGTTTTAAATTTTTGAGGCATGCCACTCGATTTTTTAAATTTGTAGTGTAACACGTTTTGGTACAATGAAAGTGTAAAAACTTGATAAAAATACAAATCGTCACTGTATTTAAAGAAAAATTGTCACGAACCGAGAATACCCTTTTACTTGCAAGTCGCTGCTAACACCATCTATAGCCGTGGAACGGTACCGAATGCGATCGAACGCGATCAATTCGATCGCGTTCGATCGCATTCGGTTCCGTTCCTACTTATAAAAATAATCATCTTAATCAAACGAAAAACATTGGTTACGTCGGCACGGTTTCTTTGTATGGGATGAGGCATCTGTATGCTAGTATTATATTATCTGTGGTTATATTCTATCTGTCTGTCTATTTTATTTGTAACCCAAAAAATAATAATTCAATTTCCATAATCTTCGAATTAATTCATAGAAATCATTCTCTAGCTAATTAGTATTCAAACATTATGTAACACGACACAACCCACTTGTAATAAACCCTTTCCAAGGACCGCTTATAATCTAGTTTCTATTAAACCCAACAAACACTACACAATTTTACCCCAAAATGAAGGCAAAAGCGTCATATTTCAGATGTTATACCGAGTGAAAATACCCGGTTTTACCCGATTCTACCCGGTTCTAGTCAACTATCCGGATAACCCGGCTCGTTTGTTACGGGTAATGGCGCTTAAGCCTTCATTTATTAAGGATTAGTGCGGTTACACTGATTATGTTACATGAGAGGTGTAGGCTTTTAAATAATATAGGAATTTTCATGATTAAAGAACGGGATGTGTAGGAAATTTTTGTAAATACAGGCTAAATAAGGGTTCAGACCGATAGTGTTGTACTGTCATACGTATGTTAGTAGTGCTACAAAAACCCCAATGCAAAGTGTAAAGTTTGAATGGCTGAACCGATTTTCATCAAACCTAGCTAAAAATACTTTCCATTAGGTCACTTTGTATTTTTTTGTGTCATTGGTTAAAATAACCATTGCCACTATTAATCTCAAATTGTTACCATGGAAGTGCGGTCGACTGAACGTGCAAAAAGAGTAAATTACTTATAATCTTGATTAAAATAATTATAAATTATTTTGTTTGTTAATACTCTGGAAGTTCGCTTATTCGTAATTCATAGGGTATTCAGTGTGCCAAAAAAGAAAACTGTGAGATAGGCCCTAATAACGAAGTCACGGGAAAACCTAGAACAAAAATTATGTTTGTGATTTACCAGCTCCAAAAATCAGGCCAATCAATACAGCTCTAGCCTAATTCTAACCGTTAATATTACTCAAGCTAAAATCCCAAACCCACACAGTTTTACAAGCATCATTATCACTGAGTTCCAGACTTGGCCTATAAAAATCCCGCCTACATTGGAGGCGACGAAAACAAATGAATATCGCGTAGAACGCAGACAGCGGTCAACAAACGATATTTATGATGCTTTGGTAGGGTTTACACGGGTTGTAAAATAGTCAAGTTTGTATTATTATGAGATTTTTATCTTGTTTAGGTATTATAAGTATACATGTCATGGACCAACTGATTAATAAGTGCTCTATGTATAATGCCCGGGCATTATGAATCAAGTCAAGTCAAATCGGGCAATGTAATGAACACTGATTTAAACTTCTATATTTATCACACTGTCTGGTCACTATGAATATTGCTACGTAACGGTTGAGCAATTCGATAATTATAGTCAATGAATTAGTCCAAGAGCGAGCTTGGGAGCTTAGGGTACCCCGACACGGATAGGTCAACTCCTTCATGTTAGGTAACTTTAGACCCTGCAGACAGCAGTGGAGCCCTGTCGACTTTGTTACTTAAATAATAATCGTACTTATCTCACATCACATCACATCATCAGCCTTGCAATGTTTCCACTGCTGTGACACAGGCATCGTCTAAGTGCGGGTTGGTGAATGTCACACGTCTTCGAATTTTTGGTTTCAGGACATGCCGGTTTCCTCACGATGTTTTGATTTACCGTTTTAAGAGCAGTGGCGATGAAATAATTTACAGTACTTACCTATTCTATATTAAGATGAATGGTAACATTAAAATATTTAAAAAAACACATCTTTTTACTACCAGCCCAATAAGTAATGGGAATTATTCAGAAAGCCCGGGCAATTTAATTATATCAATAGTTTTTTAGCATATTGCTTACTCATATGCCATTTTTGAAATTGTTTGGGCATTATGAATAATGCCATATTAATCACTTAGTCCATAACATATAGGTACATAAACTAAAAAAACTTTTGTACAGTAATAAACAACCGACTTCCAAATAAAAATACTACACAGTGAAAAATAATTTAAATTTCGGCAGTCGATTTTCCTGTTTTCGTTTCTTCGTTTTTTGAACCGAACCGAATAGAATCATCAAAGTCGGTTCACCTAGTAAAAAGTTCTGAAGTACAAACATAAAAAAAATACAGTCGAATTGATAACCTCCTCCTTTTCGAAGTCGGTTAAAAAAAGCAGTCAAGTGGACTGACGACAGAAGTAAAACCTTAAATTTGGAATAACTGCGATGTCGCTGACGCATAATTTTTGCCCCAACGAAAAATCGCACAACAGGGCTATAGAAGTTTTCACTTCTATAATAGTTTTTTATGTACTGAGTCAAAATGTACTATAAAAAAAAAAACATACATGGAGTCGAACATAGAACCTCCTCCTTTTTGGCTAGGCGGTTAAAAACACCGCCTACATTGAAGAAAACGAAAACAAATGAATAACGCGTAGACCGTAGACAGTGGTCAATAAATGCTGAGCGATATTTATGATGCTTTGCTGGGGTTTAGTCGTAATATAAAAAAGTTAGATTTGTGATTGTAAAGAGCGTTCCATTTTATAAAAATATAACACAAAGCAGAATCAGAGTCAGAACCATATGTTTGCAAAAAGTGTAGTGCTGAATGAATTCACAGATTTTAAAAAATAACCGGTAAAATGCGGGTCGGATTTCGCACATTTACGGTTCTTTACTAGACCGTAAACCTAGGTAGTCTGAAAAGTTTCTCATGTATGAAAATAGCCACAGAGCACGAAATTGTCACTGGCAGCGACTAGACTACTGTTAATAGTATTCTACTTCGCGCGTGCCAAGTTCAAGTTTCAACTGACACAGGCATAGTTATAATTCTGACGGGCCATCTGAAACTAGGGTAATCGGTGGCACTTACAGAGACATTTTGTTTTTACCGCCTTCAGAAAGGTAGAGGTTCTCAATTCGACTGTATGTCTGTTACGCGATTACTCCGCCAATTATGGACCGATTTTGAAAATCCTTTTTGTGTTTTAAAGGGTATACTTCTTAGGTAGTCTCATTGTCACCAAGTCAGAATCTGATGATGGGATCCCATGGAAATCGAGGGAACTCCTCAAATATACGATAGCGATTTTGATATTTTCAACAACGTTGCAATAATTTTCACTCAGAATGTATCATTTTGTGAAATAGAACTGATGAAGAAGACGACTGAGAAGAGTAATTTTTCGCTTTGTAGTGTTTTTTTGGAAGTCGGTTTATTTTTTATTAAAACGGTTTCATTATTGTCGTTAGTGTTGTTGGCTAAGCTGTCCGGAGCAGCACCTGCCGAGGCGTTTCCGTGCTTTCGTTATTACCTGCCTAGCCTTTTTCCAACTATTTTGGGGCGGTTTCCAGTCTCACCGATTGTCGCTGAATACCAATATTTTTTATGGCGGAACTGCTTATCTGACTTTCACAACCCAGTTCCTGGGTACCAAAACAACCACTGATTGGTAAGAAAATTGTTGCTTGGTAAACACATTACAATTTTAATGTAGCCAGTGACACTCGCAAGGTTAAGACGACTCGACTGACGTAAGAATCATAAAAACCGGCCAACGCGTTTGGTCTCTAGAACGCCACATAGGAACAAACATACATACTTAGACTGATAAACACATTATCCTCCTTCGGCAGTCGGGTAAAAACAAAACTCCATATAAATATTTCTTGTGCAGTCAGCAAAACCAATCAATTACATAATCATGTGGGTATGTGGTCTTTAACTAGGATATCCGGCCCGATATCTACGTCCGGTACAGCCGGGCCTATTGTCTGTTGGCCGGTGTGTTAGCTGATAAGATTCACATTCGTGATAGCACGGGAATATGGACTATACGACGGTACAGTTAAGGGCCTAAATTGCAGTCACACTCTACCACGGACTTTTTTTTTTAGGCAGAAGAATTTCAACTTTTACGGTTAGCAGATATAATCTATACTTAAATTTCTATACAACATATTAATTAAGTTGTGGATAATTTAATATCTTCAACAAAAACTAGCCAATTGAGTTTTGGGAGAGTGATATTGCGCTTTTTACCAGTACTACTGTTCGATTTAAATTTGATGGTGGCTCGGAATACTCCGCGTCGCCGCTGTTATATCGTTGTGTGCCGCTGGGCAGTAGCAATTTTATGTCACAGTGGGCGTAAGTGATGGGGTATTGCGTAGGGAGTAGCAAACATCAGAGCCGCCATTTACTTTGAATGGGGCTGTATCTACTTATGTAAATGGCAATATCACAGTGGTTCAACGCTCATTAGTTTGTAAGGACTAGAAATATTTCAAATCTATGGTGACATAATTAAATTAAGACTCTAAATGCAGTGTGACAATTTGTGACATAAGTTTTGGACTCAGCGCCTGCACGATTAGCAAGATTGAACGAACTCTTTTCTCTGGAAAAACACACGCTTTGATCTATTGTTTGGAGATAAGTTATAATATTAAACATTATAGCGGTAATATAGCTCATAGTACCTGTTGTGTTAAATACCTATTGTATTTAGTCGATGTATTAATTATTTAAATGTATTAATTTTTATCTAAGTAAATAGAGCATAAAATATTGTAAATTTAGGTGATGTTAAAATCCTTCAAATAAAAAATATAAAATACAGAAAATGAAAAAAAAAAAATTGACTTACTGCTTCCATTAGGTGACAATAGAATTCTCGCGTTTAGCCCAATACAAATACAGACCATTTTGCTTCACAATGGGCAATTACTAAATGTTTGCTAATTGTAAACGCTATTAAACGATGAAAGGATTTGCGGCGCGAAGGCAAAGATTTATATTAATGAGTATTAGGGATTATAACTGAAAACAGAAGGAAGAAATTTCTGTATAAATAAAAATGGTCATAAATAAATTGTTTTATAGCATCAAAATTTACAAATAAGTGAAACCCTGTGATCTAGGTAACAGCACCTGTGTTTCAGAGGTCAGTAACCACTTTCGTTACGTTATATAATAGGGTTGTTTCCTAGGTAAAAAAATTATAGTTATAATTGAAAACCTTTATTGTTGATTTAGGTTTTTTTTTACTCGTTATGGGTTTGCTCTTGACTCTTGTCTAGTCGGGTTGTTATTTATGTCTAGTTTCAAGTTTATTTACTGAAGTATTCATTTGAGATGGAATTTGTGCCAAATTTCAAGTTAATTGATCAAGAAATCAGTATTTCCATACAAACTTCAACACCCCCTAAATCATAATTTGCGGGTAGTATCAAAAAACGAATAATGACAACCGTTATCATTTACTTAGTTTAACCGTTATTATTTATTACTATTTGTACCAAGTATCAAGAATTTCAGCAGAAGAAATTAGATTTTTCATACAAACTTTCAACTCCTTTTTACCCCCTTAGGGGTGGAATTTCCAATAATCCTTTCTGAGTGCTCACTCACGTCACTTGAAAAACGTCCCTGCCAAATTGCATGCTTCTAGGCTTAGCGGTTTTGGCTATGCGTTGATCGATCAGTCACATGGAAAATCGAGCTCTGCTTGGCCGAAAATAGAGAAAATGACGTTTTCTAAAAATAGAACCTAGATAGATCGATTGATCGCCCCCGAAAACCCCTGCATACAAAATATCATGACAATCGTTGGAGCCGTTTCCGAGATTCAGATTATATAAAACATATCATACTTAATATTATAAATGTGAATGTAAGTTTGTTTGTTACGCTTTCACGCAAAAACTACAGAACCGATCATCATGAATATTTGTACATATATTCTTGGAGGTATTAGAAGTAACATAGGAAATTATTAATTAAAAAAAAAATGGCTTCACTGCGAGCGAAGCCGCGGGTAAAAGCTAGTATACCATAATTGCTCGTTAAAAAGGTATTAGATTAGACAGATAAAAATAGACAAAGATAAAGCGCATCAAAGTTCAGGAGCGGGGGCTTGTGACGTCACTTTGTCAGTATAAAGTGTAGCACACCGTGACGTCACATGATATTTCAACGCACTGTATCGTCGTCATTTTTTGTTTACGTGTCCTTCGCTAAAAATAGATATTTTTTTGTCATCATAATAGAGAATCATAATTAATTAGACACCAATGCAATTAATATGAGAATAACAATTTAAATAATTATTCAATAAAATCCTAGAGTAAAATCTTATTTAAAAATTATTATCAAAACAAACTCAAAATTAAAATAAAGTCAATAATAAAATAAATAAAATTATCATCATCTTCCTGCCCTAGTTCCATGTTACTTGGGGTCGACGCAACACGTAATCTACCTGCATACCGTCCTGTCCACCGTCACGCCAACACTGACTCCTTCTTCTTTCATATCAATGCTCACACAGTCCATCCAACTTTTTTTTGGCCTTTCCCTCCGTCTCCATCCATCCACATTTTTATTCATATATCGTTGAGAAACATGCGTTAGTAGATATTTAATAATATTTATTAATAATGTTAAAAGTTTAACTTTTACAGCAATATTATAAGATATTATGATAAATATATAGATGTGCAAAATTAAAATTCCTGTTTTCTGTCTAAGGCGTGAGTTTATAAAAATTTAAAAAGCATATTCTCGTAACATCATCTAACATTTAGTTGGTGAGATGTGATGCACACGCGTGCGAAATTGAGATACTAAAAGTAATAATATCTGAGATGAAAAGCTTTGATAACTACACTCTAATTTTTAATTTCGTAGACTTAACTAACATTTAGGGGATTGTCACTTTATCGTTACATAAAAATAATTTCGTATACACTACTGACTATCCTGAGTGATCGAAAGACTGGAATGGAACTGTTTCACGGCAAAAAAAATACATTTGTTAAAAAACTCTCGGCCCTTAATTAGTTTCTACTCATTTATGTCAGACTAAATTTTTTCGATCGCATTTATTTAATTGTTGATTACATATTTAACACAATAAAAGTTTATGTACTATGTTTATGAATACTGATATATTTAATTATATTACGTTCATATTCATAAAACATTTATATACCAATTAGTTAAATTAAATTGAGCAGTCATCTCACATCGATTTGATGAATCACTTATGATTGAGTCTTACCTATAACACTATGCTCCGCACTTGCAACATTTTAAAAAAAATAAGGTAATTGGCAGCTGTCAGTTTATTCTATAAAATTAAAAATCACAGTATAAAATTAAATAATATTACAAAGTGTCATTACATTTTTGTCCTTACCTGTACGTAAGCCTTGTAAAGCCCTTGAAACTCCAATGAGCCTGACCCGCCCGAAGCTAAATAAACAGCTGACGGTCGTTTATATTTTCATTTCCACAGAAATGCTACTCAAATGCTGTTTACGTGGCATTAATAACAATTCTCTAACAAAATGGAGAGAATTATATTCTAAGCACGAAGGAAAATAGACACCTTGCTGCAAAACAATATCTCTTCACAGAATTTCATCTAAAACGTCATTGAAAACAGCCACGTGAAATTCAACCTTATTTGTAAACTTGTAAAGTTTAAATTCCAACGCTCTAAAGACCTATTTACATTTGATTTTGAGCACTCGTTTTGCCACAAGCGCCAAAGGAAAATGTAAATATTAACAACAATGTTGCGCGACAATAAAGGTTGTTATTGCTTGTTTGAGTAGTGAGCTGTTTATGTGGTGGCGAATTTGTTAGATGTTAGTAAATAAGTATGTTTATCCGACTGTGACGGAGGTTGAGAGGTGTGTAATGTTTTATTATTATCACATGCTTTTCCAGGTTTGAATGGGGCGTGGAAAATCTTATCTTGCTAAAAAAAAATAAGGATTGATTTAATAAAAATCTGACTGAGAACTGAAAAAAATATGAAACATTTTGAAACTGATGAGCTCAACAAAATATCATATTTCACCCGACGGAAAAAGAAGGGTGTTATAAATGTGAAGTGTGTATCTGTGTGTTTATGTATTTGTGTATCTGTCTGTGGCATCAGAGCTCCTAAACGGATGTACGGATTCATTTTTTGTTTTAGTTGTGACATTACCGGGCGTGTTCTTAGCTATGTTTAATGAAAATCGGTTCAGTTGTTCAAAAGTTAAGGGCGTTTTACTGTTTGAATCGGGGTATTTTCGCAAGATATCGTGTCATAATTACGTGTTTGATAGATTGTTGATCGAAGCGTGTCTACTACTAGATAAATTTATGTAGTTTCATCATCATTATCAGCTTTTCAACGTTCCCACTACTGGGACACAGGCTTCCTCATTGTGAGAGGGAATAGGCCATAATCCACCACGCGGGCCCAGTGCAGGTTGGTAGATGTCACATGTCTTCGAATTTTTAGTTTTAGTTTCCTCACGATGTTTTACTTCACCGTTTTGAGAGCGTTGGTGATGAAATAATTTACACAAAGTAATGTACCTGCCTGGATTCGAACCCACGACCACGTAAGTCGAGGCCGGTACCACTGGGCCACCGCTGCTCCCTATGTAGTTTAAAAAGTGTGATATAAAATAAAAACTCGAGAGTTTTGGAAATTTTTAATTTCTGCTTGTACACTTTAGTTTGCACACATTGCATTTTGTTGTAGTGTTCGCAAGCACTTCGGCCAACTATGGGGTCCTGGATTCGGTTCAGGAGTCTGAAAAAAACAATTGTTAATATCAATTGCATTAAATAGGTCCGCTGAATTTATTAGTTGCTGGTTGGAGTCTTGATTATGTATCTTGAAATGAGAATGAAATTTAACGGCCAACCTATTTTTTTCGTTATACATCTGCGCACCCCTTCAGAGCGTACGGCGTGATGTTATATTATAAAATGGTATAAACAATAAACAGACATGTGATTTCAGCAATCCCGAGTTTTGCCGTTATTTATTGAAGAGTTCTACATCGCCGAAGTTCATCACCAAATGAAAATAGGACCAATTTGGGAATATACTCTTACAAACAAAAAAAAATTCAAATTGGTCCACAATTGACGGAGATATCGGTAAACATACACAAAAAACACAAACAAAGTCGAACATAGAAACTCCTCCTTTTTGGAAAGTCGGTTAATAAGCGTAGGTACAGCTAAGGAGTGGAATTCACCACAACCTAGCGTTAAAGTCAAGAGTGAATAGGTTATTTCTAGGCAAGCGTGTTTCACCGTCAAACTCATCATCGCTTGCTATATAGTGACATAGTGGTCAAACACTATCTTAAATAATAAAAAATAAAAAGTAGGTATACTACAACCGATTAGAGAAGTTACTAAGTAAATACTACTAATCCTTCGAAGAAAGAGTAGCTATGTAAACCTTACCTAAGTTTTTGCACTTTCTCACAACAAAGAAGGCAGTGATTTTCTCCTTCCCTTTCCTCCCATTTTGCCGGTTTTCTCCGAATACAGAGAACCGTAAACCCTACTTTAAAGATATCTCAGCACGCGACAGTTTGTTTTCATCCACAATGCAGTCTGTTTGTGGTTTTGTAACACGAAGTAACAGAGTGTTGCTTGGAAAGATTTGGGAACCAGATGGCTAGACAATTCACATTATTTTGGTGTGATAAATCCATTTAAGGACAATGGGAGAAGCCCATACATTGTTTAAACTGAGATTAAATTCCTATCCATAATTAAATGAAAAATATCTGGGTTTCGTCTTCTGAATTAGTTTGTGCAAGAATTTTAGTTTGAGAATGCCGAGAATAATAGATATTCAGTCATGAACTTTTGTAGGTTATGTCTGGGTAACATTTATGTGTTTAATAGGTAATATAATTCATTTTCTTGGAACTAAAAGGGCAATATCGAATTAGTATTTCCCTTATCTAGTTAATGCATGAAATGTAAAATATAGTCTTTGGATAGAGTATAATTATTTATTTATACTAAACGACTTTGTCGTGTATCAAAAGGTCGACCGTCAACAACCAAGCTATATTTTTTTTAGACTTCAATACTATTTTTTTTTGCTACTTTTGTCGACGTTTTGTAAGTGTCCATGTAGGCCTATGTGAAATAAAAAATATCATTAATTGAAAGTAATTCATTTATTTGTACTACAATACAGTTGTCTTACCAACCTGCAAGGAACACCTACACTTGGACATAAACTGTTTTGTTAATTCATTTATTCTGTTTAATTATAATAACGATTACAATAATGATAAACTTACTACAGTTAGTACTTGCCACTTGGCAGAAAAAGTATAAAATGGCAACACTAAGCTAATGAAAGTTACCGAATAAATTAAATTCATTATTCACTTTCAAATCTAAGTCACCTTAGATTTCGCCATTGTTCTTTCAGCATTTCAAAACTTCAGGGAAACCACAAGTAAAATTTAACATTTTGAAATATCACTTTCACAATTTTAATTCATGCTACATTTTTTTTCTGTATAGTGATTCAAACAGTAAAACGTCCATAAATTTAGAACGGCTGAACCGATTTTCATCAAACACAGTTAAAAAAAAACACATTTGTAACAAAAAAAAAAAAACTAAAATCGGTTTATCCGTTTAGGAGCTATGAAGCCATAGACAGATACACAATACTCAAATACACATGTACATACGACAAACTTTTAACACTCCTCTTTTTTCGTCGGGGGTTAATCTTTTATTAACCCCCGACGAAAAAAGAGGAGTGTGACTTTTTCAAAATTATTGAAGAGCATTCAAAAGTCGTTACAGCTAGTGTTATTGGTTTGGACTAATAATTCAACCGTGGTCGCTCACAATAGTCTTCATCAGAAGGCTTAGTCACCCAAAGGGCAATAGAGAGGGCTATGCTCGCAGTTTCCTTGCGTGATGGAATCAGAAATGAAGACATCCGCAAGAGAACCAAGGTTACCGACATAGCCCGAAGAATTGCCAAACTTAAGTGGCAGTGGGCAGGGCACGTTGCTCGCAGAACGGATGGCCGTTGGAGCTGAAAAGTTCTAAAGTGGCGACCGCGTACCTGAACACGCAGCATTGGAAGGCCTCCCTCTAGGTGGAGCGTCGACCTGGTCAACAAGGCTGTGTGCGTCCAGTGGATGTGAAACGCACAGGACCCATCAGTGTGGCGACGCTTGGAGGAGGCCCATGGCCAGCAGTGGACGTCTTTCGGCTGAAATGATGATGACGATGATGATGAATAATTCAAATAAATAGTGTCTGTTATCATTGACATGTGTCATATCATTTGACTTCGAACCACACTCAAATTACGGTTGTCAGTCCGTGAGCGAATTTAACTGACGTTTCGAACGAAAGTGATATTAGTGCTATATTAGTATTTTTTATTAGTTAGATAGTTTATTAATATCAGATTTTAATAATTGTTCTTTTTCATTTTTTTTATTTTGACCTCCTACCACTGTTGTGTCCTTTTTAACCCAAAGGTTGACTGGTAGAGAATGCCTTGCTGCATTAAGTCCGCCTATGTATCACCATTGTACATGAAGTTTAAATAAATAAATAAATAAATAAATATTGCCACACGAGCAGATCATGACCTGGAATGGATAAAACATATGCCTTTTCCTGGTAGTACTTATATTCTTTTGGGATACTAAGAATACTTTTCACCTCGACGAAACAGCGGGCTGAAACTAGTATAGTAATAAAAAAATAACTGTACTATGCTTCTGGTGTCCTTGCCGAGCCTGACGTGTAGCAATGCGATATAGTGTCTGTTTTTCTCACGGCAGATAAAGGTCAGACATTTTTCATACAAAATGAATAAAACTAGAAAGAATTTTCTAGAAAAACTTGATTGTAGAATGTTGGTCAAGCATTGATATATGTAAAAAACCCCGGGTCAAGAAATCTCTGTTAAACAACGAGGCATAGTAGTTAAAGGCGTATTGGAGGAAGTCGTGTTTGAATGTCCTGTAAATATCGGATGGGAGAAGTCAATCACACTTGTCACACTAATATTAAAAAGGCGAAAGTTTGTGAGTATGTGTGCTTGTGTGTATATCTGTATGTTTGTAACTTCTTCACGCTCAAACGGCTAGTTGGACATTTATTATAGTCAGCAATAGCGTATACGATACTTTTATCCCGGGAATATGTTCCCTCGGGATAATATTCGCCTATCACGCGAGCGAAGCTGCTGGCAGAAGCTATTTATTTTTTGAATTAAGACAATCCCACCGCACTATTCCCAAAACACTGCAACTTTGAGAGCCAGAATCAACAGTGGCTATTACCACTACTACTACCAGAAAAGCGCCGAGGCAATGAAGCTCGACGAAGTCCCGGAGAATGAATTTAAATGTCTTGGATCCCGCAGCGAAATAAATCAGAAAAGAATAACGGAGGAGTAGGGAAAAATACAAATTTCCACTTCCCTCCACATCAAGCAGGAGACAGAACAAACAAGGCCAATTCCTTTTTATTGTATTTAGTGAGAAGGTATTATTATGACATTACAAACAAACAGACAATTTTATATATTTGTATAAGAAATTAATAAAATTACATACCTCACTTATAGCATTTTTTGGATCAGTTTTAACACCTTCATCGATAGAATGACTGACTTTGTTTCGAAACGTGGACGGTAGAACCGTGAAATATTTAAATCGGGAATCCCCGGTGACCTCAGCTCGCTCGCGTTACATCACTTCGGGTTGCGTTCATAACTCATCCACGACACGGATTTTGTAATAAAATAGTCGGCTATTGTAGCGACTACGGCGTTTCAAATAATGTAAAATTAAACCACAAACGTCAATATTGTCTTGGTAGATTTGTATCTACTTACTTATCGATACTCAACTGATGAATGAATAAGTTTATATGTGAAAAAAATTATTTCAATAATTGGCGCTGGCATTTCATCCGGCGCCCCTATTGCCCTGGCGCCTGTGTGCGCCGCACACTTCGCACACAGGGGCGGCTCGGCCCTGACAACCACAGAAATATTTTTCTGTTTGTTTGTAGCGAATAGAAACTACATTACTTTACACTTTTGGAAAGCTACATTATTCCCGAGTAACACAGGCCATCATTTATTTTCCAAAAAAAATTGAGATCCTTATGAAAATTGCAATAATGTACCCCAAAGCAGCAAAATTTTGCCTATAAAATTCATTGTTTGGTGTGCGCTGAGAAAACTATTGATGATACATAAAAACTATGCACTATATGATTAAAGTATTCATTACTAATTACAAAAAAATCTACGAGAGCATATATCATCTATCATAGTTAAGTCCCAATATCAGCTTTTGTGTTCTAAAATTTAATAAGATCGCCTATAGAAACAAAAGTTGGTTACATTCGTATTGTATTATTAATTCTTATTCAAATAAGTAGTTTAACAAATTGTTAGGTAGGTAGGGTAATTTGGGTATGTAGGATAGATAAGTAATAAGATATTATCATCACACTAATATTATAAAGGCGAAAGTTTGTAAGTGTGTGTGTGTTTGTATGTTTGTTACTTCTTCACGCTCAAACGGCTGGTCGCATCTGGAAGAAATTTGGCTCAGAGATAGATTATAGTCTAGAACGTATTGACGTTAACGAACTATTGTCCCCAACTATTCAAAATCTCAAAAAAAAAACTTTTGACGAAACGGTTGGCGTAGTGATTGAGCTAACGGCTGCTGCGCTGCGTGTCGCGGTTTCGTTTCCTGCACAGAGCAAATATCTGTATGGCCTACAGATAGTTGTTCCGGATCTGTCTTGTGTATGGGAGTTAAAATGTTAGTAAACGCACCCACGATACAGGAAGAATCTCCTAGTGTGGGGCAATGTTTTTTAAAAGAGAAAAAAAGAACATTATCTCGGACATCAATATTTATCTACCCGCCAATCCATCTGCCTAGCCTAATATATTGGATTTGGTTTAACCGGGTTCAGCTGAGTATCAGTATTTCACATGGAGCGACTGCCTAACTGACCCCCACAACCCAGTAACTGGGTAAAACGCATGGCGAGACTAAAGACTCAGATTTCATGTTTCCCACTACCCGTAACGACTGTCACTGAGGAGTCTTGGTAATTTAAGAATGGTCACCCATCCATGGAGCTCAGCAATCGTTACTTAATTTAGAAGAATTAAGTGTTTCCCGATAGCTAAAATCTAGGGGTCCTTAAGTCATTTCTGAATAGGTTTCTTCTAAGCAAGCGTGCTTTCACCGCCGCCCACATCATCGCTTACCATCAGCTGAGATAGCGGTCAAGCGTGAGCCTACAGATCATAAAAAATATACTATTATAATATCAAATTAACAGGTAATTCAATCACACAATCTCCACCGAACAGATCCGACCCCTAGCTTCTAATTCGTTAACGTCAATATCGCAGACATAAATATTTATCTACCCGCCAAAACAAACAGAATCCGTTTAGTCAGAAATATTATCTTTATTACCGTGGTGGCTTGTGGCTTATGTATGAATCCTAACTATGGATTGTGGCCAATATATTGCTATTTAGAAGATATTGCCAGTCATGTATTTTGTAATCAGATCTCGATGTAAGACTGCCTCGTAGATCTAGTGGTTTCAATCGCTAGTGTTGTGTGTAATGTCCTGGGTTCAATTCTCGGGTCAGGTAATGTGTTATTGGGTTTTTATATCTGGATGTAGATAGAAAAATCATTTATTTAGTGCACACAAACGACACAGTACAACGGACGAAATCTTAATTAAATTATTTTAGTTTACATGTAGGTTTAAAAACAAGGTGCCAACATAAAATGAAAAAACCGTCCAAGAGCAAGCCGGACTCGCGCACGAAGTTCCGTACCATTACGGCAAAAAACGGCAAAAAATCAGTTTGTTGTATGGGAGCCCTACTTAAAAATGTATTTTTTCTGTTTTTAGTATTTGTTGTTATAGCGGCAAAAGAAATACATCATCTGTGAAAATTTCAACTGTCTAGCTATCACTGTTCAGCCTGGTGACAGACGGACAGACAGTCAAATAGGTGGACCGCGGAGTCTTAGCAATAGGGCCCCGTTTTTACCCTTTGGGTACGGAACCCTAAAAAGGAAAACACCTAAAAAAATAAAAGTAAAAGTGACACCAGTGACATTTAGGTATAGCAATTAAAATACAGAGCGCTATGCGTCTCAAGGTTGCATCAAATGGGAGTCCAACTCAGCACGTGGAAAAATATACCTGACGCTGATATTCTGCTGGATCTCTGCAGTGACAGTATTCCTTAGTAGCATACTGGAGTCTGGACTTGTGCCCGGTTGTTGGCAATAGGCTCGCCCCGAATTCATCTTTAATGTCCTACGACCCCTGAATAGGGCAAAGGGCGTTCACAGTAGTCTTCCAACGCGATCGGCTTGAGCTCGTCGCTTCTGCCAACACGGTGCGACGCCAGGTTTGGCTTTCTTTTGCCTTGGGGATTCAGATATTCGGATGGATCAGAATCCTTTCGCAACGTGTGGCCAATCCAACTCCATTTGCGACGCTTGATCTGGCTATCGATCGAGCTCTCGTGACATTGCTCCAACAGCTCTACGTTGGTGATGGTCTTGGGCCAGTAAATGCCGAGAATTCGACGAAGACAGCGGTTGACGATTACTTGGATCTGGCGTGAGATATCCTTTATAACCTTCCACGTTTCGCACCCGTGATGCAGCATGGATTGGACATTACAACCGAAGATTTTAAGTTTAATCCTTCGAGACTCAAACATAACCGAATGTGGGTGTACTATCGGTGCAGCTCTGCCTAACCCTTCGAGGGATACAGGCTTGATGTTATGAGTGTCTTATATTTATTTTATTACAACAAATAAATGGATTGTTTGATAGTAGTGGGCAATATCTCGCTAGGAAGGTATCGCGTTCGGGAATAGGTAGATATTTATTTCGATATTGAGAATCGTGGTGTTCAGTATTTTTGGATTGTTTGTTTTTCGGGATGGGAATCATAGTTTTCAGTGTTATTGGGGTGGTTGTTTTAAGATTTGTTCGTACTTGGGTTTTAGCAAAATAGGTAATGAGGAGCTTCTTGTAGAATAAAAGCTACTTGTCAACCGAGCCAAAAAGTTAGATAAAATTACGCCGGTTTTTCCCGAAGGGTTTGGTAGAAGTGTACTCATTAGCGAATCCGCAATTTGACTCAAATCTAGACTTCGGGATGTTCTCAGATGGAAAAACTTATTAACACTATCCTTGACCCTGCTTGCGATCACAAGACGAACTAGGCAGTTAATCGAGACATTGCAAGAAAATCAGCAAGGTGAAAGGAGTTAGCAGCATGTTGTCACAAAAATTTACCTTGTTTAACCTGATGCTGAGACAACTGATGGTACCAAGAAATATTTTTGGTAGGAGATTTTGTTCTTAATAAGTAAAATTTAAAGACCCCTGACACATTTTTGTTGCATGCTACATAATTTATCTAGTAATAGACACGCTTCGATCGACTATCTATTAAACACACAGAACAGAAAAAAACGCCCTGTAATTATGCCACGATATCTTGCGAAAATACCCCGATACAAACAGTTAAACGCCCATAACTTTTGAACGGGTGAACCGATTTTTATTAAACATAGCTAAGAACACTCTCGACAAAGTCACGAAATCAAACATGGTTCATCTGTTTAGGAGCTATGATGCCACAGATAGATACACAAACACACAGGTGCATACGTCAAACTTACAACACCCCTCTTTTTCCGTCGGGTGTTATCAACGATTGTCAATAGTCCAGTATGTACGGGACATGATTGACGTTCACTTCTGCAATGTCAGGAGAGCAGTGATGGCCCAGTGGTAAAGACCGCGACTTACAAGTTGTAGGTATAGAGTTCGAACCCAGGTAGGCGCTAACTTCTTGTAAATTATTTCATCACCACTGCTCTGGAAACGGTGAAGGAAAACATCGTGAGGAAACTACCATGTCCTAGACTCAAAAATTCGAAGACATGTGATATCTAACAATCCGTACTGGGCCCGCGTAGTGGATTATAGTCCCCTCTATGAGAGGAGGGCGGCATTCCAGCAGTGGGAACATTAAAAAGACTGATGATAATGATAACTGCAATATCACGTTGTCAATCCCAAAAAAATGGGTTTTTTGACATTGTTATCACTGTTAGAATGTTACTTTGTCTAAACCAAGGGGCCGATCTATATTTATGTCTTGCAAAATTATAAAAAATATATTAAAAAATAACAAAAAACCCGACTGCTTGAAAAAGGAACTAAAAAGACGTAAACAAGAGGAAAATCATGCTGTGCAGTCAGAGGATACAAATGCGCGAGCTGGCTGACCAAAACCAGATGTATCCTTTTTAAGCAGTCGGGTTTTTTGTTATTTTTAAATATTTTTTTATTTACAACTTTTTAGTATTTTTTTTTAGAATTAGGTACATTTAAACATATAAGTGTTATAATCTTTGTAATCACCTCTTATAACCCTTTATTTTCATACCCCACACGATGGGTTCGGAAGAAAAAAGATTTGTTCCCCCCAATTTTAATGTAGCCAGTGACACTCACAGGTTTAAGACGAATCGATTGACGTAAGAATCATAAAAATCGGCCCACGCGTTTGGTCCCTAGAACGCCACATAAGAACAAACATACATACATACATAGACTGATAAACACATTAACCTCCTTCGGTAGTCGGGTAAAAAGCAGCTGTAGAGCGGTATAAAACATGAAACATATCATTATTAGAAAACCGTACCAAAATTTCAGCCCACCCCTTAAATAAATCACCCATTACATACAAACATTTACGTAACCTTTAGATAGCTGTAACTCCGAGGAAACGATCGCTCGAATAGCAGTCGCTTTGTGCCGTTTACCGATGAGTTGAATGCTTTTCATGAGTTCCGCGGAATTGATCGTTACGAGCGTTTAATGATAAGCTTTATGTTTCTGTATTGAAGTTAATTGATTGTGAATATCGAGTGAATTAACATGTTAGTAGAATAAGCTAATAATATTGGTAGTAGGTATGCAGGTAGCCGGTTTATTGTATATGACCAAATCGCGCGAAGATACTCGTAGATAGGATTTATGTGAAGTCTGGTCCTTTCGTAGTAGGTATTTGGCGGTCCCGCCTGCGTCGTAAGCACTGCCGTACACAGCGAGGCACAGGGAGGTGCTTTATCAGCCTCACTCGGGATTTGCCCTAACAGCTGTTGCACAGAGGGGGTGCAACGGTGAAGGAAAACATCGTGAGGAAACCTGGACTTATATACTTAATGTAAGTCTGAAATAGCCAAGTCAGAGGCCTGTGGGGTTCCCAGAGGCGGCTAATTAACTCTGACACCAGAGGTGGTCACATCCTCACACGAAAAGAAGAAGACAGAGGGGGTTCCGGGGTTGTCTTTTAAGAGGTTACGGGTTCCATGAGCTGATGGTGATCACCGGGGTGGTTTAAGAGCAAACTCAAGTACACAATAAAACTTAACATTTAAATTCTTACTAACTATATAAACTAAACAAATACGTGTACAGCACACAATACATAAACATAATACATACTATATAATATAAATAAAATCCTAAATTTATAAATACATACATAATCATCTATGTGTCATGCTGACAGAAAATGTAAATACAAAAATAATACAATGCGATGCAATACATGCGATAATGGACCCCTTTTTATTCTAAGTTTTTTCAGTCCATCCAAAGGTTATCTGGTAGATATCGCTGTCAGCGATAAGGCCGCCTTTGTACCTGTACAAAAAAGGTTTTCTTGTAAATGTGTATAACTTTTATGGTGTACAATAATGTCTATTCTTTTCTATACTATTCTAGATATGCTAAAGTTGCACTCTGAATAAAAAGCAGCACACGGTCTAAAAGTATTTATTTCTATCCAAACTCGATTGTTCTCAGAAAGACCTTAATCGAATGTCACGCGTCTCGCCAGTTGACACTGATGTAAACACTTTATTTATGTTAAACCTTTCTGTGTATATAAGCTTACTCGTATTTAAATTACTTTTGCTACGGAAAAAAAAAATTAAGTTTTATTTTGCAAACTGTGCTGCGATAAAATGCTGGCCAATGTCTTAAAATTTACTACTAGCCGATTCGCGTGGGTTTACTTATGCGGCCTCTCCGACAGAAACCAGCAATGGCGTGGCTTTTCATAAGTGCATACATTTTCGTAAACGGACTTGCACTTCCAGAGATTACATTCCAGAAACAAACAAACAAAATTTTTTGCCTCATCATAATAATAATTTAGATATACCTAGTACCTCTAGGTATATCTAAATTATTATTATGTACAAATTGAACTCTGAATATAAAATAGCACCCCGTTTAAGTGTTTATTATGAACTCGATTGTTCTCAGAAATGCCTTAGTCGAATGTCACGCGTCGCGGCAGCTTACACTGAATGTACACACAAAATTTATACTAGAGTCTAGATGCTCATAAGTATCAAAATTTCTTTTGCTTCAGAATCTTTTTATATTTTGTTAAATGTTTTGATAGAAGGTAGTCGGATGTATCAAAATGTCTATTGACTACAAACGACCTGCCTCAGATTCGCACAAGACAAATTATATATGTCATGGACTAAGTGATTACGCCCCTCGATTACATAATGTTAACAAGTTGCATCGACCAAAAACTAATCTCACGCTAACATATATCCAACAAAATATTATGTGCAATAAATGGTATATTAATTGTACAATGAAATTCCGAGTACCATAAAAACATTACCATTCTTTAAATATAAGCGTAGTTTATCAAATCTACTTATTCATAATTTCTTTTACTGGAATTTTTGGGATTATACGTTGTAAAGCTGTAGAGGATAATAATTATACTTAAAATTTAATGCTGCATTTCAATATGTCTAATTATTTATTATTAATTTAATAACATTTTTTTTTATTTATTATTATTAATCTTAATTTACTTTGACTGCTTGCGTGAATTTTGACTTTAATGATGTAATAACTTCTATGACTAATTTGCACGCCAAAATTATTGACGCAAATAAATGATTTTTTACTTTGATTTTTATTTGATATGATTAATCAAGGCACTATGTATAATGCACGGGCAATATGAATCCAGTCAAGTCAAATCGGGCAGTGTAATGAATACTGATTTAAACTTCATTATTTATCACATCGGCTGGTCATTATGAATATTGCTACGTAACTGTTGGGCAATTCGATAATTACGGTACGTAAATATGATTTCTATTTTAAATATTCGGTCAGCAAGAAATATATGCGAAAACCTGTGATTCTATGTTAAAATCAATGTCAACATTAAAATCTTACTAATATTATAAATGTGAAAGCTTGGATGTTTCTGTGGAAGTGTGGATGTATGTTTGTTACTCAATCACGCCAGAACGGCTTAAAGTATCTGAAATAGCACATAGGCTACTTTTCATCCCAGTGTTATGTTCCCTTGGCATAAGAAAACACATTACACGCAGGCGAAGCCGCTGGCAGAAGCAAGTAATTTAATAAAACACATATTTTTATTACTCAGTCCAATACGTGATGGGCATTATTTAGAAAAGCCGGTCAATCTTATTATTACAATAGATTTTAGCAAATTGCCAATGAGTAGGGGGCATTTTTCAAATTGTCTGGGCATTATGAATAATGACATATTAATCAGGTGGTTCATAACATACACACAAAACTAATTATATACCACCTACTTTCTATTTGTTAAAGCCAACTCAAATCCGGTTCAGAAGAAGTAAGTGGAGAAACAGGCAGAGGCAGACAGAGATTTTATTTTATACTAGTCAACAAGTCAAATTAAAAAATCCTTCGACTATTTTTATTTCATGCTACACAATTATCTAGTAGTAGACGCGCTTCAATCGACAATCTATTCAACACGTAATTATAACACGATATCTTGCGAAAACACCCCGATTCAAACAGTAAAACGCCTATAACTTTAGAACGGCTGAACCGATTTTCATCAAACATAGTTACGTAACACTCGATAAAGACACCTTTCAAACAAAAAAAAAACAAAATCAAAATCTGTTAATCCGTTTAGGAGCTATGATGCCACAGATAGATACACAAATACACGAAGACACAGGTACACACGTCAAACTTATAACACCTCTCTTTTTGCGTCGGGTGTTAAAACGTAGCCTTTGACATTAAGTTAAAGTGTACCATCATAGACATAAATCTAACTAGATAACGCAATTCCCTCCATCTGTATGAAAACCAAGCGTGCTACTTTTTCACAAACAATTTAAAAACAAATTTAACTACCAATAAAAAAAAACATTTCCAATGCCTCGGCCAACTTTTTCTATACATTCTTTACAGCTCAATATGGCATAAAAATTATTTTTAGATTTCGATGGATTTACGGTGCCGATAATACTAAATGAAAAATTACGATCATTGGTCGTAACTTTACTCCGTTTTTTGGCACGCGAAGTACAATCAATCGCGTCATCTAGTCATTTATATCCGTGTGTACCATTCATCAGTAAAATTTTTTGTGATAGGATCAGCACCCTAATTGCGTATAAACATCTATCCAATCTGTTATTTGGAAGAAAATTCCTAATCCATTGCTTATAATATGTTTGAAAAAATCGTCTTCTCAACAATGAAAATAACGCTCCGAAAATGAATGCTTTTGAATTATTAAAATGAAAGGCCATTAACTATGTGAATTTGTGTTAAACTAGTTACCCGTTGTACTTACTACCTTTTTCAAACATAAATATAAACACAATATTTTACCTCTTCATAACATTAGCTTTGCTAATGAATGGTTCTGTTTGTAAATTACAAAACTAAAAAGTGCCCTCAACATAGTAATTTTGAC
This sequence comes from Orthosia gracilis, assembly GCA_947562075.1. Lineage (NCBI taxonomy): Eukaryota > Metazoa > Arthropoda > Insecta > Lepidoptera > Noctuidae > Orthosia > Orthosia gracilis. Next base: position 12,404,758 of record OX387265.1, read on the forward strand.
CAGTACTTGTACTATTCATTAAGTAATTACAGTAATAAACCTTTTATAAATTCTACGAGTTCTTGTAATTTAAATGTCAAGAAAGTGAAAGGGCAAAACATTGTACCTACCTTTTTATTTATACAAATGTTACACAACTTGTGATTACAGTGGGCATAGGAAAATATGTTATGTATGTTATCCTACCTACTTTTATTTTTGTGGAAGTTTTTCAGGATGGATGGATGGTTGATGATGAACGCCTTGACGTAGCTGGACAAAACATGGCACAGCGACAGATTATAGTCTGGAATAGCACATAGGTTTTTTTTTTAATATCCACGCGATCGAAGTCGGGGGCAAGAACTAGTCATGCACAAAAAAATGATGTGATGAGATTTCTATAGAAATAAGCATCACCTGTCTACCTATTTTACAAGCTATTATTTAACTTGCAATGTATGTATGTAATTTCGATCATTTAAAATTGATTCCGATAGATGGCGCGGTTCAAAATTTCTGAGGCACCCACTCGATTTTTAAAATTTGTTTTGTAACACATTTTGGTACACTGAAACTGTAAAAACGTGCAAAAAATACTATAAAACAAATAGTCGCTGAATTAAAAAAGAAATTCACGAACCGAGTAAACCCTTTTACTTGCAAGTCGCTGCTAACACCATCTATTGTATGTATGTAAGCATGTTCGGGTCAAATCTTGCAACTGAATTTTAAAGCAGTTATTCTCCACCGCTTAAGATGAAATTTTGCATTCACGTTTAGTTTGGATGGCAATGCATGGTTAGCTAAGAGACGCCATTCTAAATCCAATATGGCGGACGGCCCAAGATGGTGGACTAGTTATTTTTTTTACACTGCCATGATATATGTATCAAATGAAAGGATTTGCTGAGAAGAATACGAAAAAAAATGGTATTAAAAAAAAAAAAAAATATTTCTGTTCCTTCTTCTTGTCTGCGTATTATGTGTGTGTGCGTATATTGTTAAATATATAAACTTACGACTTTCCCATGGGGGTAGACAGAAACTACAGAACGACACCTGCTACTACCCTTAAATATTTATTTTGCTTCATTTATTTACTTGTGTTTATACATCTAGTCATACACAGCAGTTTTATGACAAATTGTATTTAATTCTGTAAATTGGTATTTGATGTAATCGGTTTCCGACAACTTGTGAGAAGAAACACTGAAACAAACTCAGAATATTTTTATCAGACACAAGAGAACAATATTTTAGAAGAGAGAACCACATAAACGTGTTACAAATCCTCAGAACGCGGTGAGAATAAAATAATTATATGGGTGCTACGGTACTACGGCGTAGCAGTCACTGATGTTACCGCTACGTCGCTACAAGAGCGTTGCATATATAAATAATATCTGCTACGCGGCGTCTCGTCAAGTCACCGTATTGGATTGACGTGTATATTGTATTCCTCAAATAAAATAATTGTATCGGTGCTAGTGTTGGGCAATGATAATAATCCGGTTAATATCATTTGGCTAATAATCGAATAAAAGTCAGTTAGTAGCCATTAATAGCAATTATGGATGATAACCCTGCTGTTAATGTTATTTTAGTGATTGAAAATTTCCCTTCATTGTTTTCAGGCTTAGGACTGTCAGATTAGACTTCATTTTCATCATCTTTCTTTGTTGTAAATAAATGTGTTATTTAAAACTAATCTGGCCCATTTAAAAATTTTCAATCAGATATTTACATTGATTTTTGATAATTAGATTTTTATGTACTTAGTTTTTTTTTTATTCTTAATCAGTCATTTATTTGGGATATTTTTTTTTTTTTTTATTTTTTTTTTTTTTTTTTAACCTAACCTAACCTAACCGCTCGGGTATTTTCCATTGTTTATAATTTACCTATGTCGTATTCACAGAAAAGAGCTAATAAGTAACTTACTTATTGTACCTTACATTTTTACGTATCGGTTAAATTTATTTGTAGCTATACATACACTTACATATTTAGCTCGCTTTGTTAAATCAAGTAATTAATTAGGTATATGGTTAAATCACAAAGCGAAGTGTCAATAGTAATTATGGTTTTTATAGTATTGAATCTCTAAATTAACAAAACTGAATTTCCCAAAAAATGTGTATTTATTTTATTATTAACACTTTTTCACATACAAAAAGTGAAAATAAATATAAAGAATTACAATACATTGAATCACACTGCGTACACGCACCCAATTTATGTTCACATCCACAGATTTTACACTAAACAAAAAAAAAGCATTTATTTTTTTAACAATACATTAATAGCAGGGTTATCATCCATTGCAAGGCTATTAATGGACACTTATGGATTATAATCGATAATAACTCAAAGCATCCGGCTATTTACCCAACTCTAATCGGTGCTAAGGTGCTACGGCGTAGCAGCCACACTGATGTTACTGCTACGAGGGCTACGAGAGCGTTGTATACATAAATAATATTTGCTACGCGGCAACTCAAGCCAGCGATTTTTTTTTGGATTGATGTACAACACACGTATTCCATCTATATGAAATAATTTGAAATACAGTAATGACAAATTTGTCGCTATTTACGAGTATTTTCAAGTCAAATCAAAATCAAATAATATTTATTCAACAAAGATAATTACAAATATATAATAAAAAATATGGCTAGAAGTTTGTACATATAGGACTTTCTGCATCCGAACTAAGCGGCAGCCTGTATCTCGGATTGCAGTTTTTACCCTTCTTTAAATAGTGTTAGTAGCTTAGTAGCCTTCTATAATAAAATAATCCTATTTGAATACCATTTCATATGTGGCTTTTCTCTCGGCTTTTCTACCCTTGTCGCCGTTCACAGTATTCCTACAGTTACATCGACCACTCCTGTGCGTCTCGCATCCAGTCGATTCCCGCAACCTTGATCAGGTCATTGATCACGAGGCCTTTCAATGCTTTGTCGCCACTCCTCCAAAATGTTTCCGTCCCATCGACCAATACATGCAAGCAATATCAGCACTGCCCACTGGCACTTCAGTATGGCGATTATTGGTATTATGTCAATAACTCTGGGTTTCCTGCGGATATCTTCGTTCCTAATTTGATCTTTGGGCAAAATTAAAATAAAAAGACACCACATCGACTCACACCATACTTATTAAAGTTTTAAATAATTCCAACATAAAATAAACACGGAAACTCTCAATGAAGTCAATAAACTTATCAATGTTATTACAGAACCCAACCCAGATACGAGTACATCTAGTGCTGTTTGTTGGCTATTGAAGCACCCGCCGCACGGCAAGTGCCTCATTTGTATCGCCGGTTAAACTTTACTGGATAGTTAAAGCTTTGGTTTGGCTTAGTAGCTTTGTTAGTGTAAAATTTTCTCAAATAGAAGTTGGTGTTGATTTACACAGATTTCTTAGTTCACCGGCGATGCACGGAGACTTTTTATGTCGTTATGCAGCATTATTTTAATTATAAGGCGCGGTAGCAGTTAAATGAGCCACAAGGAGTTGCAATAAAACGTTCAAGAAATCGGTGAAGGAGCATTAACTTTCACATTAATTTTTATTATTCTCCTTTTTCTGTTATAAATTTGATATCTATTAGTATATTATGTAATATTGTATGTATGTATTGTATGCACTTGAACTTTATTAATTCCAAGTAATATTATTTTTGATATTTTGTACACTGACAGCCCTAAATTCTTCTCCTATCGTTCAGTCCATCCAAAGGTTATCTGTAAGAGATTGCCTAGTGCGATAAGACCGCCCATTGTACACTTGTGTTTGTGAACGTTTGACCTTTACGTCTGTTTGTGGTGTACAATAAAGTATATAATAAATAAGTAATAATGATATATTGGTACACACACACGCCTAACCATGTACAGACACGTAGATCTTAAATTAATTTAACTAACGTAACTCTAAGCGGTAACCTGCCGCGTGGGCGCCTATTATAGTCCTGGTAGACGACTAGTTGAGAATATATATCTTATACTACGGGTTCGCTTGCAGGAAATAGCTGTACAAAGTCTCAGACAAACATGAGCATTAAAACTTGGTTTTTCCAGCGAAATTCTCTATTTGAATTCGGTAAATGTAAGACAAACTCTTGCCATTCATTCATTATCGTTTCAGCTAAAAGACGTACACAGCTGGACTTAAGACTCTCCCAAACGTCACCACATCAGTCAGTCCTACCTTCCTTACCCAAGGAAAGGGTTACGTTTTTCGCGTAAAGATACGCGATAGGTAGATTCCGTTCACAATTTTAAATAACGGATTAGGATGTAAAACGATTTAAAATACCTCATATCTTCCAAACCACTTGATGTATTTAGATAATTAGGACATCGTTGGATAAGTCTTGACCGCCTGAGTGTTCTAAAGTAAGTTACGTTAAAAAAAACAAACATGGCGGATTTCGGATACCATATTGTGGGCATCCCAATTTTTTTTACTTCCAAACCCATTGAGTGGGGTATCAAAATGAAGGGCTTTAAGAGGTGGTTACAGAAATAAATAACACACAAAAAAAAGATAACTAAAAAGAAGTAAACAAGAAGAAAATCATGCTAGCGTATATGTATCCTCCGACACAGCATGATTTTCTAAAGCTGTTGGGTTTTTGATTTTAAATTAACTTTTTAAATCTTCACAAAACATCTGCTGTAAAATCCTCAATAAAGTCAATATACTAAGAAATGTAGATACAATAGCGTGTACAAAAAACTAAGCAAGCAACTCAGCTTAGAACATATAGGTGCTGCTTATTGGCTATTGAGGTATCCGCCGCACGGGGCATGCCGCGTTTTGTATCTCTGGTTTTACTGTACTGGTTTGTGGGACTGTATCTTTTTATCGTGTGTTTTTTTCTATGATTTAGTTGTTTGCCGTTTGTTAAGTATTAACTCTTGTGGTTTTAAACAGATTGCTTAGTAATAATTAATTTCCCTCTAAGCGTACGTCCCCTTTGCACAAGAAATACACGATACGAAGCCTTAATAGGGCGCAGAATCATCGAGAGCAACTAGTGTACTTCCAATATAGTACTATTACAACGCCATTTTTGGAAAAAAAATACATGATCAACAATAATAACAAACTATTTTAATTTTGAATCATCTTTTACGCACTAATATGTACTAGCAAAAACTTTTTCAAAATGAAAAGGCTAGTGAATGGGGATCGAAAAATACCATCTGCATCGCTCTCAATGCAAAAACTGTCCAAGAGGTTGGGTAGGTGTTCATGTTGTTAAATACTAATTACAATGACAAATTGTGCGTCTATACTTAGTAGCCAATAAGTACCTAGGGTATTCATCATCACACATTTTAATATCTAGTTTTGTAACGTATCCAAAATAAATAATACTATAAATACTCACCAAGACTGCGCGCCAGAAAGCTAGTGTGAAGGCAGCACAAGTCGATATTCACGCTTAATTGGTTTAATAGCTCTGACGGCTACGACGCCAAGCTTGTCTTTAATCTTGGTTTTCAATTTGTTGCTGCACGTTGTTGAGCTATTTTGTTTCACCCATTAACAAGCTTCCTTCGTATTAAAAGTGGAAACAAGTTTTGAATTAGTTGTTTTGCGAGTGTGATATTTAGTTTCTTGAATTTATACTTTGATTCGACTATTTTTAATTGGACTAAAAAGGGGAAAGAAGTAGTATATTATGATACAAATGAGCAGAGCTCATGTGTTTCATACGATGTTTTTCAACATTTTGGCGAGAAAAACCGGAAAAGTACGAGTCGGACTCGCGCATGAAGGGTTCCGTACCATTATCGCAAAAAACGGCATAAAAATAACGTTTATTGTATGGGAGGCCCACTTAAATATTTATTCTATTCTGTTTTTAGTATTTGTTGCTATAGCGGAAACAGAAATACATCATCTGATAATTTCAACTGTCTAGCTATCACGTTTCATGAGATACAGCCTGGTGACAGACAGACAAACAGACAGACGGTCCGTGGAGTCTTGGTAATAGGATCCGTTTTTACCCTTTGGGATGGACCCCTAAAAACATACATGTATGTGCTTATATTGTAAAATTATTAAAATAATCGGTGAACGTACAATTTTCAAAGCGATATTGGATTGATTAGGGTTGGAATTTCACAGTTTGTGTTACATTGGTGCTACTTCTTTACTAGATAATTTCGTTTTCTTCTTGTGTAAATTTCGGCGACTAAACAAATCATTTAAAATTACAGGTGTAAGCAGTAGCCAGCAAATAACTCATGCTACGAGATGTACATGGTTGTGGTTCGGGGCAAAACTTTATTGCCTTTGGCGCCAAATTAATGGCTTGCGCTATTTTGTCACTGATTTTCGCCTTGTTATAAATATGTATGAACCAGCAGCTGCGTCAGATCGCCATCCACCATGTCGCTTTAAAGTTAATATATCGGCGCCCGAATCAGCCAACATTGTAGCCGAAGTTCTTCTCAAACTGTGTCCATAGTAAAAATCGGCCTCAAGCAAACATAAATACTTCGCAATTTCTCTTGGCATATTATCAAATTAGTTAATACCGATTGTTTGTGCGGGTATTTTCTTTTCTGAAATGTATTGGATAAAGTGGTCATACTTTGTTTTTGTTGAACGTAGAGCTTGATATTTTCCAATATTTCACGAAACGTGCCGTATAGTGAAAGTTCGTGGAATCTTAGTTTTGGTCTGGGTAATTTTGACGAGAAGCATTTCTCCGTGAGTTTCTACATTTTTATAATATTATAACGTTATTATCGTGTATAAGCACCAGTAACACCGAATATTAAGTCAAACTCAATTATATAGATACGTTTAGATAAATCCAACGTTTAACAACGTTTAACGTTGGACAACAACGACAACGACGAACAACAACGTTATCCAACGTTTGATTTCTTTCTTCGGGCACGTTTGAAGGCGAGGCAGTCAGTCCATAGAGCGGTTAGTCGTCCAAGGAAAATTGGAAGGCACTAGACCGCGTGGTAGGTCACCCATGCGTTGGACCGACCAGATGAAGTCTGCTGTGGGCGGTTCCGTGTACGAATGTACCCGGATGAGTTCTAATCGGGAAAGGTGGCGAGACATTGTGAGACGCATTACATTTGCCGCATATACTACTTCATAACGACCACGACCGCTCTGTCAAGAGCGTAACGACTAAGAAGAAGAATAAGATTAATTAAAACCCACCCGGTGTGGTCAATTTTATAATACCAGGAATGTATAGATACATTGTATAATATTTCACATCATAAATTACAGGTAAAAACAACAAGATAAGAATCTATAACCTAACCAAATTCCCCTGATATATGTCTTTGTTTATGTCGGACTTCAAACAGTATTCTGCTACATATTTGTCCTTATTTTTCCACCCATATGTCATACAATAAGACTAAGAAAGGCTAGGCAGGCACAAATTATAACTAATGTTGGGGACGACACAGGTGCGGATCCAATATGTCGGTTACAGGGCGGGGGGCAAATCATTCTTGGGCGTAAAAATTGCGGATTCTGTGTTTCGAATCGGGTCTATAACTAGTAGTGCTTGAAGTAAGCCATGGCCTTTATTTATGGCTACAATAACTTTTCTACCCGACTGCCCGGGTAGAAAAATATCGTTCAATTAACCGACCTTCGCTACTTATTTTCTATAAACTTAAGAATGCCCACCCCCTCCCCCTCCCTTTCCAAGGATGATGGAAATTTATCAATATCTAATTAGCATATCCACAAATGAAAACGCAGGTTCAAGCTATCTTTATGTCCAATTTGAAGATACAGATTGAGTTTGGTTAAGGCTCAGTGGGGGACCATTGCACCCATTGTCCCCCCTGAATCCGCGCCCGGGAAGACACATTTATTCCGGCACGAAAAAAGCTTTTGCGGAATCAGCAGAGAATTTTGGTCCAATTTTCCTTTTGTTCTGTCTTTTGTCTTAGCGAATTCCTTTGCGCTCATCTGGGGAAACGGAAACGGAAAGTTATCAATTAGGTGGCTAGATATGCTAGCGCGTACATTATAATATGAAGGAAATTTTTAGCGATACTGAAAAATAAACTGAAGACATACTTACCTACGAAAAGGGCTTTTTTGATGGTCCGTGAAGGGCTTTTAAATTAGGAAACACATTTTTAAACAAGCTTTTTAGGTTATCGCGCATTATCTTCCAAACCAAACGTGTATACAAAATTTTAGCTCTATCGGTTGGGGATAACTGTTTTAAAATTAAATTGCAAGATTTGGTCCACATAACTAGAACTGATGAAAGACACTATAATTATGAATCACAATAGAAGTTTCACTGTAGTAACGCTTGTATGTACAATGTATATTTAGTTTAACGCAACGATTTAGATTAAGTATTATTTATTTATTTATTATATGCTTTATTTTACACCTTAAAATACAATAAAAATAAGTAATAAGTATTGGCATTTGTCCTATAACCAAATGACTACCAATAAATCTGTTTTTAATTAGCGTTACAATTAGTGACAAAAAAATATTAAATCAAAATCGCTTCATCTCTTTAGGAGCTACGATGACAGACACATAAATATACAGATACTCAGATACACAGCAACACACTTCAAACTTATAACACCTCTCTTTTTCCGTCGAGGTTTAAAACGGGTGCAAACCTAAACGTGCACAGGTACAAATTCCAAGCTGATAAAGAGAAATTTCCAGATTCAAAAACACAACGGCACTTTTCGTGAATTGGGAATCGAAACCAGCACCACATACAAAGTATTGGTGCATAATATGTTTTGAACTGTGTTAGCAATGGTAATATAACTGTTTTCAGCAGTGTTTAGATGCAATATAGTATGCTATATAAATATATCTACAGCTCTAAAATTACACCACTTTTGTCCTCCAAGCTTCCATAAAAAAGCGAGCGTCGTCTAGCGGAAAATCGCTCGAATTAAAATAAAAAGAGAATCATTATCGTTGACCTGTCGTTCTTTATTGGGTCATCCCACAGAACAACAGAACAAGTGAAAAAGTAATTCATTCATATCAGGTGAATAATTCGTGGTTGTTTTTGATTCTTGATTTCGTATTGTATTTACATTGTAGTCGATAGGTACTATAAATACTTTTTTACAAAAAAATACTACCGACTTCCAAATAAGAAAACTGGAAGTCGGTAGTATTTTTTTGAAAAAAAGTCTTTTATTTTTCACTTTTTGGTTCTACCTAATAGGCAAGTAGTTATATAAGGTATCTGTAATGCCAGAATAGATTACCCGAATATCATGAAACTGAACATAACCGGTGAACTGTTCACATCTGCGTACCAAGGGGTACGCAGGAGTACTCAAAGAAATTTCTAGGCTCTACTTTCAAAGTCCGGAAATGCATTTGGAATATGAGCAGGGGGCAAATCCGCTACCTGCTTGGGGCCTTTACCGGGCACTTTGGAACCAACGACATGCTCATGAAGATGGGTCTGGCCGCGACACCCATGTGCAGGTTGTGTGGGGAACATACGGAACGCATGGAGCACCTTCTGTGCACATGCGATGCACTGGCTGGTAAGCGAATGAGTCTCCTAGGGGTTGGATATCCAAAACCGGAAGAATATAGGCTCATATCACCTAGTCTCGTTGTAAGACTCATGAAAAGAGTTTTCAACGAGATTGGGGAGGAGTAAGGTATCTAGGGGACCACAATAGATCCCAATGGGTCGAAGTGTCCGAGTCATTTCTCGGCCCCTCCACAAGATAAGATAAGGGGTACGCAGATGTGAACAGTTCACCGAGCGATAGAGCGTACTGGCGTGATGTTATGTTATGAAAAGGTATAAACAATAAACAGACATGCGATTGCCGTTATTTATTGAAGAGTTCTGTTGTATATCTCCGAAGGACTTCATCAGATCTTCACTAAATTAAAATGGGACCAATTTTTCAAAAAAAAAAGGATTTTCAAAATCGGTCCACAATTGACGGAGATATCGGTGAACATACATAAATAAAAACATACATGAAGTCGAACATAGAACCTCCTCCTTTTTGGTAAGTCGGTTAAAAATTGAAGCAAATAACGTTTTGTATGGTTTATAATGACACTAATAATATTTGTTTTAATATTTGCGTTCATCATCATCAGCCTATTAATGTTCCCACTGCTGGGACACAGGCCTTCTCTCTGTGAAAAGGAATGGCCCGTAATCCACCACGCGGGCCCAGTGAGAGTAGGTAAATGTCACATGTCTTCAAATTTTTGGGTCTAGGACATGCCGGTTTCCTCACGATGTTTTCCTTCACCGTTTTGAGAGCAGTGGTGATGAAATAATTTACACTAAGTAAAGCGCCTGCAATTTACACTCAGTAAAGCTTCCGAAAGAGTGGGTCTTAAAATGAACATGGACAAAACCAAGATCATGGTGAACGCCCATGTAGCACCCACTCCTATCAAGATCGGAGACTCCACACTCGAAGTTGTACACGATTATGTCTACCTGGGACAAACGATCCAGTTGGGTAGGTCCAACTTCGAGAAAGAGGTCAACCGTCGAATCCGACTCGGCTGGGCGGCGTTCGGGAAGTTGCGTGGTATCTTCTCGTCCAATTTACCGCAGTGTCTCAAGACAAAAGTCTTTGACCAGTGTGTGTTGCCAGTGATCACCTATGGGACCGAGACATGGTCGCTCACAATAGGCCTTATCAGAAAGCTTAAAGTCACCCAAAGGGCAATGGAGAGGGCTATGCTCGGAATTTCTTTGCGTGATCACGTCAGAAATGATGATATCCGCAGGAGAACTAAAGTTACCGACATAGCCCGGAGAATTGCTAAACTTAAGTGGCAGTGGGCAGGGCACATTGCTCGCAGAACGGATGGCCGATGGGGCCGAAAAGTTCTGGAATGGCGACCGCGAACCGGAAGACGATACGTTGGAAGGCCTCCCACTAGGATCGGTCAATGTGGCGACGCCTGGGGGAGGCCTATGTCCAGCAGTGGACGTCTCTCGGCTGAAATGATGATGAATGATGATGAAGCGCCTGCCTGGGTTCAAACCCACGATCTACAACTTGTAATTCACGGCCGACACCACTGGGCCATCACTGCCCCTATATTTGCGATGTAATAATGAAAACGGTTAGATTCAATGGATAGTGTGTAGTTTGCGAGGCGCAAATTCAAAACTTGACAAACAATTTTGTATGGTGGGGTCCATGCTATACAGTGCTGCGTCCGCGTCCCGGACGAGGCACGTGGACGCGGACGCCGCGTGGTGAAGTTTTGCCCCGTACGGTTCTCGGATCGCGCACGCTACGGTCTAGCATTGTACATCCACTAAGTAGAATTTTTACACCCGGTTTCGGAATGGAGAAACTCTGTTACTTTGTCAAACAAGGTTTCATGTTCAAGTAAAGTTCAAAATGTTCTCAATTTCTTACACTTAAGTAACCGGCGGTTTGTAAACTTTCAAATACGAAAAATAATACATATTTCGACTAAAAGAAACCACGTAATACCCTGAAAGCTTATCGATTGGCCGAATCTCCGATAATTACCTCGAACATAATGATGTCAAGCCGGCAAGTCGTGAATAACTTAAAGGATGGGACAGCTACGGGTTTGGCGCCTTATTTTATCGAGACTAACTGTTTCAATTCTATTAGCATTCATAAAGTCTCCACAAGTGACGTTAGTAAACAGTAAATCCAATGAAGCAGGTTATGCTGTTAGACATTGAGTTCTTGTGATATTGAGTAATACCTATAAAGGGTGTAACCTAAAAGTGTGGTCATATGACACTAATATAGTAATTATATAATACATCTATACTTAATATTATAAATAGGTAAAGTTTGTGAGTTTGTGACGCTGTAAGGGTTATAGGGTTGTAGGGTTTAGATGGAATTTGGCATGGAGATGGTTTGAGAGCCTGGAAAGGACATAGGGTAGTTTTTATTCCCTTGGGATGATAAAACACGCGTGAAGCCGCACGTTTACGCGTTGCAGCGTTGTCGTTTATGCGTTGCGACAGCGGGTGAAGCCTGAGAAACTAGTGTTTAATAAACTTCTTCTGCCGATGTAAATGAACAACTTTCTTCAAAGAAGACAAAATAAAATCTCAAAAGAAAAATTGTATCTTTCGTACAATTTTTTATCAGCTGACGACGACTTTGTATCATCATATCAGCCGAAAGACGTCCACTGCTGGACATAGACCTCCCCCACCACATTGACCGCTCCCGTGCGTATCCAGCGGATCCCCGCAACTTTCACCAGGTCATCGGTCCACCTGGTGGGAGGCCTTCCAACGCAACGTCTTCCGGCTCGCGGTCGCCACACCAGATCTTTTCTGCCCCATCGGCCGATTCTGCGAGCAATGTGCCCTACCCACTGCAACTTAAGTTTGGCAATTCTTTGGGCTATGTATGGAAAATTCAAATTATTTTTTGGCCTATGACTTTGTTGAAAGTTAATCATTTACATGAGCAGAAGCAGTTTTAAAATTCGACAATACCTGTCCGTTACAACCTGTATTCTTGGTCAGTTTGAAGGAATCGTTGATTGTATTTTTTACCCGACTGCAAGGAAAGGGTTATTTAGTATTCTTCTCGTTCACTTTGAGATCGTTGTTCCATTCAGTTGGCTAGTGTCTGTGTCGAATACCTAAAAAAAAAATAAACATTTATTTCAGACAAAAACGTCCACAGACTGGGCAAGGTAAACGGGTAAAAGTTTGCTATTTCCATAATCTGCCTTCACTATAATCGACTAAATCATCATGATAACGTAAAATCCTTCGATTTTGACTGATAATTTGATTGAGAAAGCCTGAGTCGAATGAAGGAAATATCTTAGAATATTAGCCCCTAATATGTTGTCGACCTCCTCGTTAAATTTAAATCAAATCGGCAATATTCAGCAAAAACTAGCAATGTTGCAATTTTGAACATAATTACGGTGTACTCCCTCTTACCTTGCTCGCATAGTCAGTTGGACCTCCAATTCAACAGCTCACAGTAGTAGCAACGGCTTTACGTGCTTATTGAGACACGACGATACACAGATATAAATCTAACTAGATGACGCGATTGTATGTACTTCGCGTTCCAAAAAACGCAGTAAAGTTGCGATCAGTGATTGTAATCTAAGCTTTTCATTTACCAGTATCGGCACTGGAAATCCACCGAAATCTAGAAAAATGACATTTTATGCCATATCGAGCTGAAAGGAATGTATAAAAAAAGTTGGCCGAGGCATTGGACATGTTTTCTTTCATAGGTAAATAAAATTGTTTTTAAATTGTGTGTGAAAAAATGGCACGCTTGGTTTTCATACAGATGGATGATCTTGCGTTATCTAGTTAGATTTATATGTCTGTGCCAGGATATCACACCGTCAATTGCCAAACTCCGGGTTGCTATTGAAAAATAAATAGAAACAACTTTTATTCAAAAAATACAACCTATATCCAAATAAAAACACTGGCTTGACTTACTTGACTTAATGTCTTATGTCCCCTGGATGGGACAAAGGGCGTCCACAGTAGTCCTCCATCGTGATCGGTCCTGAGCTTCACGCTTCACCTCGCTCCACGTCGTACCGATGCTCGTCGCTTTCTCCAACACGGTGCGACGCCAGGTTTGAATAAAAACACTACAAATTGAAAAGTAACTTCAATTTTGGAAGCCGGTTTCCCTGTTTTTGTTCCTTCGTTTTTTGCCACTGGCTTCCGAAATTGAAGTTATTTTTCACTTTGTAGTGTTTTATTTGGAAGTGGGTTGAAGTTTTTTAAAAATAAGTTTTTATTTTTCACTTTTTAGTAGTATATAATGAGCAAGTTCAATAGTAAGGTACCTATAATGTCCAAAGTTATGTCTGAATAGATTACCTTACCCCATTAGAAATGAGAGTGTACCAGGGTGAACTATAGATATCTGCGAATCCCCTTAGAGCGTACCGGCGTGATGTTATGTTATAAAATGGCGTGAACAATAAACAGACATGCGATTGCAGCAATCCGAAAAGACATGCCGTTGTTTATCGAAGAGTTCTGTAGTTCATATCCGTAGTTCTTTATCAGATCTTGATCAAATTTAATTGAGACCGTACGAGAAGCACCAGCTTTTAAATATATAAAAATCATCTAAATTGGTTCACCCAGTAAAAAGTTTTGAGGTTCATTAGAAAAAAAAACAGTGGAATAGTTCTCACCTCCTCTTTTTTGAAGATTGTAAAAACCCAGTAGAGTTGTTACCCATTGTACCTAAGCGACACAAAACACTATACTGATTCACAAACTGGATCACTAGGACATCCAAACCTCCTGACTAACTCACTGAACTCCCTTCAACCGTCTTCACACCAGGCCGACTGACTGACTGGCGAAGGCTGACTGATTAAATTGTCAACTGAACTGACTTGGCAACTCTTACCTGGATAGCCCTTTTTTTAATTAATTCAAGAAGTGCCTACCCATAACATAAAAATTACGCATACGCACACGAAGCAAACAAATAAAATATAACTTTTCTTCGTGACCAGAATCTGTCTTCAAAGGGATCTAAGGGCTAAAACAAAGCTCTTATAAATTACGATTTATTGCCCACTTAAAGGGATATGGCCGCTAAAGTTTTTTTTTTATGTAAAGATTCGTAAATCCCCACTTTTTGGGGTTCTATGATAAAGGTTTGCAAAATATTTCAAAAGCGTTTTGGTTTTATGTGGGGTAATAGTGGAAAGGAATAGATAACGATTATTTTGGGGTATTTTCTGTTTCGTTTACTAACAGAATTTCCAATAAAAAACTTCCGACTTCCAAATAAAAAAAACTACAAAAAATAACATTATTTTTGGAAGTCGGTGTCCATAACGCAATAAATTGGTACCTACGAAAGACACCGACTTCCAAAAATAAAGTTATTTTTCACTTTGTAGTTTTTTATTTGGAAGTCGGTAGTATTTTTTTGTGAAAAGTTTTTTTTTGTTATTTTGTAATTAACTTTATTGTTCTTGTAATCTAGTAATGTTTGTATGACGTTTTGTGCATATGAAATACTTTCTCTTTCTTTCATAACTGATGGATAGAAATGAACTAGGTCTAAGGTACAGACAAATAAACAGGAAGTTAAATTTCTAATAAAAGATTGAAATGTATTGCATTTTTGTTGTCAGTTCTTCCTTTCCTTTTGGTATATTTATTGGGGAGGCTGGCTTAAAATAAATGGTACTTTACTCTCTACTTTCATAGGTACCAATTTATTGCGTTATAGATTTTTTGTTGTACTTACCTAATAGGCAAGTTGTTTTGTAAGGTAACTATAACGCCAGAATAGATTACCCGAATATCATGAAACATGAACATAACCGGTGAAATGAGAGATCTGCGTACGCCTTAAGAGCGTACTGGCGTGATGTTATGTTATGAAATGGTATAAACAATAAACATGCATGCGATTGCAGCAATCCGGAGAGATTTTCCGTTATTTATTGAAGAGTTCTGTCGTATATCTTCGAAGTTCTTCATCAGACTTTCAAACACAAAAAAAAAACAAAAAAAAGGTCGGTCCACAATTGACGAAGATATCGCTGAACAAAAATAAAAAGAAGAAAAAAACATACATAATGTCGAACATAGAACATCCTCCTTTTTGGGAAGTCGCTTAAAAATAACTCTGTGTGTTTATCTGTTGTTACGTTTTCATGCCTAAGCCGCTGAACCGATTTTGATGAATTTTGGTATAGAGATACATTGTACCGTGGATACGGATAGGGTACTTTTATCCCTTGCTTGGGATCATTTATGTCATTCATGCGGGCGACTCCGGTGGTACGGATATGATAATGCAATGAATATTTCAAGCTTTCGTTCTATTATTTTATAAGATTAATCTTTGTAGTAGCTTAGTTTAAACGACTTTAAAAAAATATTCTTATTACAAATTAATAAGAGTCACAGCTCTTGTGAGAGTAGAATTTAATTTTCCAGTTAAATTAATATCTCTTCATACCGCCGCTAATGTGAAATCAATTGACAGGCTCTTGGATGATTAAACGTCATCAATAATCCTTACTTATTAATATTATAAATGTGAATGTAAGTTTGTTTGTTACGCTTTCACGCAAAAACTAATGAACCGATCATCATGAAACTTTGTACATATATTCTTGGAGGTATTAGAAGTAACATAGGATAGTTTTCATATAAAAAAAAAATATTTTTAATGCGAGCGAAGCTGCGGGTAAAAGCTAGTCGTTAATGTTTGTCAAAAAACACATCTAAATTATGGCTTTATTTTTGTATGAAAAAAAAAAACAAACTGGAACTCGGTGCGTAGCAACTGTATGTTAGTTGAACTAAGCCCATAAACCTTCGCACAAGTGCAAGCAAGAAGTCTTGTAGCATTCGGATGGACAAAATGGCATCGCAAAAAATATTAACAGTCTAACTTACAAGACAGCTGTTTACTACATTTTATCGAGTTATGTAAACAAAAAGTAATGCTTTCTTTCATATTTCAGGGTGGACTCAATAATAAAAATAGTTCATACAGGTTACAGCAGTACCAAAACCCCACAAACTCCTTAAATTACTAAGGAATAAAAAAAAGACCTTTTCGTACATAAAATACAAAGGATTGTACAGGTGGCGATCTGTAGTTGCTGCCAGCCCCCATGAGAAAGAGGCGTGTGTTTATTTATGCGTGTGTTGTCACGAAGTTTGACTTAAAAATCAAAATGCTTCACCGCTCCGGGGGATAATATCACGATTTTTGGTAGGATTATATCACGATTGCTCGCATATCATGTTAACACGCGTTTACCTTCGTAAGTGGATACTGCTGTTCATTCCCTAGACGTAATCCGAGCTCTTAATAGACCCACACTCTTAGAATAGTGAGGATATATTAAAGATTTTTTTGGGAGACTTGAAAAAGGGAATAAAAATAATGTAATTTAGAAATGTTAAATAAATAATATAACAATTATATTTTATAAATAGTGACCTCACCTTTTTACATATAGCCTACTTTATTTTCACATCATCTTAAATGTTGTTTTTGGTGTACAATAAAGTATTCGGATTCAGAAACTCAATTGACACAAGTCCAAAATTATTGGGATTGAACGTGATATTTCAGTAGCCCATATTAATTCCATGCTTTATAACTTTTTGACGATCATTATTGCACACAAAATGCCACTCTGTCTAGCCTCTAATATATTTAAGGGTATACACTATCATTTAACTATATTGGGATTTTTTTATTTCGTAGACCAAACTTACAGCTACAATGACATAGACAATTATCTTTTTAGGGTTCTGTTCCTAAAGGATAAAAACTGGACCCTAATTCTAAGACTCCGCGGTCCGTCTGTCTGTCTGTCACCAGGCTAGATCTCATGAACCGTGATAGCTAGACAGTTGAAATTTTCACAGATGATGTACTTCTGTTGCCGCTATAATAACAAATAACAAAAACATAATAAAATAAATATTAAAGTGGGGCTCCCATACGACAAACGTGATTTTCTTGCCGTTTTTTGCGATTGGGGTACAGAACCCTTCGTGCGCGACTCCGACTCGCACTTGGCCGGTATTTTTTTAAATGTTGCTAGCGCGGAGCATATTTTTGTAAGTAAGGCTCAATCATAATTGATTCATCGAATCGAAATGACATGGCTCCTTAATTTAATTTTACTAATTGAAAATAAATGTTTGATGAATATAAACGTAATATATTTAAATATAACAGTATTCATACACATAGTACACACACTTTAATTGTAATAAATAAGAAATCAAAAATAAAATAAATGCGATCTATAGAATGAGATCTGACATAAATGAGTAGGTATCAAATAAGGGCCATTATAACAGTACCATTTTCGAACTACTTCGATTTTCGATCAACTTTCGATCATTCAGGATAGGACACAAATTTTATGTAACGATAAAGTGGCAATCCCCCAAATGTCCGTTTAGTATATGAAATTAAAAATAAGAGATTAGAATCACAGATCTATGAGTCATTTTTAAAGGACAGTTATATATCAATATCTGTTTTCATATGTACCATTTCGTCTTTGATAAAATATATGATGATGATGATTCTTCCATGGGGATCCTTAGTATGATCATAGTTAATGATAGGCAGTTTAATGGAAAACGCGGTAAAATGCCACAAGACTATTTGAAATTAGAAGCCAGTCCGACTGGTTCATGCTGAAAGTAGTTTAATAAAAAAAATAAAAGCAGCCCCCCTTATAGCAGTTTAATGAAAAACGCGATAAAATGCCACAAGACTATTTGAAATTAGAAGCCAGTCCGACTGGTTCATGCTTTTATTTTAAAATCAGAAAATGCTTTTCTCATGTATCAATACGTGAGAAGAATAGTATTGCCAAAATGAAAACTCATGCGGATTTGTTACATAATAACGCCGATATGTCCAGTACAGTGTAGGATAAGAGTTTAGAGATATCCCATTCTGGCTTAAAACTTTCTATCTTCAGCATTTGGAATTCAGCCAATACTTGAACAAAACCAATGTCGAACTGTCTTATATAAAGGTTTCTTCGGCAAACAGACAGATATCACTCCTATGTAAATGTTAAGAGATACGGAGCATTCGGAAAGTTGTTGTTTACTTAGACATAGAAGAATGGACTGAGCAATATCATCACAAAGTTTACTACTCTGTAGAAAGAGACAAATCGACTTTGCGGCCAATACCGTTTTTCTTGAGGTGAAAATCTGACACCAGTCTTACCAAGGAGTAAGTGTTACCGAGTTACAGTTTCGGAAGGTCAGATTGGCAGTCGCCTCATGTAAAATACCTGTATTTAGGTTTATCCGGTGACCCTAGAAGCTAACCCCAATATAGTTGGTAGGACGATTGACTTGTCTCTTAAGTAGTAACAAAGGTGACTCTTCAAGGCAATTCTAGAAAAAGACAAGGCCTGGCCGCACGGTTACTTTACTCAATTATACGTTTCTGGCTGTATTCATTTCACAACCGGATAGGCAACGCTCACTCCATTTCTCTATGTCTATGGTTGTAAATGATGGTAGTATTAGGAGCAGGGTACGGAACCCTTATCACAAGTTCGATCGCGCTTGACAGTTTATCGTTCTTTGTTTTGCGTTTGATTTTGGTTTGGCATGTATGAGTGTTTTGTTATCTTTGACACTTTATTTGTATAAAAGTTTGTATCTTTGCATACGCCGGATGTCCTCATTAAGAATTTTCAGTTTGTCAAACTTACCTTTAACCTAAAAACTTGTCAAGCCATGGTATTTGATACGTTCTTAATACCAATGTTAAAGCTGTTAGAACCAGTGGTAACTCTTGCACAGTAGGAACACAATACCATTTATTATAGTTGCATTGTTACACTTGAATCTCTAGGGCACTGGTGAGTTATTCCTGAGATCTGTAAGCCCCTTTGAAAACGACTTTTGTCGACCACAATGTGGTTTCAAAACGTAGAAGTCGATCCGTTGGTTTCATGGAACAGAGAGTGTCCAAGTGAATTTAAAATCAAAGTATTCATTTAAATTGGACCTTCTCATTATCTACCTTGCCTTTACCCAATCAGGATAAGCTAATTAACGTCAGTTTAAACTTTGAAAGTTGACTAATGTCCATATCTTTTTTATTTAGGATGGGTTTGCACTTGATTCTAGTCTTGGTCAGAAGTGTGTGTGTGTATTATGTGTATCTCTATATACTGTAGCTCTTAAACGTTGTAATAATGCGCACGGAAACACATTTTTCGAATCCCGTAGAAGTGCGATTAAATATAAAATCAGTTTTGCGCAAACCCTCTTTTATTTTCGAAAAAAAGGAGAAGGAGCGGCGAATTCATACGCGATTTTTCAGCATGCATTCGCATTATGTTGGGGTCGGTTTCGAGTCTAAATAGATATAGCTGAATAACAGTAGGTATTTAAAAATTATGGTTTTGGAATACCCGTAACGTCTGTTAAAGATCTTTGGATGAGTTCCGGAATCAACTACTTATCATGCTTACTGAAGCACGGAGGGGTGTCCGGCGTATCGATAGTCCACAGACCAACATCGGCAAGCTGTCCTTGACCTTGAAGGTCGACCAATGGAGCTGTTACTATTCTGCCAGAAGCCTTTGATTTCAATCTTTTCAAGATTGCTTGAAGTCATAAAATTGCTTGAAAAGTGTAGATTCCTATAAGCTTAAGATCCCACTGCAAAAATATCCAGTCTAGATGCGGCCAGGCAACAGGCAAAGTTTTGTCAAAAACAAATTACCTGCTGATTTTTGCGGTGGGACCTCAGGTTATATAGAGAACGGGAAAGAAACTCTTTAATAAATTGATCTTGTTCAACAATTTCAATTTTCACAAAAGAAAATACGGAGGGTTCCAACTAACGAACGCTTTTTATTTAATCTGGCAACAATAAAACAAATACGATTTCGAACATAGCATAAAAATATTGTTACGTAAGGGAAAACCTTTATGAGCGCAAAGAGCGAACCAATAAAATATTATTGGCAAAATTCGCAAGTTGCCATACCGACGGCCAGCTGCTGCCAATAATGCTGGCTGGCAATTTTTTGGCAAATGTGTTCGAGGTTACGTTGGTTTATTGGAGCTAGCATTAGTACTATCGTGTTGACACAAGCTGGTGTGAGAAAAGCTTAACTTAGCACCAGTATGACAGGATATACCCACTAGACGGGTACTCCGGGCTGCTACTAGCTGCTACTTCTGCTGCTAGGAACTTCTAATGAAACCGAACGGAAGACCAAATCCTTAGAAATTGATGTAAAGACCGTCGAGGGAGACTCGGGTGTACCTTATGTAAAAGTATTATCTAGGTCCTAGAAGATAACATTGGTACAGGCATAAAAAAAGCATAGAATATGCTGGAATTTTCCTGACACACTATCGATAAGGGTTCAGTGACTGGCAAAGGAGGGTAATTTGTTTATCAGTCTATGTCTGTATGTGTGTATGTTCCTATGCGGCCTTCTAGAGACCAAAAGTGCCGGCCGATTTTGGTGATTCTTACGACAATCGATTCGTCTTAACCTTGCGAGTGTCACTGGCTACATTAAAATTGGTAAATAGAAAATTCCAGCTCAGCTGGCTGCCAAAAAATTGGGGATCCTCGCGAAGGTGAGACGGTACACGCCAGGCCAAGCGTGCTTCATCGTCGACCACATCATCGCTTACCATCAGGTGAGATAGTGGTCAAGCGCAAGCCTATCAACAATAAAAAAAAAAACGTTTTGTGAATATTAAATACTTTTTCTTTCTTTCAGTACTGATTGATAGAAATGAACTAGGTCTAGGGTACAGACAAAGAAACAGGAAGTTAAATTTCTAATAAAAGAGTCGGTTCTTCCTTTCCTTTTGGTATATTTATTTGGGAGGTTGGCTTAAAATAAATAACAATAAAGACGCCGATAATCCTTTCACTTATCGGATTATAATATTCTCTTGGGTATCCTCCTGGGTACGGCAACAGAAAGCTTCGACCCCTCTTCTTACTAGAAAATAGTATTTATTGTGATCCTTACTTACTTAATAATTTATTAGTAACCATACTTCTGGAAGGTGATTAATTTGATGACGGCAAATATACGATATGAAGGAAGAAAACATGGAAGAGAACCAATGCTTTCAGGTAGCCCCGTTGTAAGTGACACAATACTTGAACTTTTTTGTTCTACTCATCTATAACTTCATCGCAGTTAAATAACAGAGCATCGATATATATGTGTACTACGCACTAGATTTGGCGATCCGAATACTCACTCTGTTTGACTGAACTGTACAGCAATCCGTACACCTTACTTTATGTTGAAAAAAACGCGTTGATGTTTTGATCGTGAGTAAACTAAACTCTAAAAGCGATCTAGCGCTGCAGCGAATTTTAGTTCTATCCCACCAGAATTTGAACAAATGGTTTTCATGATGTTCTTGTCTTTTAGTACAATGTATGTAAACAGAAAAAATAAAATTACCTAGGTTTTCCCGTGAAGACGTGTGTCTGAACAAAAAAAAACATAGTGACACAAAAGTATTTGGTAGGTACAATGGAGTCTTACTACGAAGGATTCCTAGTATTGCATCGCTAACACCCGTTTCCAAAAGAATCTTCAAAGTATTGTTTTTTTTTTTGCTGACTATACGCGCGCAAATTGGTAAGAAATCAAAACATCAAAATATTAGTTTCGACGGGCTGTTTCCGCAATTCCACGACTAAGTGCGTATTTTGCATACGAATCAAAATATTTTTAATTCAACTACACCATATAGAAAGGTTTGAATTGTCAAACAACATATGAATCTACTTGCACATTCACAAGCGGCAGTAGGTCTCTATGGTGAAGAACGTAGCAAGAATCTCTACGGACACCCTTTTCGATCAGTTTTAATTTCAATTAATTGGTTATATCATTCTTGTTGAAAAAATTCATATGTGAACGATGAGAACGATGTAAAACGAAGTGCACGTAAAAACGTCCACAGTAATACAAACGAATCTTACAGTTTTGTACGAAAACTTACTCAGTGATTTTTAGTATCACAAGTTTTGTGACACAATTTCCGCATTGACGTTTTAAATAAAGTGACGTAACCCACTTTAAATATTTCTATGCACAGCGGTATCCGCTCTAAAGACCTTGTTCAGAACTACATCTGCAACGCAGTTAGCTTTGCAGAGGTTTCCAACTTCAGGACAATTTTGTGAAATCCATTTTTATTTTCCAAGAACGTGTTTTGATTTTTCTCAATACCCAGTCTGATTTGTGTAAGTGGCAATACGATCGCGTTCTATTGCAATAGATTCTAAAATTCTCGCAAAATTCTTGTTTACTATACAGAATACAGAATTTATTTTATGTATGGAGTAATGTCGCTTATTTATGAAAACCTATGAAGCATAATTATACGCACTATTGCTGTGAATAGAATAGAAGCCTAAATTGCCCGAAGAATTGCCTAATTAAGGCGGAAGTGGGCAGGGCACATTGCTCGCAGGATGGATGGCCGTTGGAGCCGAAAAGTTCTGGAGTGGCGACCGCAAACCGGAAGACGTTGCGTTGGAAAGCCTCCCACTAGGTGGAGCGACGACCTGGTCAAGGCTGCGAGAGTCCGATGGACGCGAGACGGACAGATCCAATCAGTGTGGCATCGTTTGGGGGAGGCCTTTGTCCAGCAGTGAACGTCTTGTGGCTGAAACGATGATGATGATGATTATTGCTGGGCGGCGGTTCTGGGATTCGGATCTGGCAAAGCGATATTGAGTTTTCCATGTTTGAATTTCTCAGTAACAGCCTGGAATCTCGATTTGGGGCCATAGCATCCGCTCCCCCCCACCCCTTGCTACTTAGGCCCACTTCCACGAAAATCTTAACTTAGAGGTAATGGCTGACACGAAATTTAATTAACAGTTTGTCATACAATATTGTCAGATCAACTTAGTATTATTATCTAATTCTGAGTTACTCGTATGTTTTTCGTGCAAATGGGCCTTAGAAACCTTCATGATGGCTCGACGCGATTTGATCTAGATCATACTGATTATAATCATCATCATCATCCCTTCAATGTTACCACTGCTGGGATACAGGCCTCTTCTTTATGAGAGACGGAATGGGCCTTGATCCGCCACGCAGGCCCAGTGTGGGTTGGTAGATGTCACATGTCTTCGAATTTTTGTTTCTAGGACATGCCGGTTTCCTCACGATGTTTTCCTTCACCGTTTTTAGAGCAGTGGTGATGAAATAATTGACAAAGTAAAGCGCCTACCTGGGTTCTAACCAATAACCTACGAAATGTAAGTCGGGGCCGTAACCAATGGTCCACCATTGCTCACACTGATAGAAAGAAAGAAAGAAAGAAAGAAAACATTTATTGCCAACTGTAACAGAACATGAACAAAATACAATTTAGCTCTGAGGCATATTGTTCAGTATGATTGTTGATAGGTGATTTAAACTACAAGTACATTCACATGGATGCATATCAATCGATTTGCTCTTGCCATTTACTTAGTAAATCCAATGGCATGTAAGTAACATCCGACGATATCGCCTATCGATACAATTTAAATTGCGTCGCGTTATCAGGTAGGGCCCTAAGGGCTTGTCCCCATCACCACGTCACGACGACATCAACGTGGAACG
The DNA here is from genome assembly GCA_947562075.1 of Orthosia gracilis. NCBI lineage: Eukaryota > Metazoa > Arthropoda > Insecta > Lepidoptera > Noctuidae > Orthosia > Orthosia gracilis. The sequence goes on from OX387265.1 coordinate 12,428,920, forward strand.
GTACGGTGTCGGGGCCGGGGCATTGACGTGAATGCTGTCACTGTCTGGGATTAAAAAACAACATTGTTTCGTTCTGTCAGAAATGCTGAATTATATACCGGATTTTTTTAAAGCGCGACATCGTGCTATGTTGCGGCATCGTGACGTGTATTTTCACGACACGGTAACGTAATTCTGCACGTCTCGCCAACGTGCCGCGCCGCGATACCGCATGGTTCCACGTTGTCGACGCCGTGACATGGTGATGAGGACAAGCCCTTAGTTACAATTATAAATAAAATTACTGGCATAAATATTAATTATAATTAAAATTACTGGCATTTATATATAATTATCTTTTGGCACTTTTTATAATATTTTTATATACTATGTTTATATTAGTTAAGTTTTATGCTATATTACTTTTCCTTGTACTTCTACACACTGTGTCTAAGTCTCTTATCCAAGTCTCCTGTCGCAGGTCTGCTGGAAGAAATTTCTTTAGAAATAAGCTTCACCTTTGTGCTCTTCTATCTTTATATGTATTTTCTCTTTTAAGTGTTTTGTGTGTACATAAATAAATAAATAAATCGGGTATATATAGGCGTAATTTTTGTTCGAAGTTGGTAGGTATTGATCAGTAGCAGTCAGTTGACATATACGTTGTCGAACCCCTGTCAATCTTTATTAGCTGTTTTCCTGTTGGTGGAATTAATTTTAAATGGAGATAAATTATGTAGGATTGAAAGCTTTTAACGTGTTAAAATTAATGAAGTTGTAAAGTCAAATGGAATTAAATATATGGGGAAAGCTTGGGTTTTCTGAGATAATTTTGTGTATAGTGGAAGTGTTATCTGCATTTTTAGAACATACTAGCTTTTTCCCGTTCCCATGTTCTACATAAACCGTGTGTTTATTTTTTAGGATAATAAGTTGCTATACTCTGATTTTTAATTTCGTAGACTAAACTGACATTTGGGGGTTTGTCACTTTATCGTAGTGTCGTATCCTGAATATCCTTTGCGATCGAGAGTTTATCAAAAATCGAAGTTGACTGAAAATTGAATTATTTCACTGCATAAAAATACATGAAACTAGCGGTTCATATTTAGTTTCTACTCATTTATATCAGACTTAATTTTATCGATTGATTTTTTTTTTGATTCCACATTTAACATAATAAAAGTGTGTGTACTACGTGTTTAAATACTGTTATATTTAAATATATTACGTTTATATTCATAAAACATTTATTTACGCCATTTAGTAAAATTAAATTGAGTCATGTCACATCAATTCGATGAATCACTTATGATTGAGTCTTACCTACAACACTATGCTTCGCGCTTGCAACATTAAAAAAAAGGTAATTGGCAGCTGTCAGTTTAGTCTACGAAATAAAAAATCACAGTATACGACAATCAGCTACGGTGTGGCTTTCCATCAGTTCATGAATTTTCGTAATCATAAAAATTACCGTTTAAAATATAAAGGGCCTTATTCATAAAAATCTGTGAGCTATTTAGCAACTGATTAGAAAAATCTTTATTCACTTTTTCTATAGTAAATTTGAATTAGGTACCTATTTGTTCAAATTTTCTATACAATGTGACACATAGTTAATTGTAATGTTTGCTGAATAAATAAATAACCCATTTATATTTTCTTGTTTCAGATGAGATAAAAAGCCCGTGAAACAAAAATAGTGTGATGAAAATCTAAATACGTAAAAATTAATTATTTTGCTATATTTTTAAAATAAATACAGTGACAATAAACCAGGCCAAATCATAGACAAAATAGAATCTATTTAAAAAAACATATTAACTTTTAAAAATAGAACGGTAAAAATATTTAAAAAAATCGAACTTGTGATTGACATCAAGTTATTTTTATCGATAAAACCGATTTTACATTTGATATATTTTAGTCGAATTATTTTTCAAAATGAGTATCGATTCGAATTCGTCTGCCAAAAGGCTTAACTTAGAGAGGGCCACTAATTTTATGAGGCAGTTCCGTGATCCTGACTCTCGTGAGTTGAAGAAACTATCAGCTAACCAGTTCATGGAGGTCTGGAGCCATTACGACAGGGACGGTAAGTTCATGTCCAATTTTAGAATTTAGAATTTTCATAAACTTAGATTGACCTCTTTGTTTTACTTTTAACTTAAATTAGTTCTGTGCAGACACAGGAGCCGTACTATAAAGTGTCAACGCTGTCATTATTCCGTTGTGAAAAAGGTACAGTTCTCTTCGTCCTGTATAGCTCCTTTCCGCTGTCACAGTGGAGCCATGATATTTTTGACACGTTAGTGTAGGGGCCTTACACTAACGTGTCAAAAATATCATGGCTCCGAATCTTAGAAGTGCTCTAGCGCTGCGTGTTTATACTGTATTCTTGTTGACTAGTTATTGTTTCAGCGCTGCAGCGAACTTTAGTATAAGCTCTTGTCAAAATGAAGCATGTCCTTTGCTTAGGATAGCTTCTCTAGTACGTAGTACATAATTATTATCTCAATGTAAAAAGTAAATAGACTAAAAGATGTGGATCTAAACAGCAGAATACCACAAAGAGTCTGCTTGGAGCCTTGCAGTTGACCGCTTTTTTAGTTTCAAAAACTGCATATTTCCCAACAGCTACGCTTAAGTCAACGGTACATGCATGCTTCAAGCAGACCGTCTATGGACGAAATTCGGTGTGGTCTCTTTTTCTAGACTAAAAATCTATCTTACAGCAACAGAACTTTGCTGTATGTTATAGAGAAAATATTCGCCGATATTTCCACACCTAAAAATAGGATGACTTATACTTCACAAGGGAGTTTTAAAAGTGCCAGCCAAGATATTTATATTGCTTCGAGATTTAGCACCCAATCGAGATTTTAGTATCAGATTACCGCGTACTGCTACTCGTACAGTTTTTATTCATATTTTTCTTCTACGCAAGCTTGCTTCACCGTCGACCACACCACCGCTTACCATCAGCTGAGATAGTGGTCAAACACGAGCCTTCGTATATATTAAAAACTAAAAAGTTTGAAATAAAACAAATTATTATGTATTAGAAGTTTTGGTAGATTTTTCTATATTTTTTGTTTGTTTTTTGCCTGCAGCTTATTAATTAACGTGTAGTAAGTGCTATGAGAGGTTTTTGATTTTATAATAATTGATTTAATTACAACCTTTTAAGTTTTATTAATGAACAAGATCTCCAAATATGTTATGTGGTAAAAGATTTTATGAATAATTTATAATATAACTTTAGTGAATAAAACATTTTTTGTGACTGTTAGGCAGGTTAAAACGGGCTCTGTTTTAATTATTTATTTTGCTATAAAAATTACACTCATCTTGAATTTATGTCAAAAAAGTAACATAAAAGTGTTATGATATATATATTTTTGGAATGTTTTATTTTGTAGCTCTCATTTGATACCCATATTGTTATGATAACGAAAAAAAAATTGTATTACCCCATTTTTTTTTGGTGGGAGGGGGTGTTGTTTAAAAAGATGAAGATGAATGAGCCCCATGTTTAAAAAGATGAAGATGAATGAGCCTATGTCACTCCCACAATTGAGACCTCATATATGTCATAATCCGTGCAGCCGTTTAGGCTGTAGAGCGTGCACATACATACTATACGCTCGAAAAACAGATAGAACAAATAATAACAGAACTGGTAAAAAAAGATGTGGCAATTCTGTTCCTCAGCATCACCACAATCAGCCTATAACGATCCACTGCTGGGACATGGGCTGATGGCATGGGGCTGTGAGTGTGTACGATTTGGTGGATATCACATGTCTTAGAATTTTTATTGTAGGACACGTTTCTTTCTTCAAGATGTTCACACTAAGAGTGCGAACATGTTCCTGTCCTGCTGTCACACTTCACACTAAAATTATAAAGGCGAAAGTTTGTGAGTGTGTTTGTAACTTCTTCACGCTCAAGCGGTTGGAAGGGTCTAGATGAAATTTGGCACAGCAATAGATTATAGTCTAGATTAGCACATAGGCTACTTTTCATCCCGGCATAATGTTCCCTTGGGATAAGAAAACAGTTATAACGCGGGCGAAGCCGCTGGCAGAAGCTAGTGACTTATAAACATAAAAGTTTGTTTCATGGAACGGATTTGGATGAAATTTGGGACACATATAGTTTATATACTGGATTAGCACACAACGCTTATCCAGCTGGTAGGATTATTTGCGATAGTCTCGACACGGGCGGAACCGCAGGCGGTTTATCCATTTTTTTGTGTATTTAACACAAATTTCGTAATATTTGTCCCTAAAGCGTTTCAATTGTAGAAGTTCTAGATTTAAAACGACTATTTTAACGGCCTCCGAGCTCAGTGTTGCCAAGTTTTACAGCTAAAGTTAGGAACATTACGCGTTAACTTGGGGACCATTTTCAATTGTTACCCGAAAGTTATATGTGGTATTGAAAGTTTTACGTATTGAATTGTAAGATGTATTAAAATTATGTAATAATAATAAAGAATAATACATAGTGGTGGTGGACCGAATCGAGAGGCGTGCAATGATTGTTGACATTACCGTTCCGCATGACGGGAACCTCGTGAAAGCCGAGAAAGATAAGCAAATCAAGTATCTTGATTTGGCTCGCGAGGTTGTCGACATGTGGGATGTGGACACAGCAATCATTGTACCGATAGTCGTTTCGGCCAATGGCTTAATAGCCACGAGCCTCGACCAACACCTTAGGAGGCTCTCGTTAGGCGGCTGGTTCAAGGGCCTGATCCAGAAAGCAGTACTCCTGGACACGGCTCGTATTGTTAGGAGGTTTCTCTCTCTGGAGCCCTGACCGCCGGTAGCTTGGACCCTGTTCCCGATACCGGTGGGCCTCTATTTTTTATATTTTTAAATGTTTTTTGTATGTTTTATAAAAATATTTAAAAATGTATTTAATAAGAAATAAGCTAAATAAAGAATAATACAATTAGCGCAAGATGTAATTGTCTTGCTAGAGCTTTGTAAGCCTACATTTTTTAGTCCCACTATAGGAAAAAGTGCTCTCCTTATCTATATCAAACCTCATGTACTCACATTTGATATTCAAAATGTAGGAATTGTTTACTGAATTACCTTTACAGTAGTAATAGAAGGTACCTCAGTTTTAAATTCGTCGCAATGACGTCGTTAGGATTTTTAAACAACGAATACATCATGACAGGTCACAAGCATTACTGGTCGTCATGATTTTTTTTTTTTGGTAGTAAGTCTTCCAATGACTTCTGACTACTACAGGTGTTCATGTCCTGTGTTAAATTTTCGGGTCGGGCAAGTTTTACTGGGTTTTTCCATCTGGAATTTCTTAGTCTTAGTGCGTAATGAATTCAGCAAGGCAAAGGGCAAAGAGTATGAAAAATCTACCAATTACATGAGAGACGAATGACGCGATGTGGATTTCCGTCTATGTGATTGGTCGATTTTTCCCCTTTGCCTTGCCGAATTCATTACGCATTAAGAATGATGTCTATGATGTCGGTCGTTGCCGGAGTTTCTATATACTTAAACATAACTTTTGAATTGTCTAATTCTCCAGAGAATACAGGCTAATATTATGGTATTTTGTTTTATTTTACGATAGGCTCGCATTTGACCACTATCTCGCCTTATTGTAAGCGATGATGTGGTCGACAGTGAAGCACGCTCGCCTAGAAGTAACCTATTCACTCTTGACTTAAAAGACCCCAAAGTTGTAGCTATCAGGAAACAAAGACACCGGCAGGGAATTCCACTCCTTAGCTGTGCGCACAATGAAAGTATTCGCAAAACGCTTTGAACTTGTGGTCAGGATGTCCACCACCCACAAAAAAAAACTAATATAAAGAAAGAGATTCAATGTCCTAGGAGAAGATTCATCGTTTTAGAAAGTAGGTACTTAAACTTGTTTTGAACATTCCCCGACAAACAAACCTTGAATTATTATGGTGTTTATTGTTCAATCCCTGAATATAAAGTTCTTGGCGACAGGAAAACGCACTTAGAAGAAGAAGACTATTTTGTCTTGATATTTACAAGACAAAAGTTTGATGTGACGGAGACATTTTCGTTCATTTATATAACGAAAGGAAATTGAATCTTTTTGCAAGAAATTAACCTTGAAATCTATAGTCTAGCTAGGGAAAATATTTTCAATTCATATAATTTTTGAGAAGTATGGTATATTGTTGTGGATTAAAAGGAGATGTAGAGGCAAAAATTGAAAAGAGTATGATTCTTGGGGAGGGGCCGAGAAATAACTCTGGCACTTCGACCCATTGGAATCTATTGTGGTCAAAGAGTCTGCTTAGATGGAATTAATGAAAGGCTACTAGTTTAGTTTCGACTCGCTGTTTCCAGAACTCAACGACTAAGCGCGTATTTTGCCTACGGGTAGGATTCAATTTCATCATTCGATCCACTCGGGCTCCTCCAGGACGGCCAGCAGCGCCCTGGTGTTGCCGACTTCTGTAGGGTACCTGGGCTGTATTTGGCCCTGTAACTAGTGATTACATGGTAGCTTAGGAGCAGGTGTGCTGCTGTTTCATCTTCCAACTGCATGCTCTGCAGAGTGGGCTGTCCGTGATTCCTATGACAAAAAGGTGCTTATTAAAGGTCTTGTGTCCGGTTGTTACGGTTGTGATTGCACGCAATTGTGGCTTAGTTAGTCGTAGGCAAAAGGCGACTAACAAAACGGTATTTACACGGCCGAAGTGAGTCGAAACGCCGGGAGGGGACGATATATGTAGAAAGACATACATGGATTTTATTGGCGATTTTCTTTAGAAATTAAATACAGATTGGATTGAGATGCTTCACTGCTTATGATATTTTTTTTTATATGTTATAGGCTCGCGCTTGACCACTATCTCACCTGATGGTATGCGATGATATGGTCGACGGTGGAGCACGCTTGCCTAGAAGTAACCTATTCACTCTTGACTTAAAGACCCCTAGATTGTAGCAATCGGGAAACACGCAGGGAATTCCATTCCTTAGCTGTGCGCATAATAAAAGTATTCTCAAAACGTTTTGTGCGTATGGGTGGGATGTCCACCATGTACCGATGGCGCATCGCCAGTACAGTAAGATATTATTGCCTAAATAATCCCTTACTCTTTGCTTTTTAACTTTCGAAGTCAAGCCAAGCAAAGAAAATTTAAAAGTGTGCTTTAATTAAACGCATTAATTTAGATGTCGTTTAGTGTTAGTGAAAACCGACCGTTAAACAACAATTTTAACAACAACAACAGTCAAACATTAACAATATTTTTGGTATGTCACTTCTGACTTCGCTGCCATTCCCGACTAAATTCCTTTACTACGTTATACCTAGCCATTTCACCAGATGTAATTCCCTAGTTACTTCTTTTATTCCACACAAGGCCAGACGGGCTCAATACGTGGAGCGAATAAATCCACTTCAGTACATTTCACGTCGATATTTACGGCTAGCGAACATTTTTAAGGCTTTTCTTAAACATCCCATTGTGGGAAGCCATCTGCTGTTTTCGGCTTATTTCAAGGAGAAAGGGAAGAAAATTTGTTACAATGAATGGATTAGACTAAGGCGGTAGTCAGATCCGAAAGGAGACACTACTGAAGAAACCTTATTTTGCAAGATTTTATTTATTTACTTTTACCTGTCCCGGTGTTTGTAATCAAATCTTACATGTTAAATTTGATCCACGTCCCAGTGACCGATTGAGCTGAAATTTGGCATACACGTTGCTATCTCGTGACACTGAAAATTTTAATACATAAGAAAACTCTGTTTAAAAAACATTTTTGTTAATATAAAATCTAGTTTTACTCTCGAGCTTTTTTTACTGTATTTTGGCACCAGCTTTGTATACCCGATGAGATTTCCCATTGGAAAAATGATGATCTGTCGTACGAACTTTCCTCTCTTAATTTACCCATTTTAAGAACTTAAAAAAAAACTTCTTTAGTTTTCACCTTTGTTGCATAATCTGACGAGAGAACTCAAATATCTTGCGGAGAATCAAATTCAATAATCTTGGCCTTTTTACCCGACTGCGGAAGGAGGGTAAAGTATTTATCAGTCTATATATATATGTATGTATGTTTGTTTCTATGTGGCGTTCTAGAGACCAAACGCGTTGGCAGTTTTTGATGATTCTTACGTCAATCGGTTCGTCTTAACCCTGTGAGTGTCACTGGCTGCATTAAAATTGGATAGTAGAAAAATGGCGGTTTTTGGCGCCATATTGTGTGGGACCAAATTTAAGGGTTTTAAGAGGTGATTTCAAAAATATATAACAATGTAACTAATAAAAAAAAAGAAGTTGTAATCAGAATAAGTTAATTCAAAAAATCTGAAAACCCGACTGCTTAAAAAGCGAACTAAAAAGACAAGGACAAGAATAAAATCATGCTGTGCCCAAACCAGATAGTAGTAGATTTTTTGTTTGTCAAGTTAAATTGCAGTATCAATATAGGACATATTGATACTGCAATTTAACTGTGCTATCCACAAAGTACACAGCATCTTCCCGTTCGAAACCTTCTAAGCGTTTTACAGTCTTTGTCTCAGCTCCGTACAAGAATATGGAGATCACAAGGGAGATGGACCAGTGAGACTATTTTGTTCCAATATCTTTAATAAACCTAACAAACTTAAGTGAGAACAATGAACAATATATCCAACTAGGTATAAAACTTGTAAAACATCGATAAAACTCATCCCCTCCTTACAAATTAAGTAGGGTTATACCACTGAATCGCACTCATTTTTTACCGACTGGCCTTGAAGGAGGGTTATGTTTTTACACGACGTCGCTGAGGCGACCTAACCAGTCAGTTATTAATCAAAATCAGTGGCAGACTCCTAACTGTCACGACAGACGCCGCAAATTGATGTCCACTTTACACTTCGGAAGATCTTGCTGGAGATGTGGTAGATAGACAGATTCTGATAGGCCTTGATGGGTAGTTTAGTTTGAAAATGGAGAGTTATCAATCTTGTAAAGGGTGAGATAAAGGTACGCACTGGAGGGAAACTTTTAAGTAAAAGAAAATAATCCTGCCCCCTAGCCAAATTACAAACGTTTCGTATCGAATGTCTTTCTACAATCGTTTACGCCTTCTATTTTTATGGTTTGACCACGTGACTGTTCAGATGTGTCATTCCTATATATTGATTCATTTTATACTAGCGTTATCGATTGTAGATAGTCAACTTGGCTACGGGTGCTGAATGTTTACTAATACATGCCTTATTTTGGAGACCTGTCGAACCATTAGGAATAATTAGTGGCTCTAGATAAGTGATATTCTATCTACGAAAATGTATGGGATCGCCATGCGTTATCGAAATGTCACGTGAGCAATAACTTTAATTTTGGCATTTCTTCCATTATCTTCGCTACGCTACGAATGACACTTTGTCTAGAGCGTCTAGTGCAGCGATTTCCAAACTGGGAGGCGCCCTCACTAGAAGAACCCGACGACATGTATAGGAAGTCTGAGTCCGCGGGGCGAGTGGATAGTACTCCGTCACCAGAGCAATCTTGGTATTACTAATGATATACTATGGGCACTTTCCTTTATTCAACCTAGAACTGCTTCTCCCCGATAAGCATACATGTGGGATATTTTGCACCAAAACAATTTCTACCCTCGTCTTAATCTTTTCCTTCTTTTTCATTAAATTTAGTATTTTTATATAATAGTATGACTATTTGTAACATACATACAAACACAAATATTAAAGAGAGATTGTAGAGAGTTGGTGTTTTTTTTTCGAAGTAGGGAGGCGTGATAAAGAAACTTCGGGAACCACTGCTCTAGTGGCATTTTATGTCATTTCACTTAACGTTACACGGTGACTTTTTGCAGATTTATATTACCGACATCGGCAAAAAATGTTACTAAGAAACATTATGTTGTGCACGCTTAAATTACATGCACATACTTGAAAATATACGTTTATAAACTCACGCCTTTGTCCATGGGGGTAGGCAGACACTACAGAACGCCAACTGCTGCGATCCTTACATTCACCTTTTGCTTTATTTACGTTTATACATCTAGTCATACACTCACGTCGATTATAACTGTGCACTTGGACTGGAAGACGTTGCGTTGAAAGGCCTCCCACCAGGTGAACCGATAACCTGGTGAAGGTTGCGGGGATCCGCTGGATGCGAGACGCACGTGACCGATCAATGTGACGTCACTTTGGAGAGGCCTATGTCTAACAGTGGACGTCTTTCGGCTGATATGATATGATGATGATGACTTGGCCTGGCCACTCTACGAATAAATATCCATATCTACATAGGCAGTATATTCACATTGTTATAGCCTTAACCACTGTATTATTCACCAAAAATATAACTTATTTGCTCTCGCATACCTGCACATAGTGTCTCTAGGGTAACATATATCATAATGAAAGAATTCCGAGAGAGGGTAGTTATAAAAGTGTGTCGTGAATAATGCAAACGTACATACCGAACTTTTGTGGCAACTTTCTGTATGTTTCTTATGTGATTTTGTGAGCTGGAAGGAGGTCATGTTCCAAGGAGACTTATACAAAGATAATAGTTTAACTCAAATGCAGATAAGGAGAATTTCGATAGATCGTAATGTATTTGTTAGCGATCTCTCTATTTATTTGAGCACATCAAGTGATTTTTATGTGTTGGCAATAATTGATTTAATATTTTTACGCTTGCAACAAAGCGTTGCTATATGTCAGGTTGGTAAACGATAATTTTGCACTTTCCGTCGATTTCAAGGTTATGAATAGTGTGGCTCATGCCCTCCAAGTCACTTATACGTTCTTCACTACGTAGGTAGCTTCCGAACGGATGGTAGAATCAAGACCCAGCCTTAGTTGTACCCCCAGCGTCGCCCTGAGCCGAGGTTCGTATCTCATAGGGGATAGCCTTCAGCGTGGTCGCTTAGGTTAAGTTTTTGTGCCTAGCTAGAGGCTTTAGTTTAGTCTCCACAGGGAAAGTCCGGTTAAGCAGAAATCATCATTTGGTTGAACTGCGAGACGCCCCAATTAATAAAAACCTCCAAGTCGAGTCTACCTTTGATCAAGGCGTGATAAATAACTATAAGATTAAGTTTTGCTCTGTAAACTGTATTCTATAAACTGTGTTCTATAAACTATTTTCTATAAACTGTGTTTTGTGTAACTGTGTATTTGATATGAGAATACACTGGGCGAGTAAACCCTTTTAAGCATTTTTCCTCGCTGAAATACCCACACAAGGTTTTAGTCCCGACGTCTATTGCAAACTGTGGCAGGACACTTCTCCCACTCACTAATTAATTACTTGTCACCAAGTGATTAACTTCACGCTGGGTCTAAACTTCCACGGTTTACTTGGAAGTCTCTGAACCGCCTTAGAACCCAAATAGCGGGGTGTGACACCGACTTCACAAAATGGGGCTACCCTGACGGAACAGCAGCAGGGTGTACATTTGGTGCTGAGTCGCAAATCATGCTCCGCCTCCTGTACTGCCACTCTGTGCCCCAAAACGTGCAACAAGGGTGATCTATGCGGTGCCGTGGAAGCGGCAGAGTTTTGGTAGGATAGTCAGAAGCCAGGAAATATGTCACCAGTCTTACCACGGGGTTTCGTACTACCCAGTTACTGGTTTGTGGAGGTCAGATAGGCAGTCGCTCCATGTAAAACACTGATACTCAGGTTACACTCTGTTTTTATCAAGTCCACCTCACCAAGATCACCTCCAGGATAGATTCCTCCATTTAGATATTAAGATAACAAACCCAAAAACACTTTGCCAGATCCGGGAATTGAACCTAGGATATCACGCTCAACAGTAGCGCTTGCAACCGCTAGACCAATGAAGCAGACTAAAAAACGAATCAGTAAAAAAAAAAATATTTTCTCACGTAAACCAATACTGACGACGATGTAGTACACTTTTCACTCAAAAGTGACGTCATAAGTCCCCCACTCCTGAACTTTAGTGCTCTTAATCTTTGTCAATTTTTATTGAACTGATAAAGCAAAGATTAGGTGTCCAATATTTTTTGATAGTCTATCTTACGAACTAATTATCATTTTTATACTCAGAAATTAATCATCCATATTATTACGTTATAGGAAAGAACTTTTACGTTCTTACACGCGCCTCGCAGTGAACTGGCTCTAGTTTTGGCAGAAAATCAATAGACACTCATTCCCAAGTTAATAATAGGCCGACAAACAAGCCAGCAACATAATTGTACCAATTTTGGTGAAAACAACAAAACGGTTTTGTTAAAAACTTTCAAGTTAGAGCTTTTCAAAGTTTCTTATTGATTCAAGTGTGCTGAAGATGGCTGTACACTATTGAATATTCATATTGTTAACAAGATGGTTCTCACTCAAATTCTAAAGTTATTGAATTCTCTTTAGAATACTTTTGTAGTGTAGACTAGTGTTTGTCACCGGCTTTGCCATATCGTGTCCTGTAGCTAAGGCCCAGTTTTTGAATACTTCATAAATTGTATTTCACCAAAAACAATACAACAAATTAAAGCAATCTTACATGCTAGTAATAACGGTTAATTTAAAAAGGAGCATCTGTAGCCGAACTAGGATGGATCCTGTATCTCGGCATACAGCGCCAGCCCCTCAAGAATAGACAATAATGTGTAGCGCAAAATACACACAAAAAAGTCCATCCAATCATGTTCATATTATATTCATAAAATTAAAAACTAACTTAAAGATTAAAAATTATAAATCAAAGACTAAAAATTATAGATTGAAAACTTAAAATCTATCAAATTAACAATTATAAATTACAAGTCAAAAATTCAAATATCATCATCTTCATATTTATATAATATTCATAAAATTAAAAACTAAAAACAAGATTATCTAAATAAATCATTTTAATACCTTATTATAGTATATGTCTGAAATAAGAATCTTTAATAATTATTTTTGATCCGTAGTTAACCCAAACAATAGATAAATATATTAACCAATGGTTTCAGAATAGTAAAGCGCGTTTTTGCATCAATTGTCAGTAGACAAACGGTTGAATAATTAACTCAGCACCTTATTTGACGCACGAAAACGCTTATTATCGAAATTTGTTTTTTTTTTCAAAAAAACTTAAAATTCGGGTAAGTACCAATGTAACTTTTAATTTCATTGCAGCATTTCACTGCAGGAATTTTGGTTTTTTCGGTCATAAATGCAAACGAGTGGATAAAGAAAACAAGGGCTGTATTGAAATGGTCTAGTAGTTGATGGGTTTTATTTATATACATACGTTCTGTGACTCACCTTCTGTGTTTATGTATTTTTTTTTAATTCTACTTTATTCCCTAAATATTGTATATGCCGTTTCCGTGAATGTGTCCGTGGCATCAGCAGTGGACCCTATCAGAATACCAGCGCAGCGTTATTTTCTTTTTAATATCGTTGCACATCCTTTTTGGTCTCGTTATTTTTATTTTTTATTATTGTTTGTATTTTGCCTATCTCGTGTCTCCTGTGCAGGTCACAAATAAATATGTTTTCTTTCTTTCTTTCTAGTTGTAACAATTACTGTTTGTTGTGGCTATATATTAAGTCTGTACTCTAAACTAATCTTTCTTATAGCAGATAAACCTGAGACCATAGACAAGTGTCATTCGATGTTAGCGATGCCGACGCTCGAAACGACAAAATGTAAGGGATTGATCACTTGATATTACGATAGCGTTTGACATTTTTGAAATTTTGCCTATCTATCCGCTATCGCCACCTTTTCCGCCATAATAAAATTGCTATCATTTTTATTGGTGGCTAAGTTTTAAGTGTGTGTGTGGGTGAAAGAGTTTTAAATCCTTCACTATGAGTGTAATAACTCGCGCCGGCAAGGCTGCACAAACGAGTATTATATTATAGAGATTTTTCTTTTGTTTTTTTTTTTTTATTTGTTATAGGCTCGCGCTTGACCACTAACTCACCTCCTATAATTCCCTCCCAAATAATAAAAAATATAATTCTCCTATTTTTCCTTTAATTGTGCTGTAAGACCTTTTTTTTTCCAAATTTCGTGATTTTAGGTCAACGGGAACTACCATATAGGGTTTGCCGGTATTTCCGGTTGACCTAGAATTGTCAATTTTGGTTAAAAGCATGGTCTTACAGCATTAGTAAAGACAAAATTCCGAAACATACAAAATTAGAAACTGGTACAAGTTTTCGCGAAAATCTAAATTTGCCCATATCTTTCTATCGTGTTGACTCAGGACCTTGATTTTTATACACCCAATAGGAACTACATACCTCAGTATTTGGTATAAATTTCAAGTTGCTAGATCCATCCATTCCTGAGAGAATCGGTGTTGACACACGGACAGATAGACGGACAAGAGAGTGCTCTTATAAGGGTTCCTTTTTTATCATTTGAGGTAACGAACACTAAAAATGCATCGTAAACATTTAGTTTTATAATTCTGTATTATTAACGAGCAATATTTGTATATACCTAAATATATTTGTAATCACGTTCTCGAAAACGACTCTAATGATTTCGATAAAATTTGCAATATCTGGATTTTCGGGTGTGAAAAATCGATCTATCTATGTCTCATGTCTGGGAACATTCGTTTTCTCGAAAAAAATGTTTTCTCTATTTTCACCCGAGCAAAGCTCGGTCGCCCAGGTACTATAAAATATATACCATGACCTCTCTACTCTAAGGTCAAATATTTATGAGCTGACAAGATCTGTTGAATATTCACAAATTAAAATTCCCTGAAGGAGGGAACGTCAAGCGGGACTCATCATTTACCATGACGGGCGAATTATAAATAATCCATTAGAAATATTAATTCGTTCAAGCCACTCGTTACACAATCCAAAGGAATCATGACATGAAATTCTGAAGTTTAATTTTCTTTGACGAGAACTACCTCAATTTTGAAGATAAGCGGCGCAGCACATATCACTAAGGGCCAGTTTTTGATCCATTTTTAAAAACCAATGGTTTAAAATTTCGGTAAAACGCGTATATTCATCAGATGTTGATCAATAAATTCATTTTCCAACTTATTTGACCATTTGTGAGACTAAGAACTGAAGAGAAATGGTGTTTTACCGAAATTATTTTGCAACCATTGGTAAGCATAATAAACGATTGGTTGAGTTATCTACGGTAAACAACTGGGCCTTTGTGAGATACGTTTACTTATCGACGGATTAATAATGGAATACAAATATAATACAAAAACAACAATACAATAAAGAACACAAACAACGTATGCAATAGATTTGTCTGTTTTTTTTTTTTTTGTCGGATTTTAATTTGATTCGTTCGTGTTGATTGTGCTGAATTCTTATTATATAACGACTCTCAAAATGTATGAGATGAAGAAGCTACAGAAATGTCCCGTGGTCAATCCAAAAAATTTGGACTTTGCCCAAGTGTCATCGCTGCTTAAATGTCAGTTTGTCTATTTCCTAAAGGTTCCATCAGACAAAGAGCGGTCATGCGGTCAAGCGTTCAAGAGGTCAGTTTTGCGTTCGCTGTGTTGTATTACCTTAAATAGATATACCCACACAAGAGGCACTCTGACCGCGTCGGTCAACCAGAACGCACGCGTTCGCGCGTTCACTGCTGTTTCATTGACCAAATTGGAAGAAAGATTGAGACTGAAAAGCTTATTATATTAGTACCTGAAAGGCTTTTATACGAAGCGAAAGATAACGATTATAAAAACCGAGGAAAAGTAGTGGAATTATTTTCTGAATTTCTTCATCTTTAACCCATTTAGAAAAAAGTCTATGAAATTCTGCATCTTGTTCTCCAATCCTTATTTACTGGATGCACCCAGTATTTCCTTATCCGTTTTGATGCTGATAATGACCACAAAATCAATAATTCGTCTTCCTATGAAGAACTATCGTCAAATAACAAGGTGACAATAGTGGTACCGCGAAGGCCGTCAAACAGCCGCGTTCGTGAGCAAACTTGAACGCAAAACTGACCTCTTGGACGCTTGACGGCGTGACCGCTCTCTGTCTGATAATACCCTAAAGGTGAGTACACTAGAGCAATTTCGCGAGCATTAAAATGTAATGTTATGTAACGTTCTTACGAATGCTACAATACAGACAAATGCTCAATTTCCTACAGTATTTCCATGCAATGTAACGTTCTAGCGAACTTTCGACGCTGTGTTCGAAGTATCTGTAACATTTTTTGTATCTTGCGTTCATTATTGACCTCATTTCACGTTACCCGTCGTGTCTTTGTTCGACAAAATGTTACACCGAAACGCTAGTTTGTTTTTAAAATCAGGTTTTATCAAAACATCATGCATCATGTTCGAAGTGTAGTTCGAGTAAATTAAAAAACAGCGAATGCTCGATGTTCTGTTACAAGTAAATGCTCCGGGCTATACTCACCTCAAGGAATTTTTTAGTGCACAACATTACGTTTCATAGTATTGTTTTGAGCTGCCTCGTTTAGTTGATAATAACTAGATGAACTTATTAATATTCTAGTTAGTGCCGCATTTGTATCCGGCTTATCCTACAGGAACCGTGCAGTATTTTGGAATGAAAAAACCCAATGATTTGATATATTAAGCTTGAAAATTGCTAACAATTTTTCTCTCTAACTATAAATAACAAACAGGACTGTGTTTAAAAAAAAGATATTTTATGTAGCCAAATGATTTACAAGGCCTCCTCCTGTCAAAAATAAACCACAGTGACACGGCGTATGCTTCCTCTTACCTCTCCGCCCGAGGCCGAGTGGGAACACTTCAATTTAGCCCGCCTGAAAGGCACTTAACTCTCCGTGTTGTCGTAATTGTGTTAGAGCTCTATATAGCTGGGCCGAGTATTTTAATGTCTTTAGTAAGCCTGGGCCAGGTTTGGTGCTATTTAGAGTTTCATATTTTGTTGAAAATTCTTGTAGACAATGGTTTTGTGTCTCTGTCTACATGATATGTGAGAGTGATTTAAAAATATGTACACGTTAAATTTCAAGGGTAAAAGAAACGATTAAAACTACAATTATTATTACAACAGACCGAGGCAGCTAAGATGACAGCACCCGTTCACGAACATGACGCATAATTGGCCCCATTCAGCGAAACTAATATGACGGGAACTGAAAACATCCCCCATATGCGAGAACGATGTAAAAATACGTACCCTTTAAAAGCGTACAAATTTAAAAAAAGAATAAATCAGAAAACAAACAAACAGGCAAAAAAAGACAATAAACCTCGGCCCGTTTTAATAATAAACAAAACTGGCCGAAGCAGCTAAGTTGACGGCGGTGCCCGTTCACGAACATGACACATGGATTTGCACCACTCAGATCAAGTGTCATGAAGAGAACCAAATCAACTGCCAGGGCACATTCTAGTCAGACTTACCCAGTAAATGGTTTTAGTTTAGGTACATAGTACTCAGACATGTGCTGTTAATGAAGCTCTAATTTCTAATAGTATAAAACAATGTCGCTTGCCGCGTCTGTCATAGTCAATTCTGTTTCGCCTCCAACTTCTTCTAAACCACGCAACGGATTTTAATTCGGTGTTCACTAATATAAAGAGCGATAAACGAGGAAAGTTTAATGTATATAATTTGTCACGCGCGAAGCCGGGGTGGGTCGCGATTGAAATTAAAGAGATCGAATTTATGCAATGTAAAAATAATTTTACAACCTTCAGTGACTGTGGGTCTAGCAATATCTTCAAGTGCTACGTAATTAGTTTGGAGCCGGACCAGAAAGTCTAAAATCTTAGAGTCTCGGGTCCGGTCTAGAGTTTAGAGAAACCATCATTCCATCATCGAAGGTGTCGATAGCGATTAGTATGGGATCGCCGAGCCCTACAAAAATTTCACGTGGTTCAATGGTATTTCGACATTCGCCATCGCTGACATCGAACGACACTTTCTCAAGAACCTCACTTTCTTCCTCCCGCACTTTCTTCATGTGCTAACTATCTGTCAGCGACATCGCCCGCGCTAAACGTGTGTTATCATTCCAAGAGTACACCGTCGCCGAGTAGCCAGCTTGTCGGTTTTTTATCGCTTACATTTCGGGGAGAGTGCGATGGAATTGAACGATCTAATTCCACCTGGCCCGTTTCATCATCGGAGTACCAGACGTACGGCGATGCGCCATCGGTACATGGTGGATATCCCACCTATACGCACAAATGTTTTGGAAACACTTTTATTATGCGTACAGCTAAGGAGTGGAATTCCCTGCCGGAGTTTGTGTTTCCCGATAGCTACAATCAAGGAGTATTTATGTCAAGAGTGAATAGGTTATTTTGAGGCAAGCGTGTTTCACCGTCGACCACAGCATCGCTTACCAACAGGTGAGATCAACAACTCAACTCGATAAACATTAACTGACCGAGCGCATCGCTACGTACCGCTTCGTACGAAGCGCCGTTCAGCGTCGACGTTGCCGTGCCGTGTATAGGCTCGTCATGACACCGCAAGTTCCACATTGACGACATCGTGACGTGGGGATGGGGACAAGATTAATCATGCACCGGTGGCGCATCGCCGTACGTCTTGTAGTCCGATGATGAAACGGGCTAACACTTTTTCTCATGGCTTATTTTGTACATAATATAACGCTTGATTTTCTCTTTTACCTATTACTTATAGAAATAAAGAAAAAAAGAAAGAAAGCATTAATTGCCAATTGTAACAAAACATGAACGAACACAAATTAGCTCTGGGGCACAATATTATTTCAGTATGGCAAAAAGAGCGGGTGTAGCATAATTTCTGAGCAGTGTAAAGCGTGGCTGCTTCGCTTATTAACGCTGATTTACGCATTTTTTTTTACTGCTTTGTAACCACAAGTGCGACTGTTGAGCAATGGATTTTAGATTCTATAAAAATTTAAAGCCAAAGAAAGAAAAATATATAAATAAATAAGAAAAATCAAACCTTTAAACCTAGCCGTTAATGAGGAGGAATCTTCAGAAAATAACCGTTTTACGGCACTTTTCGGGTATAACGTCCTTAATCAAATTCTATACTGCAATTGAGGACAATATGGTTGGCGCAGTGGCTGAGCGATTGGATGTTACGCTGCGTGTCACGGATTTCCCGCGCGGAACAAATGTTTGTATGACGTGATAGTTGTTTCAGATCTAGTTCTTTGTGAATATCTTGAATTTTCATTTTCATCAGCGAAAACGATGAATACGACATCCATGACGAAAAGTCGTAAAATTTTCTGCCAACACGGCAGCCACCAACGCGGCATGCCGTCGGTGCGACGCCATGTTTGGCGGAGAAGGCCACGCTTTCTTACGACTTTTCTTTAATTACCTTTAACTTTATTTATTTATCAATAAAACAATGAGTCAAGATTTTTTGATGGCTTTTCGTGTGAGTCGTGAGTCGTGACCACAAAATTATTTGCTATATATCAAAAATGTCACGACCACCGATAAAGGTTCGCCATCCAAGCTAGGGTATATAAACTGCCTGATGTGTTTTGTGCATCACTTTTAATTTGTATAAGCCAACGCTTGTCAACAATAATTACAAATTACAAAGATATAAAGGAAATATTACCTAATAATGGAGTCAAATGGATCGATATACATCTATATGGTAAGAAAAATGTTTATACTTATTGTACTTGTCAATCTAAGAAGTCTGATAACGTTTCTCATTTTACATGCCGCGATAACTTTGTACGTAAGAAATTGAAAAATCAAATTCATAATCCTAGTTAATAACTATGTTGCCCATAAACTACAACAGCGAGTATCATTCGTAAGCATCAAGTTTTATTATTATTTATTATCTTTAATGCTGTCAAATCTGACTTCTTAGATTGTCACAACTATAGAAAATAGTAGAAGTAGCTAGAGGTTAGATATCCATACTGCCCATACTTCTAAGGCACACGTTCACGAAAAACTTAACTCAGAGTTAGTTGCTAACACGAGGTTAAATTACAAATATTTTATGATAAACAGTGAATGAAACCTCAACTAACTTTCGAAAATAGTACATAAAGGAAATGATAAATAAGTTTAGTGTTAGGTGTTTTAATCTATTTTATTTAAAGAACAATATTTTTATTCAATTGTAATTTAAAATTTAATTTAATTTTTGTAGTCTTTTGTTTTTTGCGAATAATTATCCTTAAATGATTTTTCTGTAATTATTTATTCCAATCATTCCAAAGTTTCCACTTTGGGCCTTATTTGTTAAATTATTTAACTATAATCCAATTAAACATTTTGTAGATATTTTAGCAGGCATAGCGATGTCAATAAAAATGCTCAAGAAGGGGGCACTCGCCCGTGTGTCTATGCATCTAAGAACACAGTCAGTACTACAACAGTCAACACAGTACTTTTAATATTAAAATTAAGTTTAATTTAACATATTAAATTGGACAAATGGCTCGACAATTTAATATTCATAACATATTTATAAAAAAACTTGTTAACCATTATGGTTAGTTTAAACACTTTTTAGCAGATTCTTAATTTAATTTGAGTGTCGAAATGTGCCTGTATATAGGTGATCCTCTGCTTAACGCTTCGTTCCTCAGCTTTGAGTACAGGCTGGATGTGTGTATTTATTTGATCTAATATAATCAGTGTTTAGACTAACATACTGGTGGCGCCATCTCTTGTAATATGTCACAAACCAATGACGGAATACTTTGACAAAAGCATTTGAGATTTCGCGGGCGATCGAGATCTAAACTATCTCGCTCCCTTCCTTCTTTCCTTTTTCCGTATTACGTACGCCTTTATCATGGCCATCTCTGAGCGAGCTCATAGAGGAACCAAGTTTTTTGAGGTTTCTCAAACCGCTGTAACAAATACAATATTCTGCATTACATAGTAACCTCAGTAAGTTAAGATTTTTTTATTTTATAAATCTTTGTCTTTCTTTTTTTTAATGAGAATGTTTTGTTTTAATTTTTTTTTTCCTTTTAAAACAGATTGCTGCTGCGTTTGCGGTGATTTTGATGATGATTGGTGACGAAATACCGACTGATATGTTATCAGAAGCCCAACAACAATTATAAAATTGTTACACTATGTGATTTTGTTGTTTTAATTGATTGATTTTTGATTTCATAACAGGATAAATAACAACAGCCACACGGTTCGAGATTTAAGGTTTTTCGAAGATAGAGATAGTAATTACGGGTAGTCAGAAGCCAGAGTAATTTATTTTACGGATCTTTTGGAAACTAGAACACATTTCATTCATTTTTATATAATACAATTGGAATCAAATATAACAGCTCCCAATGTTGGTATTCATTAATATTAATGATATTTTTATCCGTGGTGCTAGCCAACTGGGCTTATGCCAGTTGTAAACGACCCTTAGGGCCTATCGGCCTTGTTTGTTCTGTCTCCTGCTAGATGTGGAGGGAAGTGGAAATTATGTTTTTTTTCCTACTCCCTCTGTTATTCTTTTTTGATTAATTTCGTTGCGGGATACAAGACAGTTAAATTCATTCTCCAGGACTTCGTCGAGCTTCATTGCCTCGGCGCTTTTCTGGTGGTCGCCACGAATTGCAGTGGTTTGGTTATAGTACGGTGGGATTGTCCCAAATAAAACAAAAAGGTCCGAAGGCAGGCAATACGCCACCAGTCTTGCCTTGTAATTCTTTAGTTCCATTTACTGGGTTGTGGTGATCAAATAGGCAGTTGCTCCATTTAAAATACAGGTACTCAGCTACATCCAGTTAGATTGGAAGCCGACCTCAAGTTAATCGGGAAAGGCTAGGCAGAATTCTCTTGATTTAGGGTTTTTATCGTTCCATGGTCCTTGTTTTTTACTGCAAGCAAGGACTAAGGCTGATTTCACTACTGCAATTCCTGAAAGCTGGAATCAAAAGTGGCGACCACCAGAAAAGCGCCGAGGCAATGAAGCTCGACGAAGTCGCGCAGAATGAATTTAACTGTTTTGGATCCCGCAACGAAATTAATCAGAAAAGAATAACAGAGGAGTAGAAAAAAAACATAATTTTCACTTACCTCTATATCAAGCAGGAGACAGAACTGGAAAGGTTTACCTTGTATAACCCGAAAAAATCGCTCACCCCGATAAACCAAAAAAAAGTAAAACTGAAAATACACTTAGGCTGGTTTTAGAGTCACGCTGACCGACGCTGACCGTCGGCGCTGACGGTCACCACGAGCTCGTCATTGGTGGAATCTGACGACTGTTAGCGCTGAGTCAAGCGACTCGTTTAACTCAAAGGAGACGGCATCGTCTTGGTCTCTTGGAATTCATACCAAATTACTATTTAAATAAGCAGTTACCTAATGTTCAATATAATCAGTAGAATGAGGGTCAGGATTTCAAAGTTACAGCATGTAAAAGTTAGACAAAAAAGTGTTTTGAGTTATTACATATCGAGCCACAATTCGTGAGATGATCTTCGTTTAAACTACAAAACATTACAGGTGTATTGAAGAGTAGTCAGGATTGATTTCTGATGAAATCTAATTATTTATAACTAGCTTCTGACAGCGGCTTCGCCCGCGTGAAAAGTGTTAATTATTATTTATGAAACATCTCTGTCAATTACGTTTGTGGTATTGCTGCTAATAGCCAACATTTATATAAAAAGGACTGGTGATGCAAGAGTAAGCGTACAGTTGACAGAAGCAGCTGTTCATGAGGTCGACACCCGCTGCCTTCAGGGTTTGTCCCTGTGCCTTGTAGTTGTTTACAGTCATTGCGCAGGGCTATCCCAGGGCTATCAGAAACTCTACGGATTAATATGTGACTTCATCCTGCTCCATATCAGTATTGTGAAGATATATTTTTTATTAAAGATAGGCTCGCGTTTGAACACTTTTTCACCTGATGGTAAGCGATGATGAGGTCGACGATGAAGTACGCTGGCCTAAAAGCATAACATACTCACTCATGACTTAACGACCCCTAGGTTGTAGCCATCAGGAAACAAAGACTCCAGCAGGGAATGCCACTCTTTAGCAGTACGCACGTTTTCCCGAAACGTTTCTAATTCGCCTATTCATTATCACTCAAACGACATATTTAATACAGGGTATTTTTGTGGGGTTTTTTATGTATACTTATGGTTAACGCAAACATATTATTATGTTTACTTAGACACGCATCAACAGATCAAATACATCCATTCGGTATTCGATAGCTGAGTCGACGTGCTGCTGATCTGTTTTCATTATGTGCTTACGATATGTCGACGCCTGATCAAACTGGTTCTTCGCAGTATACGCCAACCTTTAGAAACACGTACCACAAAAAAAAAAAAACATGAATGAAAATCTATCCGCCCACCGTAGGAGCTGGAGGTCCGTTTGATTCGTTTAATCGTGTTGATTCCCTTGGTTTTGTTGAGTCGGTTGATCCGGTTGATTGTTTTGGTCCTGTTAATTCCACGTCTTTTTGATTGTTTTGGTACTGTTAAATCCCCTTATCCGTTTGATACTCCTCTTTTTGATTTCTTGTCCAACAGCGGCACTAGCCGCTTTCAGGTCGCCAAATGTTTGACCCAGCACCAGAACACACACAAATAAAGTGAAGTATTTATTATTCATTGGGACAGCTTCACTCACTGGTTTTATATCTTCTTCTTATTCGTTGACTTGATTACTTAATGTCGTACCCGTATAGGAAAGCTTTGACGGAGTCATTGATGAGCTGCTTTCAAGCCACTCTATGTTCGGCTCTTCTCAGGGCAGTAGCCATTGTGACTCCTGTAGTCGCCCTAATCTGATCTGACCATTGAATGGGTTAGCGTTCACGTGGACTTTTCCCATCCACTTATCCCACAACAACCAGTTTCACCAAGTTATCTGGTTGTCCCCGGGCGATGTGACCAAATTAATTTAGGACTCGTTTATAGCAGATCGTGGAATCTGTTTAATAACAAACGAATGGAAATTGTTGTGGTGCTTCTATTTTATATGGTCGTTTTTTTAATAGTAAAATTAATTAGTTTATTGTCCCTAAGCATTTGATAACTGTTACTTAATAGTAGTGGTTTTGTATAGGGGTCACACTGTGAGCAAGCGTAATTATCGTGCCTTGTTTGCAAATTTTGTTCCAGTACCAGGGACAAAGGCATCATCTTGTGCCGTCGAGACACGCCGGTGTCTTATGCATTCTTCGATCATGTTTGCCCGTAAAAATCATCAGACGGGCTAGAAAAAGTAACAATCTATTAGTGACAGGAATTGTGGAAATACAAGTGCGTGTCGGACTCGCGCACCGAGGGTTCCGTAAAAATCTCAGCCTCAAGGTATTATAGACCTGAGTATTTGATATGAATTTCAATTTAATACCTCTACGCGTTCTTGAGGAAAAGGATAGTAAGTTTAAAATTATGAAAAATATATTATTATAATAGGTAGGGGAAAAAGTTTCTTCGCATTTTTTAAGAAAATTCAAAACATTTTTTAATATAGTTTATTTACATTTAACTAAAGTATGTAGGTACCATTTTGTTCGATAACTTTTTGCCATCTTGTAGGTAGGGACATGATCCCGTTGCTATAGAAAATTTGGGACTTCTGACCAAATACCGCGACAAGTGGTTTTAGCAGTCCTCTCGTGATGTTAACCTGACACTGCCTAAAGAATTCTGAAGAGACCGAAACAGGTGGAAATCTGAAAGTGCAAGGTCAGGACTATACGGCGGATGCATTAACACCTCCCAGCCAAACTCTCTTAATTTTTGCTGAGTGGCTAAAGATGTGTGAGGTCTAGCGTTATCATGATGAAAAACCACACCCCTTCTGTTGATTAATTCCGGCCGCTTTCTCTCAACTTCTTGCTTTAATCTCATCAGTTGTTCGCAGTAGAGTTCAGAATCGATCGTCCTGCCTGGTGGTAACAGCTCATAATGAATAATGCCCTTCCAATCCCACCACCCACACAGCATCACCTTGTTGCGAGTTAACCCGGGTTTCGCCACAGTCTGTGAAGCCTGTCCGGCCTTTGACCACGACTTTTTTCGCACGTTCTTGTCGTACGTGATCCACTTTTCATCACCAGTTATCAGCTTCTTCGAAAATGGTTCGGTTTCATTACGTCGTAATAAAGAATCACAAATTAGTACACGGTTCATTAGGTTTCTTTCAGTGAGCTCGTGAGGTACCCTAATATCGAGCTTTTTTGTGTACCCATTTTTTTTCAAATACACCAAAACTGTTTTGTGGTTAATTCCCGGTTCTTCAGCTAAGTCGTAACTACTGATATGCCGATCTTGCTCCACTTTTTCGAAAGTGGCATCCATTTTATCCGTAACAGGGTGACCAGAGCGACGTGCATCTTTGACATCAGAATTGCCGGATTGAAAACGCTTAAACCAAATTTGTGCTACTCTCACAGACACTGCACTAGGTCCATAAACATCGCAAATTTTTTTCGCGGCTTGCGTTGCATTTTAACCCTTTTTGTAGAAATTTTTTAAAATGTACGAATTTCTTAATTAGATTCACTCATCTTGACAGTACGAAAAACAAATGAAAATCACACATTTTCCTAATTTGAATTTGGAATTATGTTCTTTAAAATTTAAACTTTCAATGATACCAAAACCAGCACGATACAAATAGTATAGCCAAAGAGATTTAATTACAAGTTCATACTTAATATAATGCGAAAAGACTTTTTCCCCAACCTAATATGATGTTACTAAAAATTTACGGTTTTCGCAATTATTCCTTTATCTGTACTATAAGACGTTGCTTCGTACCACATTTCAAGATTCTGCTTTAAGGGACAGTAGACCTGAGTATTTGATATAAATTTCAGCTTGATACCTCCACGCGTTCCTGAGAAAAAGGGTCTTGACAGACAGACAGACGGACGGACGGAAAATAAAGTGATCCTATAAGGGTTCTGTTTTTTCCTTTCGAGGTATGGAACCCTAAAAATGAATCTAATCAATCATTCCTTAATTGTTCTCATCATTCCGTACTACAGTGTGTAATACATATCACAGTTTTTCAACATATACCAGTACCTGAGGTAAATCCTAAGATTTTCCGTGTGATTACTGATAAATCATCGAAATGTACGATTATTACAGATCATTTCGCAGTTTTACCTGACTTGCTAAATCTTAGGTTGTACCGGTAAATTCTAGGTTTTACCGTTGATCGGATTTTTTCATTAACATACACATATTTGTATATGTCGGGTTTAGTCAATAGTACGGACGTCAAAACAAATCACGAGCACGCCACCTGAACAAGAACAACTACGCATTGGCGCGCTTCTTCTAACGATCTGTGTGGTGGGGACACAGAATATAAGAGTTGAGTATTGACCGCCTTGGAGCTAAGACGTTGTAGAATCGGTATCAATCAGTAATATTAGTGAGCAAGATTGTAACTGTGAACTATTTAAATAAACCCAGTGTATCGAATAATTTATGTTATTTCATTTGCACGACTGTACCCACCGACCTGCCCATACACGATGTCTTAACCTAAGGGAATACATCCTGACTTCCCGATGGTTTGCATCTATCGGCCAGTCATGATGCGACATATACTTTCATTGATTTCATCAACTCGTTGATCGCAAGCGCGCAAGGGCATGAGATCCTGAGTTTAATTACCGACTGAGTCGGGTTAAAGTCAAAGTGTTATTGGGGTTTTTCATCTAGAATTGCCCAGTAACAGTCTGGAGTCTGGATTTATGCTCGGTGACGTGACGAAATGCGTGTGTACTGTGACGAAGTAGCTCAGAGAGCTCTAAATAATAAGCAGAAATTACTTTGAAATGTTATATTGAATCCAACAACGATCCTGCCATAAGGCGGCTTTTACCGAAGCCACAACCAAAGCTAAAAATAAAATCTTCAAATATTTTCTTAACGTTCTAATTTCAACCACCTTCCAAAACTAAATAGTTATCTGTTGCCAGTCTTATAATAGGCAAGAAGTTTGCCTCTAAATAGGTTAGTCCCTACAGTTCCACGATCTGCTGTAATCGAGTCCTAAATTATTTTGGTCACATCGCCCGGGGACAACCAGATAACTTGGTGAAACTGGTTGTAGTGGGAAAAGTCCACGCTCACGCACTCAATGGTCAGATCAGATTAGCATGATTACGGGAGTCACAATGGCCACTGCCCTGAGAAGAGCCGAAGATAGAGTGGCTTGAAAGCAGCTCATCAATGACTCCGTCAAAGCTTTCCTATACGGGCACGACATTCAGTAATGAAGTCAACGAATAAGTAGAAGATATAAAACCAGTGAGTGAAGCTGTCCCAATGAATAATAAATACTTCACTTTATTTATGTGTGTTCTGGTGCTGGGTGAAACATTTGGCGACCCAAAAGCAGCAGTAGTGTTGGACAAGAAATAAAAAAGAGAAGAATCCAACGGATAAGGGGATTTAACAGTACCAAAACAATCAACCGGATCAACCGATTCAACAGAACCAAAGGAATCAACACGATTAAACGAATCAAACGGATCTCCAGCTCCTACGGTGGGCGGATAGATTTTCATTTATGGTTTATTTTTGTGTATAGTACTTGTTTATTTGTACGTGTTTCTAAAGGTTGGCGTGTACTGCGTCAATCAGTTTGATCAGGCGTCGACATATTATCGTAAGCACGTAATGAAAACGGATCAGCAGCACGTCGACTCGGCTATCGAATACCGAATGGATCTATTTGATCTGTTGATCTAAGTAAACTATGTTAAGTAAAATATGTTTGCGTTAAGTATATATTTAAAAAAAAAACACAAAATATACCCTGTATCTATTAAATATGTCGTTTGAGTGATAATGAATAGGCGAATTAAAAACGTTTCGGGAAAACGTGCGTACTGCTAAAGAGTGGAATTCCCTGCCGGAGTCTTTGTTTCCTGATAGCTACAATCTAGGGGTCTTTAAGTCATGAGTGAGTATGTTGCTTCCAGGCCAGCGTGCTTCATCTTCGACCTCATCATCGCTTACCATCAGGTGAGAAAGTGGTCAAACGCGAGCCTATCTTTAATGAAAAAATATCTCCACAATACTGATGTGGAGCAGGATGACGTCACATATTAACCCGTAGAGTTTCTGATAGCCTTGGGATAGCCCTGCGCAATGACTGTAACAAGGCACAGGGACAAACAATGAAGGCAGCGGGTGTCGACCTCATGAACAGCAGCTTTTGTCAACTGTACGCTTACTCTTGCATCACCAGTCATTTTTATATAAATGTTGGCTATTAGCAGCAATACCACAAACGTAATTGACAGGGATGTTTCATCATACTAAATATTATAAATGTGAATGTAAGTTTGTTTGTTACGCTTTCACGCAAAAACTACAGAATCGATCATCATAAAACTTTGTACAAATAAGTATTCTTGGTGGTATTAGAAGTAACATAGGACACGATTTATTTTAAAAAAATTTTTAAAGTAAAAGCTAGTAAATAATAATGAACACTATTCACGCGGGCGAAGCCGCTGTCAGAAGCTAGTTATAAATAATTATTAATTCTGTTTCTGATAGCCCTGGGATAGCCCTGCGCAATGACTGTAAACAACTACAAGGCACAGGGACAAACCCTGAAGGCAGCGGGTGTCGACCTCATGAACAGCTGCTTCTGTCAACTGTACGCTTACTCTTGCATCACCAGTCCTTTTTATATAAATGTTGGCTATTAGCAGCAATACCACAAACGTAATTGACAGAGATGTTTCATAAATAATAATTAACACTTTTCACGCGGGCGAAGCCGCTGTCAGAAGCTAGTTATTAATAATTAGATTTCATCAGAAATCAATCCTGACTACTCTTCAATACACCTGTAATGTTTTGTAGTTTAAACGAAGATCATCTCACGAATTGTGGCTCGATATGTAATAACTCAAAACACTTTTTTTGTCTAACTTTTACATGCTGTAACTTTGAAATCCTGACCCTCATTCTACTGATTATATTGAACATTAGGTAACTGCTTATTTAAATAGTAATTTGGTATGAATTCCAAAAGATTAAGACGATGCCGTCTCCTTTGAGTTAAACTTTTCTGTCTGGGCCTTGCCATTGTTCGAGTCGCTTGACTCAGCGCTGACGGCCGTCAGATTCCACCAATGACGAGCTCGTGGTGACCGTCAGCGCCGACGGTCAGCGTCGGTCAGCGTGACTCTAAAATAAGCCTAAATGTATTTTCAGTTTCTCTTCTTTTTGGTTTATCCGGGTGAGCGATTTGTCCGGGTTATACAAGGTAAACCTTTCAAGTTCTGTCTCCTGCTTGATATAGAGGTAAGTGATTTTTTTTTGTTTTTTTTTTCTACTCCTTTGTTATTCTTTTCTGATTAATTTCGTTGCGGGATCCAAAAAAGTTAAATTCATTCTGCGCGACTTCGTCGAGCTTCATTACCTCGGCGCTTTTCTGGTGGTCGCCACTTTTGATTCTGGCTTTCAGAAGTTGCAGTAGTAAATTCAGTCTTAGTCCTTGCTTGCAGTAAAAAACAAGGACCATGGAACGATAAAAAATCCCTAAATCAAGAGAATTCTGCCTAGCCTTTCCCGACTAACTTGAGGTCGGCTTCCAATCTAACCGGATGTAGCTGGATACCTGTATTTTAAATGGAGCAACTGCCTATTTGATCACCACAACCCAGTAAATGGAACTAAAAAATTACAAAGCAAGACTGGTGGCGTATTGCCTGGCTTTTGACTTTTTTAGTATTATTTGGGACAATCCCACCGCACTATAACCAAACCACTGCAACTCGTGGCGACCACCAGAAAAGTGCCGAGGCAATGAAGCTCGACGAAGTCCCTCAGAATGAATTTAACTGTTTTGGATCCCGCAACGAAATTAATCAGAAAAGAATAATAGAGGGAGTAGGAAAAAAACATAATTTCCACTTCCCTCCATATCAAGCAGGAGCCAGACCAAACAAGGCCAATAGGCCCAAAAGGTCGTTTACAACTGGCATAAGCCCAGTTGGCTAGCACCACGGATAAAAAATATCATTAATATTAATGGGTACCAACATTGGCAGCTGCTATATTTGATTCCAATTGTATTATAGGTATGGCAAAAAAGCTTAAACGCACGGAAATGTGTTCTAGTTTCCAAAAGGTCCGTAAAGTAATTAACTCTGGCTTCTGATTACCCGTAATTACTATCTCTGTCTACCAATAACAGCCGGGACCAGCGTAAGCATTGCTTAACCTTAAATCTCGAACCGTGTGGCTGTTGTTATTTATCCTGTTAAGAAATCAAAACAATTAAAACAACAAATTCACATAGTGTAACAATTTTATTAATGTTGTTGTTGGGTTGGTGATAATACTATCGCTGTTATGTTATCAAGTATCATCAAAGTCACCGCAAACGCAGCAGTAATCTGTTTTAAAAGAAAAATACAAGTTAAACATATCATTCTCATTAAAAAAAAAGAAAGAAAAAGATTGATAAGATAAAAATTCTTAACTTACTGAGGTTACTATGTAATGCAGAATATTGTATTTGTTACAGCGGTTTGAGAAACCTCAATAAACTTGGTTCCTATTAGAGCTTGTTCTGAGATGGCCATGATAAAGGCGTACGTAATATGGAAAAAGGAATGAAGGAAGGGAGCAAGACATTTTGGATCTCGATCGCCCGCGAAATCTCAAATGCTTTTGTCAAAGTATTCCGTCATTGGTTTATGACATCTTTCAAGGGATGGCGTCACCAGTATGTTAATCTTAACACTGATTATATTAGATCAAATAAATACACTCATCTAGCCTGTACTCAAAGCTGAGGAACGAAGCGTTAAGCAGAGGAACACCTATATAAACGCAAAGCTCGACACTCAAGTTAAATTAAGAATCTGCTAAAAAGTACTTAAACTAACCATAAGGCTCAGCTGGCTTCCAAAAAGTTGGGGATCCTTGCGAAGGTGAGAAAGTACTTCACGCCGGAACAGCTGCTAAACTTGTATCAAGCGCAAGTTCGATCGTGCATGGAGTACTGTTCTCACCTCTGGGACAGTTCTGCCAAATACCAGCTTGATGCACTAGAGTTGATCGAAAAGCGGGCCAAGAGACTTATTGGCAATGAGGCACTGGTCAAATCAAAGCTCCAGAGCCTTGAACATCGTCGCCGAGTTGCCAGCTTGTCGGTTTTTTATCGGTTACATTTCGGGGAGTGTGCGATGGAATTTCATGATTTAATTCCGCCCAGCCCGTTCCATCATCGGACAACCAGACGCACGGCGATGCGTCATCGGTACATGGTGGACATCCCACCCATACGCACAAAACGTTTTGGGGACACTTTTATTATGCGTACAGCTAAGGAGTGGAATTCCCTGCCGGAGTCTGTGTTTCCCGATAGCTACAATCTAGGGGTCTTTAAGTCAAGAGTGAATAGGTTACTTCTAGGCAAGTGTGCTTCACCGTCGACCACATCATCGCTTACCATCAGGTGAGATAGTGGTCAAGCGCGAGCCTATTTAAAATAAATAAAAAAAAAACCCATAATGGTTAATAAGTTTTTTATAAATATGTTATCAATATTAAGTTGTCGAGCTATTTGTCCAATTTAATATGTTAAATTAAACTTAATTTTAATATTAAAAGTACTGTGTTGACTATTGTAGTACTGACTGTGTTAATAGACGCATAGACATACGGGCGAGTGTCCATTTCTTGAGCATTTTTACTGACATCGCTATGCCCGCTAAAATATCCACAAAGGGTTTAATTGGATTTTATAGTTAAATAATTTAGTAAATAAGGCCCAAAGTGAAAACTTTGAATGATTGGAATAAATAATTACAAAAAAATCATTTAAGGATAATTATTCGCATAAAACAAGAAAAATATAAGATTGATATTAATAGCATAGAATATTGTCAACTTCAAAAAGAAAAACTACAAAAATTAAATTAAATTTAAAATTACAATCGAATAAAAATATTGTTCTTTAAATAAAATAGATTAAAACACCTAATATTATTATTTCCCTATTTATTATTTCCTTTATGTACTATTGTCGAGAGTTAGTTTAGGTTTAATTAACTGTTTATCATAAAACATTTGCAATTTAACCTCGCAACTAACTCTGAGTTAAGTTTTTCAGGAACATACTGCCCATACTTCTAAGGCACACGTAAGAAGTATGGGCAGTATGGACATCTATCCTCTAGCTACTTCTTATATTTTCTATAGTCGTGACAGTCTAAGAAGTCAGATTTGACAGCTATAAAGATAGTAAATAATAATAAAACTTGACGCTTACGAATGATACTCGTTGTTGTAGTTTATGGGTAACATAGTTATTATTTAGGATTATGAATTTGATATTTCAATTTCTTACGTACAAAGTTATCGCGGCATGTAAAATGAGAAACGTTATCAGACTTCTTAGATTGACACGATTAAAGTATAAATATTTTTCTTACCATGTTGATGTATTTCCATCCATTTGACTCCATTATTAGGTATTATTTCCTTTATTTCTTTGTAATTTGTAATTATTGTTGATACAAGCGTTGGCTTATACAAATTAAAAGTGATTCACAAAACATATCAGGCAGTTTATATACCCTAGCTTGGATGGCGAACCTTTATCGGTGGTCGTGACATTTTTGATAAATAGCTAATAATTTTGTGGTCACGACTCACGACGCACACGAAAAGCCATAAAAAAATCTTGACTCATTGTTTTATTGATGAATAAATAAAGTAAAAGATAATTAAAGAAAATTTCTAAGAAAGCGTGACCTTTCCCGCCAAACATGGCGTCGCACCGACGACATGCCGCGTTGGTAGCTGCCGTGTTGGCAGAAAATTTTACAACTTTTCATCGTGGATGTCGTTTTCGTGGTTTTCGCTGAAAACGATAATGGACTCAAAATTAAAATTCAAGATATACACAAACAACCACATCTGAAACAACTATAACGTCATACAAACATTTGTTCCGGGCGGGAAATCCGTGACACAGCATAACAGCCAATCGCTCAGCCACTGCGCTAACCATATTGTCCTCAATTGCAGTAAAGAATTTGATTAAGGACCTTATACCCAAATAGTACCGTAAAACGGTTATTTTCTGAAGATTGCTCCCCATTAACGGCTAGGTTATAAGTATATCTCAACGGGGTATCTTTGAGTCGGGTCTCTTGGTTTAGGTATCTGGGGATTGTTTTTTTTTTTCGTAATTACTAATACCTTGGTTTTAATTTTTTTTTCGCTACATATGCCTACTCCTCTTAAACTACTTGGATGTTTAATAGTGCACTACGGGGATAAAGTAGTGTTTCTGAATCCCGAGCAAAACGAAATTTCCTAGCGTTAACTCTCGAACGGAGCAACGGAGATTTGAGTTTATGCCCGAGGGATTCAAGGCCGCCCAAGACGAAGGCACCTTCATCCCAAAGGAGAATACTCTACTTTTCACACCATCTACGAGACAATACTTAAAAACTGGCTAAGTGCGAGTCGGTTTCGCGCACGAAGGGTTCCGTACCATTATCGCAAAACGGCACAAAAATCACGCTTGTTGTGTGGTAGCCCTACTTAAATATTTATTTTATTCTGTTTTTAGTATTTGTTGTTATAGCGGCAACAGAAATACATCATCTGTGAAAATTTCAACTGGCTAGCTATCACAGTTCATGAGATACACACTCATTTGTGTGTCAGTCAAATCTAAGAAAGTTTATTATTTTAAATAACAACATATACACCTTACGAAGGTTTAGATTAATAATTATTATTTATTACTTAGAGTCGAAACATCACATATCAGTAGATCGCACACAAGCGATCGATTCATGAGCGGGTAGCTGGTACCTTTACTTACCAATACTAAATATGTAGCTATTTTAGTTACAAAAAATTGAATCAATAGGTAGGTACTTACTTTTGTGGCAAAAAAGCTGTGGTCAGGGGCTTCATTTAGAAACGTTTCCACATTTTTAGCTGTGAAGACTTTTAATTTCTTAGGACGATGTCCTTCTGATTTCCTTTATAAAAATGACAGTAATTTGGTGTATGTATTAATTTGTAAGTATATTATTTTTGATGCTTATTGTTGACCTGAGCATCGAATAGATGCACCATAGGCTATAGTAGAGGAGCCCTAGAAGAAATTTAGGGATTTACTCAAGCGTGGCAGAATAACATAAGGGGGTATACCTTGTACCCGGTTAAGTACCTCCACCAAATATGAGCCCCATATATAAGGCCGTCAGTCATCAGAATAAAGGATCAGATTAGTAAAATAAAATTACCATCAGAAATTCTCGAGCGCGTCAGATTAAAGTAGGGTGAGTTCATTACATGCTAAGAAGTTTATATTCTATTAATCTGACAATTTGAGAGTGACGTAAAGAGGAGGGCTACAAAATTGTAAAAAAAAAACGTCATCTCGATATTCTCGAGCTTCGCTATTTTTTTTTATTTTGAAGGAAGTAATTCAAGGATAATGAAAAAAATATAATCTAACGATTACCACAAGCCGAAGTAACAAAAAATCTTCGAAAATGATTAATGCGTGCAGCTGCGTGATGGCTATATTAGTGAGAGAGGAATAGAAACGTGAAGAGGGGAATGGTCAATTTTTTTTACTAATCTAATCCTTTATCCTTGACGGGCGGCCTTATATGGGCTTCATATTTTGTGGAGGTATTTAACCGGGTACAAGGTATACTTGTTCGGGGGTATACCCCTTATGTCATTCTGCCAATCTTGAGTAAATCCCTAAATCTCTTCTAGGGCTCCTCTACTATAGCCTGTGGTGCATCTATTCGATGCTCAGGTCAACAATAAGCATCAATAAAAAATCTTTTAAAAAAAGATACTACCGACTTCCAACTAAAAACACTACAAAGTGAAAAATAACTTTCTTTTTCGAAGTCGGTGTCTTTGGTAAGTACCAATTTTTTTCGTTATGGACACCGATTTCGAAAAAGAAAGTTATTTTTCACTTTGTACACTTTGTTTCACAGAATTGATTAAGTTAAATTGTAATAAAATCATATTGTGTGCTTTTCCATATTTGGAAAAATTGTCTAGTAGACAAAATAATTATATTCACATGTTGAATAAGCATGTTCATTTCCTTGTCAGCCATTACAGTGACAAATTAGTTTTTTTTGACATCAACATTTTTGTTGATAAATTAAAAACGACAGGCAATACAGTGTATCTGCCTATTAGGGTAAGACGTCAAATAGCGAGGCTATTATCTTTTACTATAGAGTCAGACATAAATAGTATGTCGAAGGCATGTACTGTAGTTGATATTAGTAGTAATACTAAATTACAAGTGGTCAATAAGTTTAATAACGTTAGCACTTCTGCTATTAATATTTATAGTTTAAACTAGTTTGTAGGACAAGGGAGGGTACCAACAACGAAATAGTTAGTACATCCACCGTCAAGAAGGTACCTTCTTGCTCACACTTAGTTAATTTAAAAAAAGGGGCTAAGCAGAATTCCTTGAAATTATTCCATCAAAATATTCAAGGTTTTTCTGCGAAGCAATTGGAAATAGAACTGTTTTTAGAAAAAACAATGTTTGAAATTGTTTGTTTTACTGAGCATTGGCTGAAAGATCATGCAATGCTAATTAACTATGAAAATTATACCATTGGCAGTTGTTTTAACCGAAATATTATGTTGCGTGGAGGTTCACTCATATTAATTAAAAATGGTATTAAATCAAAACCTCGTAAAGATATTGTAGATCTATCAGTCGAACATAATGTTGAACTGTCCTGCGTTGAGCTGGATAAGCATGTTATAGTGTGCGTTTACAGACCCCCCAATTATGGAAACTACTCAATATTTGAATCAGTGATGGAAGATGTTTTGGCAAAACTTGCAACTGGTAATAAACTAGTCATAATCTGTGGTGACTTTAATATAAATATTTTAGAAAATAATTCAGAGAGCAGTAGATTATTAAATCTCTTCAAATCATTTAATTTGTCACATGTGTTTATGGAACCAACCCGAACAACTGTGACTACTGCTACATGTATTGATAATGTTTTTTGTTGTTGCGACTACTTAGACAAAGCCATTATAAATTGTCTGCCTTCGGATCATAGTGGGCTACTGGTTACCTTTGAGGCCAACATATCAATACAACAAGTGCAGATTCAATCCAGACCAATAACATCTGGTAAATTAAATAAATTTAACAGCACTTTAATTAGTAAGTTAAGTGATCAAGACCTCACAGTGAATGATGGTAATATTTTATATAAAAAACTTTTCTCAGTAGTTCAAACAGAGTTCAATAATACTTTTAAGAAGAAAACTAAAACTATAAGCCCTAAGTTTTTATTCAGTGACTGGGCGACTAAAGGACTCAGGAAAAGTAGGGAAAGACTTTACGAGCTGTATGGCCTTAAGCCCTATATTAACACTGAAACTTTTAATAAGTATGTTGCTACATATTCAAGAATTTTTAGAAATACGTGTAAAGTAGCTAAGGCTTTATACATTGGCAATAAGGTTAAAACCGCAGAAAATAAAATCAAGACAGTTTGGAAAATTATAAACAATGAAACGAATAGGAACAAAAGAAATAATACTGATTACACGCTTGAAACTACACATGGACTTATTAGAGATAACAAAAAAGTTGCTCAGGAATTTGTAAATTTCTTTACCAGTATCCCAATTAAAACTACTGAAACCTTAAATTCTTCGCCCTCGCTTGCTTCTGGTTTATTAAACGCTAACGTTTCAGCCTGCCCGACTGAATTTAACTTTTCACATATAAACCCAATATCAGTAATAAAAGCTTTTAAGCAAATCAAGATCAAACTGACCGAAGACCTATGGGGGATGTCCATCAAAGTTTGTACCTCCATTATTCAGACTATAGCGCCGTACTTAGCTTTAATTTTTAATTTGTGTGTAGATCAAGGAGTCTTCCCGGATCTAATGAAACATAGTAAGGTTATACCACTTTTTAAATCCGGGGACAGTAAAGACACGAATAATTATAGACCAGTATCGGTGCTGCCGGTTTTCAGCAAGATATTTGAAAAGATAATGCTAAATCAAATGCTCATTCATTTTAATACGAATAACATCCTACACGATAAACAGTATGGTTTTACCAAAGGACGTTGTACGACCGACGCTGGTGTCACCTTATTAAAACACATCTTTGATGCGTGGGAAGAGGCACAAGATGCTATAGGTGTTTTCTGCGACCTGTCGAAAGCGTTTGATTGCGTTAATCATGAAACATTACTTTTGAAACTTGAGCATTACGGGCTAGGCCAATCAGCGTTGAGTTTAGTAAAATCTTATTTAAATGATAGACAGCAATTAGTTCAAATAAACGGTGTCAATTCGTCCGGGTTAACCGTGAAAATGGGGGTACCCCAGGGTTCAATTTTGGGTCCTTTCTTATTCCTAGTCTACATTAACGATTTACCCCATCTATTGAATAAAAATTTAAACATGGTGTTATTTGCTGATGACACTTCTTTGATTTTTAAGATAAATAGACGTACGAGTAACGTTGACGACGTAAATGACGTCTTGCGACAGGTTCAAAATTGGTTCACGGCTAATAATTTAGTTTTAAATGCTAAAAAGACTAAGTGCGTAAAATTTGCCTTGCCGAATGTCAAAAGTACTGATTGTGACATTATCTTGGGTAGGGAGAAGCTAGAATTTGTCGATAAAACGGTATTCCTGGGGATTTATACAAAAACAAAAGGAGATGTGCCATATGTGTCTTTGGAGAGTGCAGTTGTGTCCGTGAGTGCAATATAAGTCCTCACCCCAGCGCCCGTAAAGGGCAACAGGCTTGAGCACTTACTTGCCCGAGAGTGTGTGTGCGTGTCTGTGTGTGACAAGGTGAAACACGCTTTAAGATGGAGGTGAATATTTGCGGTAGGCGAAATATTTAAGGATATAGCTAAACTATTTAAACATCATTTTAAAGTTGAGTCACCGCTTGCCGACAGGTCTGTTGCCGCGGATGTTGAGGCCGTCATTGTTTATGAAAACCTGATTGGGTTTTCCGCAAAAAAATTGAAAAATATTATTAATAACATGAAACGTGATAATTGCCAGGTAATGACGAAATCAGCATTGAGCACCTGCAGCAAGCGGGTAAACATTTATTTAAAGAACTGGCTATGCTGGCTATGCATACGTCACTCGTACTTACTACCTAAGATGACGGAAACTATTGTTGTGCCTATAGCAAAGAATGTCACTGGTGATGTAACGGAAAAGAAAAATAATTAAAGATCTGTGTCCCTAGCTACTGTCGTGGCGAAGTTCTTCGATTGTCTTCTGGATACTCGGCTCAAGTTTATTAATCTACACGATGCCCAGTTTGGATTTCGTGAGATTCTGTCAACTGAAAGTGCTATATTGACACTAACGCCTTGATTTTTTTGTTTCAATCCCGCCGCACTGTTCCCAAACCACTGCAACTCCTGAAAGCCAGAATCAACAGTGGCGACCACCAGAAAAGCACCGAGGCAATGAAGTCCCGGAGAATGAATTTAACTGTCGTGGGTCCTGCAACGAAATTAATCAGCAAAGAATAACGGAGGAGTAGGAAAAATACAAACTTCCACTTCCCTTCGCAAGCTTAAGAGAGACATAACAAAAAATACCAATAGGCATAAAGGGTAATTTACAACTGGGATAAACCCAGTTGCTTAGCACCACGGATAAAAATTAGCATTAATATTCATGGGTCCTAACATTGTGTGCTGCTATATTTGTTTCCAATAATAGGTATGGTAAAAACGCTTGAACGCACGGAAATAACCCTTTAAAACGTTAACAGTCCGATAATTGAGTGTTGAGAAACAACACTCAATTATCGGGCTGTTAACGTAATCGACGAATAATCACCGGTTATCTGCTGTCATTGGCTTTTCCAAATTCATTCAACAAATCACAGCAGATAACGCGTGTTTGACAGTTCGTTACATTAATTTTGCGATAATTTAGCTTTGAGATACTGGGCCTAAAGCACACAGTTGCTTACTATGTTGAGAGGAAGACACCCATATATGATTGCCTTCTTGACCTATTGAAGGCCTTCGATGCAGGTCGCGGCTCCTGCTGATCTCACTAATATATTTTCTTTTCGGTATACCCACCAAAAAAAGTTGTCAAACGGGGAAAAGCATATTCTGAAGAATAAACCAAGACTTTTTAATCTGAATGTCAATCAGCTGATGGGTGAGCTCAGCAATAGCCATGTCGGATGCCATATAGATATCGTTTGCGTCAATAATATCAGTTACGCGGACGATATGGTGCTGCTAAGTCCATCTGTCGGAGGGCTAAGGAAGCTATTGAGAATCTGTGAGGCCTACGCTGAGAGTGACGGCTTAAGCACAACGTTGCAAAAACTGAGCATATTCTCATCAGAGGGAATAATAAACAACCCGAGCCTATACCACCAGTATATCTCAACGGGGTATCTTTGAGTTTAGGTATCTGGGCAATATTGTGACCGAAACCCTGCATGATGACGCCGATATTGAGAGAAAGCGGTGAGCATTTTCGGTGCGCGCTAACATGTTGGTACATTCAGTTTGCGAGGTGTACAGCGCAGGTAAAAATAACTTTGTTCAGAGCATATTGCCAAAGCTTTTACACCAGCTACACGCAGTGGGCCTACAATGCTCTCCGAGTACAATATAACAACGCCTTTAGGATTCTGGTGCCACTACCTCGATTTTGCAGTGCTTCGGGCTTGTTTGCCAACGCGAGGGTGGATGACTTTTACGCTATAATGCGCACAAAGTCAGCGTCACTTATTCGCCGAATTCAAGGGAGTGGCAACGGAATCCTAAGGATGATTGCAGATAGACCAAATTCGGCAGCTGTGGGCAGGTTCATCAGGCTGCATGTCACTTGATTGTTTGTATTTTAATTTAATAATTTATTTGAATTTATTACATTATAATACGTTACGTTACGTTCTGTTCAATAAGGTTTGGAAATACTTTCATTGTGCGTACAGCTAAAGAGTGGATTTCTCTGCCGGAGTCTTTATTTCCTTATACAACCTAGGGGTCTTAAAGTCATGAGTGAGTAGGTTGCTTCTAGGCCAGCGTGCTTCACCGTCGACCATAATATCATCGCTTACCATCAGATAGACCGTGAGATATTAGTCAAACGCGAGACTTTCGTTAATAAAAAAAATATCTCCACAAATACTGATGTGAAACAGGGTGAAGTCACATATTACCCCGTAGAGTTCAGCACAAATACCCGAAAATGGCCTACAAGCCCTGGGATAGCCCTGCGCAGTAACAGTAAACACGTCACAGTGACAAACACTGAAGGCAGCGGGTTTCGACCTCATGACCCGCTGTTTCTAACTCGGCTAACTGTACGCTTACTGTTTGCGTCACCAGTTCTGACTTTTTATAAATGTTGGCTGCTAATAGCAATACTACAAACGTGATTGACAGAGACGTTAGATAAATAATAATTAACATTTATAGAATTTCTCTTAATATAAGTTGAACAATGGCTGTTGATGTTTACATGATAAGATGCTTAAAAGATTACGTTGACGACTGTTGTACCAGTTTAAACGTGTCACAACCGATAGCGTCTTTTTCTTAGTTTATTTCGATATATTCAAGATTCATTACTGTAATAATGTAATTACTTTCTGCATTTTTTGTAACCGACTTCCCAAAA
This sequence comes from Orthosia gracilis, assembly GCA_947562075.1. Classification (NCBI taxonomy): domain Eukaryota; kingdom Metazoa; phylum Arthropoda; class Insecta; order Lepidoptera; family Noctuidae; genus Orthosia; species Orthosia gracilis. The sequence goes on from OX387265.1 coordinate 12,469,566, forward strand.
AGGAGGAGGTTTCTCAATTGGACCGTATATATATATATATATATATTTTTATGTGTGTTCGCGGATAACTTCGTCGTTTATGAACCGATTTTGATGATTCTTGTTTTGTTGGAAAGAAGATATCAAGGGTGGTACCATGATAAGTGTGAAACCACGATCTGATGATGGGATCCTAGAGAAATCGAGGGAAATCCTCAAACATTATAGGCATACATAAAGTAATTTTGGTATTTTCATCAATAATGCAATCATTTGCACTCAGAAAGTATCATTTGGTGAAGTGGAACTGATGAAGAAGACCACAATGGCCACTGGAAATAAAACAATGTATCCTAGTCGTGTTTGGGCTCCTTGGAATCGTCATGTGATATACTTTGACTAAAAATAATTTTATGTTAATTGGAGATAAGAACCTACCAAAACTAAAATGAGCAAAATAAAAAACTTTTTAACAAAAATCAAACCGACTTCCAAAACAACTTCATAGCGAAAAATAATTTTGTTTTCCGAAGTCGTTGTCGAATACCGGAAAATAATAGGTACGAAAGATTCAATTTTTTGTTTCAATCATCTGTTAAGTGTTGCTGGAAATTTTATATTATCAACATCATATCAGCCGAAAGACGACTGCTGGCAATGGGTCACACTGACCGGTCCCGCGCGTCCCGCATCCAGCGGATCCCCGCAACCTGTGTATTTATTTCAGTGTCTTTTTTGTGGACCTGTACTGTGTGTAAACCATACAACGTTGTTCTTCCTTGATGTAAAATTATATGTACAGTTAAGTGCCACAAGTGCATTCGCACTCTCCCAAAACAAAAGTGATTAAAATTGGGAAATAATTAACCGGGTGAAAAATATACTGAATGGGCGACTATTATACTAAGTAAGCAACTATTTATCCGGTTTGAGGAATACCTTTTAGGAGGTTTTTGTGAGCTGCAGTAATAATATTGTGACATACTATAATTGTATTTGGGGTTCTATTTTTTCTATATTAGCATATATTCTTCATCGTAAATGAAGGCGACATCGCTGTGCAGCGCGGGAATTCGGGTATAATTGTGTTTTCAACGAATTGGTACAAGAGCAAGCGGAGCGAGTTCGGGAGCTTAGGGCACCCCGACACGGACAGGTTAGGTTCGAACGAGATGACGGGAGCTGAAGTGAGCGAGCAAAGCGAGCGAACTCAGCTCCCGTCATCTCGTTCGTGTTAGGTTACTTTAGACCCTGCGGACGGAAATAGGAGCCCCGCTGCGCGGTGCTCCTTCGACTATGTTGCCAAAGTACTTATCAAATCGCTGTTTTAAACATTTGTATTCGCCCACTGTTTGTCGCCCACTTAGTATTTCAGTAAGCCATATTCAGTATTTTTTACATCTTTAACTTGAATTTATTGTCGCTCGTTTAAATACTACCCATTAAAATTTCCTTGTAAAAGAGGTTAATAGTCCACAACTAATTTAATCTATACTTTTACATCTATACATTAGATTAAATGAGTTGTCGATTATTAAACTTCGCTGCTTTTGACTCTTGAATATACTTTCATAACATAATTACCCAATGTGATTGACGTTTTATGTGCAAGTATAATTTGTAATTATATGAAATAATTGCACACATAATTTTTATTTCATAGTGGCATTTGTTCTGTTTTAAAATTTTGACGCGGATGAAGTCGCGGGCGATGTTACAAGAACAACTTGATTATTTTTGTGCAAACTTTATTAATCTACATCACAGAAACAAGTAAGCTGAGTCAATACTAAAATAATAAGTATCAAGTATTTTTGTTTTAATACAAGCTTTTTGAACTGAAAGGTAATAAATGTAATATTTTTTTCTGATCATCATGAGACCAGCTCCAAAGTATTATCTTATTTAAAAGTTGTCAAAGTTACATAATAGTATACCACGTTTCTGCTTAATCGGATGTCAGAAAGTGCTTGAAAATGGATTACTAGTTGCTGCCCACATACGATAGTCACAAAAAAAACTAAAACAAAAATAAAAAAAAACAAAGTTAAAAACAAAACAATTTATTTATCAATAGGTACACAAATACCGTTGAGTTTCGCTAAATCCGTAGCACATTCTGATGCCTTGAACGAATTATATTGAATAATCGGAGTATGTGTAGAAGTAGCTTTCGAACTTCCTCCAGAATCCTTTGGTCTTGATTCCATGTCCAATACGCGTCCTACATTTGGGTAGCCAAACATTTGACCCAACACTGTATATTGTTGGCTACCAAAAGTATACCCCAAAACTGGGTGCTGCGGGTATCCAAACGTTGGAACCAACACTAGAACACACAAAAACACAACAAGACTCGGCCAGCGTGACTTTAAAACCAGCCTGAGTGTATTTTCAGTTTCCTTTCTTTTTGGTTTATCGGGGTGAGCGATTTGTCCGGGTTACACAAGGTAAACCTTTCAAGTTCTGTCTCCTGCTTGATATAGAGGTAAGTGATTTTTTTTTTTTTTCTACGTCTTTGTTATTCTTTTCTGATTAATTTCTTTGCGGGATCCAAAACAGTTAAATTCATTCTGCGCGACTTCGTCGAGCTTCATTGCCTCGGCGCTTTTCTAGTGGTCGTCACTTTTGATTCTGACTTTCAGGAGTTGCAGTAGTAAAAACAGCTTTAGTCCTTGCTTGCAGTAAAAAACCAAGGACCATGGAACGATAAAAACCCTAAATCAAGAAAATTCTGCTTAGCCTTTCCCGACTAACTTGAGGTCGGCTTCCAATCTAACTGGATGTAGCTGAGTACCTGTATTTTAAATGGAGCAACTGCCTATTTGATCACCACAACCCAGTAAATGGAACAAAATAATTACAAGGCAAGACTGGTGGCGTATTGCCTGCCTTCGGATTTTTTTAGTTTTATTTGGGACAATCCCACCGCACTATAACCAAACCACTGCAACTCGTGGCGACCACCAGAAATGCGCCTAGGCAATGAAGCTCGACGAAGTCCCGCAGAATGAATTTAACTGTCTTGGATCCTGCAACGAAATTAATCAAAAAAAAATAACAGAGGGAGTAGGAAAAAATACATAATTTTTACTTCCCTCCATATCAAGCAGGAGCCAAACCAAACAAGGCCAATAGGCCCAAAGGGTCGTTTACAACTGGCATAAGCCCAGTTGGCTAGCACCACGGATAAAAAATATCATTAATATTAATAGGTACTAACATTGGGAGCTGTTATATTTGATTCCAATTGTATTATAGGTATGGCAAAAAAGCTGAAACGCACGGAAATGTGTTCTAGTTTCCAAAAGGTCCGTAAAGTAAATAACTCTGTATTCTGACTACCCGTAAGTACCATCTCTATCTACGAATAACAGCCGGGACCAGCGTAAGCGTTGCTTAACCTTAAATCTCGAACCGTGTGGCTGTTGTTATTTATCCTGTTAAGAAATCAAAACAATTAAAACAACAAAGTCACATAGTGTAACAATTTTATTATTGTTGTTGTTGGGTTGGTGATAATACTACCGCTGTTATGTTATCAAGAATCATCAAAGTCACCGCAAACGCAGCAGCAATCTGTTTTAAAAGAAAAATAAAATTAAAACATATCATTCTCATTAAAAAAAGAAAGAAAAAGATTTATAAAATAAAAATTCTTAACTTACTGAGGTTACTATGTAATGCAGAATATTGTATTTGTTACAGCGGTTTGAGAAACCTCAAAAATCTTGGTTCCTATTAGAGCTTGCTCTGAGATGGCCATGATAAAGGCGTACGTAATATGGAAAAAGGAATGAAGGAAGGGAGCGAGACATTTTGGATCTCGATCGCCCGCGAAATCTCGAATGCTTTTGTCAAAGTATTCCGTCATTGGTTTATGACATGTTACAAGAGATGGCGCCACCAGTATGTTAATCTTAACACTGATTATATTAGATCAAATAAATACACACATCTAGCCTGTACTCAAAGCTGAGGAACGAAGCGTTAAGCAGAGGAACACCTATATAAACGCAAAGCTCGACACTCAAGTTAAATTAAGAATCTGCTAAAAAGTGCTTAAACTAACCATAAAGGTTAATAAGTTTTTTATAAATATTTATCAATATGAAGTTGTCGAGCTATTTGTCCAATTTAATATGTTAAATTAAACTTAATTTTAATATTAAAAGTACTGTGTTGACTATTGTAGTACTGACTGTGTTAGTAGATGCATAGACATACGGGCGAGTGCCCCCTTCTTGAGCATTTTTACTGACATCATCGCTATGCCCGCTAAAATATCCACAAAGGGTTTAATTGGATTTTATAGTTAAATAATTTAGTAAATAAGGCCCAAAGTGAAAACTTTGAATGATTGGAATAAATAATTACAAAAAAATCATTTAAGGATAATTATTCGCATAAAACAAGAAAAATATAAGATTGATATTAATAGCATAGAATATTGTCAACTTCAAAAAGAAAAACTACAAAAATTAAATTAAATTTTAAATTACAATCGAATAAAAATATTGTTCTTTAAATAAAATAGATTACAACACCTAACACTAAACTAATTTATTATTTCCTTTATGCACTATTGTCGAGAGTTAGTTGAGGTTTAATTAACTGTTTATCATTAAATATTTGCAATTTAACCTCCTGTTAGCAACTAGCTCAGAGTTAAGTTTTTCGTGAACGTGTGCCTTAAAAGTATGGGCAGTATGGACATCTATCCTCTAGCTACTTCTTCTATTTTCTATAGTCGTGACAGTCTAAGAAGTCAGATTTGACAGCTATAAATATACTTAATAATAATAAAACTTGATGCTTACGAATGATACTCGTTGTTGTAGTTTATGGGCAACATAGTTATTAATTAGGATTATGAATTTGATTTTTCAATTTCTTACGTACAAAGTTATCGAGGCATGTAAAATGAGAAACGTCATCAGACTTCTTAGATTGACACAATTATAAGTATAAATATTTTTCTTACCATGTAGATGTATTTCCATCCATTTGACTCCATTATTAGGTATTATTTCCTTTATTTCTTTGTAATTTGTAGTTATTGTTGATACAAGTGTTGGCTTATACAAATTAATAGTGATACACAAAACACACATCAGGCAGTTTATATACCCTAGCTTGGATGGCGAACCTTTGTCGGTGGTCGTGACATTTTTGATAAATAGCTAATAATATTGTGGTCACGACTCACGACGCACACGAAAAGCCATCAAAAAATCTTGACTCATTGTTTTATTGATAAATAAATAAAGTAAAAGGTAATTAAAGTAAAGTCGTAAGAAAGCGTGGCCTTCTCCGCCAAACATGGCGTCGCACCGACGGCATGCCGCGTTGGTAGCTGCCGTGTTGGCAGAAAATTTTACAACTTTTCGTCGTGGATGTCATTTTCGTGGTTTTCGCTGAAAACGATAACGGACTCAAAATTAAAATTCAAGATACACACAAACAACCACATCTGAAACAACTATCACGTCATACAAACATTTGTTCCGCGCGGGAAATCCGTGTCACGCAGCGTAAAAGCCAATCGCTCAGCCACTGCGCTAACCATATTGTCCTCAATTGCAGTAAAGAATTTGATTATGGACCTTATACCCAAATAGTACCGTAAAACGGTTATTTTCTGAAGATTGCTCCCCATTAACGGCTAGGTTATAAGTATATCTCAACGGGGTATCTTTGAGTCGGGTCTCTTGGTTTAGGTATCTGGGGATTGTTTATTTTTTTTCGTAATTACTAATACTTTGGCTTTCAATTTTTTTTCGCTACATATGCCTACTCCTCTAAAACTACTTGGATGTTTAATAGTAGATTATGCACTAAGGGGATAAAGTAGTGTCTCTGAATCCCGAGCAAAACGAAGTTTCCTAGCGTTAAACGGAGCAAGAGAGATTTGAGATTACTCCCGAGGGATTCAAGATCGCCCAAGACGAAGACACCTTCATCCCAAAGGAGAATACTCTACTTTTCACACCATCTACGAGACAATAAAAACTGGCTAAGTGCGAGTCGGACTCGCGCACGAAGGTTTCCGTACCATTATCGCAAAAACGGCACAAAAATCACGCTTGTTGTATGGGAGCCCTACTTAAATATTTATTTTTTTCTGTTTCTAGTATTTGTTGTTATAGCGGCAACAGAAATACATCATCTTTGAAAATTTCAACTGTCTAGCTATCACAGTTCATGAGATCGCACACAAGCGATCGATTCATGAGCGGGTAGCCGGTACCTTTACTTACCAATACTAAGTATGTAGCTATTTTAGTTACAAAAAATTGAATCAATAGGTAGGTACTTATTTTTGTGGCAAGAAAGCTGTGGTCAGGGGCTTCATTTAGAAACGTTTCCACATTTTGAGCTGTGAAGACTTTTAATTTCTTAGGACGATGTCCTTCTGATTTCCTTTATAAAAATGACAGTAATTTGGTGTATGTATTAATTTGTAAGTATATTATTCTTGATGCTTATTGTTGACCTGAGCATCGAATAGATGCACCATAGGCTATAGAAGAGGAGCCCTAAAAGAAATTTAGGGATTTACTCAAGCGTGGCAGAATAACATAAGGGGGTATACCTTGTACCCGGTTAAGTACCTCCACCAAATATGAGCCCCATATATAAGACTGCCCGTCATCAGAATAAAGGATCAGATTAGTAAAAAAAATTTACCATCACAAATTCTCGAGCGCGTCAGATTAAAGTAGGGTGAGTTCATTACATGCTAAAAAGTTAATATTCTACTAATCTGACAATTTGAGAGTGACGTAAAGAGGAGGGCTACAAAGTTGTAAAAAAAAAACGTCATCTCGACATTCTCGAGCTTAGCAATTTTTTTTTTATTTAGAAGGAAGTAATTCAAGGATAATGAAAAATATATAATCTGACGATTATCACAAGCCGAAGTAACAAAAAATCGTCGAAAATGATTAATGCGTGCAGCTGCGTGATGCCTATATTCCCCTCTTCACGTTTCTATTCCTCTCTCACTCTTTCTCTATCTATTACTCTCTCACTCCATCACCGCTCTGGTTTCTGTTGCCATGACGCCTAGGGACACAGTATCGAATACAAAGTATGGATACTGTACTCATGAGCAGTATCGAAAAAAATATCATATTCATAAAAGTATCGAAACAAAAGTATCGATTCTTCAAGTTATCGAGTACTTATCTTAGGGCCCCTAATGCGCATAGAGGTCAATATCAGTCAGTAAATAACGTCAGTTTAACTTCAGTAGGGCAGGACATGAAAAACCAATGGTATTGGTACACAAATTTAATACAATAGTAGAAAAAGATAAATGTAACTTCAAAAATTTTAAAAATAGGAACAATTTTTTTTTTGTACTTTCAGCGAAACAAATACGATAAAATTAAATGACAACAGTGAACGAGTGAGTGAATGAGTGATTGATTAGAAGATTGATGTATATTGATATATATATTGATTGATCGATCCAGAAGAGGAAGATGATTCTACTGATGAAGATGATATACAGGGTTACAGGAAAAGTCGACCTAGATCCGTTAAGGGCGTGTAGTACACATCATTTCTGAAGGATTTCACTATGGAACCCCCCATCCTAAACTTAACCGTTTTCGAGATTTTCGAGTTTTAATTTTTTTATGAAAATGCCCAATTTTTCGGCTATTGAATTGAATATTCGATTATTAGATTTTCGAGTTTTAATTTTTTTTATGAAAATTCCCAATTTTTCGGCTATTGAATATTCAATTCAATAGCCGAAAAATTGGGCATTTTCATAAAAAAATTAACACTCGAAAATCTCGAAAACGGTTAAGTTTAGGATGGGGGGTTCCATAGTGAAATCATTCAGAAATGATGTCGTACTACACGCCCTTAACGGATCTAGGTCGAATTTTCCTGTAACCCTGTATATATACATATATATATAGAGAATATATATATATATATATTTTAAATTTATATATTTGACGTTTATGGCCTAGTTGTAATAAAGAATTGTTTTCTTCGTCTTTAGATAATAACAACGGTATAAGAAAATAGATGAATTATTTTTGAATTAAATACAAACAATTTTCGATATCATGTTCTAATTCCCTGTTAATTAATGTAATTGGTCTTTGTCTCGTTTTAATTAACTATAAATTGATTTAACATAAATGCAATAAATAGTTGGTGTACGAACACCTGAAAAGAATCGACAGCTTAAAATATTAACACAGATTGATGCTAAAATAAAGATGAAGATTATAAAAATTGAAAATAAAATAGGTACAGATATATTTTTTTTAATTACCCTATATTGTCCCACTGCTGGGTAGAGACCATAGCCATCTTTGAAGTAAAATATTATTACGAAAATATCTTGGCAATCATTCCGCCACCTTTCATGCACGTTATTATTGATGCGAAACTAAGCAAGTAAAAGAACGTTCAACTCATCTTTGCGCGCGGCGCTTTTCGTGTGTAAGCATGTGTGGGTAGTTGTTTTCTCGGACGACGACTGCTGCGTCACTGCCGCACGCACAGCGCACGCACTCATGGCGCCGCGCGCACAGATGAGTTGAACTGTCTAATACCAACGTGATTTTCTAAAATTAATAATAACGCACTTTCTTTTCTTCTTGCTCCTGGATATTATCCCATTTAATTTGGGGTGTTTTATCCCAAGAGGTCATTATACCTAGTTTTTCGGGATAAAATGTAGGCTATGAGTTATTCCAGACTATCATCTATGTCTGTGCCATCTTTATGTGTAATTTCATCCAGTTCTGTTCAGCCGTTCTGGCGAGATTGAGTAACAAAGATCCATCCATCCAATCTTTTGCCTTCATAATTATATTTTATTATTATATTATATTAAAGGCATTTAATTTATATGAAAGTGGGCCTGTTCATGACAACATGTATCATACACGGAAAATATTTAAATCTAGACTGAAGTACTGTAAAAACCAACATGACCAGCTTAAAATTGGGTCCTGCAACGAAATTAATCAGAAAAGAATAACGGAGGAGTAGGAAAATTACAAATTGCCACCTCCCTTCGCAAGCTTAAGAGAGACATAACAAAAAATAACCAATAGGCATAAAGGGTAATTTACAACTGGGATAAACCCAGTTGCTTAGCACCACGGATAAAAATTAGCATTAATATTCATGGGTTCTAACATTGTGTGCTGCTATATTTGTTTCCAATAATAGGTATGGTAAAAACGCTCGAACGCACGGAAATAACCCTTTAAAACGTTAACAGCCCGATAATTGAGTGTTGAGAAACAACACTCAATTATCGGGCTGTTAACGTAATCGACGAATAATCTCCGGTTATCTGCTGTCATTGGCTGTTGTAAATTCATTCAACAAATCACAGCAGATAACACGTGTTTGACAGTTCGTTACATTAATTTTGCGATAATTTAGCTTTGAGATACTGGGCCTAAAGCACACAGTTGCTTACTATGTTGAGAGGAAGACGCCCATATATGATTGCCTTCTTGACCTATTGAAGGCCTTCGACGCAGGTCGAGGCTGCCGATCTCACTAATATATTTTCTTTTCGGTATACCCAACAAAAAAAAGTTGTCAAATGGGGAAACGCATATTCTGAAGGATAAACCAAGACTTTTTAATCTGAATGTCAATCAGCTGATGGGTGAGCTCAGCAATAGCCATGTCGGATGCCATATAGATATCGTTTGCGTCAATAATATCAGTTACGCGGACGATATGGTGCTGCTAAGTCCATCTGTCGGAGGGCTAAGGAAGCTATTGAGAATCTGTGAGGCATACGCTGAGAGTGACGGCTTAAGCACAACGTTGCAAAAACTGAGCATATTCTCATCAGAGGGAGTAATAAACAACTCGAGCATATACCACCAGTGTATCTCAACGGGGTATCTTTGAGTTACTCTGCATGATGACGCAGACATTGAGAGAAAGCGGTGAGTATTGTCAGTGCGCGCTAACATGTTGGTACATTAGGTTTGCGAGGTGTACAGCGCAGGTAAAAATAACTTTGTTCAGAGCATATTGCCAAAGCTTTTACACCAGCTACACGCAGTGGGCCTACAATGCTCTCAGAGTACAATATAACAACGCCTTTAGGATTCTGGTGCCACTACCTCGATTTTGCAGTGCTTCGGGCTTGTTTGCCAACGCGAGGGTGGATGACTTTTACGCTATAATGCGCACAAAGTCAGCCTCACTAATTCGCCGACTTCGAGGGAGTGGCAATGGAATCCTAAGAATGATTGCAGATAGACCAAATTCGGCAGCTGTGGGCAGGTTCATCAGGCTGCATGTCCCTTGATTATTTGTTTTTTAATTTAATAATTTATTTAAATTTATTACATTATAATGATAGCGTTCTGTTCAATAAGAAGTCAGTGAAAAAGCTTTTTGGTAATACTTTCATTGTGCGTACAGCTAAAGAGTGAATTACTCTGCCGGAGTCTTTATTTCCTTATACAACCTAGGGGTCTTAAAGTCAAGAGTGAGTAGGTTGCTTCTAGGCCAGCGTGCTTCACCGTCGACCATCATCGCTTACCATCAGACAGACCGTGAGATATTAGTCAAACGCGAACATTTCGTTAATAAAAAAATATTTCCACAAATACTGATATGAAACAGGGTGAAGTCACATGTTACCCCGTAGAGTTCACCACAAATACCCCACAATGGCCTACAAGCCCTGGGATAGCCCTGCGCAGTAACAGTAAACACGTCACAGTGACAAACACTAAAGGCAGCGGGTTTCGACCTCATGACCCGCTGTTTCTAACTCGGCTAACTGTACGCTTACTCTTTGCGTCACCAGTTCCGACTTTTTATAAATGTTGGCTGCTAATAGCAATACTGCAAACGTGATTGACAGAGACGTTAAATAAATAATAATTAAAATTTATAGAATTTCTCTTAATATAAGTTGAACAATGGCTGTTGATGATTACATGATAAGATGCTTAAAAGATTACGTTGACGACTGTTGTATCAGTTTAAACTGTGTCACAATCGATAGCGTCTTTTTCTTAGTTTATTTCGATATATTCAAGATTCATTCCTATAACAATGTAATTACTTTCTGCATTTTTTTTAACCGACTTCCCAAAAAGGAGGAGGTTTCTCAATTGGACCGTATATATATATATATATATTTATGTGTGTTTGCGGATAACTTCGTCGTTTATGAACCGATTTTGATGATTCTTTTTTGTTGGAAAGGAGATATCAAGGGTGGTACCATGATAAGGAAACCACGATCTGATGATGGGATCCTAGAGAAATCAAGGGAAATCCTCAAACATTATAGGCATACATAAAGTGATTTTGGTATTTTCATCAATAATGCAATCATTTGCACTCAGAAAGTATCATTTAGTGAAGTGGAACTGATGAAGAAGACCACAATGGTCACTGGAAATAAAACAATGTATCCTAGTCGTGTTTGGGCTCCTTGGAATCGTCATGAGATATACTTTGACTAAAAATAATTTTATGTTAATTGGAGATAAGAACCTACCAAAACTAAAATGAGGAAAATAAAAATCTTTTTAACAAAAATCAAACTGACTTCCAAAACAACTTCATAGCGAAAAATAACTTTGTTTTCCGAAGTCGTTGTCGAATACCGTAAAATAATAGGTACGAAAGATTAAATTTTTTGTTTCAATCATATGTTAAGTGTTGCTGGAAATTTTATATCATCAACATCATATCAGCCGAAAGACGACTGCTGGTCATGGGACACATTGACCGGTCCCGCGCGTCCCGCATCCAGCGGATCCCCGCAACCTGTGTATTTATTTCAGTGTCTTTTTTGCGGAGCAAACTGTGTGTAAACCATGCAACGTTGTTCTTCCTTGATGTAAAATTATACGTACAGTTATGTGCCACAATTGCATTTGCACTCTCCCAAAGCAAAAGTGACTAAAATTTCCTTGTAAAAGAGGTTAATAGTCCACAACTAATTAAACCTATACTTTTACATATATACATTAGATTAAATGAGTTGTCGATTATTAAACTTCTCTGCTTTTGACTCTTGAATGTACTTTCATAACATAATTACACAATGTGATTGACGTTTTATGTGCAAGTATAATTTGTAATTATATGAAATAATTGCACACATAATTTTTATTTCATAGTGGCATTTGTTCTGTTTTAAAATTATGACGCTGATGAAGTCGCGGGCGATGTTACAAGAACAACTTGATTATTTTTGTGCAAACTTTATTAATCTACATCACGGAAACAAGTAAGCTATAAGTAGCTATAGCAATACTAAAATAATGAGTATCAAGTATTTTTGTTTTAATACAAGCTTTTTGAACTGAAAGGTAATAAATGTAATATTTTTTTCTGGTCATCATGAGACCAGCTCCAAAGTATTATATTATTTAAAAGTTGTCAAAGTTACATAAGTATACCAAGTGTCTGCTTAATCGGATGCCAGAAAGTGCTTGAAAAATGTATTACTAGTTGCTGCCCACATACGAAAGCAAGGTCAAAGTCAAACTAAAAAAAAACAAAGTTAAAAATAAAATAATTTATTTATCAATAGGTACACAAATACCGTTGAGTTTCGCTAAACCCGTAGCACATTCTGATGCCTTGAACGAATTATATTGAATAATCGGAGTATGTGTAGAAGTAGCTTTCGAACTTGCTCCAGAATCCTTTGGTCTTGATTCCATGTCCAATACACTTCCTACATTTGGGTAGCCAAACATTTGACCCAACACTGTATATTGTTGGCTACCAAACGTATACCCCAAAACTGGGTGCTGCGGGTATCCAAATGTTGGAACCAACACTAAAACACACAAAAACACAACAATATTCATTCTGACTGTAGCACTAGCCGTGTTAAAATGAACTGAAACGTTGTTCTGGATGGTTTTAATATTTTATGTCTTTCAACTGGTTCTTATGTAAGCGATGTGATCGACCTCATTGGTGACACTGAAAGGTATAGTATGTGCGAAGTGGTACAAGGGCCTGTGTACTAACCTTGCTGTAGAAAGTCCGCGATTCAGAGATCGTCTTGTGTTGTCTGACCAGTGCCCCAATTGCGTAAATCGATAGCAATCCTTGAAAAAACCTGTGAAATAATAACATTATCACACCTACATACCCCAGAAGGTTGCACTTACATTACACTCGATATTGCGCCAGTTATATTTAAGACCCATCGTAATAGTGGTCATTAACCGGGCACAAATCCTAAGCAGCCCTGGGCACAGATCCTCGGTAGAGGGCATTGTGGTATGGGTTGGATGTCATTATTTAATGGGCTGAACTTTCTTCAAACCATAAAATAATGACATTCACCCCATACCACAATGATCTTTACACCACACTATAACGACCTCCACACCTCGTAAAAAATATTTTAATAATAATATGAATATTTTAGAATAATTTAATAACAATCCAATAATAATTTAATAACATATCAATAATAATTTAAAATATTTTGTAATAATAATTGTTTTTTTTTTCTTGTCCTTTACCAAAGGTCAATATTTGTTAATTATTTTTTATTAATAATCGAAGTTTTGTGGCCTGATTATCTGTGTGACAAGATTTCCTAGGGCAGATACCAGTCTCCCACAAAGTTTTATCAAATAATTTTGCACTTTTATGTAATATTTTGTAAGACACATTTGTGGAAGAGAAATAAATATTGATATTATTTATGTTACGTCATTAACCAGGCAGAAATCCTGACTCCGGGTTGTTCTGAGAAATTGCAGATGGAGAAAACCAATAATAATACTTTGTCCGACCCTGGAATCGAACCCAGGACGTCGTGACCATTAGATCAATGAGGCAGACGGAAATATAAAATTGACACCTGTGAATAATAAAATAAAACTTTTACACAAAAAAATACAACTGACTACCAAATAAAACCACTACACAATGAAAAATAACTCCTTTTGCGGAAGTCGGTGTTCCTGATTCCTTTTCTTCTTTTTTTGTCACCGACTTCCGAAAAGGAAGATATTTTTTTGTAGAAAACGTTTTTTGTAGTTCTGGTACCTAATAAATAATAGTTACTAATAGGCAAGTTCTTTAGTAATGTACGTATAATGCCAGAATAGATTAACCGAATATCATGAAATTTGAACATAACCGGTGAAATAAGAGTGTACCAAGGTGAACTGTACACATCTGTGTACTCCTTTAGAGCGTACTGGCATGATGTTATTTTATTACATGGTATAAACAATAAACATACATAGTGTTTGCAGCAATCCCGAGAGATTTGCCGTCATTTGTTGAAGAGTTCTGTTGTATATCACCGAAGTTATTCATCAGATCTTCTACATTTGATTTGGGAACATACTCTTTCAAACAAAAATATTTTTCAAAATCGGTCCACAATTGACGGTGAAATCGTTGAAAATACAAAAAAAAAACAGAATAATATAGAAAAAAACGCATTTATTGTACAAAGCTGTTATGTGAATTATGCATACGACCATAATATTCTGCCGTTTCCGGCGTACAAATACGGTTTGTAAAATTACGGGTCATCATTACATTAAAATTAGTTATAAATCATTAGAATTACAAATAATTTAAATAAATTGAACAATAGCAGTAAAAGAGATTAATTATAAAAGTCAAAATTCAATGAAGTCAATAAATAATGTCAAATATTTAGGTAAATTTTTCATTCATAAATTCTTTAGTCTATTAATAACATTTGCTTAAAAGGAAGTTAAATAATTTAAATTCATCAATATGTTCGACATTATGATTGTTAACATTTAGTTAACAATCATAATGTCGAACATAGAACCTCCTCCTTTTTGGAAAGTCGGATACTAGTCATAGGCTGTGGTTACGAATATAACACACACATTAATTTGTGTAAATTATTTCATCACCACTGCCCTAAAAACGGTGGAAAACATCGTGAGGAAACCGGCATGTCCTAGAACCAAAAATTCGAAGACATGTGACAACCAACTCCCGCACATGGGCCCGCGTGGTGGAATAGAGTCCAATCCCTCTCAAAGGGAAGACGACTGTGTCCCAGCAATGGGAAAATTAAAAGGCCGGTGATGATGAAGATTGCTGAGCATGAAGTACTGGGTTCGATTCCTGGGTCGGCAAAAATTATTGCGTTTTAAATTTTGGAATTCCTTAGCAGCCCGTCTGTATTTATGCCAGTATTAAGCTGGGAACAAAATATCGGACGCGGCTGACAGACACAACTGACAGCCGCTACTGCTAGAGTATCTGGGTAATGAATGTACAATAATTTGTGCAAACTATAGGACGTAAGTCTCGGACGTACCTTTGGGCGTTCGGACGTCCGATAGACATCTGGCCCGCTGGATGTTTTTGTCAGGCGAAAACGTCCGCGGACGGTGTGCACGGGGTGCGGGATGCGTCCCTGGCGTCAGCAATAAGTGAGACTAGGCGATTTTTTTTTACGCAATGTTCTTCTTTTTATGTTCAGTTTTGGTAGACAACAAAAAGAAGCCGCCGCTAACTCCAGGAAATCGTCCTCACTTTCACTATTCGACTTGTTTCTTCGTTGAATAAGCACTCGGACGGGTCTGCGGCCCAAACGACTATGCACACATAACAGTCGCGGCTGTCTGTCGCATCCGTCAGCCACGTCCAATATTTTGCTCCCTGCTTACCATGGGACTATAAATAACTGACGTAATGTCTAGCTAACACCTGCCTAGTTATTCGAAGGTACACTACTATTTACTTCTTTTTATTCGTTAATAGCACCAATATCTCAAAAAAAAGGAAAGGATCTCTAATCCGTTTTTAAAATGGCCGCGACGAGATAGAACGGATGCAAATTTAGAATTATGGCGGGTTTTTGGCCAAGCCAATTTCCTTTAACGTTGATGCGGTGGGCCACGAAACACAAGAATACAAAAGCTTTTAGGAATATTACATTCCGTCGCTTTAAAAATATAGAAAAGGCACCTTTTCATAACTGGTAATCGAGATTAGAATGTTAGTATGACCAGCTTAGTGAAGGCGCATTATGGAATCATTAAGGAGGAAAATAATAATGCCGTTTATAAAAACAAATAACATAGTGATGTGGAAGTTTGAATGCATGTTTGTTACTCAATCACGCCAGAATGGCCGAACGAATCTAGATGCAATTTGGGAGAGAAGAAGATTATAGTCTGGAATATAACATAGGTTGATCCTGGTATAAAGTTCCCTTGTGATGATAAAACACTAGTCACGTGAGCAAAGCCGCTGGCAGAAGCTTGAAATTAATAATTAGATTTCGTCACAAATCAATCCTGACAACTCTTCAATACACTTGTCATTTTTTGTAGTTTAAATGAAGATCATCTCAGGAATTGTGGCTCGATATGTAATCACTCAAAACACTTTTTGTCTAACTTTTACATGCTGTAACTTTGAAAGCCTGACCCTCAGTTTGCTGATTATATTGAACATTAGGTAACTGCTACGTTAAATAGTAATTTGGGATAATACCAAAAGATCAAGACGATGCCCTCTCCTTTGAGTTGAACTTCTCTGTCTGGGTGCGTCACCCGTGGCCTATCAATCAAATAAAATCTAGACACACGGCAGTGTTTCAGCCAAGTTCGCGAAGCAGAATGGGACACACCGGCCGATGACGGTTATATTACATTATGATATAGAAATACAGAAAAATATATATTTCGGCCCGCTTTCGATCCCCTAGTAACTTCAAGCCTATTAGAGAGAAAGCTTTTTTTTACCCCGCACAGTCAGGAGACACGAAATTTTGCATGTTAATTAGAATATTTCATCGTACCTATTTGTAGTATACAGTCATGTAATTCAAAACCTCCTTCTAATCATTAAATCCTAGTACCTTTTCAATTTGCCAAATCGCACTTTTGAGTAGCAAAGAACATAACAAAAATTAAATCAACTGAAATCTTTGACCATGACAGGAGCAGTTTGATTCAAGGAACTTCAACTTGGTATTCAGTTAGAGAAGTAGTTATGAAGTACTTGGCGTTCTTTCACATTATGTTTTGGGTGGAATTATCTTAAGACAGATTGCTCTGTCAGCTGATGTTATGACGAGTCACGGCAATGCTAGTTTGGGTTTGTTTACCGCTCATTCAATCAGTAGATACTTGATATTTGCAAACAAGTTTATGACAAGATTCATGTAACAGTATTGGCTCATCTTTCATAATGCACAATGCATTTTTTTTTTAATTCTTTAGTAAAATATAATCAAGTTTTTAACATTGTATAATGATAGCTGCCACTCGTCTCCGCGTGTTACGTTAATACTTAATCCTACTAATAAATTAATGTAAATAAATTGCAGATTGTAACAGTTGTTACCTCTAGATAATTTACTTCAAGATGCTGTTCTTTTGGTATTGTGTGAGTCTTTAGCACACATGATTCCAGGCTCGGAAATACTTCTTTCCTTTATGATTCTGTTCTTCCGGTGGTTTGAGAGTCTTTGTCACTCATGACTCTGTTCTCCCGAGGCCCAAGACACGTGAAAGTCTATCATCAAAAGCGTGGTGATAGCGACTGGAAAAATGTTAAAAATGTATGGGAATGTCAAATGATATCGACATATCACGTGATTAATCTTGAAAATTTTGTAATTTCGACCAACGCCATTGCTGACGTCGAATGACACTTGTCTAGAGCCTCTGGTACATTGTGAGTTATCGGACGGTATATAGGAAGTTTCAACCAAAACTCAAACCCCACCCCCCAATTGCTCCCCCTTCAAGTTTCATGCAAAAAGCAGTAGTCAACCATTTCCAGGGTCCCATCTATCTCTGTACCAAAATTCATCAAAATAGGTTCAGTGATTTAGGCGTCATGGCGTAACAAACAAAGTCACTTTATAACATTAGTTAAGATTCTATAGTATCTCATTAAAACCTGACCTTTTACTTCAACGTAATTGGAGGTGTGTTGGCACAGACTGTGTGCACAGAGACTGTTGGAATTGAGCAGAACCAAAACAGAATACTTGGTCTGCGGTTTTGGCGGTCTCTTCAGTTCCGTGCCTATAGCTCTTGCTGAAATACTCAAACCGATCTGATCCGACTTCCGGTACCTAGGGTCGCTTGTCCGAGGGGATGGCGTGTTAGACCGAGACGTAACGCACCGGATCAACTCTGGATTAATTAAACGGAACACCTTCCGACCCACGGATCTCTCAAGTTAAAGGGGAAAATTTACAAGTCCGTGTTTAAGTGAGAAATGAGTATATTAGAGGAAGTTTGATAATCGCGCCAGTGAAAGGAAACCGTCCTGGTACGGTCATGTAATGATGCGGGATTTAGCGCATGTTACTAAAAGAGTTATGAATATATTAATGTGGATGGATGGTGAGGAAAGGGGAGAGCCAAAAAAAATGAATGAACTATGTGAAGAGTAAAGGGAGTCAGTGATAGCGTGACGGGGGACAGGACGGTATGGAAGAAGAAAACGTGTTGCGCCGACTTCAAGTAACATGGGTCAAGGGCCTGAAAATAATGATGTTTTTGACGAAACATTCTTTCACTAATTCCTCCCTTCTATGATACTACTAGTTTTTCCCGCGGTTTCTTTCCTGTGTTCTATGCTGGCGGTACCGAGCATTTTACCTGAATAAAATAGCTATAAATTAGCTATAGTGTCGCTCTCTACCAATAAGAGATTTTTCCTTAATCGGATCACTACTTTCTACAAACATAATAACAAACAAATAATTTTACATTCATATATAAACTCACGTGTTTTTAACATGGGGGTAGTACTTTTTGCTTCGTTTAAGTTCATAGTTCTAATCATACACATCACGCTGGTTATGAATACTGCGCATTCTGTCTTTCTGAAGAACATCACCAATAAGATCCGTGAATATCCTTCTGGGCATCCAGTCACAGCGTTTCCACTTTTATATTAATAGTTTAGATTATAAAATCTATACCTATATATATAAAAAAGTGAAAGGTCACTCACTCACTCATCACGAAATATCGAAATCCGCTTGACGTGTAAAGATGAAATTTGGCTGGGCGGTTCCTCAAGTGACGTAAGTGCGCACTTACAACGGATTTTTGGAAATTCCACTCCTAAGGGTTTAAAAGCTGGGTTGAAAGTATGTATGAATTTACTACAGTTTGTGAATTGGACACGTAAAATTTAACATTTACTCTCTTGATTGATAAAATTATTCATGTATTTATTGGTTTTTGGAAATTTCACCCATAAGGGGGTAAAAAGGGGGTTGAGAGCTTGTATGAAAATTCTACAGCAAGAAGGGATTTTTGGAAAAAAACCTTTAAGGGAGTGATCTAAAAAGTCACCTGTAGGATAAAATACGGATCACGCGAACGAAGTCGCGGGTGAATATTATATTTATACGTGTTATTTTCAATCTGGAATTTCTCAGTAGAGGCCTTGGGGGTGACTATAAGCTCTTAGAGTAAGGTTATTTTGAGTGTGCGTAAGGCACAGATGTATACAAGTCATATGCATCTGTCCCTTAAACACACTCAAAATAAACTTACTTTAAGAGCTTGTGGTCACCCCCCTGGAGTCTGATATCATGCCTGATTGATGACAATATGCTTGTCGCCTTTAAACGTATCTGGAGAAATTCGGCTCAAACCTTCGGAGAAGAGTGGCGTGATACAATGTTATTTCCCGCGGTTTTCATGGCCACATCCTAAACGTTTCTCATCAAGGACTTTTCCTTTAATCTGAATCTCGGGGCACGATACAATCTAACACCTCGGTCCCTACTAAGTACATCTTTCTTCAAAAAGGGGGAGGACAATTCGACTGTATTTTTTTAAATGCTTGTTACCTCAGAACTTTTTACTGGGTGAGCCGATTTTGATGATTCTTTTTTATTTGAAAGCTGGTGCTTGTCATGTGGTCCCATTTAATTTCATTATGATTTGATGAAGAACTTCGGCGATATACAAAAGGACTCTTCAATAAATGACGGCAAATCACTCGGGATGGATAAACACACATGCAATATGTTTATCCATCATATCTACCATATATGTCAAATATCATATATGTCAAATGTCAAATGAAAATAAACGGCCTTGCTCGTTGAGTGTCTTTTTTGGAAATATAGAGGGATCCCTATCGCAAACTTTCCAAAAGATATTCTCGGTTTTCCCTCTACAAGCCTCTGGTCGCTCAAAAACCCTACCGGCTCTTTATTATTTTAACTTTCTAAATTTACAGAGTATAAAATACTTAATTAATAATAACTACTTATATATTATAAACTTAAATCAAAAACTACAAACGCATATAAAAAGGGCAGGGCTCATTGGCCGTCAAAAAATCGTCCACATCGCTGTCAACGTGAAAAGTGCCCAGAACGCTGGCAGCATTGCCACGTTGGATGGCAATGCTGATTCTCTGGACGAGGAAAAGCTCAGCCCTCTGATCACGTGAAAATTCGACTTACCATTTGCTTACATCTCGAAAAATTCAATGAGCAATCGGACTCCATGGACCTAATGTTTCAACTCCAAATGGCTCAAAAATAGCTTCCAAGAAGGTTGTAGTATTTGCGCCGTTTGAGGTTCTCTGCACCAGCAGCAGCCGCCTCATCATAACCCGCCGTGTTAAGAAGATAGGATTGCGCAAGGGTCGACACATGTTGTATCCCACACCAAAGGCTTACTCACCTTCCAAAGCATAATAGTCATCCCGTTTGATCTCTTCCCATCGTTGCGTATCTATTTAACTATCTTAATAATAATATTACAAAGAGAGAGTCCGAATTTTTCGAGTTTGTTCAGACCTACTAATCTTATCTCTGAAACCACTATACATATTTGAAAAAATCTTTCACGATTTGAAAGGTGCATTACTCCAGATATACAATTTTGTGACCCAGACATAGGCTGGGTGGGCCACTAGTCAGTTCAATAAAACAGGGAGTAATTTTCATCTTCTTTGTTTAAGGTAATGGTTACATCGAGGGAACCGAGCTGGATGGCTTCCTCAAGGAGTTTGTATCCAGTGCCAACTTCACCGACATAAGCCCAGACGTGAGTACCTAGATGTAAGCTTGACTTATCTACTCGTACGAGTATCAATGATGTCGACTTTATGAAGTGACGAAATTTTTTATGGTTGTGACCATTATGTGACTTGTGTATATGAATTATTAAAATAAATGAATAGGGATTTTTCCTGGGTAGAAAATTATAATTCTATTTAATCCGTCAGTGAGATTATCAAAAAATATTGGACACGTATTTTTTGCTTTACCAAATCAATAAAAATTTACAAAGATAAAGCGCATCAAAGTTCAGGAGTGGGAACTTGTGACGTCACTAGACACTAGACAGTATAAAGTGTACAAACGGCGTGACGTCACACGATATATCAACGCATTATACCGTCGTGCCTGTGTGTCAAAAGAAAAAATACGTGTTTATTTTAAATTACGTGCGCTTTTTAGTTAACATCCAGTGAATTTTATCTTTGTGTTGTGCAATTATTAATTTATAATAATAAAAAAACCATTTAATTAATAAATATTAGATATTAATAAATTTACTGAAATTTTCAGGACTAAATCAAGTAGGTATGTTTGTACTAAAAAGCTGACGTCAGTGATAATTAAGTATTCGCCTTTTTACTGCGTACTTAACAAGTAACATTTCTGAAAAATAAAATTGGTATCTAATTCGAACTCGGAAAATTCCGGAGAATGTTCTGCATAAAATTATTTCTTGAACGAAGTTCCTTAACGCAGCTTGCGGTTGGAATTGCCTGGTAGAAATCGTCATGTAACGAAAACGCCCGGGAGTTTGCCGGGACTTATCAGACTTTATTGTCTCTGCCTTTTTGTGGTGGTCTCCACTGTTGATTCTGGCTTTCAGAAGTAGCAGTGGTTGGGCATAGTGTGGGGGGCTTATCTCAAAAGAATACGCCAAATTAAGACGTCAGGTTATCCTATTAACGACCCACAAGTGAAATGACCCTAGTGCCCTAATCACATAGAAAGCATTTAGAAATGGGAACAGGAATACATACCTACCTACTACTCGACAAAATAAGTATACGATAATTCTTTGAAATGTATTGGACTATAATATGATCAGTAATTTATTTCATATTGAGGGTAAATTGATGCTGGGACGTAAGCTAATCGCTGAAAATGTACGTATTATATGGACCCCTATCTCCAAAACGTTGTGTCCACATTTCTATCCAGATCAAAAATAGATACATTTTAATCTTTTTTCTTCAATTCTGTGACAATGTGCCTTAATCCCTAGGAGTAATCCTTACTGTACAATAGATTTTTTTTTCAGTAAAATATTTTAACGGCTAAAACAATTTCTTATTTGCGATATATCAGTAACCTTGTAAGTAATAAATTAATCGTTAAATATGTGTAAGATCTTTCACGGGCAAGCTTTTGTCCCTTTTGTGCAATTCTGTAGCTACTTCACCTAAGTCATCACGGTGAGATGTCTACAGAATCGACCGGCTGAACTACACGATGAATAATCCCAACTTTTTGCTCCAGTACCAAACGTACGTAGGAGGCACAGATTGTTCGCCAAATTTGGGAGTCAAACCGTCGCTCGCTCGAGCCCAGTCTAGCATCCCTCGTACACTCTCCGCACTCGACGCTCTCTTGGATGCTAAACCTGATTGTGAATCACAATTTGGGATGTTTTCGCGGACAATTGGAAGAAAAATGTCTGTATGTATGAGGTATTATGAAATGAGCACATGACTGCCGCGTAGTAATAGGTATTTCATTGTTTTTTTTTATAATTTGTTCAAAACATACCTGTAACAAATTTTGTTTATCACATTTAATGTAATTGGCCTTCGACCGATTCTACAGTAATACGTACTTATATACAAAGGGGAGAGAGAAAGAAGTTCATTGCGCATCAAAATACTCGTTCACATTGATGTACTCAAATGGGCAAAATGCCCAGAACGCTGGCAGCATTGCCACGTTGAATAGCAATGCTGATTCTCTGGCCAGAGAAAATCCCAGCCCTCTGGTCGCGTGAAGAGTCGACTAGCTGTTTACTAATGACTAAATGAGTACTCGTGACCTTTGACTATATTATGTTATGAAGTAAATAGATGTATTGCAACGATTTGCGCAGTCTCGGAAGTACAACAAAAACCATAAATCATTACCAAAATTGTTTTGAAATCCACAATGAAATGTCAAACAAGTAACTTTAGCTTGTAGGTAATAATATACAAATGTTCACATATTTTAAATTTTATAAGGTCAAATAATTTAGGTATGAACAGATGATGCAGTCTTAGAAATGTTACTTCATCGATTCTATTGTTCTTATTATGTCAACATAAAAATAAGATTTCATTAAACATTTATTTACAGTAGAAACTATGTCAAGAAGATTTTTTAATGAACTTTTTAATAAACCACTATCATCACCATTTCAGAAAGGTCTTCTCCAAGCTTCGCTACACTGATCGGTCCTGCTTATGCATCTTGCATCAGCTACTGTTAACTAAGCCCAATGCCCAGAGAGCATTGGAGAGGACTATGCTCGGGGTTTGCTTGCGTGCTCGAATCAGAAATGAAGATATATGCTGGAGGGCCAAGGTTACCGACATAGTCCGAAGCATTACCAAACTGAAGTGGCAGTGGACAGCGACATTGCAAGCAGAACGGATGATAAATGGGGCTGACAAGTTCTGGAGTGGCAACCGCGTACCAGAACACGTGTATTGGATAACCCCCCACTAGGTGAACCGATGACCTGGTTAAGGCTTCGTAAAATTGCTGGATGCGAGATGCACAGGATCGAGCAGTGTTCCGACAAATGATAATGATAAAATGATAGATGACAATTTTATTTCTGTGAGTTGGTTTGTACAAACACTTTTACATGTCGATCATATTTTTTGTAAACTTGATGAGGTCGGCGTTTCCTTTCTGACTACTCTGAGAAGAAAGGCCGAAACAAACTCAGAGGTCACAGTCTCTTTTTAAGTCCAGACAAAATTTTGGTTAGATCATGTGAAGACCATGTAGACTGATGTCTGAAATGGTCTTTTGAGGGAAGAACCAGCCAGATTGTGAGGACCTGTCCAGTCAGTGCACGCATTTGTCAATAACCGTGCAGCTCAACTCAGAATTTAAGGAGCTCAACGATTCGACGAACAATACCAAAGAAAGGACATTCGGGTAGGCCGCATAAACTACTCAAACTGCCAGACCATGATTAAAAACTAACTAAAATTAAAAACAAAATAATGATCCACACAGTCTTCACATTCACAACAATTAAAATAAAATAATATTATACTTTAAAAAGTAAATATTCTTGTCATTGCAAGAGAAAAAAAAACAAAATTCACGGAAAAAAATATAAAAATTAATTGGAGCAGCTCAATCCCAAGCCTTTTTGACCTCAACATAATCTTTAATTGTATAAAACGCTTTCTGGCACAACTTACGTTTAATGATTGATTTGAATTTATTAAGACTTAGATCTTGTACTTAGCTTGGAAGCTTATTATAAAAGCGTACACATTAACATCTAAACGAACGGTTTAAAAATGATTTTAACACCGTCGTCAGCCAGACGCATAGAGTTTTTATTATTTGAGAAAAGTTTTACAAATTAGTTCAGTACAGATTATCATTCATATAAAAGGTAAAATATAACAAATATTTCATTAAAGGCGATTTTAATTACTCTAGATTTAAATTTGAAAAATAAATAAATTAAATATTCATTAAATATGTTTGGAAGAACGTTTATTTTGCGTTACGACGTGACAGCTATTTGCACATGCGCAGTAGATATACCCTAGGAACTATTAGTTAATCTGTGGATATGCTGAGCGCGCTTGAATAAGCCCGCCATTTTATAATTTCTTGCTTCGTTCAGATATTTTTTTTATTTCCTCGCACAATGCATATTAAAATGTTATGTGATACGCGTTTGTAAGATCATTTCCGACTCGTGTCGATTTATTCACTCACACGCTTCGCTCGCTCGTGAAAAAAATGCCACTCATCGGGAATCACCTACCTTCCACACTAGTAGCATAAATAACTATTCAGGATTTTCTAGAGCTAACTGACGTTTGTTACTTTATATTAACTTGTGGGCTGAAATAACCTCTATAGAACTTGAAATTTTGACGCCATTTCTGCAGAAACCTTTTCATGTTTAACTTGGGTTTTAAATGGAACAGCATTTAATTAATAATACAACACCGCTTACATATTTAACTACTGAAATAAGCACTGTCAATGAAATAGTACTAAAATATGCAATAACGTTATAAAAGTAGGGTTTTATGCATTTGCATGGTTTAATTCTTCTATTTTATTTTATTTTTAAATATTTGTATGTTATGTTTCCGTGAGTGCAGTGTCCTTGGCCTCAACAGTGTGCCTTATCAGAATACCAGCGCAGTGTTATTTTCATTTACATGCAGATATAAGCCTTGAGGAGCCTTTGAGGTCTCGCACGGAGTTTTTATTGTATTTGCGTTTCTCGTGTCTCCTCTGCGGGTCGCAAGTAATAGTAGTTAATGCAATGGTCATATAATAGGGTTTATTAAAACACGAGCGTGGGTTGATCACATTAGGCGAAGCCGTTCTTCCAAACATATTTAATGAATATTTAAAATTTATTTATTTAACAAATTTATATCTACAGTAATTAAAATCGCCTTTAATGAAGTATTTGTTATATTTTACCTTTTAATATGAATGATAATCTGTACTATAATCTGTAATATATGTAATGATAGCCTGTTGTCTATAAGACATTTAGAATCTATTTTGCAGGTGCAGAATTCACATATTCTTTATTTTAATATGATGTATTTAGTGTATTAAATCGCTAATCACCTATAAAGGTTCATATTCGCGAGCTGGCTGACCAAAACCAGATGAAACCTCCGACTGCACAGCATGATTTTCTTCTTATTTACGTCTTTTTAGTTCGCTTCCTAAGCTGTCGGGTTTTTTGATTTTTCGAATTAACTTTTTTATTTAGAACTTTTTTTTTCTAATTAAGTCCATTTAAACATAGAAGTGTTTTATGTTTTTGAAATCTCCACTTAAAACCCTTTATTTTGATACACCACACGATGGGTTCAGAAGAAAAAAATGATTGGGTACCCACAACATGGCGCCCAAAAGCCGCCATTTTTCTATTTTCTATTTTCCAATTTTAATGTAGTCAGTGACTCTAGCGAGGTTAAGACGAATCGATTGACGTAAGAATCATCAAAATCAGCTAACGCGTTTGGTCTCTAGAATGCCGCATAGGAACAAACGGGTACATATTTGAATGTCGAAAATTAAAGTGCCTACGGATAAAATGTCAAAGTTTAAAACATCGAAAACCTAAATATCGAATGACCATATAACCGAAAATTTAAATAACGTAAGTGTATATTTTCGAATGGTTAGATAACCTACGTCCAATATATCTAAAATCTAATTATCTACAAAAGTGACATCGAAAGACCTAAATATCGAAAGTACAGAGAGTATCGAATGTCCCAAATATCGAAGTAAAGAGTATCTAATGTCCTAAATATCGATATTTATTTATTAAGTACGTCACAGGGTAATTTAATATTTCCGATACCACATACCACATATATCAAAATTTAATCGATATGTTGACGGTACGGTACAGACGGGTGAGTAGGTATGTTTAACTTAAATATAATGAACTTAGGTGTATTAAATGTTGACATTTTGAAAATAGGTATAATGGCTATCGACATTTTGAATCAATCGATATTTTAATCACTCGGCATTTTAAACTGAGATATTTTATGCTTAGGTATAATAATTCTCGATATTTCGATACAATTGTTATTTTAATTTCGATGTATTGAACAGTGACATTTTACTTGTAGCTATTTTAATTTTCGACGTCAACCCGAACAAACATACATTACATACATTCATAGACTGATAATCACATTTATACCCTCCTGCAGCAGACAGGTAAAAAAAACGATAAATGCAAAAAAAAAACATACAATCTTAGATAATCTCTGGGTATGTATACAAGTCAAATACATATTTCATATGACTTATATACAAACCCTATTCTGCCCTTATACACAATGGAAATTATTTTGCATCAATAGCTTATGGTAGGGCTGCTGGTAAGGTCACGTCTTTGGGGCCAAATACCTTGTATCATTTGTCTTTTTCATCTTTGCATTATCTGTCAAATCACATTTAAAAAACGTAACTTCTAAATTTGGTGAATCTCCAACCATACAATTTTTTCATAAGTTACAAAAACCGAAGTGATAAAACTAGTTAGCCTTGACAAAGATTGAAGTTCAAATTATTAAACTAGATTTTTACTGTATTATTTCATAGAGAATAGAATAAAATATACTTTATTGTACACCAAAAAGTTACACATCTCTTTACAAGAACAATGCAATGTAATGCATGAGCAATGAGTCACTTCAGCGGCTGCTGTTAGGGACGACATTGTGAACATTTTGCATACAAACTCAGAGAGACTAGTGGACGTAACGTTTACGTCATAGGAATTGTTAGAATATTTAAAAAAAAAAATTGCCGGTGCGTCGATTCCGTGCTCTATAGAATATCTAAACTTGTTGTTGTACTCGTTAATTTTGTATCTTATGGAAATCCTCATGGATGTCCTCCGCCTCTTGGGGGATTTATTAGATTCTTATTGGACAAAACCATTCGGTATCCTCCGGCTAACTGGAGCACTGGTGCTCTTGCACATTACGTCACACTCTCCCGGTCCCGCCCGCATAAATGAATGCGTATTCCGTCACTCTCTGCGGCAGCATATGGACGCAACTCCTGCAGGCCACACCTATGGCGGCCGGATATCGTACCGGTTATGGTACGGAACTCTTCGTGCGCGAGTCCAACTCGCATTTGGCCAGTTTTCTGTTTTTTATTTTTATTTTGATTTGGCTCGCGCTTGATCACTATCTCACCCGATGGTAAGCGATGTTTTTGCTTGTTTATAATATGGTTTAACTTCGTGGTCGTGGGTATTTTTTTTTTTTTTTTTTTTTGAGCATCGAGTGCAATTTACTTTGTGTAGGTAAATTATTTCGCCACGACTGCTCTTAAAACGGTGAAAGAAAATAACGTAAGGAAACCGGCATATCCTAGAACCAAAAATATGAAGTCATATGACATGCACCAACCAGCACTGGGCCCGCGCCGTTCCCTGACTCACAGATAGCAGACCTGTGTCCCAGCAGTGGGAACATTAAAAAGGCTGATGATGATGAAGATGTAATTTGTATAGGTATATTATATGCTCACTTAATAGTGTATAGAATTTGAAAACTGTATAAACTACGTGATTGTAATAAAGTAACCAGTATCCATTTTAGACCATTAGTAAATTTATAACTTAAAAGGAAAAGAGTCGAAATAAAAAAACTTGCCGTGTTATTGTTCTGTGTCGCATTGTCATCATTTACGGGTCAAAAATCAAAATATTTTAATTTCAACTAAACAAAAATATGAATATAGTTGCAAATTCGCAAGTATCAGTAGGTCTCTATTATGAAGAATGTGCAAGAAACTCCACAGATACTCTTTTCTATCAAATTGAATTACAATTATTTGGTTACATTATTCTTGATGACAAGTACATATATGTGAAAACGATGTAAAAAGACGTGCACGTAAAACAGCCTAGATTAAAACATACAATTCAAAAATACAATAAGTATGTAGGTGATTTAAAACTGCCAGGGCATACACAAGTCAACGATCGATATATAGGTACAGTAAACGGTAGATTTAAAGTTGATACATAGTACTCCCACATGTTGAGTAAGAGCAGTGGTGGCACTGTGCTAACGGCCCCGACTTACGTATGTAGGTCGTGAGTTCGAACCCAGGCAGGCGCTTTACCTTGTGTAAATTATTTCATCAACTCTGTTCTTAAGACGGTGAAGGAAAAAATCTTGAGTCAACCAAAAATTCGAAGACATGAGACATTCACCAACCCGCACTGGGACTGCGTGGTGAATTAAATTAACCCTTGGTAAGTCGTTATTTGGGGCATTTTTAAGGTTTTGGCGGTTTGGGTTTGGGGCGCCTTTTGCAACAACAATGCAGTCTTTTCGCATAATGTTCTTTATCCTAATATACTTCGGCATAACGATTTTGGCACAATTTGTTTTGGCATAATAATACTTCGGCATAATTTTTTAGGCATACATTTTATGTTGGCATAATCATCTTAAAGACTTATTTGTTTTGGCATAAATTTGAATCGCATAACGTTAGTAGGCCTATTGACTATTAGCATAATAATATTTAGGCATACAATTAATATAAATAACAAAAACAATTTTCATGCAAATGATTTATTTATACATAACATTATGTAACTTAAACGATTTTTCAATCGCGAGATAACTTTTATCTGAAAAATATATTAGATGTTTTGACAGTTTTTGTATAAAAAAATATGTCAATCAGTTAACTTCTATTATGAGAAATAAATATGGCGGTTATTCCTCAGATAGAAGTTAACTGATTGAAACAGTGGTCCTTAATTATGTATAATTATTTATTTTAGGTGTATATTTTTAGCAATTGCTTGTAAATATGCTAGTTTAGAAGTATACACATCTTTTTTACGAATAATTTTTTCATTTCTTTTGGTTTTGTCCGTGTATTTTTTCTTTTTTTTTGGTATAAGTGATGTTCCGACATGCAGTTTATCTTTTTCAATGGTTTGATGTTTTATTTCTTGAACGATCTTTTTTGCCAAAAAATAAAATCCAGGATGGTGTTTTCCCAAAAAATGTGCAATTCTATTGTGCCATGCCTCTGCATGATTTTGTGTCCTAGGTCTATTTTCCTATTCTAGTAGATACGTACTCCAGACTGTGGGTGGAAATGGTGGTGGTGAACTTGTAGTGCCCCATACATAATTCTGATCAAACCAATTTGCTATAGTTTCTGTAACAATTAAATAATATTGTTGGTTAAAAATTTAATATGATGTGCAACAAAAGTTAGTGACAGAACCGAATTGCTGCAAAACCGACTCTACGTAGTCTTGTTTGTCCTACCCCTAGAGTGTAATTTAAAATCGCGTAGGCGCGTAGGGGCGAGGCGGCCCACGGGCTGAGGAGCAGGCGGCTGCGAGCGAGGCGCCGCGGCTGAGGCTGGCCGGCGAAGCCGGCCAACAAGCCGAAGCTGCGGTGGTGAGCGAAAGCCGTCTGCGACGATTAGCACGCGTGGGACCGCCGGAAGCCCGCAGCGCCGGAGCCGAGACAGAAACACTGCCTGCTGCATGTTGCCTGCTCGCTTGAATGCTGCATGCTTGCTTGCATGCTGCATGCTTGCTTGCATGCTGCATGCTTGCTTGCATGCTGCATGCTGCATGCTGCATGCTTGCTTGCATGCTGTATGCTTGCTTGCATGCTGTATGTGTAAATAAATTTATGCTTTAGGATATTATGCTTAAAAAAGTTATGCTTTAGAACTTTATGCTTCATAAATTTATGCTTTAGAATATTCTGCTTAATCATTATTATGGTTAGAGAAATTATGCTTAAAAAAATTATGCGTAAGCTGTTATGCGTAATTATATTATGCGAAAATATAATTATGCCCAACAAAATTATGCTAAGATATATTAGGTCTTAAAATTTTATGCAAATGGATAGGGAACCATGCAGTATCTTCCAGTATGGACAAACACTGATCAGGTTTAGGAGCAGTCATCCTTTTAATCTTAAGAAATCTACACTTCACAAGCAAATCACTGTCAATATTTTTACTTTAAATTTGCATTAAAAAAGTCATTAGGAGCAGGTTCCTTTTCTAAGGAATGTGGTTAACACTCGATGAATATAACGTCGGTGGTTGCACTCTCATCCGGCTCGAAATTCGACGATATGTTGATGTGGTAAGGTTATTATTAATTTATTTAATACTTCATGCACACAAACGTACACAGACGAACTTAATGCCTTAGACATTTTTTACCAGTCAACGTTTGGGTGATGCAGAGACAACTAGTGGTAGGTTCACTTTAGTCTGCAGGTTCATTAAGAATGAAAAGATGCAAATAATGGTTTATTCGTGGTGCGATTTGTGTTTACAATAGTTTTAACTCATTATATTAGGTACACACACATGCAGAATTGTCTCACATAAATGCGTGAACTAATCACAACATGAATATTAAGTCGGAACCACACTTACGTGTCGTGGCGTGGCGTGGCGCTGGATCCACCAATCAAACGACTCTGTTCCAGCCTACGTCATAACGCAACGAGTTTTGTAGCCAATCAACTGCGTCGGAAGGCGCCACGACACGCCACGCCACGTAAGTGTGGTTCCGTCTTTAGTAAGATCGTCGTTTTGAACGTTGAGATGCTTAAATGACACATAAGTTCATG
Organism: Orthosia gracilis; assembly: GCA_947562075.1. Lineage (NCBI taxonomy): Eukaryota > Metazoa > Arthropoda > Insecta > Lepidoptera > Noctuidae > Orthosia > Orthosia gracilis. The sequence continues at coordinate 12,500,988 of OX387265.1, forward strand.
ATTTGTGTATATATGTCGTAGGATGATTTGATAATTCGAATTTTCGTGAAAACCCTAGGGATATTGCGAAAACACGGATATTTAGACAATGGCGAAACTGTTTCTCAATCTTACTGGAAAAAGTCCAAGAGCGAGCGAAGCGAGCTCGGGAGCTTAGGGCACCCCGACACGGACAGGTTAGGTTCGAACGAGATGACGGGAGCTGAAGTGAGCGAGCAAAGCGAGCGAACTCAGCTCCCGTCATCTCGTTCGTGTTAGGTTACTTTAGACCCTGCGGACGGAAATAGGAGCCCCGCGCAGCGGGGCTCCGTCGACTATGTTGCCAAAGTACTAATCGTACTTGGATAATTTTTCGCCTATGTCTAATTATCCGCGTTTTCGCAAAACCCCTAGGATTTTCGCGAAGATTCGAAGTATCAAATTATCCTACGACATATATAAACGAAGAGCAATCTCCTTTACGTCAGTCGTGGCAACATCTTTCACAGAAACAATCATGAAGCTGTGTTTATTACTTGTGTCAATAGTCACTCTAAAACTGGTGATGGTGACGTCACACTTTGCTTACCCGACCGCGCTGAGCTACGATGACTGGGTCTGCGAGTACGTCGACACTGCTGAGGACCCCTTTGTTGGAATCACATTGGAAAATCCTACTGTGAATAAAAAAGGTACTGACGTGAAGAAGCCAGGAGTTCTGGAAGAATCAGACAAATACGATATTCAAGTCAATCGTTATGATGAACCTGATACAGACGAAGATGCTGGAGCTATCGCTGATGCTCCACCCTGTCCTGAAGCTGTTAAATTTGGTTCGGGAAAAAAAAGTAGGTACTTGTAAAACAGAGGATCAAGACCCACCAAAATAAATAATCAAATAAAAATGTGACAGTGCTTGATTTTAGAAATCAAACAATACTTAAAGATAAAAATACTTAAAAAATCTGTATTTTTTTCAATAAATTATAAGGCTAACTATATTGTAAAGGTTATATTCGATCAGAAAAGATGTCTCAGAATTCACTCATCAATGAATATTTTTATATGTCTACATATTTACTTTTAACTTGACATATAATTATCGAAAGTATTTGCAATGGCATAAATCGTAGTTGGGTATAAAGTGAATCGCATTCTGAGTGGTATTTTAATGAAAGAGTTAACAGTGTTTTTACTTGTTGTTATATTATTTACAATTAATGGTAGTGAAGAGTTCACAGACGTGATTCTAGAGCCACTGTGCTCGAATGTCAACCTTAATGCAGCTGATATTCATAAAGCGGAATTATACTTACGTGTCATGGCGTGGCGCCTTATGACGCATTTTACTCGTAATTGGCTGCAAGACTCGTTGTGACATGACGTAGGCTTTGGTTATCGATTTGTATGATTGGTGTATCCCGCGCCACGCCAAGATAATGTAATAGTAATGTGTAGGCTGCTTTACGTGTCGTGGCGTGTCAAATTTATGAATATTTTCACGCCTTCTTTTGATACGACAACGAGTCTAAACTTGTAGCCAATAAAATGCGCCACGCCACGCCGCGAAACGTACGAGTAAGTATTTTTACGCCTTTAGTCGACGACTAATGCATATAAGCTGCATGCTCTGGGTGTTGTGTACGTGAGTTTATGTTTGTAAACGCACCCACGATACAGGAAGAAATTCCTTGTGTGGGGCAAAGTGATAAAAAAAAAAAATGCGCCACTCCACGACACGTTAGTATGATTCCGCCTTATGAGTGTCAGCTGCATTAAGGTGAACAATCGAGCACAGCGGCTACAGATTCACGTCTGTGACCTCTTTAATATTAGTAATTGTGAATAAAAACAACAACACCAACGAGTATAAACACTGTTAATTCTTTAATTAAAGTACCACTCGGAATGCGATTCATTTTTATTCCCAACTACCATTTGTGCCATTGCAACTAGAAAAATTCGTAAATAACAAGATATTTTCGATAATTATATGTCATGTTATAAGTAAATATGTAGATACATAAAAGTATTGATTGATGAATGAATTCTGGATCATCTTCTCTGATTGAATATTACCTTTACAATTTATTTAGCTTTATAATTTATTTAAACAAATACAGATTAATAAAATATTTTATATCTTTTAATATTTTTTTGAACTCTAAAATCAAGCATTTTCACATTTTTATTTGTTTTTTTTCTTTTGGTGGGTCTTGATCCTCTGGTTTACAAGAACTGTTTTCTCCCGAACCAAACATAGCACCTCCAGGACATGGTGGAGCACTAGCGACATTTCCAGCATCTTCGTCTGTATCAGGTGCATCATATTTATTGTAATGACTATCATATTTATCCGGCTCCTCCAAAACTCTTGGCTTTGTATCGTTGGTAACATTTTTTTTCACAGCAGGATTCTCCAATGCGTTTCCAACAAAGTTGTCCTCAGCAGTGTCGACATACTCGCAGATCCAGTCATCGTAACTCAGCGCAGTCGGGTAAGCAAAGTGTGACGTCACCATCACCAGTTTTAGAGTGACTATTGACACAAGTAACAAACACAGCTTCATGATTGTTTCCATGGAAGATGTTTCCACGTCTGACGTAAACGAAATTGCTCTTCGTTTATATATACAGAGATCATGAACTTTTGTGACATTTAAGCATCTGAACGTTCGAAACCAACCAATATAATAGGAATTAATATTCTTGTTGTGATCAGTTTACGTATTTGATTGTGATAATATAATAAGTTAAAACTATTGTAAACACAAGTCGCAATAAACCGATATTCGCATTTTTTCGTTCCTAATGAACCTGCAGACTAAAGTGAACTTACCGTCTCTGGTCACTCTCTATCACCCAAAGGTAGACTGGTAGAAAATGCCTAAGGCATTAAGTCCGCCTCTGTGTGTTTGTGTGCATGAAGTATTAAATAAATAAATAATAAACTTACCACATCAACATAATTATGGTCAAATTTCGGGCCGGATTGAGTGCAACCATCGACGTTTTATTCATCGAATGCTACCACATTCCATAGATAAGAAACCTGCTTGTAATGACTTTGTTTATGCAAAATTTTAAGTAAAAATATTGACAGTGATTTGCTTGTGAAGTGTTAGAAGAAAATACACAGTACATAATCTAGATTACTTAAGATTACAACGATGACTGCACTTAAACCTGATTAGGGTTTGTCCATACTGGAAGATACTGTATTGTTGTTGCAAAAGGCGCCTCAAACCCAAACAACCAAAATCTTAAAAATGCCCCAAATGATAAATGATTTATTTCTGTAAGTAGGTTTGTACAAACACTTTTACATGTCGATCATATTTTTAAAACTAGATGAAGTCGGCGTTTCCTATCTGACTACTCTGAGAAGAAAGGCCGAAACAAACTCAGAGGTCACAGTCTCTTTTAAAGTCCAGACAAAATCTTGGTTAGATCATGAACAACGACTTACCATGGGTTACCTTAATTCACCACGCAGGCCCAGTGCGGGTTGGTGGAAGTCACATGTTTTCGAATTTTTGGTTCTAGGACATGCCGCTCACCTCACAATGTTTTCCTTCACCGTGATGCAGTGTTGATGAAATAATTTACACAAGGTAAAGCGCCTGCCTGGGTTCGAACTCACGACCTACGATACGTAAGTCGGGGCCGTTAGCACAGTGCCACCACTGCTCTTACTCAACATATGTGAGTACTATGTACCAACTGTAAATCTACCATTTATTGTACCTATATGTCGTTCGTTGACTTGTGTGTGTTCTGGCAGTTTTTAGTTACCTACGTACTTATTGTATATTTGAATTGTTTTTTTTACTCTAGACTTTTATACGTGCAAGTACGTCTTTTAACATCGTTCTCACGTATATGTATTTTTACAAAAAGAATAATTTAACCAAATAATTGTAATTCAATCTGTTGGAAAAGAGTATCCGTGGAGTTTCTTGTACATTCTTCATCATAGAGACCTACTGATGCTTGCGAATATGCAACTAGATTCATATTTTTGTTTAGTTGAGTAAAAATATTTAGATTTTTGACCCGTAAATGTTGACAATGCGACACAAAACAATAACACGGCAAGGTTTTTTATTTCGACTCTTTTCCTTTTAAGTTATAAATTTACTAATGATCTAAAATGGATTCTGGTTACTTTATTACAGTCAAGTCGTTTATATAGTTTTAAATTCTTTAAACTTTTAAGTGAGCATATAATACACCTATTCAAGTTACATTATCATCATCAGCCTTTGTAATGATCCCACTGCTTGGACACAGGTCTGCTATCTGTGAGAGAGGGAATGACCTGGGCCCAGTGCTGGTTGGTGCATGTCAAATGTCTTCATATTTTTGCTTCTGGGATATGCCGGTTTCCTCACGTTATTTTCTTTCACCGTTTTTAGAGCAGTGGTGATGAAATAATTGACCTACACAAGGTAAAGTGCACACGAGTTTTGAATTTACGACCACGAAGCTTTCACCATATTATACCTAAAATAAAAAAAATAAAATCGTTTATTTTATGAATGAGTGACCTTTTGTGCAGATTCTGTCATGTTTTGTTGTTTATTTAGTCTATGTTGTCCCATTGTTGGGCAAAGGCCGCCCCACAACTTTTAGCCAACTTTGTGTAGCAAACAAAAATGAAACAAATTTTGAAAGAAATATGGAAAATCTTGAAAATAGTGATGATGAAAATTGTACACCACCCGATATCCTTGATACGGCAAGAGCATTAACTCAGAAGCTACTTCTCTTCTGAGGCCCTCTGTTCCCGCTCCATGTCAGCATTGTCCTTGAGGTCGATGGTAACTAAATGCCTTAGGTACTTAAATTGATCCACACTTTCGGTGAAACGGTGTTCTACTCCGTTTTGAAAAACGGGTGGACAGTTTTGAGACCGTTTTAAACAATGGGCGTCATCAGAAGGTTTCGGTTTTGCTCTAAAATATGCAGCATAACAAGCCTCAATAATGCGTTTAACATAATTATTGCCAATCAGGCCTAGAAGTTTTTTTTTTTTGTTTTATTCGGAAAATATAGAGGATGCTTATCAAAAAAAAAAATTGTCAAAAACTAAGCATGCCAACGGAATGTGAATGGATAAAATCTAACATTTAAATGATATAACTATCAGTTATTTTAATAATAATGACGTGTCTAAAAAATGGTCTCCATAAAACACTGTGGATCGCTCGCAAATTAGGTTCGCGAGCGGGAGTTGGTATTTATACTGTCGGTATAAAAAATGGCAAAAAGAAACATAAATGTCGTATCTAGTAATTGATTTAAACTTTGTGCAAAACTCAAACTTGTTCAACTCTGATATTTATGTAAATAATAATCTTAATGGAAATAGACACACCGTTTTAACGAAAACGACAGTAATAAAACTTTTTAACAAAAAATCACACCGACTTCCACAACAAAACACTACAAAGCTAAAAATAACTTTCTTTTCCGAAGTCGGTGTCTTTTGTACCCATTGTTATCCGTTCTTCGACACCAACTTCGGAAAAGAAAGTTATTTTTAGCTTTGTAGTGTTTTGTTGTGGAAGTCGGTTTGATTTTTTGTTAAAAAATTGTTATATTCCTCTTTTTAGTTTTAGTAGGTGCCTCCAATTAACATGGAAATTATTTATAGCCAAATAACATCTCATGTCGATTCCAATAAGCCCAAACATGACTAGGATACATTGTTTTATTTTGGAATACCAGTTGGCTACTGTGGTCTTCTTAATCAGTTCCACTTCACCAAATAATACTTCCTGAGTGCAAATAATTGCATTATTGATGAAAATACCAAAATCGCCACATGTATGCCTATAATATTTGAGGAGTTCCCTCGATTTTTATAGGATCCCATCATCAGATCCTGGTTTTCTTATCATGGTACTACCCTTGGGATATCTCCTTTCCAACCAAAAAAGAATAATCAAAATCGGTTCATAAACGACGAAGTGATCCGCGAACACACATAAAAAAATATATATACGGAATTTCAGCGAACAAGATAATTATTAAAAAAAGATTTATTTAAGTACAATATTTACTATAGGATTAGAACTACAAGCCTAAAATTAAGATTACAATTATTCTATAAACTAAGCTTATTGCTAAATCAGTAAAACTGCAATCGTGCAGTTTACGCAATGCTTCACGTGCGGATCCGGTGCATGATCAGCAGTGACGCATGCTAGGCGATTGCAAACTACGATCGAATTGAGAAACCTCCTCCTTTTTGGGAAATCGATTAAAAAATATATATACGGTCGAATTGACAAACCTCCTGATTATTGGGCAGTCGGTTACAAATGGTTTAGCAGCGCATAGCGGTCAACCTTGAAGATGAAATGTCTAGGTCTCTAGGATAAAATTATTGTTGGAATTCGTTAAGCTATGAACAGAGGTTGTAGTATTATGACCCAGGCCAAAAAAATAAATACCACTCAGAATGCTATTTACTACAATTAATGTTCCTCTTGACAAGGGTACTTTGTGCCATTGCAACTAGCAGAGGAGTCGTTAGTTACAAAATATTTTCAATTCATCATCATCAATATAGTAGTCACATTCATGCTAACCCTCAGATGAGGCAGTTGTCAAACGCGAACGAAATATAAGATGTAATAAGTAGGCAGCGAAGTGTCAGATTGTATCGTGACCCGAGATCTTTTCAGATTGAAGGAAAGTGGCTGATTAAAACCGTTTGCGATGTGCCCATGATATCTGCGGGGAATAATATTTTGTAAAATAATAATAATATCAAATCAAAACAAACCACAGTGGCGGTGGCCTAGTGGTTACGGCCCAGAATTACGAGTCGTTGGTCGTGGGTTCGAACCAATGCAGGTACTTTACTTTGTGTAAATTGTTTCATCACCACTGCTCTTAAAACGGGACAGGAAACATCGTGAGGAAACCAGCATGTCCTAGAACCAAAAATTCGAAGGTCCATGTGACATCCACCAACCTGTTCTGGGTCCACGTGTTGGTTTAAGGCCCTTTCTCACAGAGCGGAGGCCTATGACTCATCAGTGGAAACATTAAAAGGCTGGTGATGAGTAATTTTGACGACACGGTTGGCGCTGTGGTTGAGCGATCGGCTGCTGCCCCACATGTCGCGGATTCGATTCCCACACGAAACAAATATTTTCAAGGCCTGCAGATACTTGTTCCGGTCTGTTTGTTTGTGAGTTTGTATGTTTGAAAATGCTCCTACGATACAGGATGAATTCCAAGTACAGGGACAACGTTTAAAAAATGCTAGTATCTGCGCTTCGTTAACGTGAACTTTATATCAAAAATTTAGGTCAGGTAGTTACTTTGAACTTTCATTTTTGGTTCTAGGACATGCCGGTTTCCTCAAGATGTTTTCCTTCACCGTTTTTGAGAGCAGTGATGAAATAATTTACACAAAGTAAACCGCCTGCCTGGGTTTGAACCAACAACCTACAACTTGTAAGTCGCAGCCAATACTACTGAGCCACCACTGCTCTCATTAGTACGATAAGTCAGAATAGGATGTGACAATTTGTATGTTTGTTTGTTACTGTTTCACGCAAAAGTGCAGAACAGATTTAGATAAAACTGCAATAATACATATAGCTTATGGATCAGAATAACGTATGGGTCATAATTTATAAATATAATGTGCAATTTGAATATAATTGGGAAAGTAGCAATTACAGTTAGGTCGTGCGCGGCAGGATAAATAAAACATATAATAATTTCTCACAATATTTATTGTTCGTCTATGCATTCTTTTTTATCGATTGATCGTTCTTTGCCGTTCGGACAACCATCACCATTAAATACATTGCCAGGATCTTCGTCTGTATCAGGTGCATCATATTTATTGTAATGACTATCATATTTATCTCTTGGCTTTGCCTCGTTAGTAACATTTTTTTTCACAGCAGGATTCTCCAATGCGTTTCCAACAAAGTTTTCCTCAGCAGTGTCGACATACTCGCAGATCCAGTCATCGTAACTCAGCGCGGTCGGGTAAGCGAAGTGTGACGTCACCATCTCAAGTTTTAGAGCGACTATTGACACAAGTAACAAACACAGCTTCATGATTGTTTCTATAGGAGATGGTTGGTTGGTAGAGATGGATGATTGCTTTCCGCTTGTATATACATAGACCATGCACATATGTGACATTTATGCGTATCAACCTGATTGATAATTCAAGAAAAGATTTCCTTGTTATACTACTAATATTAATAAAATATGTGAATTAGTAATTATTGCTATTATTTATAAACTAGTTGTTCGCTTCGCTCACTTGAACTTTGTTTTCTTTCATTATAAGCAAACAGGAATGTGAAGCTAAAGTAGGTATGTAAATTATCTATACATCTAAACATATAAATTAAATTGGAGTGTCTGTTTTTAATATTGAAATAACCGTTTTTTACTACATGTATATGCATATATATACGGTAGGTACATACACCAAAATAACATTTTTTACAATTTTTGTCTGTCTGTCAGCCGGGTCAGCTAGTATCAAATAAACCAACTCGATTCACCATTAAAAAAAAACCGGCTTAGTACGAGTCGGGCGTTCCGAGGGATCCGTACAACCAGCTACATTCACCAAAATAATCAGGAAATATTACTGAAGTTCATAAACAATGGAAGCACTACAGATTGTTCTAATGAATAGATAAACTGGATTGAGGGACAACATTAACTTTGCCGTTGGGAAACTATTGTCCTCTTACCATTTCACGCTTAAACCGCTGAACCGATTTAGATTAAATTTGGAATTCAGATAGTTTAGGAGCATGGGAAGGACTTTGAATGATTTTTCTCCCAGAAATTATCCTTCAAGAGGTGGAAAGGAGGTTGAAAGTTTGTAAAGTGAACCAGTAATTTATCAAGTAAGGCGATACACACACCTAAAATATTGCGCTAAACAATTAGTAGTATTAAAAAAAAGAATCATCAAAATCGGTTCGCCCAATAAAAAGTTCTGAGGTAACAAATCCTCCTTTTTGCAAAGTCGGTTAAAAAAAGGCACAAGTGGTCTTTGGTTTTGAACGTATGGGTCAAGGTTAAATAACAAACACACGAGACAAGACAAGTTTATCTCATAAGGCGCATAATATAATGACTAACTGATTTTAAAATGTACATCACGTTTAATTTTATGAAAAAAATATCATTATTATTAAAATAACCGATAGTTATATCATTTAAATGTTAGATTTTATCCATTCACATTTCGCTGGCATGCTTAGTTTTTGTCAATTTTTTTTTTGATAAGCATCCTCTATATTTTCCGGTTAAAACAAAAAAAAATATATCTTCTCTTAAACTAGGCCTGATTGGCAATAATTATGTCAAACGCATTATTGAGGCTTGTTATGCTGCATATTTTAGAGCAAAACCGAAACCTTCTGATGACGCCCATTGTTTAAAACGGTCTCAAAACTGTCCACCCGTTTTTCAAAACGGAGTAGAACACCGTTTTCACCGAAAGTGTGGATCAATTTAAGTACCTAAGGCATTAAGTTACCATCGACCTCAAGGACAATGCTGAAATGGAGCGGGAACAGAGGGCCTCAGAAGAGAAGTAGCTTCTGAGTTAATGCTCTTGCCGTATCAAGGACATCGGATGGTGTTCAATTTTCATCATCACTATTTTCAAGATTTTCCATATTTCTTTCAAAATTTGTTTCATTTTTGTTTGCTACACAAAGTTGGCTAAAAAATGTGGGGCGGCCTTTGCCCAATAATGGGACAACATAGACTAAATAAATAACAAAACATGACAGAAATCTGCTTCACTGTTTTACCGATTTGAGTTTTCTAATTCTAACGGCACAAAAGGTCACTCATTCATAAAATGAACGATCTTATTTTTTTTATTTTAGGTATAATATGGTGAAAGCTTCGTGGTCGTAGATTCAAAACTCGTGTGCACTTTACTTTGTGTAGGTAAATTGTTTCATCACCACTGCTCTAAAAACGGGGCAGGAAACATCGTGAGGAAACCAAAAATTCGAAGGTCCATGTGACATCCACCAACCTGTTCTGGGTCCACGTGTTGGTTTAAGGCCCATTCCCTTTCTCACAGAGCGCAGGCCTATGACTCATCAGTGGAAACATTAAAAGGCTGGTGATGAGTAATTTTGGCGACACGGTTGGCGCTGTGGTTGAGCGATCGGCTGCTGCCCCACATGTCGCGGGTTCGATTCCCACACGAAACAAATATTTTCAAGGCCTGCAGATACTTGTTCCGGTCGGTTTGTTTGTGAGTTTGTCTGTTTGAAAATGCTCCTACGATACAGGATGAATTCCAAGTGCAGGGACAACGTTTAAAAAATGCTAGCTGTATCTGCGCTTCGTTAACGTGAACTTTGTATCAAAACTTTGGGTCGGGTAGTTACTTTGAACTTTCATTTTTGGTTCTAGGACATGTCGGTTTCCTCAAGATGTTTTCCTTCACCGTTTTTGAGAGCAGTGATGAAATAATTTACACAAAGTAATGCGCCTGCCTGGGTTCGAACCCACAACCTACAACTTTTAATTCGCAGCCAATACTACTGAGCCACCACTGCTCTCATTAGTACGATAAGTAAGAATAGGATGTGACAATTTGTGAGTATGTTTGTTTGTTACTGTTTCACGCAAAAGTGCAGAACAGATTGAGATAAAACTGCAATAATACATATAGCTTATAGACCAGAATAACGTATGGGTCATAATTTATAAATATAATATGCAATTTGGATATGATTGGGAAAGTACCAATTACAGTTGGGTCGTGCGCGGCAGGATAAATAAAAGATATAATAATTTCTCAGAATCTTTAGTGTGGTTTTTCACATGTTTTTCCATCGAGCGATCGAACAAAGCCATCTGGACAAGCACCACCAGTAGTAAAAGTTGCTCCTGGTTCTTCGTCTGTATCAGGTGCATCGTATTTATTGTAATGACTATCATATTTATCCGATTCCTCCAAATCTCTTGGCTTTGTCTCGTTAGTAACATTTTTTTTCACAGCAGGATTCTCCAATGCGTTTCCAACAAAGTTGTCCTCAGCAGTGTCGATATACTCGCAGATCCAGTCATCGTAACTCAGCGCGGTTGGGTAAGCGAAGTGTGACGTCACCATCACAAGTTTTAGAGCGACTATTGACACAAGTAACAAACACAGCTTCATGATTGTTTCTATAGGAGATGGTTCCCGACTGACATTAAGGTGACTGCTCTCCGCTTATATATACATAGACCATGCACATATGTGACATTTATGCGTATCAACCTGATTGATAATTCAAGAAAAGATTTCCTTGTTATACTACTAATATTAATAAAATATGTGAATTAGTAATTATTGCTATTATTTATAAACTAGTTGTTCGCTTCGCTCACTTGAACTTTGTATTCTTTCATTATAAGCAAACAGGAATGTGAAGCTAAAGTAGGTATGTAAATTATCTATACATCTATACATATAAATTAAATTGGAGTGTCTGTTTTTAATATTGAAATAACCGTTTTTTACTACATGTATATGCATATATATACGGTAGGTACATACACCAAAATAACATTTTTTACAATTTTTGTCTGTCTGTCAGCCGGGTCAGCTAGTATCAAATAAATCAAATCGATTCACCATTAAAAAAATAACCGGCCAAGAACGAGTCGGGCGTTCCGAGGGATCCGCACAACCAGCTACATTCACCAAAATAATCAGGAAATATTAGGTACTGACGTTCATAAACAATGGAAGCACTAAAGATTGTTCTAATGAATAGATAAACTGGATTGAGGGACAACATTAACTTTGCCGTTGGGAAACTATTGTCCTCTTATATCGACATAGGTCTCGGTCATTTTACTAACTGGAAATAAGTTAATAACATATTTACGGTTTTCGAATTTTGCACCTAACTTGTGCTGTAAGAAATTGCTTCTTGCCAAATTCATGATTCTAGTTCAACAGGAAGTACCCAATATGTTTTGTTCCCCACTCTAGTCTATATCAATATTATAAAGAGGAAAGATTTTTTTGTTTGTTTGTGTGTGTGTTTGTTTGTTTGTACCGAATAGGCTCCGAAACTACTGGACCGATTTAAAAAAAAAATTCACCCATGGAAAGCTACATGATTCCTGAGTAACATAGGCTATAAATTATTTTCAAAAAATTAGAGATCCTTATGAAAATTGCAATAATGTAACCCAAAGTAGCAAAATTTTGCCTATAAAGTTCATTATTTGGTAGTGGCAAGGTTAGTGGGTATGTGGGTGGGTAAGTAAGTAGGATAGGTAGGTAAGGTAGATAGGTAGGTAGATAGCCAGTTGAAGGGAGCGAAGCCGCGGGGTTCAACTAGTAATTAATATGCGGCTTAAACGGCCGTATCTTTTGATAGTGTTGTTTTATTTTCATTCTTTTACGGGATTAGGCCTTGACTATATGATATTAGGTATTTACCTATGAAATTGCTAAAGTAACTTAGTCCGTCAATCTTTTACCATTTCACGCTTAAACCGCTGAACCGATTTAGATTAAATTTGGAATTCAGATAGTTTAGGAGCATAGGAAGGACTTTGAATGATTTCTCTCCCGGAAATTATCCTTCAAGAGGTGGAAAGGAGGTTGAAAGTTTGTAAAGTGAACCAATAATTTATCAAGTAAGGCGATACACACACCTAAAATATTGCGCTAAACAATTAGTAGTATTAAAAAAAGAATCATCAAAATCGGTTCACCCAATAAAAAGTTCTGAGGTAACAAATCCTCCTTTTTGCAAAGTCGGTTAAAAAAAGGCACAAGTGGTCAAGTGAACGTATGGGTCAAGGTTAAATAACAAACACACGAGACAAGACAAGTTTATCTCATAAGGCGCATAATATAATGACTAACTGATTTTAAAACGTACATCACGTTTAATTTTATGAAAAAAATACCTATGTTTTATAAGTACTGGCCCATTCCCGTAACAAAACAAAAAAAAAAGAAAAACGGGACAATAATGCTAAAGAATATTCGGGACCAAGGAGGAGGTCATGAGATTTCTATCGGCTTTGTTTCACTGAATCAATTTGTATTTTTTTATAATTTTGCCCCACACTAGGAATTTCTCCCTTTGTCGTGGGTGCATTTACAAACATATAAACTCACGTACACAACACCCAGAGCCGGAACAACTATCTGTAGGTCATACAAATATTTGTTCCGTGCGGGAATCGAACCCGCGACACGCAGCGCAGCAGTCAATCACTCAACCACTGCGCCAACCGTGCGTCGATTTGTGTACAGATAAACTCAGTTGCATCTAGTTCTGCAGATAATGCTTTTTACAAGCTTTTATTTAACTTGCGATGTATGTATATATGTAATGTAAGTAAGGGTGTTGGGATCAATTCTTGCAATTGAATTTTAAAGCAATTACCCTCCACCGTTTAAGATTTAATTTTGCGTACTCATTTAGTTTGGATGACAATGCATGGTTAGCTAAGTGACCTCATTCTAAATCCAATATGGCGGACAACCCAAGATGGCGGACTCGTTATTTTTTGTGCACTGCCATGATATGGGTATCAAATGAAAGGGTTTGCTGAGAAGAATACGAAAAAAGCTTTTTTTTGTAAAGATTTTTTAATGATTAATTTATTTATTAAATAATGTCTTTGGCACATTTAATAATCCGTATCCCGATCCGTTTCGTATTTCCTTTTATAAATAAAAACGGTAAAGGTATTCACTTTTGTAATACTATTTAAAACTATATTTATTTATTTACTAGCTTCGGCCAGCGGCTTCACCCGCGTGAAAAGTATTTTTGTGTTGCTATGTTTGATGAAAATCGGTAAGCCGTTCTAAAGTTATGGGCGTTTTAGTGTTTGAATTGGGGTGTTTCCGCAAGATATCGAGTCATAATTAGGTTTGCTAGATCGTTGATCAAAGCGTGTCTACTTCCTAAATAAATTATATACCGTAGGATGGGGTTACATTAATATCTGGGGCAACTTTGATGATAATTTTATTTCTTTAGGTTTTTAAAGCTAACTCCGTGAAAACGGAATGCACCTCAATTGTCTTTTAAAAATTTGCAACTCTGACAAATGTCAGCCATGTTTTGCATCAACTTCAGCGCAAGAATACGATTACTTGATGCAGAAAAAATGTATTAAATTTCACAGTGTGAATTCATTAAAAATAAATTGTAATTTGGGGTAACTTTATTTTGCTATGATAAACAATGGGGTATCAAAATAACCTCATTTTTATTTTAACGTTCAAAGGCTCGTTCTTTTTTTATTTTTCCCAAACTAAGGAAGAAATTTATTTTTTATTTTAGTGTATAAAATGTTTTGTAAAGTCGCCAACACTGAATTTATTTTATATTTATCAAAATATAATGGAAGTAGTTATGTCAATTTTAATTTCAAAATTAATCAATTTAACCTCGTATTACTGGTAGTTTGCAGTAAAAATACTTCGAGAGCTTTTCATATTCAGATTTTACTTGTTTTTTTTTTTTGTAATTGGAGCAGTCGCTCTAGACAATTTTCATTCGAAGTCAGCGATGGCAATGGTCGAAATGCGAAAATTTAAGGGACTGATTACATGACATTTGGATAACGCTTGATAATCTCGTATATTTAAAAACAAACTATACTATTTATTTTGATTACAAATTTGTGTTTTAGTTTAGTAACTCTTTGGAAAACCCAAGCCACCTCCATTTTGAAAAAAAATAAACAACAGTAATAATTATAACAAATTTAATCTGTACCAACACAAGTTGAACCAACTCTAACACCATTCCCTGGACATGAGTCCACATTAATGACCGAATTCGAGGGTTCCACTGGTTCAAACAAGTCTGATTCATTGGTAACTTTATTCACATCCAATTCCTGTGTGACCACTTCACGGGGATAACTATAAATAATAGTAAATAAAGCAACACTGAATTATAACACTGTTAACTTCTTCATTCTGACTGTTTTCCTTAAATGTTTGAATTGTACTGACGATCTAATGTTCACTAACTTCTTATATACGTAATAATTTGTTCAATCATCTTCCGTATTGATACCGTGTAGCTAATTATTATGGGTTACTCGTGAATGAGATTTTTATGGCATCCTGCAATTTTGTTTTTGTTTGTAGTGATTCGCTCGTTGAATTTTTTTCCATAGTTATTATGTACCGGTTTGATGAGTTGCCAAAGAAACGACAGGAAAAATCATGGGAACGTACCTATTATTAGGTTAAAAAAATGTTCTAATGTCTAATACAGGCCATGGTCTCTTTTGGACCTTAATCATTAAAATTCGATTGATTAACAGACAGTCATACAAAGTTTTAAAAATATAAAATAAATATTAATAAAATTTATAAATTTTATTTAAGTTAATGAGACATTTCAAGTTAGTCAATTAATCTTTTTGGTTGATAGGATCTTTGGAAAACGCCTTCCGCTTCTAGTTTGCTAAAAATAAAACTAAATAAAATATTTATAATTTAATTCTTACTGCCTCGTTGCGCGTCACAAACACTACTGCTGAGCGTGAGATCTAGGGTTCAATGCCCGGGTCGAGCAAAGTGTTACTAGATTTTTCCATCAGCAATTTCTCAGTAGCAGCTCGGAGCCTGGGTTTGTGCCCGGTTGATGCATCGGACTAAAACATAACTTTCAAAATCTGTGTGTGCTGGGTGTCCAAGACGACACGGTTGGCGTAGCGGTTGAGCAATCGGCTGCTGCGCTGCATGTCACGGGTTCGATTCTCGCACGGAACAAATATTTGTATGGCGTACAGATAGTATTTCCGGATCTGGATTTCTTGTGTATGTGAGGTCCTACCCACGATACAGAAAGAAATTCCTAGTGTGGAATAAAGATTAAAAAAAAACTCTGCCCAACACTTCGGGGCATACAGGCGTGCTGTTTATGTTGTATCCAGTTTAATCATTTTCAAAACACACTGAGCCAACTCTTACACTATTTTTTGGATGAGTCCACACCAAGGAACGAATTCAAGGAGTCCACTGATTTGGTCAAGTCTGATACTGGCAATCGAGCATAATGCAATACAAAGCAAGAATACTGCAATTATGCCCATCTTACTGTTTTCTTTAGAACTTCAAAATGTACTGATAGTTCAATGTCACTTACGTCTTATATGATATTTGTATTTTGTTAATTCATGCTCTTTAATAACATCGTGTGTTACTTATCATTATGGGTAGTATGTACCATGTATTCATAAGAATGAACGATAATGTTTCGGTTTTAGATGTGTTATATTTTGTATTATATAACAATTTTTCTATGGATACATCGTATAATTGGTAATTGATAGCCCATCAATAACAAGAAAACACAACACAATTTTAAATATTTTAATTTTTATTCTACTCATAACTGCCTATTCTAACACTATTTTACTATCAGGAAAGAGAGTGCTCCATACAAACTTAAATTGTACTCTTAGCACATTTTTCACATACACATACACGCACCCTTCCTACACGCACACACTCTCAGTCACATGCACCTCCACACCCTCCCTCACACACACACGCACATACATACACTCACACACACACCCACTTATACTGCTTCAATCTATTATTAATAATGTCTAGTTTTAGTTTTATTGTTATTATAAAGTTATATACAAAATTTTGTCTTGGAACTAAGTTGTATTTTCGGTCCTGGGGTGGGCGCTAATAACTGCGACAAAGTTACCTAAAAACTAACGCAGTATTAACTTACACAAAAATGGTATTATGTTATTGTTCCAATAAATATTTGTATTTGTATTGTATTGTATTTCCAGGACAAGGGTCCACACCGTTGGCAAACCTCAGGCATGTGCCTGGAGTATTCCTTCCAACTTCTCTATGGTCACTTCATTTGGATAACTATGAGTAATCGTAAATAATGTTACACAGATTAAAAACACTGAAAGATTCCTCATCTTGACTGATTTCCTGCTGAGTTCAATGTACACTAACGTTCTAATGCTACGTTTCTTGTTTTAAAACTTTTTCGTCTTCGTTAATCATACATTTTTAGGAGCCGAGTCAACCACGTCCGTAGGAAAGTAACTCATACGATACCTACAAGTTACACGTGGTCCCCGATCGGTGAAAATCAGGTGACACTAAATGGTGGAAGGCTTCGGCCGATGGCTTGCGACCACCCACCGGGCAAAGACGAACCGCCAAGCGGCCTGGCCGTGTTCCGGTGCGATGCTCGGTGTAGCCACTTCAGGAGATGGGTCAATATGGCGGTTCCATTGCAGGCAGACCAGCCTGGCGCGCGCTGTTTTGGACATATCGGGAGACTGGTCGCGGAGGGTAGCGGGATTCGAGGCACGGTGCACCGCTGGCCGACCGCAGGTAGTTGGGGGCCCAATTAGTGTGCCAGCTCCACACGAAAGGCTGTCCCGCCAACTGACGAAAAATCCCGGAATGCACCATCGTGCTGATTGGCGATCAGAAGGGAGGGCCCGATGGACATTCCCAGGGGGGCTCGGGCGTCCTCACAGACTCCAGACTAGTCCCCCAATGATGGCGTCCTTATAGTGCGTGTCTGTAGGTTAGCAGCGTGGAACTGCATCTCACTTCCTTCTTCTCACCTAACTTTACTCGCTAAAAATGAGAAAGAGAAAAAAGTTCAACGTTGAACAGCGGTGGCACCCCCTCCCACTAAAAGTGCACCTCACTAATATCAGAGCACTGCACTCCAACCTCATACCAGTCCATCATCACCTGTAGACTGATAAGTCGGCTCTCTTTTTCCTTTCGGAGACATAGATCAGATGTCCTTCAGACGTATTGGTCCCTGGCTAAGTCGGTTGAATCGAACTTCTGCCGTCCCTCACTACCACCACTGCTGAGACCCGACGGGTCACTGGTCCACTCTGCTGAGCAGAAAGCAAACTTGTTTGCCTCTCTTTTTGCGGAATCTTCACGTCTGGATTCCAGTGACGTGCGGCCTCCCAACATAAACGATATGCTAAAACCCACACCTTTGGGTATGCGGACGACAGCACTGTTGTACTGTACTGGACCTCAGATCCAGTCTCTCCTTGAGGCCATGGTTGGGCGCTAGAATCTGTCCTTGAAGACAGTCTCCGAACGGGGCGATGCCAATCTGGTCAGGCTCAATGCTTCTAAGACCCAGGCGTGTCTTTTTTTCGCTAAAAGGAGCCAATTCCTACAGGCTCCTGCTTGCCGAGGTGTGACCGTGCCGATAGAGGACCATCTTGAGGTTCTTTTCATTACATTGACGTCGACGCTCAATTTCGATCCATTCATTGAGGCAAAAGCTCAGCTGGCTGCCAGAAAATTGCCGATCCTCGCGAAGGTGAGACGTTACTTCACGCCAGAGCAGTTTCTCAACTTATATCAAGCACAAGTTCGATCATGCATGGTGTACTGCTCTCATCTCTGGGAGATCTACCAAGTAACAGCTGGATGCACTTGAGTCGATCGAAAAACGGGCCAAGAAGCTCATTGGCAATAAAGTACTGGTCGAATCTAGGCTCCAGAATGTCGAACATCGGCGACGAGTTGCCGGCCTGTCGGTTTTTTATTGATTACATTTCGGGAAGTGTGCGTCGGAATTGCATGAACTAATTCTTCCTAGCTCGTTCCATCATTGGACTACAAGACGTACGGCGATGCGTCATCTGTACATGGTGGACATCCCCCTGCACCAAACGTTTTGGGAATACTTTTATTATGCGTACAGTAAAGGAATGGAATTCCCTGTCGGAGTCTGTGTTTCCTGTTGGCTAACAACCTTCTTCGGAGTCTTTAAGTAGATAATGAATAGGTTTATTTTAGGCATGCATTCTTCATCGTCGATCACTTCATCACTTACCATCAGATGAAATTGTGGTCGAGCATATCAATAAAAAAAGAAAAAATGTGAGGTTTATAATATTACGCTGCAAGTTTCAAATTTTTTTACATTTTTTACATTATATTTAAAAAGTACCTTCTAAAACAGACAAAAAATTTTCAAATTTTTTATTATGTTTTGTTTTTCTTTATTGTACACCAAAAACAATATTCAATACAATGTGTTAATAAAGTACATGTGCAAAGGTGAGTTTAACTCATTTTTTTTTATTATTTTCATATTTTATTGTTCTCATATTGAATAAGTAATAAAATAGGTTAAATATAGTTTTAGCTCCCTGGTATGGCCTTCCATAGTGCAGTTTAAGTAGATGAAATGGTTCTATAATTATTGTATGACATTTTGACAAAGCGTGTTTGCGTCGCCTTCCGTCGTGGTGCGGTTGACCTTCGCCTGGTTATTTTGTGTTGAATCATTCTACGTGGGATTCTTGTTGTCTACCGGATTTATTACAATTATTACTTAGCTACTTTTATCTATAAAATAATAAAACAGTAGGAACCGTAATGTCTGTACATTTTGTATACTATCCATAAACAAATTTTACAAATGCGAAAGTAACTGTCTGACGTTCTGCCTGTCTGTCTGTCTGTTTCCTCTTCACGCTTAAACCGCTGTACCGATTTAGATACATTTTGGTATGGTCTGGGCAAAATATCATCCTTAAGTTAGTATAGTGAATTTGCTATTCGAAGAACTTATGCTGCGCAGAAGAAGTCGAGGGCGAAAGCTAGTGTATTAAAAAATAGTAGGAACCGTTTGTAAATTAAACAAATTTAAATTTAAAAAAGGAATACTATTAGAAGTAGAATAACACAGACGTGACGTTTTCGTGATTTAAGCAGGTTGAGACGCAAATGTCACAGTGCAGGATCTTGAAATGGGTATATATAAGCGGAGAACAATCATCTTAATGTCAGTCGTGGAACCATCTCCTATAGAAAAAATCATGAAGCTGTGTTTGTTACTTGTGTCAATAGTCGCTCTAAAACTTGTGATGGTGACGTCACACTTCGCTTACCCGACCGCGCTGAGTTACGATGACTGGATCTGCGAGTATGTCGACATTGCTGAGGACAACTTTGTTGGAAACGCATTGGAGAATCCTGCTGTGAAAAAAAATGTTACTAACGAGACAAAGCCAAGAGATTTGGAGGGATCGGATCAATATGATAGTCATTACAATAAATACGATGCACCTGATACAGACGAAGATCCTGGAAGTTCACTTAAAGGTGATGAATGTCCATCTGGGCAAGTAAGAGCCGGCAATACATGTACAAAACCAGATGATTAAAGATTCTCTGAAGTTATCAGATGTTTTATTTATAAATATATTCATCATTATCTAGTAGCTGCCACGCACGGTTACTTCCACCATTTTATCCAAATTGAACAATATCTTTATAAATTAGTGTATAAGCTATATTAGTTCAGATTCATCTAAATCTGTTCAGCACTTTTTGCGTGAAAGAGTAACAAACAAACATGCTTACAAATTGTCACATCCTATTCCTACTTATCGTACTAATATTGTCATGTATTATACTAAGTATCATATAAGTCGTGGTGGCCCAGTGGCTAGAACCTCGCCTCTCGTGCTTGAGGTCATAGGTTCGAATCCGGGAAAGTACCAATGAGACTTTTATTGTTGATAGGCTTGCGCTTGACCACTTTCTCACCTGATGGTAAGCGATGATGTGGTCGACGATGAAGCACGCTTGTCCAGAAGAAACCTATTCACTCTTGACTTAAAGACTCCCAGGTTGTAGCCAACAGGAAAACCAGACTTCGGCAGGGAATTCCACTCCTTCGCTGTACGCATAATAAAAGAAAATAAAATAAATACTCGTAAAAGAAAAATTTAATTCATAATGTACTTTTTAAATTTATCTTGGACATCGCTGACAACGGGGAAGGAAAAATATCGTGAGGAAACCTGGACTTATAGTGAGTTTATTATAAGATTGTGCTGCATTGGTGTATTAGCTGAAAGGTGTTCCATTGTGAGCATATACGAACTAATATTATAAATGCGAAAATTTGAATGGATGAGTGTATGTTTGTTACTCAATAACCCAGAACGGCTGAACGGATATGGATGAAATTTGGCACAGAGATAGATTATAGTCTGGAATAGTAAATAGGCTTCTTTTTATCTCGATAGACTTGATATCTAGTTGATAATAATCCCTTGGCATAATAAAAAAATTCACGCCGGTGAAGCCGCGGGCGGCAGCTAGAAGGTAATAAATATGTATTAGGAAAACCGCTCATTGATTCAAGTGGTCCAAAACCAGTTATGTGAACCTGTTTGTGTATTTGTCTCGTTTATCTTGTGGTCGCATTCGCTACTGCGGAACATAATTATGATCCTGGGTTCGATGCCCGGGTCAGTTAAGGTGTTATTGGGTTTTTCCGTCTGGAATTTCTCAGGAGCAGCCCGGGGTCTGGGCTTGTGTTTTGTGTTAGTCTTTTTGGTTGGTCTATCTTGTTGGTTTTTCTGGTTGGTCTTTCTGGTGGGTCTGTGTGGTTGGTCTTTCTGGGTATAAAGTGGTGCTCGGTGCTATGGTGACCTCACACACTTTTCCCGTAATAATGAGATATGGTAAAAGTTAAAGTCTTGAATTATAAGGGTTATCACTTTATTGAATCACTATATAACACTTAGATACACGAAATACTAAATTATGGTAAACGTAAGTGAATACATGGAATATCATCATCAGTCTTTTAACGTTCCCACTGCTGGGACACAGGCCTTCTCTCTGTGAGAGAATAGGCCATAACCCACCACGCGGGCCCAGCTCGGGTCGGTGGATGTCACATGGACCTTCGTATTTTTGTTTCTAGGACATACGGGTTTCCGGTTCCGGAAATGAAATATACACACATCAAAAGCGTCTAGAGCTCAAGTACGTTTTGGAGTAACGCCGCTATTGAGAATTATTATTTTAATTGTTTTGGATAGTTTTTGATTCTTTTTAGTTAAAATTGTGATTAGAGATAGAAAATCAACTGTCAATCAGGATTTCTATAAAAGTGTATAATAGCGATTTTACAAAATCATTACAATTTCTGCATTGTAACTGAAAAAAATTGCATCGATATGGAGCGACAACATCATTTGACACGAGAGGAGATGACGAGAGCCGTCGGAATGTTTTTTGGGATTTTCCCACCGCATTATTCCCAAACCACTGCATCTCCTGAAAGCCAGAATCAACAGTAGCGACCACCAGAAAAGCGCCGAGGCAATGAAGCTCGACAAAGTCCCGCAGAATGTATTTAACTGTCTTGGATCCCGCAACGAAATTAATCACAAAATAATAACGGAGGAGTAGGAAAAAATATAATTTTCCACTTCCCTCCTTATCAAGCAAGAGACAGAACAAAAAAGGCCAACAGTCGCAAAGGGTCGTTAACAACTGGGATAAGCCCAGTTCCCTAGGGAACTTCTAGGCAAGCGTGCTAATTTTTATTAGCTTCCTGTTGGCTACAACCTGGGAGTCTTTAAGTCAAGAGTGAATAGGTTTCTTCTGGACAAGCGTTAACTTGGTTCATGACATGTATATAATCAGTTATAAACCTAGACTTATTTACCACTGTAATTGTTAGAAAAAAACCTGATTTGAATTCTAAGACCAACAAGGTAATTTTAATAAACAAGTCAATCTATGGAGATGAAACTAGAAATAGGAGTAAATGTTGAGCTACCATTTATATTATCAAGCAGCCGTTTCCCGCGACTTCGTCCGCGTCAAACTCGTAAAAACTAAAAATAATACCTTTTTTTTTGGAATCCTTATATATGCCTTTATTAATAGAAGTAGTAAGCCACAATTACTACTTATAATATCAGGTAAATACCAGTAAAAGTCCCGTCAACATCGGTCCAGTCGTTTCGGAGATTACACGGAACAAATATATAAACAAAAAAATAAAAGATTTGTTGTTTTGTTATAAACGCCGTGTATAATCTTATAATAATATGCATTTAGTAAAAAGCTGTTATTTTGACATTAAAAACAGACACTTTAATTTTATTTATTGATTCATAAAATTAAAGTGGGAAATAATGTCCATATGTAAATAAAAATACATACACTCCTTGATTCATATGTATAGATTTGGTGACCTATTTATATCAAATGCAGTCTGCATGTTCTTCATAATGGAATAGGCCAAAAAGATTACCCGACCTCGAAATCGAACTCCAACAACCCACCAAAAGATCCTCTCTCCCAACAGTCTGTACTAAACAAACAAAATCCTATACAAGTACTCGTTATACATAGCGGTGTGGTTAAAATACTAATACGAATGATTTAAATATCGTCTGTTTTTTACACTAGTTCACAATGTTATGGTTTTTAAATATAAGAGTTTAACTTTTATACTAATCTAACTTTTACCTAGTTAGGGGAATCCTGTTATAAGTTTAAAATGTCAAAATATCTAGATGTACCGAATATTATTTTGTTTTATTAGTTATCTATAGCAATATAATAAACAGGGAAGATTTTTTTGTTTTTTTTTGTGAGTAGTTTGTTTGTTTGTACCGAATAGGCTCCGAAACTACTGGACCGATTTAATAAATTCCTTTACCTTTGGAAAGCTACATCATTCCGGAGTAACATAGGCTATAAATTATTTTCAAAAATATTAGAACTCCTTATAAAAACTGCAATAATGTAACCCAAAGTGGCAAAATTTTGCCTGTAAAATTCTAAGAAAACTGTTGATAGTACCTACATAGCGACTATGTACTACATGATGAAAGTACTTATTATTAACTACAAAAAATTCTGTGAGAGAATATATAATCTCACTATCATAGTTAAGTCACAATAGCTGCTTTTGTGTTGTAAAATTTAATTAGATCGCTGGTAGAAACAAAAGTTGGTATTGTAGTATGAATTCTTATTCAAATAAATAGTTTTACAAATTGGTAGGTAAGGTAGGTGGGTAGGTAGGTAGGTAGGGTAGGGTATGTAGAATAGGGTAGGGTAGGTAGGTTGATTGGAAGGGCAGGTGAGTAGGCTGGTAGGTAGGTAAGGTAGGTGGGTAGGTAGGTAGGTGATAGGTAGGTAGATAGCCAGTTGACGGGAGCGAGGCCGCGGGGGTCAGTTAGTCCTAAATAATATTAAGTTTATGCGAAAGTGAATTGGTTTTCATGCTTAAATTGCTGAACCGATTTTTATGAATTTTGGTACAAAGATAGATGGGACCCTGGAATCGGTTATGGATTACTTCTTTTTGCATAAAACATGAAAATAGGGGCAGGAAGCGAATTTTGTATGAAACTTCTTATTATGTTGTCCGATTTGCTTGCTTACAAAGTACAAGGTTCTGGAGTGGCGGCCGCGAACCGGAACGCGTTGCGTTGGAAGGCGTCCCACCAGGTGGACCGATGACCTGGTGAAGGTTACTAATTTTACAAATGCGAAAGTAACTGTATGACGTTCTGCCTGTCTGTCTGTCTGTTTCCTCTTCACGCTTAAACCGCTGTACCGATTTAGATAAACTTTGGTATGGTCTGGGCAAAATATCATCCTTAAGTTAGTATAGTGAATTTGCTATTCGAAGAAATTATGCTGCACAGAAGAAGTCGAGGGCAAAAGCTAGTGTATAAAAAAATAGTAGGAACCGTAGAGTTTGTAAATTGAATAAATTTAAATTTAAAAAAGGAATACTATTAGAAGTAGAATAACACAGACGTGACGTTTTCGTGATTTAAGCAGGTTGAGACGCAAATGTCACAGTGCAGGATCTTGAAATGGGTATATATAAGCGGAGAACAATCATCTTAATGTCAGTCGTGGAACCATCTCCTATAGAAACAATCATGAAGCTGTGTTTGTTACTTGTGTCAATAGTCGCTCTAAAACTTGTGATGGTGACGTCACACTTCGCTTACCCGACCGCGCTGAGTTACGATGACTGGATCTGCGAGTATGTCGACATTGCTGAGGACAACTTTGTTGGAAACGCATTGGAGAATCCTGCTGTGAAAAAAAATGTTACTAACGAGACAAAGCCAAGAGATTTGGAGGAATCGGATAAATATGATAGTCATTACAATAAATACGATGCACCTGATACAGACGAAGATCCTGGAAGTTCACTTAAAGGTGATGAATGTCCAGATATGCAAGTAAAATTCAACGGCAAGTGTCAAATGGAAGATATAGATAAAAATAGCGGACAGTAAATTTTCTTTCAAGCGTAAAATCCGGAACTATTATCTGTCCTGTCATACATAACTCGGTCTTCGTCATAGTTATTACATTTAAATTTCAGTTTCATGTTGTATTTAGTATTTATTATAATATTTATTAGTCTATTGTTATAGCAATTATTTATGTATTATTATAATTGTTGTTTATGATTTTTATTTTGTACACCTACCACTGTTGTGTCCTTTTTTACCCAAAGGTTGACTGGTAGAGAATGCCTTGCTGCATTAAGTCCGCCTATGTATCACCAATGCACATGAAATTTAAATAAATAAATAAGATTAAAGATTCTCAGAAGTTATCAGATGTTTTATTTATAAATATATTTATTTATCCAAATTGAACAATATCTTTATAAATTGGTGTATCAGCTTTATTACTTCAGTTCCATCTTAATCTGTTCAGCACTTTTTGCGTGAAAGAGTAACAAACAAACATACTTACAAATTGTCACATCCTATCCCTACTTATCGTACTAATATTGTCATGTATTATACTAAGTATCATATAAGTCGTGGTGGCCCAGTGGCTAGAACCTCGCCTCTCGTGCTTGAGGTCATAGGTTCGAATCCGGGAAAGTACCAATGAGACTTTTATTGTTGATAGGCTTGCGCTTGACCACTATCTCACCTGATGGTAAGCGATGATGTGGTCGACGATGAAGCACGCTTGTCCTGAAGAAACCTATTCACTCTTGACTTAAAGACTCCCAGGTTGTAGCCAACAGGAAAACTAGACTCCGGCAGGGAATTCCACTCCTTCGCTGTACGCATAATAAAAGAAAATAAAATAAATACTCGTAAAAGAAAAATTTAATTCATAATGTACTTTTTAAATTTATCTTGGACATCGCTGACAACGGGGAAGGAAAAATATCGTGAGGAAACCTGGACTTATAGTGAGTTTATTATAAGATTGTGCTGCATTGGTGTATTAGCTGAAAGGTGTTCCATTGTGAGCATATACGAACTAATATTATAAATGCGAAAATTTGAATGGATGAGTGTATGTTTGTTACTCAATAACCCAGAACGGCTGAACGGATATGGATGAAATTTGGCACAGAGATAGATTATAGTCTGGAATAGTAAATAGGCTTTTTTTTATCTCGATAGACTTGATACCTAGTTGATAATAATCCCTTGGCATAA
Source organism: Orthosia gracilis (assembly GCA_947562075.1). Classification (NCBI taxonomy): domain Eukaryota; kingdom Metazoa; phylum Arthropoda; class Insecta; order Lepidoptera; family Noctuidae; genus Orthosia; species Orthosia gracilis. Next base: position 12,527,286 of record OX387265.1, read on the forward strand.
TAAAAAATTTCACGCCGGTGAAGCCGCGGGCGGCAGCTAGAAGGTAATAAATATGTATTAGGAAAACCGCTCATTGATTCAAGTGGTCCAAAACCAGTTATGTGAACCTGTTTGTGTATTTGTCTCGTTTATCTTGTGGTCGCATTCGCTACTGCGGAACATAATTATGATCCTGGGTTCGATGCCCGGGTCAGTTAAGGTGTTATTGGGTTTTTCCGTCTGGAATTTCTCAGGAGCAGCCCGGTGTCTGGGCTTGTGTTTTGTGTTAGTCTTTTTGGTTGGTCTATCTTGTTGGTTTTTCTGGTTGGTCTTTCTGGTGGGTCTGTGTGGTTGGTCTTTCTGGGTATAAAGTGGTGCTCGGTGCTATGGTGACCTCACACACTTTTCCCGTAATGATGAGATATGGTAAAAGTTAAAGTCTTGAATTATAAGGGTTATCACTTTATTGAATCACTATATAACACTTAGATACACGAAATACTAAATTATGGTAAACGTAAGTGAATACATGGAATATCATCATCAGTCTTTTAACGTTCCCACTGCTGGGACACAGGCCTTCTCTCTGTGAGAGAATAGGCCATAACCCACCACGCGGGCCCAGCTCGGGTCGGTGGATGTCACATGGACCTTCGTATTTTTGGTTCTAGGACATACGGGTTTCCGGTTCCGGAAATGAAATATACACACATCAAAAGCGTCTAGAGCTCAAGTACGTTTTGGAGTAACGCCGCTATTGAGAATTATTATTTTAATTGTTTTGGATAGTTTTTGATTCTTTTTAGTAAAAATTGTGATTAGAGATAGAAAATCAACTGTCAATCAGGATTTCTATAAAAGTGTATAATAGCGTTTTTACAAAATCATTACAATTTCTGCATTGTAACTGAAAAAAATTGCATCGATATGGAGCGACAACATCATTTGACACGAGAGGAGATGACGAGAGCCGTCGGAATGTTTTTTGGGACATTCCCACCGCATTATTCCCAAACCACTGCATCTCCTGAAAGCCAGAATCAACAGTAGCGACCACCAGAAAAGCGCCGAGGCAATGAAGCTCGACAAAGTCCCGCAGAATGTATTTAACTGTCTTGGATCCCGCAACGAAATTAATCACAAAATAATAACGGAGGAGTAGGAAAAAATATAATTTTCCACTTCCCTCCTTATCAAGCAAGAGACAGAACAAAAAAGGCCAACAGTCGCAAAGGGTCGTTAACAACTGGGATAAGCCCAGTTCCCTAGGGAACTTCTAGGCAAGCGTGCTAATTTTTATTAGCTTCCTGTTGGCTACAACCTGGGAGTCTTTAAGTCAAGAGTGAATAGGTTTCTTCTGGACAAGCGTTAACTTGGTTCATGACATGTATATAATCAGTTATAAACTTAGACTTGTTTACCACTGTAATTGTTAGAAAAAAACCTGATTTGAATTCTAAGACCAACAAGGTAATTTTAATAAACAAGTCAATCTATGGAGATGAAACTAGAAATAGGAGTAAATGTTGAGCTACCATTTATATTATCAAGCAGCCGTTTCCCGCGACTTCGTCCGCGTCAAACTCGTAAAAACTAAAAATAATACCTTTTTTTTTGGAATCCTTATATATTCCTTTATTAATAGAAGTAGTAAGCCACAATTACTACTTATAATATCAGGTAAATACCAGTAAAAGTCCCGTCAACATCGGTCCAGTCGTTTCGGAGATTACACGGAACAAATATATAAACAAAAAAATAAAAGATTTGTTGTTTTGTTATAAACGCCGTGTATAATCTTATAATAATATGCATTTAGTAAAAAGCTGTTATTTTGACATTAAAAACAGACACTTTAATTTTATTTATTGATTCATAAAATTAAAGTGGGAAATAATGTCCATATGTAAATAAAAATACATACACTCCTTGATTTATATGTATAGATTTGGTGACCTATTTATATCAAATGCAGTCTGCATGTTCTTCATAATGGAATAGGCCAAAAAGATTACCCGACCTCGAAATCGAACTCCAACAACCCACCAAAAGATCCTCTCTCCCAACAGTCTGTACTAAACAAACAAAATCCTATACAAGTACTCGTTATACATAGCGGTGTGGTTAAAATACTAATACGAATGATTTAAATATCGTCTGTTTTTTACACTAGTTCACAATGTTATGGTTTTTAAATATAAGAGTTTAACTTTTATACTAAACTAACTTTTACCTAGTTAGGGGAATCCTGTTATAAGTTTAAAATGTCAAAATATCTAGATGTACCGAATATTATTTTGTTTTATTAGTTATCTATAGCAATATAATAAACAGGGAAGATTTTTTTGTTTTTTTTTGTGAGTAGTTTGTTTGTTTGTACCGAATAGGCTCCGAAACTACTGGACCGATTTAATAAATTCCTTTACCTTTGGAAAGCTACATCATTCCGGAGTAACAGAGGCTATAAATTATTTTCAAAAATATTAGAACTCCTTATAAAAACTGCAATAATGTAACCCAAAGTGGCAAAATTTTGCCTGTAAAATTCTAAGAAAACTGTTGATAGTACCTACATAACGACTATGTACTACATGATGAAAGTACTTATTATTAACTACAAAAAATTCTGTGAGAGAATATATAATCTCACTATCATAGTTAAGTCACAATAGCTGCTTTTGTGTTGTAAAATTTAATTAGATCGCTGGTAGAAACAAAAGTTGGTATTGTAGTATGAATTCTTATTCAAATAAATAGTTTTACAAATTGGTAGGTAAGGTAGGTGGGTAGGTAGGTAGGTAGGGTAGGGTATGTAGAATAGGGTAGGGTAGGTAGGTTGATTGGAAGGGCAGGTGAGTAGGCTGGTAGGTAGGTAAGGTAGGTGGGTAGGTAGGTAGGTGATAGGTAGGTAGATAGCCAGTTGACGGGAGCGAGGCCGCGGGGGTCAGTTAGTCCTAAATTATATTAAGTTTATGCGAAAGTGAATTGGTTTTCATGCTTAAATTGCTGAACCGATTTTTATGAATTTTGGTACAGAGATAGATGGGACCCTGGAATCGGTTATGGATTACTTCTTTTTGCATAAAACTTGAAAATAGGGGCAGGAAGCGAATTTTGTATGAAACTTCTTATTATGTTGTCCGATTTGCTTGCTTACAAAGTACAAGGTTCTGGAGTGGCGGCCGCGAACCGGAACGCGTTGCGTTGGAAGGCGTCCCACCAGGTGGACCGATGACCTGGTGAAGGTTACTAATTTTACAAATGCGAAAGTAACTGTATGACGTTCTGCCTGTCTGTCTGTCTGTTTCCTCTTCACGCTTAAACCGCTGTACCGATTTAGATAAACTTTGGTATGGTCTGGGCAAAATATCATCCTTAAGTTAGTATAGTGAATTTGCTATTCGAAGAAATTATGCTGCACAGAAGAAGTCGAGGGCAAAAGCTAGTGTATAAAAAAATAGTAGGAACCGTAGAGTTTGTAAATTGAATAAATTTAAATTTAAAAAAGGAATACTATTAGAAGTAGAATAACACAGACGTGACGTTTTCGTGATTTAAGCAGGTTGAGACGCAAATGTCACAGTGCAGGATCTTGAAATGGGTATATATAAGCGGAGAGCAATCATCTTAATGTCAGTCGTGGAACCATCTCCTATAGAAACAATCATGAAGCTGTGTTTGTTACTTGTGTCAATAGTCGCTCTAAAACTTGTGATGGTGACGTCACACTTCGCTTACCCAACCGCGCTGAGTTACGATGACTGGATCTGCGAGTATGTCGACACTGCTGAGGACAACTTTGTTGGAAACGCATTGGAGAATCCTGCTGTGAAAAAAAATGTTACTAACGAGACAAAGCCAAGAGATTTGGAGGAATCGGATAAATATGATAGTCATTACAATAAATATGATGCACCTGATACAGACGAAGATCCTGGAAGTAACTTTGAAGGTGGTGAATGTCCAGATATGCAAGTAAAATTCAACGGCATGTGTCAAATGGAAGATCTAGATAAAACAAGCGAACAGTAAATTTTCTTTCAAGCGTAAAATCCGGAACTATTATCTGTCCTGTCATACATAACTCGGTCTTCGTCATAGTTATTACATTTAAATTTCAGTTTCATGTTGTATTTAGTATTTATTATAATATTTATTAGTCTATTGTTATAGCAATTATTTATGTATTATTATAATTGTTGTTCATAATTTTTATTTTGTACACCTACCACTGTTGTGTCCTTTTTTACCCAAAGGTTGACTGGTAGAGAATGCCTTGCTGCATTAAGTCCGCCTATGTATCACCAATGTACATAAAATTTAAATAAATAAATGAGATTCTCAGAAGTTATCAGATGTTTTATTTATAAATATATTTATTTATCCAAATTCAACAATATCTTTATAAATTGGTGTATCAGCTTTATTACTTCAGTTCCATCTTAATCTGTTCAGCACTTTTTGCGTGAAAGAGTAACAAACAAACATACTTACAAATTGTCACATCCTATTCCTACTTATCGTACTAATATTGTCATGTATTATACTAAGTATCATATATGTCGTGGTGGCCCAGTGGCTAGAACCTCGCCTCTCGTGCTTGAGGTCATAGGTCCGAATCCGGGAAAGTACCAATGAGACTTTTATTGTTGATAGGCTTGCGCTTGACCACTATCTCACCTGATGGTAAGCGATGATATGTCGACGATGAAGCACGCTTGTCCAGAAGAAACCTATTCACTCTTGACTTAAAGACTCCCAGGTTGTAGCCAACAGGAAAACTAGACTCCGGCAGGGAATTCCACTCCTTCGCTGTACGCATAATAAAAGAAAATAAAATAAATACTCGTAAAAGAAAAATTTAATCCATAATGTACTTTTTAAATTTATCTTGGACATCGCTGACAACGGGGAAGGAAAAATATCGTGAGGAAACCTGGACTTATAGTGAGTTTATTATAAGATTGTGCTGCATTGGTGTATTAGCTGAAAGGTGTTCCATTGTGAGCATATACGAACTAATATTATAAATGCGAAAATTTGAATGGATGAGTGTATGTTTGTTACTCAATAACCCAGAACGGCTGAACGGATATGGATGAAATTTGGCACAGAGATAGATTATAGTCTGGAATAGTAAATAGGCTTCTTTTTATCTCGATAGACTTGATACCTAGTTGATAATAATCCCTTGGCATAATAAAAATTTTCACGCGGGTGAAGCCGCGGGCGGCAGCTAGAAGGTTATAAATATGTATTAGGAAAACCGCTCATTGATTCAAGTGGTCCAAAACCAGTTATGTAAACCTGTTTGTGTATTTGTGTCGTTTGTCTTGTGGTCGCATTCGCTACTGCGGAACATAATTATGATCCTGGGTTCGATGCCCGGGTCAGTTAAGGTGTTATTGGGTTTTTCCGTCTGGAATTTCTCAGGAGCAGCCCAGTGTCTGGGCTTGTGTTTTGTGTTAGTCTTTTTGGTTGGTCTATCTTGTTGGTTTTTCTGGTTGGTCTTTCTGGTGGGTCTGTGTGGTTGGTCTTTCTGGGTATAAAGTGGTGCTCGGTGCTATGGTGACCTCACACACTTTTCTCGTAATGATGAGATATGGTAAAAGTTAAAGTCTTGATTTATAAGGGTTATCACTTTATTGAATCACTATATAACACTTAGATACACGAAATACTAAATTATGGTAAACGTAAGTGAATACATGGAATATCATCATCAGTCGTTTAACGTTCCCACTGCTGGGACACAGGCCTTCTCTCTGTGAGAGGGAATAGGCCATAACCCACCACGCGGGCCCAGCTCGGGTCGGTGGATGTCACATGGACCTTCGAATTTTTTGTTCTAGGACATATGGGTTTCCGGTTCCGGAAATGAAATATACACACATCAAAAGCGTCTAGAGCTCAAGTAAGTTTTGGAGTATCGCCGCTATTGAGGATTATTATTTTAATTTTTTTGGATAGTTTTTGATTCTTTTTAGTTAAAATTGTGATTAGAGATAGAAAATCAACTGTCAATCAGGATTTCTATAAAAGTGTATAATAGCGTTTTTACAAAATCATTACAATTTCTGCATCGTAACTGAAAAAAATTGCATCGATATGGAGCGACAACATCATTTGACACGAGAGGAGATGACGAGAGCCGTCGGAATGTTTTTTGGGACATTCCCACCGCATTATTCCCAAACCACTGCATCTCCTGAAAGCCAGAATCAACAGTAGCGACCACCAGAAAAGCGCCGAGGCAATGAAGCTCGACAAAGTCCCGCAAAATGTATTTCACTGTCTTGGATCCCGCAACGAAATTAATCACAAAATAATAACGGAGGAGTAGGAAAAAATATAAATTCTCCTTATCAAGCAAGAGACAGAACAAAAAAGGCCAACAGTCGCAAAGGGTCGTTAACAACTGGGATAAGCCCAGTTCCCTAGGGAACTTCTAGGCAAGCTTGCTAATTTTTATTAGCTTCCTGTTGGCTACAACCTGGGCGTCTTTAAGTCAAGAGTGAATAGGTTTCTTCTGGACAAGCGTTAACTTGGTTCATGACATGTATATAATCAATGATAAACCTAGACTTGTTTACCACTGTAATTGTTAGGAAAAAACCTGATTTGAATTCTAAGACCAACAAGGTATGGTAATTTTAATAAACAAGTTTATAAAATCTATGGAGATGAAACTAGAAATAAGAGTAAATGTTGAGCTACCATTTATATTATCAAGCAGCCGTTTCCCGCGACTTCGTCCGCGTCAAACTCGTAAAAACTAAAAATATTACCTTTTTTTTTGGAATCCTTATATATTCCTTTATTAATAGAAGTAGTAAGCCACAATTACTACTTATAATATCAGGTTAATACCAGTAAAAGTCCCGTCAACATCGGTCCAGTCGTTTCGGAGATTACACGGAACAAATATATAAACAAAAAAATAAAAGAATTGTTGTTTTGTTATAAACGCCGTGTATACTCTTATAATAATATGCATTTAGAAAAAAGCTGTTATTTTGACATTAAAAACAGACACTTTAATTTTATTTATTTGTTCATATGTATAGATTTGGTTACCTATTTATATCTAATGCAGTCTGCATGTTCTTCATAATGGAATAGGCCAAAAAGATTACCCGACCTCGAAATCGAACTCCAACAACCCACCAAAAGATCCTCTCTCCCAACAGTCTGTACTAAACAAACAAAATCCTATACAAGTACTCGTTATACATAGCGGTATGGTTAAAATACTAATACGAATGATTTAAATATCGTCTGATTTTTACACTAGTTCACAATGTTATGGTTTTTAAATATAAGAGTTTAACTTTTATACTAAATTAACTTTTACCTAGTTAGGGGAATCCTGTTATAAGTCTAAAATGTAAAAATATCTAGATGTAACGACGATGACGAATAGTATTGAGTTTTATTAATTATCTATACCAATATTATAAAGAGGGAAGATTTTTTTTTTTGTTTGTTTGTACCGAATAGGCTCCGAAACTACTGGGCCGATTTTATAATTTCTTTCACCTTTGGAAAGCTACATCATTGCGAAGTAACATAGGCTATAAATATTTACAAAAATATTAGAACTTCCTATGAAAACTGCAATAATGTAACCCAAAGTAGCAACATTTTGCCTATAAAATTCTAAGTAAACTATTGATGGTACCTACATAACGACTATGTACTACATGATGAAAGTACTTATTATTAACTACAAAAAATTCTGTGAGAGAATTATATAATCTCACTATCATAGTTAAGTCACAATAGCTGCTTTTGTGTTGTAAAATTTAATTAGATCGCTGGTAGAAACAAAAGTTGGTATTGTAGTATGAATTCTTATTCAAATAAATCGTTTACAAATTGGTAGGTAAGGTAGGTGGGTAGGTAGGCAGGTAGGGTAGGGTATGTAGAATAGGGTAGGGTAGGTAGGTTGATTGGAAGGGCAGGTGAGTAGGCTGGTAGGTAGGTAAGGTATGTGGGTAGGTAGGGTAAATAGGTAGGTGATAGGTAGGTAGATAGCCAGTTGACGGGAGCGAGGCCGCGGGGGTCAGTTAGTCCTAAATAATATTAAGTTTATGCGTAAGTGAATTGGTTTTCATGCTTAAATTGCTGAACCGATTTTTATGAATTTTGGTACAGAGATAGATGGGACCCTGGAATCGGTTATGGTTTACTTATTTTTTCACAAAACTTGAGGAAAATAGGGGCTGGGAGCGAATTTTGTATGAAACTTCTTAGTATGTTGTCCGATTTGCTTGCTTACAAAGTACAAGGTTCTGGAGTTGCGACCACTAACCGGAACGCGTTGCGTTGGAAGGCCTCCCATCAGGTGGACCGATGACCTGGTGAAGGTTGCGGGGATCCGCTGGACGCGAGACGCACGGGACCGATCAATGTGACGACGCTTGGGGAAGGCCTATGTCCAGCAGTGGACGTCTTTCGGCTGATATGATGATGATTATGGTGAAAGTACAAGGAGACCAGAATACCGAATAAAAGAAAATTCAGGACTGCAATCAAAAGCGGTAAAGACTTCCAGAAAACCAGAAGCATGACTGGTAAGACTCACAAATTACCAGGATAACGGAATCATAAAGAAAATAAATATTGCCGGGCCTGGAATTTATGATTGTGTGGTGAAGACTCACAAAGTACCAGGAGAACAGTATCATGAAGTAAAATATCTGGGGCTAATAAAAGTGTAGTTAAAAAAATTATCTATTTAGTCCGTCAATTAGATAACGTAAAAATATTGGACACGTATTTTTTAATTTGCCACGTAAACAAAAAAATACGCGAAATGTCATGTGACGTCACGGTGTGCTTCACTTTATACTGACAAAGTGATGTCACAAGCCCTCACTCCTGAACTTTGTTGCGCTTTATCCTTGTCAGTTTTTAATTATTTGATAAAGCAAAATATACGAGTCTAATATATTTAGATGGTCTCACAGACTGACTAAATAGAATTATCATTTATCAACCCAGGAAACATTCCTATTGTCACAATGTGCAATTTATTCACATTTATGGATTACATATTTTTCATTTCTCTCTGGATTAAATTCTGAAGTTCAAACAGACGAATAATATTAGTAGGATTAAGCACCAACACCACGCGGGTGGAGCCGCGGGCGGCAGCTAGTAAGTTATAATAGTATGTATCAAATATATATTTTTTAATCTCTCTTGAATAATTCAGATTCACTAAAACAGAGGAGGAAAAGTCAGGTATATTATTACAGGTTTTTAAATAATAACATTATCAGTCTCTAGTTAAGTTTAGAGGTGAATAATTATAATCAAGTTATGCATAAGATGACGCAGATACACTACAATAATATATAATACTAATACAATATTATAAAGAGGAAAGATTTGATTGTTTGTAATGGATAAACTCAAAAAATACTTTACCGGTTTTAAACATTCTGTCACCTATGGAAAGCTACATTATTTCGGAGAAATATAGATTAGTTTAAAACCCGAAAAAATAACGTGTCCTGCGGGCCCACCACGGGAGCGAAATCACGAAAACAAAGGTAGAATATAAAAATCTTTTGTATTACAACCAAATTAAAATTAAACCAAATTAAACAAAAAAAAACACTCCATATTGATAAATAACTTCTGTTTCGGCACACCGACTTCCGAAAAAGATTTGGAAGTCGGTTGTACATTTTTGTTGAATTGGTTTTAATTTTTCACTTTTAAGTTGTGGTGCAATTTTTAATAGGCAAGTTTTTTAGTAAGGTACTTATAATACCAGAATAGATTACCCGAATAGCATGAAACTTGAACATAGCCGGTGAAATGAGAGTGTACTAAGGTGAACTGTAGACATCTGCTTACCCCTTAAGAAAGTACTGGCGTAATGTTATGTTATAAAATGGTGTAAACTATAAACAGACATGCGATTGCTGCAATCCCGAGAGATTTGGCGTCAATTATTGATGAGTTTTGCTGTATATCTCCGAAGTTCATCATCGGATCTTCACCAAATTGAAATGGGACCAAGTTGGAAACATAGTATTTGAAACAAAAAAAGAATATTTATAATCAGTCTACAATTGACGGCGAAATCGATGAAATAAACAAAAAAAATAAAAAAACATACTTGAAGTCGAATATAGAATCTCCTCCTTTTTGGTGAGTCGGTTAAAAATGACAAAAATATATGGGATTATCTAACGCTATCGGTCCCATTTAAATTTGGCGAAGATATGATGAAGGGCTTCGAAGACATACGACAGAACTCTTCAATAAATAAAGGCAAATCTCTCGGGATTGCTGCAATCGCAAGTCTGTTTATTGATTATACCATTTCATAACATAACATCACGCCAGTAGGCTCTTCAGGGGTACGCAGATCTCTCATTTCTGTTCTGGCGTTAAGGTAACTTACTAAACAACTTGCCTATTAGGTAGGTACAACAAAAAGTGAAAAATAAAAAAAGACATGAAAAAAAGTCCATAACGAAAAAAAAATGGTACCTAGGAACGACACCGACATCCATTAATAAATTTATTTTTCACTTTGTAGTTTTGCTTATTTGGAAGTCGGTAGTATTTTTTGTAAAAAGTTTTTTATTCCAATCGTTATCGTGACGCTGTCATTGATACAAGTCACTTGCCTGCCCCCTAACGTTGTCAGCACGACGTCCGCAGCAGCCGAAGTCATCCAACGACCATGTGTTACCGCCTTGTCGTCTGATGACTGAATCCGTAGCCGATAGCTACGATCAAATTTGGCATCGACGCATGCTAGCCGACTGTTTACTTTCTGTGTCAGTTACGCTTCGATCACAGTATATACATTTTTTTTTATTGGTGTCTCGCTGTTGAATCAGATGATGACTACTGCTTAGCCGGACTTTCCCTGTGGATACTAAACTAGAGTATCCAGCCAGGCATAAAAACTTAACCTAAGCGACTACGCTGAGGGCTACCTTATGGGATACGAACCTCGGCTCAGGACGTCGCTGGGGGGACAAATAGGGCTAGTTCTTGATTAAGTTATTCTTTCCGTTCGGAAATTACCTAAGTGGAGAAAAATGGACAAGAACCACAGTATAAATATGGATTCATATTTGTACTGTGCTTCGACTGAGTCACATTCGGCACCCTGCCGCGCCGCCGCCGCCGCCGCCTTAACCGGTAGATGACCCAAATGGTCATCTACATAAAACGAGTTAAACAAGCCCACGAACATAATATACAAATGACTTTGTTTCTAGAATACCAGAGCGGCGTTATTTATTCGTTTTTTAAGTATGGTTGCATAATGCTGAGATTGGAGCCTTTTTGCTTTCGCACCGGGTTCTTTTTTAATTTATGTTATTTTTTATCACATCTATACAAAACGAGCTAGTTTATTACTCGTACACAGGAACCAAAATAACTCATTAATCCCTTACCGTCTTATTAATAAACGTCGACTAAGGTAAGATTAACTTTATTCCAAGGATTAGGTTGGTACTAACAAATTTCCGTATTAATAAACACGGAATAAGGAGGGATTATACTAATCTGACACTAGTCTCGGACTAAAAGTTAAACCATGGTGCCAGCTAGTTTAAGGTCGGAATAAGAGTAGTGTAACTATGGCAACCACAATTTTTTTCCTTCGCCCTACTCGGGCAGGCTAAGGTCTTGGACCATACCGCCTCGTCTTCAGTGCATAATATACTTCTTGAATTCTATAGTATGCATTAGAATGCGGATGTAACAGATTCAAATGTTTTTTTGGAGTATTTGGCAGCAAATTGTATCAAGTCAGCCTTCCCGGTAAACTTTGCAGAGGTAGTCAATACTACAATAAAATTCTCCGCTCCAATATCCCGAGATTGCTTCTGTCAATGATTTCACATATTGTCCAGTTGCGTAGACAGTTGAGACACAAAACTACACCAATTTTATATCACAATATCCACTAGGAATCAATTTGCATATAATATTAACAACCGCTGAACTACGCTCGAAAAAATCCCGCTAAAAACTCTCGCAACCACATTTATTACATAGACTCTGATTTTTTATACCGGATATTAAATATTTATATGCATCCAGTGACATTGTTGTTGTTTGAATTGAATACAGTAAAAGAGTGTAGTTAAACTGTTTTTAACTGATTTGATTAAGGTTTTAAGATTATTGAAATCTAAAGTTAAAGGTTCAAATGAACACGAAAATAAAATGCAAAATAAATGTAGAAATATATTTAATGTAATTATGTTTTATGCATTTGTTAGCTGTTTTTCTTCACGAAATTTTCGTATTTTCAAGATTTCTCTTTCTATTAAGGCACATTTTAATTGTTCTTTGTGTAATTCTTATGCCATCTCCATACGCCTCTTATGTTCTTCAAATTTTATCTCACTCGATATACTTATTATGGCGCTCACATAGATAAAGTCCTGAAATGACAACCACCTTAATAAATAGATATTTGTTAAGGTAGGCCTTGATAAGACATGTTATCATATTTTAAGTGTTCATTATTATAAGTAATTTTTAAGTTTAAAGCTATTAAGATAATTTAAAATTCCCTCCTTCGCCTTTACTGTCAAATCTCTGAGGCAGATGTCATTTTTAGTTTTTTTTTTCTACATAATGTCTTCAACTTGCTTATTTCCATTCACTAGTTCATTCTTTTTACTTTTGAATTCAACTGGGTTGCCAGAGTTTACGCGTAAGTCCAAGACTAAGAAATGAATAGTTAGTCCGAGGTTATTCCATGTTTATTAATAACATTGCTAGATCTATGTTAATCCTTAGTTACTCCGGGATTAGCTAGTCCAAGAGTAACTTCGGAGTAAGCTGGGAATACGCCATTTTTATTAATAAGACGGTTAGTGACCAAAAGTGATTTGAATTTGGAATGTGGATATTGTTAGTAAATGTTCCAATCAGCAAAGAGATGAATCAAAAACCGTGTGGGAACAATGTATTGAATAAGCGACTGACTGAAAAACTGCAAGCGCGCCAAATAAAAATAAAAAATAATGAAAATTAAATAACGCGCGAAATTAAATGCGTTCTGCCTTCGTCCGTAGTTGTTTGAAATTCAGATTTTAGAATTATAAAAAATTAGTGCATCTTCCTGAAGTGAAAGTATTATAATCGAGTTTTCCAAAAACTACATCCTGAGACACTGTTTTCTGAGACTATTTCTAATTCCCAAGCTGTAAATAAATCTACAACTGTAATTGATAGTACTAATGAAATTGTTACGATGCACTTGCATAATTGTTCAAATATAAACATTAGCCTCTAATTATTTTGTTTTGTGTCTTATGGTTCTTAATTTAATGTAAATAAATAAACATAACGTTCTTGTTCATAAGTTGCACTTACTTATTTTCTCATAGAGGGTGATAAAAAGTAGTGTTCACCTCGGGAGCAACAGTGACAAGTGTAAGCTCGAGTGACGTACTTTGAATCCCTCGCTGTATCTACTCTAGAATCAACTCTATCGAATCTAATCGGTATCTACTCTAGAATCCTTCGCTCCGCTCTGGATTCGAAAACACTCTCGCCTTTAAAATAGATGTTTGCTCCCAAGGTACAAAATCTACTATTTGCTTGTCTGTATCTTTTTAGCGAGATACAAATGAATAAATTGTCCCTCTTTATTTTTTTTCAGTTGATGTTTTTTCCACGTCAAACAATGATTTTTAATTGTTATATTACTAATCACAATATAATATTATAAAGGCGAAAGTTATATATAAGTGTGTGTTTGTATGTTTGATACTTCTTCACGGTCAAACGGCTGGACAGATCTGGATGGAATTTGGCACAGAGAAAGATTTATAGTCTGGAATAGCACATAGGATATTTCTTATACCGTTAACACACATACGAGTATGTTAAATACGTGTTGCTTGAAAAAACTGTTTTTGCTTACATATTTATAAACAAAATCAAGAACGCATTATGCTTGGGACATCGAGCATTACTATTTCAAAAAAATACCCATTAAAGGAAAAAAATACCCACCAATCATAAAAAAATACACTTAAATTTAATCACAATACACTTAAACAGAATAACACAAATATTTTACAAATGTAGGAACATTAACACACAAGATCACGTATTCTATTTCCATTCCTTGAGTAGCTCGTGACAAAATAACAATAGCCGCACTTGTTGATCTTCAAGCAACATTGCATACCAGGACATCTCCGTTTCTTGAAAAGCTTATTAAGCTGTTGATCCCAGGTGCCATTTGTAGATCTTTGAAGGTCGTAACGTGTAGCCAGAAGACAAGTAATCTGACACTTATTTTGCCAAGGGATACCCCAGCTTCTAGGTTGTTGAGGTCAAATTTGCGGTTGCTCCATGTAATCCGGCTGGACTGGAAGCCGACTGCAATAGTTGGGTAAAGGCTGGCAGATATTCACTTGTTTTTACATCTGGTATTTCGGATCCGGATCAGGTAGTCTGGGTAGTAAACTAGCATCAAAGGGTTTGTTAATGTATTTCTCGTATCCCTCCGGTGGAAGTATTGGTGGTGGCTCTATAACGTACGTATCTAAAGTATACAGTATTAACAGGAATATAGCCACGAGAATATGTCTCATGTTGACTAACCTACGCAGTTGACTGTTCATGTTGAATGATAATGTAATATGTTCTCGTTAAAATAAACACAGCCTTTTTTATAGTCACATCCAGTTTCCTCAATTATTCTAAGTACATATTAATTCCATACGTAGAGCTAGGACTACATGAGCGGGTCAAAGTTCGAGTCGGGCCATAGAGGTAAAATTGAGTGCATGTTCACTTTGGGAAATGGCTACTGCAATTTTGTCCCTGTACTGCACATACAATTACAAGTAGAAAATGTAAGGCCATTTACAAGTTTCCATTGATAGTTATAATAGTAATAACTAAAAACAATAAAAAGGAACATACACAACGAACTAAATTAGAAATCGCGGCTTAAGTAAAAAGGAATAGTTATTCGTGCCATAAGACTTTTTTTAGCCTCAATTGCTTTAAGCCAAGAGACTCCAGTATTGAATATATACACATCGTGTTCACTAGCCAGTATAATTAAACAGTCCCGCTAGTCTAGCCGTAGTGTTATTTGTATATTTGAGTTTAAAATCCTAATCGCAAACTTGTTTGTAAACTTGTTTGCGATTAAATTATAGTGATACGAAAAATAATAAAATATAAGTAACAAACTTGAAGTACTTAACATAAAGTTGAAAAATAATAGAGCAAGATCCCCGACCGTTTCTTATTTCTTCCTGCACAAAATGTGTGGCGTAGAATAGTATTTTAGTACCTATGAACTATGGACGTACGCGTACCTGCTAATTCGGGTCGACGTTCAAGTTACAGGTACTAACGGTACGCAAAATATTACTCACTGTTCTTAAAGTCTGAGTACTAATTTTTATGTATGATTAACAGAATATTATCAAATAATATGTAATGCCTAATTAGTTAATATAATAGTCTGTTCTTATAGCATCTCGAGTGAGGTACTATTCACAAGGCTTAAACACTCACTGTTAAATTTGTGTGGATGTAAAACACATATTTTTTTACATGTTTGGAACGAGCACAGGAGCCCAATATGGTTGGGTTGGTAGGGTATGGACCAAGAGTATAAGACGTTGCTTCGTACCACATTTCAAGATTCTGAGTTAACGGGAAGTACCCTGTAGGTATTGATTCCCTTGCGAGTGTCGAAAATTTGCGGCATAAACGGCTGTATCTTTTGATTGCGTTGGCTTAGAAGTTTGAGTTTTTCACAGCTTTAAGGGACAGTTGTAGACCTGAGTATTTGATATAAATTTCAACTTGATACCTCCACGCGTTCCTGAGAAAAAGGGTCTTGACAGACAGACAGACAGACGGATAACAAAGTGATTCTTTAAGGGTTCCGTTTTTTCCTATCGAGGTACGAAACCCTAAAAAAGCTGAAGATACTTACAGTTCAAAAAATAACACAAAAGTGCATTTACATCATTTAATAACAACGAAGACAAAGAATATCTACAGAAATAAGAACCCTATCTCTCGTGATGTTTGATGAAGTTTCTGTATCCATTTCTCCGGGTAGTATGCTTGGTTTGGGGCTGTTTTTCACTGGCAGTCGTGGTGGCGGCAATGCGACATAATATGTATGCAGTATAAAACCAGAAATATGTTCTTTATGTTGACTGATCTGTACTTGTCGCCGACTTAATGTTTTCTCGGTAATAAACACGGCTTTTTATAATTACATCGATTATCCTCAATTAAAATAAGTACTTATTAATTCCATACTTAAGGCTAGGACCACATGAGCGAATTCATGTTCGTGTCGGGCAATTTAAACTAATATTATAAAAGGGTAAAATTGTGTGTTTTAATGGTTATGTGTAAAAAAGTAATCTCTCAAGAGTCGAAATTACAGTTGCAAAGTGCCTAAAACTAATTTGTAGTAGTTTAATGATCTACAACTAGAAAAATCTTCAAAAAAATATTGGCATTTTAGCTTTCGGTTATTTCAACTGCATTTTTGAATTGGACTGTACATAAAATTACAAGTAGAAAATAAATAAGGTCATTTGAAAGTTTCCATTACTCGTTGTAACTAAATATATGCTCACTAGACATTTTATTAAAAAACTGCCTAGCTAATGTAGCCGTAGACTTATATTTGAGTTTAAAATGCTAATCGCAAACGTGGCTACATCTTCGTTTCTGTAAAAAACTGATTAAAATAAATTATACAGTAGGTATACGATTAAACTTGAAGTAACATAAAGTTGAACACTAATACCCGACTACGGAAAAGGCCTCCACTTTTTATGTATAACATCTGTAGTATTACGTTTTTGTATAAGATAAATGCCTTTGAGACTGGGACTATATGATATATGATAATGAATCAAATTGATGTGCTAAAAATTAAAATAAAAAGTTAATAAAAATCAAGTTTACAGTGTTTATAATAAACTAGCTGTTCCACGCGGCTTCGCTCCCGTCTACTGACTACCTACCCACCCATTTACCCTTCCTATCCTACCCTACCTTCACTACATACATGATTATTGCGTAACTTTAACCGCTTACGTAGCGCACGCAACAGAAGCTCTCAAAAAGGAATATTTTTTTCCCGTTTTTGCAACATTTTTCATTTATGCTCCGCTCCTATGGGTCGTAGCGTGATGTTATATAGCCTATAACCTTCCTCGATAAATGGACTATCGAACACAAAAAGATTTTTTCAATTCCAACCAGTAGTGCCTGAGATTAGCGCGTTCAAACAAACAAACAAACTCTTCAGCTTTATAATATTAAGTATAGATTATCTTGTTAGTAGCACACTATCATCAAACTTATATGTAGATTCGTGTATGATTTATAACATAACATGAATTCTGTATTTCAAAAGAGTTAGGCGGAGTGCACCCACAATATAAAAATATTTGTTTACAAAAAACTAACTTGGCCTAATGGCATAACTTCCACAAATATTTAAATCGTCTACACGTGAGACAAAAATAAAACAAAAAAAAACAACTATACACTTATTTATTATTTATTTATTTATTATATACTTAACTAATAACACTTAAAACACGCACAATAAACACAGCGATTAATTACAGAAGTAGGACCCTTTGCATTTACGATCACGGTTTCTTTATCTATTTATTTATTCTCGCATTGTATTATTGTTTCGGACCCGATAATGTGGGCAGTCTAGTAGAGCTGGTGGAGGCTTTCATTGGTAGTAGTGGCAACAACTTTAGAACTCACGATCAATTATGCATTCACGATACGGCTTCTATTCCATTCCTTTTTTGCTTGCATTGTATCATTGGTGCGGATCCGGTAATGTGATCTATCTGGCACTGGAAGAGCTGGAGTCTTTCATTGTTTGTACCTAGTGACGAGAACCTTAGCACTCGCCATAAGGCTTTTTATCCATATCTTTGTTTCTTTTATTTTACTATTGTTTCGGATCCGGTAATGTAGTCAATCTGGCACTGTTAGAGCTGGTGGAGTCTTTCATTGGTAGTAGTGATGAAAACCTTAACACTTGTGATACGGCTTCTTATCCATGCCTTTGTTTGTTTCATTTATTGTTTCGGATTCAGTAATGTGGGCAGTCTAGCAGAGTTAGAGGGTCTTTCATTGGTAGTAGTGGCGAGAATATTAACGCACACGATCAAAGCTTCTTTTCCATTCCTTTGTTTCTAACATTGTATTATTGTTTCAATTTCGTTAATGTGGGCAATCTAACACCGGAAGAGCAGGTACAGTCTTTAATTAGTAGTATTGACAACAATTATAGAACTCACATGGCTTCTTTATCCATTCCTTTGTTTATTCCTTAGTCTACCCTTGGCAGAGCTGGAGCTTTTCATTGATGGTAATGGTGGTGGCACTACGACATATGTCTCCAAAGTATACAATAAAAATAGAAACAAAACCACCAATATATTCTTCATGATCACTGTCTTGCTCTGGTCCAAAATAAACTATGTTGTCTAAACGAGATACACAGTATATTTATAGTGATATTCATTTCAAACCTCATTGAATAAATACGTGCGTAATTAATTCTATGCTTAACGCTGTGCCGCCGCATGGGCGGGTCATAATTCATGTCGTTTATGCTTATTAATAATTTTATAAATGCGAAAGTAACTTTGTCAGTTCCCTTTTCATGCGTAATCCGCTAAACCAAATTTGATTCAATCAGGTATGGAGATAGTTTGAGACCCTGGAAAGGACATAATAGGACAATTTTTATTCCTGAAATCATCCTTAAGTCCAATGAATGTTTGTATGGTAAACCAATGAATTCTCAAGTAAGGCGGATCATACATCTGCAATATTATTGCGCGATATTGAAAATTGCGAAGTACTAATGCTACGCAGACGACAACTAGTCTATATTAAGATGTTAAATTGGAGTTAGCAATTACATTGTACAAACGAAGGCTAAAAAGCTCTTCGCCAATTATGTATTATAGTCGTGGGCAACAGCTACTCTATTATAAAGACGTTAAATTGCAGTTACCAGTTACATTGTTCAGTAAAATGACAAAAATCTTATCGGTAATGATGCGCAGTCAAAGCTCCAGACCCTTGAACATTGACGCCAAGTTGCCAGCCAGTAGGTTACATTTCTCTATTAAGTAGCACCAAGCACGTTCCATCAGCGAACTATAAAACTTATGGCGATGCACCAACGGTTACATGGTGGAAATCCCCACCCATAGGCACTAAACGTTTTAGGAGTACTTTGATTGTACGTATAGCTACGGAGTGGAATTTCTTACCGGAGTTGTGTATTTTCGTTAGCTACAACTTGAGGTCTTAAAACATAAAAAGGGAATAGTTTACAGTATTCTTAAATGTTGAAATATTTGGAAACCAAACCAAGAACGCACTAGGCTTGGTAGACGGAGCGTCACTGATTTTAAAAACATCCATGAGAAATCACCAAACATTTAAAAGAAACACAATAAAATACACTTAAATTATTTAATCACAATAAACACATTGATGTTGGTAAAATACCTCACAAAATAAGTAAGCTGAAGCTGCAATGGGCCGGTCAAATCAGCCGTAGAACCGATGACCGTTGGGCTAGACGTGTTCTTGTGACCGCGAACTGGTAAAGGTGAAGTATGACGTCCTCAGGATAGGTGGAGCGAAGATCATCGCAGTGTGGCTGGTAGCAGCTGGATGTGAGTTGCCGAAAACCGATGCAAGTCGCGTGCAGTTGGTGTGGCCTATGCCCAGCTCTGGACTGCTGTAGGCGTATGATGATGAAACACATGGATTATATTAACAGTAGTAAGATTCTTAGCATTATTCACGGCATCTTTATCCATTCCTGTGTTTAATTTGTCTCCAAATTGTTCCAAGCGGGCTGGGTCTTCTCGTAGTATCGTATCCCTCCGGTGGAAATATTGGTGGTGGCTCTATAACGTACGTATCTAAAGTATACAGTATTAACAGGAATATAGCCACGAGAATATGCCTCATGTTGACTAACCTACGCAGTTGACTGTTCATGTTGACTGATAATGTAATATGTTCTCGTTAAAATAAACACAGCCTTTTTTATAGTCACATCCAATTTCCTCAATTAATCTATGTACATATTAATTCCATACATAGAGCTAGGACCACATGAGCGGATCAAAGTCGTGTCGGGACATAGAGGTAAAATTGTATGCATGTTCACTTTGTGTAATTGCTACTGCATTTTTGTCCCTGTACTGCACATACAATTACAAGTAGCAAATGTAACGCCATTTATAAGTTTCCATTGCTAGTTACAAACGTAATAACTAAAAACAATAAAAAGGTCACAACGAACTAAATTTAAAATCGCGGCTTAAGTAAAAAGGAATAGTTATTCGTGCCATAAGAAACTTTTCAGCCTCAATTGCTTAAAGCCAAGCGACTTCAGTATTGAATATCTACACATCGTACTCACAAGCCAGTATATTTTTAATCGCAAACCTATATGCGATTTAATTATAGTGATACGAAAAATAATAAAATATAAGTAACAAACTTGAAGTACTTAACATAAAGTTGAAAAATAATAGAACAAGATCCCCGACCATTTCTTATTTCTTTCTGCACAAAATGTGTTGCGTAGAGTAGTATTTTAGTACCTATGAACTATGGACGTACGCGTACCTGCTAATTCGGGTCGACGTTCAAGTTACAGGTACTAACGGTACGCAAAATATTGCTCACGAGTGAGGTACTATTCACAAGGCTGAAACACTTACCCCCTTATTAATAAACGCGGAGTAAAGTTACACCTTGGACCATCTAAGTATTAACCATACATTTTTCTAGGTTTAAGTTTGGCGTAACTTTACTCCGCGTTTATTAATAAGGGGGTTACAGTTAAAACTGTGTAGATGTAAAACACATATTTGTTTACATGTTTGGAACGAGCACAGGAGCCAAATATGGTTGGGTTGGGTTTGGTAGGGTATGGACAAAACCCCAGCAGGTATCACCTTACGGGAGGACGTCGTCGGATCGGCCGCACTAGGTGATGGGGCTTGCTGGCAATGGTGGGCCAATACCAGACTGAAGTGGGAGTGAACATAATTGTATTTTATAGCCTCGATTCGTTTTAGTGGTAGAAACTGTCGGGTTGTAGTCGATAACAGTTCGAGAAAACCCTCCTTTCTCCCCAGACGTAACCAGAGAGGATTTCTCTACAATAAAAACCAGCCAAGTGCGAGTCGGACTCGCGCACCGAGGGTTCCGTACAAACCTCAGCTTAAAGGTATTATAGACCTGAGTGTTTGATATGAATGAGTGTTTGACCTGAGTGTTTTCTTTATGCGTTCATGAGGAAAGGGGTAGTTAGTTTAAAATTATTAAAAATATTTTTACTGTGTGATGTAACTAAAAATTTATAGGTTTCGCAATTTCTCCTTTATCTGTGCTATAAGCCGTTGCTTCGTACCAAATTTCAAGATTCTGAGTTAACGGGAAGTACCCTGTAAGTTTTGATTCCCTTGCGAGTGTCGAAAATTTGCGGCATAAACGGCTGTATCTTTTGATTGCGTTGGCTTAGAAGTTTGATTTTTTCACAGCTTTAAGGGACAGTAGTAGACTTGATATTTGATATAAATTTCAGCTTGATACCTCCACGCGTTTCTGAGAAAAAGTGCATTCACACCATTGAATAACAATGAAGACAAAGATTAAATTAAAATAAAAAGTTAATTAAAATCAAGTTTGCAGTGTTTATAATAAACTAGCTGTCCCACGCGGCTTCGCTCCCGTCAACTGACTACCTACCCACCCATTTACCCTACCTACCCCACCTTACCTACACTACATACATGATTATTGCGTAACTTTAACCGCTTACGTGGCGCACGCAACAGAAGCTCTCAAACAGGAATATTTTTTCCCGTTTTCGCAACATTTTTCATTTATGCTCCGCTCCTATTGGTCGTAGCGTGATGTTATGTAGCCTTTGACCTTCCCCGATAAATGGACTATCGAACATAAACAAGATTTTTTCAATTCCAACCAGTATTTCCTGAGACTAGCGCGTTCAAACAAACAAATAAACAAACAAACTCTTCAGCTTTATGATATTAAGTATAGATTATCTTTTTAGTAGCACAACCGCCGCTTCCGCTTCAGTCTTTTAGAATAAACATAACATGAATTCTGTGTTCTAAAAGAGTTAATCGGAGTGCACCCACAATATAATTACCACACTGTACAAATATTTATGTTCACAAAAAACTAACTTGGCCTAATGGCATAACTTCCAAAAATATTTAAATCGTCTACACGTGTGACAAAAAAAAAACAACAACACACTTATTTATTTATTTATTGTATACTTAACTTATAACACTTAAATAATGTATTCACAATAAACACAGCGATTAATTACAGAAGTAGGACCCTTTGCATTTACGATCACGGTTTTTTAGCTATATCTTTGTTCTCTCATTGTATTATTGTTTCGGATCCGATAATGTGGGCAGTCTAGTAGAGCTGGTGGAGGCTTTCATTGGTAGTAGTGGCAACAACTTTAGAACTCACGATCAATTAAGCATTCACGATACGGCTTCTATTCCATTCCTTTTTTGCTTGCATTGTATCATTGGTGCGGATCCGGTAATGTGATTAATCTGGCACTGGCAGAGCTGGTGGAGTCTTTCATTGTTTGTACCTACTGTCCAGAATCTTAGCACTCGCCATAAGACTTCTTATCCATATCTTTGTTTCTTTCATTTTACTATTGTTTCGGATCCGGTAATGTAGTCAATCTGGCACTGTTAGGGCTGGTGGAGTCTTTCATTGGTAGTAGTGATGAAAACCTTAACACTTGTGATACGGTTTCTTATCTATGCCTTTGTTTCTTTCATTTATTGTTTCGGATTCGGTAATGTGGGCAGTCTAGCAGAGTTAGAGGGTCTTTCATTGGTAGTAGTGGCGAGAATATTAACACACACGATCAAAGCTTCTTATCAATTCCTTTGTTTCTTTCATTTATTGTTTCGGATTCGGTAATGTGGGCAGTCTAGCAGAGTTAGAGGGTCTTTCATTGGTAGTAGTGGCGAGAATATTAACACACACGATCAAAGCTTCTTATCCATTCCTTTGTTTCTTTCATTTATTTTTTCGGATTCGGTAATGTGGGCAGTCTAGCAGAGTTAGAGGGTCTTTCATTGGTAGTAGTGGCGAGAATATTAACACACACGATCAAAGCTTCTTATCCATTCCTTTGTTTCTTTCATTTATTGTTTCGGATTCGGTAATGTGGGCAGTCTAGCAGAGTTAGAGGGTCTTTCATTGGTAGTAGTGGCGAGAATATTAACACACACGATCAAAGCTTCTTATCCATTCCTTTGTTTCTTTCATTTATTGTTTCGGATTCGGTAATGTGGGCAGTCTAGCAGAGTTAGAGGGTCTTTCATTGGTAGTAGTGGCGAGAATATTAACACACACGATCAAAGCTTCTTATCCATTCCTTTGTTTCTTTCATTTATTGTTTCGGATTCGGTAATGTGGGCAGTCTAGCAGAGTTAGAGGGTCTTTCATTGGTAGTAGTGGCGAGAATATTAACACACACGATCAAAGCTTCTTATCCATTCCTTTGTTTCTTTCATTTATTGTTTCGGATTCGGTAATGTGGGCAGTCTAGCAGAGTTAGAGGGTCTTTCATTGGTAGTAGTGGCGAGAATATTAACACACACGATCAAAGCTTCTTATCCATTCCTTTGTTTTTACCATTGTATTATTATTTCGATTTCGTTAATGTGGGCAATCTAACACCGGAAGAGCAGGTACAGTCTTTAATTAGTAGTATTGACAACAATTATAGAACTCACATGGCTTCCATTATCCATTCCTTTGTTTATTCCTTAGT
Source organism: Orthosia gracilis (assembly GCA_947562075.1). Taxonomy (NCBI): domain Eukaryota; kingdom Metazoa; phylum Arthropoda; class Insecta; order Lepidoptera; family Noctuidae; genus Orthosia; species Orthosia gracilis. The sequence goes on from OX387265.1 coordinate 12,551,188, forward strand.
CTACCCTTGGTAGAGCTGGAGCTTTTCATTGATGGTAATGGTGGTGGCACTACAACATATGTCACCAAAGTATACAATAAAAATAGAAACAAAACCACCAATACATTCTTCATGATCACTGTCTTGCTCTGGTCCAAAATAAACTATGTTGTCTAAACGAGAAACACAGCATATTTATAGTGATATTCATTTCAAACCTCATTGAATAAATACGTGCGTAATTAATTCTATGCTTAACGCTGTGCCGCCGCATGGGCGGGTCATAATTCATGTCGTTTATCCTTATTAATAATTTTATAAATGCGAAAGTAACTTTGTCAGTTCCCTTTTCATGCATAAACCGCTAAACCAAATTAGATGCAATCAGGTATGGAGATAGTTTGAGACCCTGGAAAGGACATAATAGGACAATTTTTATTCCTGAAATCATCCTTAAGTCCAATGAAAGTTTGTATGGTAAACCAATGAATTCTCAAGTAAGGCGGCTCATACATCTGCAATATTATTGCGCGATATTGAATATTGCGAAGTACTAATGCTACGCAGACGACAACTAGTCTATATTAAGACGTTAAATTGGAGTTAGCAATTACATTGTACAAACGAAGGCCAAGGAGCTCTTCGCTAATGGTGTATTATAGTCACAGCTATTCTATTATAAAGACGTCAAATTGCAGTTACCAATTACATTGTTCAGTAAAACGTCAAAAATCTTATCGGTAATGATGCGCAGTCAAAGCTCCAGACCCTTGAAAATTGACGCCATGTTGCCAGCCTGTAGGTTACATTTCTCTATTTAATACCCCCAAGCCCGTTCCATCAGCGAACTATAAAACGTATGGCGATGCACCAACGGTTACATGGTGGAAATCCCCACCCATAGGCACTAAACGTTTAAGGAGTACTTTGATTCTACGTACAGCTACGGAGTGGAATTCCTTACCGCAGTTTTGTATATTCTGATAGCTACAACTTGAGGTCTTAAAACAAAAAGGGAATAGTTTGCAGTATTCTTAAATGTTGAAATATTTGGAAACCAAACCAAGAACGCACTAGGCTTGGTAGACGGATCGTCACTGATTTTAAAACCATCTATGAGAAATCACCAATCATTTAAAAGAAACACAATAAAATACACTTAAATTATTTAATCACAATAAACACATTGATGTTGGTGACATACCTCACAAAATAAGTAAGCTGAAGTGGCAATGGGCCGGTCATATCAGCCGTAGAACCGATGACCGTTGGGCTAGACGTGTTCTTGTGACCGCGAACTGGTAAAGGTGAAGTATGACGTCCTCAGGGTAGGTGGAGCGAAGATCATCGCAGTGTGGCTGGTAGCAGCTGGATGAGAGTTGCCGAAAACCGATGCAAGTCGCGTGCAGTTGGAGTGGCCTATGCCCAGCTCTGGACTGCTGTAGGCGTATGATGATGAAACACATGGATTATATTAATAGTAGTAAGATTCTTAGCATTATTCACGGCATCTTTATCCATTCCTGTGTTTAACTTGTCTCCAAATTTGTCTGTGCTGGCTGGGTCTTCTCGCAGTAGGGTATTCATCTTCAGGGATCCAGTATGCGCCGAAAGTGTACAATATGAACAGGAACAAGGCGAAGTATATATGCTTCATGTTGACTGTCTTGTTAGTTGACAAGTTTACGATGTAGTATGTTCTCTAAATGAGAAACAGAGCCTTTTATAGGAGGACCGTTTTCCTTAACGCATAAAGTAAATAAGTATATTTAATTCAATGCATAACGCTGTGGTCATATGAGCGGTTTTTTTTTGTCGACTCATATCGCACCGTTAATAATTGATAGGTTGAAAATTTTAACAGTCAAAAATGCCAAAATCTGGATTTTATAAAAAATAAATTTGTTCTTAGTCCCCAGTAATAATTTAGTATAATATAGTATTCAAAAGAAACCAAATGGTTATTTCCTTTAAATTTTTAAACAAACAAAGATAAATTAAATAGACACACTTCGTAACTACCCATGTATTTGTACTCCACTTTTTTTGCACTTAGATCTTTTATAAGTTTTTTTTTTTAAATAGGTAACTTTGAAAATTCAAAGGTTATCAACTTTGAATTTTCATGCAGGCACGGGTTCCCAGGGCTAACAAAGAAAATTTGGTTCAAATAAATGTCACTAGATTGCGTGATATTCATCGATTCGTTATTTGGTTATTGAACTGTGTGTAAAATTAACATTTTCTAGAATTGATCATTAAAATTGTATGTTCGTTTTTAATCAACTCTCCTAAGCACAAAATTATGAAATGTTGGGTTCTTAATTCATAATTCAAAGATTATTTGAACAGATCATTTAAAATTTATTGCAATATATGGCGCGGTTTTAAATTTCTGAGGCATGCCACTCGATTTTTTAAATTCGTATTTTAACACATTTTGGTAAACTTGAAAAAAAAACTATGAAACAAATCGTCACTGTATTTAAAAAAAACTATAATCACGAACCGAGAAAGATCCTTTTACTTGCAAGTCGCTGGTAACACCATCTATTGCCGTAGAACGGAACCGAACGCGATCGAAGTACTTACAAAATAAACATCTTAATTAGACGAAAAACGCTTGTTAAGTCAACGTTTCTTTGTATGGGATGAGGTATCTGTATGCTAGTATTATATTATCTATGGCTTGAGTCAGTTAATATCCTTCAAAGACCAAATGGGGTTGGAGATAGTGAGACGAATCGCCAATTCGTGAAAAAGGTTCTGGACTCTTAATAGAGGTAATGAAAAGCAAACAATATAACATTGCTATTATAAGAAGAACATACAATACATGCTTATTAGCTATACTCACTTACTGATGCCCTACAAGGCCAAATACACAAAAGCAAGACCAAAAGTTACAACATGCCAAAGTGCCATGGAAAGGAGCATACTAGGCTATACAAAAAGAGACAAGAAAAGGGCCACAGACATAAGTGTTGGGAATTCAACCCAACACTTCGGGCGGCTGGAGCGCGCTGTCTACACTGCACACACATCTGCTTGACCCACACGGCACTGGTTTGTGAGAGCGCAGCGCGGCTCGGTGAACTTTCGCTACCACCGTCACCATCGCACCAGTCGAGTGAAGAGGTGTTCATAAATCTTATTTGTTTGTCCGGGACAGTATAAATTTGTAATCCAACGGCATTAAACCATTCAAAACAAAAATAGAAGACGCTGTTACTAAAACTAGAAAGCTCAAGTGGGTGTGCCATATGCACTGTGAAAACTAAAACAAATGGACAAAGAACATAACAGAATGGACCTTGATATTTATCGAAACGAAAAAGGGGAAGATAATATGGAAACCGCTGGTCTGATGATAAATAAAAGATAGCGGGTGCATTATGGCACCGAACTGCTAGAATTACGGAGGAGTAAAAAATACTGGAAGAGACCTTTTTGTTATGCTGACACGTCGACACTCGCACAGAGATTTTTGGCGACACAGGCTATAATAAAAACAAACCAAAGCTATCGAACCAGTTGTCGAAACTTTTTAAGGGTGCGTTTGTATGTACAAAAATAATTGCTTGAAAATTACTTGTATTTTTGGGATAAAAAATCTTGAAGGAAGGAAAGGAAAGGAATAATAACATAAAGGATGCAAAACATTCCGCTAGTGTAGCCCTAGGATTATATTTTGAGTCAAAATGCTAATCGCAAACCTGAATTCAGTTTTTTAAAAATATGCAAAACCGATTTAAATAAATTATAGAATAAAATATACGAATTAAAAAGCAATGGACTAGGATATAATATTATGTTGGTTGGTGAACTATGAGACGTAGACAGATAAACAAGGATTATGGAAGTAAAAATAGCAGCTGTCAAACTTAGTAAAACTAATCCACAGATCACGGCGACACTTCCGTGGCCGCTTCTAGAGACGGCTTTGTCAACACCTTACATTTAAACCAAGCGTGTCGCAGTGAGTGTCATTGATAACCCAAAGAAATGTCGTGACCATTCTAACTCTATGACCGCTGAAACTTGTGCTCGATTTCCTGGCTTTTGATTATCCGTAGGATAGGAAAAATGGACCCGCTTTTCCGCACTTAAACTCGCATTTGGTCCGTTGTGCGTGCACTGGGGTGACCATAAGCTCTTAGAGCAAGGTTATTTTTAGTGTGCGTAATGGACAGATCTATCTCACTTACATACATTTGTGCCTTTTTTAAAGTCGAACCATGATAGTTTTGACACGTCATGGTACTGGGGCAGGCCTCCTTTCTGTGAGAGGGAATGGAATGGCATGAATCCGTAATCACGCGAACTCAGTGCGGGTTGGTTGGTGTGACATGTCTTCGAATTTTCGGTTCCAAGACATCTCCCCGTTTCCTCACGATTTTTCCTTCACCGTTTTGATAGCGGTGGCATGATTCATTAAAATGCAGTGAAAACAAGCGAGAATATGGTGAAGATGTCCAGTTAGCTCGTTTTATATTTTTGATCCACTTATTTCTTAAATAAGTGCTTATAGGAAACCTGTGCACAATCAATATAAACGGTATAAAAGATTAATAATAACAAATAGCAAATAAACTTTATGAAATAAATTAAAGTATGAAAAATAAACATACAGTATCGATAAATCTTTCTTGTGACTGTTGTCATAGCTCTATCAGCGAACGCATAAAAGTTTATCTTTCAGCCTATGAAATGTATACGCCGCACAATAATTTCAGTATGCTAGTCGATAACTCACCTGGGGAAAGATATCCTTTGATTATATTCTGTTATGGACCATTCTGTTATGGACCATTCTGTTATAGACCATTCTGTTATGGACCATTCTGTTATGGACCATTTTGTTATGGATATAATGGACCAGTTCTATAGGCTAGGTTATATATATATAGTCTATAGTGCCCAAGGTGAAGCCAGAATAGATTAACCCAATATCATGAAACTTAAACAAAGCCGATGGAATAAGAGTATACCAGGGTGTTCATCACACCTGCTTACCCCTTTAGAGCGTACCAGTGTGAAATGGTGTAAAAAATAAACAGAAATGCGATTGCAGCTATCCCGAGTGAGTTGCCGGCATTTATTGAAGAGTTCTAATGTATATCTCCGAAGTTCTTTATCAGATTTTAATGAAACGAGACCACATGACAAGCATCGGCTTCCAAATAAAAAAAAAATCATCAATATCGGTTCACCCAGTAAAAAGTTATGAGGTAAAACACATGAAAAATATATATTCGAATTGAAAACCTTCTCCTTTTTGGAAAGTCGATTAAAAAGAACGAGAATGATTCGTCGCTAACTGTTGGCTTAGAAAATGTCATCACGATAAAAATAGGTGCACGTTTAATGTTGCTAAGAAATATAGATGTCAGTAAGGGAATGGTAAACGGATCCATTGGAAAAATAGAGAAGGTACAGTGAGACGTCGACAACTGCAAAAGTGCACGTAAAATTACAATACAATTCAAACATAATATAATTTACGAACTAGAACGAGTGCAGACCAAGTTTCATTTATTAATTATTAATGTAAATGTTCACAGGGAACAATTCTGTATTTGCTTAGCATATGCTATTACCGTCCACAAATCACAAGGTCTTAGCATTGATAGCGCTCTTCTCGACATGGGCTCCTCTATATTTAGTAAAGAGCAGGCTTAAGTTGGACTCTCCAGAGTTAAAACCCTAGGTGGAGTACATCTTATCAATTTAGATCCAAGTCAAATCAAGATACAAGAGATATTTCAAACTTGTTATTATAATAGTTCACATCATCTATGTTAATGAGAACATTTAAAACATGCAGGAATATAGATACATAGCATTTAATAAAGCAAAACAAACTAATAATATTAATTTAATAGATACTGAAAAATAAAAATGAGGCTATACCCACTGGACTGTCCCGTCACCGACCAACGCCGTCGTAGGCCATGCACGGAACGCCAACAATATTGCCGGCAAGGATACTTCACTAAAACCTGCCGGCACGGGTTATGCTACGCTGTTGATACTTTTATTTGTTTTGGACATCACATTCAAGTTTCACATCATTAGCCTATTAAAGTTCCCACTGCTGGGACACAGGCCTCCTCTCTGTGAGAGGGAATGGGCCGTAATCCATCACGCGAGCCAAGTGCGGGTTGATAGATGTCATATGTCTTCGAATTTTTGGTTCTAGGATTTGCCGGTTTCCTCACGATGTTTCTCAACCGTTTAACCGTTTTAACCGTTTTGAGAGCAGTGGTGATGAAATAATTTACACAAAGAAAAGCGCCTGCTTAGGCTGGAACCCACGACTAACAATTTGGAAGTCACGGCCGATACCACTGGGCCACCACTGCTTATTATTACAGTTTAAAAAAAATATATTTGAAAGAACATAAATATCCCACACTGAATTGTCTACGAAATGACGTCGGAATAGGATAAACGTATTTAGACAACAAAATTGAAAAGAAAATAACGAATCTGAAAAGAGCAGATGCAAAAAAAAATATTCAAGTGGATCCATCTAATATTTTTCCGTGCCTGATACGTTCATAACACGGTCAATATGGTACGGTGTAGTGAACAGACTCCTTAATGTCATGTTTTGATTCTTATATTTTTTATTACTGCTTATTAATATTTATCGTTGCCAAAATCGCTGGTGTGTTTTGAGTATACTAGTAAACTTGTCTGACTGGTTTGGTTAGTTCATACAGCTTGATACCACCTCTTCGGCAATGACAAGTGACGTCATTTGTACTTATGTAGCGTAACCAAGTAGACCAAATGACGGACCTGATACTCTAGACAAGTGTCATTCGATGACAGCGATGGCGATGGTCGAAACGCCAAAAAGTCACGTGATATTTCGATAGCCAGAGACATTGTATTACCAAGACAGAACGTATTTACGACGAAAAAGAAAATGTCAATTTATTGTTTCTTTCTTGCTTATGAAAAACTCTATGAAAACAAAAAGAGACAAACATAGACAAACGCTGCTATCCTGAACGTCAAAGAGATAACTTTTTAGTCACTGTCACCCATCGGTTAGCAGCTCTAATTAAAGATTTTTGCTATTTACACGCGTATGTTTCGTTTATATCAGGAATAATTTTGTTGTTTAATTATCTGCATGAACCATGTCGTGTGTGGCTATCTGTTGCAAGAGTACGAAACTAGCTGTGCCCGCGGCTTCGCTCCCGTCAGCTGCCTACCTTACCCTACTTGCCTACCCCCACCTACACTACTTACCTAGCTACCTACCCCACTATCTACCGATTTTTTTCAAGGGTCTTTCTGCCGCGGCGAATCATATCACCGCCATTCAGAAAATGATGTCAAATGCACAACGCCATCTATCGAATATGGATTTCAACTTTCCAATTATCTGAATTGCGTGTGTTGTGATATTTTACTTCTTGAACACTTTAAATTTATCTAACTTTTGATAGAGTGAACCGACTGCGATGAAACATAAACTAAGCATTACTTCAAGTTACGCACATTTTTATGTATAAAAGTTATCTACATTGGTTTCGTACATTTTACGTGATGCATGCACAACTACACAGACAAAAATTCCAAAAATGCTGGAAATGGGTTATGTTGGTTAATCCTTTAACACCTTGGCTATTTTTTTAAATATTTTCGATACACAAAAACGACTTTTGCACAGATTTATCATATTTATTGATGATTGACTAGTTTTCCCTGCCTCGTTGGTCTACTGGACAAGCGTTACTGCTGATCATAAGGTCATGAGGTGCACCTCTGCCTAGAACATACGAATTCTAAGCTTTTTACGAAGTTGCGGCTTCATTTTAGTAATTGTGCTTCTTGTTTTCAGGAACTGTGCGATTTTCTGGGATGAAAAGTTTATTATCACACTTAGCAGTAGTGAAATTTATTTCTGAGATATGTCTGAGGTATTATGAGATAAGCGTACGGCTACCGTGTAGTTATAGGTAAACATTGTTAACCATTTAGCCGTGTTATTTTACATGATAGATGACACTTCTTTGATTTTTAAGATAAATAGACGTACGAGTAACGTTGACGACGTAAATGACGTCTTGCGACAGGTTCAAAATTGGTTCACGGCTAATAATTTAGTTTTAAATGCTAAAAAGACTAAGTGCGTAAAATTTGCCTTGCCGAATGTCAAAAGTACTGATTGTGACATTATCTTGGGTAGGGAGAAGCTAGAATTTGTCGATAAAACGGTATTCCTGGGGATCACGCTAGACTCAAGGTTGCAATGGGGTCCTCATTTAATATCACTTGCAGGGCGGCTAAGTTCGACAGCTTATGCTGTTAGAAAAATTCGTCAGTTTACTGATGTAGATACCGCGAGGCTAGTCTATTTTAGTTACTTTCATAGTATTATGTCTTACGGTATCTTACTATGGGGAAGGGCTGCAGACATTGAGTCAATTTTTATTCTGCAAAAACGAGCCATCAGAGCGATATACAATCTTCGCCGGCGCGATTCTCTAAGGGAACTGTTTAAGGACATTAACATCATGACGGTACCTTGTCAATATATTTATGAAAACATCATGTACGTTAGAAAAAAATTACATCTTTTCAGTAAAAACGGCGACAGACATAATTATGTTACTAGAAATAGGGACCAATTAATCCAACCAGGTTTCAGGCTGGCTAAAGTAGCATCATCTTTTATGGGGTACTGTTTAAAATGTTACAATAAAATACCTCCCCACATTCTAGAACTGAATGAGACGAAATTTAAAACTTGTATAAAACGCACACTATGCAGGCAAGCATATTATAAGTTGGGGGATTACATCGCTGATAAAAATGCTTGGCTAAATGCTGGTCCCGCTCCGCAGCCATTAGGGCGCAAGAACAATTAGTGATGGGCAGAAAAGTTTTGAAGTATTGTTGGAGCTGCTGAAGACTGTATGAATATATTTGTATTGTATAAACTCAATTTCTTTTAATATTATATAACTGCACAGCACATGTATGAGTACTATGTTCCGACTGTAAATCTACCTATGTGTCGTTGGTTGACTTCTGTGTGCCCTGGCATTTGAGTGTGTCATGCTCTCTCTAATTTCTCTCTGATGGTTGCACATGTGTTGGATCATTCGGTTCCCTCCATAATGGTTGAGCTGAGTAGTGCCGATCCATGCGTCATGTTCGTGATCGGGCGCCATCAGTTGGGATTGGTCATAACTTAGCTGTCTCGGCCTGTCATTGCATTTTTATGTTGAAATTGTTTGTTACTCTAGACGCTTTTACGTGCACGTCTTTTTGCATCGTTCTCACATATATGTATTTATTTTTTAACAAGAATGATGTAACCAAAAACTTGTAATTGAAACTGATGGAAAAGAGTGTCCGTGGAGTTTCTTGCAAATTTTTCTCCATTGAGATCTACTGACGTTTGCGAATTTGCAACTAGAGTCATATTTTTTTGTTGTTTGACAATTCAAAAGTACCTTTAAGGTTTATTTGAAATAAACTATTTTGATTTTGATTTTTGATTTTGACAGTTTATAAATAATTTAAGTTAGGTTTAAAGAATTTTTATTTATCCTAAGAACATGATACATGTTATTATCATGAGATTAAATTTTAACGTAAATAAATCATCGTCTAATGCCGAAACATGTGTAGAATAACAATAATACAATTACAAATAAAGAAAAAGTGTAATACTTGTGATTTTAATTTAAAATTTACAAACATAAGACATTTGTGTCTTAAGTTATAACTTTATAAGGAATTAATAAAAGCTTTTTTATTTTTATTTATTTTTTATTATCCTACTGTTAAAGTAAGTAACCGTAGTAATCTAACATTTATATAGTTTTAACTGTGAAAAATAAACATTAACAAAATAATGTATTTAAATAGTTTTTATATTCACTTGCATAAAACATTTATTTTACAAAAACCCCAGTTCAATTAAAAATGTGTCCCAATTTAATTTAATTAAGATGACCAAATATTTGGATTAGACTGAAAAGGGTTCCTTCAAGTGTTGTCAATAGCATGACGGTGATGAGGTTAAACCCAAAAAGGCTAACGATTGTGTTCACTGGAGAGTTATATATGCGGAATTATTATTATATATTCGTATGATCGTGGTAGACGTGCTACCATTGAATTTTATGCCCTGGACCTTTACTGCGTTCGTCCAAGAGTCCAAGTTGACCATTCGACTGAAAATGTAGAATTTTCTCGGTTAGAGATTTATTTAGCTGAGTGGTGCCGATCCATGCATCATGTTCGTAAACGGGCGCCATCTGTTGGAGTTGGTCATAACTTGGCTGCCTTGACCTGTTTTTAATAACTTATAACTATAACTGTATTTTGGGTTTGTTTGTTTTACTCTAGACGCTTTTACATTTTTTTACATCTTTCTCACATATATGTAATTTGCCAACAAGTAAGTAACCAAAAACTTGTGATTAAATTTTATTGATGGAAATGAGTGTCCATGGAGTTTTTATGCACGTTTTTTTTCCATAGAGACATGCTGACACTTGCGAATATGCAAATAGCTTCATTTTTTGCTGCCTTTCATAATTCAAAATCAACTTTATATGGTTTAATTGAAATACGATTATTTGAATTTGTGAGTGTTATTTATTAGGCTAGAACTCAACAAAAAAGAGTGAAAAAAAAACAATATGAAAAAAAACTTTTTTTGCAAAAAATACAACCGACTTCCAAATAAGAAAACTACAAAGTGAAAAATTACTTTACTATTGGAAGTCGGTGTCTTTCGTAGGTACCATTTATTTGTAATACGGACACCGACTTCCAAAAACAAAGTTATTTTTCACTTTGTAGTTTTCTCATTTGGAAGTCGGCAGTATTTTTTTGTAAAAATGTTTTTTATTTTTCACTTTTTAGTTATATAGGCAAATTGTTTAATAAGTTACCTTAACGCCAGAATAGATTAACCGAATATCATGCAACTTGAACATAAAGAGTGAAGTGAGAAATCTGCGTACCACTTAAGAGCGTACTGTCGTAATGTTATGTTATGAAATGGTATAAACAATAAACAGACATGCGATTGCAGCAATCCCGAGAGATTTCCCGTTATTTATTGAAGATTTCTGTTGTATACATTCGAAGTTCTTCATCAAATCTTCACCAAATTAAAATCTGACCAATTTTGAAACATACTCTTTCGTACAAAAAAAGAATTTTCAAAATCGATCCACAATTGACGGAGATACGGTGAAACTATATAAAAAAAAAAACCTAAATGACACATGAACATAGAACCTCATCCTTTTTGGTAAAATCAATCAATCTGCCTAGCCTTTTCCCAACTATATTGGGGTCGGCTTCCTTTTTGGTAAGTCGGTTAAAAATAAGTCTTAACGTTTAGGATTTGACATGCACGGAAGTCCAAACTTCAGGTCTGCCATAAAGTGATGAGCGTAGCATGCTGCTAAATAAACTGACCGACCGAATCTGACGCACAATTATGCGCTGCAAGACTATCGCTGATGTTGGATACAAGTCTCCAGGGCTAATGGGATTGGGTGGGTCATATTTACAGAATGCATGGAGACAGATGAGCCATAATCGCCACGTAGTACGTACCTGAAGACGGACGTAATAAACGAGGCCGGTCAAAAATCGTTGACGTGACCATTCGACCTTGTTCCTGCTGGATTGGCTGGAGAAGGCAGGAGATTAAGTTGGCTGAAAGGTCTAAGGGAGGTTTTTGCCCAGAGAAACAGCATTTGCTTAATAATAATAATAAAAGAACAAAATAATTCAATATTTTTAATGTTCATTTGAATGAAACAATACTTTTACAAATTACAAATATTTCGATTATCTCTTTCATTATTTAATTGACAAGAGCAAAGATGTCGACTTGACTGGAGACGGTCCCTCCAGGTGGTGTCGTCAACTTGACGGTGACATAGTTAAGTCCAAGAGGACTAGTGGAAAAGTTTCCGTTCGGGGGGTTGATTACGCGCACACCAGTAATCGTAGTAGAGGCGTTTCCATTGAATTCAATATCCTGGACCTTTACTGCGTTCGGCCAAGAGTCCAAGTAGAACATTCGACTGAAAATGTAGAATTATATCGGTTAGTGCCTAGCGAGTAGCGAAGTGACACCAACGTTCTACGCGATGGTGCCATGGCGCCATGGTTAAGTCTTTGAAAAATAAATCAGCATTGCCTTTACTTAACTATATTGGGATCGGCTTCCAGTTTAACTTGGTGTTGCTGAGTCCCAGTATTTTACTTGGAACGACAGCCTATCTGGCTTCCAAAACCCAGTAACTGAATAGCATGATGCCCGTTGGCAAGACTGGTGTACGATTTCCTGGCTTGTAAATATCTGTGACGACTGCCAAAGATCTACAAGTGACAGCCGGGACCAACAGCTTATTGTGCTTTACAAGGTACTACGGAGGAATTTATTTATGTAAAGAAGGTTACTTATCCACGGACCAACACCGGTAAGCGTTGTCATAATTAAGCCACGAGCTCCTAAAAAAATAACAGGCATTATGTTATATATACATACCTGAAAACGATGACTTGTCCATCCCTTCCAATTGATCCTTCTTGGTACACGGAGGCATCTTCTTCTGAGATGGAAGCTGCGTTATTACAGACTGTTAGTGCTGCTAGCACCGCGATGAGGATGAAACTCTTCATCTGAAAGGATACAATGTTAACAATAAACGGCGGCTCGTTTGGTGCAGTTGCTGAGCGATTGATTTGACTTCATATAGTGCAGTCATTTATACGATTGTCAATTATTTCCTATATAACGTGAGGACACATATCTTTTAAAGCTACTGCATTTCATTTATTTTAACACGCTTTTGTTAGTTTGGTATTTAGAAGAGGTTCAATAGTTCACGGCTGAGTAAATCTGTAGCATGTAATCTAAAATATATATTAAATTTGTTGGGCAATTTCTTCATCCCTCTAAAATGCTACCATTCCTTTGGGAGAGGCCACCGGAGCGCAGCCGCGGGACAAAACTAATAATTCAATTAAGGAAAAACCTTGCAACCATAAATATATGAAATTAAAAGTACTTACATTTAAAAAATCACAGTAGCTACCTAATTAGTGACCAGAGTGAAAATTAGGCTGCAGGATACAGTTTATATACGAGTACTACACGGATGCTTGCATGATGATAAGACCATACTGATACCGCTATCAACAACTACACAAATTATCAATAACTCTAAATGTACCTGTTTTAACTTTGATTGATAATACATATAAGGAAGGGTAGCACTGGAGATGGGACTTATTCCGGATCTAATTAATCGATATACCTAAAAAACACACCCTTATAAAAATTTCGACATTTTTTATTGGCAAGTTTTGTGCATTTAGCCAGTGTCACGTTATGTTTTTTTAGTTTTTTTTATACAGTACCCTATGCACAATTTTTTTATTTGCAATGTTAATGTAATGTAATTTAATGTTTTTTGTAATATTTGGCAGCAAACGACATATTTGGGAAAACTTCATCTCGCTCGACACATCATTATGAAGAACTTTTACTATTATAAACCGTATACTTATAATTAAGAAAAAGACTGGGCGAGATGATGACGAAACGATAGCAAAAGGTTTTGAACGAAGCATCCGGTTTCGTTATTAAATATTGATTGACAATCGAGATCAAAATCAACGATAAAGCGATGACGACACCATTTATGTTTCAGGATGTGTGTTTGAGTTTTAGTATTATCTTATCGAATTTATTAATTAAAAAGATTTCACACCGTATATATAGACAGTGTACTCTTAAGGATCATCTATTGTGATCTTTAACGGACTACCGAACAACTGAAAATGTAAGTACTTTTTTAAATCCTTTTATATTTTTTTTCAGTCAACCAATCTTAGCGAACGACAAATTACAATTTATTGATTGAAATTAAAATATTTTTGGATAATATTGCATATTATGATGTTATATTGCATATTATGAGTTTTTATAATAAGATAATATTTCAACATTATACCGCAATAAAAATGGTGTATAGATATTGTAGTTGTTGTCCAGTTGGATTGTAGAAGTCAGTGAGGCAGTCACTCCATCCGGCTGGGTTGGAAGCTAACCCCAGAAAGGCAGACCAAATGATGACGTCATTTATACATCTGTATAAGACATTTTCTTTCTGATTTTCATGTTGAAATCGTGCTAGCCAAACTTAAGTATATAGATGGACCTCCTTATTGTTCAACCTACCAATGGCTAGCTTGCTTGCAGAAATCCTTTGATATTGAGAAATAAAATAGAGGCACACATTTTCTTGTTTCTGGATAGATGACACAGCAGCGAAAAGGTGAGGAAACAGTTCTTTTTTACTTTTTTGTGTCATTTCAGATGAAGAGCCTTATCCTCTTGGTGGTGCTAGCAGCACTTACAGTCTTCGCAGCTTCCTCCCCGAATGCGGCTCTGTACCAGGAAGATACCTACCAAAAAGATGGCCGATTCGATCTTGACACCTTTTACACCGAGATATTCAGGTGTGTATTAAATTATGTAACAGAATAGAAATTTGTTAAGTATTTTGCTAAAAATCAGGATACGCAAAATAGCTTGCTACGACGATTTATTTTATTTAAAAAAATAGCGACAGCCTGATTAGAAGTAATTTTAGTTTCTGTTACGCTGTTTTTTCTGATTAATTTCGATGCGGGTTCCAAGACTGTCGAATCGCTTCTACTCCATGGACTCGTCGAGTTTCAGCGACGGCGCTTTTCTGATAGTCACCTCTATTGATTATAGCCTTCGGGAGTTGCAGTGGTTGGGAATAGAGTGGCGGGCTTGACCCAAAAAAAATCTAATGCGTCCCAAGCAAACACAGGCTGGCAATACTTGTGAACCTGAGTAAAATTGCAGTTGGACTTATAAACATTGTTTTGCCTTCTCCGGCCAATCTCTTCCTGGGCCTGCTTCGCAAACGATGCCCGTCTTCTGGCTCCCACGGCGTGACCACTCTGGTTCATCTATCATTATCCATTCTGCATGTATGATCTGAAGAATATTAATGTATATACCTATATCTTTCGAGGTTCAACATAGGAGTAACTTAAAAAAAATGGCTTGATTCCTTCCATACATGCATTTCATTCCATTAAAGTAATCACTTGTAGACTTGGTAAAATAACAAATAATAATAAAATCAATCTTCATGTGCCTTGATTGTAATTAATAAGATAGTGTTAAATAATTGAAACATTACAATTTTGCTATGAAATCAAGAAATATTGAAACAAATTTGAACACTAAATCCTGTATCATGAGATGAAATTGATCATTGAATTACAATTAATTTATTAATTAGATATTGAACATTGGTTATTAAATTAGATAATGAACATTGATTATTAAATTAGATATTAGAATTGATTGTTAAATTTCATATTGATATTTAATATTATTAAATTAGATATTAGAATTGATTATTCGATTCGATTATGAACTTGAATATTAAATTAGATATTATTATTGGATTAAAAGACATATGTCAGTCTAATGCGTGGACCCCTTTTGGGTAAAAGCCTCCTCCAAAGAGTTCCAAGTCTTTCGCCGCTTTCTCAAACCAGTGTTTGCCCGCAATTGCCATTATCTCGTCTTACCACCTGAAGCTTCTGGTTCCCTGTATCGTAACTTTACTTTACGTTTATAACGAAGCTAGTTGGTGTTAAAGGCACAGTACAACAGACCTCCTACATCGCCTAGTTGGATTATAGTGTCACCCCCTGGTGACGGCCGGGACCATAGGTCATGGAAGACACACATGACATGAACTATGTTTAGCGGTGGACTTTCAGCTGAATGTGTTTATTAATATTATGTTGTAATATTGTGAGAATACTAAAAATTGTTTTTTTTTCTTTTCAGGACCAACTACCGCAAGGTAGGACAAGCTGGCATTATGCAGTACCTGGATGTAGTCTTCACTGGAAATGATACCACCAGAGTGACCGCCATTGCTCTGACCCCACAGCCACCTTTCGAAGGTGCTTTCGCCCATATACACCCTGGTGGCCTGGGATCCAACCAAGTCGCAGTTCTGATGAACTCAACTCTTAGCGGTGGATTCCACTACATGCTCCAAGTCTGGGGATACGACACTACATGATAAAAGGGTGCTTAAACTGAGAATATTGTACCTGATTCGACGAGTTATTTTTTGTAAATTCTGATTCTACAATAAATACTACATTATTAAAAGTGTGTTTTTTTTACTGGAAAAACGTTGTAAAAAACGAAAAAGTTTGTAATTTAAATCAATTCTTAACAATCCAGGGTAAAAAGTAGCCCATGTGGTATTTATTTATTTGTTTCAGGTTAGCTTACAATAAAAAAAAAGGTTTTTTTCAGAAACTTGTACACACAATAGTTTACACATTACATTTCATATAAATACACGATTATACAATTATAAGTGTAACAATTATTTAGATGCTTACACCACATGCACTTATTAGATTTGATTATAAATATAAATTATTTCAATAAATATGGATAATGAATGATAAGAAATAGTTTACGACTAATCATAAATCCAGGAATTGAACAAACAAATCAAGGTTAATGAATTAAACTAAAAATATATTATATTGATTGAGTATAAAATAGCAGAAGAATAAATTAAATTTAACTAAGATTTAATTTATGATTTACATTAGATAATAATAATAAAAAAACTAACTTTAAATTAATAATAAATTGGCAACCATATTACGTACCTCTTATTTGTGCGACTAGTATTTAATAACTAATGTACAAAATTTGCCTATGCTATCGTGGTGCACGTAAATCAGATCACTGCAGCTATTTAAGATTTTGCACATTCGTGGTATTGGTGAGTTAGCACCTGGGAAAGTTTACGCAAGGACAGGTAAAGCGGAGTGATGGAATTTCGAAGATAGCGGGTTGGAGCACGAAACTTGAGGCGACTCAGTAACTGTGGGCAGTGTATTTGTTTTCTGATGAGTTTTTACTGAAACAGGGCATCCATTACTTCTCTTCGAGTCGATAACGAGAGCATTCTGAAAGTTTGCAGACGGGACACATAAGAAGACAACTGCTTGGTTTTCCCTTTGGAAAAAGCAAGGTGCCATAGAAATCGTTTCTGGACCCTTTATAAGAGAAGTTTATGGTGGCGTAATACGGTCCATATACAATACTCAAGTAAGCTTTGAACAAGGCTATTTATTATACAGCATTTTTTTAGTGCTTACTTGTTGGAAACTCTTGGTATTGCGTAGTATAAATCCTAACATTTCGGCTGCTCATTTATAGTGTTTTCAATGTAGGGGATAATCGGGAATTATTATCATAGAGCACTCCTAGATCTTTTATAGTTTCTACTTCATGAATTTTATGTTTGTCTTTAAAGTAGCTCGATTGGATGGGGTGAACTTTTCTATAAAAATTCAACACGCGAGCACACCGGACCGACGAGAAGATAGCTGAACTCGAGGAAGAAATGAGCAGGGTACGATGGAGTATTATAGGGTTATCTGAAGTCCGAAGACAGGAGGAGGACTCGATAATCCTCAAATCCGGTAAATTGCTCTATTTCCGAGAGCGCGACCGGCAGTCCCAAGGTGGTGTTGGGCTAATCGTCCACAAGTCCCTTGTGAAAAACGTGGTGAAGATCGAGAGTGTGTCGACCAGGGTGGCGTCCTCAGATCGTCCTCGACCTTATACTCAGAATATTCTCGAGATATTCGCTGAAGATCATACAGGTCAACGCCCCGACCTCGGCACACCCCGACGACAAAGTAGAATAAGAATAATTTATTAAAAAGTATGTACGTTCACAAAAGTGTACATTAGGTGCAGTAGTATTATTTCTAAAACAATGGTATAAAAGTGCTTATATGTAAATTATAACTAAAATATTTCATTACAACTGCAAGATTTTAAATAAAATTAATCTATTAACAAACATAAAAATATAAAAAATGGAAAAAAAAAACAAATAAAAGTTAATATAATAAGAGTAAGTAATCACAATCAAACAACAATTTCTAGAAGTTTTCTGTGTCGCTGTAATTGAGTGTCCCTAAATAATCTGATAAGGTAAAGCAGCATTTTTTATATGTTAAGCTATAAACATCGAGTAACTTGTTGAGTCTATTATACAGAAAAGGTCCTAAAAACACATAAAACCGATTAATAAATGCATGTCTGGTTTGTGGCATTGTGCATACCAGATCCTTCCGTGTCTTGTCGGAAGGAACTGGAGCATAGGGAAGTGCAATGTGCTGTTGAAGTATTGTGTTGAAAATTATTATTTCTCCACAGAAATAATAAGACCGTCTTGACGTAACACTTGCACTGCAAAAATTGTTTTTTGTTGCTTTAATATCTCTTTATAGATTTAACAATAGCCGTTACTAAGCCATATATAATCTTAAGCCATATATAATCTATCAGTTGGCTGTCTTAGGGAATTAAAGGAGCTGGTTAGTGGCCTATTGATAGCGGTCTAAGCCATTGTATAGCCCATGTACAGCTCTAACAATGCTCATGGAAAGCTGTTAACAAGCTAGTATAATGCTCAGAGCTGGTTAATTTGGGGCCAAATTTAGAATTATAAGAGCTGTGTAATCGGATATGCAGCCCTTGTACAGAAACCAGAACAGCCTCGAATTTTCAAAAATTCGGTTGTCCAATGACTATACAGCTCTGTGTGCTGCTCGACTGAAAATGTAGAATTTTCTCGATTAGAGATTTATTTAGCTGAGTGGTGCCAATCCATGCTTTATGTTTGTGAACGGGCGCAATCAGATGGGATTTGTCATAACTTGGCTGCCTCGGCCCGTTTTTAATTAGTTATTGTATTGTGGGTTTGTTTGTTTTACTGTAGACGCTTTTACGTCTACGTTTTTTACATCTTTCTCTCATAAACAACATGTTATTTTCCAATAAGAATTATGTAACCAAATAAATACTTGTAATTAAATTGTATGGATGGAAAAGAATGGCCGTGGAGTTTCAGGAACGTTCTTCTCCATAAATACATACTGACTCTTACGCAATGTGTATTTAGCTTAAATTAATTTTTGTCTGTAAATTCAAAAGTACTGTTATAGGTTTAGCTGAACTAAATTTGAATTTGTGAGTGTGTTTTATTAGGCTGAAAATGCACCAAAAAGAACATGAAAAATAAAGCAATATCAAAAATAAGTCTTAGTGGTTGGGATTTGACAGATAGGAAGAATTCCAAACTTAAGGATTTCCAAAAAGCGATGGAGCGTAGCATTCTGCTTAGTAAACTAACTGACCGAATCTGCAGCACAATTATGCGCTCCAAGACTATCGCTGATGTTAGAGATGATTCTGCGAGGCTAAAATGGGATTAGGCGGGTCATATTTGCAGGATGCATGGAGACAGATGGGCCATGATCGCCGTGTAGTACGTACCTGAAGACGGACGACATAAACAAGGCAGGCCAAAAATTCGATGGCGTGACCATGTGTCCTCGTTCCTGCCGTATTTGATAAATAATAATAATAAAAAAAACAGTACAATTCAAAATTTTTAATGTTCATTTGTATAAAAGTTCAGTTAAAATTATTAGCAATTCCAAATATTTTGATTATCTCTTTCGTCTTTAATTAACTCGAGCAAAGATGTCGACTTGACTGGAGACGGTCCCTCCAGGTGGTGTTGTCAACTTGACGGTGACATAGTTAAGTCCAAGAGGACTAGTGGAAAAGTTTCCGTTCGGGGGGTTGATTACGCGCACACCAGTGATCGTAGTAGAGACGTTTCCATTGAATTCAATATCCTGGACCTTTACTGCGTTCGGCCAAGAATCCAAGTAGACCATTCGACTGAAAACGTAGAATTATTTCGGTTATTGCCTAGCGAGTAGCGAAGTGACATCAACGTTCTAAACAGTTCTAAACGTAATCGGCGGCACTGCGTGCTTGGACGCGATGGTTTCATGGTGCAATGGTA
This sequence comes from Orthosia gracilis, assembly GCA_947562075.1. NCBI lineage: Eukaryota > Metazoa > Arthropoda > Insecta > Lepidoptera > Noctuidae > Orthosia > Orthosia gracilis. Next base: position 12,571,161 of record OX387265.1, read on the forward strand.
AAGACTATTGAAAAATAAATCAGCTTTGTCTCTACCTAACTATACTGGGTCGGCTTCAGTGTAACTGGGTTCTGCTTCCTTAACCCAGTAACTGAATAACACGATACCCCTTGGCAAGACTGGTGTACGATTTCCTGGCTTCTGACTATCTGTGACGACTGCCAAAGATCAACAAGTGACAGCCGAGTCCAACAGCTTATTGTGCTTTACAAGGTACTACGGAGGAATTTATTTATGTCAAGAAGGTTACTTATCCATGGACCGACACCGGTAAGCGTTGTCATAATTAAGCCACGATCTCCTAAAAAAATAACTGTGTTTTCATTTACATACCTGAAAACGATGACTTGTCCATCCCTGCCAATTGATCCTTCTTGGTACACGGAAGCACCTTCTTCCGAGATGGAAGCTGCGTTATTGCAGACTGTTAGTGCTGCTAGCACCGCGATGAGGATGAAGCTCTTCATCTGAAAGGACACAATGTTAATAATAAACGACGGCTCGTTTGGTGCCGTTGCTGAGCGATTGACTAGACTTCATATAGATTAGTAGATTATACGTTTGTCCGTTTTCAATTCTTTCCTTTATAGCGTGACGACACATATCTTTAAAGCTACGGCACCGAGCAGACTTAATTTATTTGTAGAAGAGGGTCAATAGTTCACAAGTGAGTTAATCTATAGCATACATCTAAAAGTATAGATTAAACAAATTGGGTGACTTCTTCATTCTTCTGAAAGCCTACCTTTGGCTTTTGGGATAGGCCACCGGAGTCTAAGCGCAGAAAAAGGTAATCAGTCACTTAAGGAAAATCTTTATAACCATAAATATATAATAGAGAAGTACTTACATTTCCAAAATCACAGTAGCGACCTTATTAGTGAACAGTGTGAAAATTAGGCTGAAGGAAACAGTTTATATACTAAACGGATGCTTGCATGACGATAAGACAAGATCGTACTGATACCGCTATCAACAACAACCCAAATTACCAATAGGTCTAAGAATACCTGTTTTAACTTTGATTGATTATACAGATTAGAAAGGGTAGCACTGGAGATTAGACTTATTCTGGATCTAATTAATCGATATCCCTAAAAAGATCACACCCTTATAAAAATGTCGACATGCTTTTTCTTTGTTTTGGCAAGTTTTTTACATTAAGCCAGTGGTCACCTTCAGTTCCTTTAGTTTTTTTTTAATACAGTCGCTATGCAAAACAACTTTCATTTGCATTAGTAAGTTAACATATCCCAATGTGTTTTTGGAATATTTGGCAGCAAATATAACGAGTCGGTCTTCTAGACATTACTACAATAAAATTCTTAGCTCCACTTTACACTCTGGTCGTGGTCCTGTTTCAATGACCCCGAATTTGCCCCAATTGTATCAACACATAAGACACAAAACTGTACCAATTTTACATAACAGTATTCACTAGGAATAAATTTACGAGTAATTAAAATAACCACTGAATTTTACTCACACATAATTCCGTACAAAAATCCAATCTCCACATTGTTTTTCAGTTACATAGTACATTATACATTCAAATTTTATCTGGTAAGCCGTTGCTAAATACCATAAAGATTTTATAAGTAAGGCTCTTAAAGTTGCCTAAAAAGCAAGACAGGCTATGCTAGGATTTCACTTGCGTGATTGTATCAGAAATGAAGATGTCCGCAGGAGAACGAAGGATACCGCCGTGACATAGCCCAGAGACTTGCCAAATTTAAGTGGCAGTAGGCAGAGCACATTATTCACAGAACGTTAAGTCGATGGGGCAAAAGTTCTGAAGTGGCAATCACGTACCAGAAGGTTGTAAAACCTCACACACTGAACCACTGTCTTCTGTCTTATAAAGAATGGGGGAATTTTCTGAATGGGAGACCGGTCCATGTGGGGACACAAAGGAAAGTCTTTTCAGCTGTGGAACGGTTTTTCGGCTGAAATGACAATGATGAAGAGACTAGATTGTTATTATTTTATTATTTATTTACCTATATTGTGAAAAACTGTATTTCGCTCGACCCATTATTATGAAAAACTTTTTTTGATCTCGATATTTGATATATTATTATAAACCGGATACAAGAAAAAGGCTGGGCGAGATGATGACGAAACGGCATCAGGTGTCGAAACAAGCATCCGTTTTCCATATTAAATATTGATAAACATTCGAAATCTTAATCAACGATTTAACGATGACATGACCATTTTTCATTCAGGATTTGTGCGACTTTTAATATTATCTAATCTAATATTTTTTTATAATTGAAAAGATTTCACACCGTATATATAGACAGTGTACTCTTAAGGATCATCTATTGTGATCTTTAACGGACTACCGAACAACTGAAAATGTAAGTACTTTTTTAAATCCTTTTCATTTTTTTTTCAATCAACCAGTCTTAGCGAAGGACGAATCAGAATTTATTGATTAAAATTAAAATATGTTTGGATAATATTGCATATTATGAGGTTATATTGAATATAAGTAGGTAATATTTCAACATTATACCGCAATAAAAATAGTGTATAGATATTGTAGTTGCCCAGTGAGGGGGTTGTGGAAATCAGAGAAGCAGTCGCTCAATGTAAAGTACTGGTTTTCATATGGATCCGGCTAGACTGAAACCGAACAAAACACAATCGACTAAATGATGACGTCATTTTTAGAGCCATTTTCGTTCTGATTTTAATCTAGAAATCTTACTAGCCAAACCTTATGTAGAGAGATAGATACAATTCTCCTTAGTGTACACTAGGGCATGCAATATCACAAAGTTCTTAATTCCGGGACTGAGTTCCAATCACGTATATTTTATACCACATAGTCTCCTTCCAGTCTTATCATTTTCATAAATAATAATCAAAATATAAAAAAATTATAAATATCGGAATCGAAATATTGGTATTACTCCTCTCAAATCCGGAATTGAATTATCAGAAAAATTGTTTCGGTTATTCCGGTATTAAGGAATGCATGCCCTTGTGTTCACCATTGCTAATAAAAAATCATAACATTAATAGGGAGAACCTTCCAATGGGTATCTTGCTTGTCCCTAGAAGTGACCTTTTGCATAAATCCTTCGAAAATACGAAAGGAAATACTTTTATTTAGAACAAACTTAAGGCACATAACACGTTTTCTAGTTTCCGGATAGTTGACAGAGACGGCGAAAAGGAGTGCAAACAGATTTTTTTTACTTTTTTGTGTCATTTCAGATGAAGAGCCTTATCCTCTTGGTGGTGCTTGCAGCACTTACAGTCTTCGCAGCTTCCTCCCCGAATGCCGCTCTGTACCAGGAAGATTCCTACCAAAAAGATGGCAGATTCGATCTTGACACCTACTACACCGAGATTTTCAGGTGTGTAACAAAATAGAAATGTGCTAAATAGTTTGCTAAAAATCAGGAAACACAAAATAGCTTGCTACGACGTTTTATTTTATTTAGCAAAAATAGTGACAATCTAAATCGAAGAAATCATGCTTTTTGTTACGTAGTTATTCTTATTAATTTCGTTTCGCGATCCAAGACGGTCGAATCACTTCTTCTACTGGACTCGAGTTTCATTGACGGCGCTGTTCTGATGGTCGCCTCTGTTGATTCTAGTCTTCGGCAGTTACAGTAGTTGGGAATAGAGGTGGCGGGCTTGTCCTAAAAATATAATGAGAACCAAAGAAAACGGCAAACACATGCGTACAATACTTTGTTGAAATTTGTGAACCTGAGTAAAATTGCAGTTTTTTTTTTTATAATCCATAATCTCGCACTTGACCACTATCTCACCTGATGGTAAGCGATGATGTGGTCGAAGGTTAAGCACGCTTGCCTAGAAGTAACCCTACCCCACTCTTGACTTAAAGCCCCTAGATTGTAGCTAACGGGAAACACAGACTCCAGCAGGGAATTCCACTCCTTAGCTGTACGCATAATAAAAGTGTCCCCAAAACGTTTAGTGCGTATGGGTGGGATGTCCACCATGTACCGATGCCGCAACACCGTGCGCCTGGTTGTCCGATGATGGAACGGGCTGGGCGGAATTAAATCATGCAATTCCATCGCACACTCCCCGAAATGTAACCGATAAAAAACCGACAAGCTGGCAACTCGGCGACGATGTTCAAGGCTCTGGAGCTTTGATTTGACCAGTGCCTCATTGCCGATGAGTCTCTTGACCCGCTTTTCGATCGACTCTAGTGCATCAAGCTGGTATTTGGCAGATCCGTTGGATTTATAAACACAGTTTGGCCTTCTCCGTCCAATCTCCTGTCTGTTGGAATATAAGGTCACCACCAGGTGAAGGCCGCGACTATACGCTGGATGTGAGAAGCACATGATATGACTTATGTTTAGCTGTGGAATTCCAGCTGAAGATGATGATGATGCTGAGTAACGTTATGTTGTAAAATTAAGAGAATACCAAAAAATATGTTTTTTTTTTCAGAACCAACTACCGTAGGGTGGGACAAGCTGGCATTATGCAGTACCTGGATGTAGTCTTCACTGCCAATGATACCACCAGAGTGACCGCCATTGCTCTGACCCCACAGCCACCTTTCGAAGGTGCTTTCGCCCTTATACGCCCTGGTGGCCTGGGATCCAACCAAGTCGCAGTTCTGATGAACTCAACTCTTAGCGGAGGATTCCATTATACGCTCCAAGTCTGGGGATACGATACTACATGGTAAATGGGTGCTTAAACTAAGAATATTGTAACTGAAACGATAAGTTTTTTTTCGTAAATTCTTATTCTAAAATAAATGCTATATTCTTAAAATTGTGTATTTTTTGTTGGTAAAAAAAAGTAAAAGTTAATTGAAGCAATTAGCAAAGTACGTTATTTAAATCAATTCTTAACAATCCGGGATACAAAGTAGCCCATGTGTTTTTCTAAAGTATAATATATCCCGGTCCCGAAATTCATACAGATCAGTTCTGGTGTGATCAATTAACAAACATCCATCCATCCAAACTTTTGCATTTTGGTATTGGTAAGATAGTAAGTTTAGTAAAGTTAGGAAGTAATAATAATAATAATAATAATAAGCCCCCTAAACAACCACACGTCCTGATTGACCATCTAATCACGTGGGGGGCGGACACACGAATGATAAATTCCAGTAATTTATCATTCGTGGCTAACGTGGCTCTGGAAACCCATTCAACATGGAGACACGTTCAAAAAGAAAACGTATAGGACCGCTGCCCGGGGGCGATCGCCGGGGCGCACCTGGAGCTGACGCTGGGTGTCACAGCATACGAACCGTCAGCGGTGAGGAGTTGAACAGGCGGGCTCCAACCGATAAAGATGCTACAGCCGCAATCATTGACGATGGTGACAGACTGACGGACAGGACAAACACCCCTGTAGAACCGTACAGTCCAAGCACAGTCTCATACACACCCTCCAGGCCATCATCGCCATCCATACCATCGTCACCCATGCCATCACCATCTTCATCTCCTAGTACAAGTTTAAATACAGTCCCACCCAATCCGACCTTGAATGTTGCGCGGGAGGTTAGCTCCTTTTTACCCGCGTCCACCAAGGCTGGAAAAGCAAGAGTTCGCATGAGATGGAGCAAAGAAGTAAACCTGTTTATCATGCGAACTTACCTATACATCACTAAATTAGAGACCGATATGACCACATACAGACAGCAATTGCATAAACTTTTTACACGCCAATACCCAGAAATTACTGTGACAGAACAAAGGATTTCAGATCAAAGAAGAACTATAATTAGGAACAAACTACTGTCACAAGAAGTAATAGATCAGTTAAGAGAAGAAGTACGCACACATTTACAAGAAGAAGCAGAAACTAATGAGAACATTATCAATATCTCATTAACACAAAACGCAACAGAAAACATACAACATGAACAGATACAACCGCCCGCTAATTCAGATCATAACACGCAATCTCAAACATACTTAAGGTCACAAGCATATTCACAGACGACGCATACATCTACACAAACCGATAGTATAACCGTAATGTTAGAAAATGACATTGAGGTTCTAGCCGATATCAATCAAAACCAGCCCACAAATACGCGTATTCAAGAGCTACGCGATAAATTTAAAACAGCTCTTACTCAATATTCTGGAATGGACCCGGTAGCTCGGCCAAAGCTGCCCAAGCTTAGGTACACACCAAAACTAAATCAAATTGTTCATTTATTTAATGAAAATATTCTTAACCAGTACATTAGCGAAGAAACACAATTAATAGATTTACACACTTTGATATACTGCACAGCATTAGTTATTTCAGAAGAACTTAATTATAAAATTACAGAATACACAGGTAATGGAAGACCAAGAAATAATAACAAACCAGCTTGGCAGCAGAGGCTTGAAAAAGATATAGAAAAACTTAGAGCAGACTGTGGTAGACTAACTCAATATATTAACAACAATAGATCAAACAAGGTAGTGAAAAAGGTAGAAGCAATATTTAGGAATATGGCTATTCACACTAGACATGAAGGCGACAATAGGAAACCGGAAGAGTTTTTAGATACTCTGAAACAGAAACTAGCGCTAAAAGTTCATAGGTTAAAAAGATACAAGAAAGCACAGGAACGTAAAAATGATAATTCTTTGTTTGCTAGGAACGAAAAAAACTTTTATAGAAATTTACAGACTAAACAACCAAGCAACACATTACCCGTAGAATTACCAACAGTAGAACAACTCGAAACATTTTGGTCTGGTATATGGGAAGAACAAGTACAACATAACGATAAATCTAATTGGATAACAGACGAAGAAACTAGATGGAGTTCATTAGAAGAAATGGAATTCGTTGAGTTTACTGAGTCTGACATAACTAGCATAACAGCAAGACTCCACAACTGGAAATCCCCCGGTATTGATAAGATACATAATTACTGGTTTAAAAAATTAGAATCATTACACAAAATTTTAGCTAAAAATTTAACAGACATTGTACTAGGAAAACAAAATATACCTGAATTTATCGCTACAGGAATAACCTACATGTTACCAAAAACTGAATACTCTTCACAGCCGTCCCAATACAGACCAATAACATGCCTACCCACAATATACAAGATCCTAACGTCAGCCATCGCTACAAAAATCAATAAACATATAGAACGTCACAGCATAATAGCAGAAGAGCAAAAGGGGTGTAGACGAGGTCACATGGGGTGTAAGGAACAACTTGTTATTGATTCCATAATAAACAAACATGCTGCCGCAAAAAATAGAAACCTACACTGCACCTACATAGATTATAAAAAAGCTTTTGATAGCATTCCACATTCCTGGCTTATCCAAATACTGCAGATATATAAAATAAACTCAACAATTATAGGCTTCTTGCAAAATATTATGTCCCGATGGAAAACTACACTACAGATAAATTGCCGCGACAAGGTTGTAACAACACGACACATTGCCGTAAGAAAAGGCATTTATCAGGGAGACTCCCTGAGCCCTCTATGGTTTTGTCTCGCTCTCAACCCCCTTTCTCACCTACTGCAACGCAGTCAGGTCGGATATTGCCTTAAACACACAACAGAAGTTACCACTATCTCTCATCTTATTTATATGGATGACATAAAATTATACGCAAGCACTGAAAAAGATATGAAAAAATTAATAGAAATCACGACAGAATTCAGTAAAGACATTAACATGCAATTTGGACTGGATAAATGTAAAACAGTACACATTATAAGAGGGAAAATTAAACCTGGTGACTATGCAATTAACAATAACGAAACAATCACAGCAATGGAACCAATAGATTTATATAAATATTTAGGATACAGGCAGCTCAAAGGACTAGATCACACAGCAATTAAACACACACTGAACACCGAATACAAGAGGAGAGTGATCGCAGTATGTAAAACACAACTCTCAGGAAAACATTTAATAAAAGCATTGAACACCTTTGCGATACCCATATTAACATATTCGTTTGGAGTGATCAAATGGTCAAAAACTGACATCCAGCAGATCGAGAGAACTACACGCACCACACTTACTAAACACAACAACCTACACCCTAAATCGGCAATAGAAAGACTGACTATTAAACGACAAAATGGAGGGAGAGGCCTAATAGACATTCATTACCTGTGGCAGAAACAAATCACTAAATTAAAGTCATTCTTTTACACAAAATCTCACACAAGTAGTATACATAAAGCCATAGTCACAAACGATACTAATTACACCCCCCTTAATTTAAACGAAGAAAACACAACTTACAATATTAATAATGACCCTCAAAAACAAAAGGTAGATGAGTGGAAAAAGAAAGTGCTACACGGACGACACCCACACGACCTAGAACAATCCCATATAGATATGATAGCTTCAAATAAGTGGCTTAAGATAGGTAATTTATTCCCGGAAACCGAAGGGTTTATTATAGCAATACAAGATCAAATCATCAATACTAAAAACTACAGGAAATTCATAATCAAAGACCCCACAATAACGAATGACACATGCCGCAAGTGTCACAGTCAGCCAGAGACCATACAACACATCACGGGAGCATGCACAACCCTCACTCAGACTGACTATACTCACAGACACAATCAGGTAACAAATGTCATCCACCAAAAACTAGCAATCAAACATAAACTCATACAAGATACAAACAATCCTTATTACAAACACGTCCCACAAACTGTTCTAGAAAACACCACGCACAAACTCTACTACGACCGTGCTATACTAACCGACAGAACCGTTCACTTCAACAGACCAGATATTATTCTCCTAGATAAAATTAATAAAGTTACTTACCTGATAGACATTGCAGTCCCCAACACACACAATTTGCAAAAGACGATAGGAGAGAAAATAAGTAAATATGCGGAACTCAAGGAAGAAGTGATCAGAATCTGGAGGCAAGAAAAAGTTTACATCGTGCCCATAGTTGTCTCCACTACAGGTGTTATACCAAACCATCTCCACCATAGCCTCAAATTAATAGATTTGAACGATTCAACCTACATTACTCTTCAAAAGGCTGCAATTTTAAACACCTGTAGAATAGTAAGAAAGTTTATGCAAATTGAAGAAAACGAAATTTCTGTCCATACCACCCTGTCTTCATCATAAAAATTCACCACACGCTACATTGACTTGGCTTTGTCCCGTTGATGTAGTTTAAACTAGCCAAAGAGCTAAGAAACAGTCCATGTTTTTCGAAAATAATAATAATAATGTTTATTTTTCCAAACAACTTAGTACTAAGATACACAACAACTTGGCAACAATATTATGATAACAAAAAGAGTTTAGCATCTGTAACCGAACTAGGCAGAGCCTGTATTTCGGTTATCAGCGCCTTTCCCCTAAGTTATTTAAAACAGTAGTTAATCAACATCAAGTCCAAGTACAAGGTATGATCGAATTGTGCTATCCTTTAATAAATTAGGTAGGTAAGTATATTTTACATATTATTATTTTCAATTGTAGGGTTAATTATTATGTGTGATTAAGGTGTAGCATGGTGAGTTTGTGTGTGTGCGTGTGTGTATGTGTGTGTGTGTGTGTAAGTGTGTATGTGTGTGTGTGTGTATGAGTGTGTGCATGTGTGTGCGTGCTATCTATATATATATATATATTTACTGTGATTTTTCCAATAGCTGTTCAGTCTCCTCATAACTAAGATTCTGTAAGAAACAGCAAGTTTTTAATCTACATTCCTTTAATGTCAATGGGTATATATCAATTAATTTATTTATTTTATTATAGAGGAATGGACCAAGAAATCCGATAAATCTTTGACAGAATCTTGTTTTACATGTTGGTGGCATATTACATACGTTATGTTTACGACGTCTCTGCAGTAGTAGTGGGTTATAATAGTAATCTTTATTCACAGAAATTTGTAAATATTTCACAAGTCGTGCTTAAACTAAAGTTAAAATACACAAAAGTATTAACATTTGTGGTCGAACTAGGCATAGACTCTATTTCAGCCTTTCTGGCCGTTCCTTTGAGTTACAAAATAATAGTATTTTGAATTTAATGATCCCATGTTTGAATGTACGAATTTAATACAATGGTAATAATGTATACAATAATACAAACTAAATAAGTTATCCACAAAATGGAAATGGAGGAAAAAATTAAAAATCACAGATTAAAAGAAACTAAAAAAAATATTCTAATGGTAGATCTGTAACTAGTCCTCTTTGTGTGTGATGGAAGTGAGATGAGTGAGTGTGAGAGGGTGTGTGAGATTGCGGAGCATCTGTGACTATCTAAGGTTCTAAATTACAAAATCAAATCATAAATTAGATGATACCATTTTTAACCCCCGACGGAAAAAAGGTCTGTTATAAGTTTGACGTGTGTACCTGTCTGTTCCTGTATATATTTATATGTGTATCTGTCTGTGGCATCATAAATGGATAAACCGATTTGAATTTAGTTTTTTTTTTTTATTTCAATTGTGACTTTATCGAGAGTGTTCTTAGCTATGTTTGATGAAAATCGTTAAAGCCGTTCAAAAAAGTACCACCTTTAATTTTTTTAACGGCTTTTTTTTCTTAAGATATCGTGTTATAATTACGTGTTCAACAGATTGTCGATCGAAGCGTCTCTACAACTAGATAAATTATGTTACATGAAATAAAAATTTTACTTGTTTATTGAGTAATTTGTTGTCTATCTAGGAACAAAAAAGCAATTCCTCTGTCTCCTCAAACGTGATTTTCTAGGGGTATTCACACACTTTGATTTTGCAACATATTCATATAAATTAAGTATTTTACTAAGCTTGTTATAGATGTAGGAGCCAATAAATAAAAGAAATTAAGTGGAAAATTTGATTTTAAAAGCGATCGGTTGAGAGCTCATTTTAAAAAGACGTACAAACACTTGGTTTTCCAAGTGTTTGTACGTCTTTTTAAAAGGTCGTAGTAAGATTTCCATGTTGCATTGTTCTAAAATTAAGAATAAAAAACTGTCTTACGGTTAGGTCTCCGCAAAATACAATATTGGTTAAAAGGTGCAGACCTTCAGAATGGCACGTTGAGCAACTTCCACTAATTTTAAAATGGTTTTAGGGGATACACCCCATGAAGAGATGGAGTAAGTGATGAGGAACTGACAGAGAGCAAAGTATGCGCTAATAATTGCGACACAATTACCTACTAAACTAACACAGTATTAACGTACACAAAATTTGTATTATGTTTTTGTTCCAATAAATATTGTATTTGTTTTGTATATTCGCTTCAGTACAGAGGGCTCGGTGACGTGTCCGAGGATCTTAAATACGTAGGTTTATCAATTGCCGGATCCTACCACAGAGGGTCTTAGAGTGGTTTTTAGGGTTCCGTAGTCAACAAGGAACCATTATAGTTTCGCCATGTCGGTCTATCCGTCCGTTCGTCCACAGCTTAGCTCAGATCCTCTTTGTACTAGAAAGCTAATAGTCTCGCATGGATGTTCTTATTATTCACGCCGACAAAGTGTCAAAAAAAAACCATGACAATACGAATTTTGTTGGGTTCCTCCTGTACATGTACGTTGGAGATGTTTTTTTTCTCGTCTACCTTATGGTGATGGGTATACTCGTAGTTGGTTAGGCCATTCAAAAGTATTACGGGTTTTTCAAAATCATTTTCAGGATCTGTTCGAGTAAAATTCGTGTTAAAAAACTAGTGTTCCTCCCCCCTGCCAGCTAAATGGTTGTTTTTGGATATGTGAAAAATAATGACGGCAGTAATATATAAAACGAAATTAAAAGGAAAACTATCACAGCTAAGTAGGCTTTTAAAATGTACTTGATAAGGTAAAAAAATTGTATATTTATGTATGGGGATAAAAGTTTTCGAAAGGAAAAAAATATTTTGTCGCTTCGTTATAGCAATATTCGGTCCTGTCATTGTTTATGAACGTTAGTTATGCTACCTATTTATTTTGGTGAACGGAGCTATTTATACGGAACACTCTGTACGCGAGTCAGACTCGCACTTAGCCGGTTTTTATTTAAGTTAAGGTTGTTGTGTAAACATGTTCCAGTTTAGTACGAAAGCAATTTTCTTTAGAGACACACTCGTGTAGTATGATGAAATGACGATCGTTATTGGTTTTTGTTTTTGTCCGTACAGGGAAGCAAATATACTTGGTTTTGTCCACATTTTGAGTCAAAATATTGTACTCAAGTCATTCCCTCACAGCGTCAAAACCCTTTTTGGCAGCATCGAAGGCCCCTTCCCATGTATCGGCAAAGAACACGAGAGCGGTATCATCTGCAAAAGAGATATTTTGCCATGGAGAAGCTTTTTATTCGTGAAGTTAGGCTAAGTAAGATTAGATTAGTAAGTCCTCATTTATGTACCTAGGTCAGTTATGTGTAAAAAAAATAGTTTTAGAAAATGTGTAGTAAAGAGTAAAGTCGCTTTACCATTATGTGAGATAGTATTCTCAATAAACAAGCAAGCAAGCGTGCTACACCGTGGATCACATCATCACTTACCATCAGGTGAGGCGCTTGACCTAGTGGTCAAGCCTATCTTCAGTAAAAAAAAAAACAAGAAGAAGTTACATAAGAGCTAGTATTATATTATCTGTGATAAACTCCACTAAAACCCTACTACAGAAAAAGACACGGTTTTCATTTAAAGTTGTTGATCGATAACGTTAATAATATTCATTAACTAAAATTTATTTTAAATAATATTTTTTTAAACACAGAATTTTCTTCCATTTCATTTGACATTTCACTAGATTTAAAAGCCAAAAATACTCGGGGGCTCTCACTTTTTTGTGAGGAACATTCACGATATATAAAGCTAACTGCGACATTTATATATATTATTTCTTATTTCTATATATATATTCTATTTTTATTATTGATAGGTTTGCGTTTGACCACTATATCACCTGATGGTAAGCGATGATGTGGTCGACAACGGGTCATAAAAATTAAAAAATAGAACAATAATGAAAGAACTTCGTTCAATATTTTTATTATTGACATACATAAAACATTACTTTTAAAAAACCCCGGTTCAATTAATAATGTGTTCTAATTTAATTAACATGACCAAATATGTGGACTAGACTGGAGAGGTCCCCTCCAGGTACCGTCAACATCCTGACGGTGATATGGTTCAAACCAAGAGGGCTAACGGTTGTGTTCACTGGGGGGTTATATATGCGGACACCTGTGATCATTGTAGAAGCGCTTCCATGGAATTCTATGTCCTGGACCTTTACTGCGTTCGGCCAAGAGTCCAAGTTGACCATTCGACTGAAAATGTAGAATTGTCTCGATTAGAGTTTTTTTTTTATTAAGCTGAAAACGCAGTGGAAGCCAAGAGTGTACTACTTCTACTAGGCATGCTTCACCGTCAACCACGTCATCGCTTACCATCAGGTGAAAAAGTGTTCAAACACGAGTATATCAATATAAAAAATGTAAAAATATAAATAAATAAAAACACCATTTAATTCAACGTTTTTAATATTCACTTGCATAAAACATTACTTTTACAAAAACCCGAGTTCAATTAAAAATGAATCCCAATTCCAAATGTTCGTCATTTAATTAGCCCGAGCAAAGATTTGGACTAGACTGGAGATGGTCCCTCCAGGTGGTGTAGTCAACCGGACGGTGACATGGTTAAGTCCAAGAGGGGAAGTGGTAAAGTTGCCTTGGGGGGGGTTGAATACGCGCACACCAGTGATCGTTGTCAAGGCGTTTCCATTGAATTCTATGTCGTGGACCTTTACTGCGTTCGGCCAAGCGTCCAAGTTGATCGTTCGACTGAAAACGTAGAATTGACTCGGTTAGCGGTTTAATATAGGGTCATAACTGCCTCGCTGTCCTGGCGGTTGCAATTGCGACTGTTGTGCGTGAGGTCCCAGGTTCAAATCCCAGGTCAGAAAAACCTGATAATATTAGGTTTTTAGCAATTCCTTAGTAGCAGTCCAGAGTTTGGAAGTTGGTGGTGCCACGGAAAGCACGTTTAGCCTTTGATCCTAAACCTGATCTCTCTCTGATCGTGTCTGATTGCCAACCCATCGGACTCTGAGAGTTAGGGAACAGAGAGTCACCTGTGTTTGCGCGCACTGTAATATCTCCCGCGCCGATGGCTAGTCTCTACTGAAAATGTTGTCTGGAGGACTATTGTCGACAAATTTTCTCAATTTCTCATTCCTCTTGTAAGCAAGCCCCTTAAGTCCTCATTAGTAATAATTACTGAGGTCTCAAGAGGCTTCCTTTACACCTAGAGCCTAGTGATTGGCGAAAACAAAAATAAACGTTCTAAAATATTCGTAAACGGCCGCACTGCGTGCTTGCCATGGAGAAACCATTTTTAAAAATCTGGTATGATAATTAAATATTATTTAAATGTGTGAAGCTGTGAAGCTCCCAGGCTGTTGGATGGGGCTAGGCTGGATGAGTTCGAACCAGACGCACAACGGATCGAATGGGTGTCTTTGTGCGGAAAGTGGAGTCCCTACTACTAATGCTACTAGTATTTAAATATTTGTACACACCTGTAAATGATGAAATCACCCAGCCTGCCAATTGATCCTTCTTGGTACACGGAGGCACTTTCTTCTGAGATGGAAGCCGCGTTATTGCAGACTGTTAGTGCTGCTAGCACCGCGACGAGGATGAAGCTCTTCATCTGAAAGGACAGCATTAACAATAAACGATTGGCGCAGTAACTGAGCGATTCGCTTGACTTTTTATACTCTATAGACTCGCGCTTGAGCACTATCTCACCTGACGGTAAGCGATAATGTATTCGAATAACCTATTCACTCTTAATTAAAATCCCCCAGATTTTAACTGCCGGGAAACACAGACTTCGGCAGGGAATTCTACTCCTTAGCTGTGCGCATAATAAAAGTGTTCCTATAACGTTTTGTACTTATGGGTGGGATTTCCACCATGTATCGATGGCGCGTCGCCGTACTTCTGGTAGTCCGATGATGAAACGGGCTAGGTGTTATCGGATCGTGCAATTCCATCGCAAACTCCCCTAAATGTAGCCAATAAAAAACCGACAAACTGGCAACTCGGCGACGATGTTCAAGACTCTGGAGCTTTGACTTGACCAGCGCCTCATTGCCATTGATGATCTTGGCTCGCTTTTTGATCGACTCTAGTATAATGTAGTTAATTATACTTTTGTCAGTTTTCAATTCTTTGTATTGAGTCAGGACCTTTCAAAGCTACGGCACTGAGCAGACTACTGCATTGATTTTAATTGCATCTCGAATACATGTACATTTCATTGAGCGACTGCCTTTCTGACCTTTCGAACCTAGTTAATGGACAAAACTATAATATATGTACACCATTATTACTGTGGTAAAATGTTGAAAGAATTATCGAATATTCATTCGATAATTCTTTCAACATCGCTGTCCGCTGTCCGGCTTCGCTCCTGTCAACTGGCTACCTACCTACCCATTTACCCTACCTACCCTACCCTACCTTCACTACATACATGATTATTGCGTAACTTTAACCGCTTACGTAGCGCACGCAACGGAAGCACTCAAAAAGGATTATTATTTCCCGTTTTTGCAGCATTTTTCATTTATACTCCGCTCCTATTGGTCTTAGCATGATGTTATATAGCCTATAACCTTCCTCGATGAATGGTCTATCAAACACAAAAAGATTTTTTCAATTCCAACTAGTAGTTCCTGAGATTAGCGCGTACAAACAAACAAACTCTTCAGCTTTATATATATTTATATATTAGTATAGATTATTACCTAATCATATGCAAACCTGTAATACTAATTCGTTGAAAAAAAAATGCAAATAAAAATTGTATAATTTAAAGGCCACTTACATTTTCAATTGCTTGGTAGTCCGGTAAAGATCACAATAGATAATCCTAAAGAGTGCACCAACTATATATACGGCGTGAAATCTTTTTATTTTTAAATTAATTATAATTAGATAAGATAATACTAAAAACTCGCACACGTAACTGGAAAAACAAATGGTCGTGTCATTGATTAATCGTTGCTCTTAATCTCGATTGTTTATCTATATTTAAAAAGGATACGGATGTTATTTTCAACGTCTGATGTTGTATACCGCTTCGTCATCATCTAACCAAGCCTTTTTTAGGTTTCCGTACCCAAAGGGTTAAAACGGGACCCTATTACTAAGACTCCACTGTCCGTCTTTCAGTCCGTCTGTCTGACTGTGTCTGTGTTTGTGTCAGCGTCTGTGTCTGTGTCTGTATCAGCATCGGTGTCTGTGTCTGTGTGTCTGTCTGTCTGTCTGTCTGTTACCAGGCTGTATCGCATGAACCGTGATAACCAGACAGTCGAAATTTTCACAGATGATGTATTTCTGTTGCCCCTATATCAACAAACACAAAATAAAACAGATATGTAAGTGGGGTTTCCATACAACGAACGTGATTTTTTTGCCGTTTTTTGCGATAATGGTACGGAACCCTTCGTGCGTGAGTTCGACTTGCACTCGGCCGGTTTTCTTAATTGCATTGGATTTAGAATAGGAATGATCCCAAAGTAAAACTCTACTTAATGATGAGTACGACAAAGGTTATAAGTCATATCTCTTTGAATGGATCTTAAAATCCATTTTATTTCTTTAACATATTTTTGTTTTGTTAGCTTTTTATAAAAAAAAGTTAACCATATTTTTAATATTAAGTACCGAAACTAAAATAAACCTACAAGTAAAAATATACAAACGAAAAAGTCAATAAAATCATAACCACGAACACGAACCCCGAAAGCGAACTAAAAGATGTATTAACAAGAAGAAAATCATGCTGTGCAATCGAAGGATACATTAATGGTTTTGGTCAGCCAGCTTGTGAATATGTATCCTCCAACTGCACAGCATGATTTTCTTATTGTTAACTTACACCTTTTTAGTTCGCTTCTTAACTAGTCAGGTTTTTGATTGTGTTAACTTTTAAAATTTACAACTTTTCAATTACCTTTTTTTTCGAATTTCTTTTAAATATACAAGTGTTTTATATTTTTGTAATCACCACTAAAAACCCTTCATTTTGATACTCAATACGGTGGGTTTGGAAGAAAAATAAAATTGGGAACCTCACAATATAGCGCCAAAAATCCGACATGTTTTTTTTTAACGTCATTTTTATAAGAACACTTGGGTGGCCGAAACCTATTTAACGATGTGTTAACTATGTTTATCGGTCTAGTGCTTTGAAAGATATGAGATGTATAAATAACATACATACAGGATACGCGCAAAAAACAACCCGTTACTTACAGTCGGGTAAATAGGGAGAAAGTTCTCAATAAGCTTTCAAAAAATCATCTGTCAATGTGAAAAGTGTCCAAAAGACAGGTAGCATGGCATCTCTGTGACAAATGATCAATTTTTTTTATTTGTGGGAGGTACTTTCTGGATGTAATGATCAAATTACAAACATTTTTATCCCGGAAAGAAAAAAACTATGTTTTGGCACTGGCACACACTTAAAAGTACATAGGTTTTCAGGACAGACAAAAATAAAATAATAATGAATTTGTATATTATATTCTGTTTAAAAAAAAAAAAAAATGAAAATGGTGAGCCACACTGCTGCGCCAAATAGTTCAACGTAAATACCAGTCAAAGCTCAAGAATCACGCTGGTTTTCAACTGAACCTAAGGTTGTGACATGTATGCGAGACAAAAACAATATATTGGGGATATCGATTAGCTAGTCCGGAATAAGTTCCAACCCTAGTGCTACTCTTTCTAATCTGTATTATCATTTATCAATCAAAGTTTAAACAGGTATAATTAGAGCTATTGATTGTATCATTTAATTGCGTTGTTCTTGATAGTGGTATCAGTATGGTCTTGTCTTATCGTCATGCAAGCGTCCGTTTAGTATATAAAGTGTATCCTGCTGCCTAATTGTCACACTGTTCACTTAGAAGGTCGCTACTGTAATTTTGGAAATGTAAGTGCAATTTTTAACTTTATATAGGGTTGTAAGCTTTGTTCATAGTAAGAATCTTTATTTGTAAACATAGGTAACGACACGGTGTGAGAGATGCTACAACGTTAGTTTGGATTCTCTATGTTTTGTCGTGAAGCGTACAAATATTTTCAAATTTAAATTTATTAATTTGAAAAACAACACATTATAGTTTAGCGTAACATTGAATGCATGTATAAATTGAAAATAATAAATAATATTTAATTGCCTGATTTTCAATTTACTTTCACGGATTCACTTACGTGGTCTGTCCCGAAGGAATGGTGTGATCACTCACGCAAGTTCAAATGTATGTGATACGAAACAGATTAATTCTTCAGTGAGATCTTTAGAAGTGTGGCTACCATAACTCATAGCATATAGATGTGATGGGCTTGATGAAGAGTCTAGCTTGTCATAGTTGAAGCAGATATATATACAGATAGATAGGTACATAAACAAAAGAATAATCAATATATAATGTTCCCACAGCTGATACACATATCTGTTTTCACTTTGTGTTCGAGAGTCGACTGTAATCCACAAAATTGGTCCAAATAGATAAATAATAATTTAAAAATCTTAAAACTCAATTGTGTGTAGCAATCGATCTTTTCCATCCATTGTATTGAGTCGAAAAAAAGGAGTACAGGAAAGCAAACAGACATTTTGACTCTTTTTCGTGTAATTTTAGATGAAGAGCCTTATCCTCTTGGTGGTGCTAGCAGCACTTGCAGTCTTCGCGGCGTCTTCTCCGAACGCGGCTTTGTACCAAGAAGATGCCTACCAAAGAAATGGCAGATTCAATCCCGAGACCTACTACACCGAGATTTTCAGGTGTGTAGCAACGTTCAATTTTTTTTTAATATAAATTAAGTATCAGAATAGAAATTTAGGAAATGGTTTGCTGAAAATCAGGAAACATAAAATGATAGCTTGGCACGAGGATTTATTTAATTCAACTTAAGTAAATAGTGAAAGCCTACTGTGAAGAAATTATGGTTTTTGGTACTCAGTTCTTATTCTGTATAAAGGGTGGTTTTTCTAATGAAATAAAACACGTAAATATAAATTTTATTGCCATGGTAGGTTTGTTTAAAATGTATTCTGATGTCATTAGTTCTTAAACATGATTTCGGGCATATGGGCGCAACGGCTGGCTCGAATGAAGAGGAATCGGAATAAAAAACACCACCGCCACCAGAATGTAACTATCAATGGAGAGTGCTATAGAGCCATGGTTGCAGAATTTTTGTTCCTCAGTTGAATGGTATTGATGTGCCAGAGATTCAACAAGATGGTGCATCATGCCACAGTCCACACAGCGCGCGACACCATCAATTTATTGCGGGAAACATTTGATGAGCGCATAATTTAGCGTAATGGACCTGTGAACAGGCATCCACGATCGTGTGATCTCACAGCCATGGATTACTTTATTTAGGGATATGTAAAATAACTAGTCTATGCAGATAAACTACAGAAATTGGCCCACTTAGAAGTCAGTGTTATTGCCGATATACGGCCCAAGTTGCTCGATAAAGTGGGTGAAAATCGGACTGCTAGATTACGCTTCATTCGAGCCAGCCGTGGCGCCCATACGCCCGTAATCATGTTTAAGCACTAATGGCATAAGAATATATTAAAAAAAGCCAATAACGATTAGTTTTTTTTTGTTTGAAAAGTGATTTTGTCGAGAGTGTTCTTAGCTATGTTTGAATAATATCGGTTCAGCCGTTCAAAAGTAATGGCCGTTTTACTGTTTGAATCGGGGTGTTTTGGCAAGATATCGTGTCATGATTACGTGCCAATGATTGCCGATCAAAGCGTATCTTATATGTACTAGATAAATAAGTTAGCATGAAATAAAAATGTGTCGGGGGTTTTTTGAATTTTGAAATTTTACATGTTACGTAATTTACTTCATTTTTAAAATCAAACCTCTAAGTTGCATCAAGATATACTTCTTGACTGCTCTTGTTTTTTTTTCTTGTGATTTGTTCTTCACCTTCCGATGATGACGATAACGACGTTGAGAACTGTTATTTGTTTCAGAAAATACTTACCTATTTGTTTATCTTTTCAGAACCAACTACCGCAGGGTAGGACAAGCTGGCATTATGCAGTACCTGGATGTAGTCTACACTGGAAATGACACAACCCGGATTACCGCCATTGGTCTGTCCCCACAGCCACCTTTCGAAGGTGCTTTTGCCCATATATACCCTGGTGGCCTCACATCTAACCAAGCTGCAGTTTTTATGAACTCAACTCTTGGGGGAGGATTCCACTACATGCTCCAAGTCTGGGGATACGACACGACATGGTAAAAGGGCGCTTAAACTAAGAATATTGTAATTTGACAAGATTTTTTTTCGTATATTTTGATACTACAATAAATGTTACATTCTTAAAACTGTATTAAATTTCTTTTTGGAAATGCCGTGCTGAAAAGGTGTAACAAACTTACACATTTCTGAACCTAATTTAGGTCTGACTGGTAATTTCCTTAAACCCTGATTTGATTCGACCATATTGATTTCGGCGTCTGAATACCTCAGTTGATCTCTACTAGAATTAGTTAATCAAACACGCTTCTGGGTTGGACTTTAACTGCTTAAGACTTTTTCTCAGATCTGAGGTTTGACCAGCCTAACCTAGGAATACCAGCCAAAGTTTTGATGTTTGACTGTAACATAATTAGATATTTATGTATCTCTTTATTAACGAATAAAAACTCAAATAATTCATGTAATTTTCAAAAATGTTTAGCAAATTGTAAAGTTAAGAAACAGACGGACAGTGGAGTCTTAGTAATAAGGTCCCGTTTTTACCCTTTGGGTACAGAACCCTAAAATGAGTCTTGAATATTCGGTGCAAATTGGCAGACAGACAGGCACACAAGTGATCGTATAAGAGCTTCGTTTTTTAGGGTTCTGTACCCGAAGGATCCAAACGGAGCCCTATCGCTATCACTCACGTGTCTGCCTGACCGTCGTCTTTTACACAATTTTGTTCCGTAGAATTTTTTAACTGCCCATTTACCGAACGAACTTGAAATTTGATGATAATTTTTGTTATTACGTATTCTTTACTAACAAATTCCAATATAATATCAGGTTTTTCTTTAGTACGGAACCCTAACTGTGCGAAGTCCGACACACTTGGCCGGTTTTTTTTATTTCTACTTCTTTCTGAATCCATGGAAATCTTCTTAAATATTTTAGGCCAGTAGGTGCCCACGTCAATTGCAGCATTAGTGGCGTTCATTGCGACTTTCCAAAGTGCAGTTGCATGGACATGGAACCCCAAAAAAAGGTGTTATGTAGATTTCTGTGCTGTTCTCTATGTTCTAAAATTGGCACGGCAATCTTTCGTCTTTATTGAGTAAGATACATGATTGAATGAGCTTAATCCGATAGCATAATAGCCATCAAATACTTTTGATCTGTCAAACCGATAAGCTACCTGATATAAAGTGTTGTAATTAGGTAGAATATACAAATAATACCGGATTCATTCAGCTGATATAGAGTATTTGACCTGTTAAAAAAGGATGTCCCAAAAGAGGATAGGACAAAGTACAAAAAGGTTAAAATAAAAATAAATCCAAAACCGCCGACATCGTTTTTAAATTTTATTCTTTTTAAACTACATAAATTATCTAGTAGTAGACACGTAATTATGACACGATATCTTGCGGAAACAGTCCGATTCAAACAGTAAAACGTCAATAACTTTTGAACGGCGGAACCGATTTTAAGCAAACGTAGCTAAGAAAGAACACTCTCGATAAAATCACATTTCGAACAAAAACAAACGAAATTAAAATCGGTTCTTCCGTTTAGGAGCTATGATGCCACAGACAGATACACAAATACACAGGTACACACATCAAACTTAAAACACCCCTCTTTTTCCGTAGGGGGATAAAAAATTACTAAAAAATGGTGATGTTGTAAGTGATTGAATGATAAATAGCGAGAGCAGTATTTAATATTTTTTATTTTCAACTGTCTGACCGTACTGAAACTGATTTGAAAAATGGGGCTTTTGAGACGGCTCATAAATTTGTGTTTAAGATTATTAAAAACTATCGCATCCAATAATTTGTTTGTGAACTGGCTCGTAGGTCTATGAAGACAAAGTTTTTGTGGGCTTTTTCATCTGGAACTTCTCAGTGAAAGCCCTGATTTTGGATTTGTGTCCGGTTGATGATAATTCGCTCACTATTTATTTATATATACTTTATTGTAAACCAAGACAAAACAATACAAAAACAAAACCTTAAAATACAGGTGAGGCAGGTTTTATGGGACTTTTCCCCAAACGTGGATCCACGCGAGACACCATGGCTTTTTAATTGTTTCGGTAATTATTGTATTCAAGCGGTTAAATGTAAATGATGAAAAAATATCGATGTGCTTTGGTAGATGTCTTACCCTTCGAAATATAGGCGTGATGTTATGCAGACTCTAACAAGCACGAACCAACGCACGTGCACGAGGGGGCGGTGCTTGAGGTCGTTAAAGGCTTAGCGCTAGCGTATTCATGCTTATCATTGGTCATCAATCAACGAAGGCTACGTTTGATTGGCTGATGAAAATATTATCTTACGATAACATGGTCAACAGGGTGGTACTTATACTGTGTAAATATTATGGACAAATTGCACTGATACAAATTGTAATCCTGAAATCGCTATTAAAGTTGGTACTTTTCGTTTAGCTAAATCAAAAAATCGAAAAACCGAAGCGAACTAAAAAGACGAACACAATAAGGAAACGTGCTATGCAGTCGGAGGACATGAAAAAATGGAACACTCTTCAATAGGTCGGTTCTATTGCACTGACATATCGTTTACAGTTCCGTGTGAGTCTGTATCGTAGTTGTTTTTCAGTAAGCATAAACCTTTTTTCATAGTTAAAATATTCAACAAATTATTCATTCACCTAAAAATTTAAAATTGTAAATACAAAATTCGACATTTGCCAAAAATTATGGTAGGTGCCTCATTATTTTCAGAGATCGTATATCGTAAAGGGACCTCATTATAAAAATAAATAAACGGTATAATTTAAAATTTTCATTTATTTCAGACAGAATTCACAACATTGCTGTAGAACAGTTTTTTGTTACAAGATTTAACCTTAATTTCAAAATTATTACCTTAATTTCATAATATTGCGGGATCTTAATATAGATTTGGCCAAAGCTGTTTGTCAGTGGCTTTTTTAAACGTTGATCAAATGTTCAGTTTTGAATATCTTTTTGTAGAGCAGTGGTAATGTAAACCTAGAATTTCTTATTTATTCAGCCTTTGGACCCCACATCTCAATAATATAGTAGAATCCTCTGCCAAAGCCTGACGTTACCGTGACGGTGACGTGATTGGTTCCGAAACCGCGCACGAATGGGTGTCCTCCCTGAGGTAGACCGGGCTCCAACATCGTCATACGGGTTACCCGGGTGTTCGCATCGCCGCGGTATTCTATAGTCTTAGTCTGCACGGTGTTTGGGATAGGGTCCAAGCGCATTTCAGTTCTGAAAAGATACGTAGAACATAGTCAGATTCAGGGTTATTTCAAATCATTAGCTATTTTAGGGGTGGGGGAACAATTTTTTTTTTTTGAAGGCATTGCCCTACACTAGGAATCGTGGGTGCAAACATATAAACTCACATACACAACACCCAGAACCAGAACAACTATCTGTAGGTCATACAAATATTTGTTCCGTGCGGGAATCGAACCCGCGACACGCAGCGCAGCAGTCAATCGCTCAACCACTGCGCCAACCGTGCGCACATTTATTGTTGTCTATTGTATTGAAAGAAGGTACCCACCTGAAAAGTAGTACATCCCCTGCTCTGGCTTCTCCTTGTTGGTAAACATGGTTTGCGTTAGCGACTTCGGTTGGAATGGAAGCCGCGTTATTGCAGACTGTAAGTGCTGCTAGCGTCGCGATGAGGATGAAGGTCTTCATCTGAAAGATACATTTTATTTTTGAAGTTGTTTTACATTATATTTTACTAGATTCCGCCCGCGTCTGCGCACAAGTAAAAAGTGTTTTATCATTCCAAAGGAACACACTACCGTCGTAAAAACTTATCCTATGTCCTTCCCAGGGTCTCAAACTATCACCATACCAAATTTCACCCAAAACGGTTCAGCGGTTTAAGAGTGAAAAGATAACAGACATATAGAGTTACTTTCACATTTATAATATTAGGGATAGATTATAAATCGGCTTTTCCCCGTCTATCCTGGGGTCGGCTGCCAGTCTAACCCGATGGAGCTGGGCACCATCATTTTTCATGAGTGTCTGCCTATCTGACCTCCACAACCCGATAACTATGTAACACGAACCCACTTTTTATTACAGGTATCAAGTATTCTGGCTTCTGACTACCCGTAAATACTGTCACAGATCAATGACAGCGAGGCCAATGGTTTAGCGTGCATGCTGAGCCACGGTGGTGTCTCAGTAGATATGTAATGAATATTCATACTTCATACATCTACTTTGCTAAAACTTGTAGATCGATCCGTGTAACTGTGATTCAATGTGGCATCTTTTAGACGATATAAAGTCAATAATTTAAAAAATGAGAAGGTGCCGTATTGGGTATCAAATGAAAGGGCTCAAATTAGCACATTTCAAAAATATTCACTCGAAATCATCGCATCTAATTTTTATCCAACTATGGCGAAGACAAAGGTTGTATTCTACTTGCTAATTCACTACACTTATAAAGAAAAAACGCCTGCAGTTGTTTACACAATAATCCTTACTAATATTATAAATGTGAATGTAAGTTTGTTTGTTACGCTTTCACGCAAAAACTACTGAACCGATCATCACGCAACTTTGTACATATATTCTTGGAGGTATTAGAAGTAACATAGGATACCTTTTATTAAAAAAATGGTTTTTTTAATGGCTTCACTGCTAGAGAAGCCGCGGGTTAAAGCTAGTACACTATAACAGTAGATAGCAAGCAATCTTTATGGCAAGCTGGCATACGACCACGGCTGTCCTCTAAAAATATTTTCTAGTTCCAAACTTTTTAGAGCGCGATTTTGCTGTAATTGGGTTTTAGTTTATTAAAACTATTTAAATGATTTTATGTTCTTTTCAGGTAAGTCACCGCTCGACAACTTTCAGTATTCCAGCTGGCCTGTTTGAATGACATCGAAAGCTAAGTGACACAAAAAACGGTGACAATAACTGTGCACCTTGCCGGAATGCGATCCCAATCCCGCGCGGCGCCCCGCGTTCGCCTCGTGAGCCAATACCGAGAATCGAACGTCAGTGTGACGTGACAACGCCAGGTGCACAGTTAATTTTACCGAGTAATAATTATCAACTCTGAAAGTCTTTTTTATTTTCCTTTTATTTTTTTAACAAAATAAATTAAATAAATTGAATTGAAGATGTAGTGTAGATTTTTCTATTAATCCTTCAAAAACAACATGATTTTACCTATATTTTGGACATTGGTTGAATGAAATTAGATAAAAATTACATTTTTGGGCTTTTTATAAATTGACGAAACGTATGGTGGACTGAGGCCCAGTTATTTTATCCGTAGTTAACTCAACCAATGATTAAATATGCTAACCAATGGAATTTTTTATTCAATTATATCAATTAAAATTTACATAGTATATAATACTTAATTAACAATAACTACCTATATATACACTTAAATAAAAATAAAATACGACGAACACGTATAAAAGGACAGGGGTCATAGGGCGTCAAAAAATTCGTCCACATCGCTGTCAACGTGAAAAGTGCCCAGAACGCTGGCAGCATTGCCACGTTGGATGGCAATGCTGATTCTCTGGCCAAGGAAAAGCCCAGCCCTCTGGTCACGTGAAGAGTCGACTAACCGCTTGCTTACATCTCGAAATACTCGAAGAGCACTCGGACCCCATGGACCTAATGTTTCAACCCCAAACGGCTCAAATATATAACTTCCAATAAGGTTGTTGTATTTGCGCCGTATGAGGTTTTCTGCACTAGCAGCAGCTGCCCCAGCACCAATTGTTTAAATTTCGTTTAAACGCTTTTTTGCATGTTAAATAAATAACCTTCCAACTTATTTGACCATTTACTATTAAGACTATAAGAATTGATGAATAACCACATTTTACATAATGGTTGAATTAACTAGGGATCAAAAACTGGACCTTATAAAGTACTAGGTCTGTGGCCAATCTTTCAGGGAATATGGAATATTGGCGTGATGCAATGTTATGCTAGCCATGCCTTTTAATTTTGTAGGTAAAACGAACAAGTAAACAGTCAGACAAAGAAATACCAAGTAGTAAGAAAAATCGATCCTATGCTACTAGCACACTAATATTTTAATGGCGTAAGTTTGTGAGTGTCTGTGTTTGTAAGTTTGTTACTTCTTCACGCTCAAACGGCTGGACTGATCTGGATGAAAATTGGCAAAGAGATATATCATAGACAGGAATAGCACATAGGATACTTTTATACCCGAGTATGTGTTCCCTCGGGATAATTTTCAGCGAAGCCGCTGGCAGAAGCTAGTTAATTATAAATGCGAAAGTTTAGATGGATGGATGTTTGATACTCAATCACGCCTGAATGGTTGAACAGATCTGGATGAAATTTGACACACTATATTCTAGAATAGTACATAGGCTACACTATTAATAATTTTACAAATTTTCCACGCGGATAAAATCGCGGGCAACAGTTAGTTAATAAGAATTTGATTTAAAAAGTACTTACGTTTTCAATTTATTATTTCGTCCAGTAGCTATATCACGTTATATCTCGTTAGAGTGTAATGTATGTATGTTCAAGCTCTAGGAGGCACAGATTATATACCATTCGTAATCACAATGATAAGATAGGGCCTATTCATCAACAATTCGTGAATCATTGTTATTTATATCCTTACAATGGAACTTCGTTGGTAAATAACACGTGTTCCTATTTCAGGGCTGCTTGATAGATTTGAAAGATTTTAAATAGGAAAAACCTAAATTAGAACTAAGCGGCCACTAGAGGTGTGACTTACATCTATTGCAGCTAGGTATCGATAAATAAAAGCCGGAAGTTCCAAACTAGTCGACAAAGTAGCGTCTAGACGCCGCTTAACAAGGAATGGTTTTCTGTCACCACTAAACTAAGGCGCTGTCAAAAGTTGGACCGATGACAATTAAGATTGCGGGAATCCGCTGGATACGACACGCACAAGATCAGTCGATGTGGTGACAGTTAGGGGAGGCCTATGTCACAGATAAATAATACAATCATACGGATGCCTCATCCCATACAATGAAGCTCTGCAGAAGAAATTAGCGTTTTTCGTCTGAGTAATCTGATAATTTTTCTAAGAACATCGATCGCGTTCGGTTCCGTTCCACGAATACAGATGGTGTTAGTAGCGACTTTCAAGTAAAATGGTTTACTCGGTTCTTGAATACTGTTTTTTTTTTAATACAGCGACGATTTGTTTTAGGGAAATTATTACCCGAGCGAAAAATATACTGTATGGGCGACTATAGTACTATGTAAGTGACTATTTTTCCGTTTTGAGTGATACCTTTTAGGAGGTTTTTATGAGCTGCGGCAATAATATTATTACATACCTTAATTGTATTGGGGTCCTATTTTCTATGTTAGCATATTATTCTTTTGAAAATATCTTAAAATCCACGCAACATCGTTGTGCATCGCGCGAGTTCGGATGTATTCGTGTTTTCATCGAATGAGGGTATTCTGAAATCATGTACACTAGGTGGCATCACTGAGACGTGAGGTCCAAGCTGCTGTCAAATGCTTATGTTTTTTGACATTAGTCAAATTGACGTCAAGCAAGTTGATGTCATAAGTTAAATTTTCCAAGTAAAAGACCTCTCACCAATGTGGCGCCAACTAGTGGCGTGAATTTTCTTAAAAACCCTCATTAGTCCAAGAGCGAGCGAATCGAGCTTGGGTACTTAGGGCACCCCGACACGGTTAGGCTGAATAGAGCGAGCAAAGCGAGCGAAATTAGTTCCCGTTATCTCCTTCATGTTAGGCTTAAGACCCTGCAGACATAAAAAGAAGCCCCACTGCGCAGGCGTCGACAAACTTTTATTTCCAAGTCGCTGTTTTAAACATTTGTGTTCGCCCACTGTTAGTCGTCCACTTAGTATTTCAGTAAGGATATTCAGTACTTTTACACCTTTAATTTTAATTTATTTTCGCTCGTTTAAATACTATCCTTTGTTTTATAGTATTTTTGCACATTATATTAAAATTAAAATCTTTTGCAATAATTTTTAAATGACCCATTCAAATAATCTTTGAAATGTGAATAAAGTACCCAATATTTTTTAATCTTGTTTAATTTATTCTCCTAAGCACAAAGCTTAGGAGAATAAATTAAACAAGAAAAAACATTGTTTTTATGATCGTCTCTAGAAATCTTTAAATTTCACAAAACTCAATAACAAATCGGAGTATACCACGCCATCTAGTGCAATTTATTTAAACCAAATTTTCTTTTATCGCGTTGGGTGCCCGTGCCTATGTTCAGCAGTGTAAAGTCTAAAGTCAACATTTCCAAATATCAAAATAATTAAACGGTAGGCTAAATCAAAATGTCTAACACGCTTTCTCAGAAGATCAATGACCACCTTTTGCTTCGGCTGAAAATATTTGCCTCACAACTTTTTGAAGAGCATGATTTACACAGACAGGCAAACAGACAGTTTCTTTCGAATTTACATTATTAGTATAGTTTTTCGAAATCATGGTTCACCTCTATGATTAGATTAAAAATAGCGCTCTGCCGACTCTTATCTTCGATATTATGACAATAAGTTTTAAATTGGCTCGTAAAAAACATTATCGCTACTAAATTAACAAATCGGACAAAACATGTTACTGTAGCTAATTACATATAGGTGTGTTATCTTCTAAAGGATTTTCTTTAAATTATAATAAATCGATTTTCGTCTTATTTATCTGCGATAAAGGCTTTATTTCGTTAAATAGGTAAATATTTTCTCTGGCTTTGATTGCCGTGAAAGATGTGATTTCTTAAATGGCAGTCATCATCACCAGCCTTTTTTAATGTTCTTGTGACACTGGGCTCCTCTCTGGAGAGGGAATGGGCCATAATCCACCATGCGGGCCCAGTGCGGTTTGGTGGATATGTCACATTTATTAGATTTTTTGTTTTTAGGACTTGCCGGTTTCTTCACGACGTTTTCCTTAACCGTTTTGAGAGCAGTGGTGGTAACGTAAAGAGCCTGCTTGGGTTTGAACCCACGACCACTGCACTTTCGTTACCACTGCACTCACTGCCACCACTGCACTCTTCTTCACTTCTTAAATGTAGATTGTTTCAAATATTGTTAGATATGCAGGTATAGGGCGGACAACAGTCAAACACGCTAGTCAATGACACACTTTATTTATCTATATCGGTTTACTTAGCCGGATCGCAGCCGCGGCACGTAAGATTGTAACATAACATCCCCTTCCCTTTATTTTGCTATTACACAAATCAACCCCAATGTAATGTACATTAATTGTATAACTAAGCTAGGGAGTAAAGTTGTCGGGTGACAGCTCGAGACGTCGTGAGTTTATCGCTGGTATGGGTGTCAGCGCAGCAACCGATCCATCTGACTCTACTAGTGGCGTGGCGAAGGTCACATTTCGCTCTGAACAACATTTACCTTCTCCGTCTCCTCAGACCGGTGTGCTAGTGACTGACGGTGATAATGTAATATGTACTGGTGATGGTGTTCCTATTTCCTCTAAATCTCAGTTGGCATTTTTGCTGGATCGGTTGTCGTTGTTGTTGTATATTGGATGTTGGTCGTCGTCATTCAGTGTCGTCTGGTTTGCGTCTGGTTGGTCGCACTGTACATCCGGGGTGACATCTGAAACCTAATACGACTTGTTTGCTGTTATTTGTGTTCTGTTTGTATTTGTTATTTAGCTCAGACGAGCTAAACGTAAGCTACGTTAATAAAAAAAAAAATGAGTATTTATAAATTAAAAACTAAGAAAAAGGAAATAGTAAATAAAAGAACTAAAGGCTGGTTTTGCTCGACGTGGGTTGGTTGAATTAGGCAGCTAACCAGGCATCAGGACGGGCAGGAAGACGTGGTATGCCCGAGCTAGGCAGGTGAGCAGACACCACGACGGACAAGCAGGCAAACGGATATGTAGGCAGTAGAGTAGACAGCAGGACGGATAGGCAGGCACACAGGTAGATGGTCAAGGCAGCTGAACTAGTAGTCAGCCTAACGGGCAGGTAGGCAGTAACGCAGGTAGCAAGGGGTGTGGAGGCCGGGCTGTGGCTTCATACGCCGTTTAACGAGCCCTTTAATATGGAGCGCTGACCGATGAGGTTAATAAAGTCAGAAAAATTGATCACACAATAAATAATATTTAATGCACTTCCAAGATTCAAGATACATTAATAGGCAGAAGATATTACAGTTTAAAGAGTTTTTCAGATACTATAGTACCCTTGTATAGTATTCAGTAGTCAACCGACTTTCGGCGTACCCTGCCCGAATCTGACTTAAAAAGCTGACGCCTGTTTTTTCCTCGTTCTGTCATATCTTCTAAATTTAAATTCAAATTCCCAATTATATGACCAGAACGAATAAAAAAACAGTTTAAAGAGGGGGCAGTCTACCCTCGCTGCCCTTACTATAATGTACAAAAAGCTTAAGGAAGGTCTAGTCCATGGTACGTTATGTCTATGGCTTAAGAAAATAAAATAGACAGACAGACGTCAGAACCAGTCAGAACCAAAGACCTTATACGTATTTCTCACTACCTTTGGTCAGAACACATGAAAATGTCAGAGTATAAAATATTCTAAGATTTTACAAATTAACAATATAAATTAAGTTGAGAAATTTTAAAACAAGAGAGATAACTAAAAGTATGATTTTGAGGTGCTATCATTATCAAAGAATACATAAAAATGAGTCATGAGTTGATACAATATCAAAAGATATGAAGGTGTGTTTTGTATAAAGATATGAAGGGGTGTTATAAAACGTAACTAGACTAAAAGGATGTGGATTTGCAAAGCAGAATACCACAATGCATAGCTAATCGGTCGTTCGTGCCTATTATTCCAACTTATGATAGCACAGCGCCTAACCCGTATGGAGAGGCGTCTACTGTTAATATTAATTTCGCCACTGGGTCAAAATGTGCCAGTACCTTATCTGATGCCATCTGCTGTTTAATTAGTTTAAAAGCATTATCGTGTATATGTGACCATTCCCATTTTTTTGATTTGTGCAGCAAGTTATATAACGGTGCTAATATGGTTGAAGCGTTTGGAACAAAATTGCGATAATAATTTGTTAAACCTAGAAAAGACTGCAATTGTACCACGTTCTGTGGTCGAGGTGCTTGCGAAACTGCTGTGATTTTATCTGGTGACTTTTTTATACCATTTTTGTCTATAATGTGCACTAGATAGCTTACTTCATTTTTGAAGAACTGACACTTGCTTGGTTGTATTGTGAGTCCTGTGTCCGCTAGCCTTTCTTACTAGAAAGGCTAGCGGACACAGGGCTCGTAATTAACCTGCTCATGTGTTGTTTACTATTGACTCCTGTTATTAATATATCGTCGAGAAAAAAGACTACCCCATCTAACCCTTATAATATACATTCCGTTGCGCGTTGAAATATTGCTGGTGCGCTCGATAAACCAAATACCAATCTAGTATATTTGAACAGTCCGCGATGTGTATTAATACAGGTCGTACTCTATGATTGTTCCCTTAAACAAAATTGGTTATAAGCCATAGACAGGTTTAATTTGCTAAATTGCACGCCACGTGCGCCAGCGAACAAATCGTTTACCGCTGGCAACGGATACCTATCGGCGATTAATTGCTTATTAATTGTCACAGAAAAGTCTGCACAAATTCTCACTCCTCCGTCCTTTTTTAAAACGGGTACGATTGGTGACGCATATTCTGAGTACTTAACTGGCTCTAATACTCCTAATTCGACGAGTCAATCTAATTCGTTATTAATTTTGTCTTTCAAAGCATATGGTACTGATCGTGCTTTAAAAAATATTGGTCACGAGTGCGGTTTTAAATGCAACTCCACGGCGTACTTATTAAATTTGCCTAGTTTACAAGAGAACACATTTGAAAATCTTGTAATTAAATAATCCACTATTGAATTGTCATTCGATCCGCCAATTGATTTTACTATTGGTGCTAATTCCAAGTTGAACTTGCTAATAAAATCTTGGCCTAACAATGGTGGGCCGCCATTACGCACAACAAACAAGTGTAGTTCTCGCGTCATCTTGGAATATTCTAATTCTAAATGAATAACACCAACTGTTTCTAAAAGTTCCCCCGTATAACTGAATAGTTTTTTATCTGAACGGTACTTTGCTGAAATGCTCGTTATATATCTGATGTGATAATATACTAACCGTAGAACCACTATCTATCTCGAACTCCAACCCTAGTCCACCGATGAAAACGCTTGCCAGCATCGGTCGACCCTTATCACAACGAATATTTAAACAAAACTTACCGTCGTCGCCCTCATCATCCACTTTACCTTCCTCCACGTGTTTTATTTTCACGTCACTTGAGCATATCCGTCTTAGATGGCCCTTGTTATTGCACTTTTTAAACTTGTAGTTTTTAAACCGGCACTGATTGGATTTGTGATGAGCGTAGCCGCACACACTGCACATTTCCTTAACCGTGAACACGGAACCGTCATCGACGCTGCCGCCGGCCGCCGCCGCGGTCTCGCCACTTGCCACCGGTGTGGCTTGGGAGGCGCGCCGGGCACACCGCACTCTGCTAATTCTAACGCCTTGGCTAGCGTCAAGTCAATGTGGTCCTGGGAAAAGAGCTTGTCTCGCTCGGGTACTGCATCATGCCCATGATGAATTTATCCAGAAGAGCTTCCTCCAAGTTCTTAAACCCGCAGTGTGCTGCCAATCCCCTAATTCTGGCCACTCATTGAGTGTGGCTCTCGTCTGGTCGCTGCACCGCCTCGTACAAAATCGATTTTTCTGCAAATCCGAGCCGCTTCGGCTCAAAATGACGGTCTAGAAGTTTCAGGATATCTTCAAAATTTGTTTCTTCCAACTTCTTTGGCAACGCCAGATCCCTCGCTAGCATATAAGTAGGTCCAGTGAGAGCGCTTATAAGAATTGCCCTCCGTTTGACCTTCATCTTGTCTGCTTCTTCCGTAATGTCGTTGGCAATAAACCATTGCTGTAGCCGTGACTTGTAACTTATCCAGTCCTGGGATAAGTGGTCAAAGTTTGTCATTATTCCGAATAAAACACAAAAAGTAGACATTGTGCACTCGTAAATTCGCCCTCGTCGCCACTGTTAGATGTGCAGGTTAAGGACGGACAATCAAGAGTCTCAAAAACCAGTAAAAAACAAAACACTATCACCTTTTCTGTAGCCTTTTAGCTCCTCAACAATCCTTCTCAATTAGGTGGCGAAAGTACAAATTAATATAACAGAGGAATTAATCTTCTGTTATATAATACACAAAATCTGCTCCTAGCAATTTTTTTATATTTCAGAGTTCATGCAAATATAAAAGAAGTTAACATTTGCGACTCCTTTCGCTCCCTTCGTTCCCGGCCAGTCGTTTCCATTCCAAACATTTTTTAATTAAAACATTAGTATCCGTGGAAAGTAGGTATAAGGCCTTTTTCTTAGTCGGGTCTCATTAAAACTTTCCATGGAACGAAAATCATTATAAACCTTGAACCGTAACCAATGACTCAGGCTGTCGTGGTTCCGAGATGCCGATACATTTGGTGTAATTATAAAGACATTGCGATTAGTGCGTATTATATAAAAATTAGCCACGTTTATAGCTATTTATTGTTCTTAGAGAGGAACCTACTGAATGAAATTAGATTTTAGAGTCCGGAATACGGATAGTCGAATTACTATTCGTATTCCGGACCCGGCATTATGGGCATAGCTTATTGGCATAGCCTTTGGGTCATACAGGTCTACGCCCCGAGCTCCGCACACCTCGTCGATTCCGAGTAAGCCATTTTTTGTTTGTGTTATTCTTGGAGGGGTTTTAGCATATTCGCCACGTTTGGCAGGCGGGTTGGCGTAGTATGATTGTTATAAATGCACAGAGAACGCTGCTGACCATTTTCTGGTTTGGTACTAATTGATATACATAATTTATGTATTCGATACATAAACTGTGTCCGTGGAGGTTAACGCTTTATCTAAGTTGGGCTAAGACAGCTCAAGCGGCACACATAGCTGTATAGTGTATAGTCATTGGACAACAGAATTTTTGAAAACTCGTGTCTGTTATGGTTTCTATACAAGGGCTGTATATCCAGCTACACAACTCTTATCAGTCTAAATTTGGCTTCAAATTAACCAGCTCTGAGCATTATAGTAGCTTGTTAAGGACTGTCCATGAGCATCATAAGAGCTGTATATGGGATATAAAATGGCTTAGACAGCTATCAATAGGCCTCTATGCAGCTCCTTTAATTCTCTTAGACAGCCAACAGATGGATTATAGATTAGTAACGGCTATTGTTAAATCTACGAAGAAATATAATAGCAACAAAATACGTTGTTCCGTCAAGGCGGTCTTATTGTTTCTGTGGGCAAATAATAATTTCTAATTTAAGCCAAGTAATTTTACAAGTTTGTTTTGTATCTCTGTTGGTAAATTATACTGCGGGTGCTACTTTACTGTCAATATATATAGGTAATATTATTATACGAAATAAATACAGTGTACGAATTATTCATGGATTTTATTCAATATGTTTTTCATTTATTGAGCATCATTATCTATTTGTAACAATAGAATAATGTGAGTTTTACTTTAATAGCTTTCAAGTATCATGAAAATCCAACGTATAACAGTGTTTTTTTTCATATGTTATTGGCTTATTCATGTCGAGCAATAATTCTTACTAAATTCCCTTGACCCTCTCTTTTCTGTTCAATGGCCATATTTAATTCCATTAATCAGCTGAAAACGCCAGCTGTACAATGGTTTCGGTTATTCTAACGACTGGTTCGAGGAGTAAAGTGAGACTATACAACAACGTCTTCATCTCTAATCTTGATGGAGAACCATTTCGGGCATTTCATACTCAAGTAGCTTTGGTACTTCACTTGATTTTGTGATCCTACTAATACGGATAGTCGTTCGACTATCCGTATTCGAAAACGTGGCGATAACGATTGTCAAAAAGGCAATTTTTTATGGTATTGACAAGCGATTTCGAAAGACCACGTGATCAATCCATTACATTTTGCAAATCGACTATCGCCTTTGTTGACATCGAATTCCACTTTTGTAGAGCATCTGGTTAAGGTTGCGGGAATCCGCTAGATGCGAGATGCACGGGATCGGCCAATGTGGCGATGTCTGGGAGGTCTATGTCCAGCAGTGGACGTCTTTCGGCTAAAATGAGGAGCGTAAGATTCACCTTACTGATTCAACAAAGCAAAGCGTGTTTAGCAAAGTCGTGGACAAAAAGTTGCTTTGATACTAATAGTTAATTCACTATCAAGGGTAGAATTGTTAATTTATTATAATTATTATTTTTAGCCTATCCTGTCCCACTGCAGGGCAAAGGCCTCCCCTTCTTCTTTCCAATCCTCTCGGTTTAGGGCAATTGTAGACCAATCCCATCGATAGGCATTAAGTTCATCCCGCCATCTTCGCCTGGGTCTGCCGCGGTGTCGCCTAACATTTTCCGGGACCGACATTGTGGTTAATTTAGCCCATGAACCGTTTGACATGCGGCAGACGTGTTCGGCCCAG
This sequence comes from Orthosia gracilis, assembly GCA_947562075.1. Taxonomy (NCBI): domain Eukaryota; kingdom Metazoa; phylum Arthropoda; class Insecta; order Lepidoptera; family Noctuidae; genus Orthosia; species Orthosia gracilis. The sequence goes on from OX387265.1 coordinate 12,606,984, forward strand.
TACCATTTTAACTTGGCTGCTTTCTGGGTGACGTCGGCGACTTGTGACTTGATCTACAAACAAGCTGCCCTTACAGAGTTAGCTGATGCAATTATTGCATTAAATAAGGATTTGGCTACAATTTTTGAATGGAGTAAGGCGAATGGGCTTCAGGTAAATCCGTCGAAGACTCAGGTCATAGTTGTTGGCAGCTCTGGGATGATTCCAAAAGTAAATTGGACACAACTTCCTCTGGTACAATTTAACGGAACTACTATTCCAATATGTGAGAAGGTTAAATACCTTGGGGTTTGGATCGACAGATATCTGTCTTGGGATCCGCAGCTTCAGGACGTAAGCCGCAAAATTTTTGCATCTGCCAGGTCCCTTAGACGATTGCGAAACTTTCTTCCCACTGCCACTAAAATTGCGCTGGCACAGTCCCTTCTGCTTCCTATCCTTGACTATGCTGATGTCAGTTATCTCGATCTCACCCAGGCACAACTAGTTAAACTTGAGCGTCTTCAAAACCTTTGCATAAGATTTATATTTGGCCTGCGCAAATATGATCACAATTCTGAATTTCGGACAAAGCTCAAGTGGCTTCCCATACGTCTTCGCCGGGATTCTCATATTTTATTTCTTCTTTACAGTATTCTATACAATCCTACAACCCCCTCTTATCTCAAAGAACGTTTCAAGTTCCTTCATGACACACATAATAGATATCTGAGGTCATCGGAAAACTTGAGACTAGAGATGCCGATGCATTCCACCAGCTTTTATGACAAATCTTTTACGGTTCAAGCGGTGCGGTTGTGGAATGCTTTGCCCGTGTCAATAAGGCGTGCTCAATCTCTGCCCATTTTTAAAACTATGGTAAAGAATCACTACCTCTCTCTTTAATAGTTGTTTTTCTTGATTTCTCTGTTTTTGTTCCATACTTATTACTGTATATATTTGTCTATATAATATATATGTATATGTATTTATTTATATATAAATAGTACACCAAAGACTACCTACAGTGCTGTTTTTCCTTTCATTTTTAAAATCCATCCAAAGGTTGTCTTGAAAAGATCGCTTTTAGCGATAAGGCCGCCCATTGTGTCACCCAGTGTAATGTTTACTTCTTCTATACTTTCTGTAACTTTTATGGTGTACATAATAAAGAGTATTCTATTCTATTCTATTCTATTCTATTCTTGTGTTTTGGAGCGCAGCAAAGCAATTGTTAAATGAAAGGTAATTCGGAGATTGAGTTTCTGTCTTCTTCAACTTAGTTCTCACCGCACAGAGTCTAACTCTTACACTGAGACAATTGCAAAACTTTGGAATCTATTTCCTTTTGATAATCAAAAAAACTGTGATTCAATTTACCATCAAGCGGCAAAAACATAGTTTCAAATAACTTTTTAGACCTAGGTATCCTGCATAAGTATATGTGTATCACGTTAAATTAAAATCGTTTTGTACGCTTCCACGATTTTGGATTTGGAAGTTTATGTTAGTACTAGCTTCTGCGAGAGGCTCCACCCGCGTGAAACTAGAAAATTATCCCGAGGGAACATATTCGCGGGAATACATGTATAGAGTTTCCTACTTGCTTTTTATAGTATACTATTATATTTCTCAACGCAAAAACATTTAAACGGATGTGGATCAAACTCTACAGTAATACAGCTTGCATATCAGAATAACAAATAGGAAGACGATTTTGAGCACAATGGGGGTGAAATGGGGAAATTAATAAGGCAACTAGTTAAAAATAAGACACCAAAATAAATTAACAGCATCATTTATTAAATAAGAATATTCAGCAAAATAAATTCTCAGGTATAAAAAATATTTTTGTCACAATTAATCACTGTGCATTATCAGACCCAGTCGGTGTAGACTCCCCAGAATTCTATGATACTGAAAATGCCCTCTCCCACCGCTGATGTTAGCCTGATAGTGAGGTGGGTAGTGCCTAGAGCCCCAGCATGCATATGTGCTGTAAGCCTGTTCATACGCAAGCCGGTGATTCTGGTGGTAGAATTGCCACGGTATACCACATCTTCGCGTACCACTGTACCCGGAATGCCTGGGATGTTGCAGGTGTGTCTGAAAATAAAGAAATTGTATGATTAAGTACTTATTATGTTGAGGTACACCATAGAGGCATTTGACTGAATCTTACACTTTTTTGTCTCAGCTGTGCTGCATATTGGGAATTTTTTTTTTTAATAAAAATATATAAAAATGTATCTTAAAAAATACTAGGTGTTCAGCACAACAACATCTGAAGTGTCAGTTTAGACATTAGCTGCCTTTTGATATAAAATTTACTTTTCTTAGTTTTTGTCAATAAATCGGCGAGGCCAATCGAAATGCACTACCCTACTTTCTCATTTGCGTACCTTTTTGGCGCAGCCGTGAGGCACACTTTCCTGCTAACTTCTTAAATCAGACTTTATACTTTTATTTTTTTTATCTGATATATATTATTAGTATAATGTGGGTCTTTTAGTTTGTGCTAAATAAATGAATTTTCTTTCTGTAAGTCAGATAGTTGACAGAATCTGCATGAACGTCTGAACTTATCCCAAGGGAATGTAATCCCTGGATAAAAATGTTCAATCTATCTTTATACAATTCATCAAAATTGTGTTAAGAACGTAAAATCGGACGGACAGAGTTTCTTAGCCATTCATAGTATTAGTATGAATTAAGTAACCAGAGGCTGAATAGTCGATGGTATAAGTAGACATACTCTTTTTGGCACAGTAAATAGTGCAAAGCCCCAATCCCAATTTTTCTTTCGACGACAAGACCAACGAGGTCTTCATTACGAGTAAGTTTGACGTTTTTTGTTTTTTTTTACTTACGTATGAAATAAGACATCTCCTAGTCTAACATCTCCTTTTTGGAACATATTGATATCTTTTCTGTGCACAAAACCCTCATCTTCATATTGAGCAGCTTCTTCAGGGATGGAAGCCGCGCCATTGCAGACTGCCAGTGCTGCTAGCATCGAGATGAGGATGAAGCTCTTCATCTGAAAGGTAAAATTGTAATATAAAACTTATAAACGAATATTATAAAGAGCGAGAATTGTGTTTATACATTTTATGTTTGTAAGGGGTCCAAATCCGATTCCGGAAAACGTGTTGGAAGGCCTCTCAGTAGGTGGGCTGATGGCATGATTAAAGTTGCGGGAATGCAGTGGATGCAAGATGCAGATGTGGGGCCGGTCGATATAGCGACACTTGGGGGAGGTGTAGTTTCAGCAGTGGACGTCTTTTGGCAGAAATGATAATGATGACTAACAGAGGTTTTACAAAAATAATAACCCGACTGCTTAAAAAGCGAACTAAAAAGAAAATTGGCAAAAATATATATCATAGACAGGAATAGCACATAGGATACTTTTATACCCGAGTATGTGTTCCCTCGGGATAATTTTCAGCGAAGCCGCTGGCAGAAGCTAGTTAATTATAAATGCGAAAATTTAGATGGATGGATGTTTGATACTCAATCACGCTAGAATGGTTGAACGGATCTGGATGACATTCGGCACAGTGATAGATTATAGTCTAGAATAGGCTACACAATTTATAAATTTACAAATTTTCCACGCGGTTAAAGTCGCGGGCAACAGTTAATAATAATTTAATTTAATAATACTTACGTTTTCAATTTCTTACTTTGTCCAATAGCTATATCACGTTATATCTCGTTAGAGTGTAATATATGTATGTTCAAGCTCTAGGGGGCACAGATTATATACCATTCGTAATCACAATGATAAGATAGGGCCTGCTCATCAACTATTCCTGAATCATTCAGGTCTTTATATCCTTACAATGGAACTTCGTAAGTAAATAACACGTGTTCGTATTTCGGGGTAGCTTGATTGATTTGAAGATTTTAAATAGGAAAAACCTAAATTAGAACTAAGCGGCCACTAGAGGTGTGACTTACATCTATTGCAGCTAGGTATCGATAAATAAATGCCGGCAGTTCCAAACTAGTCGACTATGCAGCTTCTATACGCCGCATAACAGGGAATGGCTTTCTGTAACCACTAAATTGATTCGCTGTCAAAAGGGGTACTGATGACTATTAAGATTGCGGGAATCCTATATATAATCTGGATACGACACGCACAAGACTGGTCGATGTGGTGACAGTTAGGGGAGGCCTATGTCACTGATAAGATAATACTATCATACAGATGCCTCATCCCATACAAAGAAACCGTGCCGATGAAATTAGCGTTTTTCGTCTGAATAATCTGATATTTTTCTAAGAACTTCGATCGCGTTCGGTTCCGTTCCACGGATACAGATGGTGTTAATAGCGACTTTCAAGTAAAAGGGTGTACTCGGTTTTTGATTAATGTTTTTTTTTTTAATACATCGACGAATTGTTTTAGGGAAATTATTAACCGAGCGAAAAACATACTGTAACGGCGACTATAGTACTAAGTTAGTACCTATTTATCCGGTTTGAGTAATACCTTTTAGGAGGTTTTTGTGAGCTGCGGCAATAATATTATTACATACCTTAATTGTATTTGGGGTCCTATTTTTCTATGTTAGCATATTATTCTTTTGAAAATATCATAAAACCCGAAGGCGACATCGTTGTGCAGCGCGCGAGTTCGGATGTGTTCGAGTTTTCAATGCATTAGTCCAAAAGCGAGCGAAACGAGCTCGGGAACTTAGGGCACCCCGACACGGATAGGTTAGTTTCGAAGGGGATCTTCTCCTTCATGTTAGTATTATAGACTAAGTGGGCGATATAAGCCATATTCAGTTCTTAATACTATCCTTTGTTTTATAGTATTTTTGCACATTATATTAAAATTAAAATCTATTGCAATAATTTTCCCAATATAAAGTCCCAATATTCCTTAATTTTGTGCTTAGGAGAATTAATTAAACAAGAACATATTTTTTTTTATGATCGTCTCTAGAAATCTTTATATTTCACAAAATTCAATAACAAATCGCAGCTTATCACGCCATCTAGTGCAATTTATTTGAACCAAATTTTCTTTCACCGCGTTGGGTGCCCGTGTCTATGATCAGCAGTGTAAAGTCTAAAGTCAACATTTTCAAATGTCAAAATAATGAAACGGTAGGTTAAATCAAAAGGCTAAACACGATTTCTCAGACCTTAGCTAGTTGACAAAAGAAATAGAGACAATGATCAACCTAAACTAAAGAGATCATTGACCACCTTTTGCTTCGGCATCTACTGAAAATATTTGCCTCACAACTTTTTGAAGAACATGATGTACACAGATAGGCAAACAGACAGATTTTTTCGAATTTACAATATTAGTTGATTTTTCGAGATCATGGCTCACCTCTATTATAAGCCAAATCGGCGCTCTACTGATTCTTATCTTCGATATTATGACAATAAGTTTTAAATTGGCTCGTAAAAAACATTATCGGCACAAAATTGACAAATAAAAAATCAGACAAAACATGATACTAATACAGTACAGGTGTAAATTATCTTCTAAAGGATTTACCTTAGATTATAAGAAATCTATTTTCGTCAGATTTATCTGCGATAAAGGCTTTAATTCGTTAAATAGGTGAATTTTATCTCTGGCTTTGATTTCCGTAAATGATATGATTTCTTAAATGACAGTCATGATGACACCAGCCTTTTTGATGTTCTTGTGACACAAGGCTCCTCTATGTGAGAGGGAATGCGCCATAATCCACCATGCGGGCTCAGTGAGGGTTTCCTTCACGGTTTTGCGAGCAGTTGTTAAGTAAAGAGCCTGCTTGGGTTTGAACCCACGACCTGCAACTTATAAGTCGCGGCCAATATCACAGCGGGTGATTTCTCGGTGGTACTAAGCCTGGAGTTTCGATAGTCGAACAAAAACTTTGAAATTTGTTCCTTAAGTGGTTTCCTCTTATTATCGAAAGTAATGCTTTTGAGACCCTTTTTAATTATTTTAACAAAACTTTTGGCTTGTCCGTTACTTGACGGATGATATGAGCAAGCGGATTCGTTATACCATTATTTGAGCAAAATTCTTTAAAACACACGAAACAAACGAAATACCGTTATCCGTTACGATAGTATGTGGAATACCTATTAGTTTCTCAATGACTGCTTTCGAGCCGTAAGATGAAGTCATTATATACACTTCTACCCATTTACTATAAGCATCAACTGCGATTAGAAACATTTGGTTATTAAAAGGCCCTAGAAAATCTTAATGTATTCTATGGAAGGCATGAGAAGGATGTGGCCAAGGCGCAAGAGGGGCGCGGGGCGGCACGGGGCGCAGCGCGCTGCATACTGCGCACGCGCTGGCCAGCTGTTCCAGCGCGCTGTCTATGCCTGGAAACCACAACCGCTTGCGCGCCTCTGACTTCATCTTTACCACTCCAAAATGTGAACTGTGAAGTTTGGAGAAACCCAAACTCCATTGAAACTTGGGCCTCGCGTTACAGGTCTGGCATTTTGCCATAAATTAGAACATCTAGGAAGGTATCACGAGCCTAATTTTCACGTTTCCCAGCAATGGCCAAATTGGTAAAATTGGACAATGTTTAGGTACATTTTAGGTTATTTTATTATATGAGTTATTTAAATAAAAAATGATGTTTTTGAGGCTGTTTCTGTTTTCTACGTAAATCTGGAACGCATATGCGCTGAGCTGAAGTGCCTGTTGTCTATCATGATGAGGTTTAGGTACCTACTTACATAAAAAGCGGTGAATTCAGATTAATCTGATAGATCTTACTAAAAACTATGTTTATTAAAGGCTCACTTACATCACTACTTGCTTGCATTTGCAATCATTGTATATACTACGTATAGGGATATAGAATAGAGGATTTGATGCTATCTCAGATTACAGTACCTAATATGAGATTGCAATAATAGGTAACTATATTAAAATTGAAAAAGCACATAATTGAGATAGGGTTTTATTAATCACCTTCTTCGTTAGGATTATCATAATATAATAATACAGTATCTAGGAATTGTGCAGGAGGTAATTGATTACCCTGGTGCCGTGCCCAACCAAGATACCATATTATGCTCATAGTGTGGGCACAGCAATCAACCGTTCTTTTGCCAACAATACAGGTGCAATAATATTGGATTATAGCATCTCTTCCACTTAGAGAGCTGTCAACAAGTATATAAACAAAATACATTCTATTACTAATATGCCTGGACTTTATTCTTCCTCTTAACATCCAGGTTGAGTCCGATGTTGACAGCTCTTGCTGTAGATCACCATCCACTTCTCTACACACTTCTATGGCATATGAGCCATTTTCTCTCACGTGCTCCCCATAGTAAGAACGGGCCTGTTTGACTTGGTATGTGGCCAAGGAGACAAGAATAAGCTCGCTGTATGTTAATACAGGAAACTCGCTAACATTATTTCTTTCTACATCTATTGCTTGGAATTGTGCCCTACGTCGATTTAAATTGTTAAATTGTTCCGGTTTTCTAGCAAAGGTCATCAGGGATGGCAGGGTAGGGTATCCAATGTTCAAGCGAGGGTGAGTCAGAAGGCAATCAATCTCGGAGTCCAGTATTCGAGCAGAGGTCTTATGAAATAATATTATAATAAATCTCGAGAAACAGAAAAACACATTCACTTGCGCATACGAAAAGTGAATGACGTTAAAACCATAACAATTGTCAGACATTGACATTTGCCGTTTACTAGTGCAATCCATGTGCAATGCGCGTTGTAATCGATTTTATCGATTATTTATTTCTTTTAATGATTTTTAGTTGTGCTTGCGTTAAATAACAATTAGATTCAAGATTTTATTATTTTACATTGATTTCAATATCTAAAAAATAATTATGCCAAAACAATGGAGTACTATTCAATTATTTGTAACTTTCGATATCCACTTAATCGATCATATTCTGAGGGTAGCTCTATTGTCATAATGAAAGCATTTACGATGTAAGTGATATTAATGCACAAAGTATAATGAAATAAGTGCTGTAACGGTTTACAAAGGTTGTTTAAAACACAAAATAGAAATCGAATTATTTTCTACATTTGGCCATTGTAATTTAGGCTAAGTTTTAAATGGGTTAATGAAGCAAAATAGTAGATTTGTTTGGTACATATCCGATTCGTGTAACGGCTAGGCCCAGAAACGGGTTTCTCCTTTGATCTCTCAACAATTCGGGTATGATAACTTTGTGCCCACGCATCAAACAGCCGTTTTCTACCGATAGTTGGTTACGACAATAAAAGCACGGCATTAATTTGTCGTCGTATACTTTTCTCGGCCAGCCTAACAACACATAATCTTTTACTTTACGCAATGTTGTATCCTTCTCGGTTTTGTGTTGTAAAACAGTTAGTGTAATAGGCAGCCCATCGTCAACAACGAAGTAAACATAAGTGGCGCGGTCATCAGCGGCCTCTCACCATGAACCCGCGCGCGCTCTGCCGGCGTCTACAGTAATACAGCATGCATATCAGAATAACAAATAGGAAGACGATTTTGAGCACAAAGGGGGTGAAATGTGTACTAGCTTCTGCGAGAGGCTCCACCCGCGTGAAACTAGAAAATTATACCGAGGGAACTTATTCGCGGGAATATATGTATAGAGTTTCCTACGTGCTTTTTATAATATACTATTATATTTCTCAACGCAAAAACATTTAAATGGATGTGGATCAAACTTTCCAGTAATACAGCTTGCATATCAAAATAACAAATAGGAAGACGTTTTGAGCACAATGGGGGTGAAATGGGGAAATTAATAAGGCAACTAGTTAAAAATAAGACACCAAAATAAATTAACAGCATCATTTATTAAATAAGAATATTCAGCAAAATAAATTTTCAGGTATAAAAAATATTTTTGTCACAATTAATCACTATGTATTATCAGACCCAGTCGGTGTAGACTCCCCAGAATTCTATGATACTGAAAATGCCCTCTCCCACCGCTGATGTTAGCCTGATAGTGAGGTGGGTAGTGCCTAGAGCCCCAGCATGCATATGTGCTGTAAGCCTGTTCATACGCAAGCCGGTAATTCTGGTGGTAGAATTGCCACGGTATACCACATCTTCGCGTACCACTGTACCCGGAATGCCTGGGACGTTGCAGGTGTGTCTGAAAATAAAGAAATTGTATGATTAAGTACTTATTATGCTGAGGTACACCATAGAGGCATTTGACTGAATCTTACACTTTTTTGTCTGAGCTGTGCTGCATATTGGGAAAAATAAATTTTAATAAAAATTGGCGCAGCCGTGAGGCACACTTTCCTGCTAACTTCTTACATCAGACTTTATTCTTTTATTTTATCTGATATATATTATTAGTATAATGTCTTTTAGTTTATGCTAAATAAATGAATTTTCTTTCTGTAAGTCAGATAGTTGACAGAATCTGCATGAACGTCTGAACTTATCCCAAGGGAACGTAATCCCTGGATAAAAATATTCAATCTATCTTTATAAAATTCATCAAAATTGTGTTGAGAACGTAAAATCGGACGGACAGAGTATCTTAGCCATTCATAATATTAGTATGAATTAAGTAACCAGAGGCAGAATAGTCGATGGTATAAGGAGATACACTCTTTTTGACATAGTAAATAGTGCAAAGCCCCAATCCCAATTTTTCTTTCGACGACAAGACCAACGAGGCCTTCATTAAGTTTGATGTTTTTGTTTTTTTTTTTTACTTACGTATGAAATAAGACATCTCCTAGTCTAACATCTCCTTTTTGGAACATATTGATATCTTTTCTGTGCACAAAACCCTCATCTTTATATTGAGCAGCTTCTTCAGGGATGGAAGCCGCGCCATTGCAGACTGCCAGTGCTGCTAGCACCGAGATGAGGATGAAGCTCTTCATCTGAAAGGTAAAATTGTAATATAAAACTATATTATACATATTATGTTTGTAAGGGGTCCAAATCCGATTCCGGAAAACGAGTTGGAAGGCCTCTCAGTAGGTGGGCTGATGGCATGGTTAAAGTTGCGGGAATGCAGTGGATGCAAGGTGCAGAAGTGGGGCTGGTCGATATAGCGACACTTGGGGGAGGTGTAGTTTCAGCAGTGGACGTCTTTTGGCAGAAATGATAATGATGACTAACAGAGGTTTTACAAAAATAATAACGACTGCTTAAAAAGCGAACTAAAAAGAAAATTGGCAAAGAGATATATCATAGACAGGAATAGCACATACGATACTTTTATACCCGAGTATGTGTTCCCTCGGGATAATTTTCAGCGAAGCAGAAGCTAGTTAATTATAAATGCGAAAATTTAGATGGATGGATGTTTGATGCTCAATCACGCTAGAATGGTTGAACGGATCTGGATGAAATTCGGCACAGTGATAGATTATAGTCTAGAATAGGCTACACAATTTATAAATTTACAAATTTTCCACGCGGATAAAGTCGCGGGCAACAGTTAATAATAATTTAATTTAATAATACTTACGTTTTCAATTTCTTACTTTGTCCAGTAGCTATCTCACGTTATATCTCGTAAGAGTGTAATATATGTATGTTCAAGCTCTAGGGGGCACACATTATATACCATTCGTAATCACAATGATAAGATAGGGCCTGCTCATCAACTATTCCTGAATCATTGGTCTTTATCTCCTTACAATGGAACTTCGTAAGTAAATAACACGTGTTCGTATTTCGGGGTAGCTTGATTGATTTGAAGATTTTAAATAGGAAAAACCTAAATTAGAACTAAGCGGCCACTAGAGGTGTGACTTACATCTATTGCAGCTAGGTATCGATAAATAAATGCCGGAAGTTCCAAACTAGTCGACTATGCAGCTTCTAGACGCCGCATAACAGGGAATGGCTTTCTGTAACCACTAAATTGATTCGCTGTCAAAAGGGGGACTGATGACTATTAAGATTGCGGGAATCCGCTGGATACGACACGCACAAGACTGGTCGATGTGGTGACAGTTAGGGGAGGCCTATGTCACTGATAAAATAATACTATCATACAGATGCCTCATCCCATACAAAGAAACCGTGCCTATGAAATTAGCGTTTTTCGTCTGAATAATCTGATATTTTTTCTAAGAACATCGATCGCGTTCGGTTCCGTTCCACGGATACAGATGGTGTTAATAGCGACTTTCAAGTAAAAGGGTGTACTCGGTTTTTGATTAATGTTTTTTTTTTTTTAATACAGCGACGATTTGTTTTAGGGAAATTATTAACCGAGCGAAAAATATACTGTAACGGTGACTATAGTACTAAGTAAGTACCTATTTATCCGGTTTGAGTAATACCTTTTAGGAGGTTTTTGTGAGCTGCGGCAATAATATTATTACATACCTTAATTGTATTTGGGGTCCTATTTTTCTATGTTAGCATATTATGCTAACATAGAAAAATACCGGATAAATAGGTACTTATTTAGTACTATAGTCGCCGTATTATTATTCTTTTGAAAATATCATAAAACCCGAAGGCGACATCGTTGTGCAGCGCGCGAGTTCGGATGTGTTCGAGTTTTCAATGAATTAGTCCAAAAGCGAGCGAATCGAGCTCGGGAACTTAGGGCACCTCGACACGGATAGGTTAGTTTCGAAGGGGATCTTCTCCTTCATGTTTATATTATAGAATAAGTGGGCGACATAAGCCATATTCAGTTTTTAATACTATCCTTTGTTTTATAGTATTTTTGCACATTATATTAAAATTAAAATCTATTGCAATAATTTTTAAATGATCCATTCAAATAATCTTTAAAATGTGAATTAAGTGCCCAATATTCCTTAATTTTGTGCTTAGGAGAATTAATTAAACAAGAACATAATTTTTTTATGATCGTCTCTAGAAATCTTTATATTTCACAAAATTCAATAACAAATCACAGCTTATCACGCCATCTAGTGCAATTTATTTGAACCAAATTTTCTTTCATCGCGTTGGGTGCCCGTGTCTATGTTCAGCAGAGTAAAGTCTAAAGTCAACATTTTCAAATGTCGAAATAATGAAACGGTAGGTTAAATCAAAAGGCTAAACACGATTTCTCAGACCTTGGCTAGTTGACAAACGAAATAGAGACAATGATTAACCTAAACTAAAGAGATCAATGACCACCTTTTGCTTCGGCATCTACTGAAAATATTTGCCTCACAACTTTTTGAAGAACATGATGTACACAGATAGGCAAACAGACAGTTTTTTTTCGAATTTACAATATTAGTATGGTTTTTCGAGATCATGGCTCACCTCTATGATAAGCCAAATCGGCGCTCTACTGACTCTTATCTTCGATATTATGACAATAAGTTTTAAATTGGCTCGTAAAAAACATTATCGGCACAAAATTGACAAATAAAAAATCAGACAAAACATGATACTAATACAGTTCAGGTGTAAATTATCTTCTAAAGGATTTTCCTTAGATGATAATAAATTGATTATCGTCAGATTTATCTGCGATAAAGGCTTTAATTCGTTAAATAGGTGAATATTATCTCTGGCTTTGATTTCCGTAAAAGATATGATTTCTTAAATGACAGTCATGATGACACCAGCCTTTTTGATGTTCTTGTGACACAGGGCTCCTCTACGTGAGAGGGAATGCGCCATAATCCACCATGCGGGCTCAGTGAGGGTTTCCTTCACGGTTTTGAGAGCAGTTGTAAAGTAAAGAGCCTGCTTAGGTTTGAACCCACGACCTGTAACTTATAAGTCGCGGTCAAGCCCAAGCAGCACACATGACTGTATAGTCATTGGACAACCGAATTTTTAAAACTCGAACTCGCTGTCTATCCGGCTAAACAGCTCTTATAATTCTAAATTTGGCCCCAAATTAACCAGCCTTGAGCATTGTAGTGGCTTGTTAACAGCTGTCCATGAGCATTGTAAGAGCTGTTCATGGGCTATACATTGGCTTAGACGGCTATCAATAGGCCCCTATCCAGCTCCTTTAATTCCCTTAGACAGCCGTCAGATAGATTATAGCTCAGTAACGGCTATTATTAAATCTACAAAGAAATATAGCATCAAAAAACTATTTTTGCAGTGCAAGTGTTACCCCAAGTAACACAGAAGTGCTGTATATTAGCTGAATCACTGTCCACCATAGAATCCTGAGCTGTACAAGACTTCTGTATTTGCATTAGAGGCGCTGTTTCAGCTGATATAACTCTGATTTAGGCACAAATTAAACAGCTGTTAGCTGAATAACCGTAACTATTTGCATTATACCAGCATTATTTGAGCATTATTAAAGGTAAAAGTCGCCCCAGGAGCTGTACATAGACTGATTATTAGAGTATATAGCACAATGGCCGATTAATAGAGTTCTTGTTACCTATTTTCCAGCACAAGGTACCAGAATATTTTTAACGCTTCTATGGAATTGAAAAATCACAAGTGGCAAAATTGTGAATAATTTTCACCCTACTCCTTATTATTTTGATATGTTGTTTGTGTTAAACATTTTGTGGTGAAATAGATAAATATTGTTTTTGGTACAAAAAACCTTGCTTTTTCCTCCAGGTGCGTGAAATTCGAATGGGAAAGAGAGTTTAGTGTCAAATAGTATATGATTAAAGGCGAAAATTTTCACGCGCTCTCAAAATATCACTGTTTACTTGAAAATTATAGTAGTTGATGATATATTACATAAAAAGAAATCTTTTTATTTTTCATTTGTAATTTGATAATAAACTGTTTACGATAAAATCATTAAATTTTCTATTCAAATCCAGTTGTTATTTTCATTGACTAAACAAAGAAAAATTGTTTATATATTATATTACAAAGGTTAGAACCTAAAAAATGGCGGACAAGCAATGTGCACTGTATTAAACATAATTAAGTGGTACGAGTATGGGCTGTTTAAGTATCCACTCTTGGTACGTAAATCAGTAACGAGCTGATACGAGTAGTTCTTGTGTGGAACAAGTCAGCCACAGATTCATTTAAAGCTTGATATTGGGTAAAATGTACGCAACTATTGTAGGTTATCATCAGTGAACCACTAAAGTCTCTGCAGGAATTCTAGGGATCCGTGGATGTATGTTACAAAATTATACGTCTCTTGTGTCTATCCTTTTATGTTATTTGGTTACCTACATCATCCCAAGAAACACTCCTCTGATTTCCGTAATATTTTTTTGCAAACTGGGGGCTGAAAAGATAAGTCTACGAGATCTTATTTAACTGCATTCGTAGATTAATTGCCGACGCTAGTACAAGTACTCAGCTCTAATCGGGATCATGGGTTACATGTAAGCTAATTTATAGCAGTTTGCTGTAATTTAGCATCATATAAGTTCGCCCATAGTGATCATGTGGGCTATGTAAGATTGCGTGTAACAAGCTGATTAACAAGCTGGTTAATTGAAGTCACAGAACAGAATAACTGATTGCATTATAATAGCGCACATATTCTTTTACAAAATGTGAGCGGTCTAAGGCTACACTTGTGGCCTTCAATTCAGAATATAGCTGAAGTCCATAAAAATGCTTAATTGCAGCTTACAGTACTAACACTGAACTGTTTATCTATATTAACGCTTGCAACATTACAGTCACGCGCGAAGCGACCGGCCGTACACAAGTTCAGCGGGTGATTTCTCGGTGGTACTAAGCCTGGAGTTTCGATAGTCGAACAAAAACTTTGAAATTTGTTCCTTAAGTGGTTTCCTCTTATTATCGAAAGTAATGCTTTTGAGACCCTTTTTAATTATTTTAACAAAATTTTTGGCTTGTCCGTTACTTGACGGATGATATGAGCAAGCGGATTCGTTATACCATTATTTGAGCAAAATTCTTTAAAACACACGAAACAAACGAAATACCGTTATCCGTTACGATAGTATGTGGAATACCTATTAGTTTCTCAATGACTGCTTTCGAGCCGTAAGATGAAGTCATTATATACACTTCTACCCATTTACTATAAGCATCAACTGCGATTAGAAACATTTGGTTATTAAAAGGCCCTAGAAAATGAAGGCATGAGGAGGATGTGGCCAAGGCGCAAGAGGGGCGCGGGGCGGCACGGGGCGCAGCGCGCTGCATACTGCGCACGCGCTGGCCAGCTGTTCCAGCGCGCCGTCTATGCCTGGAAACCACAACCGCTTGCGCGCCTCTGACTTCATCTTTACCACTCCAAAATGTGAACTGTGAAGTTTGGAGAAACCCAAACTCCATTGAAACTTGGGCCTGGCGTTACAGGTCTGGAATTTTGCCATAAATTAGAACATCTAGGAAGGTATCACGAGCCTAATTTTCACGTTACCCAGCAATGGCCAAATTGGTAAAATCGGACAATGTTTAGGTACATTTTAGGTTATTTTATTATACGAGTTATTTAAATAAAAAATGATGTTTTTGAGGCTGTTTCTGTTTTCTATGTAAATCTGGAACGCATATGCGCTGAGCTGAAGTGCCTGTTGTCTATCATGATGAGGTTTAGGTGCCTACTTACATAAAAAGCGGTGAATTCAGATTAATCTGATAGATCTTACTAAAAACTATGTTTATTAAAGGCTCACTTACATCACTACTTGCTTGCATTTGCAATCATTGTATATGCTACGTATAGGGATATAGAATAGGGGATTTGATGCTATCTCAGATTACAGTAATATGAGATTGCAATAATAGGTAACTATATTAAAATTAAAAAAGCACATAATTGAGATAGGGTTTTATTAAACACCTTCTTCGTTAGGATTATCATAATATAATAATACAGTATCTAGGAATTGTGCAGGAGGTAATGGATTACCCTGGTGCCGTGCCCAACCAAGATACCATATTATGCTCATGGTATGGGCACAGCAACCAACCGTTCTTTTGCCAACAATACAGGTGCAATAATATTGGATTATAGCATCTCTTCCACTTAGAGCTGTGTATAAAAAACAAAATACATTCTATTACTAATATGCCTGGACTTTATTCTTCCTCTTAACATCCAGGTTGAGTCCGATGTTGACAGCACTTGCTGTAGATCACCATCCACTTCTCTACACACTTCTATGGCATATGAGCCATTTTCTCTCACGTGCTCCCCATAGTAAGAACGGACCTGTTTGACTTGGTATGTGCCCAAGGAGACAAGAATAAGCTCGCTGTATGTTAATACAGGAAACTCGCTAACATTATTACTTTCTACATCTATTGCTTGGAATTGTGCCCTACGTCGATTTAAATTGTTAAATTGTTTCGGGTTTTATAGCAAAGGTCAGCAGGGATGGCAGGGTAGGGTATCCAATGTTCAAGCGAGGGTCAGTCAGAAGGCAATCAATCTCGGAGTCCAGTATTCGAGCAGAGGTCTTACGAAACAATATTGTAATAAATCTCGAGAAACAGAAAAACACATTCACTTGCGCATACGAAAAGTGAATGACGTTAAAACCATAACAATTGTCAGACATTGACATTTGCCGTTTACTAGTGCAATCCATGTGCAATGCGCGTTGTAATCGATTTTATCGATTATTTATTTCTTTTAATGATTTTTAGTTGTGCTTGCGTTAAATAACAATTAGATTCAAGATTTTATTATTTTACATTGATTTCAATATCTAAAAATAATAATGCCAAAACAATGGAGTACTATTCAATTATTTGTAACTCTCGATATCCACTTAATCGATCATATTCTTAGGGTAGCTCTATTGTCATAATGACAGCGTTTACGAAGTAAGTGATATTAACGCACAAAGTATAATAAAATAAGTGCTGTAACGGTTTACAAAGGTTGTTTAAAACACAAAATAGAAATCGAATTATTTTCTACATTTGGCCATTGTAATTTAGGCTAAGTTTTAAATGGGTTAATGAAGCAAAATAGTAGATTTGTTTGGTACATATCCGATTCGTGTAACGGCTAGGCCCAGAAACGGGTTTCTCCTTTGATCTCTCAACAATTCGGGTATGATAACTTTGTGCCCACGCATCAAACAGCCGTTTTCTACCGATAGTTGGTTACGACAATAAAAGCACGGCATTAATTTGTCGTCGTATACTTTTCTCGGCCAGCCTAACAACACATAATCTTTTACTTTACGCAATGTTGTATCCTTCTCGGTTTTGTGTTGTAAAGTTAGTGTAATAGGCAGCCCATCGTCAACAACGAAGTAAACATAAGTGTCGCGGTCATCAGCGGCCTCTCACCATGAACCCGCGCGCGCTCTGCCGGCGTCTACAGTAAAACAGCATGCATATCAGAATAACAAATAGGAAGACGATTTTGAGCACAAAGGGGGTGAAATGTGTACTAGCTTCTGCGAGAGGCTACACCCGCGTGAAACTAGAAAATTATACCGAGGGAACATATTCGCGGGAATACATGTATAGAGTTTCCTACGTGCTTTTTATATTATACTATTATATTTCACAAGGCTCGGATACCGGTTAAATTTTCAAACCGTTATTATGTACTTGACGTAAAACCTTTTACATTAGGTTTCGTTCGCATATACCGGTTTTTTTAAACCGATATTTGGAAGAGTATTTATATAAAGGTTTTTTCGGATTAAACGGTTTAGAGCAATAAAAACCGGTTAATACGGACGCACAATAAAGAAACGACGCGCGCAGTTCAGATTTTATTCAGTAGTAAGAATTGTTTTGTTTTGGGTCGGACGTTTATGTCAGTGCCTCAATAAGCTACGCTGCAAAAACATGAAAAAAATGAGTAAGTATCTAATTTTTTTTTTGGTTTAAGTTAGATAGAATAAATAGAATAGAAATTAAGTTGATAATGACGATACATAATCGGTAAACATAATATTACTCTTCACGAAGACGTGGGCCACGTCTTCTTACCGCGCCGCTATGCGCGCGCGGCATCCATACAAGTTGCAACGCGTTTACCGACATGCCGTTCGCCGAATAAACCGGTTAATTTTGGTTAAAATAAAGTTCTTAAAACGTTCACGATCTTAAGAAAAGTTCGGAGGAAAACCGAAATAAACCGTTGTTAACCGGTATTTTTTAAACCGGTTCCGAGCCTTTCTCAACGCAAAAACATTTAAATGGATGTGGATCAAACTTTACAGTAATACAGCTTGCATATCAAAATAACAAATAGGAAGACGATTTTGAGCACAATGGGGGTGAAATGGGGAAATTAATAAGGCAACTAGTTAAAAATAAGACACCAAAATAAATTAGCAGCATCATTTATTAAATAAGAATATTCAGCAAAATAAATTTTCAGTTAAAAAAAAAAAATTTGTCACTATTAATCACTATGTATCAGACCCAGTCGGTGTAGACTCCCCAGAATTCTATGATACTGAAAATGCCCTCTCCCACCCCTGATGTTAGCCTGATAGTGAGGTGGGTAGTGCCTAGAGCCCCAGCATGCATATGTGCTGTAAGCCTGTTCATACGCAAGCCGGTGATTCTGGTGGTAGAATTGCCACGGTATACCACATCTTCGCGTACCACTGTACCCGGAATGCCTGGGACGTTGCAGGTGTGTCTGAAAATAAAGAAATTGTATGATTAAGTACTTATTATGTTGAGGTACACCATAGAGGCATTTGACTGAATCTTACACTTTTTTGTCTCAGCTGTGCTGCATATTGGGAAAAATTAATTTTAATAAAAATATATAAAATTATATCTTTCTGTTCAGCACAACAACATCTGAAGTGTCAGTTTAGACATTAGCTGCCTTTTGATATAAAATTTACTTTTGTTAGTTTTTGTCAATAAATCGGCGAGGCCAATCGAAATGCACTACCCTACTTTCTCATTTGTGTACCTTTTTGGCGCAGCCGTGAGGCACACTTTCCTGCTAACTTCTTACATCAGACTTTATACTTTTATTTTTTTTATCTGATATATATTATTAGTATAATGTAGGTCTTTTAGTTTGTGCTAAATAAATGAATTTTCTTTCTGTAAGTCAGATAGTTGACAGAATCTGCATGAACGTCTGAACTTATCCCAAGGGAACGTAATCCCTGGATAAAAATGTTCAATCTATCTTTATACAATTCATCAAAATTGTATTGAGAACGTAAAATCGGACGGACAGAGTATCTTAGCCATTCATAATATTAGTATGAATTAAGTAAACAGAGGCTGAATAGTCGATGGTATAAGTAGACATACTCTTTTTGGCATAGTAAATAGTGCAAAGCCCCAATCCCAATTTTTCTTTCGACGACAAGACCAACGAGGCCTTCATTAAGTTTGATGTTTTTGTTTTTTTTTGATAACTTACGTATGCAATAAGACACCTCCTAGTCTAACATCTCCTTTTTGGAACATATTGATATCTTTTCTGTACACAAAACTCTCATCTTCAAATTGAGCAGCTTCTTCAGGGATGGAAGCCGCGCCATTGCAGACTGCCAGTGCTGCTAGCATCGAGATGAGGATGAAGCTCTTCATCTGAAAGGTAAAATTTTAATATTAAATTTGGAACTTTTAAACGAATTTTATAAAGAGCGAGAATTGTGTTTATACATATTATGTTTGTAAGGGGTCCTAATCCGATCGGTTTCGGAAAACGCGTTGAGAGGGTTCTCACTAGGTGGGCTTATGGCAAGGTTAAAGATGCGCGAATGCAGTGAATGCGAGATGCACGGGGCCGGTCGATATAGCGACACTTGGGGGAGGCGTATATTTAGCACGTACGTACCAAAATGTATAATTACGTAACTTGAAAACAGGATTTTTCCTGTCCTTTGTGTGATTTTTTATTCTTCTTAGATAAAAACTATATAGATTTTACAATAATTGAAAGAAAAAAGAAAGAAAGAAGAAAGAATTGCTGCAAATAAAGTCAATAACTTTAAATGGTACTTACATTTTAAATTTCTCACTTAATTCAGTAACACAGTATTACCTGTTACTCTTCAGAATTTAATGAACGTTTATCGATTTTTATCGGGGCTCAGTTTATATAGTGCTCGCAATCGTACTAATATCTACATAATGATAAGATTATGCCTAATTATCAACGATTTATTGATAAATAATTCATCAATAAATCGTTATCTAATTATTGTACTATACGGGATCACTAAAACGGGTTAAAAGACACTGCACTCATGCTATTCGACAGTGAAAACAGTAACTCAAAAACTCAAATAGTAAGATTATGATATTCCTATACGTATGCAATAAACGTATAGATAGTTCAACTAATCTTTGCGCGCGGCACCATGTGTGCGTGCGCTGTGCGTACACTTGTAAATACACAGCTTTAATTAGTGTGGCAGCGACGCGTCAGTGCAAACAACCACCACCATGCTTACACACAAATAGCGCCGCGAGTAAAGATGACTTGAACTACTTATAGCAGGTGGCGTTCTGTAGTTTCTGCCTACTATGGTATTCTGCTGTTCAGTTCTCTTTGGGGTCTTTGGGTGTTGTGGTATCTTTTAGTCGATTTACGTTTTATAATACTATACAAACCACACCTTTTTATCTTTTGAAATTATTTCAACTCATTTGACTCACTTTTATGTATTCTTTGATATTGTTACTGTTGTTTGCACCTGAAAAGCATACTTTTAGTTATCTTTGTTTGTTTTAATGTCCACAACTTAATTTTTACCGTTAATTTGTAAAATCATAGAATATTTTATACTCTGACATTTTCATTAGAATTGACATCTGTCTGTCTAATTTATTTTTCTTAAGCCATAGACATAATATACCATGAACTAGGCATTCTATAAGCTCGTTGCACATTATCTGCAAAATAAGGGCAGCGGCAGACTGCCCCCTCTGTAAATCGTTTTTTATTCGTTTTGGTCATATAATTGAGATTTTGAATTTGAAATTCGGAAGAGATGACAAAGAACGAGAGAAAAACGGGCGTCAGTTTAGTTTGGTTTTGGTTGCGAAATTTGAAGGACAAATTTTAGCCTTGAATTATAAAGTATATTCTTATCCACATATTACTACTAAAATTGTAGTGAATTCAGTTTGTGAATCAGTGTTATAATTCTCTGAAGACTATAAATAAATAACAATTAAACTCTCAACCACTCTCAAATGAACTTTTTACTGTTTTTATGACAATTTGTGCTATTCTGGCACGTGGAGTATGAACTGCGGCAGGCAGGTCCTCAGCGGCCCTCCAGCAGTACGCGCAGGGTACGCACGCTGAACACGAGCGCCCACATCTCGCGATAGCGCTCCACCAGCCGTCCTATCGCACCGTATCTCGCCGACCTGGTCTGCGGCTGCCCCTTCGCCAACTTGGAAGAGGCGGACAGCAACGGCCGTAGCTGATCCCTCAGTCAGTCGTTTTGCGCGGGCGGCACGTCGTACGAAGCCGGCCCTTTGCCTTTAGTTTTCTTATGTATCTTTTTTATATGTATAATTTTAATTCTTAATATTTTTTATATTTTTATTAACGTGGCTTACATGCCATGCGTGGCTGAGCTAAAGGTAACGTTACACTAGCTCTATGGAAAAAAAGGCGTGAGTTTATGTATTTATGTATGATATTACTGTGCGTCGTCTTGCACTTGGCCGGTTCCAAATCTCTCCCGCAGGCTTATTACGTATATTTTGCAAGAGCAAAACGAAAGCGATTAAACGCGTTATGTCATAAAAGTCGGAATTACTTGCAGTTTAGGTTTGGTAGATTTTACACAATCAAAAGCACTTATTAAAAAAAAAACCGCCAACTACTCTAAAACTTCTGTATGGAAGAGCAATAATTGGGCAAAAATCGCTATCGTTTTGCTCTTGCAAAAGTTACGTAATAAGCCTACCGACGATTAAGGCGGTACCGTTAGTTCGGGCTTTTATACAAACTTATTTATGTGTTTATAGTATATGAACAACATTTTTCATGGAATTTATAGTCAATTCTCAAAAAGAAATGTGATACGGGAATAATCGCACCTTGCCGTTACAACCTCAACCCGAAGTTGTCCTCAGCTGACCAACATTTGTATGGGAGATATTAATTTTGTTGACGTGTTTTTTGTAAGTCCATGCGAGCAGCTGACGCATGTTGCCCTCTCCACGATGCAGCTGACGCATGTTTTCGCCTCCACGATGCTGCTGACGATTTTTTCCAGCTCAGTATGATGTCAACCTTAGGCAGCGTACTATTAATTTTTTTAATTATCTTTTTTACCACTTTCGCAACCTGCCATACCCAAACCCACAGCGGTTCCGTCAGCTGACGCATAGTTCACATAAAAGTCACTCGAGATCTATTGAAAAAGATGGAAATCGATCGGCGTAAAAACACTACTAAAATTCAACGCTGCCTCAGGACTAAGGATTATAAGGATTTATTTTATAATTAACACGTAAAAAAATATTACGTACCTAACTTTATTGATCCCCGAAAACATTGACTGATTAAAAACAGTAAACAATATACCTGATTACTCAAATCTAATCTAATATTTAATCTTTTCTAATCTAAATTGGTAATGGTAACAAAACTTACCAAACTGATCTACGTGATATCTACTATCTTATATTTTGGGTTTTTTGTCATAATTATCTAAGATAACGGCGTTAAAATCGTTAATCAGGTTATCCATACTAATATTATAAAGAGGAATGATTTGATTGTTTGTAAGTTTTGTTTTTTTTATAATGGACTAGCGGATGCCTCGCGTTTCACCCGCGTAGTTCCCGTTCCCGTGGGAATACAAGGATAAGAAGTAGCCTACGTCACCCGGAGATATAGCTTCTCAACGGTGAAAGAATTTCTTAAATTGGTCGATTTTTCTTGGAAAAATGTTTTATCTTTAACTTTTCAGTTGTAGTGCATAATTGGTAAGTTCTATAGTAAACCTTTAATGCCTAAAGTGATGTTAGAATAGATTACCCGAATAACATGAAACTTGAACATAGACGGTGGAATGAGAGTGTACCATGGTGAACTGTATACATCTGCTTACCCCTTCCGAGCGTACCAGCGTGACGTTATGTTATAAAATGGTGTGAAAAATAATCAGACATGCGATTGCAGCAATCCCGAGAGATTGGCCGACATTTATTGAAGATTTCTGTTGTATAACTCCGAAGTTCTTCATCAAATCTTCACTAAATTCAATTAGGACCAATTTGGGAACATGCTCATTCATACAAAAAATAAACAATTTTCAAAATCGGTCAACAGTTGACAGAGATATCAGTGAACATATAAAAAAAAACCAAAACATACAGTCGAATATAGAACCTCCTTCTACCTGGAGCGTCGGTTGAAAAGAGACATCTTTAGTATTTTTTATTCATACATATGAAAGAAGGAAGCCGTCATGTTGTGCTAAAACTAAATATTAAAATATATTTTTTTGAGACAATCCCGCCGCACAATTCCTAAACCACTGCCACTCCTGAAAGCCAGAAACAACAGTGGCGACCACCAGAAAAGCGCCGAGGTAATGCATCTCGATGAAGTCCCTGAGAATGAATTTAACTGTCTTGGATCCCGCAACGAAAGTAATCAGAAAAGAATAACGGAGGAGTTGGAAAAATACAAATTTCCACTCCATACCAAGCAGGAGACAGAACAAATGAGGCCAATAGGCACAAAAGGTTCGTTAACAACTGGGATAAGCCCAGTTGCCTAGCACCACGGATAAAAAATTAGTATTAATATTAATGACGTATTAAGATATTAATAATAAAGTAACTTACACCCTAAGGCAAGCAGACACACGCATACACTTATAATACATACATACACTGCACATACATATACTACACATACATACATAACACATACAACTCACATACACAACACAACCGACACAGAAAATACATTCCCTTTCCCTTTTCCCCCCTTTCCAAATCCCGGATAATTGTACTAGGCTAAATTTGTTATTTTATTGGTATTTTATTGATTTTTTTTATATATAACATACTCAGCATTGAAAATTTTCTATTTTATCACTAATGTAATGGACGGATAGATTGGACCCTGTAAGACAGGAATTTTCTATCATGGGGGTCATTGATCGTGTATTTCGTACCTCACCAATTGCATTCTAAGTAAAGTGTCATCTGTGATTCTGTACTTTTTGTCAAATAAATTATTACTATTACTGGGTCCTAACATTGTAAGCTGTTTCTATTTGATTCTAATAATAGGTACGGCAAAAACGCTTGAACGCACGGAAATTTGTTCTAGTTTGCACAAGGTCCGTATAGTAAACAGCCTGATACAGCCTGTACATTATTCAACATAGTATTTCGTTCATTCTGCCAAAGAATACACTCCCAAAAGATATGATGTAAAATGTAAGATAGAATATATACATATTAAGATAGAAGAAAGTTGGGTTAAGGGCATGCGAATTATGAAACTACTTGCTACTGCCAGCGGCTTCGCTCTCGAGAATATCGAAAATTATCCCCAGAGAACATTCCCTCTGCACTCAATTTCATCCAGACCCGTTCAGCCGTTCTGGCTTGAAGAAGTAACAAACTTAAACACTCAAAAACTTTCGCCTTTATAATATTAGTGTGTTTTGCGATATTTAAGATATGTTCCCATCACCGAGTGACTGTGTGCGTCAATCTACCTTATATAATTAGCAAAACAAAATAGCTTTTATAATTTTTGCTCACTATCATGAAAATAATTATTAGGTACAGACAGACGTTTTCCTGTCCAAAAGTTCTACGTTATGAACCCACTTTTCTCTTTAAAATTAAATCTATATAGTACTAACATTATAAAGTTGAAGAGTTTGTTTGTTTGTTTGAACACGCTAATCTCAAGAACTACTGGTTTGAAAAATTATTTTTGAGTTGGATAGTCCGTTTATCGAGGAAGGTTATAGACTATATAACAGCACGCTACGACCAATAGGAGCGGAGCATAAATGAAAAATGTTGCAAAAACGGGTAAAATTATTCCTATTTGAGAGCTTCCGTTGCGTACGCTACGTAAGCGGTTAAAGTTACGCAACATTCAGGTATGTATGCTAGGCTTAAAAACTTCAACCCCGATTACAAAAAAAACCGGCCAAGTGAAAGACAGACTCGCGCACGAAGGTTTCTATACAAATATCGCAAAAAAACGGCAAAAAAAAAAAACTTTTGTTGTATGGGAACTCCACTTAAACATTTATTTTATTCTATTTTTAGTATTTGTTGTTATAGCGGCAACAGAAATTCTTCATCTGTGAATATTTAAACTGTCTAGCTATCACGGTTAATGGGATACAGCCTGGTGAAATACAGACAGATGGACAGTGGAGTCTTAGTAATAGGGTCCCGTCTTTACCCCTTGGGTAAGCAACCCTAAATATCATGCTTTGAAATGAGCAGAATCGAGATTTTTACTCAACAATAGAGAGTAACAATCTTTATGACGTGGTGGCATAAGACCACTGCTATTATCTAAGGACATTTTCCTGTTTCATACACTTTTGTTTCTACTCAATTACTCATATTAGGCTCTTCTAAAAAAACTAAACTTTTTATTACTATCTACTTTTTTGTGTTCTTCTTATTCTTATTACACTATTCATTTTTTTAACATTTCTTGAGTTCTTAAGGAGGAGCTCGTGGCTAACAACAGCCACATGGGTCGATCATCAAGGTTAAGCAACGCTAGACGAGGTCGGTCCGTGGATAGTGTGACCATTTCAACATACCGAGTTTCCTCCGTGCCTCGGAAAGCACGCTATGCCGTTGGTCCCGGCTGTCATTTAAAAATATATTTGACTGTCGTAACGGGTAGTCAGAAGCTTGAGATCTGACACCAGTCTTGCCAAGGGTTACCGTGCTACCCAGTTACTGGGTTGTGGAGGTCAGACAGGCAGTCGCTCCATGTAAAACACTGGTACTCAGCTGAATCCGGTAAGACCGAATCAGGTAAGGTCGACCCTAATATAGTTGGGAAAATATTGGCAGATGATGATGATTTTTTTAACAGTTCTTATCAAACAAACAACTTTCTGAGACTGTTGTTAGCGTTACTTGTCTTGGTAAGTTGGATGTTTCCAAGAGATCTTTTGATCACCTTCAACATATCATGTTTCTACAACGAGAAAAGAAAATAAAATAAAAATGAATAATCAAATAATTTATTACAGTTACAACTGCAAATATATCTCAAATAAAAAAAAACAATATATTTACGTAGATAAAAATTTACGTAGCATAAAAAAAAACTTAACAAGAACTTAAAAAATCTTGTGCAAAAAACACCCAAAGCCAAATTTAAAAAAAAAAATGTCGTCTCAACAATTCCCAATGTGTATTCACACCCAATCAGTGTAGTGTCCCCAGAATTGGAAGCTACTGAAAAGTCCAGCTCCTGGCGCTGACATCACCCTGACGGTAAGGTGGGTAGTGCCTAGTGCTCCTATCCAGGTATGTCCCGGGACAGATGGGAGGTTGTTCATAATAAGGGTGGTGATTCTGGTGGTGGAATTGCCACTGTACCTCACGTCTTCGTATTGTACTGTGTTTGGAATGCCTGGAAGGTTGCAAGTGTATCTGGAATGTAAAATATTAGAATTAGGTACGTCATTGTTTACTGTCCAAGGTTGAGTTCATTTACAGTCTATGACAAGGTCTAATTTACACAAAATATTGACATCATGTATGTTGGCTCTGTCTCGCACCCGAGTCCTAGCATTATGCTGAGCGATGACCGTTTTGCGTAGTTGTGACGCATACTTTGTAGTGATTGTATTTAAGATTTTTTGTTATTTTTATGGTAAAGAAAAATTAACAATTGAAATAAACAACTTTTCTTTCTTTCTTTCTTTGTTTTCCCTGACAGGTTAGGCAAAGTTGCAGCTAAAATACAATCACCAGATCAGGTTAAATTTAAAGGGTAAGGTCTTATTTTGATTGCAAAAATAGTTTTATGTTTGGTTAAGGTCAAACGATTATACCTTGTGATCTAGTAAAGCCCTATGCCTTATGGCAACTTTCATGGGGCCTTATGTGATTTGTTTCAAGTAAACAGTGATTTAACTTACAATTAATATTATACTGAGATTAAAATTGATGGCTTTCCATAAACACTTTAACATCGCTTTCAACAGTAATGTACTGAACACCTTTTTTTCTTAGTGTTTTATACGAAACTCCAGTGCAGGGGTCACCAAATAGCGGACCGCGGTCCGGATCCGGACAGCCGACCTATTTTGCGCGGACATATCAAAGATAGATTCCATCATCATCATCATTTCAGCCGAAAGACGTCCACTGCTGGACATAGGCCTCCCCCAAATGTCGGCACATTCACCGGTCCCGTGCGTCTCGCATCCAGATACAAGTATTTGTAGTTGAGTTTGGATACAAGTAATTTCCAAGATGAAGTTTCACATGAATATCTCCAAGATTTAATGACAATAACCGGCACCAAGTTTACTCAAAACTTTCCAGTTATAGTTCAAGGCAAAGGCGAAACATTTTTCATGTTATATTAAAAAAAAATCTTGGTACGTTTTATGATTACATTTGTTTATTTAAGGGCATATTATAAAAATAAAACCGTCCAAGTGCGTGTCGGGCCACGCGCAGTAATAGGATGCCGTAGTTGCATAATAATGCGGACTAAAAAGAGGGTTTTTTGTTGTTACATGAACATTAAAACGGTTTCAGCGGCGCACAAAGTCTAAAAACGGGCCCACATAATAATATGATGATGGTAACTGCAGAAGGAGTTATAAAATCCAACTTCGCAAGTGAAGTTAGAAAAATATTATCTATTTGAGTACCACCGCGGGTAGAGGCAAGCGTTTGTAATCAAGATTTATTATAACCAGCGTCACTTAATAATTTGAATACTGCAGTATTGCCGTTACGGAGATAGTCTTCGTTAAAATCTCCAAATATTTACAAACCGAAAATATTATTATGAGTATTTTTTAAATACCTACTCAACTACGAAAAAATAAAATCAAATTATTCAATGATAGGAACAAACAACCAACGTAAATAAGCTGCAATAAATAATCTATATGAAGGACGTCAATTGCGAATGAAGCCGATACGACCGCGCGTTAGAGCCACGGAGACTGCATTTTATGGTTCGTTCCTGGATTCTTTCTCATTCGGATTTTGAAAATTTTTGAATGTATTCATTCTGGAAAGTTCTTCGCTACTCAATTAGTGATGTGGTCGCGTCGGATATTGACTTTATAGATGGATATCGACAAAAGAAAATAAGAAATTTCTATAAGATCATATTATAAAGAGGCCCAATGAGAATAATTAAATTAGTACATAATTTCAAATTGATTTTATTTATTTAAAAAATATATAAGCCTTGAAATAAAACATAATTCCAAGTATAATTTTTCCAATGAAAATTGAGTATCTATCGATATCGATAATGTAATTAAAAATGCGGTAAATATCGACCTATTATTAATTAATGAGGAGACTGCATTTTATGGTTCGTTCCTGGATTCTTTCTCATTCGGATTTTGAAAATTTTTGAATGTATTCATTCTGCAAAGTTCTTCGCTACTCAATTAGTGATATGGTCGCGTCGGATATTGACTTTATAAATGGATATCGACAAAAGAAAATAAGAAATTTCTATAAGATCATATTATAAAGAGGCCCAATGAGAATAATTAAATTAGTACATAATTTCAAATTGATTTTATTTATTTAAAAAATATATAAGCCTTGAAATAAAACATAATTCCAAGTATAATTTTTCCAATGAAAATTGAGTATCTATCGATATTGATAATGTAATTAAAAATGCGGTAAATATCGACCTATTATTAATTAAGCTTATAATTGCGACCACTGAGAATACCGCCATCTATGGTCGGGTAGTGGAATTTGCTTGGCAATCGAATCTAGTTCGACTTTAGATTACAAAACGTCGAAAATATTTCTGCGCTAACACAAAATAGACTCCGCCGCGCGCATGCGCCCGCCCTACGGACTGATACTGCCAACAACTCTGCCCACTCCAAAGCGTTATTCGAATTTAAAAATTATTAATTTAGAAATCATTATATTTATTATATACCTACTATTTTTACATGGTTCATAAGCAAAAATTTACTATTTGTTTTACACAACTAACAACGTTATTTAAGTAATTTTTCAATGGCATTTGTACACAATTTTTACTGTTCCAAGTACATTTTATAAATTGGTCAACTATAACTCGTAAACTTGTAAAGCCTTCTTTGCTGCTATAGTTTTCCTTTTAATTTCGTTATATATACTACTGCCGTTATTTTTTTTAACATATCCAAAAGCAACCATTTAGCTGGCAGGGGAGGGGAGAACCTTTGACTCTAATATGAAATAGCAATTTCAAGCTTAATTTTACGCAAAGGGATTCCTGAATCGAAAAATGGTTTTAACAGATCGGTTAAAAACCCACACCATGGGATAGACGAGAACAAAAATATCTATGGTAAATACATTAACAGAACACGTTTTAAGTTGGAACTTACGTATAAAACAAAATATCTCCTGATCTGATTTCTCCTTTTTGGTACATCTTAATATCTTCTCGGTACACAATGCCTTCTTCTGCAAACAGAGCCGCTTGTTCTGGAGACAGAGCGATTTCTCCTGGGATGGAAGCTGCGTCATTGCAGACTGTAAGTGCTGCTAGCACTGCGATGAGGATGAAGCTCTTCATCTGAAAGGACACAACGTTAACAATAAACGAGGGTTCAATTAGCGCAGTTACTGGTAGATTGACTTCTTTGCTACGGTCAGATTTTTTCATGAAACAATTCATTGAGTATTACGTAATTCATAGCGTAGTTGCTGACCGATTGATTTCTTGATTTGTTTTTAATGTATTACATTGTGCAATATTTACCTAAATAATTTCTGACAATCTTGGGACTCTGGGGTCCCGGACCCGAAGCCAACTCGCAGAGGCCTTGCTAGATATATCAAGAAATGTGACACAACCAACGATTATCCCTGTACGAGTATGCACTCCATAAGTACTCCCAAGGACGAACCCCAGTTAATGCGGAACTATTGCTATAGTTTAATATTCTTTTTTGCTTCAATCGGTTTTTTATCAGCTTTCACAATTATGTAGGGGATTTATTTCGGGAATTTCGTGTGTTTAGCAACGTAATGTTAAATATATCAGTACATATATAGCAATCTTTGTGCTTTACCAAGTCGTATACAATAATTTCTACTTGTACACAACATTTTCTCTCAAACAGCTGAGCAAACATTATTTAAAAAAAAACTTTTTACGAAAAAATATTACCGACTTCCAAATAAAAAAACTACAGTGAAAGTCAACAATAACTTTATTTTTGGAAGTCGGTGTCTTTCATAAGTACCAATTTATTGCGTTATGGATACCGACTTCCGAAAATAAAGTTATTTTTCACTTTGTAGTTTTTTTTATTTGGAAGTCGGTAGTATTTTTTTGTAAAAAGTTTTTTTATTTTCACTTTTTGGTTGTACCTGCCTAATAGGCTTGTTTAGTTAGGTACCTATGCCGTCAGAATAGATTACTCGAATATCATGAAACATGAACATAACCGGTGAAATGAGACATCTGCGTACCCCTTAACAGCGTACTGGCGTGATGTTATGTTATGAAATGGTTAAACAATAAATATACTTGCGATTGCAGCAATCCCGAGAGATTTGCCGTTATTTATTGAAGAGTTCTATTGTATAACTCCGAAATTCTTCATCAGATCTTCGCCAAATTAAAATGGGAACAATTTCGAAACATGCTCTTTCAAACAAAAAATTCGTTTTCAAAATCGGTTCACAATTGACGGAGATATCGGTGAACATATAATATAAAAAAACATACGTAATTTCGACCAAAGAACCTCCTTCTTTTTGGGCAGGGCATAAATATTATCACTTTTAAAAGGTGATATTAAGAAATACTTTATATTTATAGAAGCAAATAATAATAATTATGTAAAAGGAATAAAAGGAGAAGAGGAAGAAGTCAGTGGGCATTAAAAATCTTCCATATCGCTGTCAAGGGAAAAATTGCACAAAATACTGGTAGCATTTCAATGTTGAATGGCAATGCTGTCTGACTGACCGCAATAAAAAGACAGCCCTCTGGTCACTTAAAATCTATTCGGTTTTACAAAATAAATATAACTCACATTTACAATTCTTTCTTTCTCCTGTTTATATGTGCCCACTGTACTTGTTGTTTTACACTAAAGTGTTATTGTATTTGTATATGTTTTATATATAGAAATGACAAAAGATAAGATATTAATATCACGAGCCAATCACCTACGCATTATTTATGTAATTGCGATTATCTGCACTAAATAAGGGTATCCTCTGCTATGTCCGATTCTGTCCACGATACATGTAGGTGAACGCTCTAATGTCAATGTATCGCAGCGCTATTTTGCGCAATGAGCGCGGTGTCAGTAAAACGCCGATTTCTTGAAAGAATTCTATGGGAACCATGTATGAAACTTATGTTGTTAGAATCTCTATGAAATAATCTATCACATTTCAAATAGATTTATCCAGTTTTACCTTGTAATGTATTGGTAATTGTTGTGTAAAGTCAGTGTAAAGGCAATTTTTCCAGTGTTTGTGTACAAAAGTAGATAGAAATAAAAAAATAAACCATTGTTTCATATTCATTTTATTTTATTTACAGTAATACACCCTAGTCCACAATAATCAACGAAAATATCACACATCCCCATACATTTTTTTCATACCACAAGCTTTACAAAATTACGCCGGCAAAAAATGGCCCGGCCGGCGGCACAAAAAATGGGTATGTTTACACTCGAATTCTGAGAACTCTGTAGGCCAAGTGGCTTCAAATGCTATTGTATTACATAGTTTGGTACCTCATCTCATCACACACACAGTTTTAGCTGTTACAATTGTTTAGTTTACGAACAATGAGTCACAATGCAAAACACTTGAAAAAGAGCGATAAAAATACCCTTTGTTTATTTTGTTCGCCGAGCAAGTACTACTGCATTTATTTGAAATATTATTTCACAATCGTCATGCTAATGATATTTACTAATGGGAAAACACAACACAACGGCATGCTGCTATACAAAAACATTACAAAAATCAACCATCAACATTCTGTGAGCAATGTGCCCTGCCCACTGCCACTTAAGTTTGGCAAGTCTTCGGGTTATGTCGGTAACCCTGTTTATTGATATTTTACCAATATTATTCACATTTTTACATACACGTAATATCACGGTTGTATCCTCCAAAGGGGTTCCCCGAAAGTTTTATTGGAAACCCAATAAAACTTTACCCGACACAAGAATCACATTTTTAAATATGCCTTGATAAAAATTAATCTTTGAGAAAACATTTAAAAACTATGTAAATATTAGTCCACCGGTGTCGGGCGCAGGGACCAAGCTACTGGTGGTTAAGGCTTCAGAGACAGAAACCTTCTCAAAATGCGAGCCATCGGTCATTGATCTTGTCATTAAGACAAACCTTTACTAGAACTATGAAAAAAATTGTCAGCAGACTGTTTATGTTTGTAGAAGCTTTTTCCGGCGGCTTCGCCCCCTCGGCCTGAATCGCAGAAACCGTGTATTTTTCCAGGATAAAAAGTACCCTATGTCACTAAGTAATAATGTATCTTTCTACCAGAGAATTTTCGTAAGGATCTATGCCAGAGATTACCACATATAAACGAACAAACATACAATTATCCTAATTTTTGTTAGTAATATAATTATTGCAAAATAGTTAAGAACTCCAACTCCACATATTTGAAAAATAATTTGCATTCAATAGGGATGTTTCCTGGATAGAAAAAAAATGATAATTCTATTTAGTCCGTCGGTGAGATTATCGATAATATTGGACACGTATTTTTTTTTGCTTTATAAAATAATAAAATTGACAACGACAAAACGCATCAAAGTTCAGGAGTGGGTGCTTTTGCTTTTGACGTCACTATGTCAGTATAAAGTGTACTCACGGCGTGACGTCGCAAGATATTTCAACCCATTATATCGTCGTCTCTTTATGTTTACGTGTCAAAAGAAAAACTACGTGTTCATTATTTTTTATTAATCTACCTGACGGAAAAATAAAAACTAATTATCAGTTAACATCCCTTTACATAACGATTCGTTCTGTATAAATAATTGCCACTTATCGTGCACTCAATACAATGTATTACTCGTAAGCCAAATTTAATTTAATTTAATAGTTAAAAAAACATTTAAAGATTGATTAACAGTGTTGATTCTAAATTTAATTAAAACTGAAATAAAAATATCCACGAAGCAACGTTTGCCGAAGACGGTCTGTGCATAAGTGTCCATGCGTTACATGTAGAGACTAAATCGTACCCCGAAAAGCCGTTGATTCCGACTGTCCTAAATAGACCATTGACAGCCGCTACGCCAGAAGTCAAAATATCTGAAACCAGCAGTTTGGCCATTGCCAAAGGGTGATATATTTTTTTCTTTTTTGCCTTGGTTAAATGCGCAAGCATACTGTACTACCACGGGGAGATAGCGCAGTTATGTAGGACTCCAACCCACTAAAACTCCACGGTGTCCTCCTGTGCCGCTTATGGTGGGAACACGCGCACGCGTTACCACTTACGAGTACTCAGCAGTCATTGGGTTGTGGAGGTCAGATAGATGGTCACTTTATGTAAAATACTGTTACTCAGTTGTATCCAGTGAAACTGGAATCCGGCCCCAACTAAGTTGGGAAAAATGTTAGACAAATAGGTCCCTGGTTTTCACTGATAATAAATTGTTACACAGTATGACTCAACAAGATCCGGTTTTTGATAGGACTATCTTATCATTATAGATTTGCGTAGCGTCTATACCTACATTCTACCCACTAAAGACTAGTGGCTGGTCTAAAGTCACTGTGTATTCTAAGGAGATAGTACTGTGGATAATCGTGACAATCCAAGAAGTCCGATGACGTTTCTAATTTTACATGCTGCGATGACTTCATACGTATAAACTGAAAAATCATATTTATAATCCTAATTAATTACTATGTCACCCATACATTATAACAACGAGTATCATTCGTAAGCATCAAGTTTAATTATTATCAAGTATTTTTATAGCTGTCAAATCTGACTTCTTAGATTGTCATGACGATAGTGAGAAATTTATAAGTACATTTTATTTTCCTTTTATTTTTTCTCCTTCTGTTAGACTTATTAGAGGTTTTTCAGCAAGTTTAAGTATGCTCTCAGAAATTAGAAATATTTTTGTATGATTAATAAAAGTGGGTGAGACTGCCACGTGTTTTGTAAAAGTCATGAAAATAAATGTTGTAGAAAAATTTAATTCAAGTAGACAAGAAAACTTACTTATGAATTGAAAATGTCACATTAGTATCAAGATCGCTTTTAGTATCAAGATCGCTCGACATTAGCATGGTCGAACACTAATCGATTAAAAACTATACAGGGTGTTTGGAAGGGAGCTGTACATACGCCTAGGGTAGAAACTAGGGATAGTCTGCTACCTACCCCCGCCCATTATATTGACCTTGGCCTCAAGGTTTTTTTTTAATTTATTATAATTTTTTATTTGACTTTTTATGATTTTTTGACTAAAACTACCTATAGCTCAAAATCTATCCATGGGACCGGTCGGCTAATGGTCTTGTTTTAATCGTTAGAGTCTTAGGGTCCTGCAAAAAATTATTTTACACCAGAAAATTGTGGAGAAGAAAAGTTATGGGGCCTGAAGTACCGTAGTAAGGTAAAGAAATAATTTTAAGGGCAACTTTCTATGGGGTTTAAAAAAAAACTAACAGGGTTGGAGTTCTTCTGATTTTTTTAAAACATCCTCAGTCCATGCCCTTTCTAACGATATGCTAAAAGTGTAATTATCACTTTTAGTTTTAAAGTTATTAATTAATTTCCGCAACTAGGGCACTTCAAGCAAAAATTTCAACTAATGAAAATTAAATGTGTTCGATCGTAAAAGGATGGCAAATGAAACAAAAAATTTGGTAATGACTAATGTCATTAAATTACAAATTTTAATTAATTACTAATTTTAATTAATTACAAATTTTGTTCAAATTGATGACCATTGACCTGTAAACATGCTCGGCACCTCTTCCTCATCTCCACGGTCACCGTTCTAAGCAGCAGTTCCTCGCGCATTGTATCGAATGCGGCGTGGATCCTGTTAATTAGAACCTCCCTTGTTGGTACTTCTTCTGCGTACACCAACTCTTTCGCCCTTCCCCAGACGTAGAAGTCGAGTGGGGTAAGGTCAGGCGACCTTGGGGGCCAGGGAATTGGCCCACCCCGACCAATCCAAGAATTAGGAAAGCAGTTGTCCAGAAGCTCCCTCACTGCTAGGCTCCAATGAGCAGGACAGCCGTCGTGCTGGAAGACTATGGGCCGATCTTCGTCAAACACTTCTTCCGCTAAATCAGGCAAATCGTTTTCGAGGAAATCTAAGTAGTTTTGCCCGTTTAGGTTGTCTGGCAAAAAGTGCGGCCCTATCAACCGATTACCGATGACGCCTGCCCATACGTTCACGGAGAACCTTCGTTGAAAACCTCTGTGCCTCTTGACTCTCGGGTTTTGATCTCTGGGTGCCCAGTGATGGAGATTGTGGTAATTTACAATTCCTTCCTTGTCAAACTTGGACTCGTCAGTCCAGAGAATACTCCGTAAAAAATTAATATCTTCCACGTCCGTATGGAGCAAGTGGCGGCAAAACTCCACCCTTCTTGCATAGTCGTTATCCTCTAAGCCTAAAACAATAAAAATATCAACGTTAGCGGTTTCCTTATGAATTAGTAGCTATGTAACATTGATTGCTATCTCTGTCTTTCCATTTCTCTCTCTCTCACACACATGCTCATGTTAATTTAAAAATTGCCTATGAAATTCACATGCTAGTTCATTACATAAGAGCTAAAAACAAAAACTTTATGTAAAAAATTACCTTGAACAGGGGTGTAGTGGAAAGGATGACGTCCATTTTCGCGAAGAACCGACCAGACTTTCCACACGCTTAAACCAAGCGTCCGGGCTACGGTTCTTACGCTTCTGGTCGGATCTTCCTCAAATTCAGCCAATATGCGTTCTTCCGCAGCCAAATTTGGTTGAAATCTGTTCACGGCTGGTTCCCGGAAATTTAAATTTCCGGTTTCTCGCAGACGCCGATAAGTTGAGCCAAAAGTTTGGTGGTTAGGCACTCGCCGGTTAGGATACCGTTCTTGATAAATCCTCCGTGCCTCGCGCCCATTGCAATCAGCCATTCCATACACCACCAGCATGTCGGTGTACTCTTCACTGGTAAATCCAGCCATTTTGCCAACAACAAGGTAACAAATAACAAAACTTAACAAAAACGAAGTAATAACAAACTCAACAAAATTAACGAAAACAGTGGAGCGTCGTAACGGCAAGTACGTAAGTTAGCTAAGATGGGTAAATCTCGACTGACTAACAAAGACCCCAACGAGTTACCTGCCCGGCCCCGTCGACCCAAGAGCGAAAGAGACATGACATGACATGTTTTGTCTCTTACATGTTGCTCTCGTGTAAGAGTGAGACAACAAATTTGCCAACTGTAGGCCAAACTGGTTTAAATTCTGGAAATTACATTTGTCTTACAAATGTCGACTCGTGGTGGTAAAAGTGCCCTAGTTGCGGAAATTAATTAATAACTTTAAAACTAAAAGTGATAAATACACTTTTAGCATATCGTTAGAAAGGGCATGGACTGAGGATGTTTTAAAAAAATCAGAAGAACTCCAACCCTGTTAGTTTTTTTTAAACCCCATAGAAAGTTGCCCTTAAAATTATTTCTTTACCTTACTATGGTACTTCAGGCCCCATAACTTTTCTTCTCCACAATTTTCTGGTGTAAAATAATTTTTTGCAGGACCCTAAGACTCTAACGATTAAAACAAGACCATTAGCCGACCGGTCCCATGGATAGATTTTGAGCTACAGGTAGTTTTAGTCAAAAAATCACAAAAAAGTCAAATAAAAAATAAAAATAAATTAAAAAAAAACCTTGAGGCTTAGGTCAATATAATGGGCGGGGGTAGGTAGCAGACTATCCCTAGTTTCTACCCTAGGCGTATGTACAGCTCCCTTCCAAACACCCTGTATATCAAGCTGGGATCGACCAGTGATTTCTCAGCACTGCTAGAATCAAATCATCGTTTATTCTCAACGTTGTGTCCTGATGTGTCCTCATCGCGGTGCTAACAGCACTTACAGTCTGCATTAACGTGGCTTCCATTCCAAATGAAGTCGCTCCATTGCGAGAGGAACTGTTCACCACTGTTTTTTTTTAGCTCTACGATATCGTAGAATTCCAAAACAGTGGTGAACAATATCAAAAAGATTACAATCCAGAATGAGCTACCGATAAGCCGATGACGTCGTGGCCAACAAGTAGGTTGCGGTACCGCCTGAGTGACATCGCATCTGAGGCGGGCCGCGATGTCGTATGGTATATATAAAACACATCTTTTTATTACCCTGTCCAATAAGTGATGGGCATTATTCAGAAAGTCCGTTCAATTTATCGGTCGGTTTTTAGCAAATTTCCTACTCATATTGGGCATTTTTCCAATTGTCTGGTCATTATGAATAATGCCGTATTAATCAAATGGTCCATAAAATATAAAATAATACAAATCTATAATGATAAGATAATCCTTTATAAAACCGGACCTTGTTGAGTCACGCTGTAACAATTATTATCAGAGAAAACTTAGGACATATTAACAATGAATCTATCTGCCTAGCTTTTTATTAACTTAGATGGGGCCGGCTTCTAGTCTCACCGAGTCATCGGACACATCTGAGTGCCAGAAATTTGCACATGTTATTTGGTATTGAATCTTATCTTTTACCTGATTGCAAGGAAAGGGTTATGTTTTCGCGCGTATCTTGTATGTTTTTTTCTTTTTTTTTTAATTTTTATAGGCTCGCGCTTGACCACTATCTCACCTGATGGTAAGCGATGATGTGGTCGACGGTGGAGCACGCTTGCCTAGAAGTAACCTATTCACTCTTGACTTAAAGACCCCTAGATTGTAGCTATCGGGAAACACAGACGCTGGCAGGGAATTCCACTCCTTAGCTGTACGTATAATAAAAGTATTCTCAAAACGTTTAACGTTTCTCAACGTATGTACATTTGTATGCATGTAATATTCTTTATTACCTCATATGTTTCAAACCACTAGACGGATTTATATTATTAAGACACAGTTAGATACGTCTTGACCACCCAAGTGTTCTTAGATAGGTGAAGTAAAAAAAAACAAACAGGGCGGAATGAACATGGCGAGTGGGTTATCAAAATGAAGGGTTTTAAGAAGTGATTACAAAAATATATACCACTTACGTATTTAAAAGAAATTTAAAAAATATATAGTTATCTACATTGGTTTCGTACATTTTACGTAATGTGTGCACAACTAAACAGATAAAAAAGGCAAAAAAAAAAAAAAAATGCTAGCAATGGGTTCTGTTGGCTGTCCTTTAATACCCTGGCTATGTTTTTGTGAACATTTTCGACAGATTTATTATAATATGAATTAATTATTCTTCTCTTGAATAAACACTGATTATTATGATAGTAATATCAACTGCTGTATTGAGTTGTAACTGTGCGTAGTTAGTTAATAGATGTTTTTCTCGCTTATATTTTTTATACGGCGTAAATAAAAACAATATCACTTAAAGCTGTCAGAATTTTCAACGTTTACTTCAACATTTGTCACAAAATTATTAAAATTGGCAATTCATTTGTAATTAATTATACAAAAAGAATTATATAATATAAAATATGAATTCTTTGTATCATTTTCCAATAGTGTTATTAATTTCCTCCGAGAGGCCGAATCACCGAATCAGTGTAGTACCCGAAGAATTGAACCAAGCAGAGAAGTCCTTGACCCGGTCCTGATCGTACCCTGACATGGGCGACAGTAACATTATTGATTATAGAAGTGTGTCCAGGTTCCGGTGGGGGGTTAAATACCCTGATGCGATTTATTTCAGTGGTAGAATTTCCAAGGTACACCACATCTCGGATCTGTACTGTATAGGGTATTGGTGGCAAGTGGAAGGATTCTCTGGAAGGATGAAAAAAATAATTGTTATGCGTCGTTGACTGAGTAATCATTAAACTCTTTCGACACTGAACTTTAGAACGTTTTTTTTTACTTAAATATTTCACTAAGAGACTTACTACACACACGGACACAGGGTTTCCATAGTACGGACTCTAGTCTCTCGCAAAAGAGCTCCTAGCAAATGTTGTAATATAGTTTTAAGTACATGAATTTTAAAAACGAAAAAAGAGCAGCCACTGCTGTTTGCATAACTCGACAAAATGTAACAGCTGATCTTGTTTCGCGATCTCAGAATCGATCATTTACTAAAAGTTGTACATGAGTGCAATGGTTCACTATTCTAGTTCAAAAGGTTTTTTTTGAACTAGAATAGTGTTTGGAAATCCAAATCTATAAATTATACGATTTCCCGAGTTATTCGGGCAAAAGGTCTTAGAGCTAGCTATTCATAAAATTTCTAAAATCAACCAATTTGAGACTCAGGCTTATGTCAACATTTAATTGATATCAGATGGGTACATTTTTTTTGGGTATTGCAGTTTTCCTTTGCCGACAGCCAGTGGCAACATACCATAAGATAACCCAACTGCTTGGTTGCTTTCGGACATAAAAAACTACAGTACACCTATGTCCCTCGGCAATCATCGCATTTCCGAATACAAACGAATGCTAATTTCCATGTCGATCGATTATTAGATTTATCGTGTATAACAATTTAAATTCAGAACTAAGTAGTTTATTGTTGTTTTGTTTCGATTTCTGTGTGGAATATATAGAGCTGTAGAAATAAAAGCTTGAGCAGCTTTCCTCCCATTTTTTTAAATAAAATTATAACAAGTTAAAGTGTATTAACAACTCTATATGCTACCAAGTTGATTGAGAGCGCCCGGTTTGCACCAAGTGCAAAGGGCAACTGATGGAAAGCCGACGATTGACGAAACACGAAGTTTGCTGAGGAACACTTAGTAAATGTTTGTACTGTACATACTCATAAAACAGAAGAAAAGGAAACAGCTGCCGGTCCGTAGCTCCTTCTAGATTGTAATCTTTTTGGTACACTTCGCCACTTTTCTGGAACGTAGCGACATCTTCAAATAGAATATCTTCTCCTGGGATGGAAGCCGCGTCATTGCAGACTGTAAGTGCTGCTAGCACTGCGATGAAGATGAAGCTCTTCATCTGAAAGAACATAACGTTAAATGTATTCTTATTTTTTGTTACGGCTATAAGTTAATTTTATGCAGTATGTTACTGTGCATAATTTTGTCAAATACTAGCTACAAATAGGATATAAGGCTTTTGTAAAGTCTATTTTAGTAAAAAGCTTAAAATCGCCAAAATGTCAGTGACTTAGTGTAAATTTCTAATGGTATTTTTTTTCCTTCGCCCTATGCAGGCTGAGGATTTGGACCATACCGCCTCGTCTTCAGTGCAATTTAGTATGCATTAGAATGCAGATTTAACAGATTCTAATGTTTTTTTGGAGTATTTGGCAGCAACTTGTATCGAGTCAGCCTTCCCAGTTAGCTTTGCGTAGGTATTCAATACTACAATAAAATTCTCCGCTCCACTATCCTGAGATCGCTTCTGTCAATGATTTCACATATTGTCCAGTTGCATAGTCAATTAAGACACAAAACTACACCAATTTTATATCACAATATACGAGTACACTAGGAATCAATTTGCAAATAATATCTATAGCCGCTGAACTTCAATCGAAAAAATCCCGCCAAAAACTCGATTTTATAATGGTGCTCGATCGCGTTGAAACTGGATAAGCGCCGCCTGGTGACAGTAAGGAGAAATCCCTTTATTTTGTATACCAATTGACATATGAGAACGTTTACGGAAAGGCGATCGAGTAAATTAAAATTATTTCATATCACTTCTTCGTTGATATGTATAATAGCCATACTTTATTTATGAATTGACTCATCCAGCGTTATAACAGACACAATACAAAATAACGTGAAACAAAACCGGTGGAATGAGAGTATACCAGGGTGAACTGTTCATACCTGCGTACCCCTATAGAGCGTACCAGTGTGATGTTATGTTATGAAATGGTGTAAACAATAAACAGATATGCGATTGCAGCTATCCCGAATGATTTGCCATTATTTATTGAAGTGTTCTGATGTATATCTCCGTAGTTCTTTATCAGATCTTGGTGAAATTTAAATGGGACCACATGACAAGCCACCAGCATTCAAAAAAAAAAAACATCAAAATCGGTTCACCTAGTAAAAGTTCTGAGGTAAAAAAAATTCAGTCAAATCGAAATCCTCCTCATATTTGGGAAGTCGGTTAAAAAATAAAACGGACGCTAAGTTACAAGGTCGCGCGCTGTCTGAGGGGTTTTGACAATAATAATTTTGATAAATTGTTTCTATGATCTAACCATTGTACTGATTAATTTGAAATTTGTTTATTATCAAATAAATAAAACAAATAAATGGCATTCAGGTCAATAAACATAACTAAATTGCGGACTATGACGCATATCCATAAAAAAAATATTTACGAACGTGTAAAATATTGTACAATACTACATGTTCTGGCTCCTAGATATCCTATTACTTGCATGATATAAAATATTGTACTTACAATGCGATGGTTAGGCAAAAACACTCTTTTAAAACATTTAAACAATGAGTTAGCAACAAATACACTGATAAATACTTAAAATTAATTTCACTTTGACTTATGAATGTTATATCGTCATCAAAAATGAAAATGAATATTGTGTTCTGCGGGTGCTTTGTTATAAATCTACCTACATTAAAAAAAAAAAAATAAGTCCGGTCATCGAGCGAGCGTTGTCGTCTTTGTTTGTGTTTTTGACGTGGGGTCGGTAACGGTGGTATGAGTCGATCTATTTAAAATTCTTGTGTCTTATTTGGATAATGATATAACTAAGTGGATTTTGATGATTATATAATAATATTATATTTTCTATAAATCTATCTTGTCTAATTTATCACTTCATACTTCCCGTTATCACTATTTTGGTGAGACTTAAATGAATGACCAAAAATTATTTTCTAAACTGCTCGATTTTTTTTTCTTCAGAATTTGAAAACAAATCTAACTACACCTTATTTGTTAAAATTAAAATAAATTTGAATTTGCAAATCCATCAAGTAACCTATTCTAACGTACGTGCTAAAGAAATAGACATACTGATGCACTAACACACTTGCGCACTTTGAACTTGAAAAATGTTACCCTTCTTCCGTTGCAGTCGGGTAAAACATATTTTAACTATTATAGGTATCTTAAAATTTCGTACGTAAATAATAATGAATTTAAAATCACTCACTTTTCAAATTCTGACTAGTCCAGTAGTGGCTATTACCTTTGAGTACACATTGACAATAGATCACTATTCACAAGAAAATAATATTTATTAGGAATTTAATTTCAGGAATTACGATAAAATTAAGATAATACTATCGATATAAGTTATTTCTGTTTCTTAAATTTCCAAACCAGACATTTAGAATTCCCCACCAGTCTGGTGACCCGGAATTCCCCACTTTAACACCTTAAGTCGGCGGCCCGACCTCATTCTTGGGGAAGGTTAATGCCCGATTACTGAATAAAAGATTTGGTGTTGAATATTTGTCAAACTCTAGATTAAACTGAAAACCTGACAAATTGTTAGTATTAAAGTTGGGTTAGACACTTTCATAACTAACTCAGGAATCGGCCTAGAAATACTTCTCGCCGTCTCGCGTAAATTCGTGCAGCAAGTGTCGGTAATGATTAATACCGAAATAAGTAATGAATAGACCTTTTTTTTTTTTGTCGTGGGGTTATTTTGGGTAATCAACAGATATTTTGTTTTGGTGCGGTGTTATTTTTCGCAAAGAACAGACCCTTTTTTTTGTTGTGAGGTTTTTTGCTGTGGGGGTGCTTTGTTGAGGGTTTATTTAAAAAAAAAAGTATGTATAAACTAATAAATACACCTAATTAAACCTTGTTTAATTCAGCAAATACTACTCATTTTTAACCGACAAAAAAGTTCTGCAGCTTTTTCAATTCGAACGTATATGTATTTATTTTTATGTGTGTTCGCGGAGAACTTCGTCGTTTACGAACCGATTTTGATGACTCATTTTTTGTTGGAAAGGAAATATCCCAAGGGTGATACCATGATAAGGAAACCAGGATTTGATGATGGCATCTCAGAGAAATCGAGTGAATTCTTCAAATATTATAGGCTTACATATAGCGATTTTGGTATTTTTATCAACAATGCAATCATTTACACTCAGAAAGTGTAATTTGGTGAAATGGAACAGATGAAGAAGACCACAGATGGCCACTGGAACTCCTTAATGCTAAGTATGTCACGAGTATAAGATATATCGAAT
Source organism: Orthosia gracilis (assembly GCA_947562075.1). NCBI lineage: Eukaryota > Metazoa > Arthropoda > Insecta > Lepidoptera > Noctuidae > Orthosia > Orthosia gracilis. The sequence goes on from OX387265.1 coordinate 12,650,365, forward strand.
AGCTAACCTATGATGAAGCTAATACTTATAAATAAATGGTACTGATGAAAATGATAACATCGAACTGATCTGGTGATGAAGCTGGAAGGTAGGCACTGGAACGCCGTAATAAAACAATGGATCCTAGTCGTGTTCAGGCTTAATGGAATCGTCATGAGATTTACTTTGTCTGTAAATGATTTTCATGGTATTTGGAGGTACCTAACTAAACTGAAAAGAGATAAATAAAAAAAAAATAAACAAAAAATTCAAACCGACTTCCAGAACAAAATACTACAAAGCGAAAAGTAACTTTATTTTCCGAAGTCGGTGTCGAAAAACGGAAAACAGGTACCAAAGACACCGACACACTTTGGAAAAGAAAGTTATTTTTCGCTTTGTAGTGTTTTGTTTTGGAAGTCGGTTTGATTTTTTTGTAATTTTTTTTTGTGTTGGTTAATACATACTACATATGTTATGTAATATGAATATTGCGCAATAACATATGGATATGCTGTAACTCGTGGAATACGATATAAATGAGTAATTTAAAGGTTCATCTATTTTCTTCTCTTTTCAGGTAAGTCTCCCCTCAAAATCTTCTTGAATGACATCGAAAGCTAAGTGACATAATATACTCTTATTTTTTTGTTGGTTGGTAAATTTTTCAGTAATTAAAATTATCATGTCTTAAATATTGTTTATTATAAATTTGATAGTTCTGTGTATTTAAACTGTTGATATGTTGAAATGATTATTATACCATTTATTTGATTTTGATTTACTTGATGTTTAGAATTGTTTTATTATTGAATTTTTATTCAAAAATTTTCAATGAAGTACTTTATTCTTTTTGTTGATTGTACCTTTAATATACTTGTAAAATGGGATGAAGCACAACTTAAATAGTGATATGGTACAACATAAGATTTTTTTGGAATGAGGGACAAAACTTCAGGATGAATGAAGAATAAATCAATAATTGACTTCATTAATATAATAATGACTTTAACATTTTAGTAACATATTATATCTACTATACAATTAAATACGACTTCAAGGAACTTCACGGCCGAAATCTCTGCGTACGAAAGTATTTTTCTCTACTTAACTATTTATAATTTAAAATTTTGCTTGTTTGCCTCATCTTGAAATAGAAACATTAATCTTTATTTATAGATAAAGTGTAAAAGATATCATAACAATTTCAGGCGATGGTATAAACAGTCTTCAAATAAACATTATTCTGTTTAAATAAAAATTAATTTGAAAAATCAAAAAACCCGACTGCGTAAGAAGTGAACTAAAAAGCCGTAAACAAGAAGAAAATCATGCTGTGCTGTTGGAGGATACATATTCGCGAGCTGGCTGACTAAAACCTGATCCGACCGACTGCACAACATGATTTTCTTCTTGTTTACGTCTTTTTCGTTCACTTCATAAGTAATCGAGTTTTTGATTGCTAAATTAACTTTTTTATTTATACTATTTTACATATCATTTTTTTTCGAATTAAGTTCAATTAAACAAAATTAAGAGTGTCTTATACTTTTGAAATCACTTTTGGATCTCCACAATATGGCGTCAGTGACACTCGAGATTAAGACGAATCGATTGATGTAAGAATCATCAAAATCGGTCAACACGTTTGGTCTCTAGAACGCCACATAGGAACAAACATGAATACATACATAGGCTGATAAACACATTACCCTCGGCACCTTCGGCAGTCGGGTAAAAAGAAAAGGACGCGCTCACGCCCTGACTCATCGACATCCTCATTTCTGATAACCCAGTTACTGTGTGTTTCCCCTCGGTAAAACAGAATTTCGAGTTAATCTGACTACCGCAACGGCTGTCAAAGATCCATGAAAGACAGTCGAGACCGACAGCTTAATACATTGCTTGAGGCCAGAGGAGCCTTGGTCCAAAGACGTTCTTTTCTCTTGTTTTTATTTTTTTTATTTTAGATACCTTTATGTTTAATATCATTAGGATCATCATCATAATTCACATTCTGACTTCGACCTCTACTGGGTAAAGGCATATAGTTTCTTGTACTGATATCCACGTTCTGTGCTACCCGAGATAGCAAAAACAACAATGTGTCGGAATGATACTAAATTGATTTTAAGACTTCGCTCTCGACACTATTCATCAGCGAAGTTTGCATTCCTTATGAAAAAAAACAGAGAATGTAATCAGATTGAGGACGTGCAGCATTTGCTGATGGATTGTGCCCGCTACAGGCGTGAGAGGGAGTCACTTTTGGGAGAAATAGACTTAAATAGGCTTAGCGGGGATTAAAAAATATTTTTTTTTTTTTAAATTAATGTCTTTTAATAACAGTCCTTCATCAGTGACTTATATCTTTATCACACAGTGTTTTAGATATTATTTCACTGTTTACTATAGTTTATGATTGTGTTAATTAAAAGTAATAATGATACAATGATAAAAGGCACGATAAAGTTGACATATTTGTTTAAACAAAAAAAACCGGCCAAGTGCGAATCGGACTTGCGCAAGAAGGATTCTGTACCATTACCGCAAAAAACGGCAAAAAAATCAAGTTTTTGTATAGGAGCCCCACTTAAATATTTATTTTATTCTATTTTTGGTTATAGTGGCAATAGAAGTACATCATCTGTGAAAATTTCAATCACGGTTCATGAGATACAACCTGGTGACAGACGGATTTTGGAGTCTTAGTAATAGTGTCCCGTTTTTACCCTTTGTGTAAGGAACCCAAAAAAAGAGAAACAATAAAAAGTCGTTTGTTCATCTCGCTGCGGGTAGACCAATATTCCTTCTTCCAATCCATGAATGCCAATCGCTCAAATCCCTCTTAAGGAAATTATCTATAATGACATAATATATGTACCACCAAATACGAACTACAAAAACATCTGACGGTACACAAATCGTACATCGTGCAATCAAATCTTTGAACATATAAGCCCGAAAACATCCATTGGGCAACTGTTGCCTAAAAGACACAACACCCGCTAGGTGGGAGGATGCACCCTTTTGAATGGATGGTGCGTGCGGGCCTTTACTTCTTTTTCTTCAATTTGTCCCAAACAACTGAAGATCGTGGTCACTGGACCCCTTTAAGCGGACAATCAGTCTCCATCGACTCTGATCGAAAGCTGCCATCAACACCTGCTAAAATTCGATTTTTACGTAGCTTATTTTACTTGGTCAGACCATGCCTATACAACCGGATCATTTTAAGACTTTAAAGATCCTTCAAAATATCTGCGAAATGCATTGTTCATGCTAATAAACTTTTCCAAATACCATGAAAAATGAATACCTAGCTGACAGAGGAAATTAAAAGTCCCATGTACAAAAAAGCTACAGCAAAAGCCAAATTTAAGCGTCGGCCTACTGACGCTAATAGGGAAAGATATGTCTCAATCCGTAAACACTGCAATAAGATGTGTAGGAATGCCAATCGCCAACATATGCATGCTTCTGTCCTAAATGGGGACGCTTCCAAAGTTTGGAAATTTCTTAGGTCATTGGGAGTCGGTAAAGCCCGACAAGAAACTATCCCTAAAGATGTAAATATTGACGCTATGAATAATACTTTTACTGCTTCGTCCAATTTTGATAGGACAACTAAATTAAATACATTGAATCATCTTTCATCTCTCCCGACTCCCAGTTATTCTCCATTTGTTTTTGGTCAATTTTCTGCATGTGATGTTAAGAAGAGCATACTATCGATTCCGTCAAATGCAGGAAGCGACTGCATCAGCCGTAAAATGCTACTCCCAGTGCTGGACATTATCCTTCCCGTCATTTGCTATATCCTCAATTTCTCTGCATATAGCAGTGTCTTTCCAAGCTTATGGAAAGATGCTCAAGTAATTCCTTTACCTAAAAAGCCCAATCCCACAACCTTCTCTGAGTATCGTCCAATATCCGTCTTGCCATTCCTATCCAAAGTCCTTGAACGGTTAATCCACAACCAAATAAGCACCTTTCTCTCCAAAAATAATCTCCTTAACCCCTTCCAGTCCGGCTTCCGCCCTGGGCATAGCACAACTACGGCGCTTCTGAATATTACGGACGATATTAGGTCTGCCATGGAGATGGGCAATCTTACGGTTTTGGCTCTACTGGATTTCAGTAATGCCTTTAATACCGTAGATTTCGATGTTTTACTTGGCGTCCTTTGCTCTCTTAACATATCTCCATCTGTTGTTGACTGGTTTCGTAGTTACCTGTTTGGTCGCCGACAGCGTATTTGCATCGGGGAGACCTTGTCTTCCTGGTGTAGTACTTCTGCCGGGGTACCTCAGGGCGGCGTTCTATCCCCCTTACTTTTCGCAGTTTTTATAAACTCAATATCCAACGAATTACTTTCTTCCTACCACCTTTATGCAGATGATCTTCAAATTTACACGCGATCTCCTCTTGTTAATCTATCTGAGGCTATCTGAGGCTATCTGAGGCTATCTTGACGATAAATAGTGATCTGGCTCGTATATGCGACTGGAGCAAGAGGCATGGACTTACGGTGAACCCTATAAAAACGCAAGTTTTGGTGGTGGGCAGTTCAAGGTTGGTCTCAAGGATCGGCTGGACGACTCTTCCCCAAGTTTGTTTTGACAACTCTGTTGTACCCGTTAGCGAGAAGGTGAATAACTTGGGGATTTTTATTGACAGGAACTTCTCTTGAACTGCCCAGCTACAGGAAGTTAGCCGCAAGCTATTCGCATCTGCTGGATCTCTGAGAAGACTGCGTAATTTTCTGCCGACTGCTACTAAGATTGCGCTTGCACAATCTCTCCTTCTACCCATCCTTGATACTAGCTATCTTGACCTCACTGAAGTACAACTTGAGAAACTTGAGCGACTTCAAAATTTTTGTAAAAGGTTCATTGGTTTGCGCAAATATGACCATGTTTCTGAATTCCGCAAGAAACTCAAGTGGTTGCCAATTCGCCTTCGCCGGAATGCTCATATTCTTTCCGTTCTGTATAAAATACTATTTTTCACGTCTACCCCTCTTTACCTCAAAAGCCGATTTCAGTTTTTATGTGACTCCCACACGAAAGTTCTTAGGTCATCGGTTAGCATGAAACTTAAAATGCCAATGCATTCCACTATCTTCCTAGACAAATCTTTCACTGTCCTAGCCGCTCGTCTATGGAATGCATTGCCTGTGACAATTAAACGCGCGCAATCACTACCGAGCTTTAAAAGACTGGTAAAGGAACACTACCTGTCACTGTGATCTTATTCTTGTTGGAGCTGTATTGTTTTCTTGCCTGTATATTTATATGTATGTATGTATTTATGTATATATTTTAGTATTTTATATTTTGTGCTTCCTATGTTTTTAAATTATTATTTAATTTTAAAATTGCACCAAGTGCAACCCCATGTTATGTCCAGGCTATCTCTTTCCATTCTGGGTTGCCTGGAAGAGATCGCAGAACGCGATAAGGCCGCCTGTTGTATGTTTGTGTTTATTTTAAAGTTTCTGTATGTATTGTTTTTTTATCTTGGTGTACAATAAAGTATATATAAATAAATAAATGAAAATCATTTATAGCCAAAGTAAATCCCATACCGATTCCAATAAGCCCAAACACGACTAGGATCCATTATTTTATTTCAGAGTTCTAGTGCCTACCTTCCGGCTTCATCATCAGATCAGTTCGATGCTACCGTTTTCATCAGTACCATTTATTTATAAGTATTTGCTTCATCATAGTCAGTTAGCTATTCGATATATCTTATATCCGTGACATACTTAGCATTAAGGATATCCAGTGGCTATCTGTGGTCTTCTTCATCAGTTCCATTTCACCAAATGACACTTTCTAAGTGTAAATGACACACACACTCATTTTCAATCGGAAATTCTCACGTCAAAATACTTGCTTTTTTTTAAAGTTGGTGGGTCTTTTGTTCGTTGAAATCTCTACTTTTTGATGGTGTAAAAAAATATGTTCATTATTATGGTACACCATCAGAAAGCAGAGATTTCAACGAACCAAAGGCCCACCGACTTTTTTATAAAAAGCAGATATTTTGAAGTAAGAATTTTTGATTGAAAATTAGGGTGCTTTTTTCGATATTTATTCAAAATGAGGTGAAAAATAAATAATTTAAATAAAAAAAAAAACAGTGTGTTAGGGACATAAAAGATAATAAACTTTAACCAAATTTAGTGAAAACAAAATTGTAAAATATAAAACCAAAAACTTGGTTATTTGAATTTTTCACTTACATTTTGAGGTGTATGTATATTTTTCACATAAATTTGTAGTTGTAAAAAAGTGTAAGTATAAACGTTGTAGATCTTTTTATTACCTACAACTTTGACATTTAACTTTTTCCTTAGGGCTTGTAGTTTTGCTGGAAATTGAGACAAACCGTTTTTACCCTTGAAAACTCACCCCCTTGCACTTTCCAAACTCAGATCGCCCGTAAATTATTTTTCTTTTAATTTTTGTTATATTCTCTTCCTTTGCCAATGGATTTCATCTTACTATTATTATTTTTCAATTTTTACCATTTTTAAAGGTACAGGAACAGGAACCAGTGTATTTTTTGTTTCGTAAGATAAATAGTTGAAGATTTCATAGCGACACGTGCTACGCCGTAGCATGTCGTAGCACACGCTTCGCCGTAGCATGTCGTAGCACGCGCTACGCCGTAGCATGTTGTAGCACGTTGTAGGTTGTCGTAGCACACGCTACGCCGTAGCACATCGTGTATAGTGTAGCATTCTATCAGTGAAAGAATTTTCCTACCCTTGGTTTACTGACAGATAATGCCTAAGGCATTAAGACCGCCATTGTAACTTTGTGCATGAAATTTTAAACATAAATAATAGACACTTCCAGAAATTACCTCAAACAAACAAACAAAAATAGTTTCCTCTTTATAATATATGCGTAAACGATAACCATATTGACAGGCTGCCACCTTTTAATAAAAGAGACGTTCATCGATCGATGATTCATCCAGAGTGAAACAAGAGCTCAGTACCTAAATGATTTTAACAATGGGTGCGTCACATTTATTTATTATTAATTTATTATATACACCACTTAAAGATAAGTGTATAATGGGCGAGTTTATCGCACAGGGCCATCTCTTACAGACAACGTTTGGATGGACTGAACGAGAGGAGATAGACATAGGGCTGTCAGTATACAAAACTATCTAAAACTAGCAGTTGCCCGCGACTTCGGCTGCGTAGCATTATCACTTTGAATAGCCTTTTTTAATATCGCGCCATAATATTATAGGTGTTTGGATTTAAGAAATTATTAGTTCATCATACAAACCCCCTTGTCCACCCCTAAAGGATGATATCCGGCATAAAAACTATTCTATGTCATTTCCAGGGTCTTAAAGAATGAAAGAAAAAACGTTTATTTGCACCAGGCCGACGCATACTATAGAAAAAACAATGTAACTTAAATACAAATACAGAGTATGCGTCACAACCACGCAAAACGGTGATCGCTCAGCATAATGCTGGAACTCGCGTGCAAGACAGAGGCACAGCGCTGGTTTTCAGCGATAGCCGGTGTCGACTGGGTGACGTTGAAACAATGAAACCTTAAGGGCAAGTGACGGAGCGAACATGTTTTATTTATAAATAAAAACAAATAAATAAGTAAAATGAAATACAAAACACAAGTGTCCAAAACAAAAGTTCAGTTTTTATAGTAATAGACTAGTACTTATACTAATATATAGTAAATATATACAAAAAAAAATATAGTTAACATTTTATGAAACAAAAAATCGGTAGGAAGGATTGTGAAAAATAAGTTTCTGGTAGGTAAGAATAGAAAAAATAATAATATGTAATATATTAAAGGCACTACAGCTCCCACGGACTGGTGACACAGGTGGCAAACAAGTGTAGTAAAACGGATGTATTTTGCGTGACGTATATGGAAAGGGTTAATATTGTAGGCATTTCATTAAACTATTCCAATACCAAATTTCATTTCAATCGGCTCAGCGGTTTAAGCGTGAAAGGTAGCAGACAGACAGACAGAGTTACTTTAATATTAGTATGGATAATATTACTTAGATATAATAACATAAAATACATACATACAATATAAAATAATATAGTAATAAATATCAAATATATGCCATAGAGAGGAGAAGAATAGATTACAATAAAAGGAAATGCACTTTAACAATTTTTTTTCATGTAGGTAATGTTTGCGCACACCTTATTTTCAATAGGTAATGCATTCCATAAACGAGCTGCTTGAACCGTGAAACATTTGTCGAAGAAGGATGTGGAATGCATAGGAATGCTAAATTTCAACATTCTGGGTTGAACAACACGTAAAACGTAAATCAAAAGTCTAATTATAGAAGGCAACATAACCAGCACGTCTGTATTCCCATTGTATGAGACACAAGCTGATGCCCCGCAGCTACGTTCCCGTCAACTGTCTACCTACCAACCTACTCACTTATCCTACTTATCAACCTACCTACGCTACTCTACATACCCTTCTTACCCTACCCTACAAGCCCACCTACCCTACCTACCCTATCCTATCTACCTACCTACCAATTTAGTAAACTATTAATTTGAATAAGAATAAATAATACAATACGAACGTAACCAACTTTTGTTTCTACCGGGCGGCGGCGATCTAATTAAATTAAACAACACTAAAGCTGCTATTGTGACTTAACTATGATAGTTAGATGAATTTACTCACAAAATTTTTGTAGGTAATAATGGGTACTTTAATCATGTTGTGCAATACATAATTTATATGTATCATCAATAGTTTTCTCAGCGCACGCCAAATAATGAATTTGGTAGGCAAAATTTTGCCACTTTGGGTTACATTATTGCAATTTTCATAAGGATCTCAATTTTCTTTTTAAATAAATTTTAGTTTATGTTACTCCGGATCCGGAATAATGTAGCTTGCCATAAATAAAAGATTTTTTTTAAATTTACCATTAGTTTTGGAGTCTATTCGGTATAAAAAAACAACAAGAAAACCTTTCCTCTTTATAATCATCACATCACATCATCAGCCTATCAATGTTCCCACTGCTGGGTTCCTTCTCTGTGAGAGGGAATGGGCCGTAATACACCACGCGGGCCAGTGCGGGTTGGTATATGTCACATGTCTTCGAATTTTCCTCTTTATAATATTAATAATATATTATTATTATTAGTATATATTAGTATTATTTTAGATATAGAAGTATAGACAAAGGTGTACCAATATATGTATATTACACCCACAATACCCCAGTTACATTTAAGTCCCTTGTAATTAGTATCTTAATCTTCTAGATTCATCATCATCATCTCCGGCTTATTAATGTTCCTCTCTATGAGACGGAATGGGCCGTAATTCACCACATGGGCCCACTGCGTATTGGTGGATGTCACTTGTCTTCGAATTTTTAGTTCTAGAACATCCCGGTTTCCTCACGATGTTTTCCTTCACTGTTTTGAGAGCAGTGGTGAGGAAATAGTTCACACAATGTAAAGCGCCTGCCTGGATTCGAAACCACGTCCTACATCTTGTAAGTTGCGGCCGTTAACACGGTGCCACTGCTCTCTTTTAGACACCGGGCTGCTAAATTTCAAATGTGACATCCAGATTTAAAAATCAATAACACTTTTCCCGATTTAGGGACCGAACCCTGGACCTCATGTTAAGCGGTTGTTACCACTATACCAACGAGGAGTTCCTGTGCACAATCATTGATTAAAAACTGTTTAGGAATTTTGCTATCATCAATATTTCAGGTACTTTCGTTTTGATTTTGCGGTTTCCTCTTTTTCATAAATTCTCAATATTTAGTTCACACCAAATACGATTATGTAAAAAATATATATTTCCTATAGGTAAATCGTCCAAAGTCTATATCTATTCTGATGTATTGCTATACACCTACTTTATTAACCATTTGAGCATGCACCTGACTGATTTCATTAGCAATATTAACACAAGATTTTGCCCGCATCTTTGTCTGCATAGCACTAATAGTATTGCAAATAGCCTATTGTTTATATGGCTATTTAGGTGTGTGGGCCGCCTTACTTAAGAAATTAAGAGATCACGGGGTTTTACGTACTGATAGTGATCACCGTGGTGATTTTAATGAGGTAAAAATTGCGCAATCTCTGGTATTATCTCCAAAAGTCCAGGTGCCTTTTGAAGGTTTGAGAAAGCAAGAAAAGAAAAATATTTTTTTTCTTAAAGTTGAGAAAAAGAGTGAGTAGTTGCCTCTTTTAAAGTAAAGGCGGCAACACACTTACGTGTCGTGGCGTGGCGTGGCGCCTTCTGACGCAGTTGATTGGCTACAAAACTCGTTGTGTTATGACGTAGGCTGAAACAGAGTCGTTTGATTGTTGGATCCCGCACCACGCCACGCCACGACACTTGAGTGTGGTCCCAGCTTGCTCTGTCGCTTACCATCACCTAAGATAGTGCTCAAAGGCGTGCATACACAATCATAAATCTCACTAGATAACGCAAGTCCCTCCATCTGAATGAAAACCAAGCGTGCCACTTTTTCACACACAATTTAAAAACAAATTTACTTACCAACTAGCTGTGCCCGCGGCTTCGTTCCCATTAACTGCCTATCCTACCCTACTTACCTACCTACCTGTACCTACCCTACTTACCTAGACCTACCTACCTTACTTAACTTTCTACCTACAAAGATCGGCAACACACTTACAGAATATCATTTACTCTAGGGAGAAGAATATCGACTTCATACAAAAAAGTAAGGACAGATTTGCTGCGCGCCATCTAGTAGCACTCAGAACACCACACTGAAAAGAAAAAAAAGAAAAAAATACAAAAAAATACTACCGACTTCCAAATAAAAACACTCCAAAGTGAAAAAAAACTTTCTTTTTGGATGTCGGTGTCTTTGGTAGGTACCAATTTTTTTCGTTATGGACACCTACTTCCAAAAAGAAAGTTATTTTTCACTACGTCACCTACGTTACACAATACGTTTATCTTAAAAATAAAAAAAACGTATTGTCGAACATAGAAACCCCTTTTGGAAACTCGGTTAAAAATACCTATTATGCTGGGAAACGATCTCGCAAACTTAAGTGTAGTAGGCCACCTCGTTTATCATTAGGCTTTTCAGACAGGCAATAGCGGAAGTGAAATTACGAACCAAATTGCACGCACGTCAACGTCATTATTGCCATTAGTAGTATGATTAGAGATCTAAAGTCTCATAAAACGTATTTTTTTAATCTCGTGCATTAGGTCTCGAATTATTATTTTTACTCTAGCCACACTTGAAATAGCCCTTGGAGGTATATCCTTGATTCGACATAGAGAGTTGACCCCTGGTTCGCTGTGTCCCGCACCTAACTACCTACCAATTTTTTTTTCTATGGTCATTCTTCCGCGGAATATCTTAACATCGCCATGCAGAAATTGACGCGAAACGCACAACGCCATCTATCGAATATGGAGTCCAACAGTCCGAGTATCTGAATTGCATATGTTGCGATATTTTACTTCTTGAACACTTTAAATTCATCTAACTTTTTATAGATTGAACAGATTGCGATGAAAAAAAAGCTAAGTAATACTTCAAGTTACGCACAATTTTTATGTATAAAAGTCATCTACATTGGTATCGTACATTTTATGTGATGCGTGCACAAATAAACAGACAAACATACAAAAATCCTGATAATGCTGGTGATAGGTTCTGTTTGTTTTCTATAACGAATCTAACTACATAAACTCCGGTCCATAACGAAAAAAATAGGTGCCTACCAAAGACACCGACTTCGAAAAAGAAAGTTATTTTTCACTTTGTAGTGTTTTTAGTTGGAAGTCGGTAGTATTTTTTTGTAAAAAGTTTTTATCTGATTTTGAAGGGCCTACCAATATAAACAATTTGGAGCTTAAGCATAAGCTTTTTTTTTTAATAGGCAACGTTAATTTTTGTATTTTATATTTTGGAAAGAAGGCAATGTTACCACATTAGATAACAAAAATGTCAGTGGAGAGGTAACTATCGTATACAGGCTCATGTCATGTACAGGCGATAGCCTCTCTCCATTCTGGGTTGCCTGGAAGAGATCGCAGAACGCAATAAGGCCGCCGTGTATGTTTGTTTTTATTTTAAGGTTTCCGTATGTAATGTTTTTATCTTGGTGTACAATAAAGTATATATAAATAAATAAGTAAATACAGTTGAACGTTTCTTTGTCTGAAAAGTTAATTATTATTAATTTTCAGCCTGAATCCAAAGTTTCCTCTTTCCATTTTGCCCGGTTTTGGGCAAGTGTAGACCAATCCTTTCTTAAGGTGTCAAGTTCGTCCCGCCATCTTGGCCTGGGTTTGCCGAGGTGTCGTCGTACATTTTTGGGACCCACATTGTGGTAGCTTCAACCCATGAATCGTTCGACATGCGGCAAGCGTGGCCGGCCCAGGGCCACATTTTCTGTTCACAATTATTGCACAGTTTTAAACAATGGGGCTTAATATTTTAAGAGAAAACGTATACACTATTGTGTTCATTATATCACTGTGCACGTTTTTTCGATAATGAATATAACCGAATGCTGATTTATATAAGCATCGCGTGTTTACGAAGTTTATGGAACATAAAAAAGGGCTGTTATAAATTTCATGTTTTCGTTACAAAGATTTTTGAATTTTTATCCTCATCTACAAAAATATAAAATATCTTTAAAATATTTTAATCAGATTACCAGGTTCATTTACTAAAATTATTGTTTCAGAATAAAAGATCCCCAAGCTGCAAAATTTATGACCCTCATTTAAATTCTTATTATTATAATTTGAATTCTTTATACAAAGTTGATACGATAGAGGGGCTTTCCTTGCTCTGTACCAAAAATCAATTAAATAGGAGCAGTAGTTTAGTCGCAAATGATTTTATATGTTTTTGCTCCGTTTGAACACAATGTATCTTTCCTAACAGCTGATTATGTCTATACGCATAGGTCTTGCGCCTTAAAACGATAAATGTGAGTAAAACCAACGACGCGTTGTTGCTGGCTTGTCGCTTTGTTACTGCCTAGGTATTTAAGGTCAGTTAAATTTGTTTACATAGGGTGGTTGCGTTTTATTCTGATTTGTAAGCTATTTAGTCTGTTTGAAAAAAAATCATTTATGGTGCTTTTGATTTTTATACCTTATCGAATTAATACTAAACACGTATAGTATACGTAGTGTAATTTAATGCCCCTCTGTCATATCAACTCTGTATAATAAAAACCAATTCTTAAAGAGCCAAGTAAAAACAATCCAATCGTTGCAGAAGATGTCCATGTCCATTGTCTTTAAAATAACTAAACGGCCATAGATGCGGACCAAGTAGTTGTATCCGTAGCCTCTGGCGGATGTCAGCCTGATGGTCGCCTGGTTGAAGCCGACGCCTCCTGCCCTGAGAGAGAGCATTACCCACTGGGTCGCTCCCTGCTCATTGCATGCTCATGCTCATGGCTTCATTTGGGCAACACATACTCTGGCAGGGAATTCCACTCCTTAGCTGTACGCATAATGAAAGTATTTCCATAACGTTTAGTGCGTATGGGTGGGATGTCCACTATGTACCGAGATAATAATAGTATTTTATTTCCATCAAGATAGATACAACAATTTCTTAATCTAATAACAATTAAAATCTTAATTTACAGGCTGTACGCTGTCACATAGAATTTGGAATTCTCTAACTCCTAAACTAAGTTAAGCTTGTATTATAGAAGTTAGTGAGCTGTTTAACTTAGACACAACCCTGAACTTAATGTAACTATAAAACATAAACAAAGTTATTGCTTAAAAAAATAACATAAACCTACTGTAAAGTTATACAAAGCGATATCAATAAACCATATTAATTACATATACACACAATACTAGACACCTATTTTATACTTATACCTATTTACATTTTAACTATTAAAACCAATTCTGTTTGATCATAAGTCAGAGTTAATAACCAACTGTTTAACTTATGCTTTACGTTTGGTTACGTTGTATATTGCCAGTATTTTATTGACCTCATTATACAATCTTGAGCTAGCGACCTCATATTGGCGGCTTGAAAAAGCTGTTCTGCAGCTAACGCTGGGCATATAACTGCACCGGAGCGCTTTTTATTTGTTATTTTATTTAGAGGTAGCCGGAGGTGTTTTCGAATTAGAATGGTTTTTTTGTAATGGGGATGGCTCATCGCCGTAAGTTTTGTAGACCGATGATGAAACGGGCTAGGCGGAATAATGATAAATGATTTATTTCTGTAAGTAGGTTTGTACAAACACTTTTACATGTCGATCATATTTTTAAAACTAGATGAAGTCGGCGTTTCCTATCTGACTACTCTGAGAAGAAAGGCCGAAACAAACTCAGAGGTCACAGTCTCTTTTAAAGTCCAGACAAAATCTTGGTTAGATCATGTGAAGACCATGTAGACTGAAGTCTGAAATGGTCTTTTGAGGAAAGAACCAGCCAGATTGAGTGGACCTGTCCAGTCAGTGCACGCGTTTGTCAATAACCGTGCAGCTCAACTCAGAAATTAAGGAGCTCAACGATTCGACGAACAATACCAAAGAAAGGACATTCGGGTAGGCCGCACAAACTACTCAAACTGCCAGACCATGATTAAAACTAACTTAGATAAATTAAAATTAAAAACAAACAAATAGTATGATCCACATAGTCTTCACATTCACAACAATTAAAAAAAAAAAAAGAATTTAAAATAAAATAATATAATACTTTAAAAAGTAAATATTCTTGTCATTGCAAGAAAACAAAAAAAGAAAAAAAAAGAAAATTTATGGTGCAAAATATAAAAAAAATCAAAATTAATTGGAGCAGCTCAATCCCAAGCCTGTTTGTCCTCAACGTAATCTTTAATTGTATAAAACGCTTTCTGGCACAACTTACGTTTAATGAATGTTTTGAATTTATTAAGACTTAGATCTTGTACGTGGCTTGGAAGCTTATTATAAAAGCGCACACATTGACATCTAAACGAGCCACCTATTTTCGTGAGCCTTGTTGCAGGTACTACAAATTTGTGTTTATTCCTAGTATTTATGTTATGGATATCACTGTATTTTTTAAACAATTTTATATTTTTATGGCCATATAAAAGATTTTCATAAATATACTGAGAAGGCACAGTCATTACATTAATCTCCTTAAATTTCTCTCTGAGAGAGTGTCTCGGGCTTAATTTATAAATTGATCGAACAGCTCTTTTCTGCAAAACAAAGATAGTCTGGATGTCGGCGGCATTTCCCCACAACAGAATACCGTACGACATTACACTATGAAAATAGCTAAAATATACTAAACGGGCTGTCTCTATGTCAGTTAAATTACGAATTTTCCTAACAGCATATGCTGCGGAGCTTAGCCTTTTTGACAATTTATCTATATGTGGGCCCCACTGAAGCTTAGCATCCAAAGTTAAGCCTAAGAATACTGTGCTATTTTCAGGATTCAATTCTTCGCCCTTTACCAACACATCAGTTTTCACCTGCCTAACGTGAGGTAGGGAAACTTAATGCATTTGGTTTTTTTTTCATTAAGTAGTAAATTATTAACATTGAACCAGTGAACTACTTTTGAGATCGCGCTATTTACATCGTCAGTAACCAGCTGCTGACGTTTAAGTTTAAACAATAGTGAAGTATCATCCGCAAACAACACTATATCATGGTTATCCTTTATGAGGTATGGCAAGTCATTAATATAAATAAGAAACAAGAAAGGACCAAGAATCGAGCCCTGCGGGACGCCCATCGTTACTATAGATCCGGGAGATCTTTTTCCATTAACGTCAACGCTCTGAATCCTATTACTTAAGTATGAATAAGATCATGCTATTCCATTGCATAAAAAACCGACAAGCTGGAAACTCTGCGTCGATGTTCAAGGCTCTGGAGGTAGCTGATTGATGGAAATAGACTCGTCCCCTAAATGAGACTTAAACATAACTGGCGAAATAAAAATACACTTCTGCCCAACAAATACGAAAATATTTAGCTTCATATGAACAAAAACTTTTTCTTATAATACCCTTTTGGGCACAATACCAGTGCAAAACGATGTGGAGAAGTTTTTCGATGATTTATTTTAGTTTATTTTTAGTAGTTTTTGATTTACGTGTATTTGTATCTAGTTATAGTATTTTTTATAATGTATATGTTTTTATCTACGTAACTAAAATTTTCTGCACCTCCAGCACCATAGCACTTGATTTAAAAAAAAATGTATTGCTGTTTGATATACATAGAAATATGATTAATTAGATAAATTTTTATTTTTGATTCAGTTCCGTAAGAAATCACAGTAGCTGTCTCCTTAGAGTACAGTGTTAATTTAAGTAACCATCAGCTGGGGTTAGTATATATAGTGTCCAAAGACATGATAAGATAACATTAGCGATGATTGACTCACCAACAAGTGATAAGTGATGCCACACAGCATAAAAATTATCTCGTTATCTTAAAGCAATCTTTGTTAATTAGGAGAAACCTTAAGGAAAATCACGAAGAAAAAGCCTATGAAACATTAGGTTTAAGGAAACTGTAGTGTACTGCCATAACACTTAAAAGTTGTTGACTCTCACTTCCAATATATAAGTGTGGACGGTTATGAAGGCTCACGGTAGCAATAGATACCCTATTGCTACTGTGAGCTATCATATCTCCTACCGTAACTCCATGACTAGATTTAATAAGGTTTAGTCTTTCGGAAGGAGGTGGAATCTCTTTCTATACAAAATCTTCGTTAAGGTTATCAGATGAGTTAGTGAAGCGATATAATTAAGCATTAAAAATCTTATAGTTCGGATAGTCATCAGGGTTTCTTTGGCAATTAATAAAAAGTTTATTAAGTTGTTCCAATTGGGACACAATATCTCTGGATTTAGGTTCTATAGTGCCAATAATAGCTGTATCAGGAGTTTTGTAGCGTGAAAGAAGATCTGGAATGACATTATCTTTACCTTTTTTGTGTTTCAGATCAAAATTAAAACAAGTGTCCATCGAGCTAATCTTCCAGAAGGATTAGACAAATTATAGAACCAGTTTAATGCCGCATGATCGGTATAAACTGTAAACTGTTTACTATTGTTAAGATAACAACGTTATTTAATTGGTAGTGCGTTACCGGTGTCAATACAATGGGGAACTAAACTGGTACGACCCAATATGCCTGTTCCTCAAAAGAAATTGTTTAAAACGATCAATCAAGTCAGTTGCAATATTTTTCTCATTAAACGAAAGGTGTTCAAATGTGTGAACTTTAACCTTACTAAACCTAGTCATGGAGTTACAGATAATAATCCTCATATTAGCATTTTCAAGATACTATTTCTCCGGAATGTTTAAAGATGTGGTTTGTATAGTGTTATAAAACGTAAGTAGACCAAAAGATGTGGAATGAATACCACACTTTATATACTCTAATAGGACAAACAAATGAAAGAATAACTTGATTCAAAATTATTTATTGTAATCATATTATTCAGTTTATATTGTTATAATAAATCCTTTTCTCAGATCTAACTTTATTTAAAAGCCCCGTCGTAGAAAAAGTCATTTGTCGTTTATGTTGTCCATTTGTCTTTTAAATTTTTAACGGCCATAGATGCGGACTAAGTAGTAGTATCCATAACCTCTGGCGGATGTCAGTCTGATAGTCGCCTGGTTGAAGCCAACGCCGCCTGCTCTGAGAGAGGGCATTCCCCACTGGGTCGCTCCCTGCTCGACAGCTTCCAGGTAGGTGATACGAACGTTGTTGGCTCCTCGGTAAGTAATGTCCTGGTACTGCACGGCATTGAAAATGGGGTTCTTGCGGTAGTAGCCACTGAAAAGATATTGAAGCGTTTAATTTAAATCCTAAGTCCTGAATCTTTAGGTTTATTGAATACTGTACAATCTCGTTAAGTGACTTCTGACTAAAGGTAAACCGGTGACGTGAAGGAATCGCCCGATGGCGGACGACACAAGAGGCATGATGTGGATTTTAACGAGCATGATTGGTCAAACTCTGAATTCGACTTATCTTGTCAAACAAATTACATGTTATATTAATCAGTTATCATAATTAATATTGAAGATAGTCATGAAGAACTTTTTTGTTCAAATCTGCAACCAATCTTTAAATCAGACACTATGTGGTATCTTCACAGACTACCTGAATAATTTATTTAACTCAGCATCTAATATTCTTAAATACGTCGTGTCATCCGGAGAAAAGTACACACCTGTGAAGTAGTCTGTCTCCAGGCATGTAAGATCCTTGGTGCATGTTGGCCCTGGCAGCCGCATTCTGGAGGGCCGGCACTTCATTCGGGACGACAGGTGCGTCATCGCAGGCAACAAGTGCTGCAACCACAGCGAGGAGGAAAAGGCTGGCCTTCATCTGAAACCAAACATGTAAATTAATTTAAAATTGTTAGTTCCGAATGAAAAAATTATGCTCATGATTTAAAATTTTATTTTGATTGGAAATGTTTGAATATAAATAAATACTTACATTTTTTCTTTTTTATTAGTTCCAACAGAGATCACAGTAACTATCTCCTTAGAGTACAATTTAAAAGTAAGTAACCACCAGGTAGGAGTCAGTATATATATCATCCATGCACACACGATAAGATAATTGATAAATTTAATTTGTGTTATCGATGACTAACTCAATAATAAAAACAAGTAAGTGATGCCGCAGTTTTATTAAAATAGCTCGTTATCTTAATACGATCGAAATCTTTTGTCATTAGGGGAAAATTTAAGGAAAATTACTAATTCAATGCCTATTTTTTCGTGGAGAAACTGTAGTGGTTTATACTCAGACCAAAAAGTTATGCTGATCTCTTGCTGCTTTATTTTTATCGGGACGGTATCCTTCCTTATTGTATCCTAACATGAGTCATCATATTTTACTTGTGCTGCTGTACAAATTCTCCAAGAATTTGCATTAAATAAGAAATAAATAGCAGCAAACCATTTAAAAATAAAAGCCACACTTTCATTGACATCTACTTTTTTAAGATAATGGTGACCCACACTTTCATTGATATTCACTTCTTTCAGATAAGCTAGCCACCATAAAACGAGGGTCATTAATATGAAAAAGAAAAGGGCTCAAAATTGAACTTTGAGGTACGCTCATCTTAATTACAGATCCCAAGGATGTCGTCTCATAAAAGTTTTTTTTGCCTTCTTTTATATTGAAAAGGCGAAGATCAACAGATTGTCCGTGAACTCTGTAGTGGTGTAATTTACAAATCAGTATATTGTGGTTAATACAGTCATTCGCTTTTGACAGGATTCTAAACTATGACTGAATTTAATGCCCGCAGCAGTCCCTGACTTAACTTTCATTAAACTAAACTGACAATTATATATAATTTGTCTTGAGTTTAAATGTGACAACAGGTCTAGCATGATTTTTTTATACATTTCATTCAATACGGAAAGACAGACAGAGATATATCATTTAGAGTCACTGTAAGAAGTGAGACGAGAATAAAAGTTGGACTCTTGCAACACAATTTGAAAATTGGTACCACTTTGCTATATTTAATAACATTAGGAAATGTGCGAGTGGATTATCATTGATTAAATATGCCTTTAAAGAAAATAAGTAATTGTGCAAAAGATCTCTAAGAGCCTTAACGGATATCCACCATAACTCAACATTGTTTTTTATGTTAGGTTTTTCAATGTTTTTTAGATAAGTTAACAGAGAAAGGCCCAAATACAAAGGTTGGTATATCCTTACGGATGTTTTCTTTACCAGAATCTCGATAAAGGTGACATATCTCGACTTTTTATATATAAAAGCAGAATAAAAGAGATGAATGGTGTTGCCGTGGCTGAATTCTGGGCCAAACACAATATTAAACTTTTTAAATTTGCCATCAACACGCTAAGAAGAAGAAGAAGAAGAAGAGATTCTGTAAAATAGTTGAAGAGAGAAGATATGTAGCCTCTTTTGGGATGCAAATAAGGAAATTTTCTAACATCTCAGCCAGTTTAACCTTATCTGAGACTTTATCAACGAGTAGAAATTGATAACTTTTATCACCACTTAATCAGAAGTGGATGATTATATCCCGATATAATGTTATCTAATACAAGTGTCAATACATTATTGGTCTACCAGGTGTCTTTGCACGCTTTGTAGTTGCACATTTTCACACGATTTTGGGCGCCATATTTTGAGGACCCATTTTTTTAATGAACCTAATTCGAAAAAGAAAATGTTAACTAAGAAGTTACAAATTTAAAAAAGTAAATAAAAAACAAAAACCCGACTGCTTAAGAAGCGAATTAATTATTTAAAATAACAAAAAACCCGACTGCTTAAAAAGCGAACTAAAAAGACGTAAACAAGACGCTTTTTAAGCAGTCGGGTATTTATTATCTAAAAAAAAAAATTGCAACTTTTTGTGATTTTTTTTTTTTTTTAGAACTATGTACATTTAAACTTATAAGTGTGGTATCTTTTTGTAAACATCCCTTAAACCCCTTTATTTTGATACCCCACACGATGGGCTTGGTAGAAAAAAATTTTGGTCCCCACAATATGGCGCCCAAAAGTCGCCGTTTTTCTATTTTCCAATTTTAATGTGACACTCGCAGGTCTAGAACGCAACATAGGAACAAATATACATACATACATAGACTGATAAACACATTACCCTCCTTCGGCCGTCGGGTAAAAAGACGTAAACAAGAAGAAAATCATGCAGTGCAGTCGGAAAACATTCGGTTTTGGTCAGCCAGCTCGCGAATATATATCCTCCGACTGAACAGCATGATTTTCTTCATGTTTAGGTCTTTTTAGTTCACTTCTTAAGCAGTCAGGATTTTATTTTTATTTTACTATACTTCCATTTTTAACTGACTTCAAAAAGGACGAGGTTCTCAAGTTGACTGTATTTTTTCCCTCAGAACTTTTTACTAGGTGTACCGATTATGATGATTCTTATTTGATTTGAAAGCTGTTGCTTCTCATATCGTCCCATTTAAATTTTATCAATATCTAATGAAGAACTTCAGAGATATACAACAGAACTCTTCAATATATGACGGCTAATCTCTCGGGATTGCTGCAATCGCATGTCTGTTCATTGTTTACACCAGTTCATAACAATAAATCACGCCGGTACGCTCTAATTTCACCATTTGTGTTCAAGAATCGTTTTTCTGGTAATCTATTCTGGCGTAGCAGCGGCCACTAAAGATATGTAAGAGTTCTGTGAAGTCGCTGTTGTGTTGTGTCTGTGTCAAACAAATGTTTTCTATTATTTCTATTCTAAGCGAAACTACGAAGAAAACAAATTTTCCCAGATATGAGACCTAGCTAAATCGTTTTTAGCCCCCTAAAACACCTGTATTGAAAAGCGAAATTAGAGCAATTTCCGAGAACGTGATTATAGGATAGGATAGGATTAAGAAAAGCAAATGAAAGAAAAGACTTGACTTAAACATAATTTATTGTGAGATTATTCAGTTATTTATTATTGCTTTAATAAAATAACCCATTCTAAAAGTGCCATAGTAAAAGCAATCTAGTCGTTGTAGAAGTATTCCATTTATCTTTTAAATTATTAACGTCCATAGATGCGGACCAAGTAGTAGTATCCGTAGCCTCTAGCGGATGTCAGCCTGATAGTCGCCTGGTTGAAGCCAACGCCTCCTGCCCTGAGAGAGGGCATTCCCCACTGTGTCGCTCCCTGCTCAACGGCTTCAAGGTAGGTGATACGAACGTTGTTGGCTCCTCGGTAAGTAATGTCCTGGTACTGCACGGCGTTGAAAATGGGGTTCTTGAGGTAGTAGCCACTGAAAACATTTAAAACGATGAAATCTAGCTATTCACTACTGGAAAGAGTTGTGAGATCGAATGTAAAACCAAGTCGGTTTTACATTAGAAGAAATATTCAAGCTACTAGCTTTATCCACAACGAAGTTATATGGGGATCGAAAATGTCCTGAATGGTGATGGTACGACTGTGCCTTTCTTTGCTCGACTTGTTGAGATAAAGAAGGCTCATGTTCAGACCTTTCCAAAAGTCATAAGTTTCCTGGCTAATCTATTTAAACCGTCATGCAATATTCTCGAATATATGATGGAATATAAATGAAGATGTAGTTGTAGATGACTGGTTACCTGTGAAGTAGTCTGTCTCCAGGCCTGTAAGCTCCTTGGTGCATGTTGGCCCTGGCAGCCGCATTCTGGAGGGCAGGCACCTCCTTCGGGACCACAAGAGCGTCATCGCAAGCAACAAGTGCAGCGATCACAGCGAGGAGGAAAAGACTGGCCTTCATCTGAAATGTTACATTAAAAACAATTGAATAATGGCTCGAATGACTAAACAGCGGCATAAATCAGTAGCAGTTTGGATTCGTGCCCGGTTGAAGGCAATTGGCTCGCAATATTACGTGGGAAGTAAAACATAAATGGTGAAATGAGCGAAACTCTGCCTGACCCGCCGGGGAAGACAGGAGTGGTTTTATGTCGAATGAAGAAAATATTAAGTTCAAAAAGAATAATTACAATTATATAATAAATACCTGTCACTCGATTTAAAAAAAATATATTGCTGTTTGATAAAACTTAGAAATATTTTAAATATTTTACTTACATTCTTAGTTTTTGATTCAGTTCCGCAAGTTATCACAGTAGCTAACTTCTTAGAGTACAATGTGAATGTAAATAACCACCAGCTGGAGTTAGTATATATATTGTCCAAGAAGACATGATAAGATAGTATTAGCGATGATAAACTCACTAATAACAAGTGGTAAGTGATGTAGATGTTTATAAAATAGCTTATCATAATACTATCTTTGTTAATTAGGAGAAACCTTAAGGAAAATTATGAAGAAAAAGCCTATTGCGTAATAGGCTTGAGGAAACTGCAGTCTTGTTATGTCCTGCTGCTTCTTCAAATTTAACAGGCAAATGTGTTGTGGGGAGTTATTTGCGCCACTTTTACTTTTCCAGCTAATACACTAAGAAGTGGTGGCAGGCGGGCGTTTTGTGGTTGTATCTGTATAGTAACCATTAGTTGTGTTATGTACACAGTAGTGATATGTAGATAGCACTATTGTATTGTGTATTGTCTGTGTATGTACTTTTTTTAAAAGTAGCGTGCGGTAAATCCTACCGTCATCTTAGGTCTTTGTTCGATCGAGTACTTCGTACCCAAAGTTTGCCTATGAATTGAGCAGAGAACTTAATTGTTTGCGTCTGTGGGTTTTTTACGAAGAGAGCGCAGTTTTCTTCAAACTACCATTAAAACTCTCCCAATCCTTTTTTCGCCCAATCCTTGATTACACAAATCTTACTGTTGCTCAACTAGATAAGCCTTTGCGAATGCGAAAAAAATGCATGAGCTTTCTAAGTGGTTTACGCAATTAAGATGTTGTTTAGTTTCGCATTCAACTCAAGTAACTAATAATAATCCGCCTCCACACATTTTTTTTGGGTGTGAAATCATCCAATGACTTCGCCCACTCTGGGTAGTGCTGGATATCGTGTCAGACTTTTACTGACTAAAACCCACCCGTGTTCCTACGTTTGATTGAGCCCATCCTAACTCCCATATTAAATCATATTTTTTACAGTGATCTGTTAATTCATATAACCCTCTTTTATCCCAAAGAACGCTTCGAGTTCCTTCCTGACATAAGTATTTGACGCTTGAAGCTTTGCCAATACAATGCCTTAAGTAAGATAATAATACTTAAAATACAGATGCTGTAATAACTTCCTTTTGTTTGCTGTCAAGGATTAAATTAACACCAACTTATAAAAACACGTGTTTGGTAATAAGAACTTGAGATATTTAGTTTTGTGCGAACTATTTCAAAAGAACACCAGACTTTCGTTGACATGCAAGACATTCTTTTTTTTAATATCTGTTTCTAAAATGTTTTTTTTTTCTGAACGTTTCATTATATCGAATAAATTATTTATCACGAGAAAGGTCATAATATAAACTAAAAAAAAGGGCCAAGGAATGAACCTTGGGGCAAGCCCATCTTAACTAGAAACCCCGAAGACGTTGCCCCGTAAACGATTACTTTTCGCAATCTGTTTGATATATAGGAAAGAACAAGATCAGTAGCTTCCTCATGAATTTTCTACTGGTGTAATTTACACATCAATGTAATGTGATCAACGCATTCAAACGCTTTTGAGAGGTTAAAGGAAATGCCTTTGCATCTTAGGACTTCTGCCGAAGTTCCCAAAATGTAGCTCATAATAGACCAGGGTCGATAATTTTTGAAAAGGAATTAAATTATAGTAGGATGAAACCCATTATTGGAATATACCAAAAATTAAATGAAAAATAATTTACGGGCGATCTTAGGTCGGTAAGTGCAAGGGGGTGAGTTTTTAAGGGTAGAAAATAGTTTATCTCGATTTTCGGCAAGTCAAAAAATATATATATCTTATTGTAAAAGATAAAAAAAAAAAAAAATGACATAAATTTTGAGGCTATGTGATTTTTTTTTGCCATTTAACTTTTTTCCATGGGACTTATCGTTTTTGTTTTGGTCGCGAATATATTATATCCTCCGACTGCACAGCATGATTTTCTTCTTGTTTACGTCTTTTTAGTTCACTTCTCAAGCAGTCGGGATTTAGTTTTTTTATATACTTTACTGCTATTTTAACCAACTTCAAAAAAGAGGAGGTTCTCAATTCGACTGTATTTTTCCCTCAGAATTTTTTACTAGGTACACTAAGTAAAATGTTCAGATGTGTACAATTCACCCTGGTACACACTAATTTCACCGGTTGTGTCCAAGTATCAGGTTTTTCTGGTAATCTATTCTATTCTGGCATAACAGCGGCCATTATAGAAATCTAAGAGTGTAGTCGCTGTTGCGTTGTGTCTGTGTCAAATAATTGTTTTCTGTTATTTCTATTCTAAGCGAAAATACGGAGAAAACTACCAGATATGAGACCTAGCTAGATCGTTTAGGATAGGATTAAGAAAAGCAAATGAAAGAAAAGACTTGACTTAAACATCATTTATTGTGAGATTATTCAGTTATTTAATATTGCTTTAATAAAATAACCCATCCTAAAAGTGCCATAGTAAAAGCAATCTAGTCGTTGTAGAAGTATTCCATTTATCTTTTAAATTATTAACGTCCATAGATGCGGACCAAGTAGTAGTATCCGTAGCCTCTAGCGGATGTCAGCCTGATAGTCGTCTGGTTGAAGCCAACGCCTCCTGCCCTGAGAGAGGGCATTCCCCACTGTGTCGCTCCCTGCTCAACGGCTTCAAGGTAGGTGATACGAACGTTGTTGGCTCCTCGGTAAGTGATGTCCTGGTACTGCACGGCGTTGAAAATAGGGTTCTTGCGGTAGTAGCCACTGAAAACATATAAAAACGATCAAATCTCAAAAAGCAATTCTCTACTGCAAAAAGGTGTGAGATCGAATTTAAAACCAAGTCGGTTTTATATTAGAAGAAATATTCAGGCTTCTAGCTTTATCCACAACGAAGTTATATGGGGATCCTGAATGGCTTCGAGAAAAGGATGGTACGACTGTGCCTTTCTTTGCTCGACTTGTTGAGATAAAGAAGGCTCATGTTCAAAACTTTCCAAGTCTTAAGTTTCCTGGCTAATCTATTTAACCCGTCATACAATATTCTCGAATATATGATGAAATATAAATTAGGATGTAGTTGTAGATGATTGGTTACCTGTGAAGTAGGCTGTCTCCAGGCCTGTAAGCTCCTTGGTGCATGTTGGCCCTGGCAGCCGCATTCTGGAGGGCAGGCACCTCCTTCGGGACCACAGGAGCGTCATCGCAAGCAACAAGTGCAGCGATCACAGCGAGGAGGAAAAGACTGGCCTTCATCTGAAATGTTACATTAAAAACAATTGAATAATGGCTCGAATGACTAAACAGCGGCAACAGTCAGTAGCAGTTTGCATTCGTGCCCGGTTGAAGGCAATAGGCTCGCAATATTACATGGGAAGTAAAACGTAACTGGTGAAATGAGGGATGCAACTCTGCCTGACCCGCCGGGGAAGACTGGAGTGGTTTTTTGTCGAATGAAGAAAATATTAAGTTCAAAAAGAATAATTACAATTATATAATAAATACCTCTCACTAGATTTAAAAAAAACATATTTCTGTCTAATAAAACTTAGAAATATTTTAAAGTAGCTTAACTTACATTTTTAGTTTTTGATTCAATTCCGTAAGATATATCACAGTAGCTAACTTCTTAGAGTACAATGTAAATGTAAATAACCACCAGCTGGAGTTAGTATATATATTGTCCAAGAAGACATGATAAGATAGTATTAGCGGTGATAAACTCATTAATAACAAGTGGTAAGTGATGTAGATGTTTATAAAATAGCTTATCATAATACTATCTTTGTTAATTAGGAGAAACCTTAAGGAAAATTATGAAGAAAAAGCCTATTGCGTAATAGGCTTGAGAAAACTGCAGTCTTGTATTGTCCTGCTGCTTCTTCAAATTTAACAGTCAAATGTGTTGTGGGGAGTTATTTGCGCCACTTTTACTTTTCCAGTTAATACACTAGGAAGTGGTGGCAGGCGGGCGTTTTGTGGTAATATCTGTATAACCATTAGTTGTGTTATGTACACAGTAGTGATATGTAGATAGCACTATTGTATTGTGTATTGTCTGTGTATGTACCTTTTTTTTAAAGTAGCGTGCGGTAAATCCTACCGTCATCTTAGGTCTTTGTTCGATCGAGTACTTAGTACCCAAAGTTTGCCTATGAATTGAGCAGAGAACTTAATTGTTTGCGTCTGCGGGTTCTTTAAGAAGAGAGCGCAGTTTTCTTCAAACTACCATTAAAACTCTCCCAATCCTTTTTACGCCCAATCCTTGATTACACAAATCTTACTGTTGCTCAACTAGATAAACTTGTGCGAATGCGAAAAAAATGCATGAGCTTTATATGGGGTTGTCGCAAATATTAAGATGTTGTTTAGTTTCGCATTCAACTCAAGTAACTAATAATAATCCGCCTCCACACATTTTTTTTGGGTGTGAAATCATCCAATGACTTCGCCCACTCTGGGTAGTGCTGGATATCGTGTCAGACTTTTACTGACTAAAACCCACCCGTGTTCCTACGTTTGATTGAACCCATCCTAACTCCCATATTAAATCATATTTTTTACAGTGATCTGTTAATTCATATAACCCTCTTTTACCCCAAAGAACGCTTCGAGTTCCTTCCTGGCATAAGTATTTGACACTTGAAGCCTTGCCAATACAATGCCTTAAGTAAGTTAATAATACTTAAAATACAGTTGCCGTAATAACTTCCTGTTGTTTGCTGTCAACCAAACAAAAATTAACACCAACTTATAAAAAACACGTATTTGGTAATAAGAACTTGAGATATTTAGTTTTGTGCGAACTATTTCGAAAGAACACCAGACTTTCGTTGCCATGCAAGACATTCTTTTTTATAAATCTATTTTTAAAATGATTTTTTTCTGAAGGTTTCATTATATCGAATAAATTATTTATCATGTAAGGAAGGTCATTAATATAAACTAGAAAAAAAAGGGCCAAAGAATGAACCTTGAGGCAAGCCCATATTAACTAGAAACCGCGAAGACGTTGCCCCGTAAACGATTACTTTTCGCAATCTGTTTGATATATAGGAAAGAACAAGATAAGTAGCTTCCTCATGAATTTTCTATTGGTGTAATTTACACATCAATGTATTGTGGTCAACGCATTCAAAGGCTTTTGAGAGGTTAAAGGAAATGCCTTTGCATCTTAGGACTTCCACCGAAGTTCCCAAAATGTAGCTCATAATAGACCAGGGTCGATAATTTTTGAAAAGGAATTAAATTATAGTAGGATGAAACCCATTATTGGAATATACCAAAAATTAAATGAAAAATAATTTACGGGCGATCTTAGGTCGGGAAGTGCAAGGGGGTGAGTTTTTAAGGGTAGAAAATAGTTTATCTCGATTTTCGGCAAAGCTACAAGTCAAAAAATATATATATCTTTTCGTAAAAGATGAAAAAAAAACAAAGACTTGGTTATTTGAATTTTAGACATACATTTTGAAGATATTTGTTTTTTTTTGCCATATAACTTTTTTCCATGGGACTTATCGTTTTTGTTTTGGTCGCGAATATATTATATCCTCCGACTGCACAGCATGATTTTCTTCTTGTTTACGTCTTTTTAGTTCACTTCTCAAGCAGTCGGGATTTAGTTTTTTTATATACTTTACTGCTATTTTTAACCAACTTCAAAAAAGAGGAGGTTCTCAATTCGACTGTATTTTTTCCCTCAGAACTTTTTACTAGGTACACTTAGTAAAATGTTCAGATGTGTACAATTCACCCTGGTACACACTAATTTCACCGGTTGTGTCCAAGTATCACGTTTTTCTGGTAATCTATTCTGGCATAACAGCGGCCATTAAAGATATGTAAGAGTTCTGTGTAGTCGCTGTTGTGTTGTGTCTGTGTCAAACAAATGTTTTCTATTATTTCTATTCTAAGCGAAAATACGGAGAAAACGACCAGATATGAGACCTAGCTAGATCATTTTTTCGCCTCCTAAAACACCTGTATTGTAAATCGAAATTAGAGCAACTTCCGAGAACGTGATTATAGGATAGGATAGGATTAAGAAAAGCAAATGAAAGAAGAGACTTGACTTAAACATCATTTATTGTGAGATTATTCAGTTATTTAATATTGCTTTAATAAAATAACCCATTCTAAAAGTGCCATAGTAAAAGCAATCTAGTCGTTGTAGAAGTATTCTATTTATCTTTTAAATTATTAACGTCCATAGATGCGGACCAAGTAGTAGTATCCGTAGCCTCTAGCGGATGTCAGCCTGATAGTCGTCTGGTTGAAGCCAACGCCTCCTGCCCTGAGAGAGGGCATTCCCCACTGTGTCGCTCCCTGCTCAACGGCTTCAAGGTAGGTGATACGAACGTTGTTGGCTCCTCGGTAAGTAATGTCCTGGTACTGCACGGCGTTGAAAATGGGGTTCTTGCGGTAGTAGCCACTGAAAACATTTAGAATGATCAAATCTAGCTATTCACTACTGGAAAGAGTTGTAAGATCGAATGTAAAACCAATTCGGTTTTACATTAGAAGAAATATTCAGGCTTCTAGCTTTATCCAGAACGAAGTTATATGGGGATCGAAAATGTCCTGAATGGCTTCGAGAAAAGGATGGTACGACTGTGCCTTTCTTTGCTCGACTTGTTGAGATTAAGAAGGCTCATGTTCAAAACTATTGACCTTTCCAAAAGTCATAAGTTTCCTGGCTAATCTATTTAACCTGTTATGCAATATTCTCGAATATATGATGGAATATAAATGAGGATGTAGTTGTAGATGATTGGTTACCTGTGAAGTAATCTGTCTCCAGGCCTGTAAGCTCCTTGGTGCATGTTGGCCCTGGCAGCCGCATTCTGGAGGGCAGGCACCTCCTTCGGGACCACAGGAGCGTCATCGCAAGCAACAAGTGCAGCGATCACAGCGAGGAGGAAAAGACTGGCCTTCATCTGAAATGTTACATTAAAACAATTGAATAATGGCTCGAATGACTAAACAGCGGCAACAGTCAGTAGCAGTTTGGATTCGTGCCCGGTTGAAAGCAATAGGCTCGCAATATTACAAGGGAAGTATAACATAACTGGTGAAATGAGGGATACGGGATACAACTCTGCCTGACCCGCCGGGGAAGACAGGAGTGGTTTTATGTCGAATGAAGAAAATATTAAGTTCAAAAAGAATAATTACAATTATATAATAAATACCTCTCACTAGAATAAAAAAAAAAACATATTTATGTTTAATAAAATTAGAAAAATTTTAAAGTAGATACTTACATTTTTAGTTTTTGATTCAGTTCCGCAAGATATCACACAGTAGCTAACTTCTTAGAGTACAATGTGAATGTAAATAACCACCAGCTGAAGTTAGTATATATAGTGTCCAAGAAGACATGATAAGATAGTATTAGCGATGATAAACTCACTAATAACAAGTGGTAAGTGATGTAGATGTTCATAAAATAGCTTATCGTAATACTATCTTTGTTAATTAGCAGAAATATTAAGGAAAATTATGAAGAAAAAGCCTATTGCGCACTAGGCTTGAGGAAACTGCAGTTGTGTATTGTCCTGCTGCTTTTTAACAGGCAAATGTGTTGTGGGGAGTTATTTGCAAGGCTTTTACTTTTCCAGCTAATACACTAGGAAGTGGTGACGGGCGGGTGTTTTGGGGGAATATCTGTATAACCATTAGTTGTGTTGTGTAGTAGTGTTATGTGGATAACACTATTGTGTTGTGTTTTGTGTGTGTAAGTACTTTTTTTTAAAAAGTAGCGTGCGGTTAATCCTACCGTCATCTTAGGTCTTCGTTCGATCGAGTACTAAGTACCCAAAGTTTGCCTATGAATTGAGCAAAGAACTTTATTGTTTGCCTCTGCGGATTTTTACAAAGAGAGCGCAGTTTTCTTCAAACTACCATTAAAATTCTCCCAATCCTTTTTACGCCAAAGCCTTGATTACACAAATCTTACTGTAGCTCAACAAGATAAGCTTGAGTGAATCCAAAAAAATGCATGGGCTTCATATGTGGTTTATGCAAATATTAAGATGTAGCATAATTTGGCACTAAGCTCAAGTAACTCATAATAATCTGCCTCCACTCTAATACCAATATTTAATCATGATTTTTACAGTGATCTGCTAGTTCATATAACCCGCTTTTATCTCAAAGAACCTTTCAAGTTCCTTCATGACATAAGTACTTGAAACTTGTAGCCTTACCAGTAAAATGCCTTAGGTACGTTAATAATACTTAAAATACAGTTTCTGTAATAACTTCCTGTTTTTTGCTGTCAAGGGTTAAATTAACACCAACTTAAGGTATATTTGGCAATGAGAACTTGAGGTAATTCGTTTTGTGTGAACTATTTCGAAAGAACACCAGACTTTCGTTGACATGCAAGACATTCGTTTTTTTAATATCTATTTTCAAAAGACTATTTTTGAACGTTTCATTTTTTGGACCTTCGTCTGAAATAAAGATAATTTAATTTAATTACATCGAATAAATTATTTATCATGTAAGGAAGGTCATTAATATAAACTAGAAAAAAAAGGGCCAAGGAATGAACCTTGAGACAAGCCCATCTTAACTAGAGACCCCGAGGACGTTGCCCCGTAAACGATTACTTTTCGAAATCAGTTTGATAAATAAGAAAAAACAAGGTTAGTAGCTACCTCATGAATTTTCTAGTGTTGTAATTTACACATCAATGTATTGTGGTCAACGCATTCAAATGCTTTTGAGCGGTTAAAGAAAATGCTAATTGCATCTTAGGACTTCTGTCGAAGTTTCCAAAATATAGCTCATAAGTTTTACTCCTTGGTCAATCGTTCAACTACATTTAATATCCCCTTTATTCAATTTGTGTACATACTTTTTACATTTTTAAATATAAGCTTATAAAAATAAAATAAAAAAACATTTAAAAATATAAAAAAATAGTAGCCCACCGGTATCGGGAACAAGGCCCAAGCTACCGGTAGTCAGGGTTCCTGAGAGAGGAACCTCCTAACAATACGTGCTGTGTCCAGGAGTACCGCCACCAAATATAATGTTATCTAATACGTATGTCAGATCCACCTATTATGCCACGCACTTGTTATTAATGTAGTAATTTAAAAAATGCTTTGGTAATATGTAAAGTAATGCTGTTGACATCCAAATTATTTTTGCCATGTAGAAATAAATTACTAATTCGGAATTAAATATTTATTGAATATTAAGTGTTTTTAAGTTTTTATTGTGAGCTTGGGTATACTGCCGTCATTTGCAAATATCTCTATAGTGTGTGTTATAATTATAAACTCTTCAAATTATAATATGATATTTTGCCGTCTCACTTGCTGAACTTTATTTATTCTCAGTTAAGAAAAACAAATGCAAAAAAATCTTAATTCAATAATATTTTATTGTCATCATATTATTCAGTAAATATTTTCATAATAAATCTCTTTCCCAGATCAAAATTAATTTGCAAGTCCCGTCGTAAAAAAAATCGTCTTTAAAGTTGTCCAATTGTCTTTTAATATTTTGATGTCCGTAGATGCAGACAAAGTAGTTGTATCTGTAGCCTCTAGCATATGTCAGCCTGATGGTCGCCTGGTTGAAGCCAACGCCTCTTGCCCTGAGAGAGGGCATTCCCCACTCGGCCGCTCGCATGTAGTAATCAATGCAAAGATATAAAAACGTTTAGTTAGAATGCTAAGACCTGAACCTTTAATTTTTGTTGAATACCATATAATCGCATTAAGGCACTTCTGACGTGTTGGAATCGCCCAATGACAGACGAGACAAGAAGCGTCATGCAGATTTCAACGATCATGATTAGTCGAATTCTGAACTTGACTTATCTTGTCGAACAATTTACATGTTTTTTATCAGTCAACATTGAAAAGATAATCACAAAGAAATTTTATAATAAAAATTGCTTTTTTTTCCAAAATCAATCTTTAAATGAGACACTATGTGGTATCTTCACAGGCTTCCTGAATAATAATCTGTTTAACACCATATGCAAAATAATAGAATACTTCGTATCATCTGGAGAAAAGTACACACCTGTGTAGTATTGCCTATTGCCTGTCTCCAGGCCTATATGTTCCTTGGTGGATGTTGGCCCTGGCAGCCGCATTCTGCAGGACAGGCGCCTCAATCGAGATGACAGGTGCGTTATCGCAGACAACAAGTGCTCCATCTTAAATATTACTTATAAATAATGAAAAAGGAAAGGGCTATGAATTGAACCTTGAGGCACACTCATCTTAACTAGTGACATCCTCGGGGGAAGCCGTCTCGTAAACGATTTCTTTGTTCTGCCTGTTTTTTTTTTTATATTGATAAAGCCAAGATCAGCAGTTTATCGATGAATTCCGTAGAGGTGTAATACAATAATCAGTTTATTGAAGTATTACATTCTTAAACTTTACCTATATCCTGCGTCAGTCCGCAACCTATATAGAATTGATTATACGATTATGTAGAATTTAATTGGAGAAAAATGTTCACCAGGTACCGATGGCGCATCGCCGTACTTCTTGTAGTCCGATGATGAAACGGGTTAGGCGGAGTTAGATCATGCAATTCCATCGCACACTCTCCTAAATGCCTAAATGCAATCGATAAAAAACCGACAAACTGGCAACTCGGTGACGATGGTCAAAGCTCTGGAGCTTTGGCTCGACAAATGCCTCATTGCCGATGAACCTCTTGGTCTGTTTTCCGATCGACTCACTAACTGTTAATAGCGATACGCTCGCCTCCTTTGACATGGAACCGAAACACAACTGGAGGAATGTGAGTCTATATAGGGAAACCACGTGAAATGTGGGTGAACTGTAATTACTTTACCCTTAAGGGAATGCAGGCGTGATGTTATAAAATAAGTATATGTATGCATGTCAGGCTCACACATTGCAATCAAAGGATTCTGTTGTTCAGGGTGAACGACCCTAAACTTTATTTAGTTTTAGGTAGCAAAAGCAAATAAAAGATAAAAACTTGACTTAAAAATAATTCATTGTAATATTATTCAGTTTACATTTTCAGGATAAGGGTTGTCCTAAAAATATCTGTATTATATATCTCAGATCAAATTTCATTTTGAAGCCTGTCTAAAAAAATGTTTGAATTTTTCAACGGCCGTATATGCGGACCAAGTAGTAGTATCCGTAGCCTCTAGCGGATGACAGCCTGATGGTCGCTTGGTTAAAGCCAACGCCTCCTGCCCTGAGAGAGGGCATAGCCCTTTGGGTCGCTCCCTGCTCCACGGCTTCAAAGTAGGTGATACGAACGTTGTTGGCTCCTCGGTAAGTCATGTCCTGGTACTGCACGGCGTTGAAAATCGGGTTCTTGCGGTAGTAGCCACTGCAAAGATATTTGTTGATCGCATATATTCAAGTAATTCAACCAATCGCATTAGTGACTTTTGGGTAAAGGATCAGTGATGTGTAGGAATTACCAAGCGACGGACGAGCCAGTGGAGCAGTGGTGGCCAAGTGGTATCGGCCGCGACTTACATATTGTAGGTCGTGGGTTCGAGCCCAGGCAGGCGCTTTACTTTGTGTAAATTATTTCATCACCACTGCTCTCAAAACGGTGAAGGAAAACATCGTGAGGAAACCGGCATGTCCCAGAACCAAAAATTCGAAGACATGTGACATCCACCAACCCGCACTGGGCCCGCGTGGTGGATTACGGCCCATTCCCTCTCACAGAGAGGAGGCCTGTGTCCCAGCAGTGGGAACATTAATAGGCTGATGATGTGTGATGTGGACGAGCCAAGCGGCGTGATGTGGCGAGCATTATTGGTTGAATTCTGAATTCTCAAGTGTTTTATCAGTCATATTAATAAATGTTAATGATTAGGATAGTCATAAAGATTTTCATGTTCAGAACTGCTACCAATTTTCTACTAATCTTTAAATCAGACACTGTGTGGTATCATTTTTGGCTACCTGAATAGTTTGTTTACAACGCAAGCGATATTTACAAATACTTCTTGTCATCCGGAGAAAAGTACATACCTGTGAAGTAGTCTGTCTCCATGCCTATATATTCCTTGGTGCATGTTTGCCCTTGCAGCCGCATTTTGGAGAACAGGGTGCCTCAATTGGGACCACAGGTGCGTCATTGCAGGAATCAAGTGCTGCGATCACAGCAAGGAGGAAATGGCTGACAATCATCTGAAATATTACATTTAATTCAATTCATCTCGCAAAAATTTTATAGCAGATGATTTAAACATTCATTTTACCTGGAAAAGCTAAAAAAAAATATATTAACAAGTACATACATTTTCTTTTTTTTATTAGTTCCGAAAGAGATCACAATAACAGCTAACAACTTAGAGTACAATTTGAAAGTAATTAACCACCAGCAGGAGTCAGTATATGTATCATCCATACACACATGATCACACATGATAAGATATAAATTAAAAATGTCTTATCGATGACTAATTCAATAATAAAAACCTGTAAGTGATACCGCAGATTTAAAAAAATAGCACGTTATCTTAATACAATCAAAATCTTTGTTAATTAGGGTAAACCTTAAAGAAAATTATGAAGAAAAAGCCTATTGTTTTATGAGGAAACTGCAGTGGATGCCTGATTCTTCAATTTTTATCTGAACACTGATCTTATGATGATGAGTTCACATGTTTTCACTTATTCTACTACGCCAAATTCTTCTAGACTTAGCGTTAATTAAGAAATTTTTAGCTGCAAACCATTTTGAAAGAACAGCAATTTTTTTGTTAAAATCTGCTTTTATAAGATAAGGATAAAGTAGCCGTTTGGTCATTAATCTAGAAAAAATAAAGGGCTACAAATTAAACCTTTAGGGACACTCATCTTTACTAACTTAAGATCCCGAGGATGTCGTCCCGTAAACTAATCCTTTTTGCTGCCTGTTTTTTTTTATTTATTTCAAAAGGCCTCAAGAACAGCAGCAACTTGTACACTAACTCGGTAGTGGTTTAATTGACAGATAAGTGTATTGTGGTCAACGTAATCAAACGCTTTTGAGAGTCACAGGTAATACCAATTGCATCCGTGGAATACTCCAGGCGTCCAAAATGTGACTCTTAAGCTTATTCCCGCGGCAGTCCCTGACCTATCTTTCATAGAACTAAACTGACGACTATATAAGAATTCCATTTGTGTTAAATGTGACAACATAAAAAAACAACACAAAACAAATATTCTTTATTTGGTCAAGTATGATTTTTAACACATTTTATAGAGTTCCTACTACGATCTTGAAGTATTGAGTAGTATATATCGTAGTAGGAGGTCTGTAATTTATAATTTTAGCGGGTTAACGCTTATCAATTTGAAAATCGGTAATACGACGTTGCTATTGTTTAATAAAATCTAGTGACATACCTCTCACTATTTGATTAAATATGGCTATTATAACAGAAGCAAGTGTGTCAATAATATCTCCAAGAGCCTTAACGGATATTCACTATAAGTCTTCAGTGTTTTTATGTTAAGACTTTTGCATGCTGTTTAAAATAAATTAATAGAAATAGACATAATTTCAAAGATATCTACATTGAAGTTATCTGTGCCAGCATTCCAATAGAGGTATCGACATCGCTACACTTTTCATATATAATCAGAATAGATTCTACTCATATGGATGAAGGACATTTTCTAACGTCTCAGCCACTTTTAACTTATCTGAGATTTCATGAATAAGCAGACAGATAGCTAGTCTATTTGTATTAGCCTTACATTCAAAATTGTTTAGTCCTATCAATAATAATAAGAAGTGGATGATTATATGCCGATATGATATTATCTCATACATGTGTCAGAGCCACTTATTATGGCCACGCACGTTGTTGGTGTAAAATAAATAAACTTATTCAATTTCTTGGTATGTGGTAAATGTTGTAGTCATTCAAATTATCTTTTTAAGCCTGCAGCAGGAATAAATGACAAAACAAATAAAAAGATTTTGTTCACAAATTTTCCGGTATTCGTTTAGTTCTAAACATCTATACTATGCTATATACAAAAAAAATACAGCGGAAGAATTTTATTGTTTTGTTGTTTGAACGCGCTTATCTCTGGAACTACCAGTCGGATTTGAAAAATATTTTTGTATAATATAGCCACATTCATGATATAATATTATCTTATACATGTGTCAGAGCCACTTATTATGGCCACGCACGTTGTTGGTGTAAAAAAAATAAATTTATTCAATTTCTTGGTATGTGGTAAATGTTGTAGTCATTCAAATTATCTTTTTAAGCCTGCAGCAGGAATAAATGACAAAACAAATAAAAAGATTTTGTTCACAAATTTTCCGGTATTTGTTTAGTTCTAAACATCTATACTATGCTATATACTAAAAAAATACAGCGGAAGAATTTTATTGTTTTTTTGTTTGAACGCGCTTATCTCTGGAACTACCAGTCGGATTAGAAAAATATTTTTGTATATGATAGCCACATTCATGATATGGTTATAGGCTATATCGCGTTATGCAAAAGTTACTGGTTAGCCTTAAATATTGATATTTGCAAAGTAAGTCGGAAGAAAAACCGCTATCGAACGGCTTTATCCGCATGCGCTGGGGTAGTGGCTAATTATACCTAAGTACCATGTACTATAAAGATACAGAAGAAAAGAAAAAGTTCGCGACACTGTATATGGGTAGTTCTTCAAGGTCCCTCAAAACGCGGTCACACGTTCTTGATTCCTAACCTATTAAACATTCAGTCCTGGGACTAAATACAGATCTCTCTTTATTTACATATGTGTATAATATCAACATTGAACATTCAAAATTATATGTAAAGTTTGAAAAAAAAAAAGTCGATAACAGGAGCAAAATCGGTGTTCTTCGCGCGTTATACTCTGTTCGCGCTCGTGGCAATCCTACTAATATTATAAATGCGAAAGTTTGTGAGGATGGATGGATGTATGTTTTTTTACTCTTTCACGCAAAAACCACTAATCGGATTTGGGTAAAACTTAACAGTAATATAGATTATACATCAGAATAACACATAGGCTACAATTTATAATGATTTTTTGTAATTTGGTCATAATATAACGATAAATATCATGTAAGTCGGAAAAAAATTCTACCCTCTGAGAGCTATCTTCGCGTGCGCTGCCTAAACCGTTGGAGATAAACGAATATAATGTACCGTAGGACTGTTTGTCTTAAATAGTTCTAAATAAAAGTAGTTGACAACATATTTGGAAACCACTATGACCATAAATATTAGAGGTTCTTATGAAAATTGCAATAATGTAACCCAAAGTAGCAAAATGTTGCATATAAAATTCATTCTTTGGCGTGCGCTGCGAAAACTATTGATGATACATAAAAAAATATATACTGCATGATTAGGTAGGGTAGGGTAGGTAGGTAGGTTAGGGTAGGTAGGGTAGGTTAGAGTAGAGTAGGGTAGAGTAGCTAGGGCAGGGTAGGTAGGGTAGGGTAGATAGGATATGGTAGGTAGAGTAGGGTAGGTAGAGTAGGGTAGTTAGGGTAGGGTAGGTAGAGTAGTGTAGGTAGGGTAGGTGGGTAGAGTAGTGTAGGTAGGGTAGGTGGGTAGAGTAGGTATGGTAGGTAGGGTACGTAGGTAGGTAGCCAATTGACGGGAACGAAGCCCCGGGGGTCAGCTAGTATTTGATAAATGTTGTATTCAATTCATAAGCATATAATGTAATAGATCCAATTAATCTTGTTTATCTATGCATCATAATTACCAAAGAAAATTAATGATATGTCTTAGGTTACAATATTTAATAGCCATTATATCTCTATCACACGATTTTGCTATTTTCGTGAACGCGCAATAAATCTGCAACTATCTTACAAGAGCGCCAACTTGTCGCTAAACGATTTAGCTGCGCGGGCGTTCAGTATTATCCACAGTCAGTGAGGGCAACACGTACCTTCGTCGCTTCTAAATAAAAAAAAACAAGATACATCAAATCATTAATGAAGAATTTCTGATTTGATTACGAAAGGAAATTCCATTGCTCATTAGGTGACTTAGTGTGATTGGTCTTAATTCAAATTATGATCTTTACGATTTTATGTCGTATCGTTTGTCAAGGCTTCGTTCAGAGTGAACTAGCCTGGAGTTTATTTATTGTTAGTTAAGAAAAACAAATGAAAGAAAAAAAATGTCTTAAACATAATTTATTGTGAGATTAGTCAGTTATCTAATATAGTTTCATTAATAAGGCCCATTCTTAAAGCTCCATAGTAAAAGCCATCCAGTTTTTGTACATGTTGTCTTTGAACATTTTAACGGCCGTAGATGCGGACCAAGTAGTAGTATCCGTAGCCTCTAGCAGATGTCAGTCTGATAGTCGCCTGGTTGAAGCCAACGCCTCCTGCCCTTAGAGTAGGCATTCCCCACTGGGTCGCTCCCTGCTCAACGGCTTCAAGGTAGGTGATACGAACGTTGTTGGCTCCTCGGTAAGTGATATCCTGATACTGTACCGCGTTTGAAATGGGGTTCTTAAAGTAGTAGGCACTGAAAAGATGTTAAAACGTTTATTTGAAATCCTAAGACTCATTATTTTAATTAGTTTTGACAAAACTAACGATGAAGCGATGATGCGTTGGAATCGACGATTCACAGATGAGACGTGTAACGCGATGTAGGTTTTAACTAATGTGATTGACGGTTTCTTCAAGTGTTCACTTCAGTGAAAACGAACCGGCACTTGAGAGTTATCTTGAGAGTTATCTCGAATTCGTATATTGTCACACAAATTACGTGCTTAATTTCACGATTCCTATTCATACATTAATATCAAGATATAATATAAAGAACTCTCCTGATCAAAACTGCTAATATTTCCACTGTCTACATTTAAATCAGACACTATGGTGGTATATGACCATAGGCTTCCTTGCTAATCGGTTTACCATCGTCACCATTTGTAGCCTGACTTCACTTATTGCTGCTTTCCCCAATATCCACATTTCTATGCCAACCATATCCAGGTAGGTTCTGCTTACTTATGGTATGTTACATTGCGATGAGTCAACTGGAGAAAAATACACTAAGTAGTTATGTAGGTACACACCTGTGAAGTAGTCTGTCTCCGGGCAAGTACGATCCCTGGTGCATGTTAGCCCTGACAGCGGCACTCTGGACAACAGCCGCGTCATTGTAGGCAACAAGTGCTGCGAGCACAGCGAGGATGAAAAGACCTGCCTTCATCTGAAATATTACATTAAAACAATTGAATGGTGGCACGAATGACGAAATATTTAGTTCGGTACGAATTTTTTTTATATAAGGCAAAAAAAATTGGATAGAAAAGCAAAAAACAGATTAAGTAGATACTTACATTTGTAGTTTTTATTTAGGTCCGTAAGAGATCACAATAGTTTTCTCCTTAGAGTCCAATATGAATGTAAGAAACCACTAGCTGGAGTTATTATATATAGTGTCGATATACTCTTGATAAGATAATAGTAAGTGTATTATTTATCGATGACTGACCCATTAATAACAAGTAGTAACTGATACTGTTGATTCATGCAAATGTTTGTTATTTTAATACAGTTGAAATCTTTGTTTCAACTGAAGCAAAATTTTGGAGAAAAACCCTTTAAATCCGTAGGGCGATCCTCCTGAATCCGACGTAAATTGTTGAACTCCCGCTGACGATGTTCTTGTTGCAACAGTGACTATTCATTTTTATCATATTTTTCAAGAGTCACACGCGGGGAATCCTGTGCATCGCCATTGCATTGCCTTTATCTGATCGGGTATTGAAGTGTCCTATTTTTGATGTGTCGTAAGTACTGCAAGCAAGGGTATATGACTAAATGTATAAAGGAGAACGAAGCAAAAGGAGGATCGTAGCAGATGGCGTTCTATAATTGTTGCCAACCCATCTATATCCTCTATATAACCCCTGTATGAGTATATTTATATTAAAATTCAGAGCTTTTATGTGATTGTGTTGAGAATATAAATGGATGTTCCAAGTTTTTGAGCCGATGGCATTAGCCATTATCTGGATGGTCGTCATCGTCGGGATATCGGTCGTATATTTATTGTATTTTATTTATCTATTTATTTTATTTACTTACACAATACCTTGACTCACCTTCTGTGTTTATACTATTTTTATTTAATTGTATTTTATTTTTTTAAATGTATGTATTGTTGTATCGGCTGATATGATGATGTTCCGTGTCCGTAGCATCAACAGAGGGCCTTATCAGAATACAGATGCAGCGTTATTTTCTTTTAGATATCGCTGCACATGCTGAGATAGGAGCCTTTTTGGTCTCGCACGGGGTTTTACTTTTTATTTTTGTTTTTGTTTTATTTTATATTTTTGCTTATCTTGTGTCTTCTGTGCGGGTCACAAACAAATACTTTTTAGGTTCCCGTACCCAAAGTGTAGAAACGGGACCCTATTACTAAGACTCCGCAATCCGTCTTTCTGTCTTTCCGTCTGTCACCAGGCTGTACCTCATGAACCGTGATAGCTAGACAGTTGAAATTTTCACAGATGATGTATTTCTGTTGCCGCTTTGACAACAAATACTAAAAACAGAATAAAATAATTTAAGTGGGGCTCCCATACAACAAACTTTCAACAACAAGATTTTTTGCCGTTTTTGCAATTATGGTACGGAACCCTTCGTGCGCGAGTCCGACTCGCACTTGGCCGGTTTTTTCTTTCTTTATTATTAAAAAATAAGAAGGAGAAATTTGCTTTATTTTAGGTTCTTTAATTGCTACCAGGGAGGTGACCATAAGCTCTTAGAGTAAGGTTATTTTGAGTGTATGTAAGTGACAGATGTATATGACTTGTATACATATGTCACTCACGCGATCTCAAAATAACCTTCAAAATTACCTGCATTTTAAAACTAAAAAAATATTTAGCTCAAACGTTAATTCAGCCGATCATTGATTACGCCGATGCCTGCTATCTGGATGCCACTGAGGAGCTCTTAAATAAGCTTGAGCGCTTGCAAAACCTGTGTATTCGTTTTGTTTTTGGTCTGAGGAAATATGATCATGTCTGTCAGTTCCGCAAGGATCTCAAGTGGCTCCCTATCCGACTTCGCAGGAACACTCGCATATTATGTCTCCTTATCAATATCCTTTTTGTCCCTGCATACCCTGGCTACCTGCGTGATCGTTTTTCATTTACTCACCCTGCCGATGCCCTTTGTAGATCCCACCTTAAACGTCATCTCAATTTCCCATCCCATAAAACTTATTTCTATTCCCACTCCTTCTCTGTACATGCAGTACGATTGTGGAACTCACTTCCACCTAAGATCCGTAACGCTCAAAGTATCTCTATTTTTAAGAAGCAAGTCAAAGAACACTATCTTTCTTCCATCCTGTGATATTTTATATTATAGATATATATATTACTTTATTTTATTATTATGTATTTATTTTATTTTTCTCTTGTATATAATTATTTAGTGTTTAGGCACTTATTGTAATTATTTATACTATGTTTGTATTAGTTAAGTTTTATAGTACCTTTCCTTGTACTTCTACACACTGTGTCTATGTTTCTTAGCCAACTCTCCTGTCGCAGGTCTGCTGGAAGAAATTTCTTGAGAAATAAGCAGCACCTTTGTGCTCTTCTATCTTTTTATGTATTTTCTCTTTTAAGTGTTTTGTGTGTACATACATAAATAAATAAACCTTACTCTAAAAGCTTATGGTCACCCCCCTGAGATGTCATTCCATAAGCGATGGTTGAAATGTCAAAATATAAAGGATTG
Source organism: Orthosia gracilis (assembly GCA_947562075.1). Classification (NCBI taxonomy): domain Eukaryota; kingdom Metazoa; phylum Arthropoda; class Insecta; order Lepidoptera; family Noctuidae; genus Orthosia; species Orthosia gracilis. Next base: position 12,692,760 of record OX387265.1, read on the forward strand.
ATCACGTTACATTTCGATAGCCTAGACAATCTCAAACATTTTTGACATTTTTCAATCGCTATCACGACGCATGTCTCAATCTAGAGGTCTTTCCCCGACTTCAAAAAAAATGTTTAAGTTTGGAGATACTTATACCGTTATTACATACAGGGTAAGGGACAATGCTTGAGTTTATTTATTTATTTAGACTTCATGCACAAAGTTACAAAGGCGGACTTAATGCCTTAAGAATTCTCTACCTGTCAACCAAGGGTGGTGAAGAAAGAGCATGGCAGGTGCATAGTTTGATAATAAAAAGCTAGTAGTAATTATACTAAAATAGGTAAAATACACGTACTATATATTTAATATAATATACACTTACATAAATATACTAATACGTATATATATTTATTTATTTATTAGTTTATCCTCAAACTGCAACACCTTGCAGCAATTACACAAATGGAGCACAATCTTATAAACTCACTTCAAGTCTAGGTTTCCTCACGATGTTTTCCTTCACCGTTGTCAGTAATGTCCAAGATAAACTTGGAAAGTACATATGAACTTGAAAAAGTCACATTGGTACTTGCCCGGATTCGAACCCACGACCTCAAGCACGAGAGGCGAGGTCTTAGCCACTGGGCCATCACGACGATATATATTTATGAAGTAACAGAAAAGAAGAAAGTGAGATGACTCTGCGTATTTGTTTTGAAAATAAATCGCTGATTGACGAATTCGGCTATTTTTTCCAAATTAATTGTAATATTTAATGTTTTTGATAAACAGTTGAAAATCCTATGTTATCTCTCTTCTGGATGCGTGTCCGATTGGATGGAGGAATCAAAAAGTGTAGGTTGTAAGTAAGGATTATATATCCAAGTAAAAAGGCGTACCGTTATTCGTATTTATCATACTGTCATGCATATCCAGAAGAAAGTGCTAAAGAAAGAACCAGATAACTTAAAAAATAATTTATTTAAATCAGATTTTTGAAATCACTTAATTATATTTTTTTTTGTTAACTTGAAACCCCTTTTTGAAAACCCCAAAAAATCCCCGTCGTTGAAACACTCCATTTGGCATAGTCGTCGTACAGGTCATCTATGTACATGTTTATCGGCCCCAGATTTCGACCATATAGTAGTAACCATATCCTCTTGAAGATGTCAGCCTGATGGTCGCGTTGCTATAACCAACGCCTCCAGACAACAGGGAGGGCATACCCCACTGGGTGTATCCCACCTCAGTGGCCGCGATGTAGGTGATTCGTGTATAGTTGGTTCCTCTGTAAATGATATCCTGGTACTGTACTGCGTTCATAACAGGCGCTTTGTAGTAGTAGTTCCTGAAAAGAATGGAAAAAAAAATTTTTTACAAAAAAATACAACCGACTTCCAAAAAAAGCACAAAAAAGTGAATAATAACCTCAATTTCGAAAGTCGGTGTTCCTTTTTATATTTCTGCGTTTTTTTGACACCGACTGCCGAAATTGAAGTTCACATTTTAGTTTTGGTACTTAATTAGCAGGTTCTATAGTAAGGTACCTATAATGCACAAAGTTATGCCAGAATAGATTACCCGAATAACATAAAACTTATAATATACATGCATACTTATTTATATATAAATAACCGGTGAAATGAGAGTGTATTAGAGTGAACTGTACACATCTGCGTACGCGCGTATCGGCGCGTAGAGCGTACCGGCGTTATATTATGTTACGAAACGTCATAAACAATAAACAGACATGCGATTGCAGTAATCTCGAGAGATTTGCCATTGTTTAGTTAGTTGTGTAGTGAGTTCTGTTGTATATCTCCGAAGTTCTTGATCAGATCTTCACCAAGTGGGGCCACATGAGAAGCACCAGCTTTCAAATAAAAAAAGTCATCAAAATGCGTTCACATTTATAGAAGTTTTGACGTGACACACATAAAAAAACTACAGTCGAATTGAGAACTTTTTTTGAAGTCGGTTAAAAATTATTAATTTTTGTACGACAATGGTTCTTAGGTAATTGAGTCGAACATACTCTATTCTACATCTGCCTATTTGGTCTATTGGTCGCAAGTGGTACTCTTGAGCAGGAGGTCCTGGTTTCGATTCCCCGGTCTGGAAAATTGTCATTAAGTTTTTCTATTTGTAATTTCCTAATTGCAGCCTGGAGCCTAGATTTGAGGCCGGTTGATGGCAATAGGCTCGGCACCAATTTTTTTTTCGCTCTTGGAATTATTCTCTTCTTCTTTGTCAGTACACTCTTGGCAGAACGGTCGTGGTCATCATGTTGCAGTGAGACTTGGGGTTGCCATAATTTGCTTAACGATGCGACGCCATCCCTCTCTATCGGCTGTTATTCGTGTGCACTCATGCAATGGACCACCCACTGCAGTCTGGTCGGTCCATCGCATGGGCGACCTGCTGCGCGCTCTCGTTCCTTCCACTCTACCCTGAACTACAAGCCGCTCGATAGAGTCGTTACCTCGTCGAGACACGTATTTAAAGAACTGGTGTACTCAAGCATGGACTATAGCCGATAGACGCTGTCTGATACCGAATTCTTGAAGGATGGATATGTTAGTGCAAAATTCAGGAAGGAATTATTACATAGGACTTAAACATAACTGGTGAAATGTGGGTGAGCTATAGGTGCATCTCTGCCTACCCTTCGAGGATTATAAGCGTGATGTTAATGTTATACTCTACTCTAGTCAAAGAGACATTCTATCAGAGATCACGATTATCATAAATTCATTTTTCTTTTTGGTTTTACCACGAGACTTTTCGGGAACACAAATAATATTGCAAGCACTTCAGCTTAAACAAGCTGAAGTGGCAATGGACCGGACATGTAAGCCGTAGAACCGATGACCGTTGGAGTAGACGTGTTCTTGAATGGGGACCGTGAACTGGTAAACGTAAAGTAGGACGCCCTCAGTCTAGGTGAAGCGACGATTTTCGCAGGGTGGCTGGTAAGCTGGATGAGAGTTGCCGAAATTCGAAGCAAATTGCGTGCAATTGGAGAGGCTTATGCAAAGCAGTGGACTGCTATAGGCTGGTGATAATGAAGAAATCATTTTAGAATTTTTGGAAATCGGTATCGCTAACAACGTTTCGAGATAGCCATAACGGTTAAAGTAATGTCAGGAAAATCCGAATCAAAGAAGCAAATTCTTAATCAATAATAAAAAAGATAAGCCTAAGTAAAGATCAAGGAAAAAGTGACAATCAATTCAAATTGTGAAACGTAGGAAAATCCAATGAGCTTATCACGAACAGCAGCTCATGATAATATACTGAATGATACAAGCATTAATAAAAATATTATGAAACATGATAAATACGAGAGACCATGATGTCCTATCATAACAGTCAATAAACCTACTAAGTCATCAGGTTCGTATCTTACTAATTATTTCTTATCATATGACTCATTTGTAAAATTAGTCAACAAGTTTATTTTGATATAGAAGAATAAAAAGCAAGTCAACAAAAGAGTGATGAACTGATGGAGGGAAAAAAGTAGGCAAAAGATTAAATGGACGGATTATTTGAGGAATGATATAAAAGAAAAGAGAGTGATGATAACTTGATGGTAGACAGGGGAGATTAGAAGAAGAGAACGTGTAGCGACGCCCCTAAGTGACACGGGACAAGAACAGGAATATAATGATGAAGATTATTTTAATATAGTAATGTAGGTCACTGAAACTAAGATAGGCAATACTTGACTTGAGTGGATGTTGAAATTGTTTGTACGAGTAGTATGATTAAATTGTCCCAGATGTCTCATTTTATCTTTTGACGTTATTGGTGATGATATAATTATATTATTTGAGATTAAATTCTAGGAACCTATTTTACTTAATTGAATCAGTAAAAAAAAACTTTTTTACAAAACAATACGTAACCGACTTCCAAATAACAACAAGTACAAAGTGAAAAATAACTTCTATTTCGGAAGTCTTGTTCAGTTTTAGTGGTACATAATGGACAAGTTCTATGGTAAGGTACCCATAATCCCCACAGTGGTCCCAGAATAGATTACCCGAGTAACACGTAACTTGGACATAATCAGTGGAATGAGAGTGTACCAGGGTGAACCGTACACACCTGCGTACCCGTTTAGAGGAAACTGGCGTGATGGTATGTTATGAAATTGTGTAAACAATAAACATATATGCGATTGCAGCAATCCCGAAAGATTTGCCGTCATTTATTGAAGAGTTCTGTTGTATATCTCCGAAGTTCTTAATCAGATCTTTACCAAATTTAACTGGTGCTCCCATTTTTCTGAAAAAACTTCTGCCGAAATTGAGAACCTCCTTCGTTTTGGGAAGTCGGTTAAAAATATTGCCTATCGATTAATACAATTTTATAGAAAGTAGCTAGTGACTGCTTCTGATTACATTGATGTTTAGTTGTACTAAACATCAATGTAATGACAATAATACTGATCAAATATTTTTTAATTCAATTTTATTTATTGCAGCTGTCTATATGTAACTTCATGTAATCTATCTTTATCGATATATTTTACGAGTACATATGTCAATATCTTTAATACTTTTTTTTTTTAATACGATTAGAAAGTTCTGAGCCGATCAAAAAAATTTTCACTGATAAAAAATACTATCACTGTTTGTCTTTGTCAACTCCTATCTCGTAAAAATGCACGGTTCCCGCGGGATAGGCTGCGTGAATGAAGTCGCGGAAAAAACTAGTATGGCAATAAAAGAGAATTTACTAGGTTTTAAGCTGCCCTTTTTTTATTTTTTTTGGGATGGGTTTATCATCCAATGACTTCTCCCGTTCTGGGTAAATCAGTAGGCCGTGTCAGACTTTTACTGACTAAAACCCACCCGTGTTCCTTCCGTTACTTGTGCCAGGGCCGCAGCATCTCTCTTTTAAATTTATCCGCGACCCAAACAGGCATCAGCCCTAATGGAATCCCTGTCAATTTTTGCTGACATCTCTTTGAGGCGTGCGTGGAACACTACGCGCCATCGACTCGGGCTGGTCCTTATCGAACGGCGAGCTATTCATTACTCGTCTTCCGCAAAATCGCGCCTACGGTAGCCAGGAATCGACTTGCGACTCCTGATGGCGCTCCTGCGGTGGCTAGTGCTGAATCATCATCAGCCAGGGGCGGTTCCAGGATTTATATCTGGGTGAGGGCACAGGGCCAGACAAGTAAGGATGTTCATTCTTTATCAGTGACGTTTCCGGATTAAGCAAGCATATAGAAAATTGTAATATGGGTACTGGTTCCTTGCTAGACCTTGGTCTGTTCCGGGTTCAAAATTTTACCTTAGATGTGGTTTTCTTTTCAATTCTCTGAAGGAAACAGGAGTTAGTCCACTTGTGCACATAAACGGAACAGCACAGATCTACCGAGATGTTTGATGTCGAGATGAGACTGAAAATCTTTTAAACCCCAGCCGCATATAATCCGGTTTAATGAATGCTTGGTTTACTTATGCAGGCAACTTGAAAAAATAAGAGAAACTAGATGTAAAAGCGAACAAATCGTGCTAGAAAAATATCAAGCCCATTTATACGCAATATTGCTCGCAGAATGGATGGCCGATGGGGCCGGAAAGTTCTGGAATGGCGACTGCAAACCGAAAGACGATGCGTTGGAAGGATTCGGCTGAAATGATGATCAGGATGATACGCAAAATTACTTTGAAATAATGGTGATATAACAGCTATTTATTTTTTGTCCGAGCTAGGGCCCCCCAGAAGTGGGGTCTATAGCGATTGCCTGCTACTTAGGTACACAAAAAAACGAATATTATGATAGCGGTGTGTATTAGGTATCTCCGGACGCGCCCTCATGCCCTCCCTAGATCCGCCTTTGCCTACAGCAATTCAATGTTGGGTATAAGTCTCTCAAATCGCGTGTATTTATCTCGATTTTCGGCAACTCTTATCCAGCTGTTACCACCCCGCTACCAAGATCGTTGCTCCACCTAGCCCGAGGGTGTCCCAGCTTACGTTCTCCACTCAATAACATGTCTACCCCAACCGTCATCGGTTCTACAGATAATATGGGCGGCCCATTGCCACTATAACTAAACTTAAAACCACACAATAGAAGAAGATTTAGCTACATACCTGTGAAGCAGTCTATCTCCTGGCTGGATACCTCCCTGGTACATGTTACCCCTGAAGCCATTTTGGATAACAGCCGCCTCATTGCAGGCCGCTAGTGCAGCGAGCACAGCGAGGAGAATCAGATACTTCATCTAGAATGTCACATCGATTACACTTTAGTGATGGAACGAAAAAGGAGTCAGTGATAGTGTGACGGTTTAAAGGACGGAGTAGAAAATGAAAATGTGTTTCGCCTACTCCAAGTAATATGGGATAGAAGCAGGAAGATGATGATGAATTTAGTAAAGGCTCGACTGGAGGATAAAATTATATAGGAATAGAATTTGACGCAGTTGAAGAAAGATTTCAGATAGTATATCCTCAAAGATATAATGAAATCAACGTACTATACGTAAAATCATAGCAAAACTTTCGACGATATTCATATTTGAATTCATTCCGACATGTTACGAAATGTGGGTCACAAAATAAAATAATCTTTAGTGTCACACACAAAAGTTATTAAGGCTTACAAATATCAGTAGGGAAATCTTATAAAAACAAATAAAAGGCTACTTACATTTCCAGATTATTTTTCAGAAAATAACTACAGTAGCAATCTTCTCAGAGTGCAGTGTAACTATAAGTAACCATCTAAAGGAGATGACATATATAGGATAAAAGATCCATAGTGATAAGATAGCACTATCTCTGAGTCAAGAACAATCAGTGGTCGTGCCACCGTTTCAGAGAAACATAGAAATCTTTATCGTGATTGTATCAATAACGTTTGTTTATTGAAGGAAAACAGAATAAGAGGAAAACAATTATACTTGCAAATTGTAATTAGTCAATTCATCATAATATTTACGTTTTAGAGATGAAGTACCAAAAACTGAAAACATGTTATTTAGTCCTTTTAACGGTAGTTTTACTTACAGAGAGTGTAACATGCATATATATATACACAATGAACCTTTGAATGCTCCCACAACTGGAACACAGGCCACTTCTCGGTGAGGCCGCTACTGCCTGGTGCATCCGGTCCGAACACAGGCAATGTCGGTCCGAAGTACCGGTAACATTATTTGTATGACAGGTAGCGCACCCGATCCAAATTCTTACCATTTGAATTTAGAACGACTATGTGACGTTTTGTTTGAACTGTAATTTATCGGTTCTGTTGCATTTTAAAAGCGGTGATTAAGCTCATATAGAAGTGAACTGGCCAAATAATACGAATGCAGGCGGACGGAGAAAACTCTATCCAAAAATAATGAAACGTTATAAAAAAGAAAACTACATAGTAAAGCAACGTTAAAGTTTAATTTTGTATTAAAAAAAATACACCGAAAATATAAAAAAAAATGAAAAAGGTAAAACACATTAAAAAAAAAATATCGTGTCAGTTGAAAAAAAAAATTTGTAAGATAAAAACTTGAGTGCAATTTTGGCAAGGTTTAAAAGTGTAACACGTGCTTATCCTCAACAAAGTTGCAACCGGTTTAATAATGGCTTAAGCATTCACATAAAATATAATTCCATAACGAAGTATAGGTCAGATAATATAAGTTTTCAACCTCGGAAACTTGAAAGGTAAGCTATACTACAGCCAGTCGTCGGGGATCCGCGCTGGACAGACAAAACCGCCCGCAGTATTACCTCTCCAAAACTGGATTACGGACTGAGACCGCGCCGCAGTTCTCGTACCAAAACTAAGTCCGTTGAAAAAAAATATGTACGGAACCCGTTGCAAGTTTTTCGGAATCATGAAGCCTGCAGACATACCAGGGTTTATGTGCTCTGCCTATGGGATAAAGCCGATGTCAGCTCAATTGATGTCTACAGACAAGGAAACTGACAATCAAAATTATAAAACGACAGGGTTTGAAGAAACTAGCGAAAGTGACATTCGAAAGAAAATAGGCAGAAACGACAACACTTACCGGTTTTGATTCAACATGCTTATACTCTTGTCAACGAAAAGGGTTTTTTATGATTAGCTTTTCACTACTATGCCACTGTTGCCGTGCGACAGACTGGTGACAAACTACATGCAATCTCTTTTTATACATCTTTTTCACAGCCCACAGTTCTGATCCATACAGTACGACAGATCTAATCACGAACACGGACGATATCTACTCGTATTTATCTTTTTAAACCCTTTAAGTGCAACAAATGTGTTCATGAATGCCACCGCTCTGATAACTTGTTATTTTTACCCAACTACGGCAAAATCAAAAGTACGGTTATTTACCATGAGAATCCGTTGAAATAGGCCACTATGCAAAATGTAAAATTTTAAGACGATTTTATTCAAAAAAATTGTAGCTTCTGGACAGAGTGATATTGAATCAGTAATAACGACTGTCGAAATGTCAAAGTTAGCATTGATCATGTGACATTTCAGTAGCCCAAGTTATTAGGGAAAAAAAATTAATGTTAACAGTTTATTGATAAAAATACTATAATATAATACTAAAAGTGAAAACAGAATCAAAATTGTTCTAAAAAAGAACGAGATATAATAATTTAAAGAAGTCCCTCACTACGAAAACGCTGAATTTCTATGGCTGCTGTGTGGGCATTAGTATCTGACGTCAGATGGCACGTAGGACTACTCACTTCTAATTCTAGACATTAACGCTTTATAACTCGTCTGTAGCCAATACGAGTATGTTTAAAAAATATTTTATACTTGTTTACCACAATTAATAAGTATTTCTTCTTCTTCCTGCCCCCTTCCCAAGTATTTCATTTAGCAAATGAAAAAAATACATATGCATATTCCCTATATCTTCATCGCTGATTATTACAACACTTTATTTAGTCCAGTAACTCTTGTATTTGTCCCTTAACAAAATTTTCCGTTTTCGATTATCTTTCGAGTTATTTGCCGCAATAACAAAGCGAAAGAGTCATTTTTAACACGCTTTTATTAGCGTGGTATGTATGTATCTATTAATCTACGTATCTATGTAAAGAAATCGTTTGTCCCGTTATCCTTATCAAGGTCTTCAGGATTAGCGATTGAACTAAAAACTAAGAAATAAATAATAGTTTAAAAAAAAAACTAAAAAACACGCTTTAATAGAAAACCAAACTAAAAAGTAGAAAAAAAAATCAAATTTAAGTTAAGAATAGTGTGATTATCAAAAAAAAAAATTTTATTATAAAAAGCGTGACAAAAAAAATATTTTAATATTAAAATGACTCTACTTTTACCAATATCTGTCAGTAAAATATTATAACAATTAACATCAAACACCCGACGCTTTTTTTATAATAAAATATTTTTTTAATAACCTACCTTATATGCATAGTATGCTCATATGTTAATAAACCATTTGTCAGTTGCTGGCCTGTTGCCAACGTTGGCCGTCACAGTTGGCAATTCAACTTTATTGTAACGAGAACTGCCGCTGCTGTGTATCAAGATTTTCATTATGCGATAAAAACATGTGTTATCGGTATTATTGATAATAAAATGTAGAGGAACGATTTTATTGGATCGTTTATAAATCTATTGGGATCACAATCTATATTGCTACTGCGAAATAATAATATATGGAGATTATATTTTGTTTGGATACAAGACGTTATCTTGTCCAAATATTTTCTGAGTACATACCAAAATTTCAAAGAAAACGCAGTTTTACTCAGTTTTTCTCAGTTTCACTCAGTTTCACTCAGTTTTACTTAGTTTTAATAAATTTTACTCAGTTATACTCAGTTTTACTCAGTTTGACACAGTTTTACTCAGTTTTACTCATTTTTACTCAGTTTTAATCAGTTTACTCAATAATTGCCGGTAATAAGTCCAATATTTTCCAGAGAATCGTATTCGGATTCAAATATTATGAAAATTTAGAAAATATCCGTTTTTGTCAAAAAACCAGCATAAACAAATTATTTAATATCTTTGATTAAATTATCATCCTGATTTTTTATCTATAGATTCATTTCCTGAATCTGCAGATATAATAAATAGATGTCAAGATAAGAATCTTATATTACATTCAAGATGAAAATCTCGAACTTGTGGTCACTTCTCGTAACTAATACATCATTAAACTCGGCATTAGTCCACGAGTGTCGGTACTTATAATAACAATGCGTCGTTGAATACTATCATAATACACCGTGAAACACATTCATGGTGTGACCGGCTCCAATTCTCACGATATAAGAAAGAAAATACCTACATTTTGCAAACTATGTCGGGGTCGGCTTCGAGTCTAACTCGATGTTATTGAATACCAGTTAGAGTGGATATAAGACAGTATTTTTTACTTGAAGTTTGTTTTTTTTTTTACTTTTAATTATTCTACGAGCTTCCACGCTCGAGCAACACTAGTGAGATGTCTATTTTAATATCTATTAAAAAGAATGGTCTTCTGACATTAAAATCAAGACGGAAACTTCTGGAAGTTATGACATGCGTGCTGCAATCATTTTGATTTCCAGACCTAGTAAGGAGCCTGATTGGTACCTGGTTCCTCGAACAGTTCATTTGATTTATTTTTATTTTATTTATTTGGGAAAACAAACGACTGCACACTGCAGCAATACATACAATTTGGACACAAAGAAAAACAAATGTGCAATCAGTGACATTTTCCACAGAATATAAAAACATTTTACAAAATTAATGCGACGTGCGCTTACAATATTTAAATTAAAAGTTAATAAAATCAAGTGACAAAGATAGAACCAAACAGGCATGCCAAAAGGAATAAAACGAAATTATATAAAAATAAATCTAATTATCATTATAGAACAAATGTTTTTTAAATTATAATTAAATCACAATAAAAAAAAAAAAACGAACGGAAAAAATAAGGATTGAATAAGGATTAAAATGTCAGCAGAATCAATTATAAATAATTATCTTACAAAAATAAGAAGTCAACAAAGTAAAATTAGTGATTACTATACAAATTATACAAATTATTATATTTTCATTATTATTACAAAAAACGCAAAGGGTAAATAAAATAAAATCTACGAATTACAAATTGAAATGTCGGTAGAATTAACTGTCTCACAAACGAGGCGTCTAAATTATCCTGCTGAGACAGCGAAGATGTCAATATTTATAAAGTTCCTATAATATTGATCAACAATGTACGTGAGGTGCGCACTCGACATCTTTTTGCTACTAACCTCTGTAAATCCAACGCTGGCTCGCGTTCACCACTTCATCGTTTGGTTCAGACATATAACAATGAATTTAATTCAATCGACATTCTTTTTCTTCATAAAAATGCATTTAAGAAACAAATCCAAACAACCCTAAAGGATTAACAAATTAATATATAATAACTTAATGTTTGATAATACTCGTATACGCACACAAATTTACTTCTTCTGTTATGTATGTTCTGTATGTTCTAGAACTATTACCGTTGTGTATTGTATCTGTGTTACTAGCTAGTTTTAAATAATTTAAATTGTAATCTGTGGAGAATGTAGTGTGTAGTATAATTGTATAAATGTAATATTAAGACCGTATGACTGTTTCCTATTTTGCAAATGTTTGTTTTTCCTTAAATAAAAAAAAGGTAATAATCACCATATTACAGGTGAAAGACATCTACTGCTGCACTTAAGGACTCCAGCGGACTTTGTGAGAGGCCTTTCAACGCTACGTAATATGGTACACGGCCACCCCTCCAAAACCTTTCGTTCCCCATAAGCCATCCGACAGTTATATGGAAGATAAAATTACTGTTATAAATTTTCTTTAGTTACGTCTTATGCCTAATCTTGACACACAAAGAAATGGAACAAAGCAAAAATATATTTAACATGAAACTGTCGTGAAAGTCAAAGTTGTTTGTGCTGTACACCGTCTCGTATTGTAGATGTGAAAAGTTGAAATCACGTAATATTTGGCCAATATGTCGGGTTAGCGTGTAAAAATGTTACATAAAATGAGATCTTTTCAAAATACATTGAGCAGTTGTCGCCCCGAATTATGTTTCGTGGATTCGAACCCAGGCAGACGCTTTAAGTTGTGTGAAGTATTTACTTACCACTGCTCTAAAACAGAAGGAAAACATCGTGAGGCAACCGGAATATCTTAGTACCAAAACTTCGAAGACATGTGACATCCACCAACCCACACGGGCCCCTGTGGTGAATTAAGGCCCATTCCCTCTCTCACAGATAGGAAGCATGTGTCCCAGCAGTGGGAACATAAAAAAGACGATCATGAAGATGATGATGATATAAATTGCAATTTTTAGGTTGTATTGGCCTAGAATATAATCGTATAGGTATTATTTGATTAAATGAATAAGATTAGTATTAGCAACAGTAGTTACGGATAGTCGGAAGACGAAAACTCCTTGTTGGATTTTTGGACTTCTCCAAAAATGTATTCGTCTTAATAATAGGTCGATGGAAAACTCTTTAAATATTTTTGGCTCAGAATGTGGCCACGATGATTGCGATGTCAGTGGAGAGCGTAAGGTCTTATATATTGCAGGTGTCTGGGCACTTGGGGCACAGCACTCACGCTGGACATCGGACGGGTCTTTCAAATCCCACTACGCCGACCCCAACACAGGGAAGAGACTAGGCAGATGATGATGATTTTTGGTCATAGAGCCAGGATTTGATCTGATTTTCATATCCAAGTGTATCTATTTAAAAGATACACATTAAGGTCAACACATAACAGTCGAAAATGACGTGCAAACACTTGTGTGCACTCGAGGGTTAAGAACTGTCCTCTTACAAAAGAAACAATAAATACTTAAATATAGCATGAGTAAAACATAAAGTGTGACTTGAGTACCCTGACGAATGAATGTTGAATGTTTTTTATTCTTATCGTTGCCCCATTCTAGGAATGATTCCTGTACCGCGGGCACGTTTATAAATTAATATTAGGCTCAAAGATCGATCGGTGCCATCTTGGATTTTGGTTTTGACCCCATAATCGTTATTAGCGACCCCGAAAACCAAGAAAACGACACCCGTGACGTAAAGTTAGAAAATTTCTGTCGGCGCTATTTTGGCTTTTCATTTCGATCCCATTATCGTTAGCGATCTCGAAAATCATGAAAATGACACCCATCCAAAAATTTACTTCGTTGTTGCTTATCAACAATAACGCCTGTCCAAAAATTTACCTCGTTGTTGCTTAACAACAATAACGCCTGTCCAAAAATTTACCTCGTTGTTGCTTAACAACAATAACGCCTGTCCGTCGCACAATCGGGTTGTAGTCGCATCTGTTGGCGCTCGGAATACGTTCTGGCTTTTCTGCACTCCCAGAACGCGTTGAGTTCGAATATTGTGAAAGCTACAACACTTATTTGCGTTTAAACTTGTTCAAATTTAGCAGAACACATTTTGGCCGGTTTTCAAGGTGCCACAACACGAAATTATTTGTTCTGAGTTATGTTTTCGCTCAATGAGCGTCATCGATCTTTGAGCCTAACATAAACATTTAAAATCAAATACACAAACAGCAAAAATACATTTTCAGAACTCTAAACTAATTAAGCTTGAATATATTTTGGAGATTTTATATCCCAAGTTAAATTTCGCAATATTGGGTACTTAAATGTTATTCTTAATGCTGATTTTATTCTTTACTAACTACCGCCTGCAGCTCCACGAGCGTAGAGCTTCATCCAATGTAAGAATAGTCTATGTGTTATTTTATATGACTCTGAAGTTTCAGCAAAATCAGTCAACAGTTTATGTGAGAAACAGCAAAACGATCCATCCTCATATACTATCACATATCTAATATTTTAGGATTGTAGATACAAAAGTTGTATGTAAAGCAATGTTAAATTTAAAATGATTTTCTTTTGTTTTCAGGTAAGTCTTCTCTCAACTACTTTCATTGCGGTTGGCCGGTTTGAATGACTTCAAAGCTAAGTGATATAATAATTAGAATAAAATAGAAATACATTTATTAGACACAGATACAATACAACAGCAACAAACATGGAGAAATGGACAGTAAAGAAATGCAAAGACAAATTGCGTGCCCATACCGAAAGGGTTACCAACTCAACATGTGCTGGGCGTCAGACACCCAGCGCTGGTTTTCAGTTGGTATTCCGCAGTAACACATGGACAAAATAAAATATGCCTAATTTGATATGAAATAAATATGAGTAAAATGCGTGAATAAATAATGTACAGTGAAATAATAGAAGAATAAGTGTATAGAGAGCTACACTGGTTTGTACCAAATAAACATATATTAATAAAAACAAAATCATTCACAAAATACCCTATCGAACTATTACCGTTGTGTATTGTATCTGTGTTACTAGCTAGTTTTAAATACTTTAAATTTTAATCTGTGGAGAATGTAGTGGGTAGCATAATTGTATAAATGTTATATTAAGACCGTATGACTGTTTCCTATTTTGCAAATGTTTGTTTTTCCTTAAATAAAAAAAAAGGTAATAATCACCATATTACAGGTGAAAGACATCTACTGCTGCACTTAAGGACTCCAGCGGACTTTGTGAGAGGCCTTTCAACGCTACGTAATATGGTACACGGCCACCCCTCCAAAACCTTTCGTTCCCCATAAGCCATCCGACAGTTATATGGAAGATAAAATTACTGTTATAAATTTTCTTTAGTTACGTCTTATGCTTAATCTTGACACACAAAGAAATGGAACAAAGCAAAAATATATTTAACATGAAACTGTCCTAAAAGTCACCACAAATAAATAGTTGTTTGTGCTGTACACCGTCTCGTATTGTAGATGTGAAAAGTTGAAATCACGTAATATTTGGCCAATATGTCGGGTTAGCGTGTAAAAATGTTACATAAAATGAGATCTTTTCAAAATACATTGAGCAGTTGTCGCCCCGAATTATGTTTCGTGGATTCGAACCCAGGCAGACGCTTTAAGTTGTGTGAAGTATTTACTTACCACTGCTCTAAAACAGAAGGAAAACATCGTGAGGCAACCGGAATATCTTAGTACCAAAACTTCGAAGACATGTGACATCCACCAACCCACACGGGCCCCTGTGGTGGATTAAGGCCCATTCCCTCTCTCACAGATAGGAGGCATGTGTCCCAGCATGGAACATAAAAAAGACGATCATGAAGATGATGATGATATAAATTGCAATTTTTAGGTTGTATTGGCCTAGAATATAATCGTATAGGTATTATTTGATTAAATGAATAAGATTAGTATTAGCAACAGTAGTTACGGATAGTCGGAAGACGAATACTCCTTGTTGGATTTTTGGACTTCTCCAAAAATGTATTCGTCTTAATAATAGGTCGATGGAAAACTCTTTAAATATTTTTGGCTCAGAATGTGGCCACGATGATTGCGATGTCAGTGGAGAGCGTAAGGTCTTATATATTGCAGGTGTCTGGGCACTTGGGGCACAGCACTCACGCTGGACATCGGACGGGTCTTTCAAATCCCACTACGCCGACCCCAACACAGGGAAGAGACTAGGCAGATGATGATGATTTTTGGTCATAGAGCCAGGATTTGATCTGATTTTCATATCCAAGTGTATCTATTTAAAAGATACACATTAAGGTCAACACATAACAGTCGAAAATGACGTGCAAACACTTGTGTGCACTCGAGGGTTAAGAACTGTCCTCTTACAAAAGAAACAATAAATACTTAAATATAGCATGAGTAAAACATAAAGTGTGACTTGAGTACCCTGACGAATGAATGTTGAATGTTTTTTATTCTTATCGTTGCCCCATTCTAGGAATGATTCCTGTACCGCGGGCACGTTTATAAATTAATATTAGGCTCAAAGATCGATCGGTGCCATCTTGGATTTTGGTTTTGACCCCATAATCGTTATTAGCGACCCCGAAAACCAAGAAAACGACACCCGTGACGTAAAGTTAGAAAATTTCTGTCGGCGCTATTTTGGCTTTTCATTTCGATCCCATTATCGTTAGCGATCTCGAAAATCATGAAAATGACACCCATCCAAAAATTTACTTCGTTGTTGCTTATCAACAATAACGCCTGTCCAAAAATTTACCTCGTTGTTGCTTAACAACAATAACGCCTGTCCAAAAATTTACCTCGTTGTTGCTTAACAACAATAACGCCTGTCCGTCGCACAATCGGGTTGTAGTCGCATCTGTTGGCGCTCGGAATGCGTTCTGGCTTTTCTGCACTCCCAGAACGCGTTGAGTTCGAATATTGTGAAAGCTACAACACTTATTTGCGTTTAAACTTGTTCAAATTTAGCAGAACACATTTTGGCCGGTTTTCAAGGTGCCACAACACGAAATTATTTGTTCTGAGTTATGTTTTCGCTCAATGAGCGTCATCGATCTTTGAGCCTAACATAAACATTTAAAATCAAATACACAAACAGCAAAAATACATTTTCAGAACTCTAAACTAATTAAGCTTGAATATATTTTGGAGATTTTATATCCCAAGTTAAATTTCGCAATATTGGGTACTTAAATGTTATTCTTAATGCTGATTTTATTCTTTACTAACTACCGCCTGCAGCTCCACGAGCGTAGAGCTTCATCCAATGTAAGAATAGTCTATGTGTTATTTTATATGACTCTGAAGTTTCAGCAAAATCAGTCAACAGTTTATGTGAGAAACAGCAAAACGATCCATCCTCATATACTATCACATATCTAATATTTTAGGATTGTAGATACAAAAGTTGTATGTAAAGCAATGTTAAATTTAAAATGATTTTCTTTTGTTTTCAGGTAAGTCTTCTCTCAACTACTTTCATTGCGGTTGGCCGGTTTGAATGACTTCAAAGCTAAGTGATATAATAATTAGAATAAAATAGAAATACATTTATTAGACACAGATACAATACAACAGCAACAAACATGGAGAAATGGACAGTAAAGAAATGCAAAGACAAATTGCGTGCCCATACCGAAAGGGTTACCAACTCAACATGTGCTGGGCGTCAGACACCCAGCGCTGGTTTTCAGTTGGTATTCCGCAGTAACACATGGACAAAATAAAATATGCCTAATTTGATATGAAATAAATATGAGTAAAATGCGTGAATAAATAATGTACAGTGAAATAATAGAAGAATAAGTGTATAGAGAGCTACACTGGTTTGTACCAAATAAACATATATTAATAAAAACAAAATCATTCACAAAATACCCTATCACAAAGAACAAAATAAGTCACCAACATGGCGCATTAGCCTACCAGTAGCAAGTCACCAGCCGTACTGTTCGTGAACGCATTAAATTATTCTTTAATCACTGCTAAGGCCTACGTACCAAATGTTATTGCTTAAAAACGAAGTAATCTAAATTGCAATTGGAAAGGCGTCTACCGGGAAACAAAAAAGTGACAGTCAAAGTATTCCTGGAGGCACAACCGCAACGGATTCACCACATCCAGCCCATCAATTACCTAGAGTTAGGTACAAGGTCTTAATGGTGGTGATAATTGCTTCTGTCGAAATAATAGTGACTACCTTTTTCTGCCACATAATGAACTACAACGAACAATGAACTACTTTGCAAATGATGAATGAACTACAAGAAGACCAGGGACCTTACTATAACGTCTTAGTGCTATGATGATTTCGTTGTGAAAAATGTATAGTGCTATTCATCCTGTATAGGAGTTCGTTTCTCTCTCAAAATGCATATATAATGTCTTTAAGACGTAGTTACTCGGACGTCACACAATTCATATACCACGCAATCAGAGTTTTCGGCGGGCTAAGAATATAAATAAAAAAAAGCTCAACAACAACCGTTGGGCAATTACCCACCAGAAACAACACCCATCTGGTTTGAAGATCCTTCCTTTTCAATAGAAATTGCGTGCCGCACAGTTCGATGCGATTCCACCAGTATGCTGAACTGTGCGGCATTGTAATGCACATTGTACGTCACAAATGTTTATTCTCGGTCGACTCACTCAAGCAAACAATAACAAATTGTGTGCTAACATTCTAGAAATGTTCGCGCACATCTGTATACTTTTATGCTCGCACACATGCAAGCAGTGGACTCGCGTCGTCGCGTACACACTTGTTGTTAGCGAACTCAGTCTTGCTTCTGCTACCGGAGTGAAAATATTTATTAGTACGAGCACATTGTTTAACCAAGTTAAATATGGATTGGACGAATGATAACATTATAAAATTTATTCAAGCAATTGAAACCTATCCTCTACTAGAAACAAAAAACACAACGCCACACAAAGTTGGCTCAACGTTTCAATTGTGACTTAACCGAGTTAATGAGAAAATGGAGGATTATTTTGGCTCAATACCGAAGAGAAAAGAAGAAAATGGCGGAGTTTTTTTTTAATTGGCCTTTTCCTGCCCGTCCATAATAACAACTGTAGGCAGAAAACTCTGCTCAGTGAACATGTTCGTGCACAAGAGTGTGCTACGTTGTTCGCATACAAAAGTTACACACAGCCTTCCCGTTGGAGACAGAGGCTAAACGCAATTCCAGCTTAGTACGTGCAATGCTGGAGATTTGCACAAAATATTTGTTAACAAATGTGCTGAACATTATTTTGGTGGAATCGTACTTAAGTGTTTTAAACGCCTAATAAAAATTTCAAAGCAGAATTGCCAGCTGTCAATCAACTGTTAATAATAGACAGTGCCATGTTGTGTACTATTAATTTATTATTTAGTTATTTAGATTAAATGCACAAAAGATACAAAGGTCCGCCTTTAATGCCTTAGGCATTCTCTACCATTCAACCAAGGGTGGTGAAGAGATAACATGGCAGGTGTATTTGTAATAAAAATAGAACCAGTTATTATATAACATACTAAAATAGGTAAAATACATACTACCACTACTATCGTACCATTGCTTTTTTTCACAACTGTGCTACCTTGTCATCATCTTCCTGCCCTTGTCCCATGTTACTTGGGGTCGCCGCGAAACGTTTTCTTCTTCCATTCTCATCTGTTTATTGTCTCTATAATTCACTCATTCTTCATTCTTTATTGCACAAAAAAAAACATAAAAAACCAATACAATAGAAAAGTTTATGTACAAAGGCGAGTTAACCCATTATTGGGTTCTAAAAGCAAACCTCATAGAGAGATTTGCAAATGAGGACAGTATGTATATCAAAATGCACAACAAAATTTAAACATAGTTAATATTTAAATCCTTAATTAAATACCTAAATCAAAGAAATACTTGCACACCTATTTTACACAAAACCTTAATTTTCATCCTTCATCCGACTGACTAGGTCCTTGATATTTCATAAAGGGCTTTAAACGGTTTATTTGAGATACTAAATACCTCAAGTTTGAGTTTATATAAACAAGGTTTTCTAACATACCGGCTCGAGCTACGCCGTAGCAGATTGCTACGTGGCAACCTACGACGTAGCTCTTTACTACGATCGCTGATATTAGATTTATTTTTTCACGGTTGCTTCGCACGATTGATTATGTTCAAACCTGTAATTTTTAAGTGAATATCACTGCTTTTAAAATGGTGAAGGAAAACATCATGAAAAAACCGGCATGTCTTAGAACCAAAAATTCGAAAACTTTGTGATATCCACCAACCCGCACTGGGAGTGGCGGATTACGGTCCATTCCCCCTCACAGAAAGGAGGCTTGTGTCCCAGCAGTGAAAACATTAAAAGGCTGATGATGATGAATATTATCTGTTATCGTAAAGTTTTAACCTTATTTAATAATATTTTGGCGTTCTTGAATCTATGTTTTGTGAGTTGACGAAAAACTTGTATTGTATACACCGTGAAATTTAAATGGTTGTTTTCCCGCAGCGAAATGGTTTTGTCTATGTAATACAATCGTTTCGTAGTTATTTAAAATATTAGAAACAAAAACTGGCATATTTAACATTGTGAAAAACTAAACTCGAAAGCGATCACGAACCAATAGTATACCTCCCGATGTCTACGGCCGAACGACAGCAGGCCGTTGACCCGGGTGCTAGGTCACCGTCGAAAGGATTAGGTTCGAAGGCGGCTCCGTTTGATCATGTTACGCGCGGGCTAGATTATGCCGTATAATTACACGCGAGAGCTTATTTTACTTTAAACATTTAATAAATCGGTCTTTTCTTTGTCGACTTGTGGCTCGCTCGTTTGTTTTGCGTGCAAACTTTTATGCCGTATCACCACGTGCGAGAGCTTATTTGGGTTTGACCATTTACGCATCGCTTTCCTTTGAGGGCTGCGGCGCCGGCGCGTGCGACGTCAGTATTACCTACAATACATGTTACGTCTAGTGTTACTATTAAAGGCCGCGAGGCCATTGACCCACGTGCTTTTCAATCAGCTGTTATCCAACATGTTATTCAAATTTTCCCTTCATACTTTTATGGGCTTAGGACCGTCATAAATACTTTTTTATCTGCAATTTATTGAACACAAAATTAAATTAAAAAAGAAAACTAAGAAAAATTAACCAAAAAAACTAATTTTCTGAATTAGATACTTAAAAAAGTATTTGAGGCGTATTTACAAAATTTGAATCAACTTATTTACAATAATTTTAATCAACTAAACTACTACTATTTACAAAAGTACGAGTAGGTACTTACACTTCCCGGTAACGGAGTAAATGTTCGAAGTGTAAGCCATTCCGTTCTACACACAATCGCGCACGTTTTAATTGGTTCTCTTTTAATTTAAACAAGGTGTCTCTGTCACGACGTACGATATCAAAAGCGTCCACTATCGCAGCTACTAACGCTTCGCGACTTTCGTGTTCCTCACGATACACTAGGCGTTTGAGCTCAGACCACAAGTAAAAGTCTAACGGAGTTAGGTCCGGGCTTCTTGGTGGCCAAGGCACTGGTCCGCCGCACAGTGGTGCAGGTAGTACGGGCATGCGGAAAATATTATTTTTAAATGAAAAGACGTTGCGTTTCTTCATAATACTTTATTAAAATGATATAATGGATGTACCAGTTTACAAAGAGAAAGATATAACACGTATTTTTTTTTTATTAACATGAAAATATTCATCAAATTTTTTCACATGAATTTCATATAATTAAATCAGCATTTTTAAATAAATAAATATTAATAAACTAAATATTAAATAGAGAAGACATTGATTGAGAGATGGGTACACTAATAAAGCTTTGGCATCATCGTGAAGAGGATAGTACTTTTTATTCGGTACTGCACGTAAACTGTTGATAAGGGGATCTGAGGTAGCTAAGAGCATATTCATAACATCTTCATTACATGATAGACGAGAACATTTTCTTGAATGACCTAACCTATAATTGCGGTAATCTTTATTTCGCGCTTCTTGAGCTTCCTCAGATAACATCCCAATAGGTAAGGCAGCAACACTTATTATTTCTTTGCCATGCAGCAAGATTTTATGCACAGTATTTGGCATAATATACCAGCTGTACAGGCTTACGTATAGTTCAGCAGTCTCGTAACAATAACTACCAAACTTATCCGAATCAACTAATGCACTAGAATTAATTGTTTGCAATATTATACCAAACCGATGAATAAGTTCTTTATCGACTCTTGTGACTTCAGCTACAATGTCTGCATTATTGAAAAATCTTCTAGACGTATTTCCATCGTTAGATGTTCCCATTCCTTGCTTTACAAAATCCACTTTTAGACCTAAACGTTGAAACAGCTCACTTCGGATTCTTTTCTTCTCTTCATCTTTTTGTTGTTTGGTAGTTGCGTTCGTTCTCCAACTGGTAAATGACATATTGTACGCAATATGTAATATGCATTCCATAAATTTAATCCGTGCGTGAAGCGGGGATAAACCGACCTTGAGAGCCTCCGTATCCACAGTTTTATTTCGCACTTGGTCAAGGTTATTCATTTCTGATGGCTTTGACTTGCATATAAAACACACTGCACATGATGATGTGTCCGTAACTGTCTGCGCTATTTTGCCATCTATCATTGTGAACACAAGTTTATGGTAGACTTTGTAAGTCTTTTCCTTTAAACTAATAACAGTTTCATTTAAGTTTGCTATTTCAGACTCCATTCTAGCAATTTCATTTTTCGTAGATTCTGTAGTTTCTTTTTGAAATTGGAATTGTACCGGGCGACAACACCTTGTAGAAGAAGGAGTTGCATTTGTCCAATACACAACAGATTTATTTTCCTTTTCATACAGACGCAGTGGAACTAATGATGTCAAAAACATATATGAATCTGACACATTTTCGTCGATAAATGACTGTTTGTACTCAGCATGACCTGATGATCCGTCACATCCCCACTTGTGTAAAAACGTTGAATTTACACTAATCTGTGTAAGGTCGTCTTCAGACATTACTTCAAATAATCTTCTGGTTGTGTGATCCAGTAATGACTGCAAACTTACACAAGCGTAGCTTTCCGTTACATCAATATCCGTGGGGTAGCATTGCCTTTTTACTTCAAGTACTTTATGATAATCGGGAAAAATATCACAACCAATACTTTTTGCTGCATTTCTCAGTACTTGATATTGATGTTTCGAAAGTGATGCATCAAGTAATAATGCCAACGCTTTTTCTGGAGTAAACTTGATAGTATCAGATGATTCTTCTTGTACGAGTACCTTAGAGGCAGCTTTCTTAATCATTTCTTCAGGAACGCTTTCACTCAATCTTTTAACTTTATATCGCTTTGTTCGATCGCAACATTCATCAAATGATTTTTCTGGTCGTCCTCTATGAGAGCGTTTTGATGGCCCTGGAACATTACTGTCACAATTCACCACATCAGTCTGCACCGAAGATGTCTCAACGGTAAAAATATTTTTCAGCCACTGTTCATTTTTTGCCATAAAAGCATTTTTATTTCTCGCTGCAGTTTGCCACTTTTTTGTAAATACGGGTAGAAAATTACGGCTGAACTTTTCATAAACTTGATTCCAAACATTTTCTGTAAGCTGTGGATACATAAGTTTTAAATTTTCGAGGCATTTATGTATCTCACGATTACTTGATATTATGATTTCCACTAAATCGGCATAGACAATAGTAAAGCTATCCATCACTATAATAACACTGTTATCGTAAGAGAAAATAATTGTAAGTGAAGTTAAAACTACCATTCAATGCTATTTATACTTACACGATATGATAAAATGTTAATTACCCTCATTAGAAACACTTATTAATATAATGCACTTTTTCTTAATTACAGAGCGTCATTAGTTAAGGACCTGGTATTTCCAAGATCGCAGGTTATCGCAGCCAAAACTAATGTATTCTTAATCTATAGGGTCTAATTAATCTCCGAAAGTATATTATTACGTATCGGTCGATAACGGAGATTAGTTATGATCTCATGATTGAAAACAAAAGATTCCAAATGACCTTCTTCACTAAAAATGTAATAGCAAGTAATTATTCATTATATTATAACATTATGTTTACTATTTTATTAATACACACAATAAACTTATGACTAAACTAAAAATGAAAGTTGATAATTATAGTATTTTGGTTCTATTCATACTTGAAATAACAATATTTTTTGCACGAAATTTGTAAATTCTCGATCACCCTACTTTGGCATCATATAATTAAATACTGTATAATTATTTATCCGTATTAATTTTAGGACTTGTTTCTACTAACATTCTAGTATGTGTGTACCAAATTGTAGACATTTTAAACAAGGTTGAAACAAAGGACTTTTTTCCGCCCTTGAACCAATGTGCGCCGCGTCCGATCCAGCGCTGGGGAAACACCAAGTTCAAGTGCTCTCGCACGGCGCGGTGATAATGAGCCGAGCACCCGTCTTGCTGAAAATAAAGGTTGTCCACGGGCACCGCTAGCGGAAGGTCGTCTAATAAGTCCGTGATAACATTTCGTAGCATTTCCAGGTAGGTTCCACCTGTTAAGTGTCCTGCCACGAAATGCGGCCCTATGAGGTGGCCATTCATTATGCCGGCCCACACATTGACACTAAAACGCACTTGATGCGCACACTCGCGAATTACGTGTGGGTTATTAATTGCCCAAAAATGTTCGTTACGCTGGTTGAAAATACCAACTCGAGTAAAAGTTGATTCATCCGTCCACAAAATGTTCTTATCTTGGTTGGCGATCAACCACTGACAAAACGCAATTCTGTTCTGGGGGTCATTTTCGTGGAGAGCGTGAACACCGCGAAAATGATAAGGATGCTGTCCTTCAGAGTTGAGTAGTTGCCAGACGTGGTACTGGCTTACGCCAAACCTAGCCTCGGCCTGGCGCGTACTTCGACGTGGATCCCGTTCGAAGTACTCGATGATCTCCTCGTCGAGCGCTGGCAAAATAACGGCTGGTCGACCTCTGCCCTGTGCATGTGCCGGTGCATGGAACTGTCCATGATCTAGTAGCCGCTGTGTCGCCGCTACGATCGTCCGTGGAGATGGGACTTGGGGGTTCAGAACCCCGCGAAGACGGAGCGACTCCAAGTGTTGCCGCTCTGCGTAAAGTCGCCGGGCAGCATGGGAGTCATAATCAGCCCTAGCATACAGCTGCACCATAGCGACGTACTCCACATTGCTGTAATTGTAATGTCGATCCATTGCAGTTTACAGTGATGGCGCCTGCTGCGCCTACGACATTCGCGGGAAAACTAAATAGGTCAGGGTCGCGTGCCGCACGGGTAAAATAGGCTTCGGCGGCTTCGTTTGAAATTGTTGCGCGCAGGCTAGTTTATGCCGTATCACTACACGCGAGAGCTAATTTTACTTTGAACATTTCTAAATCGGTCTTTTCTTTGTCGGTTACGCGGTGATTTTTTGTATTGTTCGGTGCAAACATTTTATGCCTTATCACTACGTGCGAGAGTTTATTTTGGTTTGACATTATTTTGTGCATCGGTTTTTTTGTAGGTGGTGACACGAGTAGTACCTAGTACCTACAAGTTACGTCTAGAGTTACTATTGTTACTCACTTTTTCGAGTTGATGAATATTTTTTTAATTATTTTAAAACAGAAACATCGTTATTTATTTACTTTAACTCTATACTTCGAAAGTACTCCTTAAGGCAAGTCGTTCTGCCGCGGGAAAACAACCAATTAAATTTCACCGTGTATAATAAAAGCACCTAACTTATTCAATTAGCAATATCATGGTACAGAAATTTGCATTGCTACGTATATTCTTTAACTTGCAATGGTGATAAATAACACCATGATCGAGGGCTGACTGCCTAGGGTCTGCCAAACGTTAGTAGATCCATTGAACTGACTAAGAAGAGATAAATTCAGTCTCACACTATAGCCGACAACCCCACTGCAAAAATCTGCGGGTACAGTTAACATATTTTTAATTTTGATTCAACTTAATTTTGCTGCAGGGATGCCAGGAAATATCGATCATACTATCAAGAACATTAATAAGAAACAAGTTTTATCAAAAGTAAAAATATGCACCTGCAGTTTTTTGCATTGGGATCTCATACTACTATACAATGTGCCCGGACTTGTAGTAATAAAACTGAAAGGCCGTAAAATACACCTAATTTTATCAATCATCATACCAGTCAATCTTTAAACATAATTTCAGTCGTTATTTTTGCATTTCTTAAAATTCCCATCTTTTGTAGGATTTTTTGTTAGTCTTTGAGTCGTTCCACAAACTCACATTAGAAATATAGCTCTAAGCGAATTAGTTTTAATTCAATTGTTGCCTTACACCAGCGTTGAGCAAACTTTCATAATAGGGTCCAGAAATTTAAGAAGTTTCAGTGAAGGGCCAGAATTATAAGAAAAATGCATTTTTTGTTAAAACTTTTAATCATATAAAAACATTACAATATTACACACTTGCACAAATGATAAAAAAAAATATTTAAATTATATTCGAAGGCCCTACCAATGTTGGTATGTGAGACATATGAAATTGCTTTTGATTTGCCATAATATTTTCGAATGCAGGTTTGAGCTATAACCATGCGCCCCGAGCCCCACGACCCGCAACACTATCATGAACTACGCTGCTAGTCTAGCTGGCTCCCTTACCTAGGCGTCTACTATTCTACTAAGCAGAATCTACTTTATACTTCTGGACTGACAAAATATATTTATCGCGGGCCATATACTATTTATGTCAAAGGACCGTCGGCTGGCTAGATTAAATGCTTTCGCGGGCCAGAGCTGGCCCGCGGACCGTTCTTTGCCCATCACTGCCTTAAACTAACCCTTGCATATTTTTTATTTACATCTTTTGCAGAATTTAAGGAAGTGAAATAAAAATGTGTGAGGTTTTACCCATTATGTGGGTTGTTTTTATCGATAAAATTAAGGGGTTTATATGGGGCTTAAAGTTTTATTTCTACAAGCCCGGACACATTGTATACGGAACTTTCAACAGGAGAGTTATTTTTATCATCTGCATTTTCCCTCACTGCCTTTAACGATATCTACTATTGTATCAGATACACGTATATATTTGTTTTTGATAAAACTTGTTTTTATATTTTTTCTTGATAGTAGAATCGATATTTTCTGGCAACCCTGCAGCAATCTATTCTACTATCAAGTATCAATCATGAAAATTAAGTGTAGTCAAAATTAAATAGTATATTATGCAACTAGTGAATAAAGGACGGTTTTAAAGCGAGGGCCATAGATGAATCACGAGCATAGCGAGTGATTCAAGTGTTAGAATCCTGAACGACGCGAGTGATTCATGGCCCTCGATATAAATCCGTTTTATTCAAGAGTTGCATACTATATTTTATACCATGACTTCGAGAAAAAGAAGGATTTAAGCTAAAAGCACAAGGAATAATAGTAAATAAATAGATGGTTTATTACCTTCAAAATTTACAGAAAATGAGAAACTTTAGGGCTTCACATTTTTTGTAAATTGAAGCTGAGCCTTTGAGTTTGAGTTACCTAAACAGCACCTGTGTTTCAGGGCCAGTGACCACCTCCGTTAAGTTACATAATTATAATTAATTAAACACCAATGCAATTAATATTAGAATTACAATCCAAATAAGTATTCACTAAACATCCTAGACCAAAATAAAATCATTATCAAAATCCTAAATATAAATAAACTCAAAATTAAATCGACGAAGGAGTTTGAAATTCGAATATTCTTTGCACAAGAAGTTTGTATCGAGTATTTTATGCGCAAGTAGGTTGTATTGCATTGAGATGGAGGTCAAATATATATTGGTGTGTTCTAAATTTAAACACCAAAACAGTGATTAAAAGTGCTTTTTATTCACTGTTTTCAGTGAATAAAATAAGCTTTTTAGAGGGGGAATGGTATAAAATATATTAACTGTACCTGCAGAGTTTTGCAGTGGGTTTTTCGGCTATAGTGTGAGACTGAACTTGGGTAGGTACATTAGCAATACGTTATTCTACTTTCTAGATATGTTCTATCTCTTAGTCAGTTCAATGAACCTACTAACGTTTCGCACACCCTAGGCAGTCAGCCCTCGATCATGGTGTTATTTATCACCATTGCAACTTTCTGTGCCATGATATTGCTAATTGAATAAGTTAGGTGCTTTTGTTGTATACAATACAAGTTTTTCATCAACTCACAAAACACAGGTTCAAGAACGACAAAATATTATTAAAAAAGGTCAAAACGTCACGATGATAGATAATATTCATCATAACATCATCATCAGCATTTTAGTGTTCCCACTGCTGGGAAACAGGTCTACTCTCTGTGAGAGGGAATAGGCCGTAATCCACCACTGCTGTTTGGTGGACGTAATAATGTTTTCGACTTTTTGGTTCTAGGACATGCCGGTTTCTTCACGATGTTTTCGTTCGTTTAATTCACTTTAAAATTATAGGATTTAACTGCGAAAGCACCCATGAAAAAATAAACTTAATATCAGCGATCGTAGCAAAGAGCTACGCCGTAGGTTGCCACGTAGCAATCTGCTACGGCGTAGCTCGAGCCGGTATGTTAGAAAACCGTTGATATAATTCAAACTCAAGGTATTTAGTATCTCAATTAAACCGTTTAAAGACCTTTATGAAATACCAAGGTCCTAGTCAGTCAGAAAGATGAACGTTCCAAAGTGTAGATATCTATGGATAAAAATGTGTAAGAAACTTCATGGATACTAATTTAAGTGATAAGTTTACTTTGAGTTGTATGGGTCTACGGTGCACAATATTTTTGAACTCTGAAAAACTATTTTCAAAACTAGCTTCTGACAGCGGCTTCGCCCGTGTGAAAGTCGAAAATTTTCCCAAGGGAACATATTCCCGGGATAAACAGTATCTTATGTGCTATTCCAGACTATTATCTATCTTTGTGCCAAACTTCATCCAGATCCGTTCAGCCGTTTGAGCTTGAAGAAGTAACAAACATATAAACACACACATTCACAAACTTTCGCCTTTATAACATTAGTGAGATAGTCTTATTACGACATAGTTTTGTTTATGTACAAAAAATACTATAAAGATAGTATTTGGAGAAGTTTTATCACCTTTAAGCGTGGAACGCAATAATACGCAATTTATCACAAACAAATAATTCGAATTAAGAAACGTAAAGAGTTTCAATGCAATTTATTTTTCAAACCAATAACAATATACTTGTAACTACGCAATAAAAGCTCGGTACCAACAACGATGCGTCCCCATGCAATAAAGTGTAAAACTGTGGCAGCTAAAGTTGGCAGCAGGCCAGCGACTGACAGATCACACATCTTTGTAGCAACACCAGATGGTATATATCTTGTGCTTATTCCATGGGGCAGTTTTAGTCAGATATTTGGCAGGATTCTCTCGAATGAAGAATGAGTGAATTATAGTTTGATTTTTTTTTATATTTTGCACCATGACGTTTGTTTTTTTTTCTCTTTTTTTGTTTTCTTGCAATGACAAGAATATTTACTTTTTAAAGTATTATATTATTTTATTTTAAGTTCTTTTTTTTTTTCTTAATTGTTGTGAATGTGAAGACTATGTGGATCATACTTTTTGTTTGTTTTTAATTTTAATTTATCTAAGTTAGTTTTAATCATGGTCTGGCAGTTTGAGTAGTTTGTGCGGCCTACCCGAATGTCCTTTCTTTGGTATTGTTCGTCGAATCGTTGAGCTCCTTAATTTCTGAGTTGAGCTGCACGGTTATTGACAAATGCGTGCACTGACTGGACAGGTCCACTCAATCTGGCTGGTTCTTTCCTCAAAAGACCATTTCAGACTTCAGTCTACATGGTCTTCACATGATCTAACCAAGATTTTGTCTGGACTTTAAAAGAGACTGTGACCTCTGAGTTTGTTTCGGCCTTTCTTCTCAGAGTAGTCAGATAGGAAACGCCGACTTCATCTAGTTTTAAAAATATGATCGACATGTAAAAGTGTTTGTACAAACCTACTTACAGAAATAAATCATTTATCATTTAGTGACAATATACAAAGGAGAAGAAGAAAACGTGTCGCACCGACCCCAAGTAACATGGGACAAGGGCAGGAAGATGATGACAAGGTAGCACAGTTGTGAAAAAAAGAAATAGTACGATAATACACATTATGAATGCAAACCTTTAGTACAGCAAGCAATAAAAAAAAAAGTATGGTACAGCCTATTATTAGCAGTTGATTGATAGCTGGCAATTCTGCTTTGACATTTTTACAAGGCGGTTAAAAGACGTAGGTAGAATAACACCAAAATAGTGTGCAGTACATTTGTTAACAAACATTTTGTGCAAAACTCCAGCATTGCTCGTAAAGCAAGCTAACGCGTAGCGTAAGCTGGTATTGCGTTTAGCCTCTGTCTCCACCGGCAAGGCTGTGTGTAACTTTTGTATGCGAACAGTGTAGCACACTTGTGCACGAACATGTTCACTAAGCAGAGTTCAGTTGTTAATATGGACGGGCAGGAAAAGGCCAATTCAAAAATAAAATTCGCGATTTTTTTTTAAAGAAACCGTCTTCTAAAACAAAACACTACAAAGCGGAAAATAAGTTTTTTTTTTCCTGAAGTCGGTGTCTTTGGTACCTACTGTATTTCGTGTTTAGACACCGACTTCGGGAAAAAAGTAAAAAAAAAATTACACCCCCCGAACAAATAAATAAACAATTTTACCCCTTCATTATTCAAAGCATAAACACATCTTCATCAACATCATCATTGCAGCCGAAAGACTTTCACTACTGGACTTAGGTCTCCCCCAACTGTCGCCTCTTATCGTCCCCAAATATCAATAGATTACTGGAACCCAGACCCTCTTGCTGAAGTCAACCTGATAGTGACGAAGTTCATACCCAGTCTTTCGGCTATGATCCTCGCGGTCACCAGCTGCCCAGAGGTCTGTATCGCTCGGATAAAACTTATCCGGCCTAGGGCAACCATGGGGTAAGGAATGTCCGTGATTATAATCTGTTTGGCCACAGGATGTCGCAGAGGGTTCTAGCTAGACAGAAAGAAAGTTGCTAATAATATATTTATATGCTTCGTAGGCTATAAATCTAACGTCTTACTTATATCTTACTAATATAATAAATGCGAAAGTTTGGATGGATGGGTGTATGTTTGTTACTCAGTCACGCCAGAACGGGTGAACGGATCTAGATGAAATTTGGCACATACATAGATTATAGTCTGGAATAGAACGTAACCATACATACATTACCTGTCTCTGTGATCCTGTCCTTGTTTAAGCTGTATTGTTTTCTTGTTTGTTTGTTTAGATGTATGTATGTATTTGTATATATTTTAGTAATTTGTTTTAAGTATCTCATTGGACTTAGTAACTAATACTTTTAAGATTTAAAATTGGCACCAAGTGCAACCCCATGTCGTGTCGAGGCTATCTCTATCCATTCAAGGTTGCCTGGAAGAGATCGCAGATAATGCCGCCTGTTGTATGTTTGTTTAAATCTTTATTCCGGTATAAAGTTTCCTTGGTTACAACACTAACACGCGGGCGAAGCCGCTGGCAGAAGCTAGTTAAATATAAGGCATAGAATTAAAATAACATGAAATAGCAAAATCAGAAATACAAAGACCTACGCTCAGCATAATGTTAGGGACTTTTGTCCGAGACAGATTCACAGCGCTAGTTTCCAGCTACAGGCGTTGTATGGATGATGAAATAAATATAATTCGAAAACTATATGCCGTGGTGGCTCAGTGGCAAGACCTCGCCTCTCCAGGAGGTCGTAGGTTGGGTCGCTGATAAATTTGAAAGAGAGTTACCGCGGCCCTGGCACAAGCAACTGCAGAAACACGGGTGGGTTTTAGTCAGTAAAAGTTTGACACGCTCTCCCGTTTCACCCAGAGTGGGAGAAGTCATTGGATGATTTCCCACACAAAAAAAAAGGAGATCGTAGATTCAAATCCGGGCAAGTACAAATGTGACTTTTTCAAATGTACTTTCTAAGTGTAGGTGGGATGGCGTGTGTGAAGAGGTATGAAGGAATGAAGTAAAGTCCAAGGTACACAAGAAGGAGAATTAAAGTTTATTGCACAGACACAGGTTACAGTTCACACACAAGAGTGAGAAGGAGTGGTAGAAATTTAGTATAGAAGATAGATGTACGAAAGAAAGCAAGCTAAAATACAGTTGGATTTAAGCGCGGCGAAGCTATGATTTTAAATAGCAACAGTCGGTATAGGCTCAGCGAACATACTCTAATGTGTGGATCAACGTCGGACCACGCGCGAGCGCAACGCAACGACAGTCCGTCCCGCTCGCGCACTTGGTTCGCGTGAGAACAAAAGACGCGTCATAGCTGCGTCGGTAAGCTGATAAGAAAATATCTACTAATACGAAAAATGTGTTTGTATGTTGAATGTTAGTTACATTAAATTATTTTGTTTTGATTTTTGATTTTATATAATACTAGTTGTTAGGAAGCTTGTAAATATGTATATAAATTATTTTTTATTTTAATTTTAAGGAAATACATAATTTATATTTAATTTTAATTTTAATGTACTATGTAGGTCACTACATCACCCCCTTCCAAAGACCGTCAAGGGCGATAATAGTCGGGAAATCTAACGCGACGTCCCGATCGCGTCGTCTCGATGACGCCATCGTCAGCTGAAGGCAAGTTTCGGTTATCCGCGTTGGGTGTGTAGTGATGAGTGTTCGTGTTGATTGGTGACTGTGGTGTTATGAGTGGTGACTGTGGTGTGTTATCGTGTAAGTTAGTGGTATTTGGTGTGCATGATTCGTTGTCAGGGTCACGCAGTATGAAGGCTGGCTTAATGCGGTCTATCGATACAGTAACCTGTTTACCGTTTACCACTATTTTGAAAACCTTGTCACCTCTTTCGATGACCTTATGAGGACCAGAGTATGCCGGTTTCAGACCACCACCAGCAGTGCAGTCCCTAAGGAATAAGTATATCTTGGACATCACTCACAACGGTGAAGAAAAGCATCGTGTGGAGACCTGCCCCCCTAGCCAAGTTACAAACGTTTCGTATCGAATCTCTTTCTATAATCATTAACGCATTCTATTTGTATGGTCTGACTGACCTAGTGACTTAACGTTCAGAATGCGTTCAGATATGTCATTCCCATACATTGATTTGTTTTCTACTAGCGTCTTCGATTGTAGATTGACAACTTGGCTACAGCTGCTGGACATATAGTTAGTTAATTATAAGTTTGTGCTCCATTGGAGTAATTACTCCAAGATGTTCCAGTGCACGGTTAAACAAAATAAATAGAATACATAGCGAGTGCCAGTAAAAAACACCTTTAACTAATTATTGGCTGTTGTTATTAAATCAATAATTTAAAAAAGTAAGTCAACATATCACAAGAGATTAAATATAATTTGATAGCTTGTTTACAAATAGAAGGCTTATCTCCATTCTATACATACATACATATAAATAAAATAGGAGTGCCTGTTTGTAATATTGAAATAACCGTTTTTTACTACATGTATATGAATATATATACGGTACATACACCAAAATAACATTTTTCACAATTTTTTCTGTCTGTCTGTCTGTTTGTTCCGGCTAATCTCTGAAATGGCTGGACCGATTTTGACGGGACTTTTATTGGCAGGTAGCTGATGTAATAAGGAGTAACTTAGGCTACGTTTATTTTAGAAAAAAACTTTTATTTTAGAAATTTGTTAGGCGGTACGAAGTTCGCCGGGTCAGCTAGTTTTGAATAAAAATATTATCAAAAAATTTATGAAAATGAAAACAGAGACTTTTTGCAAGTGACATTCTATTAATGGAAGCGTCGCGATAGCGATTGGTATATCGAGTCTTTTTTTTTGTAATCTTATAGCTCGCGCTTGGCCACTATCTCACCTGATGGTAAGCGATGATGTGGATGGGCTAAACGCTATCGAAATGCCATGTGATCAATCCACCACAGCAGATCCTTGCAAAGGTGAGAACGTACCTCACACCGGAATAGCTCCTCAATATGTATCAAGCACAAGTTCGATCATGCATGGAGTACTGTTCGCCTCTCTGGGACGGATCTGCCAAATACCAGCTTGATGCACTAGAGTCGATCGAAAAGCGGGCCAAAAGACTCATCGGCAATGATGAGTCTTATCTATTTGCTTAAATCCTTTCACGATCTGCTTTCTTTAATTCCTTTATAAAAAACGTTAGGTTTACAAGAAAAAAATAACATTCAATAACCTAAGCCGGAAAGTCAAGAGTTTTTGCTAAACACACACTGGAAAGGAGCCATGTTCTTTATCTGAATAGTTATGTTGGACAAAGTGCTACGCTGCTACGCCGTAGCTTGACCTACGGCGGTGGAGTAGCGCTACGAGATTTGCCCTTCGTAAGAATTCGGTAACATGAGAGCAAGACATTAACCATGGTGTGTATGTCTCTAACCACCCTATCATTATTTAGTGAAGGAATATATGAAAATAAATATAATTGTACCCACCACCGGAAGAAAAAAAATCGAAAAACGTTTTGTAGTTGGATCACAGAAAATGCGATTATAAATTAATATGTCGTAGGCAAACTGACTGCGGCGTATGTCGACGTATGGAGACAACAGTTTCTTTTTTTAAATTTTCCCTCGATCCAGTTGATCGTTTCATTAGAGCAATGTTTGGTTATTTAATTGTTTGTAAACTTCAGTTACATCAACTAATTTTTTGGTGAATGTAGCTGGTTGTACGGAACCCCCGGTGCTCGAGTCCAACTCACACATGGACGGTATTACAGATACGAAAGCTTGTCCAGATGCGGCTTACGACGCTCTGTGTAGTGCCAAGAGCGACAGCAACAGTAAGTTGCCTGGAACCAGCTTGCAACATTCCGACGGCTCTCATCATCTCTTCTCGTGTCAAATGATGTCGTCGCTCCATATCTATACAATTATGCTCAGTTCTGACACAGAAATTGTAATGATTTTGTAAAAACACTATCACACACTTTTATAGAATTCCTTGTTTTGAAAATTGACAGTTGATTATCAATTTATAATCAAAATTTAAAGAACATTCTTTATTCAAATAGTGAAATTCACTAAAAAGAATTCACTCAGGATTATGATTTGAAATTGTTTGGATCGTTATCCATAAAAGTTAAAATAATCATCCTCAATTGCGCACTTTTGATATGTGTATTTAAAAACACTTGTTTGAAAAGTTTTATAAATAAGGCTGATATTCTTAAAGATAAAGATCAGGTTTTTTCAGCAATCTTGAATTTCAATCTTTATTAGTTTTAACCTCGAAAACCATCATTCAAAACTACAAAATAATGATGCAAGTTTGTAACATTGCCAGATTTTGCAGTGTTTTTTTCTTATGGACGCAAATAGAATGATTATATCTTTATTTTGTTCTTTTGCATCTTTTCAGCAAGCGAAAATGTTGTTTATGCACATATTTTGAGCGAATCTAAGTTGTCTACCATTTGGCAAGGTGTAGTAATTCGAATTTCGCACACATTTTGCAGTAGACTGATCTGGTTTATCCGACTGTGTAAAATAGGTGTGGAAACTTATTTTTCTGAATAAATTCGAATGTTGAAGGTTTATGTAAATTCCTGAATTTCTTGACATAATTTGCAACACCCAAAGTCACAAAGTACATAAGCGGCGGCGCGCCGCAGACAGAGAGTGCACTACGAACAAAGCGCCATTTTGCACGCACACATTGGCATTACGATTTTACAGGGCATAATGACCGAGCTTAGTCGCGGCGGTCACGAATGCTGCTAGCGCGGGCGTATGTCACGTCATTCAGCCTTTCGGAAGAAGTTCAAAATATTTTTTTTTTATGCCTTGCACATGTTCCCCATCATGTATTTGAAGAAAATGCGAATTTCTACACATTGAAATGCAATAATAGTGCATTTAAAAAAGGTCGCAGTCGATTAATTCTAATTCTAGTCAACCAGTGGTCTTTTATATTTTTAAACACAACAGAGGTACACACTAAAATAATAATTTTATTAAAATAATAAAAGAATGCACTTTCTTATTTTAAAAATATTAACGAATATTTTAATTAATTTAAGGTATATTCGGCGTCACTGATAATTTATAGGGAAACAAAAACGAAAATCCTAAGTCCTACGGAACACTGGGCACACGGGTCCACACGTTTCCAATTCGTAATTGGATGGTTATTAATTTTGCATTTCGCTTATTGGTTGTGTAATTGCCAGGCTAGGTTGGACAGCTTAATCTAGACAACACACGTCAGTGAGCGCTGTAGGTACAGCCAATTTAAGGAAGCATGAAATTACATAAAGATGCTTACTGGTGTTCTTCTACACTAATATTAAAAAGAGGAAATACCAGTAGAAAGCTGAATATATTTTTTTAATCCCGAAAATGGGTCCCGTGGGGTGGGTCACGGGAGCGAAGCCGTCGGGAACAGCTAATAAGTTATAAACGTAAAAAAAAACAAAATAACAAGTTAAAAATTCAATACCTAAGAAAATTTTAAATTATATTAAGTCCATAGACGAAAAAATTGTACATTAAAGCTTTGTTTAACGAAAGGCTATGAAATTTGTCACCCTTCTAGATCTCAACTCTTCTTTGTCGAACTTGGCTCCGTTTTCACATATTTGTTTTTGTCGAGTTTGGTGCCTTTTCACATTTTTATGTTTTTCGTGGGATCATTATTACAAAGTTGTTGCGTCTTTTTACCCGCGAATCTTCGTCATACGTGGAATCGTGAGCTTTAATGGATATTTGATGCTCTGTCTACCCTCTAAGGCATGTAAGCATGATGTTATGTATGTTTAGACGAAACGATGTATTTGTGTTTGTAAACTTATACGCACTAATCCTTTTTAAAATTCAGAATCAAAATAATAGCAACATAAGTAAGTATGTCAAGTTTAGGTGTCAATTTTCGAAACGGCGGCGGGAGTGGCCCTCCTGTATACTTTCAATTTTGTGTCCCTGTCATGTCATGTGTCAAAATCTTGTCGAGCAGAGTGGAATCATGTTGCGGGACTGCTAACATTATAAAGTCTTTTGTGAGTGTTACAGAAACGATGACATATATTTAGTGAAATAAGTACTTCTTGCGAAATAGCTCGCCTGGGGAAGTACCCACTACTATCACTACTGCTTTTTTCCAACCATGTTCGTATATCCAAATTCAGCTGTGATATGTAAGTGATAGCTTTAGGCGATTAGCGACAAGATAAGATATACATATTTTTATCTGTTTATTTTCTTTATGTTATTTCTACATACTTTCGAATACACACACTGGCAAAAATTCCGGTACAAAATAAAAATAACGATTTATTTTAAATTCAATCTATCAAGACACTTTCATTTACTTAACCGTAAAAAATAAATCATTATGTTAATAAAAATTTACAACATAGCGAAATCACAAAGTAAGAGAAATTCTTTCAAAATGATGTAAGATGACGTTCAATTATTTTATCAATAAGGAAAAATGGTTTAATTATAAAAAAAAAACTACCATGCAATGGTGGCTAATTGTTCCGCTAATTTTGCCAGTGTGTGTAAAAAAAAACCAGATAACTGCATAGCACAATGTAATCAGCATTATACATCTGATGCATAAAAAAAAAATCAAGGTCAAGGATTTTCTGATTTAATTAGTAGATTACTGATAATATTTTCTTATCATTATATAATTATTGTATAAATATTGCATTCTTCAGGAAACATCTATAGTAGCAAGCAAGTGACCTCAGAGTAATCGTTTTGAAAACTAAGTTTTGACAAGGTAAGTACATTGTGATGTATTCACTAATGCTTCCACATTTATTACAATTTTTATGTCCGATTTTTCTATCATCACATGTCGTATCTTTTATGGTTAGTTCTCGGGGTATTTCTTTGCAGGCCCTGGCCAAATTATTAATTTGCAAGCATAGCTGGCTGACTGGCCACAGAACCTGATTTTTCTGTGGAGTTACCTATTTGAAAAATGTGTCAAACAGTAAAAGCAGAATATTTATTAGTTTGTTTATGATCCCACAACCAAAGTAATAAAAATAAAACAAAAAAAATTGTGACAAAATCAACCGCACTTTAGGGCAGAAAAAATTTTGAGATTCGGCAAATAAT
This sequence comes from Orthosia gracilis, assembly GCA_947562075.1. NCBI lineage: Eukaryota > Metazoa > Arthropoda > Insecta > Lepidoptera > Noctuidae > Orthosia > Orthosia gracilis. The sequence continues at coordinate 12,730,310 of OX387265.1, forward strand.
ATTTAAGTATCACACCAAAATGATGATGAATGATGATGATGAAATATCTAGGAATTTTTGTCAAATAAAAATATCTTGATTCAGAGTTGTATAAATCTGATTATTCAGAAAATTGAAATAATCTTGATTTTTTTTTATTTATTTATATTTAGTTTCAGAGAAAACAAAACTTTATTTGTTTTGAACTCAGTGTACGCAATACGAATAAATATTTGTGTAATTTTCTTCAAAATAATAATACAGGCCCTGCAGCAAGGACAAAAAAACCGAAACAATTTAATGAGTCTTGTTATGATTTCAGATGAAGAGTCTAGTTCTCGTGGTGTTATTAGCAGCAGCAGCAACAGCTGCAGTAGTCAGCAATGTGCCTGACGTGGCTGACGGAGACAAAGTGGCTGACGTGGACGTAAACAATATGCCAGAGGTGATTGTGATTGACGTGGTTGAGCCGACTGACATGGCTCAGGAACCGATAACTGCAGTATCCAGTCGGCGTAGCCTGAGCCTGGGAACCATCGGTGCTCGAGATATCCTAGTGCATGAGTAAGTACACGTAAACGTTACTTAAACTAGTATCATAATTAACAACAAACAAAGAATTTTCTGAACATGTTTAAAACTATAGCAATCAGTCAATCACCATACAGCAATCGGATGAGGTTTACCATCATTTTATAAGCCCTCATCATATCAGCCGAAAGACGTCCACTGCTGGACATAGGCCTCCCCCAAGCGTCGCCACATTGATTGGTCCCGTGCGTCTGGTATCCAGCGGATCCCCGCAACAGGCACCAGGTCATCTGGAGAGAGGCCTTCCAACGCAACTTCTTCCGGTTCGTGTTCGCCACTCCAGAACCTTGCCCTGTGCCCTGCCCACTGCCACTTAAGTTTGGAAATTCTTCGGGCTATGTCGGTAAACCTGGTTCTCTTGCGGATCTATACATTTCTGATTCGATCACGCAAGAAAACTCCAAGCATAGCTTCATTACCCTATGGGTGACTGTAAGCTTTCTGATGAGGCCCATTGTGAACGACCAGGTCTCAGAGCCATACGTCATCACTAGCAACATAAGCCCTCAGGGAACATTCATCAAATTTTTGCTTATGTAAATAACCGATGTATACATTTCATAAACGTATCTATTTTATTAAAATACTTAAATATAGCTGCGGGAATCCCGTAGATACGTGACGCTCAGGACCAATCAGTGTGGGGAAGCTTGGGGAGGCCTAAGTCCAGCAGTGGACGTCTTTCGGCTGAAATGATGATATATTTACGATTGATTTTGCCTCTGACTTATCACAGCCGCGATGCCAAATACCATTTGATATGCACTGCATTTTTCCTGACCATGATTTTTGTCTTTACAGTAGGCAGATCAGAGCGGAAGGTTTCCCAGTAAGAGATGTAATAATCAACACGAACCGGCTAATTACTGCGATCCGGGTGGACCCTTGGGGGCCATCAAATACCGCAGGCATAGCCATCGTTTCTGGAGGACTTGGAAGATGCTGTGTCACCATCAGGATGTCAATGATTGGAGGTCTTGGATACGTCTATACAATTCAAGTCTATGTCAACTAGTATGCTTAAAATAGGATCCTGAGCACTTTTCGTTTAATCTAAATATATATCCTTGAAGTGTTTTTGTATAATAATATCAACCTGTAATTCTCCCACTGCTGGCCTTTTTCGTATAGGAGATTTTTAATATGTTTATGTTATAAAATGTAAAAAAAATATAAAGACATTTTAAGCTATTTGATTGTTTTCTTTTATTTATTGGCCTGAAGCAGTATTGGCTCAGTAGTAACGGCTAAGACTTACAAGTTGTAGGTCGTGAGTTCGAACCCAGGCAGGTGCTTTACTTTGTGTAAATTATTTCATCTCTACTACTCTCAAAACGGTGAAGGAAAAATCGTGAGTCAAAAATTCGAAGTCATGTGACATCCACCAACCCGAACTGGACCCGCGTGGTGGATTACGGCCAGAGAGGCCTCCTTGCTCCTTTCTTAAAAAGATGAATTGGCATTGGTTGAATTGTTTGACTTGTTCGTTTGTCCTGTATTTTTTTTTTGTGGTTTACAATAAAGTATATAATAGTAATAATTGGGTGAACATATGGTTCCAACAGGATGAAGCAACGACGTATACTGCACGAGCCATAATCGAAATAATCTATCTTTTTATCAATTTGTACTAGCCCTGCAAGAAGACCTGATTTAAAATTAGTAAGGATTTTTGGAATAAGAGTCTATGTCTACAAACTTTAGAATCCCTCAAAGAAAATATCGGCCGGAGAACCTAGCGCCGGAAGTTTTGGTAAGATTGATAAAAATGCCATAAATCGGGCCAAAATAGTAATCAATTCTAGCGATGGCCAATTAGCCGATAACATTTTCTCGACTTAGTATAAAAAAATTAAGACATTAAATAAATATAATCCAAAGGCAGAAACAAAAATAAAAATTTCTGCCTGTGCTGTCCCACTGCTGGGCAAAGGTCTGCCCTATATATAAATATATACATAGCTTTTAAATTTTTCTTAATAAAAAACAATACAGTCAAAGAAAAACGGGTGATAACTTTTGCACCACCTTGTATAAATAAGGCTGATCATGTTTTGAATATATCCTCCAAGTGATATTGTGCGATATATTGCGCTCCAGGTAATAGGTACCTACTTTGTGTATTCTCATTCTTTATAATTGGTAATTTAATGTCATGTAAAATTTAATATGATTTTCTTTTCTGTCTAAATGACATCGAAAGCTAAGTGGACTGACTCAATCGACTGAATAGTGATTTTAATATTTTAAGGTCCCGTCAATTGTTACAGTTATATGCTTTTTAATACACTGGTGGGTGTTAAAACCCTGGTTCATTCACGCCAGGTTAAATTTAACACGTCGTAGATGCAACTATATTTTAAACGAATTGTAGCGGTATCAATACCACCAAATCGAGGAGCTCGTGGCTAAATAATAACAGCCACACGGGTCGATCTTCAAGGTTAAGCAACGCTTGACGAGGTCGGTCTGTGGATAGGTGACCATTTTCAATATACCGAGTTTCCTCCGTGCCTCGGAAAGCACGTTAAGCCGTTTTTCCTGGCTGTCATTTGAAGATCTTTGATAGTCGTTACGCATATTCAGAAGCCTAAAATCTGACACCAGTCTTGCCAAGGGGCACCGTGTTATTCAGTTACTGGGTTGTGGAGGTCAGATAGGCAGTCGCTCCACGTCAAACACTAGTGCTCAGCTGAATCCGGTGAGACTGGAAGCCGATCCCAATATAGTTGGGAAAAGGCTAGGCAGATTGATCAATACCACCAAATATGAACTACAGAAAGATCCGACATCACATAATTTTAACATCAAAGTTCAATCAAAGTTTACCGCGTGATTTCAACATATACAACAGCCCGACGACAATCATCGGGCAGTACACAGATAACGCAAGTCACTCCATCTGTATGAAAACCAAGCGTACCACTTTTTACAAACAATTTAAAAACAAATTTACTTACCAATGAAAGAAAACATTTCGTATGCCTCGGCCAACTTTTTGTATACATTCTTTACAGCTCAATATACCATAAAAAGGTATTTTTCTAGGTTTCGGTGGAGTTCTGGTGCCAATAATGCTAAATGAAAAGCTCAAATTACGATCATTTGTCGTAACTTTAATCCGTTTTTTGGCTCGCGAAGTACATGCAAACGCGTCCTCTAGTTAGATTTATTTGTGTGGTACACACAGAACCACCACACACAACACTCGTCTGGTTGGCGGATCCGCCCTTTACAATGAAGGTTGCGGGCCTTTAAATCCTTTTCCGCATGCTTTTACAACAATTCAATTCAACAACAAGTCTTTTAAACGCCTAATAAAATACCAAAGCAGACAATGACTGCAACTAATAAAAGGCAGTGAGTTTTATGTACTATCGTACCATTGGTTTTCTTCATATCTGAGCGAAAAGTAAAAATGTTAAACCATTTCTTTACGTCACTATCATCTGCCTGTCCTTGTCCCATATTACTTGGGGTAGCTGCAACACGCTTTCTTCTTCCACTCTTCTCTGTTTACCTTCACGCTATCATTCACTCCATTTTCTTACATAAGCTTTCTTGAACGTTTTTTTTAACCCGACTACGGCGAAGCTAAAAGGAAGGGTTATGATTTTAGCAGTCTATGTATGTATGTATGTATTTACGTATGTTCCTCCATAATGCCTAAACCATTCAACCGATTTTCATGAATAAGCTGGCAATCGATTTATTATTATAGCCCGGGTATCATAGAAGAAAAAAAATACCGTAGTCGGGTTACATACAGTTTATAATTAATCTTTTTTTTTTTAAAGTCTCTCATTATAAGCTCCTGCCCGAGTTGGCGATTGAAAGCTTTTGCTGTTGCCAAATAAAAATATATATTTTTCGTGATTCAATGATCATAGGATGCATTGCCTACTGTAAAGACCAATGTACCTTCCCTGTTAGTGCACTTACACTATCGTGTGAATTGCATACGAGTTGGAGCAAGGTTCGAAAAATTACCTCAAATCGTCTATGCGTGACAGAATTAGTCACAATTTTACAACGGCAAAAGTTACTTGAATAATATATACCTCATGTTTCAATTACTTACTTGCCTGCCTTCATGTTCTAATAGGGTAGTTGACAAAAACAATTCTAATTAGTCCGCTGGTTAGATAGATAACCTAAAAATATTGGACACGTATTTTTTATTTTGCCACATAAACCAAAAAATATGAGAATACAGTGCGTTGAAATATCGTGTGACGTCACGGTGTGCTACATTTTATACTGACAAAGTGACGTCACAAGACCCCACACCTGAAATTTGATGCGCTTTATCTTTAGCAGCTTTTATTTATTTGATAAAGCAAAAAATATGGGTCCATTATTAGTTGATAATCTCATTGACGGACTAAATAGAATTATCATTTTTGTACCCAGGAAACATCCCTATTGTTATATATTGTATTGTGAAATAAAGAATAAAACCACAAAATTAATTAATAAACTTAATTATTTAAGAACACCTTACAATAGAAAAGTCACGGTGTATTTCATAACTAAACATACAGCAATACAATTATTTACGACAACCACAGAAAATCAATATTTTCCTTCCTAACTATTAGCGCAGCCAATAGACGCATATACGCTGATCGTGTATGAGAAGGCACTTCCTCTAACTCCAAGAATATTGATGACCACGAAGCTCTGCCCCAGGCCTCCGGACTTGACGGTGGGGATTGCATGCATGGTGTTTCCTACACGAGCAACCTGCACTGAAGTAATGTTGGTGCCGTGTGCTCCACGGATGGTCACGTCCTGATCGTGAATGATAAACGCAGCAGCTGCTACGTTGTGAGTGATCCTGAAAAGACAAAAAAATAAGACATTGAAATGATTATTTATTCATTTATTTGTTTTATCCTCTCTCTGGAACGCCTTGCAGCAATTACACCAATGGAGCACAATCTTATAATAAACTAACTATAAGTCCAAGTTTCCTCAGGATGTTTCCTTCACCGTTATCAGCGATGTCCAAGATAAATAAAGTCACGTTGGTACTTGCAGTAATATTCAAAATCAAATATTTTATGCAAAATCAAAAATCATTTATTCGAATATAACTGAGAGCTAGCACTTTTTGAACCTTAAAGTTTTACATAAAGACCCGAGCTCCCCTAAAACATTTGCCTGTCACCACTTCCAAGCGTTTTAGCTGGAGAGAAGTGGCGCAACGAACGCTCCAGCAATACATTACATATAACCATTCATGGGCGCATAAGTAACGTAAGTATGGCATCAATTTGTGAATATTGTTCAATTAAATGTAAATAAAAACGTTCTTAAATTAATTAATTCACTGAAAGACACTGCATAGCTTGAATCATTAGGTTAGAAGCATGAGAAATTCATATACAGAATGATTTTTAAATCATTGACTATATAAGAAACTAATAAAGTCAGTCAAGCGGGTCGTGTCTCATGAAAAAGGCTGCAAAATGTCATCATCATCATCATTTCAGCCGAAAGACGTCCACTGCTGGACATAGGCCTCCCCCAGGCGTCGCCACATTGACCGATCCCGTGCGTCTCGCATCCAGCGCCTTCCCGCAACCTTAACCAGGTCATCGGTCCACCTAGTGGGAGGCCTTCCAACGTATCGTCTTCCGGTTCGCGGTCGCCATTCCAGAACTTTTCGGCCCCATCGGCCATCCGTTCTGCGAGCAATGTGCCCTGCCCACTGCCACTTAAGTTTAGCAATTCTCCGGGCTATGTCAGTAACTTTAGTTCTCCTGCGGATATCATCATTTCTGACGTGATCACGCAAGGAAATTCCGAGCATAGCCCTCTCCATTGCTGCAAAATGTGTGATACTTGAATTCTTTGAAATTTAAAAAAGTTTTCAGCGTATTATTGATACTGTATGATTTTACATTTGCTGCCTTTTTTATGGGACACGACCCGCTTGAGTCTGTCAAGCGGGTCTGGTCTATGGGAGCACCCTAATAAAACAAAAATTAACAAAATAATAATGAAATCTCGATGTTTCGTCAATTCGTGAGAAACAGTGAAATCGTGCGAAACAGGTTAAATAAAAATAATGCTACCCACCTAGAAATGAGTCTATCATCAGGACCGACGGTTCCCAGGGTCAGACTTTGTAGGTATGATGGTAGAGTCCGCATCGGCACGCCATATTCGTCATATTGAACTTCTTCTTCCTCAGCTAAGTCAGCTATCCTATCAGCTTCATCCAACTCTGACATTTTTGCCACTTCAGCCATCTCCGGAACTTTAGCCACTGCAGCCATCTCGGGAACATTAGCCACATCAGAAATCTCTGGAACTTTATCCACTTCAGGTGCTCGATGGCTGACTACTGATGCTGCAGCTGCTGCTGCTACCAACGTGAAGAAAATTAAAGTATTCATCTGAAATGAAAATAAATATAATCCTTTATCTTTTTTTAGTATCGGCCAAAACTTCGACAGACGTGATAGCGATCGATATCTGTCTAATGATGATTAAACAAAAACATTATTTCTAATTACTTCAGTTGACTACGTAATCAACGACCGCTGACAATGTAGCTAAAAATAGAACCCCCTAAGAGTGGGCCAAAAGTACATTTCGTCTTTCGTGGCGTTTATGACTTCAAATCATGTAACAATGTTATTTAACAAGTAAAATTTCAAAATTAAAAAAACCCTCGACACATTTTTATTTCATGCTACATAATTTATCTAGTACATAGTAGATACGCTAATTATGACACGATATCTTGCGAAAACACCTCGATTCAAATAGTAAAACGCCCATAACTTTTCAAAAGCTGAACCGATTTTATTCAAACATAGCTAAGAACACTCTCGACAAAATCACCTTTCAAACATAAAAAACTAAATTAAAATCGGTTCATCCGTTTAGGAGCTATGATGCCACAGACAGACACACACAGCAACAAACGTCAAACCTATAACACCCCTCTTTTTCCGTCGGGGGTTAAAAATGTTGTCAGTTATGGCAAGCTTGTGTACTTATAAAAGAATCCATACCCATTTAATGGGCATAGTTATAACAGCTTATTTACAAATAAGCTATTAGGAAGACTCAATAATATCGCCCAAGGAACAACGATCATAGCAGCCACAAAGTACCACTAAATTAATAAGGCATAATGTACAAATATTGTTAAAATAAATCGTTATAAACCGACCTAGTTTTATAGATCGAATATGTAGCAAGTATTTTGTCATTATTGAAAAGTTGATAACAGTCATATTACTCACCTTTAAAATTTCGTTTTATCATAAACCACCAAATGCTTAGAACGTAGACAAGTTAACAACATATCAAGCCTACTGAGGAAGACAGTATTTATATTGTAATATAACATAGATGAAAGAGTGATAAGATTGTTGTCTTAATTGTTTTATCATAATTAATTATTGTTTTTAATAATTACTTATTGGAAGTAAAGATTACTTTAAGTAATTGATTGTGTGCGCTATTTAATTAACTGCACAAATAAAATGTACAGGCAGCGACACTAAATGTACTTATGCATTCAAAACCCGTTGGAGCAGAAACTTACAGGATATAATCCCTAGCATGTAAGTTGGCAAGGGTCGTTAATACGGAACCACACTTACGTGGCGTGGCGTGTCGTGGCGCTTCCTGACGCAGTTGATTGGCTACAAAACTCGTTGCGTTATGACGTAGTCTGGAACAGAGTCGTTTGATTGGTGGATCCCGCGCCACGCCACGCCACGACGCGTAAGTTTGGTTCCGATTTTAGATGCGCAGAAGTCGTTTTTAGGTATCTTTGGTAGCGAAGCGGGGCGCGGGGAACTTTTAGGACCGTTCCGAGCGTGCGATTGTTTGGTAAGTTGACACAAGGATCGACTGACCAATCGTGTCGCGTTCACGTTCCGTTCGCTCTATAATGTGGTTGGTCAAATCGCGGAATATGCGCGAACTAACCCCCACTACGCCAAATCCGTCTAGCTTCTGCCCAACTACGTATGGGTCGGCTTCCGATCCAACCAGGTGCAAATGAGGACCAATATTTTATGTGGAGCTACCTGCGTATATGGCATTTACAAACAGGCTAACATGATATCTTGGGAAGACTAGAGTCAGGTTTTTTGGCTTCTACGTCTGACTACCGTAGCGATTGTCAAAAATCTACAATAAACTGCCAGGACCAACAGCTTATTGTTCTTTCCGAAGCACGGATTAGCCTTAGTGTGTAATGAATGTTGATACGTTCGAAGATTTCGGCAAGTTTTGGTTAACTTCGAAGATCGAACCGGCTGTTTTAGTGGACGATCCGACACATACATTTCCATACAAAACTTATTTTTTTTGTATAATTTTCATAATTACAATTTTCATACATTTTCATTCATGATTATACGTGCGTAAATGTTAAATAAAACATTTGTTGTTACCTGTACATCTTATTCACGTTAAGCCCTGAAAATAATTATTTAATAATTAAGATACTGTGATAATAAACTAGATTATAATCTTGTTGTTTTTCAACAATATTCACGCGATATAAATACAGTTTTCTTTATTTGTCTTTTTGGTATATTATCTGCACTCTTACGGCCTATCTTTGTGTACATCAAGTCTTTAGTTGTGAAGTTGTAAATGTAAGTACATTTTTGTGTAATTTTTATTATATTATAAGTATTTTGTGGGACAAACGGGCCAGTGGGGTAGGTCTAACTTCGAGAAAGAGAGTTCAGCCGTCAAATTCGATTCTAATCTGTTCGGGAAGTTGCGCGGTATCTTCTCGGCAGTGTCTCAAGACAAAAGTCTATGAACAGTGTGTGTCACCCAAAGGGCAATGGAGAGGGCTATGCTCGGAGTTTCCTTGCGTGATCGCATAAGCAATGAGGATATCCGCAGGAGAGTCAAAGTTACCGACATAGCCCGAAGAATTGCGGGCAGTGGGCAGGGCACGCAGAACAGATTGCCGATGGGGACGAAACGTTTTGGAATGGCGGCCGCGAACCGGAAAACGATGGGTTGGAAGGGCTCCCAATAGGTGGACCGATGATCTGGTTAAGGTTGCGGGAATGCGCTGGATGCGAGGTGCACGGGTTCGGTCAATGTGGTGACGCTTGGGGAAGGCTTATGTCCAGCAGTGGGCGTCTTTCAGCTGAAGTGATGATGATGATGAAGTAAATTTCCCATAATAGACCTGCTGCAACATAAATGGTTTAAATATATATTTCAAATTAAGCTATATAGATATGTTTAGTTATTTGTTACCTTTATTAATGTAAAGGCTGTGACTGTAGGGTCGGGGCTTGATTCCCAGATCGATCAAATCTTCAGCGACATGTCGAATACTCGTTCATAGATCTACTATGTAAAAACTGCAATATGCTATATAAATGAAAATAAACGGCCTCAAAATTTTTGTGGTGCCATTCAGTAAGGAAATGATGATTTCATGCAACTCTACTATAAATTTGTTGACTTGCCTGCATAGTAACAGATATGACCTTTCCTACGTAATATGTAGTCCGTGCTAGTACGAGAGTAGAAAAAGGATAATTTATCATCTAACTTCCAGATGAATAGCTTACTTCTCGTCACGTTGGTAGCAGCAGCAGCTGTAGCCTCAGGAGTTAGCAATAAAGTACCAGAAGTATCTGAAGGGGCTAAATTTCCAGAGGTTGCTGAAGTAGATACGCTGGCTCAAAGTTCTGACTTGGAAGAATTTGAATACGACGAGTATGGCGTACCACTCCGGACTGTACCATCTTATCGACAAAATCTGAACGTGGGGATCGTCGGTCCGGATGATAGACTGATTTCTAGGTTCGTAGCATTCAACCATACTAATTCATACTCATATCATACATGCGAAAGTAACTCTGTCTATTTGTCTGTTACCTGTTTATGCTAAAACCGCTGAACCAATTTAGATTTGTCTTCTCTTCGTGATTGATCACGTAACATTTGGATGGCGCTTGGTACTTCAATCATCGCCATCGCTGATAGAATCACACTTTTTCTAGGGTTTTCTACCCTAATAATAGATTTGTTTGTTTGTAAAGGTTAGCTCAAAAACTACTTAACTGATTTTGAAAATTCTTTCACCAGTAGAAAGCTACATTCTTCCTTGGTAAGGCAACTTTTATAACGAAAACGGGTCTTTTGAAGTACGCCTCGGGAGCAAAAGTCACGGGGAAAAGCCAAGTATCATATTAAAATGCCTTTCAATGACAAATGTCTTGATCTTTACAGGATAACTCACACCGTCCCAGCCGCTTCGTTCATAATCCACGATAATGACGTCACCATTAAAGGCGCTGAGTACACCAATATAACTTCAGTCCAGGTGGCACGTGTTGGGACCACACAGAACGCAGTCCCAACTATCAAGGCTGGTGGACTTGGACATAACTTTGTCACCATCAACATTCTAGGAGTCAGAGGACGCAGCTACGATTACACGATCAGCGTATATTCATCTATTGGCTGCGCAAAAAGTTAGGGAGACGGCATTTTTACCGTCATAGAAGAACGTTGTTTTTCTTTGGTGACCCATCAAATAATATACTTAGGTCTATATCTAGCAGTAACTAAACTATTGTAAGTTTTTCTCAATAAATAAGTCGAATAATTTGTGTCTTTTTTCGTTCCTACAATTGCCGAAGTTGGTCCTTGAAATTGAGATTATCCGTTACAAACCGAGAACCTTCCGGATCTCGGATTGGTCCCAGGTTCTCTGACCTCCACAACCCGATAACTTGTAGCACGGTACCCCTTGGCAAGACTGGTGTCATTATTGTCTTCTGACAATTAAGTGCCCAATTAATTGATTACATCACACAACCTGGGGATCGAACCAAGTATCCTACGGTCACTAGAAATATTACGTTTGCTTCTTTTATCTACTAGTATACCTAGTTTTTTTTCCTAATCCTTTTATTGAATTCTATAAAACAACGACCACAAACATTTTAAATCTAGGGCAAATTCGGGGCAGTACTCTGTCAATGACTTTATATATTATAATCCTAATCATGCTAATATTTTTATTAATCATTTACTGATTAATAATTATCCAGGGCATTACCTTTTATTAAATGATCTATTATCAGTTGAATAATTCATGTCTATCTGTGGAATTGTAGCTCACGTACGAATAAACCGATATTGATTTAGAATTTTTTGTTTGAAAGGTTCAATAAAATCACTCAAATCTGCATATCCGTTTGATGATCATCAGCTCAGCTAATGACCGTTATTTTAAGCTTTTTTAACAATTTTGTCGATGGTCGTGATCAGCTTACTTCACACATCCTTATGGTTTCTCATGAATTTCAATAGACAAGATGTTCTGCTACACTTATCCATATGCAAAAAAAAATCAGCCATCCTGCTTAAGCTACACTTTTGGCCGTCCTTGTTTTGGGGTGAAACCTTCCGGAGTATAGGAAATATTGTGAGGGTGCCGGGCCTATTATTAAGAAAATGGTTTTCGAACACACCGTCTATGTATCGTCTGTAGGGGTTAACCCAAGAGATTTCAATTATAGTCAAAAACAGTATGATATTATTATCAACAGCTTATATTTTACCGTTTAAATAACCCCTTTTTATGCAAAAGTTTCAACAGCAAAATTAATCGAGCCACTTAATTTTTTTTATCTGTGTGGTATTAAAAACAGACTAGTTAAATTGATTCCTATAACAAATATCTCTAACCCAGGTTGTTTACCGCCCATATATTTCTATCGTAACGTTGTACCCGCTACGAATTGCTGTTCGAATTCAAATCGTGGCATTTCTGTTTCCAATCCCCTCTCTACTGATGGATGCAGCTACACTACCGACGGTAGGTCTCACACGGATGGCAGTTATGTTTAAGTAAGTCATAAAATGTTTTGAAGTGTTGCGATCTCGCAATCTTAGCATTGCGTGCTCCGCCGTAGTAGTCTGCTACGCCATAGTCAAGTGTGCTACGCCGTAGCGCAGCGCGTAGCACATAATTTCTAATTATACTAGCAATCTGCCCCTGCTTCGTACGGGTACAATGTCGACATTTCGAAACATCAAGATTTATTTTCTATATCTTAGCTATGTAAATATTAATGATAAGTAATAACAGTGGCACGGATCGATCCTCAAGGTTAAGCAACACTTGGCGCGGTCGGTCCGTGGATGAGAGGGGGGATCATCCTATACATACCAAGAGTCCTCTGCGTCTCGAAAAGCACGTAAAACCATTGGTTGGAAGCTAGCATTTGAAGATCCTTGACAGTCGTTATAGTTATTCAAAAGCCAAAAAAAATTAAACTGACTTCCAAAACAAAACACTACAAAACGAAAAATTACTTTCTTTTCCGAAGTCGCCGTCTTTAGGACCTATTCTTTTTTGTTTTTTGATACGGACTTCGGAAAACTTTCTTTTCTTTTTTTGCTTTGTAGTTTTCTGTTTTGGTAGTCGGTTTATTTTTTTTTGTAATTTTTATTTTTGTCTTTTTAATTTTAGTAAGTACCTCAAATAACCATGAAAATCATTTACAGCCAAAGTATTCATGACGATTCCAATAAGCCCGAACATGACCAGGCTACATTTTTTTATTTCAGAGCTCCAGTGCCTAGAATTTAGTGTAAGAATTTTCAAAATCGGTCCGCAGTTGACAGAGAAATCGGTGAACATACATTTAAAAAAATACATACAGTCGAACATAGAAACCTCCTTCTTTTTGGGAAGTCGGATAAAAATCCCAAAGGGTTACCCAGCCGGTGGATAGTAGAGGTCAGATAGACGACCAAACACCGCCAAATACTAGCAATCGGCTGAATCCGGTTTGACTGGAAGCCGACCCCAAAATATATCAGAAAAGACTAGGTAGTTAGATTAATACCTAACTTTTTAAATTCAATGATGGATAAAGTCACTTCAAAATTAATCCACTGTGTTTTTAACCCCCGACGGGAAAAGAGGGGTTTTTAAGTTTGACGTGTGTTGCTGTGTATCTGTATATCTGTCTGGCATCATAGCTTCTAAACGGATAAACCGATTTTGATTTAGTTTTTTTTTGGGTAGTATTTAAACGAGTGACTGTAAATAAAAGTCTTAAGTGACAAAAATAATTAATTTACGTTATAGTATTACTAAGTGAGCGACTTACGAGTGACGAGAAATCGACAGAACAGCAACTTATAAACATTAATTTGAGTTACTTAAAATACAAAATGAGAAGCTTCATAATGTTTGACTTGACAATAAAAGTTTGTCGACGGAGTCGGGGCTCCTTTTTCTGTCTGCAGGGTCAAAAGTAACCTGTCGGGGTGCCTTAAATTCTCGAGCTCGCTTCGCTCGCTCCGCTCGGTCTTGGACTAATTCGTTAAAAACACGGATACACCCAAACTCCCACGCATTTCAAAACTAGGGCAAACGGTTTCCTTTCAACTTTTCTGTCACTGACTAGAAAAACTAAGCGAAAGACAAAAACAGACATCGTTTTGAACTGTTTTTTTACAATCTTTATATTATCTTGCTTTCGTTTGTGTCCGGCTACTAGTGATCGATTTTTCAAGCACTTCCTGGGGTCAGATTAAGCTGAAACTTGGTGTACTTAAGTAACTTGTAAGCTGGTCACATGATGGAGATGGAAGATAGCTATAGCGACTCCTCAAGCACTCCAAAGCTAGATAAGATAGCACCATCGTGTTTGGCCTCATTGTATGTGTATTGATATAACATTTAGTACCTTTGAGTTCAAAATGCTTCATAAAAAAAAAACTTGCTAATAATATATTTTTTACTTTTTCCTTAAAAACTGTAAATGATGTTATCGCATGGATATAAGATACAAACAAGTATCTTTATTATTGAAATTAATCGGTGTCATCTAACTTGTTATTGACTACGTCACTGCTCAGTGTCATATTATGTGTATGTAATTAACCGAAATGTAGGTCAGACATTATCTTATCATTATGCGTTTGCTTTCTAATTTCACTATATATACGGGCTCCTTCAGAACACAAATTATACTTGCACTTTCCTCTAAGGATATAACTTTAGAGTTTTGTGGATCAAGGCAGAAAGAAATTAGAAAGGTAAGTGATATTTTTTTTTTATATAATCTTTTATTTGCTTGTTGGAATAGTGATCGCTACTGCTGAACATGATTTGATTTTCGGACTCAGTGGTGTTGGATTTTTACATCTGGATATTTTTTATAACAGCTCGTAGGCTGGATTTTTGCCACGTTGAAAGCAGAAATCTTGTCCCCTACTACAAGAACCTAAACATAACTGATGAATTTCGGGTGTAACACAATAACTGCGCATCTGCGTTATGGTATAATTTTTCATGAGGTACCATGGTTGATTCCCATATAGCGTATAATATGGGATTTAAAATAAGGAATTTCTCAGTAGCCAATTCAGCTCTGAGTTTACCCCGATTGCTGGTAATGGGTTAGCCCCAGTAACAAGAAACGTGATCATAACTGGCTAAAGGTGGATGAACTGTACACCTCTAGCCTAGCTCTTTGGCAGAAACAGACATGATGTTATATTACGTTTATATTAAAAATAAGCTGATTCATTCATGATTATCGGTTTTTTTTTCCTTAAAGAGAGATTCATCATTCATTTTGAGATTCATTTTGTGAAAACATGTAACAAATAAAACAAAATATTCTAGATGAAGAGTGTACTCCTCGTCGTGTTGTTAGCAGCAGCAGCAACAGCTGCAGTAGTCAGCAATGAAGTGGCTGATGTGGTCGAAGTGATTGACGTTGCTGATGGAGAAGAAGGGACTGATGTGGTCGTGAACGAGATGCCAGAAGTTTTTGTGACTGACGTGGATGAGCTGATTGACGTGGCTGAGGAGCCGCAGACTGCAGTAGACACTCGGCGTAGCCTGAGCCAGGGTTCCATCGCTGCTGGAGAAAGGCCAATATACGAGTAAGTGACCACAAACAGAACTTCGGGGACTATAATGTAATTCAACAAAGAATTTGCCTTTACAATGGCCAAGTAAAAATTGAGCTCAGGAATCTTAAGCTTAGCCTCGTATAGTGGTAATGCTGTAAGTTTGGTTATGTCAAGAATTTGGGGAAATGACATGCCATACAGTAAATCTTAACCAATGCATTTTTTCTGAACTTGACGATTTTCTGCTTTCAGTAACACAGTGAGTGCGAACGGTGTCCCGAATCACTTCCACCTAAGAGATATAAGAATCAGCACGAACCGGCGGGTAAGTGCAGTCCGGGTGACCCGCGTCGGAGCCTCACAGAACGCAACCCCATCCATCATAGGTGGAGGAGTTGGAAGTTCCTTTGTCACCGTCAGTATACGATCAGCTGTAGGCCGCGGATACCACTACAGAATTCTAGTCTATGTTAGGTAATTTGGAGACAAGATGTATATATGTTTATTATAATATTTTTTTAAATAAATAAAGTATTTTTTTCTTATTGTGTTGTTTTTGTTTCGTGTCTGTGTTTCTCTGTCACTTCATTTATATCTGTTAAGATTTTGATATGAATGGAAAAAGGGGTTTTGCTTGTTATGAAAGCTTGATTGTGTGGCAGCAAAATTAACCACGATTACCAGCATATTTTATCATAAACTAGCTGTCCCACGCGGCTTCGCTCCCGTCAACGGGCTATCTACCTACCCATCTAAACCGTTTACGCAGCGCACGAATTAAGTAAGCGACAACGGAAGAGTTTAAAAATAAACTTTATTTGATCCCAGTTACAGCAAGACAGTAATTACTTAATTCTACAAAATGTTGATCTTATATACTAATCTTATTGCTAACCAATCATCTCTGCTAATGACGCATGTCCTAGATATTATATGCTGACATATAGCTGTTATTCTAATATAATATAATTATTGGCTGATGAAGCTAATATTGGGGGATTGGGGTTCCTTAACTCCTCCCTCCCTAAGAGAGAAATTATATTAAGAATTTCGGCAAAAACGAAAAACATTTAATTTGTATGAGATGACGACAATAATTATTATGATAATGATATACTCTAAAATGGTCCATACGCTAATTTCTATTGTCACTATTTGGGTTGTATCGTCACTTTCACTAAATTTGGCACTTTGTAACAATTCTTTCACGTCACTAAAGTCCACGTTTCTTAGGTCGACCTTCTCCGTCCTTGTCTGTATGTCTTGTTGAAGCTCTGGCATCTCGACCAATGGGAGCTTGAAACTGGAAATTGTAGTGTTTGTGGCGGCACCAACAATTACTCCTCCTATTTGCGCCTCGCATTGTTGACTCAGTGTCACGATATAGGTCCCAAAGATGTTGTATTTGCGGATTTCCTCATTGCAGTTTTCGGTAATGATCAGGTTGTCCTCTGTGTAGACCAACCATTGGCTATCCGTTATCTTCTGCACCTTAGGCTTTTCTATCTTGATACGATTCTTTACGCAGCTATTGTAGTTATTCTTCATCAACATAATTTGTTCTATACAGGTCTCGACTGGATTCTGAGCTAAATTACTTTCATCACAAAGAAATCTGTCATTTTCAATTTCAGTACATGAGTTTACCACGGGCATGTATTTCAATCGATTCACCATTAGGTAAGGGTATTTGGGAATAATGGTAAAAGTGTCTGGAGAATGGAAAATAGGAATAGGAATAACCTTATAATAATTATATGTTTCGTTGTCTATTAGAGGGACTTCTAATACAAATACTAATCTATTGTTATTTAAATATGATTTGACTATGATATTACGTTCTAGTTTTATTAAATTACTTTTACTAACTGGATATATTGTCCTAGCATGTTTACTAATTGTTTCTAAACTGCTGTACAGTTCTGTGCTATTTATAATAGACTGGTGCAAAACATTTAGTTTGCTAAAGGCGATTGCGGACTCTATTTCTTGTATGTTCTCATAACAAGTTCGAAAGTTGCTTAAAATTTGGTACATAGTATCTATTATTCGTAGTAACTTGTTAAATTTGAATTCATTTTCAGCTAGTTTTTCTATGCCATTAGTGTGTGAGCCTAATCTTTTAATATTTGAATTTATGATTTCTGAGTCATTAACTAATTTATCGAAAGCTTTTTGCATTGATGACACTTTACGTTCGACTGCATGTTCTCTATTCTGGAGTAAAACGATTTCCTTATCATATTTAATTGCATCGTCTTCATCTAAATTACCAGATATAGCTTTTACAAATGAGCCCAGAGGGTTGAACAAAGCTCGTTTGTTTCTATGATTAAGGGGTAAAATTTGATATAATTTATCTTTAGTAAGTCTTATTAAATACTCGATTTGGTTTTCTATACCTAAAGTTTCATTACTTAATTTGCTTTCTATAATTTTCGATTTCATATTGCTAAAATCGCGAATATTATTATCTATTTGTAAGCTTAAGGATTCTTAATCTAAAATCTTAAATATAGTCCAATAATTATTCTTCTTCACCGCTACTCCCATCTTCAACGACGTTATCCCCGGATTCCGAGTGAAGTTCTGGAGTTCCAGCGTGAATCCTGACATCACTAGTACCAGAAGTACTAGGCATGACCTGTGGAGGACGTTTTACATTTTTTATCGCCACTCTAGTTGGTCTTTTATTTAATTCTACAGGCACTATATTACGTTCGGTTTCACCAGTGATTTCGGCTTTTTCATAGCGAGGTTTTTCCTTAGCTTTCCTAGTCCTAGTATTCTTCATGTAAATAGTATCTCCTGTCTTAAGGACTGGTGTTTCTTCACCTCCTTTCTTATCTCTTACCTTAAGTTTATCTGTGTTTAATTTATCTGTTACAAATTCGTATAGTACTTTGAGACGTTTCCTATGATCTAATAATAGTTTCTGAGTTAAATTTTTCTCACTATCGACATTAAATACATTTCCGGCATCGGTATGCCCAAAGACTAGTTCAAAAGGCGTAAAATCTGTCGCTGAGTGTATGGTGTTATTATATGCCATAATAGCATACGTCATAACGGAAGCTGCATCTAAATCGTTTTTTTCATATTTTGCTAATCGGTAAATTTCGATGATAGTAGAATGGAATCTCTCGACTATTGCCATAGAACTGGGATTGTTTGGAGTCCCTATGTGCAATTCTATTTTGTATAGACTTAACATTTCCTTAATTAACATGTTATTAAATTTTGTCCCTGAATCACAACTTATTCTACTGGGCAATCCATAAATACTAAAATATTTAATTAATGCTCTAACTATCTCTGGTGTACTCCTATTAGGTACCTCTATTGCCTGTGCTAATTTACTAAAAGCATCTACAATAGTTAAATAATATTTTCCTTCAATGTATAATAGATCCATAAAAGCTTCTTGGAATGGACTATTCTGAGTTTGGGTTAACTGAATTTGAGGTTTAATGGGCTTTCTATCGTACTTCATTTTTCTACACATTTCGCAGCTGTTAATAACTGTTGTAACTATTTCTTTCATGTTTGGCCACCAATAATATCTCTTAAGTTTAGCTAAAGTTTCCCTAATGCCTCTATGACAGGTTTTCCCGTCGTGGTATTTCATAATAACTTCTTTCTGATCCTCTTCTGACTCTGTCAAATTGATCACTCTTTCTGTACATTCTGTTAACTTAACTGAACCCTTTTTAAACAAGTTAATAACCATGTTTGAAAAAGATTTTCTAAACGATGGATGTTCAAAATAAATATGATATTTATGTTTAGGATCTATATATTCTTTTAGAAAGTCTTTAACTAATTTGTCATTATTTGTTGGTAAGTGAACTTCAAAAATTTTCTGTTTATTATTAGAAATATCCTTTACTGTCAATTTATCTTTAAACCATGAGTGAACTAAAATTTGTCTAGCTTTAGTATCTACAGCTTCATTTAAAATAGGAATACCTTCATGTTCCCTATTTGAAACTGAATTAGCTGTGACGCCATCATCAGAATCCGAAAGTTCTATCGTTTCTATGGGCGTTTCGTCAAATTGCAGCTCTTCATCTATAATTTTTTGTATTCGTTCTTTCCTATCACCTACGTTAACAAATATCGAATCTAAATCGTCGTTAATTGCATTAATTTTAATCCTAGATAAGGCATCTGCATTTGTATTTTGAGGCCCTTTCTTGTACTTAACCTCGTAGTCATATTCCTCTAAGCGTAAACGCCAACGCGTGAGCTTACTGTTGGGTTCTTTTAATGAATATAGCCATGCTAATGGTCTATGGTCTGTAAAGATAGTAAATTTATTGCCATATAGATAAGGCCTAAAATGCTTAACTGCCCATATTATGGCTAAAAGCTCCTTCTCAATAGTACTGTATTTTACTTCTGTGTCACTCAGAGTCCTGCTAGCATATGCTACTGGCTTGTCTGAGCCTATTGATCCTTGTGACAATACAGCCCCAATTGCAAAATTCGATGCGTCGGTAGTTAAAATAAAACTTTTACTAAAATCGGGATACTGTAATAAAGGTGCGTTTGTTAAAAGTTTTTTACATGTTTCAAAACATTCCCTATACTCCTCATTAATAATTATTTTACGACCTTTCTTTAAACAAGCTGTTAAAGGTCTAGTTATTTTTGCAAAATCTTTGATGAATTTCCTATAATAACCAATGAGTCCTAAAAAGCTTTTTATTTGTGTAACTGTTTCTGGAATAGGATATCTTAAGATTGCATCAATTTTATCATTATTTGGCTTCAATCCTTCACTTGTAATAGTGTACCCTAAGTAAAGAACTTCCTTTCTAAGAAAATGTGATTTGTCGAGTTGTATTTTTAAATTTGTCGCCCGAAAACGATCAAAAACTGCTCTAAGTTTTTCTACATGCTGAGTCAGCGATTTAGAAAAAATTATGACGTCATCAAGGTATACCAGGCAATGTAAGCCCTGGAGACCTCTTAGAACGTTATCCATAGCCCTCTGAAATGTTGCAGGTGCTGTTTTTAACCCAAACGGCATCCTGTTAAATTCATAATGTCCTGAAGGTGTACTGAAAGCTGTTTTCGCCCTATCTTCTTTCTGGACCTCGATTTGATGGTATCCACTATCTAAATCTAAGGTAGTAAAATAGGTACTATTGCCTAGCATATCAAATAAATCATTTATGTTGGGCAAAGGGTATTTGTCATCGGTAGTAATTTCATTGAGACGTCTATAATCGACTACCATCCTCCATTTTTGCTGTCCTGATGAATCTAATTTTTTTGGCACTAAATGTACGGGAGCACTCCAGGGGGAGTGTGATTCCTGGATGATATTGTCCCTTAACATTTTATCTACCTGATTCCTAATTTCTTTCGATTGAATGGGAGGTAACCTATGTGCTTTAATATTTATAGGATCTTCATTCCTTGTTCTAATTCTATGTTTTACTTGATTTGTAAACGTTAATGGAATATTCTCACAATAAAATATGTCCTTATACTCATTACATAGCCCTTCGATGGTTTTACGTTCCTCAGAATTCATGTGGTCTAACTGTAATTTTTTTAAATTATCTGTTAGCATCCTATCTATTTCTATGTTATTTTCTGTAAAATTAATGTGAACAGATGGGTTCTGCCTGTAAGGTTCGACCGTAAAAGGTCCTGTTACCACTAAGGTTCTGGTTTCATCCGTATAATTCTGAATAACGGTTGATGCGTAACCTTTAATACACTTAACTAATGCGGTGGGCATTCGAATCCCTTCCGAAAATTGTTTAAATTGTAGTATAGCTTCCCCGTCTAGTAAGTTGACTGGCAATCTAACTCTTAATTCCCTACGAGATGGCAATTGATATACCTCTCTCATAGGTGGTGCGTATATTATTGGAATATTCGCATTTTTTAAATGCAAAACTTGACTTTCCATGTTTATTTTTGCCTGTAACTGTTTAAGTAGGTTACTACCTATTAACCCATCATACCTATCATCAACACTGTAAACATAAAATTTATGAAATTCCTTACTGCAAAACGTAGCTGGTAAAGGAATAAATGCCGTTTCGCTATGAACACTCGATGCGTGAGTACTAACAACTTCGAAGGGTTCATATTGCAACCGATCCCTAAAGTACTTGTTTGCAATGTGTGGGCTTATGAAAGACCTAACACTGCCTGTATCTATCATAAACACTGCATTTAATTCTGGTACAACTATGTGTGGTAAGTTAAGACGTTTATTGCAATTAATTTTTATTCGCTCTCTAGGGTAGAGGCGGTTATACAAAAATTTCCCTGTCTGGGATCTTCAGGAATTTCCTGGAACTCATTATTTGAGTTGTCAAAACTTGGTTCGTTATAGCTATGATTATTAGTGTAATTAACACGGCGTGAACTTGCAGTGCGCATAGTAACGTCAGTGTTCGACTTTGAACCCGGCGGAGATGCTTGCGCTGCAAAAGGTGACGTTCGCGGTGCATATGCCGTGGACTGTTGGCTTTGTTGCGCCATCGGAAACTGTGACCTACTTGTCCTATTGTTATGATCATTATTATTTGTCCGATTGAAATTATTTTGATTATAATGTTGCCTATAATTCCTAAACTGCTGCGAATTGTTCATCGTAATTGAACTACTCGTGGCGTTATTCGGTGCAACTGCACTGGATAGGCTCTGCGAATTATACTTCGCACTATTGAAGTCGGAAAAAATATTTTTATTAGATCTATTATAATTGCGGTGATCGTTTGTTTTAGAATTATAGACTGATTGAAAGTTCTGTTCTTCTAAAACAATTTTCAACGCGTCTTCCAATGTCGAAACGTCGCTTAAACGAACTAACCTAACTAGGAATGGCGGTAAATTGAATAGAAAAACATTCATCGCCCTATTACTGTAGATTATCTGCTTAGCCTTCCGTAAAGAGTCATCAGCAATAGTCTCTGATATTTTGGAAAATAAAATGCTTCTCATATGCTGTATCATATGACACAAATCTAAGTAACTTTCACCTTTGTTAATTTTACAGGATTCTAACTCCATTGCTAGACAATCTTCAGTACGTGGGTCGCCAAAGTGTTGATTTAACAGCATTTTTAGCTCATCCCACGTATTTATAGAGTCCCTTTCGCCTACCAAACTAGCTGCTTCGCCTGTTAATCTACTTGTTACTACATGAAATAAATAATTGTTTTGTACAACGCTCCCTTGGAATGTTGTTAAAATGTATTCACATTTTTTAATAAATAAGGGTAACGCTCTAACATCGCCATTAAATACTGGAATTATGTTTACCATCTCTTGCGGAACACGGTTTATACCTTCCATTATGAAGTGAAATAACGAAGCTTCACAAAAAGTAAGCACAAAAATTAATAAATTATCCCTAACTATTTACTACAACTAACAATCTATAAAATATTATTACGGCGTTGTCCAATCCCTAATAATACACACAACATAGATTAATACAAGGTTGGGATGCAAATGGAAGAGCTGAGAGGAAGGTGAAAAGATTTACTCACAATTCCGCAGCTATCTTCATGATCCCTGAATTACTGCTTGGCTCCTGGTCCTCTCCTGGCTTGATGTGGCTTCTTAATGTATTTGTTTGTTCGGTGATCTCTGCTGAACCGTTGAAACGGACGTCGGCTGCTTCCCGTAGATGTGGATACGTGACAGACTGACTACAGAGATCCTACCGGCTGCGCCAATTAAGTAAGCGACAACGGAAGAGTTTAAAAATAAACTTTATTTGATCCCAGTTACAGCAAGACAGTAATTACTTAATTCTACAAAATGTTGATCTTATATACTAATCTTATTGCTAACCAATCATCTCTGCTAATGACGCATGTCCTAGATATTATATGCTGACATATAGCTGTTATTCTAATATAATATAATTATTGGCTGATGAAGCTAATATTGGGGGATTGGGGTTCCTTAACTCACGCAACGGAAACTCTCAAAAAGGAATATAAATTTACCGTTTTGCTACATTTTTCATTTGTGCTCCGCTCCTATTGGTCGTAGCGTAATGTTATATAGCCTATAACCTTTCTCGATAAATGGGCTATCCAACACGAAAATAATTTTTCAATTCCAACCAGTAGTTCCTGAGATTAGCGCGTTCAAACAAACTCTTCAGCTTTATAATATTATATATATAGTCTATTTCTAACTACCTGCATATTTCCAGCAAAAAACACAGTAAACATTTGTAAAGACGGTTGTTCTAGTGGAATATAAAACTTTTAAGAACTTTTGTGATCTGAAAATTTGCCATAAAATCTAGTTTTGATCCTTGGTGGACATCAAGACAAGATAAGATCGTAAGATCGTTGCCGAAATAATTAGAACACTGCCAGCGATATTGTTGCTTTTGGTTATTTGAAAAAAAAACACAGCAGTAGATACAACGAAATTAAAAGGAAAACTATTACAGCTAAGTAGGCTTTACAAGTTTACGAGTAGTAGACGACCAACTTATTAAATGTATCTACTTGGAAAAGTAAAACTTTTGTACAAAATATGCCATTGAAAAATTACTTAAATAACGTTGTTAGTTGTGTAAAACAGATAGTAAACATATACCTTATGAACCATGTAAAAATATACATAAATAAAATCATTACATCATTAATGATTTCTAAATTAATAATGTTTAAGCTCGAATAACTTATTGGAGTGGGCGGAGTCGTTGGCAGTACCGGTCCGTACGGCGCATGCGTGCGGGTTTTGTGTTAGTGCACAAGTATTTTCGACGTTTTGTAAAATAAAATCAAACTACATTCGATTGTCAAACAAATTCCGCTACACGACCGTAGATGGCGGTATTCTCAGTGGTCGCAATTATAAACTTAATTGCGTTTGCCAAAAAGGTTGCATTCGTGTCATAGATCGATTCCCCTAACCTTATCCGCACATTTCGCGCACTATATTGGGGTCGGCTTCCAGTCTTACCGGATTCAGCTGAGTACCAGTGTTTTACATGGAGCGACTGCCTATCTGACCTCCAAAACCCAGTAACTGGGTAAAACGGTACCCCTTGGCAGGACTGGTGTCAGATCTCAAGCTTCTGACTAACCGTAACGACTGTCAAAGATCTTTTAAATGACAGCCGGGACCAACGACTTAATCTTATTCGCACATTAATTAATATTATCGCAAACAGATAAATGCAGATTTTAAACCTTTGGTCATACACTGTTATTATTTACATAATAGATAAGTAATAGTTTTGTCTAATCACTGCAACTCTGGTATAAATACTGCTTCTTTTGGAAGACAACTATAATACCAGTTGACACAAAAACAGTGGACGCGGCAAAATGTCTTCGTCGGTTACTCGCTTGGATGGAATTAAACGCGCCGAACATGACCGATCACAGCGCGAGAACTCCCGAATTCAGTTTCGGTTTCGGTCGTAGTTTCAGCAGGTTTGCCTACGAAACCGAAACTATACCGAGACTCGACCGAAACCGAAACCGAAAGTTCGGTCGGACACTATCACGGAATATGAGAGAACATAAAAACCGCATTAATCCCATACTAGAATATAATACCGTATTAGTTTATAAATAAATCGGTAATAGGACAACTTTACAGTCCTACATCAACTTACCCTGATAAAATATTTTTTTATTTCTATAGGTAATTTTTGTCCAAATTATGAAAAGTGCTAGAAAAAGGTTTGATTTTGATAGGACTAGATTTTTTTTTTGATTCTTTCCCTCCGCATCATTCCCAAACCACTGCAACTCATGAGAGCCAGAATCAACAGTGGCGACTACCAGAAAAGCGCTGAGGCAATGAAGCTCGACGAAGTCCCGGCGAATGAATTTAACTGTCTTTGATCCCGCAACGAAATTAATCAGAAAAGATTAACAGAGGAATAGGTGATAAATTACATAATTTCCACTTTCCTCCATATTAAGCAGAAAACAGAACAAACAAGCTTAACCGCCTTCTTTTTGCTGAGGAACCATCTTGATGATTCTTTTTTTTTTGGAGTTTAGTAATAGCTCCAAGGTGCCCCATAGTTATTTCGTTTGCATGCGACCTTGACCTTCCAAATTATACCAGTAAACTGCCCATACTATACTTTACTTTGAGTAGGAAATGTATAGTGTTTGAGGTATTTAATCCTAAACCAACGTAGGTATCTAACTATGGACTGGATTGGGCTTGTACTATGAAGGTACACACGTAACTCCATAATTTTTATGAGTAATTATAGGTATTATTAGGTATCAATCCCAAGATACCTTACTGTAGAACTTGCTCACTATTTAGTTTTAGTTATCAGAACTGAAAAGTGAAAACCAAAAACCTTTTTGCAAAAAATCCAATCGAATTCCAAATAAAAAACTTAGAAACAAATCCAAACACCGACAGCCGACATTTTAGTTATTTTCCACTTTGTAGTGTTTTTATTTGGAAAGCTGTATTTTAGTTTTCTTGTAAACTTGACTACGCTGCGTAGCAATAATTGTTTAAGTTCAGGTATATGTAATAAGTTTTTTTTTTTGCTTTGTAGTGTTTTTGTTTGGAAGTCGGTTGTAATTTTTTTTTGATATTTATTAGTATATTATTTTATTTGTATGTATGTATTTTATGTTGTATCTAAGTAATATGATTTAATATAGTTTTTGTACACTGACAGCCCTATGTCTATCTCCTCTCGTTCTGTCCATCCAAAGGTTGTCTGGAAGAGATTGCCCTGTGCGATAAGACCGCCCATTGTACACTGATCTTTATAATGTTTTGTCCTGTAATTATTTAAGTGGTGTACAATAAAGTATATAATAAATAAATAAATAAATAAGCTATATTTCTGTAAAGTTGCATCAAAATCCGATTCATCCATCCATCCTCACAAGCGACGTTTATTATAGTAATTATCCACGGGGTCTGTAAGTACTGTTTTGTCAATTAGGATATCTTCTATATCGTTCTTAAAGTTATTGCCCAAAATTTCATCCTTAATTACTTCCCACCGCTTGGCATTTGTTATCACTCTTGTTAATAAATTTGGTATTTGCGTTCTTTGTTGAGTTATATATGCATTTCTGTAAAAGTTTTGAGTATAGGAAATATTTAATTTTATTTTTATATTTTTATTCTTATAATATTGATACCGTAAGAATCGTTTCGTTTTACAACTTTTTTTAAGCCCCTTACTTATCCAGTTCTGTTTTTTTTTTATTTTCGGTGTTTACCTTTACCTTTTTATTTGGGAAGCATAAATTAAAGAACAGGCATAATGTATCATGAAAAGAACTGAATGCTTTATTTATGTCCTTCTCAACGTAAATTTCGGACCAAGACATTTTTTGTAAACATTCTTTATATTTCTGAATGTTAATTAAGCTGAAAACTCTTTTGTAGGCATAGTCGCTTGATTTTTTGTGTTATGTCTCGCAGGGAAGCTCAACATTTGTGCTGTTTCGTGGTCGGATAAGTGAAGTGGCATTACTGTATCAATAGCATCAGGAATGTTACTAAGAATATGGTCGATACAAGAAGACTTACGAGTTGGTTCATTAATGTGCAGTTTAAGATTATAATTGTATGCTAGATCTTGTAACTAATTTGTAATATTGCCTCTTTTAAGAGTGTTAATGTTAAAGTCACCTGTTAGAACCACGTTTGTTTTTGAGTTGTATTTTTGGGATACCTGATACAAAAGTCTGTTTAATTTGGGGTTGGATTGAGGTATCCTATAAACACATATAATTATCAACTTATGACAGGTAAGTTCTATGCCACATATTTCGAACGTATTTTGTGTTGCTTGGTTATATTTTGGTGTATTATGGTTATTTATATTACATTTAACTAAAATGCAGGTCCCGCCTCTTTGTTTTTCCCTGGAGAAACTGGCAGCCATTTTATAATCATGAATCTGAACATAAGTTTCATTGCCTTTTTTTATAAAGGTTTCGAAAAGGCATATTACATCCGGGCTATTCTGTTCTTCGCGTAGTTCCTGTACGGTTCATTCAAGGAGTTCTTTTTTGGATAAGATACTAAGAATATTTTGATGAAGTATTTTAAATTTATATGTCATCGATGGCGGAGTCTTATGCTCGAAAAAACGTCAAGTTCTTTTGTGTCACAGGAAAATAATAGGGAATAGTTCCGTTTCTGTAGGATTTGTAAGGCCACTAGTTTTTTGTGTTTTCAATTTCATGCGATCAAAATAGAAAAATAGGAATTGTGCCTCTCTTGGGTTCATTAGTATTGTAACATAGCTTAAAACTTGATCTGTTTCTCGCTATTCGCTTTACAAGTTCTCTTGTGTTTAAGTAATTCTCGTTATAATCATTGCAGTCAATTAGATAATTTATTTTAGTGCACAGTTCAGATATTTTTTATGTTTTGTATTCTAGAAATTTAATTTTTTTATAACGCATACATACATTTTTGATACGATAATTAAGTTCATCAACATCTAAGTAGTAATTTTTTAACACATTTAATACAATAATCATGTCATTATAAAATGTATCTAATACAATTTTTAATTGGGATAAAATATATTTTAAATTGTGATCATTTTCTCCTATACAAATCACAAGTTTATCGTTCAATGCATATCGACATATCTAAGTAATAGACAATAGCGTGTTATAATTACAAAAGTAAACAGATATAATGACATGACACCACACTCCTCTGAACTTAAATGCAACAAATATGGCGTCCCACAAGGAAGTGTGTTAGGCCCAATTTTATTCATACTGTATATTAATTCTATTAGTAATATAACTAATCATAGATGTATATTATTTGCTGATGACATTTCCATTATTGTGACATCTGATAAAAATAATAATATAATTGACGATCATGAAACTGACATTAATAACACAATTGACATACTTATTGAATGGCTAAATAAAAATAGTTTATGTTTAAATCTTGCAAAGTCTGTTTATATACAATTTAACCAATCAAATAATTCCAAATTTAATGACAAAATGAATATAAACAAAATTTGTGAAGTAACGCAAACTAAATTCCTAGGCGTTACTCTGGATCAAGAAATAAACTGAAAAACCCATGTCGATACTATTTCGAAACGAATAAATAAGTTTGTGTATGCGCTAAGAAAATTTAGGAATATAACAAACGTCCAAACGGCAATAGCATCATATCATGTGTATGTTGAATCGGATTGATTATGTGGGGCAATAGCACCGATCAGAATACAGCATTTGTTGCACAAAAAAAATACATTTGAGCAATATATGGGCTTCAATACGACGATTCTTGTCAGCCGGTATTTCAGAAACTTGGTTTGTTACCGCCACCGTCTCTTTATATACATGAGATATGTATGTTTGTGTGGAAGCATAAGGCATTATTTACAAAAGCAGACGATGTACATCCTCGAACACGACGCGACCCTCACAGGCTCGTACTGGATGTCATGCCAAGGCTTACTAAATATAATAAAAGCTGTTTGTATATGTGTGTAGAAATATTTAATAAGATACCAAGTGACCTAAAAATTTTTTAATACCAGATTATTTAAAAATAAATTGTATAACTGGCTGTCGACTAATAGTTTTTATAGTGTGAAAGAGTTTTTTGACAAAAAAATTAAATGACTGTATTGTATGCACGAAAAATATGCACGCTTATAATGCTAAGCAAAAACATGTATGCTCTGTTTTTAATTTTGTACCATCTTCTATACCATTTTTTTATGCAAATAAATGTTATTCTATTCTATTCTATTCTAATAAATAATATGGATTGAGGTATGAGATAGTGTTAAAACCTTAAAGGTTATGGACCAAATTGGCATCGTCGTTGTTAGTTAAATATTTTTCTTTTTTTTTAGTTATCGTATCTCAAATTACCATGACATAATATTATAGATGTTAGGATAGTATTATCACACACAAATAAGTTTTAATTTTTTTATTCATTTTAAAACATTGTAATAAGAAAAATTAAAAACAAAACCTCTTCAACAAAAAAAAAACTCCAAAATAAATTGAAATTACAACAAGTCTATGTCAGATAATACTCCAAAAGGTAAGGTACCTTTTGAAAGTAAGTTTGAGATACGATAACTAAAAAAAAAGAAAAATA
Organism: Orthosia gracilis; assembly: GCA_947562075.1. Classification (NCBI taxonomy): domain Eukaryota; kingdom Metazoa; phylum Arthropoda; class Insecta; order Lepidoptera; family Noctuidae; genus Orthosia; species Orthosia gracilis. Next base: position 12,759,893 of record OX387265.1, read on the forward strand.
TTTAACTAAATCAATAAATCAACTTCCAAGGCAAAACACTACAAAGCGAAGAGCGAGACTTTCATTTTGGAAGTCGGTGTCGAAAAACGACAAACTATCGCTTTAAATACTTCCGAAAACAAGGTTATTTTGCGCTTTGTAGTATTTTGATTTGCAGGTGCGGCTTGTTGCAAAGTGATAACTTGAAAACTTCCATTTACACAATTTTGAAAATCGTCAGATTTAGCCCACAACTTTGAAGAAAAATCAAAATGGCGATGGGTGACGATGCCAATTTGGTCCATAACCTTTAAGGTTTTAACACTATCTCATACCTCAATCCATATTATTTATTAGAATAGAATAGAATAGAATAACATTTATTTGCATAAAAAAATGGTATAGAAGATGGTACAAAATTAAAAACAGAGCATACATGTTTTTGCTTAGCATTATAAGCGTGCATATTTTTCGTGCATACAATACAGTCATTTAATTTTTTTGTCAAAAAACTCTTTCACACTATAAAAACTATTAGTCGACAGCCAGTTATACAATTTATTTTTAAATAATCTGGTATTAAAAAATTTTTAGGTCACTTGGTATCTTATTAAATATTTCTACACACATATACAAACAGCTTTTATTATATTTAGTAAGCCTTGGCATGACATCCAGTACGAGCCTGTGAGGGTCGCGTCGTGTTCGAGGATGTACATCGTCAGCTTTTGTAAATAATGCCTTATGCTTCCACACAAACATACATATCTCATGTATATAAAGAGACGGTGGCGGTAACAAACCAAGTTTCTGAAATACCGGCTGACAAGAATCGTCGTATTGAAGCCCATATATTGCTCAAATGTATTTTTTTTGTGCAACAAATGCTGTATTCTGATCGGTGCTATTGCCCCACATAATCAATCCGATTCAACATACACATGATATGATGCTATTGCCGTTTGGACGTTTGTTATATTCCTAAATTTTCTTAGCGCATACACAAACTTATTTATTCGTTTCGAAATAGTATCGACATGGGTTTTTCAGTTTATTTCTTGATCCAGAGTAACGCCTAGGAATTTAGTTTGCGTTACTTCACAAATTTTGTTTATATTCATTTTGTCATTAAATTTGGAATTATTTGATTGGTTAAATTGTATATAAACAGACTTTGCAAGATTTAAACATAAACTATTTTTATTTAGCCATTCAATAAGTATGTCAATTGTGTTATTAATGTCAGTTTCATGATCGTCAATTATATTATTATTTTTATCAGATGTCACAATAATGGAAATGTCATCAGCAAATAATATACATCTATGATTAGTTATATTACTAATAGAATTAATATACAGTATGAATAAAATTGGGCCTAACACACTTCCTTGTGGGACGCCATATTTGTTGCATTTAAGTTCAGAGGAGTGTGGTGTCATGTCATTATATCTGTTTACTTTTGTAATTATAACACGCTATTGTCTATTACTTAGATATGTCGATATGCATTGAACGATAAACTTGTGATTTGTATAGGAGAAAATGATCACAATTTAAAATATATTTTATCCCAATTAAAAATTGTATTAGATACATTTTATAATGACATGATTATTGTATTAAATGTGTTAAAAAATTACTACTTAGATGTTGATGAACTTAATTATCGTATCAAAAATGTATGTATGCGTTATAAAAAAATTAAATTTCTAGAATACAAAACATAAAAAATATCTGAACTGTGCACTAAAATAAATTATCTAATTGACTGCAATGATTATAACGAGAATTACTTAAACACAAGAGAACTTGTAAAGCGAATAGCGAGAAACAGATCAAGTTTTAAGCTATGTTACAATACTAATGAACCCAAGAGAGGCACAATTCCTATTTTTCTATTTTGATCGCATGAAATTGAAAACACAAAAAACTAGTGGCCTTACAAATCCTACAGAAACGGAACTATTCCCTATTATTTTCCTGTGACACAAAAGAACTTGACGTTTTTTCGAGCATAAGACTCCGCCATCGATGACATATACAACAAGTCTATGTAAGATAATACTTTCAAAAGGTACCTTACCTTTTGGAGTATTATCTGACATAGATTTGAAATCTGTAGTTGAATCCGCGGCCTACAGCTGTTCGTATCCTGATGGTGACAAAGGAATTGCCGAGTCCTCCGCCTATGATGGATGGGGTTGCGTTCTGTGAGACACCCACGCGATTCACCCGGATCGCAGTTATCCGCCGGTTCGCGTTGAATCTATAATCTCTCACCTGGACACGATTCGCAATACCGTTCACACTGAACACGTTACTGAAAACACAAATGAAAAAATGTATACTGGTAATTCGAATTCGGAATCTCCCCCTTTTTGAAGTCGGTAAATCATAGTTAGATAATATATAGTTCATAACCGTAGCGGATTTGTTCAATTTTGGAGCAAAGTTTAACAAAAACGCTATCTTACTTATTTCAATTTTACAGATACATATGTAGCCCAATGCATTTTCTGAATGGCGATTGCAATTTAAGTGTTTTTCATTTGATGCTCTTAATGATAATATCCATCTTAACCTTAACTTGCTCGTTCATTATTTTACACCGGTGACAATACCGGTTTTGGTTCAGTTTATAGATACTTACTTGAACCGTAAAGTATCTCCAGAACTGATAACTCCCACACTCAGGTTACGCCGAGTGGCTACTGCAGTCTGCGATTCCTCAGCCTCGCCAATCAGCTCATCCACATCAGACACAATCACCTCTGGCATCTCGTTCACGTCTACGGCAGCCACTTCGTCTCCGTCAGCCACGTCAGGCACCTCTACTACTGCAGATGTTGCTGCTGCTGCTAACATCACGACGAGAAGTACGCTCTTCATCTGTAATCATACTATGACTCATTTAACTGCTTCGGTCTTCTTCTCCTTGCCTCAGATTTTGCTTTGAAAGCCTGTGCCTAAAACTGGTCTTAAATATTAGAAATAAAAAAAAACATAATTTATAATCAAATTTTGCAAGTTGAATTTGAGCCAATTCCCAGTGTCCGAAATATAAAAGCCTATTCAAAAACCTTAGTAAAATGAGGGCTGGTTCCAAATGGCGCCGGAAAAGAATGTCTAGAAGGCGTTGGGGGAGGTCATAGCCCAGCAGTAGGAGAGCAATAGTTACAAAAAAAATATATATAAAGGCTTGTTCCCCAGATATGCCCAATTATTTTTGACATGTTGCGCAGTGCAAAAAAATGCGCTTATATTTAGACATTACATTCAGGTGTCTCCTAATAAAAACGAAAATTTGCCACAAAAAAAAAGCAATGAAAAAAAGGTTTCATTTATCTTGTAAATATTTCACAATGCACTTACCTTGTCAATGTGTCTAAGACTTGATTTTTAAAACAATTCAGCTGTCACTTGAGAGTTAACTGCTAATATGGCTGCCTTCTGAAGGAAGCAGTATTTATTTATACCAAAACGGCATTATGATAAGATAATCATATCAGTGATCTATTAAGTAAAGAAAAACTGCATGAGAACTTGATTTTGATTATTTTATGCAGCGGTTGTAAATCAGTATTTACAAAAATTTATCTGTTTGTGATAATATTAATTTATGTGAGAATTAGATTAGGGGAAGACCAAGAAAACGAAAGACGGATTTTGTTAAAGATAACATGACTCGAAAGGGGTTGATTTCTGAGTTATCGTCTCATAGACGAAGAAACAGATGCGCTGCGCTAATTCTTAAAATTATGTTGTTGGTCCAACTTCGAAAAAGAGGTCAACCGTCGAACCCAACTCGGCTGGGCGGCGTTCGGGAAGTTGCGTGGTATCTTCTCGTCCAATTTACCGCAGTGTCTCAAGACAAAAGTCTATGACCAGTGTGTGTTGCCTGTGATCACCTATGGGACCGAGACGTGGTCGCTCACAATGGGCCTTATCAGAAAGCTTAAAGTCACCCAAAGTGCAATGGAGAGGGCTATGCTCGGAATTTCCTTGCGAGATCACGTCAGAAATGATGAAATCCGCAGGAAAACCAAAGTTACCGACATAGCCCGGAGAATTGCCAAACTTAAGCGGCAGTGAATGGGCAGGGCACATTGCTCGCAGAACGGATGGCCGGTGGGGCCGAAAAGTTCTGGAATGGCGACCGCGAACCGGAAGACGATACGTTGGAAGGCCTCCCACTAAGTGGACCGATGACCTGGTTAAGGTTGCGGTAAGGCGCTGGATGCGAGACGCACGGGATCGGTCAATGTGGCAACACCTGGGGGAGGCCTATGTCCAGCAGTGGACGTCTTTCGGCCGAAATGATGGTGATGATGATGATGTTAAAATGGCGCGGTGGCAAAGTAGGGAATCACCAAAAAAAACTGAATTGTCTTCAATATTTTTTATAACTCATTAGAATTATAATGCATATCCTATAGTTACAAAGACATATCGCTAACACAAAAATGCTCATTTCTGAACAATCTCATAAAGACTTGAACTCTGTAGTTCTGAATCCGCGGCCTGCACCTAGGGGGAGACCATAAGCTCTTAGAGTTAGGTTATCTTGAGTGTGTGTGCACATCTGTCCCTTACGCACACTCAAAATAAAGACAAGTAATATTCTACCTACGAAAGCTTGCGATAGTGATTGGAAAAAGTCAAAAATGAATAGGCAATCCCAGCACTATTGAAATATTAGGCTGAGACCTCATTAGTGCGTTGCGTTGCGTCGTCGCACCGACAACGCTGCGTCGTTTTATTAGGGTTCCGTACCCAAAGGTGAAAACGGGACCCTATTAATAAGACTCCGAGGTCCGTCTGTCTTTCTGTCTGTCACCAGGCTGTATCTCATGAATCATGATAGCTAGACAGTTGAATTTTTACAGATGATGTATTTCTATTGCCGCTTTAACAACAAATACTAAAAACAGAATAAAATAAATATTTAAGTGGGGCTCCCATACAACAAACGTGATTTTTTTACCGTTTTTTACGATAAGGGTACGAAACCCTTCGTCCGACTCGCACTTGGCCGGTTTATATTATATTTTTAGTGACATACCACATTATGCGTTGCATCGTCGCACGCGACGTTTCAACGGATCGACGGATGAGAGACGAAGGGGGGAGGGGTGATGCACTGCGCTGTCGGAGATCCAGTGCGATGAAGGACAGTGTTTGTTCCGATCAATTGTCAAATCCGAAATCCACACTGACGCTGGGCTGCGACCACGTACGTCACCCTCTTGCTTTGCGAAGTCGTGCGTCACCGCAACGCAGGCGTGGCATACAATACGTTGATCCGTAACGCAATCGCAACGCACTAATGAAGCCTCACGCTAACGTGATCAATCACTTGCATTTTTCGACTGATGATTGATGGAATGACACTTTCTGTAGACCCTGTTATCGTATTGTGAAGGCGACAAAGGAGTTTCTTTGGTTGGTTACCAAATAATCTTTGTGTAAAACAGCTTAATTGTAGATTCTGTTAGTAGTCTAAGAAAATAATCCATGGTGGACGTGGTGAAAGTGCTTTTTCCACTAGAATTTTTTACGATTATTTCCTGTTGTTTTTAAGGAAAAGGTTTGTGAAAAGCCGAACTTTTGTTACATATCATTTATAAGAAAATAACGGTACATATGAAATATTGTGCTCCAATAAATTACTTAGTTATTTACTCAAGAATCACACGCTCAAGTATTACTTAATACCAAGCAAAACCTTAAATATCAGGTAGTACATCAGACCCTACAAATTATAGACCTATTTCAGTACTACCTACGTTTAGTAAAATATTTGAGAAATTAATTTTAGAGCAATTGCAAAGATTTTTTAATAAACATAAATTATTACATAGCAAACAGTTCGGTTTTACAAGGGGTCGTTCAACTACTGATGTTGAGCTTTTAGGACATATTTATAATGCATGGGAAGATAAGTGCGATGCCTTGGGAATCTTTTGTGATTTGTCCAAGGCATTTGATTGTGTTCTTCATGAAACGCTAATCAGGAAACTCCGCCACTACGGAATCCGGAACAGCGCTCTGGATCTTCTTACTTCATACTTAAGTAATAGGATTCAGAGCGTTGACGTTAATGGAAAAAGATCTCCCGGATCTATAGTAACGATGGGCGTCCCGCAGGGCTCGATTCTTGGTCCTTTCTTGTTTCTTATTTATATTAATGACTTGCCATACCTCATAAAGGATAACCATAATATAGTGTTGTTTGCGGATGATACTTCACTTTTGTTTAAACTTAAACGTCAGCAGCTGGTTACTGACGATGTAAATGTCATCATCAGTTGAGCCGACTTCGCCCTTTACCCCCGGGGCAGAACGAATTATTTCTGGAGTACTTGCAGTCTTCGGAATCCCGAAGATCTTTCAAAGAGTTCCGTACATATCCTTTTTAAAAACGCCCTGTTTTTTATGGGAGAGGTTCTACGGAAGGCTGTTCCTGACGATTGGCTCTTATCACAATGTTAATTTACATTATATTTAAAACTTTTATTACCTTATATCACGTTATGGTATCGTACTTTACTTGTATGCTTAAGCCATCGTCAAACTGGTTGCAACTGCGTTGAAGATTAGAGTCGTGAATTCAGCTTTCTACCTTGGCAAAATAGTTTTTGTATACTAAATATTTAGAATAATTAGTACAATATTGACAATAGCGTCTGTCCTGTTTTTAAATTGTGGTATTTTGCTATACAGATCCACATCTTTTAGTCTATTTACGTTTTATAATACTATACTCTCTAACTCAAGTGACTCACTTTTATGTATTCTTTGATACTGTTTTGAAATAGCGCGATCTCAAAAGTACTACTTAATGTTACTACTTAATGAAAAAAAAACCAAATGCATTAAGTTTATCCTACCTCACGTTGGGCAGGTGAAAACTGATGTGTTGGTAAAGGGCGAAGAATTGAATCCTGAAAATAGCACAGTATTCTTAGGCTTAACTTTGGATGCTAAGCTTCAGTGGGGCCCACATATAGATAAATTGTCAAAAAAGCTAAGCTCCGCAGCATATGCTGTTAGGAAAATTCGTAATTTAATTGACATAGAGACAGCCCGTTTAGTATATTTTAGCTATTTTCATAGTGTAATGTCGTACGGTATTCTGTTGTGGGGAAATGCCGCCGACATCCAGACTATCTTTGTTTTGCAGAAAAGAGCTATTCGATCAATTTATAAATTAAGCCCGAGACACTCTCTCAGAGAGAAATTTAAGGAGATTAATGTAATGACTGTGCCTTCTCAGTATATTTATGAAATTCTTTTATATGCCCATACAAATATAAAATTGTTTAAAAAATACAGTGATATCCATAACATAAATACTAGGAACAAACACAAATTTGTAGTACCTGCAACAAGGCTCACGAAAATAGGTGGCTCGTTTAGATGTCAATGTGTGCGCTTTTATAATAAGCTTCCAAGCCACGTACAAGATCTAAGTCTTAATAAATTCAAAACATTCATTAAACGTAAGTTGTACCAGAAAGCGTTTTATACAATTAAAGATTACGTTGAGGACAAACAGGCTTGGGATTGAGCTGCTCCAATTAATTTTGATTTTTTTTATATTTTGCACCATGAATTTTGTTTTTTTTTTCTTTTTTTGTTTTCTTGCAATGACAAGAATATTTACTTTTTAAAGTATTATATTATTTTATTTTAAGTTCTTTTTTTTTTTTAATTGTTGTGAATGTGAAGACTATGTGGATAATACTTTTTGTTTGTTTTTAATTTTAATTTATCTAAGTTAGTTTTAATCATGGTCTGGCAGTTTGAGTAGTTTGTGCGGCCTACCCGAATGTCCTTTCTTTGGTATTGTTCGTCGAATCGTTGAGCTCCTTAATTTCTGAGTTGAGCTGCACGGTTATTGACAAATGCGTGCACTGACTGTACAGGTCCACTCAATGTGGCTGGTTCTTTCCTCAAAAGACCATTTCAGACTTCAGTCTACATGGTCTTCACATGATCTAACCAAGATTTTGTCTGGACTTTAAAAGAGACTGTGTCCTCTGAGTTTGTTTCGGCCTTTCTTCTCAGAGTAGTCAGATAGGAAACGCCGACTTCATGTTTTAAAAATATGATCGACATGTAAAAGTGTTTGTACAAACCTACTTACAGAAATAAATCATTTATCATTTAATTCCATCCATGACAAAATCTTAAACAAACAAAAACAAAAAATAGTAAGGTGTTTATATTTGCAGTAAGATTTGGATTGTTAAGCATATTTATTGACATTGTAAAAAGGTCCGCATCACCTCCAAGTTGATGACATTTCTGCATGAAAAGCAACACAAATGCCAATAGCGGCGATGACGAAGAATAATAATAATAATAATCTTTATTACACAAGAAAGTGGTTACATTTGTGTGAAGTCCCTGACTCCTGTGCTAGGTTATAGACCTGTGTTACAAGAGCCAGTGCCCTCTCCCAGTAGGAGGTATTACAAAATCTTATGCAACAAAGTAAGGATAGAAAATAAAAACTATGCTAACAACAAAAAGCCTTATTGAGTTTTAAAGTGTTTGTGTCTGTGTGGGGGGAGTGTTTGTGTGTGTGGTGGTGTGTGTGTATGTGTGAGTGTGTGTGTATGTATATATATGTGTGTGTGTGTGTGTGTGTGTGTGTGTGTGTGTGAGTAAGAAAGTGTGAGTGCGAATTGAATGATCAGGAAGGGTATTCAGAATTGACTGCCTTTCATACGTAGCGTTAATGTTACGAGATAGATAAAATGATTCTCTCTGTTTCGTCGTAGCTCATTGACAGTAACCATGGCTTAAGACTCTCCTTGACTTTACGTAAGGTCAGTTTATAAATTGAAAGCTTTTTGTTAATTTTATTATACATTAGAGAGCTTTGGGCGCGATAGTGTCGTCGTGCAAGTGCCGTACGACACTGAACAGATTCACAAATGGAAAGCCAGTCCGCCGATTGCACAGATTATTGTCTAGTGGCATCGTGGAATGTCGGCGTAAGACAGAGCGGAGGACGTAGAATTTCGTCACCGTAACAACACAAGAGACAACAACACCAACAACTGAGTACAACTGGGCTGTGGGGTAGTCCCTTTTACGGAAGTACATAACTTTAAGAACTGCCCGCTGAGCTCGTTCCACCCTAAGCATCACGGTTTTGAAGGTCCCGCCCCAGACTGGAATGCAGTAAGTGATGACCGACTCACACAGTGAGCGGTATACTAGTGAAGCTGTTTCAATGTCGGCTGCATGCCTGAGCTCTTTAAATAAATAAATTAGCTTATGAAGCCGGGAGCAAAGCTTATCCGTGTGGGTGCGCCAATCTAACCTCTCGTCGATATAAACACCCAAATATTTGATGTTTGAGACCATATCAAGGCAGTGGCAATCACATGGAGATGCATCGTGACAAATATGGGCAATTATTTTAGTCGAGTTTTTTGATGGTTTAGTTGAATTTGGAGGTTTAAACTGAATTACTTTGGTTTTCAAAATATTGAGCGTCAGTAGGTTAGTGGAAAGCCAATTCATAATTGTTCGCAAGGTAATTTCAGTGGTTTGTTTAGCTTTGTCCCAGGTCACATCGGATATCAATAGTGCTGTGTCGTCGGCGTAGGGAAAAATGTCGCAATGGGTGAGGAATATTTGACAAAGGTCATTTATGTATATCTGAAAGAGGGTGGGTCCCAAGATACTTCCTTGAGGTATACCGTAGCAGATAAACTCTTCGTCACTAATAACGGTATCGATTTTAACACATTGGCTACGCCCTCTGAGGTAATCTTTGTAAATATTTAGGGCCACACCACGTACTCCCATATGCTCCATTTTGGCCACAAGTCTGGGAATAGACACTGTATCGAAGGCCTTTGTTAAATCCAGGAAGATTCCATAGCATTTAAGGCGACGATCCAATTTGTCGATCAGAGTATTGGTGAAATCAGATACAGCATCTTCTGTAGAAATTCCTGACCGAAATCCGTACTGGTTTTGAGCAATTAAATTATATTTAGACAGAAATTTTGTCAAGTTAGCGTTCAGGATTCGTTCAAGTATTTTAGATAGGGAGCTAAGAACTGAAATTAATTAACGATAATTGGAAACGTCATCCTTAGCTTTGCCTTTGTACACTGGATGAACAATAGCACGCTTAAAAGATTTTGGGAATGTACCCGAAGTGATGGCACAGTTACAAATGTGGGCAATGGGGAGAGCTAGAGTGCAGCTAGATTGTTTTATTATACTAGCTGGGATTTTGTCCCACCCAACTGCACAATCACTGCGTAATCCATGAATAGTACTTATTACAAGTGCTTCGTCAACCAATGGAATAACCAAAGAGTTAACCGGAGATGGGGAAGGAGATGAATAAGCGGACGGGGTGGTTGTAGTGAATTTCGAAGCAAGGTTAGATCCAATGTCAATAAAAAAAATATTGACACCATTGACAGATACGATAGGCTCGACAGAAGGATGTAGCAGGGCATTAGCAGAGTGTCTTTGCTGGTTACTGTGTGTGATTGATTTAATTATTTTCCATGTAGCTCGCGGGTTGTTATTCGCTTTTTTAAGTTCTGATTTTTCATGGGCTCGTTTTAGTTTTTTAAGTAGGGAATTACAAAAATTACGGTACCGCGTGTAAGACGTTTTTAATATTAGATTGTTGGGAGACTTATTGACCTGTCGATGCATTTTGTCGCGATTACGGAGGCATCGTAATAAACCAGCAGTCATCCAGGGTTTTTTTACTGTTTTTCTATTAGGTGTATGAACAATCTTGGTATGTTTTGTTATGACAGCTTGAATATCGGCAATAAAGGTATCTGTTGCTTGGTCTGGGTCTGTGGTGCTGAGAATAGGAGTAAAATCATGATTATTAATTTCTTTTTTTATTTCCTCATAGTCGTACCGGAGAGAGGTTTTTTTAGGTGGGGATCCAGTTAATTTATTTATCTCAAGGAATATAGCAACAGGAAGGTGATCAGTAACGTGGGAGTCCAGCACGAGAACCTTTGCAGGTAATTTAGTCTTCATCATGACATGATCCAGACAGTTGTTAATCCTTGTCGGGAGAGTGTGGGCAGGCAATAACCCATGCGTTGCTGCTAACGTTAAGTAGTCGTCTGAATGTCGGTCGTTGTTTCCGGGCTTAATATCAATATTGATATCGCCGATAAGCATGATGTTGTTTTGAGATTTTACGGATGTTAATATATCATTTAAACTAGACAAGAAGTTAGTTGGATTTAAATAGGATGGGGAACGATAAACTGCGATTATAGCTATGTTATTATAGTAGGTTACTAGGCAGTTGGCATCCGAAAACAAGGGTTCATGTGTGGCACAGTTAATTGTCTCTTTGACATAAATTACGACTCCGTCATTTTTTATTTGGTTGTTGTATGTAGAGTGTGAAGTATAGCCCCGTAAGACAGGGATGTAACCCGTAACCTGCAACCAGCATTCTGTTAATATAATAAAATCAAATTTAACTTTCGTTAATGTTATCATGGCGACAAATTGATCTAGATTCTTTTTTATACTCCTGATGTTAATATGTATAATACGAAAACCCAGAACGTTCTGTCCTACAAAATCTTGGCATAGTTCTGGAGCACATGTATAAGACTCAGCAATAGAAACATTATCTATTTCCTGAGAAATCTGATCAATATTCATCATTTTTAACAATAATTAATAGCTTTGTCACTGCTAGTAGACTATGATGTTCAAACTCGTGGATAAAAACGGCATTTAAAGAGAAAGACCATATTAACCAGTTATTAAGAGGTAAGATATTGACGGTAAAATTAGATTTTTCTATGTAAAGTTCAGTTCTTGGGAAGTACGTGTGTGTATTTGTGTATTTTTCAATTCCTGATAAGTATGTGTGTGTGGTTGAGTTTTTGTGTTGTACTATTTCTGATAAGTATGTGTGTGTAATCGAATATGTGTGTAGTTCAATTCCTGATAAGTATGTGTGTGTGGTTGAGTTTGTGTGTTGTACCCTTTCTGATAAGTATATGTGTGTAAATGGATTTGTGTGTAGTTCGGTTTTTGATAGGTATGTGTATGTGACTGAATGTGAGTGTAGTTTAGGCTTATAAAGTAACAAAGTATACATTTTAAAAGATAAATATTTAAACAACAAGCAAGGCATGCCATGTATTTTAAGTAGACAATCAGACCCAGACATTAGTCATGTACTTAGCCGTAGGCTGTCGAGGTCTGCTTCGTTTTTAATAACGACGTGTCGCTCACTATCCTGTTTTCGCAGCAGAACTTTACCATAGGAGGTCCAACAGTATTTATATACATTATCTTCAGCAAAGCGTCGGGCCAAGTAATAGATTCGTTGTGTTTTGGGTGTAAGTTTTTCGGATATGTATATAGGTTTACTGGGTCCGTCGAGTTTTAAGTGGGTTGTACATAATTTGTTTTGCCGGTTTGCGCTATTAAACTTGCGAGCCTTTCTAACTATAGTGTCCTTAGTTATTGCACTCATAAAATCTATAGTAACAGTAGAAATGTTATTTTTGTTTTTGGTACGGTATACATCTTTTATTTCGTTACCATTTATAGGAGTGCCAATTACGTTGGCAACCTCTGTTACAATGGCGCGGAGGCTTTCCTTATCCTCTACCTGTTTCTCGGGCACATTCCTTAACTCAATCTTTGTGGAGTACAATTGTCGTTCTATTAAGTCCACTTTTTCTTCCAGCTCAAAGATACGGCGGCGATCACTTTCACGTTCGGACTCTAAGCTTGTCAGTTTTTTTTTCAGGTCGTCGTAGTCGTTTGATATAAACTCCATAGACCTCCGTATTTCTGCGTTCTGAGCACTAATTCCAGAGATGGAGGCCTGCAATGCCGCAAGCTTGTCTTCAGACTTAGCGGAAGACTCTGATAATAATGCCCAAATTTCGTCCAAACGATCCACGCAGTCACAGTCGCCACGCTTACGCTTACGGCTTGTTACATTATTATCTTGACCCAAGGCCGAAAGATCCGGAGAAGATTCGGACTGCAGGAGCAGTCGGGTGCCAGATGTATTAGGTGTAGTTGCACCTGCAGTAACTTTTTCAAATTGTTTTTTCGTTGGTGAGCGTTTACCGGACATAGTTAATAATTAAAAAAATATCACCTTAATTATCTTGTAGTAAATAAGTCCGATATTCCACTTGGGCCACACCCGATAAATGTTTGAACACAATTGTGGGAATGGCGCGGTGACGCGTCGGAGCGCTGCGATGACGTACTCGTGTTGCGTAGACTAGATAGTGTGACGCACAGCGACGCAGGCGCAGCAGCGCGTATAGCGAACAGCGTGCCGTCTCCGGTGTTGCTGTCCTTTTTCTTCACGGACTCCGTGTTTAACACAATCACCGTAATACCATGAGCTCCTGGTACTTTTTGTATTTATTTAAAATGTATTTTTACGAAAGTTATTAATATTATTTAAAAATTTAAAAAGCGCACACGACTAATCGCTTTCGCGGTCCGGGAGGAAGGATGTATTAGGTGATGTATTAGGTGTTACTATATTCATTTCAAAACCATAATAATTACAGTACACATCTTATCTTTTTAATATTTATCTTAAACTAAAATACTATATCAAACTAAATGGGCCCACATTTTGAGCAAACTATCTGTCATAAACTAGAATTCTGTAGTGGTATCCGCGGCCTGCAGCTGATCGTATACTGATTGTGACAAAGGAGATTCCAACTCCTAGACCTATGATAGATGGGGTTGCGTTCTGTGAGGCTCCGACGCGGGTCACCCGGACTGCACTTACCCGCCGGTTCGTGCTGATTCTTATATCTCTCAGGTGGAAGTGATTCGGAACACCGTTCGCACTCACTGTGTTACTAAAAAGAGAAAATCGTCATGATCAGAAAAAATGCATTGCTTAAGATTTACTGTATGGCATGTCATTTCCCCAAATTCTTGAGATAACCCAATTTAAGGCATCACTTCTATATGAGGCTAAGCTTAAGATTCCTGAGCTCTATTTCATGCTTTCTTCCAACAGCATTTTTTGTATTTGCAATCTAATACTCGAAGTTCTTTTTGTGGTCACTTACTAGTACGTTACGCGCCTTTCTCTAGCAGCGATCGATCCCTGGCTCACGCTACGCCGAGATGTTACTGCAGTCTGCGGCTCCTCAGCCTCGTCAATTCAGCTCATCCATGTCAGACACAATCACCTCTGGCATCTCGTTCACGTCCACGTCAGCCACATTGTCTCCATCAGCCACGTCAATCACTTCGACCACATCAGGCATTTCATTGCTGACTATTACAGATGTTGCTGCCGCTGCTAACAACACGACGAGGAGTACGCTGTTCATCTGGAATTATTTCGTTCTCTTTGTTTAATGTGTTCTCTTTGTTGCCTGTTTCCCCGGAAGAGCTAGTAAAGAGGTATACAGTACGTCCAAATTTTCTCAGTTATGTTCCAGGTGCCTGTAAATTTGGGCGAGCCCGTTGCCATTGAGATAAACTCAGACCCGAAGTTGTACACTTTACCCTACATAAAAATAGATCATGGGACCGCATGAAAAATATACATATTTAAGAAGTACCTCTCAATTGCTCTCTTTCTTGTTTCACAAAATACTACAGTTAACTCCTTAGAGGACAGTGCAAGTATAAGGTGTGTTCTAAAGGAGCCAGTATTTATTGAGAAATTAGAAAGCAAACGCATAATCAAAGGATAATGTCTGTTCCACATTTCGGTTAATAACATACACATATTATGACACTAATCATGGACTTTGTCAGTATAAAGGCAGATGACACCGATTGATTTCAACAATAAAGATACTTGTCAGTATCTTCTATTCATGCGATAACATCAGTTACAAATTTAAAGATAAGTGTAGTAAAATAATTCCAATGTGACCCAAACAAGGGTTTGGCTTTATATTATAACTGGTCTTGTGCCCGACAGTATTTCTTATCGCCAAACTTCTGTAAAAAAATTGATGCCGTATTTAACTGTTAATAAGGAATTACAAAAATCATTTCTTAGTGCTCACTTGATATATAAGGAACTCTTGTACATTTCATGCTTCTAGTTACACCCTGTGAGGCTGTGCAGTCTGTCAGCGTAGCTTAGGATTTTATTTAGTCTAGAAGTGGTAAGTGTGAAGTCCGACCAGCTAACGCATTCCGTAGCGCTACGCAGCGAGCTACGACATGCTACAGCGTAGCAACGAAGGCGCATGCGTGATCTCAAATAAGTTTTAAAATTATTTCCTTGTGAGAGCAGAATTGAGCTCCTTTACATTTTAATTTTAATTAATTAAAAATACTATGTATATTATGAGGCATGTTAGGTACCTAAAAACCTCAAAGGCCGTTGATGTTGCTCAGCCGAATAAAATTAAAGATTTGTTATTTTTATTTAATCAAATTTGCATTATAACCTATCGCCAATTTGATTTTCCTTCTTAGTTGCTGCGTAAAATGACTCTTTCATTTACTCGTATGTAGAGCAAAGTCAACATCAGCACTTCGTTTTAGCCGAAAGACGTCCACTGCTGCAGATATCCTCATTTCTGATTCGATCACGCAAGGAAACTCAGAGCAAAGCTCTTTCCTTTAGCCTTTGGGTGACTTTAAGCCTTCTGATGAGGGCCATTGTGAGCGACCACGTCTCAGTACCATAAGTCATCACTAGCAACACACACTGGTGTTAGACTTTAGTCTTGAGATACAGTGGTAAGTTGGACGAGAAGATACCGCGCAGCTTCTCGAACGCTGCCCAGCCGAGTCGGTTTTTACGGTTGACCTCTTTCTCGAAGTTGGACCTACCTAACTGGACCGTTTGTCCCAGGTAGACATAATCGTCCACAACTTCGAGTGTAGAGTCTCCGACTTTGTTAGGAGTGGGTGTTACGTGGACATTCAACATGGCCTTGGTTTTTTCCATGTGTGTTTTTCCATTTTAGACCAACTCTTACTGAGATCATCAAGCATTGCACTGACAGTCTCTAGTCTCAGCCATGACCACTATATCGTCGCAAATCGTACGTGAGTGATGTACTCGCGATTGACGGTAATGCCTAGCCCTCTCCAGGAAGACATCCTCCAGTGCAGTGGCGAACAGTTTCGGAGATATGACTTCTCCCTCACATTTCAAATAAGATGAAACTCAAACGAACAAAAATGTTTTTGATAATTTCAATTGAAATGTAAACTTTACATCCAAATATCTGGGTAAATTTGATAGGGTCATTAAATATGAAATAAAAATGAACGGCCCTGCACGTTAAGTGGTCTTTTTGAGATCTAAAAGTGAACCCCTGAATAAAGGGTTCACAAATATTCTCGGTGTTCTCTAGGCCTCCTCCAGGCGTCGCCACATTGACCGATTCTGTGCGTCTTGCATCCAGCGCCTTCCCGCAACCTTAACCAGGTCATCGGTCCACCTAGTGAGAGGCCTTCCAACGTATCGTCTTCCGGTTCGCGGTCGCCATTCCAGAACTTTTCGGCCCCATCGGCCATCAGTTCTGCGAGCAATGTGCCCTGCCCACTGCCACTTAAGTTTGACAATTCTTCGGGCCATGTCGGTAACTTTGATTCTCCTGCGGATATCCTCACTTCTGACGTGATCACGCAAACTTCGAGCATAGCCTTCTCCATTGCCCTTTGAGTGACTGTTAGGTTTCTGAAAAGGCCCATTGTGAGCGACCACGTCTCGGTCCCGCCCACAAATTCGAGTGTAGAGTCTCCGATCTTGATGTTACATGGGAATTCACCATGACCTTATTTTTGTCCATGTTCATTTTAACACCCACTCTTTCGGAAGCTCTACTGAGGTCATCGAGCATTTTACTGAAGCTCTCCAAGGTCTCTTGACCACTATGTCATCGGCAAACTAAAGGTGAGTGATGTACTCGCCATTAACGTTGATGCTGAGCCCCCTCCAGCCCAGAACCTTGAAGACATCCTCCAGCGCAGCAGTCAACAGTCTCGGAGAAATGACGTCTCCCTGTCTTAAGCCGCGCTGGAGAAGGATTGGTTTCGAGGTCTGATTCTGAAGACGGACTGCCATGGTGGCGTTTTTGAACAAACACTTAAACACCTCAATGTACCGGTAGTCGATCTGGCACCGTTGGAGAGACTGCGGTACAACCCAATTCTCGATCGAATCGAAGGCTTTCTCGTAGTCCAAAAACGCTGAACAGAGAAGCAGGTTATACTCTTCACTCTTCTGTATAACCTGCCGCAGTGTATGTACGAGTATGTGGTCTACGCTGTTCAAGCCTCTACCGAATCCGGCTTGTTCGGGAGGCTGGAAATCGTCAAACCTGCGCGCGAGACGATTCGCGATTACTCTTGAAAACAACTTGTAGACATGGCTAAAAAGTGAGATGGGCCTTTAGTTCTTCAGTCGGGTATTGTTGCCCTTCTTGAAAAAGAGTACCACCACACCCCTGCACCATGCCTGTGGCGTTTTGCCCTCGAGTATTACGGAATCAAACAGCTTCTGAAGGGCCTTAAGAACCGGTTTCCCACTAGCCTTCAGGAGTTTGGTCGTGATTCCGTCATCACCCGGCGCCTTGTTGTTCTTAAGCTGTTTCAGAGCCATCCTAATCTCGTACAGGTCGACGTCCGGGATAACTTCGGTATAGTTTCGGATCAATCTAGCTCTTGGGTCGTTTGCTAGACTCGCAACGGGCTTGATGATTGAAGAGTACAACTGCCAATAGAATGTCTCGACCACCCTTAGAAGATCCGGTTTGGCGGATACGATCCTGCCATTGTCGGTCGTCAGTTTCGTGAGCTGGCTCTGCCCAATAGCCAGATCCCTTGAAAACGCCTTGGATCCTTTATTTCGCTCAATCGCGTCTTAAATACGCTCGGTATTAAAGCCGCGGAGGAATAAAAGATGTCAGGAAAATATTATAACAAAAAGAAAAATAATTTTATAAGCTTTAAATTTATTTATTATTTTTAAACCAAAGCAACACAAAATATTAAAAAAAAATACAAAACTCGCAACAAAATTGCTCAAAATCCAATTTGCGCATATTATCTGACATAAACTTGAACTCGGTAATGGTATCCACGGCCTACAGCTGATCGTATCCTGATGGTGACAAAAGAGCTTCCAATTCCTCCACCTATGATGGACGGGGTTGCGTTCTGTGAGGCCCCGACGCGGTTCACCCGGACCGCACTAATCCGCCGGTTTGTGCTGACTCTTATGTCCCTCGTATGAAAATGACCCCAAACACCGGTCGCCCAATACTCGCCACTGAAAACAGAAATTAGTTATGTTCTGTCTGTCAGTTTAGATAATCACTATTCTTGGCTAAGCATAAGTTTCTAGAGCTCTATTTCATATACTCATCATCATCAGCCTTAAATGTTCCCACTGCTGGGACACAAGCATATTCTCTCACATATAGAGGGAGTGAGCTAAAATCCACCACGCGGACCCAGTGCGAATTGGCAGATGTTACATGTCTTCGAATTTTTGATTCTAGGACATGCCAGTTTCCTCTCGATGTGTTCCTGCACCGTTTTGAGAGCAGTGGTTCATATATTATCTCTTACAAACAATATAACAGTATATAACCTTAACTCCCAATATCTTTGCAATTTCTTTCCAAACGTTGTTTTTTCTGTTAATATTCAAGTTATGCTTATTTTGGAGGTCATTTATTTCTGGATATTGACTAAAAAGAACATCATTATCTGACATTTTAACGGCAAACCCTTTGTTAAATTTACTTATTTTGGATACTTACTTATGCGGGACGCACGACACCGGTCAATGTGGCGACGCTTGGGTGAGACCTATGTCCAGCAGTGGACGTCTTTCGGCAGATATGATGATGATGATGATGGATACTTACTTTAGGACCAGCACATCTCCAGAAGCGATGATTCCCAGGTTTAGATTACGACGAGTTTCTAATGCAGTCTGCGGCTCCTCAGCCTCCTCAGACACCTTAGTAAGCTCATCCACGTCAGTCACAAAAAATTCTGGAAACTCGTTTATGCCCACGTCAGCCACTTCGTCTCCATCAGCAATATCAATCACTTTGACTACGTCAGGTAAGTCCACAGGTACGTCATTGCTTATTACTGCAGCTGTTGCTGCCGCTGCTAACCACACGACGAGAAGAACGCTCTTCATCTGGAATTATTTATTAGTACCAAGTTATTTATGACTACAATATTTCAAGAACTAGGAATATTCTTACCAACTTTATTTTTTAAAGTGATGTTTCCCCGAAGGATTATTAATGTATTATATTGCCAGACCCATAAGACCCATTTTATAAAGGGTAAAACTAATACCAGTCTCTACTAAACCCCGGTCTATATTTGCGATACCTACAACCTGGGAGTTTTTAAGTCAAGAGTGAATAGGTTTCTTCTAGGTAAGCGTGCTTCATCGTCGACCATATTATCGCTTACTATCACGTGAAAGTGGTCAAGCACAAGCCTATAAATAATAAAGAAAAGAAGGACAAACATAATATAATGTATCTTTTATAAATTACAAAGTACTCACCTTGTCAATGTGATGAAAACTTGACTCTTAAAACACTTCAGATGACTCCTTTGAGTTCACTGCTACTATAGCTGCCATCTAAAGTGGACAGTATTTATACCAGGATTGCATAATGATAAGATCATATTATCTGTTATTTATTGAATGACAAAAATAAACTGCTTGACTTTGATTATATCAATATTTATAATTCACGGTTGTGAATCAGCATTAATCAGCGATAATACTAATAGGTATCAAGATGATAGCTCAAACAAATCATATTATTTTTTTTATAAAACGAATTGTAGACTCGAAGACACCCTATCTTTGGTCATTTAAAAGCAAAACCTTAATACCATTCATTTCAAAATCTTAATAGAAGGCAATGAAAAGGCAGAGGAACAGTCTACAAATATAAACAACAAAATAATAAAAAATATACATTATTTATTTAAAAAAATTACATGGTATGTCTTGTCTTTCTAAAAAAATGGCGCTTATACAAAACGAAAATCACTACATAACTACATATACAATATCAAAGTAATTGAAACCATATCTTGAGAAAATTATCTGACATAGACTAGAATTCTGTAGTGGTATCCGCGACCTACAGCTGATCGTATACTGATGGTGACAAAGGAGCTTCCAACTCCTCCTCCTATGATGGATGGGGTTGCGTTCTGTGAGGCTCCGACGCGGGTCACCCGGACTGCACTTACCCGCCGGTTCGTGCTGATTCTTATATCTCTCAGGTGGAAGTGATTCGGAACACCGTTCGCACTCACTGTGTTACTGAAAGCAGAAAATAGCCATTACAGTACAGTTCAGGAAAAATGCAATGCATGAGATTCACTGTATGGCATGCCATTTCCCATAATATTTATTATTACCAGCTTTTTATTAACTTGTAATATATGTATGTATGTGTGTTCGGGTCAAATCTTGCAACTAAATTTTAAAGAAGTTATCCTCAACCGATTACGATGAGATTTTCCATACACGTTTGGTTTTGATGACAATGCACGGTTAGCTAAAAATATTGTTTGAAAAAAGGTTTTTATTGGAAAAAATATTGAAAATGCACCAAATATAGAGAATCACCATTATAGTAGGCTAAATCTTTGTTGATTTATATTATAATACTCAAAGTTCTTTTTGTGGACTCTTACTCATATATTGGCCTTTCTCCTGCAGCGATGGATCCCTGGCTCAAGCTACGCCGAGTGGTTACTGCAGTCTGCAGTTCCTCAGCTACATCAGTCAGCTCAACCACGTCAATCAACTCATCCACGTCAGACACAATCACCTCAGGCATCTCATTCACGTCCACGTCAGCCACTTCCTCTCTGTCAGCCATTTCAATTACTTCGACCATGTCAGGCACTTCTACCAAGTTAGGCACTTCCATCAAGTCAGGTTCTTCATTGCTGACTACTGCAGCTGTTGCTGCCGCTACTAACAACACGACGAGGAGTACGCTCTTCATCTGGAAATATTCAGTTTATTTACCAAATTTATTATACATGTTTTTTGAGACTCAGTTCTGGAGTCACTTAATGCTGAGAAATTCTTAATACAAATTTATTTTCCGTACATGAGAACAGAGCACTGACACCAGTCTTGCCAAGGGGTACCGTGTTACCCAGTTACTGGGTTGTGGAGGTCAGATAGGCAGTCGCTCCATATAAAACACTGGTACTCAGCTGAATCCGGTAAGACTGGAAGCCGACCCTAGATATAGAATATATTTGGGAAAAGGCTAGGCAGAACAACATGAGAACAGAGCATAGAAAATCATGAAAAAAAAACATTAAAAAAAAATCACTTACTTTTTGAGTTTTCTCCGATTTGATCAACAAAACACTTAACTCCTTAGAGAACAGTGCGAGTATAATTTGTGTTCTGAAGGAGCCAGTATTTATAGTGAAATTAGAAAGCAAACGCATAATGATAAGATTTTATCAATCTGACCTACATTTTGGGTTTATTATTAATAAAAAAATATGAAACTAATCAGTGACGCATACTATATGGAGATGATACCGATTTCAATATCGAAGATACTTGATTGTATCTTTTAGCCATTCGATAACATCGATAACCAATTATAAGAAAATGTTTCAAAATTATTCCGATTGACCCCCAAACTCTTGGCTTCGTATAATGTATAATAAATTAGTTCTAGCCTTGGTTATAGCTCCTAAACAATACTTATATTCTGCGGTATGTTAGATGCCTAAAATCGTAAAGGCCATAATTGATGTTGCTTGTCTGAAATAAAGATTATTTTATGTTTAGTAAACTAAATTGGCATCGCCACACATCGCCATTTCGATTTTTCTTCAAAGTTGCGATGCAAAACGACACAGCTGTGTATAAGTAGAGGATAATCGCACAAATATATTTTTTTAAGATATGTGCTCAAGCGACCGAGTACCGGGAAAAAAATAGAAAACATCAATGAGCCTATTATTTTAATAAAAAACAAGATAAATATAAAATTATAACATCTAATTCTGATGAAAATCATCGCTTACTAGAATATCTACATCAAGAGACATAAGCCAGACATGAGAATGACCGAATTAGACATTCCTCTTTTTTTATTTTTGTTAAGTTTAATCCCCCAGACATGAGCTACATAATGGTACCCGCCGCCTTTAGTCGACTGTAGCCGAAACACGACAAAGTTCTTGCCAACACCTCCTTCTTTAAGACATGCAGTGCTATCCTGAGGGCCACCCATCCCAGTCAGCTGAATCGCAGTTATCCTTATATTTGGATCACGTCCCTTAAGTATTACGTCTTGAATATGAACTTGGTTGGGGCAAGGTTTTTTAATGAGAGTGGCTCTGGAAAACAAATGTTCACGTTAAATTGGCAGCCAACTGCAGCTGCAGCAGTTTTTTATGGTGACTTATCTTATTTTTTTTCAAAAGTAAAGGAAAAGTTAGACAGATTTTCTCAACATTAAGTGGAGTGTTAGCGCATAGACAATAACTACCTGCATTCTTGCGCCTTGAGCAAGCGTGGTGATCAATGCTCGTGCCTTCTCTGTTTGAGAAGAAGCAATTGCCCTGCAGTGGTACACGCTGGTATTATTATTTTATAAGTCAAGGTTTCCTCATGAGAGATGTCATAATTGTTCACCGACGTTTTTGATGGTAAGTTTGTCTTCTCGAAAACAAGGTTTTTGCTGCACGCATAATGTTTTGAGAATGCAACATGGCGCAGTTCGTTAAAATAATATTCGTGTCCACATTCGTTTTTCCAATGTTACTTAAATTTGATTTACAGAATACGTAGACGGGCGGTTTTGTTATGGGTCTTTTAACACCTTTTATTATAGGTAGTTACTTAAAAGTTAACTCACTTAACCAGCAGTAAATCTCCTTTCTCAATTTTTCCTACGCATAGGTTGCCCTTAGATGGAAACAAGACGGGTAGTTTCAGGTTCCAGTTCAGGTTCTGTTCACCCACGTCAACATCCTTTGAGGACAGAATCATAAGGTTAGACGAGTTGGATGTTGTATCCAAGTCATTGGTGACTGCAGACACTGTTGCTGCCACTGCTAACAACACGACGAGAAGACGCGTCATCTGAAATACGACGTTCTTTATTTTATAGCTGAATACTAAGGGACCAAGCTGAATACTTCGTTGGTATAGTCACGTCAAGAGATGTAGTTAGGACCATGTGGTGCAAATTGCTCTGCACCTTCCATAACAAAGGGAGATAGAGGCCGCCAGCCATTGACCTAGTCGTCCAATATATAAATAGACCTCAAGCAAGCCCAATTTCCTGAACAGACAATCCAAGACAGATCAACTTGGCGCAGGAAAGTGCGGAGACCTGACTCCAAATAATGGATCAGGGAAGGATGAAGAAGGAGGAGACTAAGGGCCGGCGCTCACTGACGGCTTGGCACGGCAAGGGATTTTTTCGTGGACACATGATTTTCGACCTTGCCGTGACACCGCACGAAACTTTTTAACCGACTTCACAAAGGTTCTCAATTCGGATGTTAATATTTTTTAGCATCTAATCATTCTGCCACTGCATGCTGCGGCATTCGTGTAGAAATAAAGGAATTTTAGCGCTAAAGTCATTAAAATAAAGTGTAAAATAATTTGTCCACGAAAAAATCCTTTGCTGTACCATGCCGTCAGTGGCCTTTGCTGGCCCTAATAAAACTGCCTGATGACGCGACGCAATTGAAATGATGTCGATAGGCGATATCGCGCACGTATTTTCTGTATTTCAAGTGCGAGTCGGTCGATGTGCATCGCGTTGCTTCCATTTGAACGTACTTACGATTTCGCTTAATAAAAATCGCTTATCAGTGTGATAAAAAACGAATCGCTTCAGCCGTCGGAAAGGTCGCTAAATCATAAAATATCCTTAATAGTATGGGCATTCTAATACTTAGATATAATTTCCAGTTAATAAAATTGTAGAACACTTTTCTTTCAACTTTGCAACGAATATCTAATACCTACATTGTTTTGTAAAACATTAATAGGTACCTAACTAAACTCGGAAATATGCAATATACAAAGTTCACAAAATAATAACATATACAAAATCTAATTTTGACAGTTACCGACTGACAATGTCATACTTGCCAGCTGATATCAGCTTGGCAGCATCTTTATTTTTGGCAGATGCACTCAAAAAAACTTCTGGACTAATTTTAGATACAAATGAGGTTGTTAAGCGTTCGTTTTCAACGGTTTCTTCTTCAAATCAACGCGAGATATCCTAAAAACAGTTTAAGATCACTTTAATAATGTTATTTTTACTAAATCTATCAATTTGCGTTTTCCCAACTACAGTCCTACCAAATTATCTGTGAACTGAAAGAGGACGGCACCGTCAATTCAGTGTTGCTAATTAATATAACGTGCCCAAAATTGAGTAAGTTTTCAAGAAGGAAATTTCACATTAGACATAATCGTTTAAAGAATTACAGTTTTTACAAATTAAAAACAATGATGCCTACCTATATAAAAATAATAAAATAAATAAAAAGAATTTGATAATTTACAGTTACGCTAACAGTTTAGTCTCTCAGCAATAAACAATGGCTTTATATAAAAAGTAATTCAATGAAGAGGAAATTCAGCAGATAAAATGTTCCACGGGGGGGATACAACTTTCATTTAATGCGAAGTTAAGTAAGTACCTACCCTGCAAGAGGTACCTGGATGTCTAGCATTTAGTTATGACCTTACCTAACCCCTAACACCAGATTTGACTGATTATAATTAGCAGTGGTACCTAGTGGTAGTGTAGTGTAATAAAAAAGAAACAAATTGCTTTACAATGATTTATTGAAAACCAGGTTTACAGTGATTGTGATCTTTAGATGAACCTGCATACACAACTTCATCCTGGTTGTGAGGCCATAATCCGCTTATTTCCGAACCACTATCATCATTATCACTATCGCTTTCGGTTTCAGTGTCGCTTACCACTTCTATAATAAATCTTCTTACCTAAATACAAATCATGTTTTAAGTATTCTCCTTCTAATCTGCGAACGTGTTTACAGTGCTGTGCCCACCCATGAACTGTAATAGCGTCAAAAGCATCTCTAACTAGGCGGGAAATTTCAGCACTTTTGTTCTCAATATTTACATCAGCAACTTTTCTTTTCATTGTGCTCCATATGAGTTCAATGGGATTGAGATCACAGTGATAAGGTGGTAAATGTAAGCATTTGTGTCTATTGTCTTCTAAAATTTTTTCAATCTCATATACAGGTTCAGGCTTGTTTCTCTTAATTATTTCTTAAAGCTGAGGTTTACTCAAATTCTCTCCGTAGTCAATTTTATTTTAGGTCAACCATAATTGGCCAACCATTTTTTTAAGGAATTCGTATTTGGGACTTTATTCACACAAATACGGTGATAAGGATTATCCATCACTATTATGGATAGCTCTCGTAAATTAGGCACAAGTTTTTCAATAACCCACTTTTTAAACTTAAGAATTTATAATTTACTACAGCAGTTGAAGGCATATTGAGTTGCGGAGAGTGGAGTAGCATAAAATTATAATTACTCAGTCATTAGTTCAAACCCAAGTGATGCAATTTGCGTCATCACAGAAATGCATTTGTAAGACAAACAGGTTACGGCCTATTCGTCTTATTAACCATTCCGTCTCCGGGCTGGACACTGCCATTGCGAGCCAGTCCTTCCGGTAAGAGTCAGGCCACTGACTGAGTCCATGGAGACCGTACACGAAATACGGTTTTTTGTATGTTTCACACATTCGACCGCTCCCGAAGATAGCCGATCGCGTGGCGAATTCGGGATCAGAAAAACGCACGGTCCGCCCTGTCCTTAGGTACTGTATACGACCATGTTTACTCTATATTGTTTTTATTTATTTAGCCTTGTTAAGTTACTTGGCTACTTAATTAGTATATGTATGGGTAAATCTTGCAAATGAATTTTCAAACAGTTTTCTCCATGTCCAACCAATTTAGCTGTAGAAATTTTGAATATACATATGGTTTGGATGACAATGCATGGTTAGCTAAAAGCATGTATTTAAAAACTTTTTTAAATGAATTATATAATATTAGTTAAGAAAAAGTCTATCCAGCCGGAAATCAAAAGAAGGTTATTGAGTGTACAAATTATATCTAAATCCGGCAACGATGACACTAATCAATCTACATAATGACTTATCTTTATTTCTGTAATCCCCATCCACAGGTAATCTACTCACAAAGCTACTATATTATTATGACTTTCTTATCAAGCCGGTATTCTATTTTCCAATAACTTTTGTTTTTTTTAAGTAATCGGTAAATTATCTGTACCTATTATTATGAGTAAGATTATGTTGATAAAATATTAAAAGTCATTCAAAGTGTTTCCCCGATTTGGCCTAGATTTGAAATTCTTGAATTTCGGGCTTTTTTACAGTTCAATAAAAGTATAGTAAAAAAATCTAGATAGTGAAAACATTATACGTCCGTGTGTTATAACGGCTAAACGAATTTGAAGTTTCATCCGAATTATTTCAGTCGTCGAGGCGTGATTGTAGACATTGACATTGATTGACAGATTCTATCTGTGTGCCACAATCACGCCTCGATGATCAGCCCTGATGTGTCAAAATTATCATAGGTCGATTGTAAAAAGGGCGGATGTATACAAGTCACATACATCTGTCCCTTACGCACACTCAAAATAACCTTGTTCTAAGAGCTTATGGTAGCTTATGGATTAAGACATATAGGCATAGAAATATATCTATTCATATAGGATACTTTTTACCCCGGCAGGTACGTACGTACCAAAGAAGGGTTACACTCTGGCGAAGCCACTGGCACTGTCTTCAAAGCAAAAGTGTACAGACATCTCCTATGGGCTCGCTCGTTCCATCGCAGACCTCATCCATCACTCACAAGGATGTAAAAAGCTAGCTTATCATGAAAAATATAATATTCTAGTGCCAATGTGACACAGTAGGATTGTCTAAAAAAATAATTGGATCATCGGATTAAAATCTGCAGTAAGATATCAATCGATAACTTTTGTTTTTGTTAAAAATAAAGAGGAAATTCATGTTGCATTGATAAAAGAAAACAGTAGGTTTTTTGCCTGCATGATATTTATCGCGAAACTTAGAGATTTTAAGCAATATATTTTTTCACTTGCCCTTCAGTTGGCATTTCTAAAGACAAGTATAACTGCTCCATCAGTAACATGCATTTAGCTACTGCATACAGATTGCATTTCAGTCTGATATCGCCGTATGATACGTCAATGCTCTTTTTTACTTACGGGCGCAGTCCCACTGAGTGCTAGCTAACTCCAAACTAGTAAATATATTACCATTTCAGTCCAATCATGTAGATTTAATTGCAACTCATCTTGAACTACAAAAGTACAAGGTAATCGTTTTAAATAGGACCGCACCATTAGTGCTCACCTTCAGGAGGTTTACAAGAACTACTTTTTCTTCTTCTTCTTCTAGTTGACTTCATTCGTTGGAAATCTTTTAGGGGTAAATATACTCGTGAATATGAACAAGTTTCGCTATCAGAGCAACGGTGAAATCGCAAAATCTCACAACACAGCGTGTATTGTGAAATTTTGCAATTTGTGGGTACCCACAGCTGTTCTAAAAGCGCAAAATTAGCATATATATGGCTTACACACACATGGTGTGCAAACGACGCGTCACGGAAAAGATTTTTATTAAATCAAACCAATATAGGGTTCAATAAATTCATTGACTTATTACTTTTTTTGTCAATATACAATTTGGTCATACAGTGAAATCGCCACACGGTCGTTTATGGTGAAAGCGTATAAGCAAACATTTAGATCGGCTTATCATGCTAATTAAAAGCTTATCGTTTGTTACTTATCATTACAAGTTTGATAATATCTAGAAATATAAACACAATATTCAAAATACGATTATAGGTATTTTTCTGCTTGATAAGTTTTTCCGCCTATACGGCACACTCAGGCAATCATACTACTTCAGCGGTTGCTAGGAAAAGTAATAACAACCTTAATAAATGATAACGTATCGTTTTATTTGTTCAGTAAGTTTTACCAACATAATAAATAACTGTTTAGGTGCTAGCCCTCACCGTACATCCTTACATTTACAACAACTTTCGTCTAAGTTTGATCCCTATAGACACCTTATTTAAGTAACTATTTTACGTAATCATAACACTATAGAAGCACTTTAGCTGAGATTGCCACACACAAAATAATTACACATAAAACTGGTTAGTAACTTGTAATAATTTAACGTAAAAAGAAAAACTAATTTACATAATAATTTAATTCGCCCGCCATATTCTTCTTTCCACAGACTAAAACATATTACATTGTTATAAAAACATGAGTAGACCAAAGCACAAAAGTTTTCAGCCAGTATTAATTTTAACAAAGCGCGAAATTTATATTTCAAAAAGAGAATTTAATTCGAAATCCAGACAGAACTGGGCGACGCGTTCTGCGTTCTAAGTTTAAAATTGCTTCCCATTCAGGCAGCCTGAACAATGACTGTTGCAGCGTAAACGGAAACAGTGGAAGTAAAACCTACATTTATATAGCAGAGATATTGGATTTAGTGTTAGACTTTTATTCTGTAACTCTTTTATAACGTATTGGGGTTATTTCCGCGGGATTTTACATCCTGTAGAGATATTTTATTAGCTGGCTTGTTGGGAAAATTTAAAAAGTTCTTATGCGGTATAGCAATGGTATCTAACTGTACAGCCTGAGAATAGCGTGTCGTTATTTTAGAAAACTAATATTTTTTTATTAAGGCGTCGGTTTATTTTATAAACATAAATAAGTGTCACTATTATTCATATTACATAATAGCAGTCTGTAACGACGCAGTGCAGACCCTTAAAAAAAACCTGAATACAAGGCTTTTCTCTTCTCCCTCATTTTAATTTTTTTTTCGCAGCCCTGCTGGAAGAAACTCTAGCATTTAGCTTTACCTTTGAATTCAAAATAATAATGTCGTTTCTTTTTGTTTATCTGTGTGTAGAAAAAATAAATAATAATAAGAGTTTAAGCATCTGTTTTTTTTCCAAATCCTGCCTTGAGATTTATTTTCAACACATTGTGGCATCTCGATTAGCAAACGGTCCAATTCGTTTTATCCTAGAAGTTTTTGATGATTTTAACTTAAAACTCTTTTCTCATCTTTCGCAGGCGGTGTCAGATGAAATGCTGGTCGAGCTGAAAGCGTGCTTCATGGAGGCTTACGACGATAATCAGGACGGCAAGATTGACATACGAGAGGTGAGATGAAAAAAAAAAACTGTGGGCTTAGTGCGATTTTTTACTAGTGCTCGATAGTGTTAACGTAAACATCAATTTGTAATAAGAGGATACCTGGAGGATACATGCCGCCTGGTGACAGTTGGGGGAAACACCTTTTTTATATAAATTGAATGAGTACGTTTTCGATCTATTACTATTTTTTCAGTTTTTAAACTTATTATTGAACAAATCCGTTCTGTCTATAAGTAGTTTTTGAACTTTAGGTAGTAGGCACATGAAGGAGATATGATATTGTATTTTAATGCAAACTTTTATATGCGTGAAAACTTGGCCTCTTTTACCCGACTACGACGAAGCAAAAAGGAAGGGTTATGATTTTAGCAGTATATGTATGTATGTTTGTATTTACGTATGTTCCTCCGTAGCGCCTAAACTATTCATCCGAATTTGATGAATAAGGTATCAATCGATTTGTTATTATGGCCCGGGTAAAATGCTACCTACCGAAACAAAACAATACATTCTGCAAATTGGCATACGACCACGGTTATCCTCTACGGTTGATGAGAATATTTTCTTGTTTCTCACATTTTAGAGCGTGTTTTTTCAGTAAAGGTTTGAGTTTTTGTTGTACTTATTTTTTACTAGCTGTGCCCGCAGCTTCGCTCCCGTAAACTGCCTACCCTACCCTACCTTAACTACCCTACCTTACCTACCCTACCTACATACCTACCCTACCTACATACCTACCCTACCTTATCTACCCTACCTACATACCTACCCTACCTACATACCTACCCTACCTTTATACCTACCATACCTACATACCTACCCTACCTATCTACAATTCTTTATGTATCTTTCATAAGAACTTTTCATAAGAATTCTTTCCTAACAATAACAAACACAACAAAAAAAGAATTAGCGAAATCGGTCCAGCCATTCACGCGTGATGCCGTGTCCAAGGGAAATAGGGATTCATTTTTATATATTGTATTCATTTAAAGTATTTTTGCAGAGCCACATCACATTTTTCTGTTTAGGGTTTGTTGCTTTACATGTTTCACTTTGAGACGCCGCCGTAGTCAGGTAAAAAAAAGATTTCATGACTTTGACTGGATATACCTCGCAAACGGTACGCTTGACAAAATATGATGTACTAAACCCTACCTTCATTTCAAAATCCCGGTTCAATGATACCACACATAATGGGATGGGGAGATTTTGTTTTTCTTTACTTCGTGCCCCCCAGAGGAAGCCATATTCAATTTAATGTAACGTCACATAGCCTTATAACCAGCGGACAAACAAGAAGCTTTTAACGACACCTCATTTGTTAAATTATGATAAGGAGTTTAGAAGTTATGAGGGAACAGATGAACATACTTACATCCATACACACATACGGGTCTAAAACATAACTCTCCTTTTTGCTTCGCCGTAGTCGGGTAAAAAACCGTATTCGGGTTACAATTTTTAATAAACTTTTTTTGCATGTTTATTTATATAAACTTAAACTAAATAAACATTTTTCCAAAAAAAATACTAGCGACTTCCAAATAAAAAAACTACAAAATGATAAATAACTTTCTTTTTTTTTTCTTAATTTGTCAGTGTCTTTCGTAGGTACCACTTCCTTGCGTTATAGACACCGGCTTCCAAAAAGAAAGTTTATTTTTTACTTTTTAGTTGTACCTACCTAATAGGCAAGTTGTTTAGTAAGGTACCTATAATGCCAAAATATATTATCCGAATATCATGATACTTGGACAAAACCAGTGAAATGAGAGTGTACCAAGGTGAACTGTACACATCTGCGTACCCCTTTAGAGCTTACTGGCGTGATATTATGTTATGAAATGGAATAAACAATAAACAGATATGCGATTGCAGCAATCCCGAGAGATTTGCCGTTATTTTTTTAAGAGTTCTAATGTATATCTTCGAAGATTTTCACCAGATCTTCGCCAAATTAAAATGGGACCAATTTTGGAAAATATTCTTTCAAACAAAAAAGAATTTTCCAGAATTGACGGAGATATCGATTAACATAAACAAAAAAAAAAAAAACAAACATAAAGTCGGATATAGAACCTTCCCTCCCCTGACATTCCCTCAGCAATAGGGATTGTAAATGTTTGGGATTGCCCACGGGACATTTCGTTAGGCCATACAGTTTTGACTGTTTGAATATCTTTATCACTGACATAATGTCAGTCTCTGCTGCAAGCTGTAGCCCAAGACTTCTAGTGCCATTTCGGCAGCACATGACAATTCCTTGCTCGCAAAACGGATGTTCGATGGTTCCTCGAAAGTGGGGAATGCGTACCGGAAGACGTAGCGTTCGAAGGCCTTCCTCTAGGTGGAGCGATGACCTGGTCAAGGCTGTGGGAATCCGTTGGATACGAAACACACAGCACCGATCAGAGTAGTGACGCTTGGGGGAGGCCTATGTCAGGGACGTCTTTCGGATGAAATGATGATGATATTGTCAATTCATATGAAAGATCTGTCAAAAAACACACCATCAAGGTACCGGCCGCCGATAACCTACCCGAGCGAAATTATAAATAGAGATAGGACCAAGGCCTTACAGTTTTTGATGGTTATCCACAACAGTTTCATAAACTGTAAGTGACTTCCCTTGCATAGGTAAGATATAGAAAATCCCCCAAACAACCATCTTGTCTGGTGGATTTAGTATTATCTACTTAGTAGATTAGATCTACCCACCTACTTGATAATTAACTAAATAACTGTCAATAACAAATGATTCACTAATGAGCTTAATTTCACAGGGACATTACCGTAAATAGAGGTAACAATATCAGTTAAGGCGCTGTACTTAGTCAAAATAGGCTTCACTAAACAGTTTTTTAGCCAAATGTATACATATTAGAGCAGCTAAAAAAATATATGTTAATCTTGATCATATTTATGGGTGGACCATTGTGTTCAAAACACGTTTTCGGTAAATTTTCTCGATAAAAAAAAAACATAAAATAACCATTTAAATTGAAATTGTAGCAATTGTAACTGTATTATTTATAAACAAATCTTGATATTAATAATAACAGTGATGTAATATATAATAATAAAGGGAACTGTTGTTTTTATTTATCGATTGGAATAAGATATTTGTTAGGATTAATGTATTTAATGATAAATAACTCGAACGAGTCGAACGAAACGTCGCGCCATCGCGGCGTCTTTTCGCTTCTCTTTCATTTCTACGCGGAGTCGTCTATTCACCGCGCCTTAAGTACTGGTTTTAATTATAAAATTATAACACGGTTTTTGCTTACAGTTTAAATCATATTTGATGACAATTTTTAACTGACGAAGTCAGAAAGTCGTAGATTTGAGTGCATTTATGAGGAATGCCTTGCAGCAATTACACCAATGGAGCACAAACTTACAAATACTAACTATAAGTTCTGGCTTTCCTCACGATGTTAACATACAATAGATTTATTAAGAAGAAATTCGAGATTTATTTGAATATAAATTACATCCATATCATGCATGAACCAGAGGATACTAGACGGACTTATCTGCGGGCAAGCCGTCTAGAAAAACTCCCTTTGTTATACGTACACAAGAAACTATCTTAACTATTATAGGTTTCATAACAGTAACTTTAACCTTCAATTTTTATTTATCTCTTGTTACAGTTGGCACAGCTACTTCCCATGGAGGAGAACTTCCTGCTACTCTTCAGGTTCGACAATCCTTTGGAGTCCAGCGTCGAGTTTATGAAGGTACGTCCAAATCAACCCCTTGACTGTATTAACGAAACATTGTTGAACATCATGATTTTTGAGTTGTAAGAACCATATTCATTCGGAAACGGAGATGAGCAACAGTTATATGTCGGGTTTAATCAATATCATGGACGTCAAAACAAATCGCAAGCACGCCCCTGGTGGCGAATCGAGAACTATAATACTACGGTTTTCCGCGCATTTTGTAGCTGTAATGGTGGCTCGTGGTAATCAGGACGGAGAATAGTTCTGACCGCCTCCAAGCTAAGACATTGTGGAATCACTATCGATCCGTAATATTAGGAAGCAAAGTTTATAACTGTGACTATTTGAAGAAACCGAGTGTATTGAACAATTTGTGTGATTTCATTTGCACGATTGTACCCACCTAACACACACACAATATGTAAACCTGAGGGCTTCCTGATGGTTTACATCATCTCTCGGCCACCCTGGATGTTTATGGAAATAATGTTGTACTTTTTCCAATGAATACAGGACTCTAATAGGTAACGATTAATCCAAGTTTTATGACTGTGTCCGTAAAAATACGACACTGTTTGCAGTATATTTTAACGACGTAAAAGCATGCAGAAACTTCTTGAAATAATTCCTTTTCACAAAGCTGTTTAGAAAAAATATCTGTGACAAAAACGGCTCATACCTTTTCATGTTGCGATTGAACTCTTGAAGTGTCAAATTGTGTTATTGAGTAAATTTTACGATGTTTGTTTTCCAGATTTGGCGAGAATACGACACGGACGGCAGCGGGTATATAGAGGCTGATGAACTGAAGGTAAATAAAGTCACTAAACACATAAGACTGGGCGGCAAAATGTTGCCCAACTGACTCCTTGTTCTGCAGACGGCTTTTTCTCGTCATTGCGTGTATAATGCTCACAATGGATCTTTGTGTCTCTGAATTGGCTAGAAGACCCTGCGCATTAGCTATTTTTGTGTCAATGTTGAAGGTGAAGATAGCATTTTATAACGGTTTCTTTCACTCGCTAACGTTTGTCACATCGTCCTATGTCGCTTACTCTATGCAGTATACTCGATGACAAACTTGCGCAATGGTTGGCAGAGCCAACTTCAGAGACACAAAGATCCGCTGTGACTTATAATCCTTTTTCATCAGGGCGAAACCTTCAAAACGCTCTTGGACTTACGCTACATCTTATTTTAAGTTTGCGGTCGCTCACGCACGAAATATATGGACAAAACATTACCATAAATTCCTTAGACCTCCATTGCCCTTTGACGCTTAGGCATTTAAGTATTCTTATTAGGGTATTAGCTTCTAAAAAGTGTTTTATCACCCCAAGGGAATACAAACTACCATATGTCCTTCCCAGCGTTTCAAACTATCTTCATGCCAAACTTCATCCAAATCGGTTCACTAGATCCAGAGCCATACCCCCTACAACCTCACAAACTCACAAACTTTGCCTCTTTATAATATTACTAGCTTTTACCCGCGGCTTCGCTCGCAGTGAAGCCATTTTTTTTTAATAAACATTATCCTATGTAACTTCTAATACCTCCAAGAATATATGGACAAAGTTTCATGATGATCGGTTCAGTAGTTTTTGCGTGAAAGCGTAACAAACAAACTTACATTCACATTATAATATTAGTAAGGATTATTATATAATACAGTATTTATATAAATTGTACTTACATTGCAAGCGACACCTTCACAGGCTTTAATCAGCCCACACAACGATATCATAACCTAACGTCGTGCCTGTTTTTCTCCAAAGGCAGAGGTTTCGATGTATATATAGTACATTCCACAATTCCGCAGTTATGTTTAAATCTCAAGTAGGTAACTAAGGGCGAGACTATTGCAATTAAACGAGAAGATACAGACTTCGGGCTCCTGAAAAGGCCAATAACACTTCGCCCGACATGTGAACCAAACCCAGTACCTGAATTGTTCAGCCAAGGAGGTAGTTAGCTATTATCGAAAGTAAAATATCAGTAAAAGCGGTATTTGATGCACCAACTCCAAAATATAGTAATAATATAATAATGAGTGAATTCGCACCTTCAGTCTATGTACCTAAATAAAACTAGCAATTAGTCTGGGACTTCATGTGTAAATATTTTAGTAATTTTGTACCTGCTGGGTAGGTAGCTGTTTTAATTTCATTTGAGTCTGGATGTGAGCGTTGACCTTCGTGGTCGAGTAAAGCAATTTAAAAGTTTGTTTGTTGATTTGTAATTTGTTTTATAAAAACAAGAAAAAGAAAAGTTTCAAAAGCTACTACCAATATTTAACTTGACTTTGAGTTTTGTAGTATGTAGGCACATACTACACCTACTTATAACTTTTAATGCCATGTAAGATTTTTATACCTAGAGAGTTCAATTTGCGCTACAACTTCAAATATTTTATACTAAAGTTGTTTTTCTAAAGACACATAAATGATCTTAACCTGCAGT
The DNA here is from genome assembly GCA_947562075.1 of Orthosia gracilis. NCBI lineage: Eukaryota > Metazoa > Arthropoda > Insecta > Lepidoptera > Noctuidae > Orthosia > Orthosia gracilis. The sequence goes on from OX387265.1 coordinate 12,795,410, forward strand.
AAGATAATATAGGCAAGTTAGATAAGATGTACTGCCTGGGAATCTATGGACAGAAATAAATAGGATAGGTACATTTTTCTTTTCCAGAACTTTCTCCGAGATCTTCTGAAGGAAGCAAAGAAAATCAACGACGTGTCAGAAGACAAACTCATCGAATACACGGACACAATGGTATCGTATCTGAAATTATTTTCAAACCCATTTTCACCAGATAGGCAAGTTAAAATAGACCTAAAGAACATCAATGAAGTTCTATTTTCAATGCTACGAGATAAAGACTTACAAGACCATCCTAGGGGTGTGTCTCTCCATAATATCCCGATAGAACCAAAAGGGTTTCAGATGGTAGGTTCAAAAAATATGGCTTTGCTTTGTTCCCCATTAAAATTAAGCATGTGACCTCTGGGCAATAGTCTCACACGGTGGAGCCGGTGGCATGGTGGCCTGAGGAGAAACAGCGAGGCCGGCCCAGAACGATCGAGTTATTGAGATGACATAGACGCGTACCGCAAGCGCTGGTTCGATCATGTTCAAGAAAAGGATACCTGGAGGAATTTGGGGGAGGTCTTTGCCTAAAACTTTGAAACAGTGCTAGCTAAATCACAGTGTATCGGAAATCTAGCATAGATCGAATACATGGCATGTTCTAAAAAAAATACGACTTAATGAAACCAATTTTATGGTCGGGTATTCTTTATGATCAATGTTCAGAAATTTGTGGAGCAAATCACAGTTTTATACAGAGGTTTGATTAGTAGATATAGATAGTTCAACTCATCTTTTCGCGCGGCGCTATGTTTGAGTGGCGGGTAAGCAAGTGTGGGTGGTTGTTTGCTTGGACGACGACTGCCGTGTCACTGCCACATGAATGCATAATGTATAATTACAAGTGCACGCACATATGGCGCCGCGCGCACAGATGAATTGAATTATCTATAGTAAAATGTGTAACTAACTGGCTGATTAGTATTTTTGTTGATAAAGAACTTTTTATTATAAGTTATCCGCTAATCTAGCTGTTGAATCGTTACACGCGTGTAATATACTAGGGAAGAATCCGAAAGAACCTCAATAACACTAATGTTTTAGAATCACATGGTTTTAATGCAACACTATAATAATATGATTTGGTGAAACCTTCGCAAACCGCTCTGGGCCTGAGGAGTAACGGCCTGAGCATTGGAACCACTGTCCAAAATTCACTGTTTTCATTGTATGAGGTCCCTCCTCACTTTATCCTTAGTGTAAGATATCTGGGTCTATTAAAAAGCATATATTATGGTGGTCCCACACTGCTGTTAAAAATGTTTACAAACATTGCTAATAAATGTTAGTAATTGTTACATTCTGTTAGGAATTAAAACAGACGCTTCGGAACTTAAAGCCAAACTGCCGGTAAATATTTTGCATCAGTGTAGGAGCACTCAAAACTTCTAACAATTCCTATTAGAATGTAAAAAATCCTAACATTTGTTAGGAATTGTTAGACGTTTTGAGTCAGAACAGACTCAAAATATCCAACAAATACTAACAGAATATAAAATTCCTACCATTCCATTCCTTTTGGATTTACGTTCCAAAGCGTCTGTTTAATTTGTTACAATTTCCTAACTAACAATTTAGTGTTTACTAACATTATCTAACATGAAAACATTTTCATAACATTGTGATCAACTGTTTGCTTAGAAAAATGTTTACTCATGTTTGTAAACAATTTTAAACAGCGGTGTGGGAGCACCATAACATCCAGACGTATTTATTCAATGCTGATCATTTTCTTCTTAACAGGTTCACTGTCCAATTCCTGAAACAATAGAATGAATCATATATGATTCAAAGGTCAGGGAAATTGTTAATTATATGTTTTTTTCAGCTCCAAGTATTCGACTCTAACAAGGATGGACGACTACAATTATCAGAAATGGCCAAGTGAGTATAATCCTTCTTCTTATTTTCGTGGGGATGACTCGAATTTTGTCCGCCCAGTGGAGTCGGCAGAAGCTCTACACAAAGAATCGTTCTAGCAGCGGTAGCGACTGACGAAAATCTGAAAAAGAAAGAATTTTTTTTTAATAATTGACAATCGCTATTCACACGATTTTTTTGATAGAAATAAGGCTCTTTATAGATCTGATATTGTTTGAATTTTAATAGTAAGTACAGGGTCCGCTCTATCATTACTGTAAGTCAATGGTGCTGACAAAACAAAAAATTTTGTAATGAGAATCCTGGCCCCTTTTTGCGGCGCCTAGAGGCTGGATAGTCGGTGTCCCACGCGAACCTACTGAAATTGATTCAAAACATTTAAAAAAAAATCGAGAACGTTCTAAATGCGACACTTGTACGATTGTTTTTTGTTTATATCTCTTATCTATAAAATTGCCGCAATAATACCTACCTATTTAAAAATATCCTCTTTTCCTACTACTTAAAAGATAGTAATGAAAACAAATCGATAAAAATATCAATCATGACATAATCAATGCCACAGGGGAATGACAATTTTATCTGTGTAATTGCAGCGAATCACAGACAATTATTATGTGCTATAATTGGATCAATTCGTTGATAAGATAGTCGTAATAATGCCGAGAAACGCCGGCATTTAATTGGGAGTACGAGTAAGTACCATGGGAATGTACAAAACTACTACCGACATAAAAATATCCTATTTATGTCCCAACTCGAATCTTGCCCTGTGCTAATTTTCTTCATGGTTAAGTGACGCCTAAAGAAAACGTTCCGTGATCCACTATACACCAAGATCCCCGTGCCTCGGAAAGTACGTTAAGCAGTTGCTTCCAGCTGCCATTCGTAAAGCACTGACAGTCTCTACGACAACCAGCCTTACCAAGAGAACTTGTGGTACAGTGAGCTATATATTATAAACAGAAATTACTTTGAAATTTTATATTTAAACTTTTACTCACTACGTAAGGTGTCGCTTAAAAAGAAACTACACAATTGGCTACTAACTCTCAACTACAAAAATACAGAACACTTATTGATGACTCATCACAACCATTACCCCAAACATAGAAAATACTCACTTTCTCTCCCCTCAAAATACATACAAACACTGAGTGTGCAAACACACACACACACACTCACAAACACACACACACACTCACAGACACACCCATACATACACACACACGAACTCATACACACTACGCTACTGCACTCATTTCATAATTATTATTATTTCCTTTTGTAAATAATTTATTTGGCTGTCTACCTACTCAAAGCAAAAAATACGCTATAAATATAATGAACTATTCGTATGCTTACAGAATATGTATGTAACTACCCAAATACAATTAAGACGCATCTACTTAAGGGTCGGGCTCAGCATCTTTAACACAAGTTGTCTTGTGAACTTGGCAAGGGTGCTGGTGTCGCCACAATATTGTGCAATTTGCCTGATGTTATGTACTACCATGTGTTTAATATAAAATGTAAAACTTGTTATGCAAATAAACTATTATTATATTAATTCAACAATGCGCCTGTCATCAGGTGGCTTGTATCGAAGTGTCAACCAAAAGCTAAACAAAAACATCTTCTATTAATTGACAAGCGTTCCTATTTCAATCACCTTCCAAATCTAAACAGTTATCTGTTACCGGTCTTATAATAGGCAAGGAGTTCACCTCTAAATAGGCGAAGAGTCTTGTGAAGAGACTTTGTGAAGCTGGCTCCATGTAAAATGCATGGTATTGATCAGCCTCCAATTAGACTGGACGATGACCTCAGCAAGAAAATCTTAAATACTCCTCATCTCTTTAGCATAATTCCTTAGTTCCCAGAAAAATACAAGCACGAATCAACATGAAATTAACATCTATTTAATAGGATAGGTATAGACTCAAAGGTTATTTTAAAGTCTATTCTAAAAACAATTTGGAATCCGATCATTGAATTTCGGATAATTCGGGTCGGAACGTCCAATAACTTTAAAATGAATTTTAATTAAATGAAGCTTTGCCTGGCCACGAACAGATTTAACCGTATTGATCCCTAATTCAGAACAACGTTGGCAGTCGAATATGTTCAGAAATAAATTGGCCGTGTGGGCAGTGGCTGAGCTTATCCGAGTATGTCGAATCGTTTGCAAGTTTTAATTGAATATAAATAGCTTAGAAGTATTTTATATGGCAAACAGACGAACTTCAGTACTGTATATAACATATAAGTTTTTTTGACCATGTCATGGTCACAATCATTAGAATTAATATTTGTTTCGGGATATTTACCATATATATTTAGGTTTTGGTTGAGAGCTCGATATTTCGGCACCGTTACAAGCGCCATGATCACGAGAACTGATTATGGCGCTTGTTGCTCGTGATCATGGCGCTTGGTTCTCGCCCTCAATTTATTTATAATTAAAAAAAATTGGTGGAGAACATGGTATGGAGCCACATGAATGATTATTTTTATTTGATTTTATAGTAAAAGTGATAATAGGTCGTTAGATGAACAGTAAATTATAAATTATCAATATGCGACTAGATCCTAAAGATTCAAATTTTAATTTTGGACCGAAGTTGAAGTTGATGTGATTGTGTAGTTTAAAATGAAAGTATTTAGGTACTAAGAATGGATTTAAAGGGTGAAGGGGACTGGTGATTTTCGCAAAATCAGTTGATGTTTCAATGTTTTGGCGATTAGTCGTGCAAAAATATGACAGGAATGCTGTATTTGTCAGAAAGTACAAGAAACGTAACTAAACGTTGCTTCGTTCTGTCAGAAATGCAATACAATGTACCGGAATTTTGGACAATCGTGACTAAATAATCCTTGCGAGAGTACCTAATTCAGTACCTTTATACATTTTATCAAATACTAGCTGTACCACGCGGCTTCGCTCCCGTCAACTGGTTTCGTACCTCCATCGACCCTACCTACCATACCTATACTACGCAGCGCACGCAACGGAAGCTCTCAAAAAGGAATATATTTTCCCGTTTTTGCAACATTTTTCACTTATGCTCCGCTACTATTGGTCGTAGCGTGAAGTTATATAGCCTATAACCTTCCTCGATAAATGGACAATCCAACACAAAAAGAATTTATCAATTCGAACCAGTAGGCTAATCTCAGGAAGATTAGCGCGTTCAAACAAACTCTTCAGCTTTATAATATTAGTATAGATCTAAATACTTCACATATCCATCTACACAAAACGGTTCTATTCAAAAGAGTCTCCTTTGTGTCATGCCACTTTAAGCATGGATAATGGAAGCCCCTGAGCTTTATGTATTGTGCTTAGGTCGCTCAAACTTGACCACTCGTGTAAGTACCCATTTAAGGATTAACAACTCCTTTGGTGTATCTTTTTGTGAAAAAAAATAAGAACGTAATGGATGCTTAAGAAGATACTTATTTTGGGGTCCTTTGTATTTGTGTGTATTGTTATATTGTGGTCTAGATCTTACCTTAAAAATTAATCTTTGAAATGCGTACGGGAAAATGTTGTAACTAGAAAATTACAAAATTTTCAACAAAAGTTTATTAAAATTTTTCATTTGATTTAAGTACATATTAATAAATACTTACAAGGGTTGAAATTAAGCCGTTCAATATCTTATAGTAATAAAGTATTAAAGAACGAAAACCGACGTGTTTCAAATCTGAAATTAATCGTAAAAAAATTAGTTTTGCCAAAACTACAGATTATTATTATTATTATTATATACTTTATTGTACACTATATGTAACATTTACAAAGATTTTATTAAATAAGTACTAACTTAGCATTCCACAGGAACCGTGAAGATTTTTGGGATAAAACTTAGCTTGTAAAGTAACGGTGTTATTTACACGGCTATGTATAGAAAAAATAATAATACATTCACACGGTTATTAACTTTATACACACATGTTTCAGACTGCTGCCCGTAAAAGAGAACTTCCTCTGTCGACAAGTCTTCAAGGTGAGTGACACTTCATTTCCCGCCATTGTTCATTCAGACGCCATATTGCTCGATACGCATCAGTGAAACCATAGAGCAAATAGAAAATAGAGATTAAAAAAAAGTGTTTTATTCAATCTGCTTTTTTCACTGAATGTTAGAAACAGTCAATAATATTATATGATTATGCCTCATAAATGAAATTAAAATTATGTAAAGATAAGTTCAATGTACAAATAAAATAAGATAACTTAGATTTTTGTTCATATCATCTTTCATGCTTAATGAAAAGATAATTACGAAGTTTTTTTTACTAAAACAACATCTTTATATTTTTACCCGACTGTGCTGGTTCAATATTAATTAGTAATTGCCAAAAACTCTATTTTAGTAAGAAAACCTGCCAAACTTTGGCATTAAAGCAGGTTACATTCCATAAAATTAAATAAATTGGCACACGTCTACTCTAATATATCGTGTTGATTTAATAACTATAATGGGTTTATTAAATACATACTAATCAATTTATTATTTTCTAGAGCATCCCTTCGGTAGAATATGAAGTAGTTAGTTACATTATATATCATAGTTATATGCACTCATTTCCTTTCCATTTAGTTTTGCTTATAATAAAAAAGAACATAAAAAACTCTAAAAATTATGTAATTGCAATTTTCCAGACGTATTACATTTCCATGGCAACCATTACATTAACACACACATTTTAGTTTATTATCATTCAAGTACATATATAAGTAACTTTTTGGCACTTATACATAGAACATAATCGATAAGATACTTTTTTATAAGCTATGTATGTCTATGTGGGCTGTTCATACCTACTTACCACATTTATTTTCATGAAAACTCATGTTCGAATTTCAACTAATTTGACATATCTGCCCATTTTTACTGAAACAAATTACTACTCAAAACAAAATTTGCACTCTTCAATCCAAATTCAAAAACAGAAAAATGCATTTTCAAAAAAGATTAATACTGTCTGAGAAAGGAGATTTAAAAATAAAATGATAAATAAATGAGCACGTTACTATGATTGGTTTGCCTGTCTGTCTGTCTGTCTATCCTAACACTAACGCTTATGTCTGCACTCTGCACTCCTAGGAGGGCATAGAGGTGAGTCCTCACGCTGCGTTTACACGCTGGCCCACACTGGCTCCAAATGGTATCTATTAAGGAACCATAGGGCACCGAGTAGCACAGAGAATATTATGAAAACTTTCTATACAAAACGAGCTTGTCAATGAATGTCGCCGTTTTCTCATACAAATTTTTGTCTCGCAATGCAGACAGTGACTCTGTCTATGACAGTCGATACATGGTGACTCTAATCGCTGCTGGAGCGGGGTTATCGTACTCTGTGGTATGAACCTACTTGGTTGATTTTACCAAAAAAATATTTGATGAATATTAAGCAATCGGTATTGTTCACTACATTTTGGGATTTTGTAGGCCAGCGTTTAAATGTGACGTCACTTATTTTTACTGACTAGTTACACCAAAACAAATTGTGAATAATAAAATTGACTACTTTTATATAATAGCTTGTCTGAAATGTGTCTATTTATTTAAAAGTATGTTTTTAATTCTATAATGTTGCACCGTTGCACCGCAAAATGATCTAGATTTTTTTTGTTTTTTAGAAATATTTTCTTTTACTTGGACAATAATATTTTCCAGATTTTATTTTGGTTCATACTATATTACAACACGCTTTCGTGACATTTTGTAAATAAAGAAATCGGAAACATTTTTTCAATGGCGCCCAACACGGGCCAAGGCTTAAGTTATTTTTCAGACGTTTGACACTAATACAAATGTTATTTATGTTATCAGGGCGCAACAAAACTTACGAAGGACGATATTGAAAGGGTCTTCTCTTTATACGATAGGGTAAGTATTATTATTATTTTGTAAAGGTAATTTTGGGTTTTTCCTTTTTATAGAAATCCTGGTATGGAAAGTGGGCGACAAAAATATAAAAGTTGAAGGCATTTGTAGAGGGCATTATATCTTGTTAAAAAGGGATAACTATGCGGGTACCTGCCACTTCTCTATTATGTATGCAGCTTATGATTTTTCCTGTTTGGCTACGTTTGAATATGTCGCCTGACGAAGGATTAGGCAGAGATTTACCTACCATAGACATTAACAAACCCACATTTTGACAGTTATATTCAAATCCCATGTAACTATTATGAAGGCGAGTCTATGGCCATCAACTGGGCTCAAAACCAGTCTCTGAGCCGCTACTGAGAAATTACAGATTGAAATACCTAATAATACTTGGCCCAACTTGGTAATCGATCTAAGAGCTTCATGCTTAGCTGTATAGCTTGCGACGAACGACAGTTATTATTAACACGCTTTTGTAAGCTTGGGTTGTATGTATGTATCTATGTATGTAACGGAATCTTTGATCTTAATTTTCACCAATTTCCAGAAGTCTGATTAATTTGAAACTTTGCATACGTATCAAGGACCGATGACAATGCAATAATTTGATAACAGTTTTCCATTATCCTTATTGGGACCGCCAGGATTAATAAATGGCAATATGGGTTTTATCACAGAAATTATCTGGCCAAATTTTCGCAGAGGCCAACTATACGCGGCAGACATCCCGTCAGTCCGTATCGATTTCTGATCAGATGGTGTGCACATGATTAAACCAATATCGATACAGTTCCCAGCGAAATACAGTTATGGAACTGCTGAGAGACGTATGTTGCCATTAATCCTGAGTTGGGCTTCGACCGTCCACAAGATGCAAGGTTGTACAGTCGATCATGCAGTCATTTATCTAGGCTCGCGACTGTTTGCTGCTGGACAAGCTTATGTAGCACTTAGTCGTGTAAGATTTTTAGACGGTATTCGGATTGAAGAACTCGATTGTTCTAAGTTAACAGGAAAAACGAAGTGAAGCTTTGAATGAAATGATGAGATTGCGAAATGATTTGTGAGAAATTTCAAAAAGCGTGGGGTGCATTTCACTACTTTTCATAACTCTCCTCTCATAGATAGTTGCCAATAGAATAATTGTTACATTTACTTTATCAAGCACCCCACACTTTTTAATCAGAATTGAATTCTATTGTTAATAACTTAAACTTTATTATAATTTTATTTTGAGGTGATAAATTCTGATTGATTGTTCGATCTTCTACTACTGTAATATAAACTCTCTGAAATTAAAATAATTTTCTATTTTTTAGTTTGGTTAGCTATAAAAGCGTGTTTTTTTAAACTATTATTTTTTTCTTGTACAATAAATACAATATCCTTTTTTATTAAACTGCTCCAGAATAGTTTGGTGGGTTTTTACCACCTTTCCAAAAAGGAGACGTTTTTTTTTTTGTTTGAGTTCACCGATTTTGACAATTCTTTTTTGTTTGAAATTATATTTTCCCGAATTGGTTCCATTTAAACTTGGTGGAGATCTGATAAAGAAAATCGGCGATATGGAACAGAACTCCTTAAAAAAAAACGGCTAATCTCTCGGGATTGCTGCAATCGCATGTCTGTTTATTCTTTACATCATTTCATAACATAACATCGAGCCGGTACACTCTAAAGGGGTACGCAGATGTGAACAGTTAACCCTGGTATACTCTCATTTAACCGTTTATGCTCATGTTTTATGTTATTCCGGTTATCTATTCTGGCAAATTTTAGGTACCTTACTATAGAACTTGCCCATTATGTACACAACTAAAAATTGTAAAACAAAACATTTTTACCAAAAAAAAAAACCGACTTGTACTGTGTAGACCGACAAATAAAAACACTACACAGTGAAAAATAACTGAAGTTAATTTTCAACTGAACTGTGTTGTAAACAAACATTACAATTCATCTTAAAAAATCAGAATTCACTTTTACAACTTTCAACAGTGGAACTTTCGAAAAGTCGTATTTTTAACTCTGTAATCACAGAAAGAAGAAACTAACTCAATTTTAGTTATCTAACGAATCGATTCACTCTGTTCCAGGATAACAATGGCTCGATCGAGAACGAAGAACTCCGGGGATTTCTCAAGGATTTATTAGAATTAGTTAAAAAGGTTAGTGTTTCTGTAACAAACTTTTTATTCACGCTTTTGAATTTAAAAATGGAATTTGTTTTAAACTTTTGAATGAAGAATAGAAAAAAAAGGAAAGATCTAACAAAAAAATAGTATAATACTATTTTGTAAATTACCTAGAAACTCGAAACTGTAGATTATTGCTCTTATATTTGCCATAAAACCCATAAGTTTTATAAAGTACCCATACCTTCCTACATAGCGTCTTAATGACGAAAAATTGAACAAAATATATTGAAACGAGTCTATCGAGTTATCTGGCGAGTAGCGAAGTGGACGAAGATTCTAAAATAATCGATGCAACTAGGTAACTCGCGAAGCCACCAAGCGCGCAGTGCAAACGTTTACGGTGCTAATCAAGCCGCCTGTCAGTGTGTTTTCGACGAAAACTTTTCCCTGATAGTTTTACTTGTCTATCATTTAGTTTTAAATAATATTTCAATGATATTTTTAGTAATAAACCCAATATATATTTTTCAGGATTACGACGCTCAAGACCTACTAGAGTTCGAAGAAACGATTCTCCAAGGCGTCGAATACAGCAGTGAAGGCAAAATAAGCAGAAAACAACTGACGATGATACTCCTAGCCCTCGCCAAGCACCATCAAGAAGAAGAACCAGCTACTCCATAATTGTTTCCGAAAGCAACCACCACTCCGTCCCAATATCCGAACGAATTTCTAGCGTCGCGACGTTTTGTCACATTTGACGCCATCTTGGTATTTGAAATATGAATTTGAAATGCAACAAGCGCAAAAACTTTTTGCCTTTTTCTTTTTAAGGATTGTTTTTTTGAGGTTATAGCTGAACTTGGTTATATCATTTTTTAAATACTTAAAGAAGAATACTGATCAACAATAAATAAGCGATTATAATTAATAGCATGACTGCTAATACTTCCTTTAAAAATGTCTGCATCGTTCCGTAATATATTCTTTTGCCAATAATTCCCTGTCTACGATGATAATTCATCTTTTTCAAATTCATTTTTACCCATATTCAATGGGTTGAATATTTGGCTCTTTCTTTTTCTTTTCTATTGGTTAGATCGAGCAGCATAAAATGTTTGTGGGAAAACCCTTTGTAAGGTCATGTCAATCAATGGAAATGGTTCCCGAAAATCTCTCTTCTCGTTCCGATTAGGGATGAAGCATTAAGTTGATGGATGAACTAAATGATAGATACTAACTGGCTGGTTTTGCTCCCATAGTTTTATGCTACTTCCATTTTCAAAATACAATGATTTACCATAGTCAAAATACTAAAGTACTTTGTTTATTTAGGCGTTTTGTGTGTGCAGAATAAACAATTTTCTCTAAAGACTTTTTCTAGAACTTTGTATGGCGTTGAATGTGTCAAAACCATTTTTAGGGCTGGGAATAAATAATCGTAATATTATAGTGTATTTATATATATTATTGACGGCTACATATATTTCTTTTAAGAAATAGTAAAACTGAAGAATTGGGATTGTGGCTCAGATTTATTTTAATTAGAAAACAAAAACACCTTATTTAGACAACAATCAAGCACAAATTAGCTATACCTAATTAGTATTCCTAACTTTTCAATGTTTACTTAAATATTACACCAATACGAGTAATACTGTTATTCTTTTATAAATTCGTGACATAGAAAGTACGACCACAATCTCTTAACATTATTAGGGCCTGTTTCACGATGTTTGATTACGTGGCCTTATATTCCAAGTCATGTCCTCCAAAACCGACATAACCTCGACTCACCAAATTGACAGTTAAAGCTACTTATTTATCGACATTAATCGAGGATGTTTTTTTTTTGGAGTTGTCGTGGCGACCGAGTTGAGAGGAAATCCTTAACCGGTTATGTGCCGTAATTACCAAAACAATTGGATCCACATTTAAGGCACTCAAGGGGTTAAAAATGACTTGGAATATGCGCCTTAGTTTTATATATAACACACTTATTTGACACAGGTATTGCTCACAATTTGATAACACCAAATCGTATTATTTAACGAAAACACTTTTGTATTTGTCTTTTGTATTCGTATTTTTTCTTATTATTCGACTACACGGTCACCTATCTATGGCTTTAAAACAAAAATACCATTGTCGGTCACGCCATTCATTTGTACCTATCCAGGTTTTGCCTAGACTGCTTACGAGTATGATAGATATTTCGTCAACTAACCGAGGTATGTTGGACCTGTCCATCAATAGACGAGAAAAAGGAAATAGTATTTTTATTGGCTCCACGGGGTCTTTGCCGCAAGACGACACTACTTCGACTCGTGTCTGTCTAAAGTGGTGACATAGCATCAGACTTTATTTTCATCGTCTTTTATAATCCCCGGCATGTAACTTGGCTAGGTTTTGGCGTAGGGAAGGGGAGGGGAGGAAAGTTCGACCTTATTGCGCGAACTGACCAACCACCATGTAAAGCGAACGGAACGTGGACGCGAGACGATTGGTCAGTCGATACTTAATGTGTCAACTGTTAGCGTGATTAAATCGAGTCTACACAGCACTACTCAATCAAAGACGCGTGCCCGTCACTATGACCTGGCTCTAGACACTGGATGTACGTTTTCGAGCGGTAATCGATGCCAAAATGTTGTTTTGCTCAATTGTGATTAAATGAATGTGTTTTTAAAACTATTTCAGTTTAATACAACTGACCAACCTATCGCGCTAAAGAACGACTTCTGCGCATCTAACAACTCTTGCCAACTTACGTGCCGGGGATTATAAACGGCGTCTAGAAACTGAATAGTCGATGGTTTGTGTTACGGGAGGTTAATCAATTGATTAAACCTTGTAATATTGCTATAAATAAAAAAAAAACATAATATGGCAATCGAACAAAGTATACAAATGACAATTAGTCGAGCTGAATATCAGCTCGACTAATTGTTGTTTATCTTACTAAGAGCTCAAAATATAATTACCTTATATTTTTCAAAGCTGTGTTTTTCAATTATTGACACGTAAAATAGAGTGCAAATATTTAATTAAATAGAATATTATATACATGATCATCTACAAAGCCAAATCGTATGCCAAATATTTTAAACCTAGCTATTTGATCGACTCTTGGTTGAAATGAGAATTAGATACACTTGGCCCGTCCTTTATGGGTCTATATGTCCTTTATGGGTCTATATGTAAGGGTATAAGTATTTTGAATTTGGAATAAAAAAGAATGATCAACTTTACGTCACTTAAAGATCATCTTGCAAGTCAATTTATACATTTTAAGGCATTTACCGATCTCAAGGCTAAAATGCGAAAAGTAAATTGGTTCAATAGGAACAGGCTATCTAGCTAGCTGCAATATTCCCAGCATTTTATCAAACAAAAAAATACTTTATAAAAGAAAGAAAGATTTTTCTCTTTTTCATTTTAACCAAGAGGTTTGAAAATATTTTCATAAACTATTTTATGATGAAAAATGTAGTTGACATAACATCGTGTATAAAGATTCTAATTTCGACTCTATCTATACGTACATATCATTCCAAATCATTAAGCATTGGCACACTATTTTGGATAATACTGTTTCAATATTTTTTCATTATTGAACATTGTACGCTACGCCGTAGCTCGTAGACTGCTACGCCGTAGGCCGTGCTACGCGCCAATATGGCAGCGCAATGTTTTGTCAACGTAAGTAGATGATTTTTATCGAATTGTAATAATCACTCTTTTTCATAAAATTCTCTGAACAATTTAGCATCTGTTAAGGAGATTCTTAATTCAAATAAAACCGTTCAGAGACTTAAAAAGTATACAAAACTCAGAGACTATTATTTTGTTAAATAAACCATTCTGAGATACTAAAACGTTCGTTAAGAAAATCTTTGTCACAAATTCGCTTATAGCTGCTCTTATCTCCAAGCATTTTTTAAGTACAAAACCTACCAACTCCTCTCAAATTTTACCCAATAAGTTTTATATGTAGAACTAGATAAAATGAATAAGCGCAACCTTTAATAAATATTAATAAGACAGACAAACAATATTAATAAACCTTAAAGCGCCTACACGCTATTCGCACGTATCATTGGCTCGTTTCTATGCAACAGTTGAGTTGCCACTTCCGCAGATAATCCTAACGCGACAATGCATTTCCGATGTGACGACTTTTTATGGTTGTTCTTACCGAAAAACAATTCCTATGAAAAATCTTGCTGGCTTGACCCAATCCTGCTTAACCGTCTCTTCCAGAGGTCAGGAATAGTGTCTAGGAGCCTTATAATATATCCTTCTAATTATTACGAGTACGATATTTTTTATGTCCAAATCTTTATAAATTGTATCAGATATCACCAATGGGCAATTTACGAATAGAACAAGCGAAAAGTGCTCACAGAGCCTTTAAAATCGTCCGTATCTTTGCCCAAAGAATCTGTATTGCCACGTTGACTGGCAATACTGATTCTTTGGGCAAAGTTTACACCAGCCCTCAGGTCACTTGCAAACATGATAAACCGCTTGTAGAATTACATTACATTTACCTATCTCGCGAACATTTCATTTATTAACAAAACCACACAACTAATATCACTTGTACAAAATCCTAATAAGAATGGTGATATCTGTCATTTTACGTAGCCACTCAAATGATTCACAAAAAATAAAAAAATGTGTCATAAATTTAAGAAAATAGTGTTATCCCTTTATCTTTCTAGTCTATACCTAATCTATACTAACCTTATCTTTCGTCCATCCATTGTAAAAAAAAATACGTACTCTATGAAAAAAATGGCTGCTGCAAATGCAACTCATTAGATTTATCAATGTAGCTTTAAAAACGTCCCCTTAGATTTTTCTCTGAATGTCTTCGCTTGATGATCCTAAGATAGGCAGCTAATTAAAATTATGAAATGAAAAAACGGTATTTAAACATCTCGGTGTAACATTCGCTTTTATAATCCTGGCAATATAAAAACCTCTCAAAAAAATATATTTGAATGTTTTTTTTTCTCTTTTGTTTTTTCTGTTCTTTGGGTTCTCGTATTTATAGTCGAAATGTGTAAATCACATGCGTTTAGTATTTTTATTGTATTTTTAATTTTTTGTTGTATAATAAATTTAGGTTTAAGAAAAAAAATAACTTGATGTTTCACATAAGTATTGTTTTGTATTGTAAGGGATAATAATGTGATGTTAATTAGTTATTTGTATAAAAAGGACTTGAATAACTAGAAAAATTAAAAATAAAACTTAGTATAAAGTTATATCTTTATTTTTTCTAGTCCGAGCTTAAATCGATGTTAAATATAAATGAGTATAATGTAGCTATTGTTAAACCCTGATTGTGTGTAGCGGCCTTCTGTGTATTATTTATAATTTTTTATTATAATCTACGGACGATGGGCAAAAGAGCTAAGAAGACTATGGGACAAAACTTTTACCATGGTCTAAAATGATGAATGTTTGCAAATGCCTCAGAATTAGCTGAAATTGGCGAATTATGTAACAATAAAAAACCATAATGTCTCAATTTAAACATTGAGAATGAGAATTTAAATGAGTGAGAATTCACCTGCATGCTTACCTCTTTTGCCGTTTGTACTTAAACGTACTTACTTCTTTTATATTAACATAACATTACCAAATAAATATGTGTTGTGATGTTATAACGTTTAGCTTTAAATATCTACTAATGAGTTATCTATGTATATCTTACGCACAATGAAACATCGCTCAACTCAAGTATTCCCCTACTTTTTGCGCCAAAACATCATAGACAATTTTTTTTTCTTAATTGCTGAAACAAAATGTTTTTAATAAGACAGCCTTGATTTCTTCTTCATGTGACAGAGTGGTATATTTGATGTTTCATTGTATCTACTTCTTATTCAAAGCAAAATTGATCAATCTCTCTGAATTAAATGTTATTAAAAATTACTCAAAAAATATCTGGGAGTGGTAGTGGTTATGGTTTTAATTGGACATACCTACTTAACAAGGAAACCTCTTTAAAGCAAAATGTATAATATCATGCATGGAAAATGTGATTAAGCAGAGCACTCTGTATAACGCTTGGGCATTATGAATCTAGTCGAGTCAAATCGGCAATATTTGACATTGATTTTAATATAATTTTATATTAAAATCAATGTCAAATAGTTTTTATCATATTGCCATAATGGGCATTATACATAATGCCATTTTAATCACTTGGTCCTTAACATATACATTACATTTTAAAAAACCAGATGCTGTCTATGGACATTTTGTAACCAACTGAAGAAGAATACCTACACGAACCACTACTTTTAGATTCAGATTCTGAACTAACTTCGGAAGTTTTTTTTTATTCTATATTTAACGTATACAATATCCATGCCTCATTTAAAAATAATATTAATATCTGGATGATAAAAACAGCTACCTAATATTCTTTCGCCCGGCACTAAGTGTTAAATGTAAGGTTGGAATACGATGATGTTTGTTATAAAATGTTTATATTTGTAAAATCTGCCGTTTAATTTTAGTATCCTATTCCCCACTAAGCATGTCCACTTATGCAGATGCATACAACACAGACAAAACAATTGTGTGCACAACGGTTGTCATCGACCCCACTCCCGTTCGTCTCATGCGCAAATAGCGAATGCAAGAGACAACCGTCAGAGTGATGAGACAGCGCCAAGTACACAGTTATTTTATGACCAAGTAGTACGTGGGCCACGTGTCCCATACCTAGCTAGGTGTTATGTAAGTGCCGGAGGGGTTGCATTCTTTAAAAAATCAGAAATAAAAAGCCTAACATAGTAATAGATAACCTAACCGAAACAGGGTGTGAGTGAATGCAGCTAACTAGAAGATTTTCGCATCTTCTGGCTTCAAACATTCTTGCATCCTTCAAGTAAGTTAAAAGTTTTTCTTTTATTAAACGCGGTGGCGGGAATAATTAAGTATCCACACCGCGCATCGGCCACAGTACATCGTGAGATGATGTACGCAGTAGAGACTAGACATGTTTCCTCAGGCTAGACATGTTTCATTTAACAAAACAATAGACGATCGCTCACTTGAGAGGCCACCACGTCAAGTCGCGTTTGGTGCCCGCCATAGACACTTTAATTTGGAAACACAAACGGCGCTTTTATATTTTTGATACTTTGCGCCCGACTAAGCAGTCCGTGCAAGCTTCTCAGTCTAGGGGTAAGATGTATCCTATCCAAGTCTGTAACTCGTTTTGTGGCAATAAAGACACAAGCCCTAATATAATCCTGCCAGCGCTGCAGCGCCCATCCATATAAATAAAGACACTATGTAATGTGTCAAAAAAGTGTGTTACAAGAAAGTAGTCTGGTTATTAGAAAGGGATACAAAAAATAAATAATTAATTAAGGCAAGTCACTGGCATTAGTTTTTGTGTGGCCAAAGGCACCATCAATGCACGTTTAAATACCTACGGTCGTAGGTCCTGTATTAGCGTACGCTAAAACCCGCGCGGGATGCTAGCGCCCGTATGTAAATTAAAACCCATTAAATTTAATGTAAATTATAACCCAACCTAAACCAAACGTGTATGCAAATTTTCATCTTAGTCGGTTGAGGATAACTGCTTTAAAATTCAGTTACAAGATTTGACCCGAACATACATACATAGATTACAAGTTAATAAATAAAAACTAACGGACGCGTGACGAATCGACGATGAAGTTACGATTCCACCAAAATAGTTTGCAGTACATTTGTTAACAAACATTATTTGTGCAAACTCCAGCAATGCACGAACGAAGTTGGTAGGTATCGCGTTTAGCCTTTGTCTCCACCTCGGTAAGGCTGTGTGTACCTTTTGTAAGCGCACTGTGTAGCAGAATTGTGTACGAACATGTTCACTGAGCTGAGTTGAGTTTTTATTTTGAGCATTTTTTTTTTGTCAATCCTTTAGGTACGTTATTAAACTAGTTGCTCACGTTTTAGTGATAGGGTACTAAAACTAAAAAGAGAGAAATGAAAACTTTATCACAAAAAATAAACCGACTTCTAAAGCAAAACCCTAAAAAGTGCAAAAAGAACTTAGATTTTTCTATCTACGGATCAGGACAAAAAGTCAATTAGTTTGATTACTTCGATAGTTTAAGCCGTCTATGGATTAATGGTAGGCCTTCAAGTGTGTTAGCCGTGGCCCGAAAAATTCATCGATCTGCCGCTGCTTGTGAGAGAAGATTTTCAGTGCTGAAGCGCATTAGTAGTAGGCCCCGCGGGCCCCGGCGAGCTTGAGAAAAGCCACCTGGGCTCTTCCACCTCAGTGCGTTTTTTCCGTTAGTATTAGCGTAAAAATGCCTAGAAGCGGTTTCCGTAGTTCAAGTGTTACTACTGACGCGACGTGCCGTTGCCCTGGTTTCTACCAGTAAGTGTTTTAATTTACGTAAATAAAGGATCATCAGTATGCCAGCCAACCAAAAGTCCACATTAAATGGGCATTGGCCTCACATAAGCGTTGCCACATTGACTACTTAGTACGTGCTTTTCGTTCTAGCATCCTGTCCGATCAAACCCATGTTTCATTCTACTACCACAAAATGCTCAGAAAATGTCGGCAGGCGTTTGGCAAACAACATCCATTAGGGTAACAAACGCGAAAAGAGGCCTGTAGATGGCGCTACCAGTCAGTTAACCAGACTATAGCCAGAAGTAGTGGTACGTGGCTAAAACCGAAGCTAACACTTTGGTTTTTGGTCTATCTGTCTGCCTGTCTGTCCATGTGCCAGGGCCTTGTAGCGTCTCGAGTTGTAATTACATATTAACTGTTGGTATCAACCATATACTCAGATTTGCAATCCTGTGAAAACATCAAACTTCTCAGACAAAAATTAATAGATACGGCCATTTTGACACACAAGGGATTCAAAACCGGGTATAGTGCTCGCCAAACTTCTGGGCTGCCCTTTGGCTTTCCGATGCGCAAGGCACGAAGCCGTGCTGTTTTTGTATGAGATTTACTACTACACAGCCATTGTAGCCAACTTCAGAGCGGCCAAGAAGTTTGGCGAGAGCTATGCTTACTTCCCGTTGAGCTAGAATCATATTTGTCAATAAGCAATGACGTAAAGCACGAATTACGTTTACCACAGCCGAGGGATTGGAAAGAAACCCGAAATGATTCTAAACTTTTAATTATTAAATTAATTATCCTACAAATGTGCATTCCAAGGGAACATGGAATGGTTACAAGTACTAACTACAACAAGCTAACCTATAAATATCCATTCCAAGCCGATGTTAGGACATGGAGTGGTTACAATAATTAAATAGACTAACTATAACTAACTAGCCTAAGAATATCCATCCTACTGGAAGTAGGAATATGGAATGACTTCTTCTTACAAGAAATACTCTTAAATATTAGTTCGGTATTGATGGATTCCTTGACGTCATGGCAGCATCAGTTTCAAGGTAATTGCACCGTCAGTAACTTCCTATATTGATGCTACGTAGTTTGTGTGTCAGCAAATGCCTAGCTACGTGCGTTGGCTTCAAGCTAAATAGTTAGAGGCACAGTTGAGTGTCATAGCGTGGCGTGGCGCGTTCTGTAGTGGCGTGGACTGCTAGCGACCGATTGCGCCAGAGTGGTGGTGAGGGTGAATGCGCGACACCCCAGGCAAATGTGTTTCTACACCGCGTGGCTCGTGGCGTGCCCTTCAAGCAAAGATTACTATTATAAATGCATTCAACGACGCGAACTCCTAGCGGACGCTTGTGTGCTGCGTGTTGAAAATGACCGACGAGCTTATTAAACTTGTACGTCACCGTACAGTTTTGTATGACACAAAGTCCAGGGAGTTTAAGGATCATTTGATAAGGACCCTAACTTTGTAAGTTCAAAGAATAGCGCAAGGTATGCTTTCCTTGCATTTATTGATTCATATGTTCAAAAATCCACCTACTCGACAGCGTAAAACATGCAATGAATACAGTTGAGTCGTCAAAATGAAAGGGAAGGAGTGTGCTTCGTGATGTCAAAAAAACAGATACCTACTTAGGATGCTGAAATGCTGCTTGGGAAGAATTTGCATTGCCTTCTTTTTTTTGCTCACATGAAATTTCATTGTTAGGAGAAATTTATTTATTTATTAAGAGTTCATGCAACATAGTACATGCGGACTTAAAGCTTGAACATTCTCTACCGGTCAACCAAGGGTGGTAGGAATAAAAATTGGTACGTGCATAAAATAAATTGAAGGTCTTCATCGAAAGCATCATCCAAATCCGAAGTAAACATTATGTACTTCTACACATTGCAAAGGTACTTTGTATACTGTTCAGGGGGGGGTGACCATACTGACCATAAACTATTAAAGTAAGGTTATTTAGAGTGTGCGTAAGGGACAGATGTATACAAGACATATACATCTGTCCCTTACACACACTCTATATAGCCTTACTCTAAGAGCTTAGGTTCACCCCTCTGAAATAGCGCCAGAACGCGCCATGACACGCCAGATTTGTGTGCACACTCACCACCACGCCAGTATACGTTGCGACAAACCGCGCTACGTAATTGTGGTTCCGCCTTAACTCTCTGCTCGTTCTGTTGAGGTTTACATAATAAGTCATTGTTTTTAAGGCAAATTAGTGTAAGTTTAATATAAAGAAAAAGTGAGGCGTTACAATTAATTGTATTATACCTGACGCTAAGTCCCATCTCACATTTAAATAATCTCTGCAAGCGCAGGAGAAAAAAACTACATCCATAGACATCCATTCAAAATATTTTTGCCTTGGCAACACTATACGTCCGCCATCATTAAGAAAATCGGCGATTTGGTAGCCGCGACGCGTGGTATTGGATTTAATTATAACGTGTAAATAAATTATCTAAACCACCATGGGAGTAAACGTGGAAACCATTTCACCCGGAGACGGTAAGTTTATTTACAATTTCTAATTTTACTCGGTAGTAAATGTCAAGTTGCACTTTTTTTAGTTTCCCTGTAGAATTACCTTATTTTTAACTCATCGTGCTTAATAAAATGTCATTAGCAATCATTTGAGGTCAATTCCTGCACGTATGTGGGCAAAAACTGATAATTGAGCACTTTTTTTACGGTCGCCAGACTGACGCCTCGCTTCGTATCTTTACGATCGCCAGGTAATTTGCACAAACAATGACTAATCTGTTTTCGATTACTCATTTAAATATCTATTTTCGCCATTAATAGCTTCAGAACAGTATAATCGCGTGACTTCACATATTCCCACTAGATACAGACTACGGGCGGATAGGGCTCCTGCCGGCGCGTCTAGTTAGAACGCCTGGGAATGACCCACGTGTAGAACTACTTATTGCGTTATGCTAATTATATTTCTATCTGCATTTTCCATCGACTAAACGACCTAACAAGACATAAAAACGTCCTCTAGTAACATAAATATGTTCTTATCAATTTATATAAGTCATGTTAAGTGCTACATAATTTAAAAGAGATAACAGAATAAACATTATGAACATATAGCATTATGCAGGTTGTTTTTCATATCAGTCATTTCCCTTTCTGATACAGAAACATTGAATTGCATTATCTAATATGACTGCCCAAATAAAATTGAAAAAAACATCCATCAAGATGCTTAAGCAAAGGTTGTCCCAAGGAAATAGACATACACATTACATTCCCTCAAAAAACTTTATGCTCCTTCTGGGGCAGTCGAGCAAAAAAGGTTCTCTATTTTAGTTTGATTTATTATCACACACAAGTTATTACAAAAGCAATTCACACAATTTAATTTAAAAAAATAACGCAAAGTAAATGGCTATGGACCCCAAACTAGGCACAGCTTGTGTCTTGGTGGCCCAAGATTAAGATCAAGCAGATTGAAAGTTCTGTTTTACATGGCACTATGTTATCAATTAATTATAGCATTAAAAATTAAATATAAAATATATTTAATAGTTTACCTTTTAACCAACCACACTTAATGCACTAACTGTTACTAGTTAGGTCAGGGTCTCACCTCGAAGATACCCTGTAAGATGTTCATAATAAAGATTATTATTATTACTTACTTTTGGATATTGTGTATACACTAAGTCCAAAACTGTCTTAGAGCTATTATATTTCATAACTTAAAACTATAGCTATCTCAATTAATCTTCCGCAGAGTCCACCTACCCCAAGTCTGGCCAGACCGTAGTTGTGCACTACACGGGCACGCTGACTAACGGAAAGAAGTTCGACTCCTCCCGTGACCGCGGCAAACCTTTCAAATTCCGCATCGGCAAGGGAGAGGTCATCCGAGGCTGGGATGAGGGTGTGGCCAAGGTAAGAAGTACACTATATATTATTTAAGGTACTAAGTATGTATTTCCTGATAGATAAAAATGGGGGGTTTTTGAGTCATGTTTGAATAAGTTAATTCTAGGCAAGCCTGGTCTACTTAATTTAATGACTTCACTACTTATAGATGATAAGTTGACCTGATGAGGTGAGATTATCCTCTCCCCTAAGGTTCAAGAAAGCTAACTTCAATTTAAACATCCATTTGTCAAAATTTTTCAAACACCTGACTGCAAAGATATAAAGAAGAAGAAAATCATGCTGTACAGTCTGAGGATATTTATAGTTTTGGTCAGCCGGCTTCGAATATATATCCTCCTGCACAGCATGATTTTCTTCTTGTTTACATCTTTGCAGTCGGGTTTTTTGGTTTTATTACCTTTTTTTAATCACATTCAAAATTGCCAACCAAAACAATGATAAATACATTACAATCTCTAGAAATTTGATAATGATGAATTTAGATGTTGTGTAATTTTTTAAACTCTGTTATCTGATTACAATTTGATTGTATTGGAGTTACTTAGGGCCGATTTCACCAATGATACTAATTGCGATTAGTTCAATTAAACTAAGTTTAGGCAAATACAGCGTTCTGATTATTAGTTTCTCAGCGGTCTCAACCAATCAGAACGCTGTATTTACGTAAACTGAGTTTAGTTGGACTAATCGCGATTAATAATTGGTAAAATCGGCCCTTAGTCTCAGTAGGGTAACAAAAAGTATATTGTAGTGTTACTAAAATTAAAAGTGTTGACTACTCTGTCCACATACAATGACATGTGTCACATTGTTGTATAAACTAGTCACTGCACATGGAATTTGTTTGGTTAGCATACAATGTGTGGAAAAGTATGTCATAATGTTTGTGTAGTCACAGTAACATAACTCTTGACTTCTGTGATGTTCACTTTATCATTCTTATAAAAATGTGAATGTTTTAGTCAATATACATATTTTAGTAGCCAACTGTTTTAGTTTCTATATTATGCTGAAATTAATTGCTTTGTGAAAGCCTGTTTGTCCCAAATCAAAAACATGTGATTTTTCTTATCCTCGTACAAAACTGGCAGGCATTAGGTATTAATCAAATACATCATTTATGTAAAAATCAACTCATATGTACCTATTTAATATACTAATTTGTATGTCCTTTCCTTTACAGATGTCAGTGGGTGAACGCGCCAAGCTGACCTGCACCCCCGACTTCGCCTACGGCCAGCAAGGCCACCCCGGAGTCATCCCACCCAACTCTACCCTCGTTTTCGACGTGGAGCTCCTTCGCCTCGAATAAAACTACTTATAATTAACATGAGACATTATCTATTTCAACTTGCAACCTTTTTTTACTAAAAAAAACTTTAATATGTGGGTACATACAAAATGTCGAAGGAAAACCAGACTATATACTACCAAGATCAAATGTCTAAGTCTCCCCATTTTATGAATTTACTTAGCATGTACTAGAAAAGGGAGTTACACATAATTTTTTACTGGATTTTATCTTAAGGCTGGAGCCTAAGTTACTGCACAATAATAACTTGTGTCAAAATGTGTTTGATATTTTATGCAACCATTTATGAAATAAGAATTTGAAAGTTATTTACAAATGGAATTTCACACTTAATAACGTCAATTACATTTCACATTTACTATAATCACATTCATGGGGCTGTCAAATGTTGCGAAAACCTTTCTTTTTTTTAACATATTGATGTATTCTTTTCCATTTTAGAAGATTGTGAGTCAGTGGACAACCCTTAGCTCATACAACATTCCTTTCGCATTTGGATTACTAGAATCGTGCAATATTGTCTAATAGTCACATTTAGAAGTCTTGTCACTCTTTAGTCACATTTATGATGGAGAAGTGTAAGATCTTTGATAGAATAAGGCCAAAATATGAGATGTGCGATGAAGCTGTAGCCCAAAACTGTATATAATGTATGCACAAGTTGTACTAACTTAATAACTTGAGTGGACTCTCATTCTGCATGTGTGGTTTAGGTGATTTCAATGATAGCTTTATCATTATAACTAAGATGAATAAACTTATTGTGGAAATTTTTCTGTTTTATTTGTTATCTGCCGCCACCTGGGCACTTGTCCCAACGTCGACGATCAGCGAGAAGCTAGAGCTGGAAACTAGATTCGAGTTGACTAGCAGCACTGAGCGTCATCTTTGATAGCTCTTGTTCGCGCGACAAACTAGTGGTGAGAGTTTTCGTCGGCAGTGTGAACAGCCAGTGATCAACACCCATTTGTCGCTTATTGACACGGAAATATTTTGTCCATTTCTTCAGCGAGTAAATAGTCGATAGCTTATCGCTTCCTCGTCGGCGATTATAGAGCACTTGTCCCTAGTCATAATCAAAACCGCGCAACTCTGTTTTCCAAAGAATATTCTTTAGAAGGTCGGTATGTCATGATCACACCAAACGTAGTACATCTTCCTGCGTTCGAAAGCTGGTACCTATTTGCCTTGCCTATGCGGCTCCAAGCCCCGATTTGCGATGATAATATTCAAATTCATACTTTTTTAACACCGTTATTGCTTGACATTTTGCAAACCGGTGCTAACTGTAGTACAATATGGCACCTCGGTGTATGAGGCAAGTGGCTGAGCAGTGGTTAATTCTTGTTAAGGTTTGCAACAGAGTACCTAAATTAAACGTGAGTACTTCACAACCACCATAGTTTATGAATGCTGCCCAAGACGTCCGACGACCCCAGTGTAAATGCCGGTGGTTCAGAAATCCAACTCCAAATTTCCTAATTTCTTGCAGCTCATCCTCGTCTCGTTTGCCCACTGTTTTTCGAGCGTATGTTTATTTCTATAGCACGCTCTACAGCCCAAACAGTTTGACGCATAATGACATGAGGTGTCTGGATTCGTCTCAATTGTGGGAGTGACATAGGCTAGTAATATAATTTTCAAATTTGGTGCAAAAAAAAAAGGTTGTGCACTTGACCAACAAACTGCGATCGCCAATCCGCCTGCCAAGCGTGGCGATTAAGGCAAACCCGCTCCAAACCAAATTAAATAGTATAAGAACAAAACGGCCCGAGTGCCCGGCAGCCCGTCTATTCTCGACTATGGTAGCGGTCGAGGCGATGGCGTGGCAAGGGGTGCGAAGAATCCCCGGAGTGGACCCGGCTATTGGACACCAAGGTAGGTAATAAACACCGACGACTGGGCCTGGCAACGTATAGGTAACACGCGACCACTCCGGACCGACGAGAAGATAGCCAAACTCGAGGAAGAATTGAGCAGAGTTTTCTTGCGTGATCGAATCAGAAATGAAGACATCCGCAAGAGAACAAAGGTTACCGACATAGCCCGAAGAATTGTCAAACTTAAGTGGCAGTGGGCAGGGTACCTACATTGCTCGCAGAAAGGATGGCCGTTGGGTACGAAACATTCTGGAATGGCGACCGCGTACCGGAAGACGCAGCGTTAGAAGGCTTCCCACCAGGTGGAGCGATGACCCAAGGCTGCGGGCGTCCGGTACGCGGTCGCCACTCCAGAATTTTTCGGACCCAACGTCATCCAGTAGTGGACGTCTTTCAGCTGCTATGATGACAAAAAAGGGGGCGATATAATTTAATTTTTCGTTATCGTAACAATATGAGTATCAAATGAAAGCTGCTAAATATTCCAAATATATACATATATTATATAAATATTGTAACACTATTATATTCATATTATGGCACAAATTCAAGATAATCGTAACTTTGATAGCAAAATAAATAATCTTTCACCATATAACTTATTTGGAGAACTCGTTCATGAATAAAACTAAAAAGTCTGAAATAAAATAAATTATTATAAAAACAAAATACTCGACTGCTAAAAAGATAATTAAGTGAAAAGAAAAAAATAAGTACCTACTAGGTACAATTTTGTACATATAAGAGGTGCTGCAGGCGGGGTCAAGCAAAAATTACCTATAGAGATACCTACTAAAACTTCGTTTGTCATCGCTGGCAGCACCTCATATAATTATGTATTATAACTAGTACTTGTCTTTCTCTTTTCACTTAATTATTTTTTTAGTAGACGAGTATTTTGTTTTTATAATAATTTCTGTTCAGGGAGTGGCGGCGGTTGCAGAAGAGTACCTACGTGCGTAGCGGTCACCGCTATATATGTATAAAATTATACCCAGTACTTGTCTTTGTCTCTTGTCACTTAATATTTTTTTAGCAGTCGGGTTTTTTGTGTTTATAATAACTTCTGTTCCCGTGCAGAGGAGTACGTGAGTAGAGGTCAATGAGTAATATAATAAGGGTATCATTTAAGCCATCGCCAATTTAATTAGTTTTGTGTTTCTTAAATAATAGGGTTTTCCTGCAAAATCGTAGATTTGTCACCAAAATGTAGTCTCCAAACAATATAAAATCAATTCCACAGAAAGTCACCTGAAATCATGGAGATATAGGGTCTAGTACTAAATAAATGTTTTTGTATGTATTATAATAGGTTTGTCCTAATATGTAGTTATTACTTACAGCAAACTAATTTAAAGAGATCACCAATAATTCATATATTACGTCACTAGAAAATTTCATAAAGTTAGATTAGTGTACCTATATGCAACAGGGTCGACGGAGCCCCGCTGTGCAAGGCTCCTATTTCTGAATGCAGGGTCTAAAGTAACCTAACCTGTCCGTGACGGAGAGACCTAAGCTTCGCTTCGCTCGCTCTTGGACCGATTCATTGACCATAATTTGTTATTTTAATGTTGACTTTTTCATTAAAATTATAAATTATTGATGTATTAAATTGGTAACGGATACTATTATTTTAATAACTGAACGAAATAATATGTAAAAATAAAAAGGAGTCGCAGTCAGAGATCGATAATCGATTTATTTGGTGACTGATCTACGATTCTGAGCACAAAGCTATTATTTAAGTAATAAAACTATTATTATAAGAACGAAGTTTATATTCATCTAATGCACTACAATTTTATTGGTAATCCATCTCTTATTTTACACATATTATATATTAACATTAATTTGATAATTCATACCTGGGAACAGTTTTTGTTTATCTGAGAACGAAAATATTTCGTGGCGATAGATCTATTTATTAGGTGATACAACTTGATGACAAATATATGGTGACAAGAAATATAGTCCCCATATAATAATACGGAAGGTAGCGGTGCCCGCCACTACGCCCGGCGGATCTTCTAGCGTGTAGCGTTGCACGCGGCGGCCGGCGGCCATTGAATTATATTTTTTGCATTGAGTTGTTTTTTTTTAATAGTATAAAAAATCTCTTCCACAAAACTAAGTTCTAAGTGTCTTATAAACGGTTCCATAAAGTGCAATATTTTTTGATCAATCATTTGTTACTGGCGGCATCTTAGCAAATCCTGTCACAGATTACCCAACAAAACAATCACAGTTTATTAGTCGATTTAATTACAAATATTGATACATTTAGTATAAGGAAAAGACGGTTTACGGTATACATAGTATTACCTAATATAAAATCATTATTAAATTGGGTAGTACCACATGGGTTTTATTTATTATTATTTATGTAGATACTTATATATTTTTTAATATTATTATTTTTATTTAGGGTTGACCACCTTTTTTTGATGGAATATATTAAAAAAGAGGCAAAAATGAAATATTTTAAGTAAAATCAGGCAAGTATAAAGATATATATATATATAAATAAAATATATATCTTATATTTTTTAAACTTTCATTTATTTTTACAGGTGTACTTACTTGTTATTATTTTTAACTTTAATCATCAAAGGTGTTTTTTTTTTAACATAATCATAATTACTCTGATTTATAAAAAAATATAATAAAAAATGTAGGTGTATCCATATGGGTATATAATCCATACTAATAACATAAATGCAAAAGTAACTCTGTCTGTCTGTCTGTTACCTTTTCACGCTTAAACTTCTGAACCGATTTAGATGAAAATTGGCGTGGAGATAGCTTGATATCCTGGGAAAGACATATGCTACTTTTAGTCATATAGCGTGCAATGATTAAATTATGAACTTCAATCATCACTGAAATTTTCATCGAATCAATTTTTTTAATCGAAGTTAGAATCACTGATATTTTCAGTCGACGGACCAAATAGAATGTGAGGAAAATCAAGTGAGTGGCCCGTGGACCTATTTGCCTGTATTTAGATAACCGCCTTCGCTGGTAAAATTATCGTATCCAGGACTGGAGTGTGTGTGTGTGTTTGTGTATGATCTGAAGTGCGGTGTGCCTACCCATGTGTTCTTTCTAGGGGAGTCTTAAGGTATTTCAAAATAAAACAAAGCAACTAATTATTTCACATTTATTACACCGAGATTTTATTACGATTACCCTATTGGTTTAAAACATAGAGATCATTGAAAGATATACCTAAGTAATACTTATTGGTACTTATGAACAACAAACGACACAACAATTTAATTAATTGTATAGTAGGTTTTTAAAATTAGGTCGTAATATTAGTCCGTCTTTAAGCGAGAGTTTTAGGCCGTGGTTAGGTGACACGAATATTTTCTCGCGTGCGGCTGATGTGTGGGGACTGCACGGTCGCATTGATATGGCGGGCGGGAACAAGTTCGTCTCATCTCATGTCTGCCCGTTATAGATCCTCCATGGATGAAATCTTTCCCAGTTATTCTTCCTTACTTTGACATCCATTATCACTGTTGTTTCTTCTGAATAAAAAAACATATGAGATTTTGGGTAGGTACAAGGTACATTATTCGCCGAAGGGTTCGAGCCCCAGGTATTTTTACATAGATTCGTGAGGGGCTAGTTCAAAAATTTACTGACAGATCTTCAATTCCATGTCAAGTGATTTAACTTGAAAATGTTATTTTAACCAGGACTAAAATCAGAAATCCGTTCATTAGCCAAATCACCATATTCTGTTACTAGCTGTCCCACGCGGCTTCGCTCCCGTCAACTGGTACCTACCTATACATGATTGTTGCGTAACTTTAACCGCTTACGCAGCGCACGCATCAGAAGCTCTCAAAAAGGAATATATTTTAACGTTTTTGCAACATTTTTCATTTATGTTCTGCTCCTATTGGTCGTACCGTGATGTTATATAGCCTATAACCTTCCTCGATAAATAGACTACCCAACACAAAAGGAATTTTTCATTTTCAACCAGTAGTTCCTGAGATTAGCGCGTTCAAACAAACAAACTCTTCAGCTTTATAATATTGGTATAGATAATGTACAGTCAAAAAACAAATTCATTCATATTGCTTAAGTAGCGGGCGCATGTCACATATTCAGGTTCTGTCTGTCACTTTGTGGTTGACAATCAGTAATTAGTCGGCAAAATATTGACATCTAAGTAAAAAGTAACCTTTTAAAGTCTTGAGTCTCCTTTTTATTAGGTTTTATTTAAGTAATAAGCACCTTACCACCTCAGTGCTTAACATAATTATATATATTTATTCTTGCTATTCTGTACCTAACAATCTCGCCGTGTGGTAACTTAGGTGAAGGGTTGGTGTGACAGCTCACTTCACGATTCAAATATATTTTCACGGGCAATTAACCTCTTGGCATATAATTTTTGGGCGTAATATTGTTTGGCATAACGTTTTCGCATAACTTTTATTAGCATTCTGTGGCATAATAATACTTTGGCATAATGCAAAGGTTAGCATAACAGTCATTTTGTCTAATTTGTTTTGGCATAAATTTTTAAGGCATAATATTTATTCGTCATAATTATTTTATGTTGAATGTTTGGTTTGTTGGTTTTGCGGTAAATTGGACGAGAAGATACCACGCAACTTCCCGAACGCCGCCCAGCCGAGTCGGATTCGACGGTTGACCTCTTTCTCGAAGTTGGACCTACCCAACTGGATCGTTTGTCCCAGGTAGACATAATCGTCTACAACTTCGAGTGTAGAGTCTCCGATCTTGATAGGAGTGGGTGCTACATGGGCGTTCACCATGATCTTGGTTTTGTCCATGTTCATTTTAAGACCCACTCTTTCGGAAGCTTTACTGACGTCATCGAGCGTTTTACTGAGGCTTTCCATGGCCTCAGCCATGACCACTATGTCGCCGGCAAACCGAAGGTGAGTGATGTACTCGCCATTAACGTTGATGCCTAGGCCCCCTCCAGTCCAGAACCTTGAATACATCCTCCAGCGCAGCAGTGAACAGTTTCGGAGAAATGACGTCTCCCTGTCTCACGCCACGCTGCAGAAGGATTGGTTTCGAGGTCTGATCCTGAAGACGGACTGACATGGTGGCGTTTTTGTACAAACACTTCAACACCTCAATGTACCGGTAGTCGATCTGGCACCGTTGGAGAGACTGCAGTACAGCCCACGTCTCGATCGAATTGAAGGCTTTCTCGTAGTCCACAAACGCTAAACAGAGAGGCAGGTTATACTCTTCGGTCTTCTGTATAACCTGCCGCAGCGTATGTATGTGGTCTACGGTGCTAAAGCCTTTTCGGAATCCGGCTTGTTCGGGAGGCTGGAAATCATCAAACCTGCGCGCGAGACGATTCGTGATGACTCTTGAAAACAACTTGTAGACATGGCTAAGAAGTGAGATGGGCCTATAGTTCTTCAGCCGGGCATTGTCGCCCTTCTTGAAGAAAAGTACCACCACACCCCTGCACCATGCCTGTGGCGTTTTGCCCTCGAGTATGACGGAATCAAACAGCTTCTGAAGGGCCTTAAGGACCGGTTTTCCACCCGCCTTCAGGAGTTCAGCCGTGATTCCGTCATCACCCGGCGCCTTGTTGTTTTTAAGCTGTTTCAGAGCCATCCTAATCTCGTACAGGCTGACATCCGGGATATCTTCGGTATAGTGACGGGTCAATCTAGCTCTTGGGTCGTTTGCTAGACTCGCAACGGGCTTGCTGACTGATGTGTACAACTGCCCATAGAATGTCTCGATCTCCCTCAGAAGCACAGGTTTGGCGGATAGGGTCCTGCCATCGTCGGTCTTCAGTTTCGTGAGCTGGCTCTGCCCAATAGCCAGATCCCTTGAAAAAACCTTGGAGCCTTTATTTCGCTCAATCGCGGTTTTAATACGCTCGGTATTAAAGCGGCGGAGGTCTCTTTTCAAGGATTTAGAGATCTGTCTATTGAGCTGCCGGTATTTGCACGCCTCATCTGAAGACTGCAGGATCATCTCACGCCTCTCCTTCATAAGCTTGAGGGTAGGATCAGAGATCTTTTTGTTTCTATCTGTACTACGGGTCTTGAAAAACTTAGACCCGACCGTATGGACAGCTTCCACGAACCCGTTGCTATATTCGTCCACTGAGCTACCTAGGCACTCGAAACGATTCTGGAGTTCGAGCTGAAAGCTCTCGGGGTTTTGGACCTAGATCTGTGCTGGACGGAGCATGGACTTCATCAGTCGAGGCCTTTCAAGCTTAATATTAATGTTCAATGTGCCTATTACCATGCGGTGATCGCTCCCGGTTTTTACCGAATTGATCACAGAGACATCATTGAACATTTCCTTCTTGGTTGACATGATGAAGTCAATCTCATTTTTTGTTGCACCATCGGGGCTCTGCCAGGTCCACTTCCTGTGTTCACGCTTTTTGAAGAAGGAGTTCATCATATAGAGGCCCTCCTTCTCCATAAAACTGGCCAGTAGGTGACCCCGGTGGTTCCGACGTCCAACTCCAAATTGCCCCACTTGCAGCTCATCCTCGTCTCGTTTGCCCAGTTTCGCGTTGAAGTCCCCCATGACAACGGTGAAGTGAGTTTTGAAACCATGCATGGCTCTGGAGATATCCTCATACATGGTCTCTACCTTGTCGTCGGGGTGTGCCGAGGTTGGGGCGTAGACCTGTATGACCTTCAGCGAATATCTTGAGGATATTCTGAGTATAAGGTACGCCACCCTGGTCGACACACTCTCGTTCTTCACCACGTTGTTCACAAGGGACTTGTGGACGATAAACCCGACACCACCCTGGGACTGCAGGTCACCCTCTCGGAAATAGAGCAGGTTACCGGATTTGAGGATTATCGAGTCCTCCCCCTCTCTTCGGACTTCAGATAACCCTATAATACTCCATCGCAACCTGCTCAATTCCTCTTCGAGTTCGGTGATCTTCTCGTCGGTCCGAAGTGTGCGCGTGTTGTACGTTGCCAGGTCCAGTCACACCGACACCCACGGGAAGACATCATCATCATCATCAGCCTATAACAGTCCACTGCTGGACATAGGCCTCTCCAATTGCACGCCACTTGGTTCGATTTTCGGCAACTGTCATCCAGCTGCTACCAGCTACCCTGCGAAGATCGTCGCTCCACCTAGCCTGAGGGCGTCCTACCTTACGTTTACCAGTTCGCGGTCTCCACTCAAGAACACGTTTACCCCAACGGTCATCGGTTCTACGACTTATATGGCCGGCCCATTGCCACTTCAGCTTACTTATTCTATGAGCTATGTCGACAACTTTGGTTCTCTGCCGGATCACCTCGTTTCGGATTCGATCCCTTAGAGAGACTCCGAGCATAGCCCTTTCCATAGCTCGCTGAGCAACTTTGAACTGATGGACCAACCGTATTGTGAGTGTCCACGTCTCGGCACCGTAGGTCATAACAGGTAGGACGCACTGGTTGAAGACTTTAGTCTTCAGGCTTTGTGGGATTCGCGACGAGAAGACTCGACGAAGTTTTCCAAACGCCGCCCAGCCCAGCTGTATTCTTCTGCTAGCCTCCTTCTCAAAGTTGTTCTTACCAAACTGCAGAGTTTGGCCGAGGTAAACGTATTCTCGAACAACTTTGAGAGCATCGCCATTGACCACAATCGATCCCGGAGTGACGTGTGAATTGAACATAACCTGGGTTTTATCCAAGTTCATCCGGAGACCGATGCGTACAGAAGAATCAGCTAGGCCATCCAGCATCTGCTGCAAGTCATGCAGCGACTCAGCCATTATGACGATGTCATCCGCAAATCTCAAGTGTGAGATGTACTCGCCGTTTATATTAATGCCGCGTCCTTCCCAGTCCAGCGTTTTAAACATATCCTCCACTGCGTTACTAAACAATTTCGGGGAAATTACGTCCCCTTGTCTAACCCCTCGACGCAGTGGGATATGCCTAGTTTGCCGGTCCTGACTTTGGACGGTCATTGTTGCGTTTTCATAAAGACATCTCAGCACTTGGATGTATCGCCAGTCAACTTGGCATCGCTGCATAGACTCCAAAACAGACCAGGTTTCGATGGAGTCAAAGGCCTTCTCGTAGTCCACAAAAGCAAAACACAGGGGCCGATTATACTCTTCGCACTTTTGTATAATTTGCCGCACTGTGTGGATGTGGTCTATAGTGCTGTATCCTCCTCGGAACCCGGCCTGCTCCGGTGGCTGAAACTCGTCGAGTCTTCGCGCTAGACGATTTGTGACGACTCTCGAAAACAACTTATAAACGTGACTGAGAAGCGAAATGGGTCTGTAATTCTTCAAAAGGGTCTTGTCACCCTTTTTGAAGAAAAGAACGACCACGCTCCTCTGCCACGCCACTGGAGTTCTGCCAGAGAACAGGACAGAGTTAAATAGCTCCCCAAGCTCCTTCAATACAGGGCGTCCTCCCGCTTTCAGGAGCTCGGTTGTAATCCCGTCCTCGCCCGGGGCTTTCCCATTTTTAAGCTGTTTGAGAGCCGCCTCGATTTCATCTTGGCTTACTTCAGGCAGGTCTTCCGTAAAATGGCGGGTTAAGGTGGCTCTAGAATCCTCATTTTCGGGATCAGGC
The DNA here is from genome assembly GCA_947562075.1 of Orthosia gracilis. Classification (NCBI taxonomy): domain Eukaryota; kingdom Metazoa; phylum Arthropoda; class Insecta; order Lepidoptera; family Noctuidae; genus Orthosia; species Orthosia gracilis. The sequence continues at coordinate 12,829,483 of OX387265.1, forward strand.
CGAGATGCATGCGATGCGTACAGTTGGCTGTAGAAGTTTTCAACTTCCGAAAGAATCTCCGGCCTCGAAACGACGATATCCCCACTCGATTTAGCCAGCTTCGTCAGATGGCTCCTCCCAAGTGGCTGGAAGAACACTTTTGACCCCCGGTTTCGCTCAATCGCTTTCTCTATAGTGAGCGTGTTGGATCGTCGGAGATCGCGTCGCACCAGTTTCCTAATTTTTTTGTTGAGTGCCCGCTGTTCTGACGAAGTGGCTGGTGGATTTTCACGTCGCTCGGTCATGAGCTTAAGAGTCTCTTCCGAAAGTTTAGACTTCCGGCCCGTACGCCGCATCTTACAAAATCTCGTACCTTCCTCCCTGAGGATTTGCACCATTTGGTCCAGCGTCTGATCAACGTCGTCTGTGGTTTCCACGGCAGCGAACCGGTTCTCCAGGTCTGACTGGAACGCTTCAGATCCTAACATAGTTTGGAGCATGTTTGGACGGAGCCTAGACTTCATCAAACGAGTTCTCTCAAGCTTGAAGTTGATATTCAGAGAGCCTCAAACAAGTCTGTGATCGCTGCCGGTATTAAACCTGTTGATCACTGAGACATCCCTGAATATATGCTTTTTATCAGTTAAGATGAAGTCTATCTCATTTTTGGTCATAGTGTCAGGGCTTTGCCACGTCCACTTCCTTTGGGGCTGTTTCTTAAAAAAGGAATTCATTACGAAGAGCCCCTCCTTCTCTAGGAAGTTGACAAGCATTTGCCCCCTATGATTTCTGCTGCCAAACCCGTAGGATCCTACTACCGATTCGCTGCAGTTCTGTACTCCCACTTTAGCGTTAAAATCCCCCATGACAACGCTGTAGTGGGTCTTAGTAGTGGAGTGCAAGGTCTTGTAAATGTCCTCGAACATTTCCTCCATTTCGTCGTCCGAGTGCGCCGAGGTCGGTGCGTAGACTTGCACAACCTTGAGGCTATACCTCTCGGTTAGTTTCACTATGAGGTACGCTACCCTGTTCGACACACTGGAGACCTCCACAACGTTGCCACAGATGGATTTGTTAACTAGGAACCCGACACCGCCTTGGGATAGCTGGTCTCCTTCTCGGAAATACATAAGGTGGCCCGATTCAAGAGTTATATTGTGTCCTCCCCCTCTCTTCGAACTTCACTCAACCCCAGAATGTGCCACCTTATATTCTCGAGCTCCTGTTCTAGCTGCACGAGGTGTTCGTCAAGCCTCCCGCAACCTTAACCTTCGTCCACGGGAAGACATGGGATGGTGAAATTCTTAACGTCCGGCACCATACGGTTCGGGAAGTTGCGTGGTATCTTCTCGTCCAATTTACCGCAGTGTCTCAAGACAAAAGTCTTTGACCAGTGTGTGTTGCCAGTGATCACCTATGGGACCGAGACATGGTCGCTCACAATGGGCCTTATCAGAAAGCTTAAAGTCACCCAAAGGGCAATGGAGAGGGCTATGCTCGTAATTTCCTTGCGTGATCACGTCAGAAATGATGATATCCGCAGGAGAACTAAAGTTACCGACATAGCCCGGAGAATTGCTAAACTTAAGTGGCAGTGGGCAGGGCACATTGCTCGCAGAACGGATGGCCGATGGGGCCGAAAAGTTCTGGAATGGCGACCGCGAACCGGAAGACGATACGTTGGAAGGCCTCCCACTAGGTGGACCGATGACCTGGTTAAGGTTGCGGGAAGGCGCTGGATGCGAGACGCACGGGATCGGTCAATGTGGCGACGCCTGGGGGAGGCCTATGTCCAGCAGTGGACGTCTTTCGGCTGAAATGTTGTTGTTGTTGTTGAATGTTTGGTTACTCAATTACTCCCCAGTGGGTTCCCGTATTGTCGAGGTGGGGGCTCGGTAACCGTGGCTTGTTCACTCTCGGTGAAGCGAAGAGGAATCTGTTCCAAAACCGAATCGGGGGACCCCGACTTCACGTAGTCTTTTGGCTGCTTGCCCTGGAGTATATATAAAATCAGGAGGCGCGTAGGGAGAGCAACCCCCGCCCGCTGTACACCCGTGAGAGCCGTAGTGCCTAATAAAAGTATGCATAGTGATAATTATGCTAAATTTTGTTATGCCAATGTAAATTACGGCAATATATTTTATGATTATCATTAATAAACCATTTTTACCTAAGTTAACTTCCTTTACTTATAAAGAGGCCAGCCTATACTAGAAATGCACCTGTAGCCATATTAGACATACCACCGTATACTGTAGTAGATATTTACCTGAACGAGTGTTAATTCCTTCTTATGTAGTCTGTTAATTTAGTCTTCTCAATTAAGTATTTCTTCACGACACTTTTTCTGAATATTTCCATTCCTTTTGTTTTCTTACTTTTGATATAAAATATGTTTTCTGTTGTTGGGTTGTCTTTCATCTCTATAACTTTATCTACAAATATGAATACTGGGCAGTATTCTAGTGCAATGGACAGAATTACTCAATAGGATGTCTTCATCTCGCTTTATCGATCCTTATATTTAAAAACAACAATCATTTATTTTAAATGGCTCTCCAGCCTAATGCAAGTCTGCCATCTTATTAATAGTTATTATAATTAATAGGTATTATTATTATAATTAATAGTTAACATCAAAAGCTTAGGATTTTTGTATAATCGGCTAAGTCTAGTAATTTCTTCTTCACTTACTAGACTTGAGCCAGTAGAGAAATATAATTCCATTGTATAATTATAACTGGTAAATAGACGGCTACCTGTATTCTAAATCAACAGGGTTTTGAAATACTTTTGAATGTAGATTCCTGTAATCAAGTCATCGTATGTCCCTGCACATAGCAGTCTAATTTGTTTATCTATGGAAATTTGTACTTGTTTTTTCTTCAGGTAAGCCCGGTTCTCCGATATCACGACTAATACGAAACACAGGGATACATATTTTCCTCATTTCGTGGTATTATATACTTTCATTGGGATATTTGCGGGTTCACAACATTTATGTTCCATGTCGTATCATGAAACTTTCGTATACATTAATTCACACTGAATACTACATCAATTAAAGTACAATAAAGTGACAGCATGGTCGTTTCGACCGAAAGAAACTCGAGATTATAGACATTGAATATTGAACTCCTATTTGAACAAAGGAGTGAAGTGATAACGGAGAAAAGAGAGGTGAAACTTAATCCTAAATACTCCGTTCGTTTATTCTTCGCTGGGGAGCTTAACCTGCCTGAAACAGAGAGAAAATGAGTTAGTTTTGTAACTACAAAGATAATTGTGTACCTATTGAGTACTACACAAACAGGCCTTCGTTTCCCAACTCTATTCTAGTGAATTTAACAAAAATATTGATTGTTGATTGATTTTAATTGTTGTTTTATTTATTTTGATTTTTTTGTTTTATTTTATTTAAATAGAAAAAATGCTTGGATTCTTAAATTTTTGGCTGCATGTGGTGACTGGTCGTCTTGCTGGTTTTGGTTACCTCCTACTATTCTACAGAACCTGGATTAGAAAATAGGACACTTTTCATCACGATCATAATGATCCCTTGGCATAATAAAACATTTTATCTACACTCACAACGTAATGTTCCAAATAACGGGTGATTTTTTAAGAGGTATAGGATTTGATTTTCAAAAAAAACACAAAAAAATTGAAAAATTTGATGAAATCTTTATTGGAATCGATAGAACGATCAATATAATTTAATGTTTGAAGATGATTTCATGCAAATGCTGGCCGCGGCTCCGGTTTAGATGGCCCATTCGCAAGGCCCAATTTCGGCACACTCTCTCCAACATATCAGCCGGTATATCACGAATAAATGCTTCAATATTGGCTCCCAGTGCGTCAATCGTTGCTGGTTTATCCCTGTAGACATGAGCCTTAACATGGCCCCACAAGAAATAGTCCAAAGGCGTTAGATCACACGATCTAGGCGGCCAATTGACGGGCCCAAAACGTGAGATAAACTGTTCTCCGAAGGCGGCTCTCAATTGGGCCATTGTTTCGCGTGCCGTGTGGCATGTGGCACCGTCTTGTTGAAATCACATGTCAGGCATGTCCAATTCTTCCATAGCTGCCTCAGTAGGCCGACCAAACTGCCCATAAATTGGAAGAAGTGCGCGATGCACTCTCTTAACCGAGCATGCATTTTGATATTAAAATTCAATAATTTGCAAGCGTTGTTCGTTCGTAAGTCGATTCATGGTTAAATTATAGACCAAACTGAACAAGTTTGACAATGACACAAGACACGATTCACGCGTGATCTGTCAAAAACAGTGTTGCCAAAAAGATACCAGCAAAAAAATCACCCTTTATGATTAAAATAATATTGTATAAACACGTACTTTATATTCATGGATAGGTAAAATTAAAAAAAATACCATTACAGTGCAACATTTTCCTTCGATTTTCAAACAACTGCATCATAAAACAACTTTTTAATTATTATAGCACACTTTTACTTTTTGGGCACTTAAGGGCTCATTGACTTAATGTAGAAAAGTAGTGTCATTGTCTATGGATGCGCACGCTGCGCAGTCTTGCGCTATGAAAATCTAAATTGCCCGCTATACCACAGATTTTTTCCGTTTCCACTTTTGTTATATTTCAACTGTATGAGTGAAGATAAAACAGTGTATGCAACGGCATATAATTAGGTATTAAAACACTCGCGTGTTATTACGAGTATTATCACCCACTAACCCACGCTCGTGTTTTAATAACCCCTATTATATGACCATCGCATAAACAACTATTAAACGTAGCAGGCAGAAGCTAATTATATTAAAAATGTAAAAGTTTGCGAATATGGTTGGTTGTTTGTTAATATTTCACGTAAAAACTACAGAACGATTTTAATGAAAGTTTACAGTATTCAGTGCAGCAGCTAAAAAATCAAAATAACACAATTGCACCGTGCACATGCTATAGAAATACCTACTCACTAGCTTTTGTCAGCGGCTTCGCCCGCGTGAATGTCGAAAATTACCCCAAGGGAACACAATCCCGGGATAAAAAGTAACCTATGTGCTATTCCTGACTATAATCTATCTCTGTGCCAAATTGCATCCAGATCCGTCCAGCTATTTGAGCGTGAAGAATTAACAAACACACACACACACACAAACTTTCCCTTTATAATATTTATGTGATTCCACGCAAGTGGCGTTTAATATTGATGAAACTGGTTCTATCATGGCCCTAGTTTAGCAAAGAAAATTGTATTAATCTGTTAAATTTAATTACTTAGCATACCTACTTTTGCATAGATTAAAATTATTCTAACTTAACAGAAATATATGTTGCTGAGAAGTTTATTGCAACACTTCATTTAATTCCTAGTCAATCAGTAAGAATGATGACAGGTGAGCATATTGGGGGACTATCTTTTGTCAATTTTGACGTTCAAAAGTGCTATTCTGTAGCAATCTACCGTGATATTATGATGCAGAAATGAGTTTGAAGTGAACGTCAATCCCAAGCATTAATATTGGAATAAAAGCTCACATCTTGCTCACTTACCGCGATTATCATAGTGACCTTTTTTTACAGAATTGACCGACTGTATCACGGAACTTCGATGTTCAAAATATCGATGAACGGTAAACCTACAGAACGGCACTTCGAAGCATGCAAATCGAAAGAACGTTATTTTGATGATTTCCACCTCGACGACGACATTTTTACAATGCGTACCTGCAACTAGGATATGATAATCATGAGCAGTACAGTCCTTCTCTTCATAATCGGGTTCCAGTTTTAAATTACATTTATAATGTATTTTTCTTGATGCATACCTAAATTGTTTTATTGACTGCATTGGTGATGTAGCCATTTTATTCAAAGCCCTACTAAAACTATACGATGTCGATGTCATGTGTGTGTGATTTCTAGATGCATAAATTTACGGAAACAAAATATTATGAATTTATGCAAAACCAAAACGGAACGACGTCGTATGGATCCAGCAATATAAGAAAAATATAATCAAGAATAAAAAAATCACGGAGGAGTAAGGAAATGGAGATATAGCGTAATGATGAACGCAAAAAAAAAAGTTGGAAATATAAGTTGGTACTACTGTCATAATTTTGAGCACAGCTTTCGGCTTTCACGTTGAGTTAAGCTCGCCTTTGTACATGTACTTTATTATCACATGTATGTAATGTTGTTTTTTTGGTGTACAATAAAGAAAAAAGAATTACACAATGGCGGCTTGAAAAGACGTTGACCCCTGGCTTTGATGACCCATCCAACTATACTTTAAAAACATGATTAACGCATCTGTATTTATTTTTTAAGTTTCTGAATTTATCCCAGGGCGTCGTCGCCACGTTTTACGACATGGCACGGGTAATGACCCAATGAAATATATTTTACAAGCTTTTAAAATATCTTTATCATTTCACCTGTTCCAATGTCCTGTAATCAAATCTTGCTAACTGTTTGACCCACTTCCCGGTGTCGGAACGAGCTGAAATTTTGCACACGCGTTTGTTTCGCGTGACAACACAAATTTTAATCTAGAAGCAACTTAAAAAAAACTTTTTCAAATATGATTTTGGAAACTTGTTTCCTCCTACGCATATAAAAAATTTACCCTGATTCTTATAAAAGTAGCAACACAAACACAAGCAACTGCTTAGTTACTACTCCGTTTTTGGATTGACTGCCGTATGCATTATCTGTTAAATATTAACTGTGTTTTACTAATGCTCATTAATAAAAAAAAAGATATTTACTCTATGTAAAACTTTAGAGACTCGTTTTATCATCTTTTTTAGTTTTCTGTATTTTATCTCCAGCTTTACGATATGTCGATATTGAAGGCCGATTATTGCAGCTGCCTGTTCATAATTTGTCATTTTTCCTGATTGCAGTTGATCTTTTACATTTCGAGCCTCCAAAACTTCAGCGATGGCTGCTGCGACTGCCTACAACAACATAAAAAAAGATGAGAAGCAATGGTAATGATCATAACAATAATCTCCCGCATTGAGCATGTGTGGTGATTTATTTTCGTGCCTTCTCGGTATGAGAAAAACTCCTTTGCTATGCAGTGGGATAGTTACAGAATGGTATTATTATTAATGGTAATGATGGTCAAATTGGAATGGAAATGGAATAGTAAGAGAAGGGAGTGATGATACCGAACATTTGGTCTCAAATTGTGCGTGGTGAATTAAATTATACTTAATGATGAATGATAAAAGTACACTAACACGGGCAATCAATCGATAATGAATATAATTAAGTATCACTAAAAAATGAATTACTCACAGGTATGTTAGATAGAATCCTGGCTAAATGAAAAACCCGTGTTAGACCCCTTCGTTAGTGCTCACTCCTTTTGCTTAATACCCCATGGTTACTCAGTAAATAAAGGGTTTTCTCCTAAATCAGCGCTTTTCATTCCAAAAACGTCACTTATAGCAAAACACCATGCTTAAAAGTATAACATGGAAAGTTAGAAAAGCGTGCATGTCAATCTCTGCTTAAACGTCCCTTTTTTGTGCGCACGAACTTTTTTGTTCGCGGGGTTAAAATGCCTGCTATCTTATCCGACAACACGAAAGAGATAGATGCTGTGATGAACAGTAAGAAGCTAGTTCGCGTACGAATTAGGACTTTTGCAGGTTTGTAGCGAAATGGATGACGTGGAAGTAAACGAGCGCGCGAAATTTTATAAACTAACCTTTGAGAGTATGGATATCATGAAAAAAAGATTAAATGGATATTTTCAAAATAAAATTATTTGCATTGTTGAACTACTAATCTATCCCTGTATGGTGGCCGTTTTGCAATTTTCCTTCTTCTTATGGTATATATTTCCGCCCAAAGATGCGTTAAAATTAGTGTTGAAATATGGAACTTTCGATGCTCATAACTTCCAAACATTTTTCTTTTTTCCTTTATTGTTTCCATACAGGGCTTGATAATAATGAGACAAATTGATAAAATTTTTATTTTGAACGTACATCGTCAAACAGTAGAGTAATCGCCAGACTACGTTTGTATGGAAGAATTATTGACTACGAGGGCGGCACTGAAAATTTCGGGCATCAAGGAAGTGACACCACATTACTATTTTAAAAATATATTTATTGCTTTTCGAAGTATTCTCCGCGAAATTTGACACATTTTTCCATACGATGGAACCAATCATTGAAGCAACCATTCCATTCGGAAGTTAAGGTCTCCAAAATGGCCGTTTTGTAGGCGTCCACAGCTTCTTCAGGTGATGAAAATCTCTGACCACGTAATTTATTCTTTATTTTAGGAAAAGTATAGAAATCATTAGGGCTTAGGTCGGGGCTGTACGGCGGATGGTCTAATAATTCTATGTTTTCTTGCTCTAAAAACTCTTGTTCTGTGCGCGGTGTGAGAACTCGCATTGTCTTGATGGAGGATGATGCGGCGGTTGTAGTTCTCTTTACGGAGTTCAGAAACGACCTGTGGCAAACAAATGCTAGCATTAACGGTTAATGCAATCTTGCATTAACCGTTCTTTGTCCCTCAAGAGGAATAGTCGCAACATGGCCGGTTTTGGAGACAAACGTGGCCACCATTTTTTTTGCAACACTCCGTGAACGAACAATTTTTGTTGGCTTTAACTCATTTTCGAACACCCAAACTCGTGACTGGTTTTTTGTTTAGGGTTCGTACGCGTATATCCAGAATTCGTCACCTGATACAATGTTGTATACAGCTGTTCGATTCTTATTATCGAATTGAGGGTAGTTGGTAAATCATCACTAAACTCGCCCTCGACCTACGTCGCGGTTCTATATATCCGTGACGTGCAGTACGAATTAGAGCCCTGAGCTGGATGAACGTTTCTTCCTCTCTTGTTGTGATCGTGTCTCAAGCTAAACGTTTTAGCATCTGTAGTGTTTGTGGACTCACTATCGTGTGGTGTGCGATCTTCAAGACCTTTGAAACTAGAGTACGTCTAGACTGCCTATCTGTAAAGTGCCGTGCACGCTGCGGGTCTTCTGCTGACCCGGGAGTTGAGACGAGGTAGGTGGTGTTCAATTACCTTCTTGGAGATAGTAGTAACGAACGATTTCCATCCACAAATACTTAACATACACATTCTTAGGCTCATAAGCCGCCAGCAAATATTTTCTTAAAAAAGGTTGGTCAAAAACCAAACAACAGCATTAGAGGATCCTGCGTGGAATCTTTCGAGAGTTCTGACGCACCAAGTAACGCGAGCCGCTTTTTTCTCTTTACAAAGCGAATGCGGTATCCATCGGGAAAACAACTTTTTTACACCTAATTGTTCATGCAAGATTATTTGTATTTGACTCATGCCAATGTCTAAAGTTGCCTGAATTTCGCGGTATGTCACATGTCGATCTTCCTCAATCAGCTTACGCACAGCATCAACGTTTTCTTGGGTGACTGCAGTTTTTGGCCGACCTTGACGGGGACCATCACTGAGCTTGACACGTCCACGTTGAAATTCAGCAAACCAGCGATAAATTGTGGTTTTAGATGGGGCCCCAAATGCAGAAATCATCCGGTCAACACACTGTTTTTGTGTTAAACCACTTCGAAAGTCATAATAAATCATCGATCTTGAATTTTCTCGACTCACTTCCATTTTCTCAACGACTAAACAAGTTTGACAAAACCTTGTGACATAACCGAGAATCTTTTTTTAAGTAAATAAATGGTATTCGATTTTTAAAACCAAGGAGTTTTCAATTAAAAAGATTTTAATATGACAGGAACAGTGGAAATATTCCATTCTCGATAATTTTAGTGCAGCCCTCGTAGTGTAACCTTAAGATACACCTACAATATTATTGCGAAATATTGACGATTGCACAATGCAATTGAAAGTCCAGGGCAATTGAAAGGTTGCACAATGATGGAACACAAGATTGAGGAAGCTTAAACTGTGCAATAATATTGTAGGTGTATGGGTCCAGTGGTGATCTTTTGAGTAAAAAATTGTCATGAGAACATGATTAAATAAACAAAATAGCGACGATAGTTCCGATTTTGGCCGCTTGCGAAAAATTCCAATAATATGAAATGTGGAAAAAAAAGCGCTGATTGTGAAATTCTCGTATAGTTCTCGTATGAGAAGATCTGAGAACATAACTAGATCAATGAGACCAACATCGTGAGGAAACCGCCGTATTCTAGAAGCAACGATTTGAAAACATGTGAAATCCACCATCTTGCACTGAGCCCGCGTAGTGGATAAAGGCCAAAGGGACACAGACCTCTCTCACAAAGAGAAGGCCTGTATTCCAGCAGTGGAAACATTAAAAAGGCTGATTGATGATGGGGCTGAGAATTCACAAGCGTGACGGTGTCCCCGTGATCAGCCTCAGTGGCTTTGGCCGCCCGTAGTTCATTGTCTTCCTTCTGGGAAAACCGTGGGCAAAGATACTCATTGTATGTACAGCATAATAAATGCATAGTAATGTGTTTCAAAAAGATTGAGTTGTGTGACCAATAATTGATGTTCAACTTCATCTACATCTTGCGGAATGAATTGGTTAAGGAGCCGTTTTATCTTGCCATTCTCAGTTACAATTAAATGAATAGGTTAAGGAGCCATTTTATCTTGCCATTCTCAATTGGCAAGATAAAATTGGCAATTGGCGCACGGTTGGCGCAGTGGTTGAGCGATTGACTGCTGCGCTGCGTGTCGCGGGTTCGATTCCCGCACGGAACAAATATTTGTATGACCTACAGATAGTTGTTCCGGCTCTGGGTGTTGTGTATGTGAGTTTATATGTTTGTTAACGCACCCACGATACAGGAAGAAATTCCTAGTGTGGGGCAACGTTTTAATAAAAAAAAAACAATTACAATTACAGGAATAGGTTAAGGAGCCATTTTATCTTGCCATTCTCAATTACAATTACATGAATAGGTTAAGGAGCCATTTTATCTTGCCATTCTCAATTACAATTACATGAATAGGTTAAGGAGCCATTTTATCTTGCCATTCTCAATTACAATTACATGAATAGGTTAAGGAGCCATTTTATCTTGCCATTCTCAATTACAATTACATGAATAGGTTAAGGAGCCATTTTATCTTGCCATTCTCAATTACAATTACATGAATAGGTTAAGGAGCCATTTTATCTTGCCATTGTCAATTACAATTACATGAATAGGTTAAGGAGCCATTTTATCTTGCCATTCTCAATTACAATTACAGGAATAGGTTAAGGAGCCATTTTATCTTGCCATTCTCAATTACAATTACAAGAATAGGTTAAGGTGCCATTTTATCTGGCCATTCTCAACTACATAGAATTTTAATTAACTGACAATCTTTCTGGGGAAGAAAAATATCTGCTGTTTTGGTTGAGTTTTCATAATTGTATTGAACAGCTTATATATTTTTTTCAAATAATAGTCGATGGTGCTGAAAAGTTCTGGAGTGGCGCTTCCAACGCCGGAATAGGTGGATCGATGACCTGCAGCCTTATTGCGTAATGAATTCGACAAGGCAAAGGGCAACGATTATGAAAAATCGAATGTGAGATGAAAGAGGCGATGTGGATTTCTATCTATGTGATTGGTCGAGTTGCTCTTTGACCTTTGCCTTGCCGAATTCATTACGCAATAAGGCTGCTGGTCGAAGCTGTGGGAATCCGCTGGATACGAGACGCACAGTACCTATCGAGGACCGTTGGTGGCGGCCTTTGTCCAGCAGTGGACGTGTTTCGGCTAAAATGATGATGATGATGATGATTGTTGCTGTGGAGTCAGTTGCGTCCCTTCTTCCTAGCTAAAACACTTGGAAATGATGACGAACGCGTATTTTGTGTGATCCGATTTTGACATGAAAAAGTGATGAATTTCAGCATAATTAGAGGTACCTGGACGACCGAGCTCTGCTCGGGTGAAAATAGAGAAAACGATGTTTTCTAAAAATGAAACCTAGCTAGATCGATTTATCGCCCCCGAAAGGCACTGCATACAAATTTCATTGGAATTTCAAAAAAATCGTTGGAGCCGTTTCCGAAATTCAGAATTGCTTATTTAAAGGTGAAAATGCGAAAGTTGTTTAATATGTTCATGAATATTTTTACCCCTTGAAATATTCATCATCATCATAATCAGCCTATAGCACTCCGCTGCTGGACATAGGCCTCTCTAATTGTACGCCATTTGCTTCGATTTTCGGCAACTCTTACCTAGCTACTACCAGCCACCCTGCGAAGATCGTCGCTCCACCTAGCCTGAGGGCGTCCTACCTTACGTTTACCAGTTCGCGATCTCCACTAAAGAACCCGTCTACCCCAACGGTCATCGCGCGGTTCTCCGGCTAATAAGGCCGGCCCATTACCACTTCAGCTTATTCTCGATGAAATATTGCGACAGTATTAAAAATCACCCATATTTAAATTTATAGGTACACGTGTGCATAGAAATATCAATCGAACATCGTATGATCATAATTAATTGGCACAAGTAAGGTTTGCTCTTGAGAGGGTCCAGATAGGGGCGTTGCTAGGGGATCAAATGGGGAAGTATGAGGGATGCGCTATTTATAAGGCTCAGGGGGATGTTTTGATTTTTTTCTCGAATGTTCATGATGACAGACACTGCTAATTGATAAATATTTTTTTTTTAAACTTTGCCCGACTCTGGGAGTTTGTTTCTGTATCGTGGGTGCGTTTAAAAAAAATTAAACTCAGATAAACTAGATACCCAGATCCGGTCATAAAAATATTTGTTCCGTGCGGGAATCGAACCTGCGCCACGCAGCGCGGCAGTCGATCGCTCAACCACTACGCCAACCGTGTCGTCAATCTGTTTTGATTTTGTTTTGTGTTCTGCCTCGTTGGTTTAGTAGTCGTAACCGCTACGGCTGAGCATGAGGATTCGGTTCCCGGTTCGGGAAAAGTGATATTTGTTTTTCCATTTGGAATATCTCAGTAGAGCCCGGAGCCTGGTTTACGAAAATAGCCACGCCCCCTTTTACTTGAGATTAAATCATAACCAGTGAGTTTTCTAGATAAATCCTTTACTGTCTAGGCTACTCGTCTGTGGAATGCGTTACCACACCCAATCAAACGCGCTCAATCGTTGCCTGTGTTCAAAAGACTCGTGAGGGAGCATTACCTGTCGCTGTGATTATGAATTGATTGTCACAGTTTTATTTATTGCCTTTATATTTTAGCATGAATGTATATATTACATAGCATTATCTTTTATAATATAGTTTTTCTTAACACTGGTATTTTCACGCCAATAACATCCCTACTTCGTGTCCAGCAATTATTGTCCATACCTGGTTGCCTGGCAGAGATCGCGGAATGCGATAAGGCCGCCCATAGTATGTGTTTTAGTTTTACTTTATGGTGTGCAATAAAGTATATAATAAATAAATAATAAGATAATAATGTATCGTTATTGTGTTTTTCATAAGGAAATTAAGTGATTCCTTTACAAGTAGCGTACACAGGTGCTACTTCAAAATAAACAGAAAAAGTATGACCTAATATTACGCTTTGATTGAATGAAATTACCAAAATTAAATAATAATAATGCTTTAAAATTAAATGAAAGTAAAGTGCCAGTAAAATACTCTTCAGCCGTTACTTTTTTCAAGTTGTTTAAAAAAAAAACGTTTTGCCGAACACGTCTTATGCAACCTACCTTCTTGCTCGACTTATGAAGAGTCACTATTTTCATAATATCGTCTAGCTTCCGTTGGTTCCTCACCAAGTCAAACACAGCCTTTGGTAAGTTTTCTTCCAAATCTACGGTAGATTCAGGTGCTTGGATTATAGGCAGAACCGGCTCAGGTGATCTTGGCGGAGGCAAGTCTGCCAAATGAGGGTTAAGTTCCAGTTCGAATATGGGTGGGTATGGGTGCATCGATAACTGAAAAAAGGATAACATTACAATGTTGTTTATGGCGATACCGGTTTCAGTAACACCAGGCGACATACTAATGTAGGGTTGGCGGACCTCCATAGATAACCGTGACATAAAAAAAAATTAGACTTGATTCATGAATTGTAGATTTAATGTACAAAAAAAAACTAGATGCCAGTGTTAGTAGACTTCTTTGTGAAGGAGCTTGTCCAGGAAAATTCTACCTCTATACTTAGTTCCGCCACCAGAGCTGCTGTGTTCTAGTTTGAAAGGTATGGGTGCCAGTGTAATAGGGTAGATGCTTGAAAAAATCTATTTAGCCTGTCAATTAGATTACAAAAAAAAATTGGACACTGTATTTTCGCGTGATGCCACGCCTTGGTACGGTTTACTTAGAAGTGCCGTCTCAAGCCTCCCCTTCTTATCTTTAGTGCAATATATTTTTGCAAAGTATATTGATTTGGTAAAGCAAAAAATACGTGTCTAATGCTTTTTGATAATCTAACTGAGGGAACAAATATTATAATGATTTTTATGCCTTATTTGAATAAAAGACCTTTTTATTTTACCTCTGAGATGGCATATGCGATGTTTGGGGTGTTGCAGATGTCCATAGGCGCGGTGCGGTACTATCGAAATTCGTACAGTAAACGAATAAAAGTAGGAATCATTATCATTAAACTGCAATATCGCTTGCAGTCCCGAGATAAATATGTGTTTAATATTCAGTTACACGGCTAAAAGATCAGCGTTACAAAAATAAAGACTGAAAAAAAAAACCAGCCAAGTGTGACTCGGACTTGCTCACGAAGCGTTCAGTATCATTGTAGCAAAAAACGGCAATAGATCACGTTTGTGTATGGGAGCCCCACTTAAATATTACACTTAAATATTTTAGTATTTGTTGTTATAGCGGCAACAATGTTTGAAAAACTTTCTGTGAAAATTTCAACTGTCTAGCTATCACGGTTCATGAGATACAGCCTGGTGACAGACAGACAGACGGACCGTGGAGATTTAGTAATTGGTTCCCGTTTTAACACTTTGGGTATGTACCCTAAAAACGAAAAATAAATAAAGTTTATTTTTCAAAAAAAATAATTCGATGATAATGCTCTTTACCTTAAAAAAAAAATATTTTCTTATCTTCAGGTCCGAGATTTTTTTCACCGTTTATAAACTTAAAACACAATTTTCTTAAAACAAAGGACATTCATCATTATTGCAGTGGACCGTTCTCAGGATTCCCTTTGCCGCACTAAGACTTCCATTCGGTCCGTTGTGCGTAACATTACCAGCGTAGCTTCGCTCAAAAGCACAGAAACTTCTGGGGCTTCACAGGCTTCGTAGAGCGACCGCACTGTTCCGAGGATTTCTGCACGTTGAGAAGCCACGGCCTCGCCTATCTGGATGACGTGAGCAGCTAATGCCGTACTCACCCCTTTTCTGTTTCTGTTATCTTTCACAAAGTCTATGTATTGTTTCTTTGGTTTTCTCCTACTCTAATATCCGTTCACAAACATACCTACTCAAGGCCTATACGTATATATGTGTCATCATATAAGTGTACTAACTATCGCCTTCGGCACCGTCCTGTTTTAATCAGTGTTTCTATCTTTATAAATTACTAGCGGACGCCTCGCGGTTTCACCCGCGTATTGTCCGTTCCCGTGGGAATACAGAGATAAAAATAGCCTATGTCACTCGGGAGAATTTTTGAAATCGGTTGAGTAGTTTTTTTTATTCGTTACATACAAAAATGCAAATCTTTCCTCTTTATAATATGAGTATAAATAGTCTATGTGTTATTCTAACGTACCTATAAGATTTAATAATCTAAAGATTTGTCAGTCCATTTAGTAGTTTATGCGTGAAAGAGAAACAAAGATCTATCCATTCGTCCATCCTCACAAATATACGCGTTTATAATAATTCCAGGGTTACTTACTTCTCGGCGGTAACGCTCATCGAACTCCGAGGTATCAACATCTTGGGAATTCTCATCAAAAATCCTGGTTGGGCACCTCGAGCCAAAATAACGTTCGGGCTAAAAAAAGAAGGACAGCTTTAAATACTAATTGCTAAACTAGTTATATTGGTAATTAGGAGGCTCTAGACAAAATGTTTTTCTATCAACAATGGCGACGGTCAAAATGAAAATGGCGAGGTTAAAATATCAGTGATTGATCACGTGTAGAGAATACAATCGGGATTAAAAACAACCAGGATCCCAGTCGTTTCTTAATCCCGAAAATCCCTCATGATGTACTTGGTTATCTAATCTCGGGATTTTCGGGATTGCCAAAAACCGGTATATATTTGCATTCTGTAATCCATTGCGCCTTGACAGTGATCTTGCCAAGATTACATTAAGGGCACTTAATTATTACGTAATGATATTAAATCAACCTTAACGCCACACTATGAAAGTACTACACAGATACAGGTTACACGTGAAATGAACATGTTTGAAAATGGGGGAGTTCGTGGATAATACTTACTATTAGCACATAAAAACCTATTGTCTATACCTCATACCAGTGTAGAAACTGAGCGAGCGTTTTCAACTGCTGCATAAATCCATACTGTAATATTATAAATGCGAAAATAATATCGCTATCGATCATAGACTTTTTTATATTTTTTTACACCACAAATTTAAAAGATATGGTACCTGATATCTGACGGTACATTATAAAATAAGCAATTTAATCAACATACGCATGAAAGCTGTACAAAGTAGCAAAAAGCGTAAGAAATCTTTTATTTCTCGGGGTTCTTTGGCGGACCCTTTTTAAAGTAGCTGAATCTAGCAAGTAACTACCTACTACTTTTTTTAATAACTTTGTCCCGCACTATAAATTTCTGCCTGTATCGTGGGTGCGTTAACAATCATTTAAACTCACAAACACAAGACACCCAGATCCGGAACAACTATCTGTAGGCCATAAAAATATTTGTTCCGTGCGGTAATCGAACCCGCGATACGAAACTAAGAGATCCCATGATGGATGGAAACATCAAAACTATAGCAAAGTCTATACAATAAGTTGACTATAATTTAGTTCGATGTATTAAATTTTTTAAACCACTATAACTACATAATCCATTAATCAGCCTATAACGCTAAAAAAATAGATAAATAAATAACATTTTGCAACTGTATAAAATTAAACCAAAAATTAAATGCTCAAAAATACAGCACGCGCGCAGCGAAACGATTAGCTGAAAACAATTGCTTTTTATATATATTTACATGGAATTGCCATCCGCCAACACACGTTTCCGGGTCGTCGTAAATTGTGCCGATGGTGGAATCGGGTGACCGTTTCGAAGTGATCCGCTTACTGGGTTCGGACCCACAGCTTGACTCAGGCTGGTCTGCCATCTGCACGTTATATTCCGGCTCTGGTTCTTTAACCTCAACCACTGTTGCTTCTGGTTTCGCCATTTGGATGTCGTAATCCGGTTGTGGTACCACAACCACTTTTGGGATCTGGTCCATATGGGCAGTTTCTTTCTCGGCCTCCTCATTTTTGGGTTCATTTTCCGTTTTAATCTTCACCTCATTCAAAAGCTCCGACCCTGATGCCACATAGGGCTAAAAACAAAGGAAGTTGGATTAGAAAAGCTACTTAAATAGATTCTTATTCGAAACAGTATGGGTTGTTATACAAATACTTTTTGGCCATTATCTTGCTGGCTGTATTTTCAACAGACTTCAAAAAGTTCTCAATTCAACTATATGGTTTTTTTTTGTGTTTGTTACTCGATTATTTCGCCAATTGTGGACCGATTTTGTTATTTTTTTGTGTTTGAATGGGTATATTTCAGAAATGGTCCCATTGTCACCAAGTCAGAATCTAATGACCCCATAATTAGATTCTGACTTGGCTCATTGGAAGCGAGGGTACTCCTCAAATATTATAGGCATACATATAGCGATTTTGGTATTTTCATAAACAATGCAGTCATTTGCACTCAGAATGTCATTTTGTGAAGTAGAACTGATGAAGAAGACCACCGTTGAGCACTGGAACTCCATAATGATAAGTATGTCACGGGTATACGAACTATGATGAACCATATACTTATAAATAATAGGTACTGATAAATATGGTATCATCTTGCATGCTTTGTGTGTGCATACTCATGTTTCGGACAAATAAATGATCTCTATCTCTCTCGATCTGATCTGATGATGAAGCTGGAAGGTATGCACTGGAACTCCAAAATAAAACAATGTATCCTAGTCGTGTTTGGGCTTATTGGAATTGTCATGAGATGTACTTCGGCTATAAATGATTTTCATGGTAATTTGAGGTACCAACCAAAACTAAAAAGAGAAAAATAAAAAGATTTTAACAAAAAAATTAAACCGTCTTCCAAAAAAAACCTGTCGTACTGTATGGATCAGAATGTTGGGCTGTGAAAAAGATAGATCAAAAGAGATTGCATGTAGCAGAGATGAGAATGTTGAGATGGATGTGCGGAGTGACGAGAATGGATAAAGTGAGAAATTAGTATATTAGAGGCAGTTTGAAAGTGGCGCCAGTGACAGAAAAGTTGAAAGGAAACCTGTCCTGGTATGGTCATTTGATGAGGAGGGATGAATCGCATGTTACTAAAGGAGTTATCAATATAAATATAAATGGATGGAGAGGGAGGGCACGGCCAAAGAAAAGATGGATGGAAAAGGGAGTCAGTGATAGCGTGACGGGGGACAGGACGGTATGGAAGAAAAAAACGTGTTGCGCCGACCACAAGAAACACACAACAACAAGAATAAAAAGACGATGATGATGAACAAAAATATTAAACCGTCTTCCAAAACAAAACCTTAAAGCGAAAACTAACTTTCTTTTCCGAAGTTGGTGTCGAAAAACGAAAACCAAAGACATTTTTAATTTAAATTAGCGAATGCATTTAGCAATAAATCAAACAGTTAATGTCAATCTGTAAGAACTTTTTCCAGGATTTACAACAGTGTGTCTTTTTGCGGGTAGCAAAGGAAACCTTAATTAAAAAATCCATCATGTAAACTTACTTCTTTGTCCGAATTCTAAATTATCTAGTTATGGATTTATTATTGGTTTGAATAGAACAGACTTTTTAGCTAATGACTTGTTTTATATAAAAAAACATAAACCCACACAAAAAACAAAGGTAAATTAATATATGAAGTGTTTTTAGATAAGCGACTTCTAGGCCTATCTTGCTAACTCGGAGTTAGTAGTTAACACGACCAGTTATATGTAATGTATGCCATATTAAGTATTTAACCTCGTGTAACTACTAACTCTGAGTTAAGTTTTTGAGCGCATGACGGCCCAAGACTGTTCAGAAAGGAAGACAAAAGCCTTTCAATAAAAGAAAATGTCGGATGTTATGATTTGAGTTGATAGGAGGTGAATATTGAAAATTTGCTTAAAAAGTAAAGTCCGAAACACCACTCAAAAATATTAATAATAATGAAATTCCTGTTTCGACCGGATCGGACGAAACTCAACGGCCGAAACGCCCACTAAGCCAAAATAGAGATGGAAAAGAACCAAACGCGTCGACCTCATATAAATTAAAATAACGGTAGGGAATGGTGTTTAAAAAGGGTTAAAAATTTCGTTATGTTAAAAAGTAAATATTTACCCTTATTTATAAAAACTGCTTATCCATACGATTAGTTGATTTACGGATTAGTGGAATCTTAACTGACATTTTCCATGAAGAATTTAGAAAGGCCCAAAATCTTCTCAAAATAACATTATCAATGACAATAAATACAGATTGCACAAATATATGTTTGGCATAACTTCTGAGCTTGCCAAAAGCTTGTGTTACAGAAGTCAGATCTATCACTTACCTATCATTATTATACCTGTCATATAATTTAGATGCTGATCTTTTAAATAAAAACAAAATTTTTAACACTGATTGAGATATATATTTTTGATCTATTGATAAGCTCTCGATGGACCACTATCTCACCTCATGGTTAACGATGATGTGGTCGACGCTTGCCTAGAAGTAGGTTACCTATTCACTCTCGAATTAAAGACCCCCAGACCCCAGGCTATATCTCTCAGGAATATTCTGGAAACACAAACTCCGGCAGGGAAACAAACAATCTTTGACTGCCCTATCAGTATCACAGATTCACTTACCTTTTACGCAGCACCTTGGAAACAACACAAGAACAAAGTTGTTATACGAGTACAAGAGCAAAATCAAAAACACAGTATTATCACTGAATCTATTAACCGGCAATGTTTTCATCATTTTGCAATTGACACGCGGTACTCGGTAGCGAGGGAGTGTCCAGACAGGAAACACGACTATTATACGTATACACATGAATCTATCGGAGTCTGGCGTTAGAGATGTGCCTTAGCGGTGTGCGCCATGATTTTTATTGTGTACCAAATTTAAGATATGACTGTTTTGTTTCAGATTTTTAAAAGATTGGGTTGGTTTGATCTCGTGAGGAATAGAGGTGGTAAATGATAAGAAAAATATTTACTAAATGGAAATCTTGTAGAAGTAAATAATATTGGGGATGTAGTAACAAATCTACTCAATAAAGTCAAAAAAAAACCTTTGGATATGAAAATATTCTAGAACGTAACATAGTATCTTCTTATCTTACTAGTCTTACTATCTTATCTTACTAATCTTACTCATTATAAATGCGAAAGTTTGTATGGATGGATGTATGTTTGTTACTCAATAACGCCAAAACCGCTGAACGGTTTTCGATGAAATTTGGCACAGAGATAGATTACAGTCTGGAATAGCACATAGGCTACTTTTTATCCCGGGATAATGTTCGCTTGGGATGAAAAAATACTTTTCACTCGGGCGAAGCCGCTGGCAGAAGCTAGTTTCCAATGAAGTTATTGCCTGATTACCCCTACTCTTCACAAGCATTGAAAATAAAAATAGGATCTTTAAAAATTCACCTGAAAAGAGTGAGGACAAATGAACGTAATTTTTTGAGCGTTGCGTAGCGGAATCTACGCTGCATTCGGTTTCATACTCGAACGGCTCAAGTTAAATAGCTTCCAATATGGTTGTAGTATGCAGAATGTTGCTGGAGCAGAAAACCTAAAACATTGCGCCGTTTGAGGTTTTCTGCACTAGCAACATTCTGAAGCAAACACAAAAAAAAGAAATAAACTGGGATTAGAGTTGAAAGATGATGTTCAACCAGTTATATAATAACGAGCTAGGCGTATTTCAATCATTTCATTCCAGTAGCCGTATTTCAACTGGAATTATGATCATGATGCTATCATCATGATCATAACGGGCTACTGGGTCTCAGATCCGGTCTCACCGGGCGGCCGTGTTTGAGCGCTTGAAACTATCCTTGAAGGCAGTCTCCGAATGGGGCGATGCCAATCCTGTTAGTTTCAATGCTGCTAAGACTCAGGCGTGTCTTTTTCCGCAAAAAAGGAGCCAATTCTATCCGTCTCCTTCATTCCGGGGTGTGACCGTTCCGATAACGGACCATCTTGAGCTTCTTGGCATTACGTTGACATCGAACCTCAACTTTGGTCCATACATTGAGGCAAAGGATCAGATGGCCGTCAAAAAATTGGGGATCCTTGCGAATGTGAGACGATACTTCACGCCAGAACAGCTGCTTAACTTGTATCAAGCGCAAGTTCGATCATGCATGGAGTACTGCTCTCATCTCTGGGACGGATCTGCCAAATACTAGGTTGATGCACTTGATTCGATTGAAAAACGTGCCAAGAGGCTCATCGGCAATGAGCAACTGGTAAAGTCAAAGCTCCAGAGCCTTGAACATCGTCGCCGAGTTGCCAGCCTGTCGGCTTTTTATCGGTTACATTTCGGGAAGTGTGCGATGGAACATCGGACTACAAGACAAACGGCGATGCGTCATCCGTATATGGTGGACCCGTACGAACAAAGCGTTTTGGGAATACTTTTATTGTGCGTACAGCTATTGGAATTTCCTGCCGAAGTCTTTAAGGCAAGAGTGATTAGATTACTTCTAGACAAACGTGCCCCATCGTCGACCACATCATCGCTTACCATCAGGTGAGATAGTGGTCAAACGCAAGTCTATCGACAGTAAACAAAAAAAAAAAAACTTTATATAATAGGGGCGAGCCTTGGACCAATCCAGCCTCCAGGCTGCTTTACCATCATCCTCATCACCATCATTTCAGCCGAAAGACTGCTGACATAAACCTCCCCTCAAATGTCACCACATTGACCGGTCCCGTGCGTCTCGTCATCCAGCGGATGCCCGCAACCTTCACCAAGCTGCTAGCAATTACTTAATTCATAAAAACCTTAAGTAAGTACTTACGGGTAGGGTGCGGTATACCACATATTCGCAGGGTACGGCCGATACCTTCAAGTACTTTTTGCCTGATCGTTTGATGATATAATCACTGTCACGGAAGTGCCGCGAGCATAGAAATTTTTTCCTAGTTAGATTTCTGCCAGCCAGTCCTGCCATATCTATCCACTCCGCCTTTACGTCTCTGTCAGTTGGAAAACTGTAACAAATAAATCTAGGATCACCAAACAGTCTTCAATATTTTAGTTAGGATAGGGTAAATTGACCCCTTTTCCGCACTTAGAGTCCATTGTGCGTGCAGGCCTCCTCTCTTTGAGAGAGAATGGACCATTATTCACCAAGCGGGCACAGTGCAGGTTGGTGGATAACACATGTCTTCGAATTTTTGGTTCTAAGACATGCCGGTTTCCTCACGATGTGTTCCTTCACCGTTTTGAGAGCAGTGGTGATGAAATAATATACACAAAGTATAGCGCCTGCCTGGGTTCGAAACCACAACCTACAATTTGTACGTCGCGGCCGTTACCACTGGGCCATCACTGCTCTCTTTTACAGTCGTCACTATATATTAAGGTCTTCACTATATATTAAAGTCGTTAATAGGCAGCGGTTTTTTTATTGTTGGAAGGCTCGCGTTTGACCACTATCTCACCCGATGGTAAGCGAATATCTCGTCGACGGTGACGCACGCTTGCCTAGAAGTAACCTATTCACTTTTGATTCAAAAGATCCCTAAGTTGTAGCTATCAGGAAACACAGTCTCCAACAGTTAGGCCAAAGCCTAAGGACCTATTTCGTAGTTGAATATTTGGAGTTATAGCGTGTTTTGAACATTAACGCTAAATTAAAAATTAATAAATACTCAAGTACAAAAGGGAACTTCAGAAATCGGGGATGATGAAGCAATGGAATGCCTTCGGCAAAGAAACGTAAACAATAAAAGGTCTTAGTCGCTTTGAAGATGGAGTAACTTTAATTGAGGCAACTATCAACTTTTTAAAAGTTGCTACATCCAAACAGCCCAGTTTCGAAGCAACTTTGATAGCTGAGTTTCTCATCTACGCTATGTACAGTGTGATGATGGATATCGAGGAAACAGCACCTGTTCTCATTTTATTACTTCGCCACCGTCGGCGGCGTCTACAACGACAAATTATTCGCGATACAAATTCGCCAGTTGCGGCAATTAGAAACTAACTTAATCATCGATTGCAGCAACTGTAAACTGTTGTCGATCACCCGAACTCGCAACTCGAGTTGCTACGTGTGCGCAGTTCCATTGAGATATATGCAAACAGCTAGTTGCCAGTTGCTACAATAGTTGCCCCATTTGCAAAGTGCCTTAGTTAGCTGCCTTTCTCAGCACGCGGTCCCTATACGATTGGTTACTATTTTTAGCTTTTATTTAGTTTCCTGTGTCCCGGTGCCTGTTATGTAATCAAAGTTTGCAAATTAAATTTTACCTACTCTGCGGTGTTCGATTGAGTTGTGATTTCACACTCTTTGTTTGTTTCTTATAAAAAAATCTATTTTAATATAAAACCTTTTTTTTACTATAAAATTGGTAATCCTTCTATCTATCGTTTAGATTGCTTGATTTTGTAAAAATATAATTAGGAATAAAAATTCGTAGCAATACGTAACGGATTAGTCTTCATTAACGTAGCACTTCGTAGCAATGGGAGGCCTACGATGCTACGGATCTTTGCTACGAAAGCTACGAAGTACGCACCGTTCGCTACCGACCGCTTTTACTGATAACTATCGGAACATTATGTGGAAGAGATAATTTATAATATAACCCAATGTAGGCGTATAGTACAAAATAGATATCAATCAATAAAAGCCCTTTATTTAGGGCTTGGTAATGTCGCCATATTTGTCTAAAAGCGAACACTGAAAAGAGCGTTCGCAGACGAGATCTCTTTGTCCTATAGATGTCGTTTCTCGAAACATGGCGTATACCTACGTACCTATATGAGGACACGACATTTTTAACAAAGGAAAAAGGCGTTTTTGAATAGCCTGTTTTTTGCGCGGTATCTTCGGTTTTGGCACTGATTTGTATTATGTTTTTTAACAATACTTTTAAATGAACTACATTCACTGAAGCCTGAAAATATAGCGTCTACCGACCTTTGCGTAGGTGACCTTTGTTTTGAAAAATCGCAAATTTTACACTTATTTATCGCTAAGCACAAATCACAAGAAACACTTCTAATTGACCATAATCCGATGTCTTCATCGATATTTTCCTCGTCATTAAATAATAGGGGCACCTCTAGCCTTTGACCCTCACCATGAAACATGCCCGCGGAGTTCACGCCATTATCGGTCGGGTCGGGATCCACTGAATTTTATGATAACGGGACGAATACCAAGAGTGAACATCACTACCAATGTACATAAATCGCAATGCAACAGATAAACGGGTCGCTGTGTCAGGTGAAAATTGCAATTTTCATGGCTTTTCTTTTAAGTAAAATAGAGATTTAATACTCACGGATGGAACAAAACTCCTTCCTCGGGTGCAACGTTGTTTGCGCCGGAATTGTGGCATGTTGTCATTGCACACAGCATTTTCATTTTAAGATGACGCCTTGCTGCACTGTTGAGGACCAGCGCGCAACTAAATATTGCATGCGCTTATTACTATGCGATCGATAGGTATATGACCAATTGCCGTAACGCGCAGCACCTCTCTGCCACCCCCAGAAACTATTTTTAGCTCGCTTAGGTCCTGGTAAAATATAGGAAGCAATTTATCATGAATATGCAACTTCACGTCTGAAAGCGACCGGACGGCAGCCAGTGGGAATGCAGATTGAAAGTTTTCATTGGCAACTTCAGCCTGATACGATATGGACATTTAGTTATGATGCTTTTTCAGTTTGGGGGCGCAATGTTTGATTTACGATGGGATGATTACTTGAGTAGCCATCTTTAAAAGCTTTTTGTTTCCTTTTTAAAAGTTAAATTCTTTTTCTGTTTTCGTCGTAAGTATTTAGGTATTATGCTTGTAGAGATTTAAGTGTTTCGATTGACTTATTGTTTAGATAGAATCTTTGTTTTGAGAGAAGATAAAGCCTCTTTCGTCCATCTGCATCTGCAACCTTCGAATTACTTAAGACAGCGTATTTTTTTAAGAAATATAGGTACTCCAAAATATATTTTAATCTCTGATGAATATAAATAAATTAAATAAAACAACTTTTATTCATTTCTTGTAAATTAAGACTCTAAAGTTCATTATTAGGTAATAACAATTAAATATTGTGAGGTGCTGATAGCGGTGACAAGCGAAGATTTAGGAGGTTTTTCTATAATTTTTATTGGTCCTCGCCTGCAGCACCTCATAATATTTAATGTCTATTTTAATATATTTCATTATTTCATTGAATTAATATGTCATAAAACAATATAATTAATATGGTGCATTTTAGATTCCTTCAAAAAATTTAAGAAATTGTACCTAGTACTTGTTTTTGTTTTTTCAGTTAATTTTTTTTAGTAGTCGGGTTTTTTGTTTACATCATAATTTGTTTTATTGCATACTTTTTAGTTCAATTAATGAACGAGTACGAATAAGTTATGAATCAATTTTATATCTATATATATAATAAAATTGTCACTCGGCGATGTCTGTTCTTGAAGATATTTAATTGTTTATAAAATATGAAATTGTTGCAAAATATTTTTTATTTTTATTTTTTTGTAGAGTAGCCGTTTCTGTACACTAAAAATAATTCCGAAAAAAGTTGCCTGTAAGTCGTGTATACACGCACCATGTAAACAACAGCTAAACAACGTAAGTCTGGTCAACATGTATGTATGCAAGCTATTATAACACGCTTTTTGCGAGGATTGAAGATGAATAATATTGCACTATATTCGTATTTTTCTATACTGAAGTGCGGAATTGTTATAAGAAGGCAATAAAAGCTACAAAATTGCAGATACTTAGGGGCTTACCTTAAAATAATTATCATTATGTTACACCTTCGAGGAGCTAAGCAGTCAAACATTATGACGTATGCATAACACGATGACGTATGTATAACATTTAAAATCGGCAGTGGCATTCATAGAATGGCGGTTTAAGAACTGCCTTTCAAATCTATTGTTGTAAGTTCGGTCCCCAGCTTTCGTAATTCTTTTTTAAGTTATCAATTCAATTTATTGCTCAATTTGTTGTTATACCTTTTTGATACTTACTATTATACCAAATATTTGGTATTTGCATTTTTTTTTCATTTATAACACAGAAAAAAAGTTTTTTTACCATGCTGCAGTAAAAATAAGATTTCCGTATTACCGAAAGAACGACGTTCATCAATTAAATACCGTGGATAGTAAAAAATCTTGAAGCTTACCATCCATATCTACGCAAATTGAACTAATCTGTCTACCGCTTAGCCACTAACCTATGTTTATATTTCCGATTACCATTTATTCTATGGGTCAAGCTCACTTTATTTACAACTAATGGTTGACGACACCTGAAAACCAACCAGATACACCGTGGCAACCACCAGAAAAACGATGAGGCAATGCAGCTCAGTAAGTCTCGGCGAAACGATTCGACTGTCTTCAATCCGCAATGAATCAGAAAAGAACAGTTGAGAAGTATGAAAAAACATCTACTTCCGATAAGTAGCATAAAGTAAGTATTTTCCAAGATTTTTTTGACAACCCGCCACACTAGGCACAACCACTGCAACTCATGAAAGCTTGACGAGTACCGGAAAAAAAATCAACTGTCCCGCAACAAAATCGCAAAGGCCAATAAGCACAAAGGGACGTTTACACGTTACGCAGTGATGTTTATATGGGTACAACAGTGGTACTAAGTACCCACATTTCGCCAGATATGACTAAGTTCCACCTTATAGGGGAAGGTGAAGGTAAGTTTCTTTCAGACTGGCATAATTCAAAGATGGAAAACCTGAAATAAAAAAAAAATATACAATCGCCCGATCTGGAAATTGAGCCTAGAAGAGCTCACGTTCAGATTCAATACGGCGCCCGCTACATAAGACACTATTTTATCCCCTTGTGGAGGGGCCGAGAAATAACTCGGACTCGTATCTATTGTGGAATCTATTTTATCCCCTTAGTGCATAATCAACTATTAAGTGCCAGGTACCGCTTCAACCCCATTATATAATCAAATGGGATACCATCCGAGGATGTAAAATCCTGCAGCCTTATTGCGTAATGAATTCGTCAAGGTAAAGGGCAAAGAGTATGAACAATCGGCCAACCACATGCGAGATGAAAGACGCGGTGTGTATTTCCGTCTATGTGATTGGTCGATTAATCATACTCTTTGCCCTTTGCCTTGCCGAATTCAATACGCAATAAGGCTACTGGCCTGGGGGAAATTCTTGATGGGAAAATCATCCAATTTGATAGCGTTCAGCAGTCCCGTTTGAAACCTTTACCTTTGCATAAGTAAAGGTAAAGGTAATACAAATCTAATTATTATTGTCTCATTTTTTTAATCGTCGGTTTCATAATTTTTGTAGTTTTCGTTTATCATCGAGTTATTTTAGTAGCTTTCATTTGTTATGATAACGAAAAAAAAATGTATCACCCTCTTTTTTGTGGCGCCCTATTTAAAATTATATAGCGTATGTCATGCTCACAAATACGACAAATCCTACGACACCTTATACTCGTATGTCATAATCCGACAAGCCGTTTGGGCTATAGAGCGTGCCAAAGAAATGGACATTCATACATACACTCGAATAACATAACCCTTCTTCGGCAATCGGGTAAAAATTAGCTAACAATTACTTAAAATCTAAATAACGAAATTAGTATTCTAAAAAGAGCAACTAAAAACACTACAAAGTGAAAAATAACTTTCTTTTTCGAAGTCGGTGTCTTTGGTAGGTGCCAATATTTTTGTTATGGACACTGACTACGAAAAAGAAAGTTATTTTTCATTTTGTAGTGTCTTTAGTTGGAAGTCGGTAGTATTTTTTTGGTAAAAAGAGTTTAATTTTTCACATTTTAGTTGTACTTAATAGGCAAGTCTTAAGGAAGGTACTTATAATGCCAGAATAGATTACCCGAATACCATGCAACTTGAACATAACCGGTGAAATGAGTGTGTACCAAGGTGAACTGTACACATCTGCGTACCCCTTTAGAGCGTACTGGCGTGATGTTATGTCATGAAATGTTATAAACAATAAACAGACATGCGATTGCAGCAATCCCGAGAGATTTGCCGTTATTTATTGAAGAGTTCTGTTGTATATCTCCGAAGTACTTCATCAGATCTTCACCAAATTAAAATGGGACCAATTTCGCAACATACCCTATCAAACAAAAAAAGAATTTTCATTCACAATTGACGGAGATATCGGTGAAAATACACAAAAAAAAAAGAAACAAACACGAAGTCGAACATAGAACCTCTTCCGTTTTGGAAAGTCGGTTAAAAATGAGATCGCATCTAGAACAATTTTTAT
The DNA here is from genome assembly GCA_947562075.1 of Orthosia gracilis. Lineage (NCBI taxonomy): Eukaryota > Metazoa > Arthropoda > Insecta > Lepidoptera > Noctuidae > Orthosia > Orthosia gracilis. The sequence continues at coordinate 12,858,166 of OX387265.1, forward strand.
GAGTATTAGGACTTAATGGGAAAACTGGACATTGATGATTTTTTAAAATGAAAAAGGAAATTTCATTCACATGCTCTTAATAAACTTTTCACTCGAATAGACATGTTGAGAATAATGTTATTCATTGTTTCCTGTGGTAGTCTTTATCATTCCCTACAACGGCGCTTCGCAGTTCACCCACATTGACAGGTGTTGGGAGTACAAACATTGCTCTTCGTTTTGGCAGGTCCCACACGTGTTATACCAGATGCATGTCTGATGATCTCACCTTCGCCGCCAAAACTGCGATATTGACATTATGGAAAAGTGGTATCAAACCGAGCATTTAAAAATGAAGTGACCACTGATAAAGGAGCGAATGATACCACGTTTTATTCTTGAATAAAACCAAGTGCAACCCCATGTCGTGTCTAGGCTATCCGTTCTGGGTTGGCTGGAAAAGATCGCAGAACGCGATAAGGCCGCCTGTTGTATGTTTGTTTTTATTTTAAGGTTTCCGTAGGTAATGTTTTTATATTGGTGTACAATAAAGTATATATAAATAAATAAATAACACTTCTGTAGCGATTTACAATAGGATTCCCACCACCGATCACCAACAAGTCTGTATGAGCTCCCAAACATATCCTACCTGAATCCAATATTTTTCCTCTACCATATGCCGCTGTAGTTTAAAAATTGGCAGATTATGATCTTCTTTTTCATGTTTACACATGCATTGTCGTCATTCAATTCGATTTTAATTATTCCCTCACTCATCACTGAACAATATTTTACTCCATTAGACCGTGGACCAAAGTCGATATACCCGAGCAAAAGTTATTCCGTTACAAAGGTGGTGTATCTCAATTATTAGACCTTCGGCGGGGATGAATAAACCAAAACCAGTTCTTTCAACCTTCTTCTTAACATAAACTCACTTTCTATTGCACCTTGAACTTCTTACAGCTCATTTCTGGCTTTAAACGAACAGTCACTCCCCTAATCCCCCTAGTCCCTAATCTCGTACAGGTTCACGTCCGGAATGTCTTCGGTATAGTGATGGGTCAATCTAGTTCTAGGGTCTTTTACTAGATTCGCGACGGGTTTACTGGTTGACGTGTACAACTGCCCATAGAATCTCTCGATCTCCCTCAGAAGCTCCGGTTTGGCGGATACGATCCTGCCATCGTCGGGCTTCAGTTTCATGGGCTAGCTCTGCCCAATAGTCAGATCTCTTGCAAAGACCTTGGAGCCCTTATTCCGCTGTATCGTGTGTTTAATACGCTTGGTATTAAAACGGCGGAGGTCGCTTTTCGAGACTTTGAGATACTTCTATTAAGCTGCCGGTATTTTAACGCATCGTCTGTAGACTGCAGGATCATCTCAAGCCTCTCCTTCATGAGCTTGAGAGAAACGATTCTGGAGTTCGAGCTGGATCTGTGCTGGACGGAGCGTAGACTTCATCAGTCGAGTCAAGCCCCATTTCTCACCTTTCAAGTTTGATATTAATGTTCAACGTGCCTCTCACCAAGGAGTTCATCATATAGAGGCCCTCCTTCATAATAACTCATAATGTTAACGAAAAATTTTCGAATTTTTAAAACAAAACCATATCAAGTGGGAATTAGCAAAAATTCTCTCCAAATAACGTAAGGTCAAATAAAGTTAAAACAATCGCATGAAAAGTGATATTCAATTGTTTTATCAATTAGGAATAATTGGTTTTATTGTAACTTTTGTTTTTACCGTTCATCGATGGATCAACGGTAAAAACAAAAGTTTTTCGAATATTCCGCTAATTTTGCCAGTGTGTGTAGTTACAAAGATTTAGAATTAAGAAACCTATAGATAACTTGCAGCGATGACAGTTTTGCGTGGTTGTTTGTTATGTGTCGTCGTACCTGGCGCAAATAAATTATATTTCTTTATTTCTATTAATATTAGTAGCTACGTGAAAAGAAAAGTTTGAACCTCTTTTAAGCATATTGGACCTTATTTATAAAAATCTCTGCGGTATTTAGTAACTGATTAAAAGCTTCTAAATTCAAATCCTGTATAAAAAAATATAAAATTTGCTAACCAATTTGCTGTTTTTAGTGAAATTAATTATGGAAGTGGAAGTGTCTTTATTTTAATAGATGATGTAAAAACTTTAAAGGTTAATAAATTTAAGCATATTTTGCGTATATATTTGTGTTTTAAACTTGCAGGTAAAGTTTATAATGTTAACTTGGAAAAGACATGCATGTCTTTTTTTTAATTGAATTTCGATCACGAACAAGCATTGGTTTATATATTGTGAATAAAACATGATGAAACATTTGTAAAGGCACTTGATTAGCTCATCAACAACACACTCACCCCTCATAGTTCCTTCAAATTAATTAATTATTCAAAGCAAACATAAACACCACGCCAGCGAATACTGATCTCATAAATTTGAATTCGCTTATTGCAGTAAAGATATGATATTTAAATATTTTTAAACATGTTTCAAATATGTTGTATAAAAAGTGTATCAGTGATACACATACATTTTTCAGTCAAATAACAAAAGCTTCATATCATCAAATATAAATAAAATTTCGCAAATTAATAATTGCCTGATAATAATAATGAAGTAATATATGCGGCTATTTATGGAGAGCCCATTAATTGAGTGTGCAAGCCTTGTAGATCAACAGTGGTCAGGCGATTCGATTTTAATGTACAAAGAAGTAGCGTAAGTCCTCCTGAGATTCTCAAACTATCTCCATACCGAATTTCATTTAAATCGGTGCATAATATGAAGGAGTTGCATGATAAGTAATTACATACAAAATTAACACGCCCCCATTTCTCCTCCTTCATGTTTTATGCAAACAAAGTAGTCTAAGTCCTGCCCAAGTTGTCAAACTATCTCCATGCCAAATTCCATCTGAATCAGTTCATCGGCTTAAGCCCTATTAAGAAGTTTCATAGAAAACTAACGCCACATTCCCCATTTCTCACCCTTCGTGTTTTATGCAAGTAGCCTATATCCCTCTTAGGATCTTAAACTATCTCCACACCAAATTTCATCTAAATCGGTTCATAATAAGAAGTTGCATGATATGAAGTTACATACAAAATTAACCATCCCTCCATTTCCACCCCTTCGTTTTTTATGCAAGTTGCCTATGTCCTTTCCCGGGTCTCAAACTAACTCCATACCAACTTTCATCTAAATCAGTTCAGCGGTTTAAGCGTTAAAAGGTATCAGACAGACAGACAGAGTTACTTTCGCATTTATAATATAAGTATGGATTATTCTGCTTTCAAGCAGAAAGCAGTGATTTTTAGTTAGGTTGCAAGTACTTCCCTTGTAAACAATGTAGACAGATTTCTCGATCGAATAGGATATTTGAAGTAAATAACGTGGGAAACCCTTATTTAATCCCAAAGTTTGTCAGGTTTTCAGAACAAAGTAGAGTTTGACAAATACTCAACTTCGAATTCTTAATTCAAAAACTGGGGTTCTCACAAAAAACTGAACAAAGATGACAAAAAAATATAAAAAACATTACTTAAAATTATTATACTTTTAGTAGGCTGCAAGATCCTCCGAAAGCCCTTTCGCAAATAAATATCTGATTTGATAAATCCTCACTTCATATATATACCATGTATGTATATCACAATGTTGGGCAAAACAATTAAAATCATTACATTAATAAGTTAATTTTCTTACCTGACACGTCTTGACCGCTTTCCCCATGTGGTCGCGTGGGTAGCGCACGTCTTGCTCGCCTCGGGACTTGCTATATTTGTCGAATGAAAGAGCGGTGAAATGAATCATTTCACCGCTCTTTCATTCGGATCATTATCAATGAATCATTATCGACGATGACGTAGAAGTCCCCGAGGTTTTCCTGCTTATTCTTATTTGGAACTAATTTGTGCCTGCGACTTTGTTCGCATGAGAAAAATTTTAGTATCCTATGGCGAGAGACGCTTTTTCAGACTCCCCAGAGATGTGCCCTGGGTGGTCTTTTAAGAGTTTCCATGCCCTGATGGTGATCACCGGGGTAGTTTCATTGAGGTAGAAAGAAAACTATTAAGGATTCAGAAAATTAAAACAACTTATTACAATTTAACTTAATTTATTTATTACGTTCTTACAAAAATCACTTTTACATCTGTTTTTTACAACTGTTTGACGACAACTAACTTCTAAGCACTCGCACGACTTCCCATCTCAAGTTTTAAACACGTGACATAACGCGGTAGGATTACACTTTAGAGTTAATTTTTTTACAAACAGTATTGAATTATCTATACATATAAATAAAATTGGAGTGTCTGTTTGTAATATTGAAATAACCGTATTTTACTACATGTATATGATTATATATACGGTACATACACCAAAATATTTTTTTTACAATTTTTGTCTGTCTGTCTGTTTGTACGGGCTAATCTTTGAAATGGTTGGACCGATTTTGACGGGATTTTTATTGGCAGGTACCTGATATAATAAGGAGTAACTTAGGCTACGTTTATTTTAGAAAAATTCTTTTATTTTATAAATTTGTTAGGCGGAACGAAGTTCGCCGGGTCAGCTAGTTAATAATATATTTAATAACAGATAATAATTCTAACATTATTATTTTCATGATTAATGCAATTATGAATTACTACATCTTAAACAACAACTTTTGTTCAATGACTTTTATAACTTCAACAAAAAAACAGCTGCTCCATAATTCTGGCGAGGTATGCGAGCATAAATGAATAGATCAGTTGATTTTTTTTGTTGAATTTTATACCTAGGTTAGTTTAAATGGAGCTGTTCACGATTGAGCGTCGTGTTTGTGTGTGATGGTTTACACAGCCATTTGTACTATTTTCTTTTTATCTATGTCGCCCTTTATGACAGGTTTGGTCCGAAGTTCTAACCTAGACAAATCTTTTAGCGAATGGATTGTCGTAATACTAAAATTTAAGGAAATGATGACGACATTTCGATTGCTCTTGACAATCCCACACATTTTTGTCATTTTTCCAATACAATCAGAACTCTTGTTGATAGAATGTCACTTGTCTACAGTCTCAGAATGACACATTGTAACATGGAATGACGGTCGGGAAGCGTGGCGACGTGCACAAACACTTCAAAACCTCGATCAGAGGTAACTGAGTATAACTTTTAACTTTGATAGCTCTTGTCGCTGCGACAAACAAGTGGTGAGAGAGAACTCGCCGGCAGTGTGAACAGCCAGCGATCAACTATTACTATATGTGTCTCTTTTATTGACTCGGGATCTTCTTTTTTCATTTTTTCTTTCTTTATCTTATATCTTTTGTAGGTACGTTTCATCAGCGAGAAAATAGTCGATAGCTAATCGTTTACTCGTCGGCGGTGGGACAAGTGCCTATTGTGTCTTCCAAATCTCTCCGTGTAACACATTCATGAGGTTTACCTTAGGCAAACGGTTAACCATAGTCGGATGCTCGAAAGTCTGACACCAGGCTTGCCAAGGGGCAGGTATCGTGTCTCCTAGATAGGCAGTCACTCCATGTAAAATATTGATATTCGGTGCAATCGGCTTGACTGGAAGCAGACCCCAAGATTCTTGGACAAAGGCATATACGTATAGTTCTTGCCAAACTTCTGGGCCGCCCTGAAGTGGGCTTTCCGATGCACAAGGCACGAAACGATGCTGTTTTTGTATGAGATTTACTACAGCGCAGCCATTGTAGCGAACTTCAGAGCGGTCAAGAAGTTTGGCGAGAATTATACTTATCAAAGTATGGCCAGATACCTAATATTCTTACTTAGGAGTGACGTCTTCATAGTGACTACTCTCATATGTACCTATCTGTCTAAGTACAATATAGGTACCTAGGTTTAGGTATCGTACGTATGGAAAATTCCCATAAAACACGAAGGCTACGCCCACGAATAAAATCAAATCAAATCGTCTTTATTGTGGATCATAGGTACATAATACAGATGGTGTTATTTAAATATTTAGGACCAGCTGTGCCTTAGGTTTGACAAGTCCCGACGGGCAAGCATGACCGGGCTGATGTTGCGTGTTACGTATGGCGAGCGGTAAGTAAATGACTGGAAAATTTCACGATTACCCCGACCGCACGTCGATTTTTCGGTCTCGCATTGTCGTTTTTAACCCCCGACGGACATATAATACATATAATAATATATTATGATACAAGACATATAATAATATATTATGATGCAAGTGAGCTAAGTTGCTCATTACACACGAGGCTGTGGGTTGCAGCGCGAGCCGTAGGCGAGGGCGTAATTCAGCCGAGCGTGTAATGAGCAGAGCTCACAAGTTTCATACGACGTTTTTCAATACATTTGCGAGGAAAAAACAAACATGTATTGCTTAGATCGTTTAATAATTAAAACAATTGGTGAACGTACAATTTTCAAAGCGATAATTGATTTGGATGAAAAAACATTCCCATCGAGTAACAGTGTGACATTTGAGGGTGTTACTCGTTGGGAACAAATGACAGTTTCACAGTTTCTGTAACATTGGTGTTTGTCACTTCTTTAGTAGATACTTTCGTTTTTAACTCCCGACGGAAAAAGAGGGGTGTTATAAGTTTGACGTGTGTTGCTATCTGTGTGTCTGTCTGTGGCATTATAGCTCCTAAGCGGATGAACCGATTTTGGTTTAGTTTTTTTTGTTTAAAATGTGATTTTATCGAGAGTGTTCTTAGTTATGTTTGAGTTGAGTGTTCTTAGTTATGTTTGTATGAAAGGTGATTTTGTCGATCATCGAATCGGGGTGTTCGCAAAATATCGTGTTATAATTACGTGTTCAATAGATTACCGATCGAAGCGTATCTACTATGTACTAGATAAAAAATGTAGCATGAAATAAAAATGTGTCGGGCTTTTATTAAATTTTGAAATTTTACTTATCTTCTTGTGCAAATCTCGGCAAAAAAGGCAAATCATAGAACAGTAGGAACCAAATAACTCATGCTACGAGATGTACATGGTTTTGGTTCGGGGCAAAACCTTTTTTCCACCACCAAATTAATGGCTTGCGTTATTTTGTCACTGATTTTCGCGTTGTTTTAGACTCTATTCATAAATAGAGTCTGCTTTTGGGTTTCTTTATCCTTTGTTGTGATATTATAAGGCTCTAGTCGTCTACACGCACAAACAACACCGTATATTAAGGCAACCTGCAAAGAAATCAATTAATTCGTTCTAAGAAGTTATGCTAAGGTTATGCAATTATTTAGATACGTTTAGATTAATAATATTCAACGTAGGTACCTTTGTTTGCTAAGTACTATTCGGAGTCTGGTCAGTGTGTCGACTTAGGGGCGGGCCACTTTCAAAACTTTTCGACGTCGGCTGGTGACAAAACATTAGATTGCCTACCAATATGTCCATCCGAGCCGTCTCTTCGTAAATGCCATCAGGTTACAGTACGTTTTGATACCCGCAACATGTTTGAGCACCACCAGAAACAGATGCACCACAGGGAACTGGACTTTTATGTACTGGTGAATTCAGAGAGTTTCGCCAAACACACATTTTCAGAAAATGACGGGGTATTGTTCTTGCTCTTTCACTGTAGGAAACTATCGTAGGCAACTAAGCACTTTTCTCTAGATTGGTGATTAGGCTGTATCTCATGACCAGGACCGGGCTGTATCTCATGAACCGTGATAGCTAAACAGTTGAAGTTTTCACAGCTGATGTATTATGTTGCCGCTATAACAACAAATACTAAAAACAGATTATTATTTTTGCCGTTTTTTGCGATAATGGTACAGAACCCTTCATTCGCGAGTCCGACTCACGCTTGGCCAGTTTTTTTTGCAGTATTACACTATTGTGCAGTGAAAGACAAACTGTGTTTAGCAATATGAACTACATTTTCTAAAAATAACTGTTTCGATATGTATTGTGTAATAGGAATTTTAAAGATAAATAAGTAAAAAAGCAGTAATAGTTATAATAAATGTATTTTAAATCATTTTCCGTATTTCAACTTGTCTCTTATAATAGATACATTTTAAATAGAACTCAAATACCAAACTTATAATCATTCGTTTTAATTAACTTAAAAATAATCTCTTCTTATAGGTAACTACTTAAAGTTAAATAATGCACCAAGAACGCGCATTTTTTACAAAGCCAACTAAAACTTTTCCTAAGTATATATTTTTCTCGTGTAGACAGTTACACAGTATCCTTAAAAACTAGAAATAGACAATACTTGACTGCAGAATCTTAGATTACTGACTTAGGGCCGATTCCTGAATTGAGTAAGTATTTGGAGTTAAGAATGTGTAAAGCCCTACTTAAACGCCAAAGTTTGACAGATTTTCAGGCTGAAGCAGATTTAGACAAAAAATCAACGTCATATTCTTAATTCATAAATCGGGTGTTACTAAACTATCTACTTTTTGAGTGAACATTCGTAAATTTTTGTTGCAATGAAATTAGAACTTCGTCTTGTATAACATTGTGATAGGTGATAGGTACCTAATTTTATAATTATCTAAGATTCTAAATTCAAGTGAATTCGAATATGAAATATCGGTTGATAACTCGAAATCATAAGGTCTACTTAAATTTAGACAATGTTTTAGGGTCAAATGTAGCTACAGCATTAATAAATTTATGGCTATACAAATATTATATTACCATGCATTACTAGCACGTAAAAAAAAAAATTTTAGTACTTTTGGTAATAATGCCCCGTAAATAGAAACTTGCAATTTCGTTGAAAATATCTAATTGTACATAAACAAAATAGCTAGAAAGAAATAAGAAAAATAGATAATATATAAATTCCATGGATGGGAACTCATTTTAATTTCAAATTGACATAATTCTTCTACAATAATTCCAGTGGCTTATTATCTATATACCATACCTACATTGAGTAGGTACCTATTTTTAAATCCAACCATAATTTAAACCACATAGGTATAGATTCTCCTCTCTTTGGTGTTAATTTTGGATGCTCAGAAGAAATCAGTTAAAAAAAAATCCTAAAAATAGTCTTAGAATGTGAAGCTACATTTGAAGCCGTAATAACGGGTTTATATAAGTAGGTAGTCCGTTTCGTATACGTTACAGGACTACATGTAAGTACATAAGTGGCAATTTTGCATCATGTTCATGAAAACAAAATATATTATGTAATTTTAAACTTATAATAATTTTTATAAAAATATATCAGTTATTTACACATTGCAAGTCAGTGACAAATAATTTTTAATAATAAGTTTTCACATTGTTTGGTCAAATTAAAATATTAAGCTTCTCTAAGGACGATAATTTAAAACTGCAGTATAGTTATCGGCACGTAACTTGTCAAGGTTTTGGCGTAGTGGGGGTAAGTTCGCGCATAGCGCGCGAACTGACCAACCACCATATGGAGCGAACGGAACGTGAACGCGACGAAATTCGATCTTTGTGTCAACGGACCAACCAATCGCGCTCTCGGAACGGTGCTAAACGTTCCCCGCGTCTCGCTTGGTAACCAAAGAGACCTAAAAAACGATTTCTGCGCATATAACGACTCTTGCCAAGTTACGTGCCGAAAACTTAATAGCAGCATAAACTTAGGCTTATATTTTAAAGTGAAACAGGAATCTCGAAATATCAATTGAAAACTATTATAATTCATACAAATCTCTAAACAAATTTAGTTTTTTGACACCTATACTCGCTTTACCTACGAGTATAGCAATATATACAGGGATAACTTGGCGCCAAAATCGCAAGTATTGCCGCCATATTGTTTTCTTAATACAATATCCATAGGCTGTTTCAAAAAATGCTAACTAACAACGTCTCCTGGCAACGAAATGAAAAATATTCTTGTAACAATTTTTATTTAAACAAGCAATCTTATTCAAAAACATCCTTAAAACAAACCAAGATTGGGAAGTGGGTTAAATTTAACCTGTAAGAGATTACAAACACCAGGACAGGTGATACACAAGAAAATCTTCTAAAAAAAAACCACAATTTTATATTTAAAAAAAAATATTTGGTAGGTATAAAAAAAAAATACGTATTGTTTTAGAATTTTAATTCTAATGTGGTAAAATAAAGAAACGCATTGTAAGGCGATTAAATTAAAAGTATGAAACTTTACAAACAACCTGGGTATTTTACTTATTGGCACAGCTGAATACGGAGTCAACGACCGCTGCTAGTGTAGTTAATATAAATTATGAATGTACAAAATCATGTTTTTTGGTCTAACATAATTTTATCATCTGAGGAGTTCCGCTTGGTAAATTATTAAAGTAATAATCACTGGTCACATCATCAAACGTATACTCAAAATATTTTCAGTAATATCAGGATCAATTATTAACTTTTGACCAATTATTGCTACTTTTACATATCTTATACTAAGGGAAGGTTGAATAATGACAATAATTAATAATAAAATATTTATATTATAAGTTATCCAAAATTATATAACAGTGTATTTACTTTCAAGTCTATTGCTACGTATAAAAATATGAAAGTAAATGGTTACTGCTGTATAAAAGCCATTTTGACTTGAGTGAGTTTATATATGCATTTTAACAAACCAATGTTTGTATTTTGGAAGGCAATTTGTTTGTAAATGTCTGTTAAATAATATATTGCATATTCATAGCAAGCCATTATGTTTGCATTTTAACAAACCAATGTTTGTATTTTGGAAGGCGATTTGTTTGTAAATGTCTGTTAAATAATAATTTGCATATTCATAGCAAGCCATTTCATCATGAATATATAAAAAAAAATGGTGTATTATCTTTACAGATAAATCTACATACCTTTTACTTAATGTTTTATTAAGTATTAAAATAAGCTTTATTATTATTATTTTATTTTATATAAAATTTATATATATAAATAATATTAAGCTTGTGCATCGTTTCTGGTGGAATAAATTATTTATCTTCAATGCAAAACGCCTTGTTAAAATGTAACAAACATTCGTTTTGTACATAATTATGGAACATTTAATTCAATTACATGTCTTTCGTTACTACTATTTAGATTTTAGCTTACTTCTAATATTTAAATTAATGTTAGCAGTCATACTGGCAACATTGTGAGGAACAAAAGGCAGTAAAACAAAAATAAACTTATGTAATTTTTATCTCGGAGACTGTAGTTTCTAGAACGAAAATTGTCTTAAAATTAAGGTGACATCGTCTAACTAAACATTTAATTAATTTTAGAAAGCCAATCGCTAGTTTTCTTAAGACAATTTCTCAATTTGATAATTTTATCAACACGATTGATATTAACTGTAACTGATTTAATATTATTTATTTATTATTTTTGAGTTGCGAGACGCACGGGATCGGTCAATTTGGCGACGTCTGGGGGAGGCCTATGTCCAGCAGTGGACGTCTTTCGGCTGAAATGATGATGATAATTCGGTTAAAGAACTTAATTGATCCAATTCCCAAAATTACAATCTAATCTTGCACGTAATTCAATAACACGTATTATTTATAAACAAAAAAGATTAAAATGATCCGTAACAATATGTTATCGGTATTGGGGACCTTATTATTAAATATTAATAAAATACTGAAAACCCCTTGATAATTTTATATGGGACGAGTCTCCGAGACAATTACAGATTAGCTGCTTATATAAAAGTAATATTTATATATTCATGATTTTCGGGCCAAGGTCGAGTCTGTGTTAAGTAGACTTAGGCTCTACTACCACTGGACGCCGCAACCTTTTTTAAATAGCAATACGATATAAAACTTTGAAAAAAGGTACATATTTATGTGAGAGAATTCCAATAAATTCAAATTTCAAACACCGCCGGTTATTTGAATTCTTTCACTGAAATTTGAACTTCTTTGTATACTAAATAAAGTTATATATTGTATCTCTATTTTAAAAATGCGAGCAACGTCGGATCTCCGTGTGAACTGACCGTTAAACACTTCAAGTTATGTCGGAAATCATGTGGCTGGGACCCAAGATAAGTATCCATATATCCACATACATAATATCACACCTCTATTCTCCGAAGTGGTTAGGCAGAGGTGAAATGAGGGTGTACCATTTCGCCAGTTATGTTTTAAGTACCTTGTATTAGAAGGTGAATCTATTGCCAACAAAACAAATTCAAACACTGCTGCTACTGAGAAATTCCAGATGGAAAAACTCAATAACACTTTTGCTCGACCAGGGCATCGAACCCGTGACCATCGTGACCATAGTAACTGGCTCGTTGATCTCGTGGTTGCACCACGAGATCAACGAGCCAGTTACTTTCACATCATCTCACCGAGTTAATTTAATTAATGCAGTATAGATACTTATCTCAGGGGCCTTACTCTGACGAGTCAAATGTTTTGATAAGTAGGTATATTATATTATATATTCGGCGCTTCGGCCGAGGGCCTAGCCGAATATTCGGTATTCGACAAAATCTATTCGTGACATCCCTAGTCAAAACTATCATGGTTGCGGGAAAAAGACTGTGCTATACATGTCGAATAGCACTATCCCTTCTTCACAACGCAATCATGATGACACGTTTTAATAAGGCTCAGGTCACAATATACCTACGTTTTATGATGACTGATATGAAACATACAAAACACAACCATATTAACAAAACTAATTGGTTCTTTATTTGTTTTTCCTGTTTGCTATGTGGGATAAGACCGCTACAGCGCTTTTAGTAACTGTAACGGCTTAGGATTTGGTATGCGATGGTTCACACAAAATACTCGGAGGATTTTAACAACGCTTTTTGTATTGCAATACGAAGCGCTATGGCTCGATGTAGCTCTTATGTGCTCTTGACTTTAAAGTTGACTGTATGCTAAGTTTGGTAGTTGACGGTAAACAAATTCAAAGAACGTTGGAAGGCTATGGGGGACGGCTTTGTCCAGCAGTGAGACAATACAGGCTAATAAAAAACAAATAAAGTTGACGGTGCCCGTGCCATTTTTATTTGGTCTATCCCACCGCACTATTCCCAATCCACTGCAACTCCTGAGAGACAGAATCAGCAGTGGCGACCACCAGAAAAGCGCCGAGGCAATCAAGCTCTACGAAGTCCCGGAGAATGAATTTAATCGTCTTGGATCCGGCAACGAAATTAATCAGAAAATAATAGCAAAGGAGTAGGAAAAACCCCCGTGCCCAGCAAAACACGGTCTGTAAAACTTTTATTATTATAGGTTGCAGAACTATGTCACAATAATAGCTGTCGTATTTATATCGGGCAACCCGATTCGGTTTTACTCGGGTGAAATAAATAATTTTAAAATTGAGCTTATGTCCATCTCGAATATTAATTATAAAGTAGTGAAAGAACTTTTCGAAAATGAGTGGTTTTCGAATGTAGCGGTTTCGCCGATTACCCTCCACATTACAACTTATAAAATTCATACTCTTCCATTATAATATTAGTATAGATATACATAGACAGTACCTACATCGACGTAGAGTATATAGACAATAAATAATAATAATAAATTGGCGAAATTGTGGTGATTCTTCCATAAAAGTGTTACACTTTTATAGAAGAATCACCACAATTTCGCCAATTTCACGCAGCACGATATGATCTATCAAACATCGGTAGGAGTTAATAATATGAAAAAAAAAATAATTACATGTCCCATTGTAATATTAGTATAGATATACATAGACAGTACCTACATAGACAATAAATAATAATAATAAATTGGCGAAATTGTGGTGATTCTTCCATAAAAGTGTTATAACACTTATATAGAAGAATCATCACAATTTCGCCAACTTCACGCAGCACGATAGACTATCAAACATCGGTAATGCATGTCCCATTATAATATTAAGATAGATATACATAGACAGTACCTACATAGACGTAGAGTACATAGACAATAAATAATAATAATAAATTAGCGAAATTGTGGTGATTCTTCCACAAAAGTGTTACACTTTTATAAAAGAATCACCACAATTTCGCCAATTTCACGCAGCATGATAGACTATCAAACATCGGTAGGAGATAGTAATATGCCAAAAAAACAAAAAAATAATTGCATGTGTTATATCAGTCATCATAATACAAAAAACCGTTAGTCCATGTAATAAATAAAATATACTCAGCAGCTATGCTTATACTTGGGGCCTACAATGAGCTCATAGAGAAAGGTTATTTCAATGAGGGTACTCTGAAATCATGTACACTAGGTGGCATCACTGAGACGTGAGGTCCAAGCTGCTGTCAAATGCTTATGTTTTTTGACATTAGTCAAATTGACGTCAAGCAAGTTAATGTCATAAGTAAAATTTTCCAAGTAAAAGACCTCTCACCAATGTGGCGCCAACTAGCGTGAAATTTCGTAATCGAATTTTCTTAAAAACCCTCATTGCGTTGAGTGCCTTGTATAGATCCCTTACACACAATGGAAATAACTTTGCTGTAAGGGCTCATCGTAGAGCTCCTGAAGGCCAATTCTCGTACATAAAGACTGTTCAAAATCAAGTCGCAATATCATCTCCATCAATGTCAAGAACTTGTCAAAATGTAAGGAAATTAGAGGTGTTTTTTGATAGATCGCGACTGTAGTCCGAATTTCCTCAATACGAGAATTGTCCTCTGAAACCATTTAGATCGGAGTAAGTTTTTTAGATTAAGATTACAAACTACGTCACGTCAAAATTGTGCGTTTTTATCGAACAACAATATAGAGCTATATAGTTTTTATATTACAATTACAAGCAGTGCCATAGACAAAAAACAATATTGACCATCACGGCAGAAATATATTCTTCCTGTTTACTTTAAAATCTGATTTCATAATGGTTATATGATTAATCGTTTTTGACGTTTTTGTTGATATTGTCTTAATCAGTGCACGTGTCCGGATGACAGTGATGTGGAGGATTACATTGTGCTTCAGTTTAGTTTGTTTTTGAATATGTATTTACATATTTTATTGATATTTACTACTTGTTGCTCTAGCGTCTAAGCTGCGGAAAGTACCAACAATTATTTATTAGAATGCATAAGACACTTAATTACTGAAACAAATGAATTTGTTGACCTGGCTATGATATTTAATTGTAAATTGTATTTCTTTTAACTCTTTATTTAAATTGAAACAGGCTCCGATCTAATGGATTTTAATATTAGAATGTACTTAAATTAATACAAATGAAATATCCTTGTAAATTATAAATAATTTCACTTATTATAAATTATTTCGAGTTCACTGAACAAAATAAAGTCTTTAACAAAATGTTTGTGACCCATTCCTTCCCAAATGTCAATACGAAAACTTTAAATCATCACAGTTTGCCACTTTCACACAATATTTTCACAAAACATACTGTACAGTCTATGAGTTAGGTAAAGGTTTCAGAGGCCCTAAACTTAGTAGTCCATCAGCTCCTAAAGCTTGCAAACTAGTTGTCATTCCATTTTGTACATTATGTACTGAGATTACAGGTATACCGAAGCAACCACCCGCTTGCTCTCTATTCGCAAGCGGTATAAAACTATAAATGCCTAAACTACTTAACCGTTTCAGGTTCTCTTCTTGTGATAGGTCCACTACAGGCAATCCTAGTTCTCTATTCGGTCCAGTTACATTGTGGAATACCCTTTTATGATGTTGTAGTTGTAAAGATTTTGGGTATGAAGCCGGACATTCGTCGCATTTAAAGACTGGTACTTTGCTCTGCGGATGCGCGTTCGACATGTGAACGGACAGAGAATTGTGGTTCCCAAACATTTTCTTGCATATTTTACAGGAAAGCATACCTCCGCCGACTTTAGCTTCTGGTATGGAGAAGTTGCTTGATTTCGATGTGTGTTTGATGCTCATGCCAGCACCGAGGTTGGGAATATGAGGAATAGGACGCTCTGGGGACGGGGATCGACTTTTCTGCTTCTGTTTCACGCTAATACCTCGGGATGCTAACACATTAGCCATCGCGTTAGCTTCTGGATTCACTTTCTTCTTCGTAATAGATATTTGGCTGCCTAGATTAAGTTTGTCTTTCGCGCCTTGCACACTCTGGATCATCGGTAGACCTTCCCTTTGTTTCTGCATCGCCATGACCTGACAATCTTCGTTGTCATGCTTGCCTGGTAGTAACATATCTGTCCGTCGTTTTTGTCCCGGCCCACCGGCCATAGGCGCTGGTCTCTTCATAGGCATTCTCACTCCTGGTTTCTGTTGGCGAACTTGCCCATGTACTTGGATGCCGGGCCGTATCGAAGGTCGCGGGCCTCTAGGATTAGCCATGCGTGGTCGAGTACCTGTAATATTAGCGCCGGGAGCCATTCTTATTTGGGTTGGTGCAGGCATCTGTCCTCCTACCATTTGGCCGGGCATTGGTGGCTGTCCACCCATCTGCTCTGGTCCGGCCATGCCTATCTGCTGCCCAGCGGGGAAGGTTTGTACATTCTGGATTTTAATTCCACCTCCAGGGGGAGGTTTCATAGCTCCTCCAGGACTTGAGGAAGGCACGTAGGATGATCCGGGTGGACCCATTTGACCTAATGCTTGTCCTAACTGCGAATTTATCCCACCGCTAGGTGCTTGACCATATACGGCCTGCTGCATACCCTGAAGTGGGGATGCCACGGAGTACGGAGAAGACGAAGGCGGGAACTGACCCCCTTGCGGCATTGATCCAGGATAGCCTTGAGGCTTCTGCTGCATAGGTTGCTGGAACTGGCCATAACCACTTGGCTGACCCATATAAGCCTGACCTGGATACTGCCCCGGCATCGTTTGTTGGTGACCATACATATTATTGCCATAGTCAGGTGGTACATTCTGTCCAGGAGGATAATTGTTGTATCCTTGAGGGTTCATCATCATGCCACTGCCGCCAGGATAGGCTTGGATATTGATCATAACATTCTGCTGATGAGTAAACCCTGAGCCACTCCCTCCCATAGTAGATAACTTTCCAACTTGGTCAACTAGTTTCACAGGTAGTAAGGAAGAGAGTATATTAGAAGTAGGATTGTAAGGCATGAGTGTGGATGATGATGATGGAAGGACCAGCATTTTTGTGTGTCCCGTCATTCTTCTGTGTTCATCCAGTAAGGAAATGTCAGTAAATCTAGTATTACAAACATCACATGAATGTTGAGGACCTAAAGTGTCTAAAGATATGTATTCACTAGCGTCAGAAATAGACATGCCTTCTTTTTTCGTGGCACTTGATAGCAGGCTCTCAAATATATCATCGGCGCTTTTCTCGAGCATATCCAACGGTGGTTTGGAGTCTGGCGCGTTCCAGTTGAAATTGTGTTGTTTTTCCAAGGATGGGGCGGTTAGTCGTGTGCCAAGCATGCCTGAGGAACTAAAGCTAGCCTGCGAGGTCGTGCCAAGCATTCCTGAGGAACTAAAGCTAGTCTGCGAGGTCGTGCCAAGCATTCCTGAAGATGACGAACTAAAGCTTGCCTGCGAGGTCGGGTACGCCGGTGGTGGGTATGTTACAGGCGGATTTTCTATTTTAGGAACTACGGGTTTAATATCTGGCGCTGGAGTCGCGGACACCACGCAACAGTCATCGTCTTCATCATTAGAATCTCCATTTATTTCTATAACAGTCACTACTCCTGGCTCTTCCTTTTTGGTGACTGGTAGGAGTGGTGTGGTATTGGATGTTAGATGTGAAGCTAAAGCAGTGGGCGGTGCACTCTGGTGTGATGCTAAAGCGTCTGGTTCTGACTTCACTGTGGCCAGTATTGGAGTGGACCCCCCATCCATCGGCTGCGGAGAAGTCCTTTCAGACTTGACAGCAGCAGTGGAGAATATTGGAACGTTGGATGACTGCGTTTCGACAGACTCCACTTCTTGCTTAACTACAACGTTTTCTATGCTTGCGCTAGATGCCCGCCTTTCTGGTGTAGAAGCTTTGGAGTTTGGAGTAGCAGGCTTGATAGGTGCTTCTCTCTCCTGCAGAGTGATTTGTGTATTATCTTTGGTAGGGATAGGTTGATTCACTCCTCTCTTTGGAGTCTGTTTGACTGCCGGTCTCGCGGGTGGTTTAAGTTGCTGTACAGGAACTTTAATAGGTGTAGGAGGGTCTTTCTTTTGAATGATAGAGATACCCTGCAAGTTTTTGAGAGGACTTGGTTTTGATTTCGCAGATTTCTCCGAGTCATCGCTTTCTGATGTTTTACGAGTACTGGGTGGAGTTTGTTCATTTTCTCCCTCGGAATCATTGCCTGATTTATCTGGGTCCTCATCGTCATCATGGTCTTCTCTACTTTCATCATTCCCGCTTCCCTCATCCTCTTCATCTGACGCGCCAAAATCTTTGAGCCCATTGATCACTTTGAACGAGTTACCATTATTCCCGTCTGATTTTAGTTTGAGTTTAATACCGCCGAGTTTGCCCAGTTTTTGCATTACATCGTTAGCTTTTTGTTCTGGTTCTGGTTCTTTCTTGATTGGCGTAGTCGTGTTACTATTACTTTTCTTTATAGTGAACCCTAACCCGCTGAGTTTGTTCAGGGCTGAATCATTCTTATTTTCAGTTTCGGCTGGCTTTTTGAGGGAGATGCCAGTCTTTTTAAGTAATTGTGAAATGTCAATTTTAGTTGGTGTGACTTTTTGGGGGGTCTGCGGCGCGGCCGGTTCCTCCTCCTCATCTGTCCAGGTTTCATCTCCAGAAGGAGGAGCGTCTTCGTCGTCGGAAGGCAGCTTGTCGAGTATAATAGAGGGGAGTGAAACGTGCTGGATCAAGTGGTTCTCTAGTTCTTCCCAATCTCGAAAATCTTCGTCGCAAGTGAAGCAACGGTATTCCTGTTTGGGCTTCTTGATGAGAGCACCTGTAGACTGGAGCCGCTTCAAAATATCCGCGACATTAGATGCGCTTGGTTTTACGTCCTCTTCTTCATGTTCTGAGCCTGCTGAGTCAGCGGCCTCGTCATCTGAAACGTAGATAAAATACATATTAGAGTAAATCTAGCTAGTATTGTCTCATATGAAATGTGTATATTCATGGGGGTATATTCGGGAGAACAACATCATATTCAATTAACAATATTTGATTTAAGTACTTTTTATTGAAACTATATGAATTATGTAGAATTACAAGGCAAAATTATGGCAATAAAACTACACGAATAACACATTAGTTCATTTAATTAGGATTACTGCACAACACATGTTATCATCAGTCAATTTAATATTTTTATACAAAATCGTTTAATGAACCAATTGATTAAATTCAATTTTCAACAAAATTGGGTACTATGAAATTGCCTTGTTTGCTCTCGTATTGAATAAAAGCACTGGAAGATTATATAGGGGTACCAAAAAGGGTTTATTGCAAGCTCTTGACAGCCAGGGAGGAAAAACCGACACGGGAATAAAAAGTATACCGCTTAGGCCCTTTGAGCGGAGCCCTAACAAAACCAGAAATAGAAGACTGCACCTTGTCATCGGCGTCCTAGGTTCTAAAATTCACTAACTGCAACTTATAAATCATCGGGAGGGTCGAATTGGACATAATTGAGTCTAGTACTCAGCACCTATAGTTAGATACTATTATCGATCGTCACGAATTTGTAGGCGTGACCCGTGGACAAAAATACTGGTCTGTAAATGTGTCTTGCTATGAAGAATAAATTGGACACTCTTAGGTTGATTTTTATTAATCAAGTAATGGCTTTATCGGGCTACTAATTTAAGGTACCTATGTGTTCAATAAACAGAGTTTTTACTTTTTATGGCAACACCATTTTTATATATTTTTTGGTTTATCTGTAATATTGTATGATCTGTTGTAGAGAGCTGTCAAAGGTTTCCAAGACGGGCATGACTTTCAGCAATGAAGACAGTGAATAAGAAGATTGCAGGGACGTCCCGCAAACCACAAAAAACTTACTTAATTAAATTACAAAGGTTTAATGTAGTGTGCAGTAATTTTAATGTTTAACGTTAGTATTAAAAAGCGTTCAAACATTCAACAATCCTTGTCTGAATTAAGAATTTGATGTTCAGCTCATATGTCATAATCCGTCAAGCCGTTTGGGCTGTAGAGCGTGCTATAGAAATGGACATACATACGCTCGAAAAACATTACCCTCCCGCAGTCGGGCAAAAACGATCCATACCGGAAAATAGCAATTATAATAGCAAAGGCAGGGTTGGTAAAACCCGTTAAATATCACGATACAGGTAAAACAAAGTTACCTTCTAACCGGGCATTATATCAGAGTAACTTGGGCCGCCCTAGGGAGTAAGTAGGTTGGTCTTAGAGGTCATACCGGAAATATGATTGAGAATGAGATGCCCGAAATTTGGTCTTCGAAATTAGAATTCCGGCAGCCTAGTTTTGACGTCATCAATCGACCAATCAGATGGGAAATGAAAGACACGATGTGGATATCCGTCTATGTGATTGGTCGATTGATGGAATCAAAACCCTAATTCACTTTCGCTAATTGATTCAAAATTCAAAGGTGTTCGAACATACAATAGGTAGTCACAGCGGATCTTTGTGTCTCAGTTAGGCTCTGCGAACCACTGCAAAAGAAACAGTTTGTCATCGAGTATACTACATACAGATAGCGAGATAGGACGAAAACGTAAGCGAGTGAACGAGGCAGTTATACAATGCTATCTTCACCTTCAACATTGACACAAAAATAGCTACTGTGCAGGGTCTTGCAGCCAACTTCAGAGACACAAAGATCCGCTGTGACTACTGTAAGCCTGTAAAATGTAACTTTCGTGTAACTTTATACAGTGTCAGGATAAACTTACCATAAAGGGCCGCTGATTTGGAAATCCTTTTTTTTTGGAGATAGTAAGTACTCATAAATAGAAAGCTATTTACAAATTTTCCAGACTCGGAAATTTTATTCAATTTTATGTCATATTTTTACTTAAATTTACCTAATTCGTGAGGTAAAACAATTGTGAATTAGTCAAAGAACGAGCGAAGCGAGCTCGGGAGCTTAGGGCACCCTGACACGGACAGGTTAGGTTCGAAAACATGACTTGATGACTCAATTGGATAAGGTTAAGACGACGACAGTCGCCAACGACCTTGAGGGAACAAAAGGCGCAATAGTTTCACACCCGCGCGACCCCAAATTCAGTACTTTTTTGTACTTTCCTTATTATTCTATGACTTTAAAAAAGAACCTTGGATCGAAATTTAAATAATAAAATTGTCTTTGAGATGGTAAAATTTTTATTAAAATACACCCGGAGGCTTTGGTGCGATTGTCGTTTTTTTGCCCGTGTTAGACATAACTTTACAAATTAATTACACTATGTAATACGAATAAATTCAAAATTTACTTATATCAAATTATTGACAAAATGGTCTGATATAACCTGTTGTTTTAAAATTACGACTAGCCGTTTAGACGTGATTCTCATTTTAAAATCAGCTTCTGCGTGCCTTAACCACGAGCTCCAAGATAACATTACCGTGTCCAAGATCTTATTTCGCCCGCTAGTAATGTAGTACCCTAAGACATCGTCTGCAGAGTTTCACTACGTAATTTTATTTGACCCTGTAGTAGTTTACTCCGCTTATGTTGAGTTAGAGAAATCTATCGTAATGGTTCTCCGGTCAAGGTGTCTGTAGGGATTAGAATAAAGGAAATTAGGTTGTAGACAGAGTCGTTCTATCAGCAATGGCAATGGTCGAAAAACCAAAATGATCAAGTGACATTTCGATAACGCTTAGCATTCTTATATCTTTTTTTAATTTTGTCCAATCACTATGGCGACGCTGTCCAGCCTATTGTCGTAAGCATTCGTCCCATCGCAAACAAAAATGCTTTGTCTTGCTTAATATGACCAGTTGACTACGTCATTACTCGCCTGGCCAATCCAAAGTCTTGTTCTATTTTGGCAGCACAAAAAACTAAATGCCATCAAAGTAGGATGTGTTATGAATAATGTTTTTGTAAGCAGTGTTCAAATCCAGTTAGATCAGAAGTCTAAAAGCCTAAAAGGCCAGACTTAAAGGTCAGTGTCTTCATTTCTGTGGAATATTGACACTCAGCTCTTAAACAAGGTTTAGATGTGAAATTCATTATTAAAATTGCACTGTCACGAAAAAAAAACGTGTGTGCAAAATTTTAGTACAATCGAACATCCGACAGTTGGTATAATGTGAGCAACCTATGATAGCTCAACGCGATTGGACGAATGACGACGGCTCTCGTTGGATGGTTGATTTGCCAAAAATCCCTTCTTAGTGCTCCCCTACGTCATAAAAAAGAAGCCCGGTACAGTAAAATTCTTAACAATCTTTAACACTCCCTAAATCGTCTTTTAGGAGTAGTTTTGAAAAACTAATAATAAAAGCATTTACTATTTACTTAGGTTAGTATTTATGCCAAGTTTCAAATATATAAGCTCAACAAATTTCCACCTTTTCACCTCCTTAGGGGTAGAATTTCCATAAACCGATAAATACATGAATTATTTTTATCAATCAAGAGTATAAATCTAAAAGTTCAGGTGTCCAACTTACAAACTGTAGAAATTTAAAACAAACTTTCAACGCATTTTTTACCCCTTTAGGGGTGGAATTTCCAAAAACCAATATATACATAAATTCTTTTTATCAACCAACAGCGTAAATCTAAAATTTTACGTGTCCAACTTACAAACTGTAGAAATTTCATACAAACTTTCAAACCCCCTTTTACCCCCTTAGAAGTGGAATTTCCAACAAAACTTTCTTAGTGCGCACTTACGTCACTTGAGGAACCTCCCTGCCAAATTTCATCTTTATACGTCAATCGGTTTTCGATGTTTCGTGATAGGTGAGTGAGTGACCTTTCGCTTTTATATATATTATATATATATAAATAGATATCACACTGAAAAGCAATTATTAACCAAGTGAAATTGCAACGAACGTTCACATGGACGCAAAGCGATGCAATTCGACCGATTTGCACTTGACATTTTCTTAGAAAATACGTGCGCGATATCGCCTATCTGTAGCGAAGGTCTGTAAATTGCAAGCTTTGATTACAGATACCAGGACACGTGAAACTAAATAAAAGCTTGCAAAAAATATCGTTCTATCAGAAATGGCGAGTCGAGATGCTAAAATATAAGGGATTAATCACGTGACATTTGGCATTTCCTTTATTGACATTTTCCAATCACTATGGCGACGTTCTTTGGTAGAATGTCAGTTGTCTCGCTAAAGCCGAGAATAGCAGCACAGACCCTACATCCGTTATTCTGAGAAACCGTGAGGCAAACGGCCCAATCGATAAGATAAGACGTTCGTAAGTGCCTCAACTGTGAGGCAGCTGGGTCGAGTGCTTGCAACGAACTCCTTGAAGCGGCTCGAAATGCGAGACGAGACACGGAAATTCCGACCTCACTTCGTAACCCTAAACCAATGAGAGCCTCCGTTGAATTTGGTCCTCGGTAGTATCCGATATGGGTTTTAACTGGTATTGTGGGTCCAAAACCGAGCCGGAGATGCTAAAGGGTTTTTTGACAATCCATACGGGCTAAAATCAACATTATAATTCAAAAAAAGATTGTAGCAGAGGGCTGAGTCACCCAAATAGTCTAACAACGTTTATAGAACTGTTCGCAAATTTGGTTACATAATTTAATCCTAGCCGGGATGGACATGTCAATAATGTAGACCATCTCTGAATCACTTGGGTTGATCTAATACACAAAACGCACAGGGGATCTTTAAAGGACATTGACTGCCCACAGGCACAACGCTACACGGGTCTGTACTTACGAGAGGACTCAAAATATGGTCACGCTAAAACCTACCGTACTATACTTCGTAAAGGATCGGCAACATCAGGGCAACGAAAGGACTTATGTCCGAGAATCCGAAGTTAGCACCAAAATCTTGGAGCATAAAGTAGAATTTAGCGTGCGGCACATTGGCTTGAGGGTTCAGAAGATGGGGTCATACTTTCTTACTAGGATTAGGTATAGGAAAAAGCTTGGGGTGATAGATAAGTTGTCCAAGAAATAGGCGTAACTAAACTTTTTTCGGGACTTGTCTAATTCGTTTAAACAAAACCACATGTAACAGGTGCAATTCTCTGTATTATGCTCTTTTTTTCGTAATGATGTTTCATTTTCGTACTATAAAACCGTAAAAACGTGCAAAGAAATATTATACAAACCGTTACTGTATTTAAAGAAAAAATTGCCACGAACCGAGAATACCATTTTACTTGCGAGTCACTGCGAACTCGAAAAACTTATAAAAATAATCATCTTAATCAGACGAAAAACGCTAGTTACATCGGCACGGTTGCCTCATCCAATATGAGGCATCTATATGCTAGTAATATATTATCTGTGCCCAGGGCAACATGATCTTTCTTATTTCGGAAACGGAAGGGGGTTCACAGATGCCCGAGATAGATCTTCGGGCCCTTAGAAACCCGTCCTCTCAAACTCTCACATAACAGATCGCGTCAAGGGCTGGCAAAAACTTATCTGGCCAAACAGAGTTTGACGCCTTACACTCGAAAATAAGTTAAGACGACCCTCAACTTATCGATACGCTCAACTCTCAGACGGTTTTGTGGTTGAAGAGTATATTTTACGAAGCTATTTTACTAATGATAAGCATGAAATATATTGTCATTATTTACATTGGCATAACGAAATTTAGCATAATGATCATTACGCATAATATTATCAGGCACAAATGTTTCGCCATAACGTATATTGCCTTAAATACTGTTGGCATAATAATAATTAAGCATAATTTAACAAAGCATAGAGTTATAAACGCATAATGATATTTTTACCCGACTGCCGAAGAAGGGTAATGTGTTTATCAGTATATGTATGTATGTTTGTTTGTTCCTATGTAGCGTTCTAGAAACAAAACGCGTTCGATGGCCGATTTTGATGATTCTTACGTCAATCGATTCGTCTTAAACTTGCAAGTGTTACTGGCTACATTAAAATTGGAAAATAGAGAAATGCCAAATTTTGGGCGTTATATTGTAGGAGCCCATTTCTTTTTGCATGGTATATCAAAATAAAGGGTTTTAAGAGGTGATTTCAAAAATATATAACACTTATATGTTAAAAAGAAATTCGAAAAAAAATTTTTAACTTAAAAGTTAAACCCTTGGGCCACTCTTGAGCCACGAACATGTTTGTGTTATTGGCATGGCCACGATCATGGCTAATGTCCGTGACTACCGCCGAACCACCTATGCCAATCGCTTCCATTTTTGGTAAATAATTAATACTCAATTGGTACTAATTCGTATTTGAACAACAAAATTGGTCCCTTAGTAGTTTTCGTAAAACTCGACTTTGAAGTTGGTCCGGCGGTAGTCACGCTCACTTCAGCAGGACCACCATGAGCGCCGGGGCATGCTACAGCTATTCTTAGTATACAAATAATAGATTTGCATTTTATGTGATTCATTTATCAACAATGATAACTTTCGCGCACTCGTTCAGCTGGACCACGACTTTGAGTGCAGATTCCAAATTTAAGGAGCTTGTCGCTTTCCTCAAACCTACATAGAAAATTACTACACTGCAAGATAGAATTAGTATCCAAAATTCAAAACTAGTACTCCAGTAATACGAGATATACCATGCCATTGGTGGGGTGGCGGTAGTCACGGTGTTAAATTTTCATTCCAAGATCTCTGTGATTTCTTCCCAGATTTATAAAAAAAATTACTACTCCTAAAGAAGTTATATTGGCTAAAAATGGCGAAATCTTAGTTGACTTCAATTTGAGCGTCTGAAAGTGAGATATATACGAAAGAAATACCAATAACTGTGTACGTTTTTTCAAAGTATCACAGTAACTAGATAACACCGTATAAAAATAAATATAAATGAGAAGTAATTATACTTTTTCGTTAAATTTCATTAGCGTAGTGTACTTCAGCTTAGTAACCCCCCCCCCCTCCACCTTCCTCCGCCGTACCTTAAGGCGCAGGAAACGCTCAGAAATGATAATCACGTCTAATCGGCTACTCTGTCGTATTTTTTGGAAAAATATATGTTACATTAGACTATTTTCTTAATAATTTGATCTAAGAAAATGTTTAGTGTTATTCGTATGAAATAGTGTAATTAATTTGTAAATTTATGTCTAACACGGATAAAAAACGACAATAAAAAACATACTGCACTAAGAATGAACACTAATTTCTCTGCATTATGAGGTGACAAGCGGTTTTTTTTTGCCTTCATAAACTAGGCAAGCTTCAGAAATCGTTAACCGTTAAATCTTTGTAGAATATAAAAAACTCCAAATAACAAAAGCGCGTATTTTAATAACATCGATCGTGTTTGCAATCAATTCATCAAGTCAATGAAACAATTAAAGTAACTTCGCTCACGAACGAAAATACCCGAATTCGACCGATTCCGCCCGATCGTTCTTGCGCCAATACGCAAGCTCGCTTCTTGCGATGCACTAAAACAGCAATGTTCCTCCGGATATCCGGCGACCGGATATCCGGTATCCGGCCAAACAGCTATCCGTGTTATCTCTAAAAATAACCCTCAATCAACTTCAAATCTTTTTGGACTTACTCGGCAGTATAGTGAGAGAGATAACCAATCAAACCGCAGCATGAATGGCTTCAATCACACCCCATCTATTGAAAACCCATAAATACATCAGACTGAACTTTTGGACTATCGTACAGTAAGTACTCAGATCGAACCAAACGCTCGCCGTCAACACAATGTTTTTTTGTACGATACATTGCGTGTAGCCATTTTTCATACCAATAATAAAAATCGTTTCGCAGCACTTTTTTGCTTAGTTTGATTTGATGCACATGTACAGACTTTGTAGATGAAGATTTTGTGATGAGTCTTTTAACAAGAATTTATTGAAAATCGAAGGTAATAATAATGTAATGGTTTTTATACTACACCTGCTCGGAAAGTACCTTGATACTTTATCAAATTTACGGTAGAAAGTACGTCATTGCATATCGAACAAATATGCGGCGAGAAAACGCATCTGAGCGGGAGAGAAAAGTGTATGAAAATCCATTTCTTACGTGGTTTTTCTTTTTTTAATTTTGGGTAAGACTATGCGCTGGTAACCTAAATATCAAAAGCCAAAAAGTTTTTACAGTGAGTTTTTATCTCCAAGTTCGCAAAATGACACTGGCCACTAGCTGTGTGTTGGATGGTGTCAAACAATTTGAAAAAAGAACATGTGAAAACATTAATGGAAAAAGTGTTACATTAAGCTTAACTAACTGCAACAATTTCAATATAAATTTCAATTAGTAAAGATTTAGTTTTTTATTTTCCTCTAAGGTGTAGTATAAAGCATTATGTATCACTCGAGAGAAAGTGCGATTCCCGATCTCGGGTGTTTTAAAGCCCTCGCCTACGGCTCGGGCTTCAACGACACCCTCGACGGTAATCGGTCACTTTCTCCTCTCGGTGAACAATGTACTATTATCTACACTCACAACGTTAAGTTCCAATTATGAATTCAAAAAATATTGTATAAACACGTACTTTATATTCGTGGATAGATAAAATTTTAAAAAAAAACATTACAGTGCAACATTTTTCTTCGATTTTCAAACAACTGCATCATAAAATAACTTTTTAATTTTTATAGCACACTTTTACTTTTTAATTTATTGGCGCTTATGGGATCATTGACTTAATGAAGAAAAGAAGTATCATTGTATTTGGAGGGGCGCGCTGCGCAGTCATGCGCAAAGACAATCTAAATTGCCCGCCAAACCAAATATTTTTCCATTTCCACTTTTGTTTTATTTCAACTGTATGAGTGAAGACAAAATAGTGCATGCAACGGCATATAATTAGGTATTAAAACAATTCTTATTATATGACCATTGCATAAACTACTACTTTTTAATTTTACATAAACACGAAAAAAAGTACGTGTTAATACAATATTTTTTAATTCATATTTGAACATTACGTTTTTAGTTTAGATAATACTATATTATGCAATTAGTGAATAAATGATGAATCACGGGCAAGTGAAGGATTTTAACGACTGAATCACGACCGTAGGAAGATTCATAGCGAATGATTCAAGTGTTAGAATCCTGAGTGACGCTAGTGATTCATGGCCCTCGATATAAATCCGTTTTATTAAAGAGTTGAATATATAGTATTATTAATTTCATAGTTTATACCATGACTACGAGAAAAAGAAAGATTAAGGCGAAAAGCACAAGGAGTTTGTACGTCGAGTATCCTTTGCACAAGAAGTTTGTATCGAGTATTTTTTGCGCAAGGATGTTGTATAGCATTGAGATGGGGGTTGAAAATATTGGTGTGTTCTAAATTCAAACACCATAATAGTCATTAAAAGAGACTTTTATTCATTGTTTTCAGTGAATAAAATAAGCTTTTTAGAGGGGGAATGGTATCAAAAATCTTTTTTAATATTTAATTTTATTACACTCTGTATACTACAGCTATTTGTTTCGCCTTTGCAGGCTTTGCTTCCAAGATCTTAGAGTGAAGTTATTATAGCTATTATAGCCTCTCGGCAAAACCAGATTGTTAGCCTCATCGCTGTGCCTCAAGATCTCGTAACCGGTTTAGCCTAGACCTCCTGAAGAGTGAGGTTCCATATCTGACTCTACGTAGTAAACTCAAGTAAGCTTTGAGTGGTATTTTTACCAGACTACGACAATCCTAAAGGAGGGTTACGATTTTAGCAGAAGTGTGTTTGTATTTAATTCAAGTCAATCGATTCGTTATTATGGTTCAGCACCCGAATTGCGTGTGTTTATTAAAATAATATTTAAGGATTAATATACATTTTTTGGTTGTAATTTCATTATAAATCGGCGTTATAATTTTGGTGATCATTTACTATTCTTGGTACAATAAAGTATTTATTTGATGTTATATTTTGCTATTTTTAATGATACGTTAAACATGAGCTGTTTAAAAACACGACAACTTCAAACACGCAGTGCATAATTTTATATTGTCAAAATGAAAAACGGGCCAAGTGCGAGTCAGACTCGCGCACGAAGGGTTCTGTACCATTATCGCATAAAACGGCAAAAAAATCACGTTTGTTTGTTGTATGGCAGCCCCACTTAAATATTTATTTTATTCTGTTTTTAGTATATGTTGTTATAGCAGCAACAGAAATACATCATCTGTGAAACTGTCTAGCTATCACGGTTCATGAAATACAGCCTGGTGACAGACAGACATACCGCGGAGTCTTAGGAATAGGGTCCTGCTTTTACCCTTTGGGTACGGAACCCTAAAAAGTGCGCGCGTGCTTGAGCTTTCAATTAAGTTAAAAAATTAGGCTGCTATTGATACAGTCTATGATGTTATATGAAGTTTCCGTACAAACAGCTACATTCAACAAAATAATTACGTAAGATTACTGAACATGAATATGAACATCATAAACTATGAAAGTGCCGAACATTGCTCTAACGGAAAGATAAACTGGATTTTGGGACAAAATGAACTTTGCTGTTGAAAAACTGTTGTCAACTTACATCGACATAGGTCTTGGTCAGTTTACGAATTGCAAATAGGTTTATAATAATGTACGTGATGGCCCAGTGGCTAAGACCTCGCCTCTCGTGCTTGAGGTCGTGGGTTCGAATCCGGGCAAGTACCAATCTGACTTTTTCAAATTCATATGTACTTTCCAAGTTTATCTTGGACATTGCTGACAACGGTGAAGGAAAATATCGTGAGGAAACCTAGACTTAGAGTGAGTTTATTATAAGATTGTGCTCCATTGGTGTAATTGCAGCAACGCGTTCCAGTGCGATGATAAACTAATAAATAAATAATCTTATTTTTCTCGGCTTTAATTTCAAGTTTTCGATATCTTTACTTTTTCACAAATTTCATGGTTCTAGGTCAGCGGGAAGTACCCTATGTTTTGATTCCCTGCAGGGATTGCAGACCTGAGTATATGATATTAATTTGAATTGTTATACTTCCACGCGTTGCTGAAAAAAAGGTGTTGACAGACAGACGGATAACGTAGTGATCCATTAAGGGTTCCTTTTTTACCCAACTGCCGAAGGAGGGTAATTTCTTTTAAAGAACGGTACATTTTGGTCTGTTTTTTTTTTGCTTTCGTGTTGAGAGAAATA
Source organism: Orthosia gracilis (assembly GCA_947562075.1). Taxonomy (NCBI): domain Eukaryota; kingdom Metazoa; phylum Arthropoda; class Insecta; order Lepidoptera; family Noctuidae; genus Orthosia; species Orthosia gracilis. Next base: position 12,888,249 of record OX387265.1, read on the forward strand.
TGAAATGAAAGAGGGGAAAATTCTGAGTCAAAAATATCAATTCGTATAAGGGCGCGGTAGGAGTTAAATGAGACTCGAGGAGTGATAATAAGCGTGTATTGATACACAGATACACGTAAAAATATACAGACTCGTAGAACATAACTCTTCTCGACGGGCGACACGATATAATGCCGCGTGGCGACTTTTTTTTTTGCCTGACTTGTTACTTTTTTTTTCGTAGAGAAATGCTCATGCATACTGCGCTACCACGGGGAGATAGCGCAGTTACGTGGGAATCCAACCCACTTTAACTCCACGATGTCCTCCTGTGCCACTTATGAGGGAACACGGGCATGCGTTAGCACTCATCCGTGAACCCGTCGCGGCTGTTCGGATAGACCGACGCACCAGAGCAAAATGTTCGCCGTGACCACCCCAGGGACCAAACCAGCACATGGGCGCCAGACGACCCCGTGTATGGCACCCTTGGTCCAGTGTAACGGGTCAGGTCAGACGCCCCGCCACCTACCACTTTTCAGTCGCAGGGAATAGGGAGAACGGGCAACGCTTCACGACATACCACCTCCCTTGCGGCCCCACCGCGACCGCCTTCAGACGGTGGCGACCCCGTCCAGGCCGTGGAAGGTAGGGAGAGCGGCGCACTCCTCTCCCGCTGCAGCCTACAACCCTCGGCCGCGATGCCTCCCAAGTCTCATACGAAATCGCGGCCCACCTCAGTTGCGAGTTCGCCCAACCTACTTATTAGCCGCTACGTCGTCGACTTAATCGGTAAAAGCCCTGACGAGCGGCCCCTATTCGGGTTCCTCTTTGCTTCGCCGTGGGTGACCAAGCCACGGCTACTAAGCCCTCCCCCTCGACAATGCAGGAAACCACCGGCGCGGAAGCCGCGTGGCGCCTGGTATTAATACTCAGAGCTATATGTTTGACAATACACTTATATTAAGCATTCGGTAAGGGTTTCTAACTGCGCAAGTGATGCTAGGCGATCAGTGGGCTCGGATTCGGAATACGGGATCCTTTAACATCTGGACAACAAAATAAGTAATGGGCCAGGGCCGTTAGTGCGACGTCACAACGCCAAGAAATGCTACATTCGTACATTCGTAGATTATAAAAATATATCAAGCGTAAAAAAACATTTTACTACATTTCTATGGTTTGTGCCTACAATGAGAAAAAGGCGTGAGTTTAAGTACTGTATGTTCAGCGTACTTGAAACTGTCTATCTACAAACAATTCAAATATCAATTATGTTTTTTTTTCTGTTACAGCATTAGGGTATGACACGGTTCAAGCTGATTCACTTTTAGCTAAAGATGCATAAATGTATGGCCGTGATTTTACGCTGATATTACACTATCTTTTCAGTTTGAATGAAGCAACTAAATTGAATCGGCATCGATCGATCATGATATCATACGCATAGTATGTCTAGCATACGCTACCAAAATCAAGGAACCGGTGCGGGCAATCAGTGTCGTGTGAGACTTGATGAAAAATAGCGGCATATTTTGACCCTCGCAGCGTCACAGGTAAGTACTTGTTGCTCGTATTATTTGTTTAGTAATGTATAGTGTTTTTAAGTTAGTTACAAGTTAAAAGAACATTAAAGTGAGTTATTTTAGTTTGATGGATTTATTTCATTGTAATTTTGATACAATTTAGTCGTAAAGTTTGACTGTTACGATCGTGTGGCTTCGGTTGTGCGTGCGAGAAATAAATTCAAAACATGGCAACCGTTATTTATGCCTGAATTTAATTAAAAGTTAATGTTTTATTATATTTTTAGCACGGGAATTAAATGGCGATCAAGTTTTGCAAATCATGGGCGATGGAAACCTTGAACCTGGATTGAGGATTTTGATGAAGACGATGATAATTTTCAATTTTGAAGATCTCAATTTTGACGAATTGTTCTCAGACACAGAAACCAAAGAACCTGAGCTGGATCCCGAGCTAAATTTCGTCCTGTCACTCTCGAACCTTCAGCACAGCTGAACGCCGCCAAACAACTACGCGTCTAGCTCCTCGCAAACGGGTCTGGAAACAAGTACCTTCCCAAGATTCTTCTCATGACTATCCTTTGCTGCCAGTATCTAAAACTTTGTACTGACCACAAGTGAAGGCTTGATGCTTGACTTCGACATTTATCAGGGGGCTAAAACCATGTTTGGAGACTCACCACTCGGGCTTGGGCCTTCTGTAGTTTTCCATTTGAGCAAGAGTATCCCTCCTGGAAGCTGTATCTACCATGGTAGATATTTTACTACTGTCGCATTGATCGAAGAAATGCACAAGAAAAATCTTCACAGCATCTCACATGGAAAAGACTGTTTTAAAGTACAATGGCAGGTGCCCATACATTGTTTTAGCTGAGATTAAATTCCTACGTCATTAAATGAAAAATGTCTGGTTTTACTCGGGGTGATGTTCTGAATTAGTTTGTGCAAGAATTTTTGTTCGAGAATGTCGAGAATAATAGATATTCAGTTATAAACTTTTGTAGGTTATGTCTGGGTAACTTCTAATAATGTGTTTAATAAGTAATATTATTCAATTTCGTGGCAGTAAAAGGGCAATATCGCATTAGCATTTCCCTTAACTAGTTATTTCAGCATGAAATGTATACTATAATCTTTGGAAAGAGTATATTATTTAAACTAAGCGACTTTGACGTGTATCAAAAGGTCGTCGTCAACAACCAAGCTATATTTTTTTTTGACTTGGATACTAGTCTTTTTGCCAATCATTAATTGAAAGTAATTCATTTATTTCTACTACACTACAATATTCTAACCTGCCTGCAAGGAACATCAACACTTAGGCATAAACTCTATTGTTAACTCATTTACTGCAATAAATACAATAATGATATTATTAGTTAATATAGTTACTACTTGTCACTTAGCAGATAAATTATATTATGACAACACTAAGCTATAGAAATTAACTAAAAAATCAAATAACTTTTTATTTACAAAGATTTTTTCATCCGTTTTGATTATATACTTTAAAAAACGTAGACAATCAATAGAATTTCTTTCGTATATAACTCACTTTCAGACGCTCACATTTAAGTCAGCTAAGATTTCGCCATTGTTCTTTTGAAGGTTCCTTATTGTTTTTACATTATAATAAGTTTCAGAAGTTTTCTTGTTTTATTGCAAAATATAGAGAAAAATTAAGACATATCAACAAACCAATGTACCAATGTTTTTTTTTTCGAATTATAGATTAGGTAGTTAGTTTTATAATGTGGACTAATACTAACTCACGATTGTGAAGGTTAACTCCTGGGTTAGCCATAAACTTGAGATTTATTTTCATTATTTTTTCTTAGCTCCTAAAGCTGTACAGAAAGCTATAAAAACATGAAAGAGGCTTTCAAAAAAAAATCCATCGGGTGTAAAGGAATACGTACCTACACCTAATTTATTGTAGACTAAAACGATTTTTATTTTCGCTTCCTGTTCACAAAGATAAGATATACTAGCCGGTAACAATTAACTGCCAAATTTGAGTTATGTTATTGTAAAAGGCAGACGAGCTTCGCGTGGTATTTTTAGCATGAGGACATTTCCCACGGTAAATCTGTAACTGCGTTATTGCGATTTTTAACGGTTCTATGAAAGATATGGATGATGGCAATATGGATCAGTTGTAGGCATTTTACAGTATTATAAAATGTTAGTTAAAATCAATGCTTATTGACTTCGAAACTGTAAACTGTACCGTCATTTAAACTGATGAATAGCGACCATTGCAACCACGTATCCAATCCTCGTAATCCAGGAATGAATGAATGAATGGCCTGTATTGTAACCCAAACACGTGACGCGGAATCGGTGCGAGAAAATAAGATATGCCGTTAGTTATGTCACGTAGCTTTCTCTCCTTAGTGTTTCATTAAAATCCCACGTGGATATTTAAAATAGGATTGACGTATGTGCCATGTGAGTAAGACTAGCTGACTAGCTACACTTGTAATATATATAAGAACTAGAGAAAGGGTAGATATTTAGATAAGATTATGCATGTTTTGATTGCTCATAAGTAGGGAGGTATCTAGGTTAGATAAGACTTTCGTGGTGACCTTTTATATTTTTCCTAGGTAGAATTAAGTATGTAGATTAAGGAAATGTATAATTTAAGTAAGATAAGTTTTATAAAATCGGCATTTGCCAGGCCGGAATACCGTTGAGAGAGAGGGGCGCCATTGTTCTCGCCTAGCGGTTTTGTATAAAGGCCGGACCGCTTGGGGACAGAGACACAAGCCTGGCTGGAGGCTAACTGACTAGTCTCCACAGGGAAGTCCGGTTAAGCAGATGCCGATCACTTTGGTCGAACTGTGAGACGCCAAGTATTAAAAAAAAACAGCAGAGACACAGTCGGTCTTCAGCTCCACAAGGGGTAAAAAGTAAGGAATAAAATTCAAGATACGAATGAAGAAAGTATTTTCATTTCCTCAACAAGACCCCAACGAACAACCAAATACAATCCACTTCAGTTATGTTTGTTTTCAAAAGTATAGTTCTCGTCATCCACTCACTCTGACGTGTCGAAACTATCATGGTTTCACTGTGAGAGAGAGAGAGAGACAAAGCTATACAGCTGGTCTATTCTGTAAAAAATACACCGTGAAAACTGAGGTAGAGTGAGCTTAAGACAGTGGTCGATGGCTTCAGTAAATGTCAATCCATTTAGATTTGATGATGGTTTGAAACGGTTTGGTTTTTTAGTTTGTTCACTTCACTACATCTCGGTCTACCCCGCCATCACCTTGGATAAGCGACCCTAGGTACTGAAAGTTGGAGCAGATCGCTATGGGCGTTCAGGGAGAGCTTTTGGCACGGAACTGGAGAGGCCGACAAAATCGCAGAACAGGTATTCCATTTTGGTTCTGCTCAATTTCAGGCCAACACTCTCCAGACTGTGCTACCACACCTCCAATTTGCTCTGGACCTCTAGGCCACTCTCGGCAACCAGCACAATGTCATCGGCAAACAGCATACACCGGGGTGCTACTTCCTGTATGTCCGACGTCAGAGCGTCCATTATCATAAGGAAGAGGTAAGAGCTGCAGGCCGACCCTTGGTGCAAGCCGACTGCCACGTTCAAGCTGGAAGTAGTACTTATGGCAGGCTTACTATTGTTATTTTATAGTTATGTTGGCTCAGCCATTATTTTTTCAGCCGAAAGATATCCACAGCTAGACACTCCTCCCTCAAGTGTCACCTCATCGATCGATCCTGTGCATCTCGCATCCAGCGGATACTCGCAGCCTTGACCAGAGGCCCTAGGCAAATGTCATTCTATCAACTAAAACGACGCAATAGCAATTAGAAAAACAGGCTTTAGACAAGTGGCATTCGAAGTCAGAAAAGGCTATAGTCGAATTGTCAAAATGTAAGGGCTTGATCACATGGATTTTCGATATTGCTTGTCAATACCATACAATATTGCGTTTTTGACCATCGCTATCGCCACGCTTTCGATAATAGAATGCCACTTTTGTAGAGCCTCACAGGTCATCGCTCCCCCTAGAGGGAGGCCTTCAAAAGCAGTCATCTTTACCTTGTGACAACTGTGGTATTTACTCAGTTGTACAAAGACATGCGGGAGGTCAGGAGACGTACTATGGCTTGTCAATGCCATCGTTATTCAGATGTGGAAAGGCTAAAACTTGGCCGCATAAGAGTAGTCTCGTATTTAGTTGCGACTCTGTCGTGAGGGCAGGACCAAGAAGAAGTCTAAGGCGTCCCACACACCTACAATATTATCGCGCTATAAAATTTAAGCTTCCTCAACCTTGTGTACGCTTCCTCAACCTTGTGTACTACCCCTCTAGACGTTCAATTGTATTGCGCAGTATTGTGGAATAATATTGTTGTTTTATTCCTATAAAACAACAATATTATTCCACAATACTGACAATACTGTTATAGGACGCCTTAAAAGAAGCCTGATTTCTGAGTATAGTTGTCGGCACGTAACTTGGCAAGAGTTGTTAGATGCGTACAAGTCGTTTTTAGGGTTCCGTACCCGGGTAAAAACGGGACCCTATTACTAAGACTCCATTGTCCGTCTGTCTGTCTGTCACCAGGCTGTATCTCATGAACCGTGATAGCTAGACAGTTGAAATTTTCACAGATGATGTATTTCTGTTGCCGCTATAACAAAAAATACTATCAAGTAAAATTTCAAAATTTAAAATTACCCCCGACACATTTTTATTCTACATAATTTATCTAGTACATACGCATACGCTTCGATCGGCAATCTATTGAACACGTAATTATGACACGATATCTTGCGAAAACACCCTGATTCAAACAGTAAAACGCCCATAACTTTTGAACGGCTGTAAAGATTTTATTCAAACATAGCTAAGAACACTCTCACACAAAATCACCTTTCAAACAAAAGAAAAACAAAATTAAAATCGGTTCATCCGTTTAGGAGCTATGACGCCACAGACAGACACACAGATACACAGCAACACACGTCAAACTTATAACACTCCTCTTTTTCCGTCGGGGGTTAAAAACAGAATAAAATAAATGTTCAAGAGGGGCCCCTATACAACAAACATGATATTTTTGACGTTTGGTTCGATAATGGTATGAAACCCTTCGTGCGCGAGTCCGACTCGCTCTTTGCCGGTTTTTTAGGTATCTTTGGTTACCAAGCGGGACGCGGGGAACGTTTAGCACCGTTTTTCCGAGCGCGCGATTGGTTTGTCAGTTGACACAAGGATCGACTGACCAATCGCGTCGCATCCACGTTCCGTTGCTCTTTACGGTGGTTGGTCAGTTCGCGTACTATGCGCGAACTTACCCCCACTACGCCAAAACCTTGCCAAGTTATGTGCCGATAAATAGAAAAACAAATAAATAACAGAAATAATAAAAAAATACGCCAGAATTTCTTATAAGCTAGTGTAGCAAAAATAACGCAGCTATTTTTCTAGCAATACAAAATATGAAATTACGTACGAACGCGGGATTTTACGCTCTTTTCTAGTGGTTATTTCATGATAAAACTATGAAAAGAAGGGCACAGTAAGGGGGACTCTCAAACTAAATTAATGATTGCACAAAAAAGGACCTTTGTTACAAAAAAAGGACCTTCGTTTAAGGATTTCGGCAGGCTGGAAGGCAGCGATTTTGCGTAATAATCGCTCTGCAATTAATTCTGATTCGCGATTTAAGAGCAATTATTGCGCAAAATCGCTATCGTTTTGCTCTTGCAAGATACGTTATAAGCCTGCGGGTTGTTTGACGGCGCCTCAAAATGCTAGACTGAAAGTTTGTTATTTCGCCCGTTAATTTTTTTGTTAAAATATTTTTTTTTCGGTTTTCAGTTTACTTATTTTAACAGAATCGGTTGACAATTGAAAATTCAGAAGGAAAATTATCAATACTTCCTTTTTTCCTTCCTTTAGGGCTGGAATTATTTACCAAATTAAAAGCCCAACTTCGAGGTATACTCTTTCCAACAAAATAGTAGTTTATGCAATGGTCAATTTATGCAATATAATAGGGGTTATTAAAACACGAGCGTGGGCAGCCGAATGTGATAATAATAACACGCGAGTGTTTTAATACCTAATTATATGCCATTGCATACACTATTTTATTTTATGCAGTTGAAATAAAACAAAAGTGGAAACGGAAAAGTATGTGGTATGGCGCGCAATTTAGATTCTCATTGCGCATGACTGCGCTGCGCGCGCCTCCTTTAGACAATGTCACTACTTTTATACATTAAGACAATGAGCCCATAAGCGCCAATAAATTAAAAAGTAAAAGTGTGCTATAAAAATTAAAAAGTTATTTTATGATGCAGTTGTTTGAAAATCGAAGGAAAATGTTGCACTGTGATGGTTTTTTTTTTGGAACATTACGTTGTGAGTGTAGATAAAAATATTTTTTTAAATCGGACCATCTATAAAAAAGTTATCCGTGGTCAAGATATTTGTTATTGCAGGAGATTGAATAATTCTCCACACGATGATGAATACAGCTACTAGTTGCCATTTATGGTATGTTTGGCGATACACCTAAACCCCAAAATGTATAAAATATTAAAGCACCAAAATTTCACAGTTTATCATAAATAAACATTTAATTCGATGCCTCATCTAAATATCAATGGGATTAGTCATAGAAAAAAAAACGGCCAAGTATAAAAGTAAGCCAAAAACTAAAAGAAATCCAAAGAAAAGATAAATGGATTGCGTGAGGAATGATATGAAATAAAAGGGATATTTATATTTGTATATAAAAGATAATGATAGCGTGACAGTTGTCAGGGGAGAATAGACGAAGAAAATGCGTTGTGTCGACCCCAACAAGTAAAATGGATATTATAGTTTTGGTCAGCCAGCTCACGAATATGTATCCTCCGACTGCACGCACAACATGATGTTCTTCTTGTTCACATCTTTTTATTTCGCAGCAGTCGGAATTTTTGATTTCATATTTTTTTTTTTATTTAATAATATTATTTTATCTGTGTCGATTCGCACGAAATAGTAGCTGACTGTCACCCACATAATTTGGAGAACCCCCCCTAAAGTCGCTGAAACAAAGCCATTTTGTTGGCTCGTGACACCGATGTATAGTTAACAAAACAAACATTTTCTTAATGTCCCTCGGCAAACTTCGTGTTTCGTCATTCGTCGGCTTTTCCATAGTGTCAGGCTTAACACGCATAACGATTTTTAGCCGCGTACTGATTTTAACAATCACGCACTACGGATAAAATTCCGCGCGATTTTTGTCTCTTTCCACCTGTTCATAGAGCTCAAAATATTCGCGCGAACTTAATCCGCGCTGCGGTGCGGTGGATTCTGTGGCAAAACACTGATTTCTTGGGGTTTTATTTACGCGCGGTTTTTTACCGCAATGCGTGGAGCTTCATACATACATAGGTCGCAGAATGGGCGCAAAAGAATCGCGCGCACAAAAGCGCAGTGAGTGTTAAGCTTACTCTTTGGGCATTGGGCTTTCTATTCTAATCTATCAGTTGCTCTTTGCATTTGGTGCAGATCGGACGCTCTCAATCAACTTGGAAGTATATAGAGTTGTTAATACTCCTTTTGCATAATGTAATAAGCTGTTATTTTTACAGCTCTATATATTTCACAGGGAAATCAAAACAAAACAACAATAAAGAACTAAGCTCTGAATTCAAATTACTATAAACAATAAATCTCATTATTGATGGACATGGAAATAAGCATTCGTTTGTATTCGGAAATGCGATGTTTGCCGAGGCACATTAAGAAAATAGTTGTACTGTAGTTGGCATGTCACTCGCACAGTACTTACACATGTGGTTTGTGGATAGGGATGCCACACTTGCGACCCGTACTATATTATTTATATAGCATCGTACTATATATTATAGAAAAATAATATAGTAGGAAAAATACTACATTTTATCACTAATTATCGGACCCATCAATCAGTTACAACGATTTAACTTTTTGTTTGTATACAGGGCTTGGTATTGTGATTTTTGTTTAACAATTTCTTCCTCTTTTTTTTTGGAGTCGAGACCTTCAGTCTTAAAACTGAACTGCATCTATGTCTGCGCACGTAATTCTAGGCTAGTCACAACATAGACCGGTCTTCGCTTAGGTTTCGAAACATGAACATAAATATGACGTGGTCAGTAAGAGATAAATGTTATTATAATTATATAAAATGCTGGATTTGACGTGAGTCATAATATCATGCGATATGTCTAGCCCGTAGTGTATAAAATAAAAATAACTAGCGAGCGCAACTGTGATTTACAGAGAAAGCGTAGGCAAAAATATATTTATTATTTAAAGATAGGTCTATTCAGTAGATATTTTTCAGAAAACTGCTTGCACGTGTCCGGTATTAACATTTAAGTGTGATGAACTTGGTTACACAACAAAAATCAATCGATTTAATTAAGTAGTTTTTGCTAGATTCGTGATCGTGTTCAAATTCAATATTTAGTATCGTATGACGCATTAAAATAACAAATAACCATCTATTGACTCATTAAGTGTCAATTAACCATTAATGACGCTATACTATATAGCTATCAATTAAGTATCGTCGGATGCATTCAAGTATCAATTAACCAACCTTTGACGTATTAATTATCAAGTGTCAATTAAATATCGTCTGACGCTGTAGCTAACAATTGAATATCGTTCTACACATTCATGTACCCATCAACCTTTGAACCATTAGCTATCAATTAAGTATCGTTTGGCACATCACTGAGCATTTAAATATCGTGTGACGCGTCAAGTAATAATTCAATATCGTCTGACGCTTTCAGTACCAATTAACCACGCTATAGCTATCAATATAATTCAGTCTTATTGATTCACTTATCAACCAAAAATCGTCAGACACATTTAAATTTCAGTCAACGTCTGATACTTGTATCAATTAAACAACGTCAGACGCATACAAGTATCAATTAAACAACGTCTGACGCATACAATTATCAATTAAACAACGTCTGACGCATACAAGTATCAATTAAACAAAGTTTGACGCATAGAAGTATTAATTAAACAACGTCTGACGCATACAAGTATCAGTTAAACAAAGTTTGACGCATACAAGTATCAATTAAACAACGTCTGACGCATACAGGTATAAATTAAACAACGTCGGACGCATAAAAGTATCAATTAAACAATGTTTGACGCGTAGAAGTATCTATTAAACAACGTCTGACGCATACAATTATCAATTAAACAACGTCTGACGCATACAAGTATCAATTAAACAAAGTTTGGCGCATAGAAGTATCAATTAAACAACGTCTGACGCATACAAGTATCAATTAAACAACGTCTGACGCATACAAGTTTCAATTAAACAACGTCTGACGCATACAAGTACCAATTAAACAAAGTCTGGCGCATAGAAGTATCAATTAAACAACGTCTGACGCATACAAGTATCAATTAAACAAAGTTTGACGCATACAAGTCTCAATAAAACAACGTCTGACGCATACAAGTATCAATTAAACAACGTCTGACGTAAACAAGTATCAATTCAACAACGTTTGACGTATACAATTATCAATTGAAAAACGTCTGAAGCACAAAAGTATTCATTCATTCCGACCACCATCCCACGCATTTTAGTTTCAATTAATTAGGTTCTACGTGACGCATCAAGTATCAATTAACGAACGGCTGCCTGACGCATTGAAGTATGTTTAATAAAACATCAGCTCATAGCAGCCACATATTTATAACAACAATTAGACGTTATTCAAACATGCAATTGAACTGCCTAATGTAACGTTTTCACGTCCAAAACGATAAACGGGTTAGGTTAGGTCCTGGATTAGGACATCGAATATTTTTAACCGACTTCTCAAAAAGGAGGTGTCGCAATTCGACAGTACATATATATTTTTTTTTCTTTTTTTTTTTATTTGTTATAGGCTCGCGTTTGACCACTATCTCGCCTGATGTTAAGTGATGATGTAGTCGAAGGTGAAGCACGCTTGCCTAGAAGTAACCTATTCACTCTTGACTTAAAGACCCCTAGGTTGTAGCTATCAGGAAACAAAGACGCCGGCAGGGAATTCCACTCCTTAGCTGTATGTGCTCTTTTTGTATGTGTTCGCGGATAAGTTCGTCGTTTATGATTCGATTTTGATGATTCTTTTTTTGTTGCAAAGGAGATATCTCAAGGTTGGTACCATGGTGAAAGGAAACCAGGATCTGATGATGGGATCCTAGAGAAATCAAGGGAACTCCTCAAATATTATAGGCATAGATATAGCGATTTTGGTATTTTCATCAATAATGCAATCATCATTTGCACTCAGAAAGTATCATTTGGTGAAGTGGAACGGATGAAGAAGACCACAATGGCCACTGGAAATCCGAAATAAAACAATGTATCCTAGTCGTGTTCGGGCTTAATGTAATCGTAGTGAGATGTACAGTCAAGGGTCAAAAGTGCAGTCATACTCTCCCAAAACTCAAATGGCTAGTTTTTATAGAAGAAGTTAAATTATCCACAACTGATCTAATATTTTGTATAGAAAATAAAGTATAGATTATTCCTATTAACCGCGAAAAGTTTAAATTCTGCTACCTACAAAAAAATTGCCTTTTCTGTTTTGGTAAAGTATGACTGCACTTTTGACCCTTATAGTACTTTGGCTATAAATGATTTTTACGTTAAGGCGCAGATACCCCTGAGTAGCTGATTTTAAAATGAGAATCACGTCAAATCGGCTAGTTGTATTTTTTTAGAAAAAAAATATGTTACATAAGACCATTATTTTTCTTAATTGATCTAAGAAAATTTTGAGTTTTATTCTTATGACATGTTGTAATTAATTTGTAAAGTTATGTCTAAAACGGACACAAACCCGACAATCGCGCCTAAACCGCTGGGCGTATTTTAATCAAATCGACACCATCTCAAAGACAATTTAATTACCTATATTTTGATCTGAAGCTTTTTTTTTAAACTTATAGAATAATAAGAAAAGTACAATAAACTACAAAATTTTGGGTCGCGCGAGTGTGAAACGAGTGCGCATTTTGTTCCCTCAAGGTCGTTGGCGTTAGTCGTCGCCTTAATTGGATGTACGTGGAGGAGCTCGTGGCTAATTAAGAACAGCCGCACGGGTCGATCATCAAGGCTAAGCAACGCTTGACGAGGTCGGTCCATGGATGGGTGACCATTTCAACATACCGAGTTTCCTCAGTGCCTCGGAAAGCACGCTAAGCCGTTGGTCCCGGCTGTCATTTAAAAAGATCTTTGTCAGTCGTTACGGGTAGTCAGAAGCTTGAGATCTGACACCAGTCTTGCCAAGGGGTATAGTGTTATTCAGTTACTGGGTTGTGGAGGTCAGATAGGCAGTCGCTGCATGTAAAACACTGGTACTCAGCTGTATCCCATAAGACTGGCAGTCGAGCCCAATATGGTTGGGAAAAAGGCTAGGCAGATGATGATGATGTTAATTGGATGTACCTACCAAAACTAAAACGAAGAAAATAAAAAACTTTTCCTAAGTCGGTGTCTTTTGTACACATTGTATTCCGTTATTCGAGAACGACTTTGGAAAAGAAAGTTGTTTTTCGCTTTGTAGTGTTTTGTTTTGGAAGTCGGTTTGACTTTTTGTTAAAAAGATTTTTTCATCCTGGTAGTAAGTTCTTTTAGTATAATAAAACACTTCTTATCACGCGAAAACCGCGAAACCACGAAACCGCAGGCGGATGATAATATTAAATAACCTTATTCACGTATTCCAGAAGGATCTACCGATTGCGTGTAGTTCTGTTAATTCTGTAATATCTACTAATGTTAGTTGTACTAATATCCTCTACCCCGAGTTTTCCAGCTCAAAATTATCACAGAATTATTGTGTCAAATTGTCTGTTGTGAATTTGTGATTGGCTGTTGAAAATTCATTCAGCCAATCACAGCAGATAACGCGTGCTTGACAATTTGTCACATTAATTCTGCGATAATTTTGAGCTGAAAACTCGGGGTTAGTAACATATTTTATTTTTTTTAGTTCGTTCGTTCATCTTCTTACAAACAATTTATTGCAATCAAATCAATTGCACTCAATGCTCAATTTAATAAAGTTTGAGTGCGTATTTAATATAATTTAGTGCACTCAACTAATTTCTTAAACACACTTAGTGCATTCAAATAATTCGGAGTACATACTATATATAGTAATTTAGACACATTCAACTCATTTTTTAAAATGATTTAGCTAGTTAAGTTGAACCAATTCAGGGCTTATAAAAAATCATTCAGTAAAACTGATGTAACTAAGTAAAGTACCTCCTAGCTAAAAAAAATTAGTAAAACCGAATCAACCAAGAACTTACTAAAATCGTTGAAAATAGTTGATTAAACTAATTACTTACTAAAAATTATTTAGTAATTCCGATTCAGCCAAGAACTTACTAAAAATGATTTTTAGTAAAACCAAATCAACCAAGAACTTACTAAAATCGTTGAATATAGTTGATTAAACTAAGTACTTACTAAAAAATATTTAGTAATCCCGATTCAGCCAAGAACTTACTAAAAATTATTTTGGTAAAACCGATTCAACTAAGAACTTACTAAAAGTTATTTGGTTTAACTGATTCAACTAAGAACTTATTAAAACTGTAGAATAAAGTTTATCAAACTAATTCCTTCATAAAAATTATGTGATTAAACTGATTCAACTAAGAAATTATTAAAACGGTTGAGTAAATTTGATCAAACTAAGTACTCACAAAAAGTTATTTGGTAAAACCGATTCAAATAAGAACTATACAAAAAAAATTCATTCACATCTATTCAAAAAGAGCTAATTTATTCTTCGTAAACAGGGACTAAAATAGCTCATTAATCCCTAGAGACTTATAGTAATTTGAACTTGGAATGTGGATATTGTTGGTCAATCAGTATAGAGATGATTCACAAACCATGCGGTCCAAAATAGGATTACATCGCTAAAATCGATTACGACGAATTTATGAGGTGAATGGCTAATGAGCGAATGTAATTCTATTTCGGACAGCACGGGAACATTGTATTGAACAAGTGACTGGCTGGAAAACCGCGCGCGAGCTAAATCTATGTATATAAAAGAAAGTCGTGTTAGTTACACTATTTATAACTCAAGAACGGCTGAACCGATTTGGCTGAAAATTGGTGGGGAAGTAGCTTAGAACCAGGAGACGGACATAGGATTTTTATCCCTTTTTTTCTTCTTTTTTTTTACATTTTTTCATATGTTCGTCATTACTGTCGTCGGCCAGATCCCTTTTTTACTTTTACCATTATTAATTAGGATAGGATAGGTAGGGTAGGGTAGGTAGGGTCGGGTAGGTAGGGTAGGGTAGGTAGGGTCGGGTAGGTAGGGTAGGTAGGGTAGGTAGGGTAGGTAGGGTAGGTAGGGTAGGTAGGGTAGGGTAGGTAGGGTAGGGTAGGTAGGGTAGGTTAGGTAAGGTAGGGTAGGTAGGGTAGGGTAGGTAGGGTAGGATAGGTAGAGTAGGTAGGTTAGGGTAGGTAGGGTAAGGTAGGTAGGGTAGTGTAGGTAGGGTAGGGTAGGTAGGGTAGGGTAGGGTAGGTAGGGTAAGGTAGGTAGGGTAGGTAGGCAGTTGACGGGAGCGAAGCCACAGGCACAGCTAGTTAAAAAATAAATATGCAAGTGTCACGGGTGGTACTAATAAAATTGTTACGATACACTTCCATATTTGTTCAAATACAAACATAATACTCTCATTATTTCTATGTTACTTCTTATGGTTCCTAATTGTATGTAAATAAATAAATGTAACATTCTTGTTCATAAGTTGCACTTACTTATTTTCTCATAGAAGGTGATAAAAAGTAGAGTGTCCACCTCGGGAGCAACACTAGGAACCCACACCCACCCACACTAGGAATTTCTCCTGTATCGTAGGTGCGTTAACAAACATATAAACTTACATACACAAACACCCAGAACCAGCACAACTATCTGTAGGTCATACAAATATTTGCCCCATGCGGGAATCGTCCCCAGGACTCGCAGCGCATCATTCAATCGCTCAACCACTGCGCCAACCGTGCGCCATGTGTGTGGTAAAACTAATTCAACTAAGAACTTACTACAATGGTTAAGTAAATTTGATTAAACTAAGCTCAGACTAAAAACCATTTCTACTAAATGGTTTTTAGTCTGAGCGTAGTTGGTTTAATTAAGCACAAAACTTACTAAAAATCTAAATCAAGTTAGATAGTATTTGTAGTACTCGAACTACCTGCATGTTATGTACTGTACATTCATGTTTAAACAAATAATAAAGAATCAATGAAGAACCAACAATGAATCAATAAAGAACCAATAATGAATCAAATAAAAATAATTTAGAAAGGTTGTTGAATCAATTAAGTACATTAGTAAAGATCATTAAGTATGCTAACTGCTTACTAAAAAATATTTAATGGACTAACTGCTAACCTATAAAAAAATATTGATTGCATTAACAAACCATTTACAAAAAATAATGTTACCCATTAGGTGTGACTAGGTACTTATTTAAAGTAATTTCATACATTGATCTATTTACTAAAAATTATTTTGCCCATTTGACTACTTACTAACAATAATGTTGTTCATTAGAATAGTAATAATTTTGTCTAAGTATTTGACTACCAACAATAAATTTGACTACTTATAGTGATTGTGTCAATTAAAATACTAATAGTAATTTTGTCCATTTGAGTATGTACTATAAGTAGAGTAGTTTTGTCTGTTTGACTAATTACTTAAATGTAGTAATTTTGTGCATTTGACTACTAAGAATAATTTTGTCCATTTGAATACTTACTAATAGTAATTTTGTCCATTTGACTGTTTACTAATAGTAATTTTGTCCATTAGACATGACTAATCGTAATTATGTCCCATTGGATACTTACTAATAGTAATTATATCTATTTACCTACTAACTAAATAATATTGTCCATTGACTTACTTGATAAGAATCATTATGGGATTACACAAAATACTAATTAAAATTTAGTGCGCTCAATCATTTAATGAAACTCTGACATGAAACTTTTTTTTGCCTGCATATCAGGCCATTAATGCATTAAGTAACGATTTAAGAAGATTATAGGAATTGGAATGTCAACGATCGGAAATAAATGAATTATTCAATACTATAGATAATGTACCAAGAACATATTAGAAAAATAATAACTTTAAAAAGCCATCTAGATTCAATAATCAATAATATCTAAAGGAAAGCACATACTTACTATAAACAAAAAAGAAGAAAGAAGTTTGCATTAAACAAATCACCGCACAAACTAACCTGAATCATTGTTCGTAGGCGGTGGGGAAACAACAGGCACATGCTGAGTAGCCATCATCTACAATACCTGTGAACAAGTTATATCATCTTTAAAACTTATCCTCTTTGGACAATTTTGTATTTCTTCATTCAGTCATCTATAGTGACATCGGTGTTTTCTAATTTTTTGGCTGTATGCTTTTGCACAAGGTAAGGATACAGCATAAGTGGAAAACTCTTTTGTTTATTTATATAAATTATTGATTTATTGTCAGGTATTTGGCAATTAATAATGTTATAAACTCATTCACAGATAGGTTTTGTTAGTAAGTAAAGACAACAACATATAACATTCACAAAAACAATTTGCAAATCATTCTAATTTCTAAACAATTACAATTAAGCTTTGTGAAACTAATTTTGTTTTGACTGTAGTTGGCTATGAGGTTGGTTTTGATTAGTTAAATTGTGCAGGTAACAAAATAAAAGGATTCAATACGAATCATGTAGTAAAAGTAAATGAAAATTCTATGTAATCTTACATGAACATTGTCATGTTCAATATTAATTTCTCTCAGCTCAAACACATTGATGAATTTAAACATAGGTATGTAACACAAAACATAATATTATCATGCCGCAAAACAAAAGTAAATCTTCTAATAGGTACTTACAATCATTATCTGGTAATTTATGAAATTGTAGTCAATTATTTCACGTAAATCGGCGTATTTTGGTTCATGAATATCCACATATGCACCACATATAATTCCGGTACAATACTGTACGTTGCTTTACAATCCAATTTTAACACTCCGAGTCTTATTGAAGCCGCAACAAAAACCAAAAC
This sequence comes from Orthosia gracilis, assembly GCA_947562075.1. Taxonomy (NCBI): domain Eukaryota; kingdom Metazoa; phylum Arthropoda; class Insecta; order Lepidoptera; family Noctuidae; genus Orthosia; species Orthosia gracilis. The sequence goes on from OX387265.1 coordinate 12,905,936, forward strand.
ATATACAAACACTTTCCGGTTTTCACTATTATATTTATGATAACCTTGAGAAACTATCACAAACACTGGGAAAATGTAAATAATTTATTTTCCGCGAACTTCTGTCACTTCGCTTCTGCAGGACCGCGCTGCAGGAAAATACAAAATGGCCGGCTAAATAAACGAGCGCTGTCAAAAAAAACTTAATCAAATGTACCGAAACCCGGCGATAACCATTGAACGAATTAGCTTTTCTCTGACATCTTTCGTCAAACAGGTTAAGTTTACAATTGTACTGTAAACTAATTATGTAAATTATACTCCGATATTAATGTTCAAGTAAAATATGCTGAGCAAAGTGGCTGACCTACGTCTTTGATCGAAAATTCGAAACGCACTCTCAGTTTACCGAGGCAGACCGAAACTCTGTTCCTTTCACTCACAGGCAGACGCGGAGAGACGCGGTTGCCAATGCCAGTATGGCGGACTGCCAGTATTGGTCCCCTGGCAAATTCCTAGCGGTTGTCGGCAGTAGCGTGTCCTATCTCTGTCTAACTAGGTAGGCGGGGGCAGCAGTCGATATATCTATCTCTGTTGCTTGGTTCGTAAGCGATGAAATTCAACATAGGCATAAATAACTCGCCGGGCAACATAGTTGTATATTATCGGAATGGTTCGCCCCCGTTTGTCCGTAATGACCTCGCTCGCTCGCTCCGCTCTTGCTCGTGGCTGGAGTGGCAAACAACAAAGAACGCTACATCGAAAGTAATAATAATACGAGTTGAGGATTGAGCCGAATCGTTGAGTCACGGAATGTATAATTGAGCGAAGTGAGCTAAGCCGAAGCAAAGCAATATGCTTTTTGCTCTGATACGCTCCGCGATTATGTTGATTGATCGAACAACCGAATTGAATAATAATTTATCATTAATTATTTTATTCTAAGTATTGTAGGTACTTACCTAATACTTAAATCGTTTGTTGCAAATATGTTGCTAGGTAGGTAGGTACCTATTAATCCTAATAATCATGTAATACTTACATAAATGTTTAACAAGGGTCAACGTACCTAGTGCCTGTACTAATACTTAGGCATTTAGACTCACCGTTAGGCAGCCTATGAAGAGGACCCTTAGTATAAATACAGGCCTAATAAAGGTAAATATATTATATTGTTCAAATGTAACTGTCAAACTTTGCCCGGAAAAGAATATTGTGATTTCGAACAATACGAGATGAGAAAAAAAAAGGTTCGTTTTGTTGACTTGAAGCGTAGTTCGTCGCTGTGGGGCCGCCCACTTTCCAGCGGCATGCATCGGTCTTCGGTCGGCACAGTCTGGTTCAAACCGGTTCGTGAGTAGCCAAGCGATTATTCTTTCTCTCTCTAGCAAGCAGCCAACATAATTTAACGATTTTAGTATTATTATTGCAATGTTCTATTTATATAACCATAACGTCTGGTTTTCGTCGTAGCGATATCGAATGTATGTAGGTAATAATAATAAAACTTTAGCCAGGCAGTCAGTCTTTTTGTTGGCAGCGTACCTATATTTTATTTAATCTTTGATTGTTATTATGATGTAGCATCAGCGTATTTTGCGTTGCAGCCTGACCTTGACGTGTTGACGTACTATGACTAACAATGACGTGGCGTTTAGGTATGTTAAAATTAAGTACGACAACTCGGTTTACGAGCTGGCGTTTGCGCTGGCGGGTATGAATCGGGTTTTGACGTTCGGGTGTTGGTGGAAAACTGGAAAGTAGGGCATCGTTTCGGGTTTGCCTCGCACGGTTTGCATATGCTGTATTTTGTTTTAAGTAATACTTAAGCTCGTACTACGAAATGCTTTTGTAGTAAATCTACGTACATTTTACAGAAGTCTTTATATAAGAAGATATATTTTTTGGGTGGAATAGAATAATAAGAAAAAGTCCATCTTATCTAAAAAAAATGATTAGTCCCGTCATTACAAGTTTGTGAACACAGACCGACCCGGGCCGACCTTAGTCTGTAGGTACCTGCAGATAGCGGGTTGAATATAACAAAAAGGGTAGATGGGGTGGTATGGGTAAGGCCGAGGAGCCCCGGAGCCCGACAAAACCCGCCGTGGGTAACTTCGGCCCTTCAGCCCTCACTCCCTCAGCCTACAATCAACAACGCAATTTACCCTTCTCGCCCATTTTCGGTGAAAGTCCCAAGGACAAAGTCTTAACGTAATGTCAACTCAAGAATAGTCGAAAGGGGATGGACGGAAACGAAACGTATTAGTACGCCGTTTCGTGTTTCACGTTTAGTCCGAAATCCGAATTGTCGTACCGTGCGTGGATACTGAAAATTAAGATTAAAACTTAATAACTTAGGTAGATACTTAGATAATTGAGTATTTGTCTAAGTAGTATATTAAGTAAGTACTTAGTTATGTGTTTTGTTAATATTGTAATATTTGTCTTCCTTTACCTACATAAGTAAAAATATCAGTAGGGCCGTTTATTAATTAAACTTACACTGTTACAGATAAACAGGCAGGTTTATTAGGTAAGTATCTATACCAAACTAATAAATATTAAGGAAAATATATTACTTAATCAATTAATAAAAGTAGTTACTTAGTAGGGGTAATTATTGACCTTGGCTACAATAATTTGGCTCCAAAATTGTAGATATGGCGGCCATTTCGGTCCGCATATAACACACGTCTCTAAAGGTGCGAATCAAGCGCGCGACCGCGACGCGAGACCGCGACTCCCGACCGAGGCAGGAGACGCGCGACACCACTTGTTCTGTCCTTAGGTTTTTTATCAGAGTGAATTAGTGCGCGAGAACGCAACTCCTGACAGAAGACCGCTAGCCGGTTTCGCTAACGGACGAGTGGTGCCGCGCATCGGGCTCGATATGACCGAACATTTTGTCATTTAACAACTAAAGTAACTGTGTGACCGAGCTCTGCTTGGGTGAAAGTAGAGAAAATGTTTTTTTCCAGATATGAGAGCGATTAGAAATTTTAATGACTAAAATCGAGTAGAGTTTGTGTGCGACACATGTTTCGGCCTCGCCCACGAGTCAACCCAAGAGACTGTGACGCGCGACCTCGGCAGGGCGCCTCAGTCGCACGTCTCAGTTTCGCGTCGCGGTCACGCGCTGAACTCGCACCTTAAAAGTGAGACTTCGCGCCGCGCCGCGACACGGGGCGCGAAACGTGATTAAGTGAAGCCGACATGGAAGACAGAATTAGGTACGAGACGGTCTTGCTTTCAGCAAGTACCTAACTAGTAATATTAGCAAAAAATCGTTCCATACGATCTACTTTTCTAAACAAGCAAGCGGGCGAAGTCTGAAGTTTTGAACTTTCTGTTAAACTTTATTTAATCTTTGGTTCCGTTCCGAGCGCCCCAGTTTTTTGTGTGTGTGCATGAGACTATGTACTGTATGTGTATCTGTGTACCCACGCGAGCATGGCCTACTAGGGGAGACCTTTTAGGGGGCCATTATGATTTCGAATGTATAATTTAGTTAGAGCGTTTAGTATTATTATTAGCAGTGGGTCGGATAAGGTGACGCATTCACTTTGAAATCGGTATTGATTACTTTACTTATGCTTTTGATGCTCAAATGCGGAAAGACATGGCGTGACATTAGTCTAGGTAATGCCAGACTTAATGTCCTGGTGCGTCTGACTGAATACCGGTTCTATGGACGGAGTGCAAATAACTGGTTAACCTTCAATTCAAATAGATATGTTTATTGCTTTTTTTGGTGGTCTTTGTGTTTCACAGCCACATTGTTATTCTATTTCTGAATACCGGTTCTGCATAGACAGCGCAAAAAGCTGGTTGACCTTATTCAATTTAAAGAAAAAAGTTTATAGCTTATTATTTTGCCCTCTTTGTGTTTTTCACAGCCCCATTGTGATTTTATTTCTGAATCCAATTTAGCACTTTGCTTTGTGCATACAAAACTAATCACCATTGCTAAATGGTTATTAAGATTTGTAGTTGAGCATTTTGAAGCGACTATTAACGAAAATTCATGTTGCGTTGGTTATTAATGACAGTGCGTTTTGTTATGGTTATTAATGAAAACGCATTTTTTAGTGATTAGTAGTCACTTTACGGCGGTGATTGTGATTGACATTGGAAGTGCCTCATTAAGAAATTAAGATTTCTGTATTTGGTTAATTTTCTCAATGAATTACGTTGGTACCTAAATAGCTTTTATGAACTGGTAGGTATAATAATAGTCTCGTTCAGATAATTGATTATAATCAACTGCAGTAATCACTGTTTTACCGAAATTTTATTTGCCATTTCTTTTACTAGATACCTATTGTGCATAGGGTCAAAAGTAATCAAAACCTCTATAATAGACTGTTTCAAGTACCTTTACGCACCTATGATAAAAAACAGCTACTATAACTTTAAAAAGAGCCTGTATTTTTACCAGAGCCTAAAAGATTTTTAAACATCTCGTCTTCAATAAAAAAAGAATTTCGAAATGCTTCTCCCAGCTAAAAGTCCGCAGTATAGATTTTTCTATAGCAGACTAAAGTGCCCCTGATCCCTGGGGGTGATAGAGTTTGCGCGGGAATCCTTACGGCAGGACAGGGGTGGGCCATCCCCTCCCACGGCCCACAACACCACCCTGTCTGAGTTATATTCTGGTACGAACCTCTATATAAAATACTTTATGTTGGGAGCGGAATAACGTGGGGTTTTGAAAGCATTTTTATTTTTCTTTATTATAACCCTAATATAAAAAATGCTATTGTTTTTTGGTTTTGTTGTTTGCACCGTGGTGATATTATACACTAAGGCTATAGACATAGTGTAATTCTATCACCGATGGCGATGCGATAATTAAAATGCCAAAATGATAGGGACATTTCGATAGTATATGTCAATCTCCTAAACATGTTTGACTATTTTCCAATTGCTATTGGGTTGCTTTCTTTGTCAGAATTTCACTTGCTAGATCCTCTGAACTGGTTTTATTACTATTAGCTTTAATCTTTTGTTTTTGAGAGATGTATGCGTAAGTGACGTGATATGGGCGCCGGGTCACGCACACGCATGCTAAGCGTGTACTTAGTAAAGAACTTCGCTCAGTTACCTATACAAGTATTTTTCTTCTTCTCTCTTATCACCACTTAAAGAATAATCATGGAAATAAGGCATACTTAAGTTATAGGCAAAGTATTTAAGTAGATAAAACGGGGTTTATCTTAAGTGACCTTAAAAGATAAACCCCGAAATTTTTGGCTAACAGCTTGTGGTACTGTAATTGTTATCTTTTTACTCTGATAACTATTTTTTGATAATTTAAGGTGAGTAAAGTAGCAACAATAGGCAATTAGATAATGTCACTTTCAAACAAATAATGATAAGAGGCTCTAGACAAGAGACATTCTATTAACGAAAGCGTTGCAATAGCGGTTTGAAAAAAGTTGAAAATGTATGGAATTACCAAGCGTTGTCAAAATGTGACGTGAGCAATTCCTTACATTTTGACATTTCGACCGTCACCATTGTTTATAGAATGACACTTTGTGTAGAGCCAGAGGTATGGTCAAAGACCAAAGAGTAATATAATAATAATTCAAAGGCTTTGTAAGTGATAATCGCCGAAAAATAGTTTCTAATACCATTTTTGACAGCCGCCATTTTATTAATCGCAGACTCTCAAAACTGTGTACTATTCTGTATATTCTCAAGGAGAGTCATCGCCAATTACCTATTAATTATTATGACGTTATTATACTCTGGCATTACTTACATATTCATTTGCATGAATGACATGGTACAACATATTATTTGAATTTATGACATTGTAAAACGTATTAATTCGAATTTAAGTCATTGTAAAAAGTATAAATTTAAATTTTTGACATTGTATAACATATTAATTTGAATTTATGACATTGTATAACATACTAGTATTTCTTTTAAATTTTGACATTGTTTATTGTAATAGTTTTGAATTAAGACACTGTATAATTTTAATGATAATTTTGCAAGCCTGAATTGCGCATTCACTTGACATCCGCAATTTATAAAATATATGTAGGTACCTACTGTGTTGAGAAACACTTGAATTTAAATTACTTATCCCAGTCGATGCCTATTGAAGAAAACCCACTTCTAAGTACTCGTAACCTAAGCAGAGTTAGTAAGCAGCTTACATGAATAAGTACTATTTACATAAAACCCATTTTAACACTCACAGAACAAAACAGATCATCCCACAGATATTTAGCTTTTCGTTCTTTTGAATACGAGCAAAATCCGCATTCTCAAGAGGAGAAGTGAGGGAGGGAGCTGATTGTACCCCCGGTCTACAGCAACGAAGGGTGGACTCAGGGTGGGAGTCTAATAGGGGAAGTTGGTGTTCCCCCTACTCCCCCGACACGGCGGCAGCGTTAATAATAATAATCCCCAGATGGATGGAGTAGGTACTTTGTATGATTAATCACCAAGCCAGTAATTGAATGAAACTGCAGCGTATTGTGGAGCAGTTTGGGAGAGACTTACCTCCAGCCGTGTACTGAAACGGGCTAACCAATTCCACACATTGTTATTGGTAAATTCATGCAATATAATAAACTGGTACACAATAAAATTAGGCCACTCCTATTTTTATGATTTATTCATTAATTACAGTATGTTTAGACCTTAATTAATGAATAAATCATAATGTTCAGGTGCGATTTATCCTATTTTTTATGATTTATTCATTAATTACAGTATGTTTAGACCTTAATTAATGAATAAATGATAATGTTCAGGTGCGATTTATTCATTAATTGCGGTCTGTTTAGACCTTAATTAATTAATAAATATAGGAGAGGCCTAATTTATTGTCCACCAATATATTTTAAAACTATTCAAATTTTCCTATCCTTGCCTTCTCAGTATGAGCATTTGCCCTGCTTTGTTAGTCGGTAACAGGCTGGTATGAAGTATTCCGATTATGAATTGTATAAAGGCATACAAATTTTTGTATAATTAAATTACAAAGATTAGTTAGACTGGTTATTATCACCGAATTGTACCTAATTTAAACGGTTTTTAAATGGTTATGTACATAAATACTATCACCGTTTTAAATTGGTGATTTTAAGAAAATTAGATAGGTATTGTATTGTTCACCATGTCAAAATGGCGATTCAAAACTTCTAAATGAATGAATGAATGATGATACAAATAAGTAAATACAATACAAAATACAATACATTCTTAAACACTTAATAAACAGTTAATTCGAATGTTTGTTATAATATTTATATAGTTTTACATAACCTGTGTTATGTGGGTATATAATAAATAGATGGCGTTTTAATAAATTATAATGTGCAGGTGGTTCAGGTGCAATACTTGTTATTCGTGATAAAAAATATTTTAGTTTTTTTTACCCACAGTATTTTTGATAAAGATAATGTAAAAAATAATCTAAGTAAGTGACTACATAATAAATAATTGTTTTAGAGTTTATAGTGATGTAATCATACCAATAATCGAATTAATTTATGTTATCATAAAAAAGCACTTTTAAAATTCCTGCTGATCATAATAATAGTTTCAGTAGGCTACATTTCACCTTGATGGTTTTTAATCTTCAAATAATTTAATTAATAATTATAAATGTCTTTAACCTAGTTAGTTACCTACATTTAAAATATCAACTATTTTATCATTATGTCACTTTTATTCATTAATCATTCATGACCTTCAATTATAATAAACTAAAATTTTAACTACGAATTATAATATACATACAATGGAAGAAACTTATATATTATGCAGGTGTAGATACTAAAGCCTCAAAAATACAAAACAAAAAAATATGAAACTCATTCCACGCTGCGGTTTCAAACTCCTCAAAATAAGATATCCAACAACTCAAATGTTTTAGAACAACGTAGAGGACAGCTGAAAATATGCTCAACGCTATAAATCTTAAAGTAGATAATGGCTTTCGGTAGATTAACACTTCCGACATCTTAGATCTCCGAATGACTCCCGCTGTGTCGACTACCTACTCGACATCTTTATTTTTAGAGCTAAATATGGGGTCTTTTTTCCTCTTCTCTTAAGGATTTCTGAAGCAAACTAATAACAAAAAAGGTCGTTAAATGATGAAATCAAGCTTGTGTGATGTAGTAGGTAAATACTAGTATTTAAACAGTAGGCCACGTCAGTGGTAACTGGTAACAAAACCAGTATAATATGGCCCCGCATTCTATTAAAACGCCGTACTATACCTTGATCTTGGCCAGCTGAAGGCCACTTTATCGTTTAAATATTATGATAGGTATGGCATCATTTTTAAGTTTTAGCACAAAGGATCGCTTGCATGTGTGTATTTTTATGTACCTAGTAATTTTATACTTAGATAGGTTTTAGACTAGACCGTCATCGAGTACCAGATATCAAACGGATATTTACTTGGACGGATACTGGATATCCAGCTTAGATAACCGGCAGCTGTATTGAGTAAGTGAATACGGCAACGCAAAGAGTTTGACCGACGGAAATCCACATCGCGTCATTCATCTCGCATGTGATTGGTCGATTGGGTAGCGGTCAAACTCTTTGCGTTGCTGTTTTCACTTACTCAATACGGCTGCGGATATCCAGCCGAACGTTCATTAACAGCCCAATAATAATGTGTAAGGCCGCAGAGCTAAATGTGGCTCGGTTGAATATCCGGCTATCCGCAAAGATTAGCCAAAAATGTAATATAGCGTAATTTAAGTGAACCCGTAGACGCTATCTAGCCCTGCGAGTAAATTCGGTCACCGCTGTATATTGATCTTCTCTCTGGATACCCGATGTAAGGCCAGATATGATATTATAAACGGCCAGATGTTGTGTTATTAAAGGTTGAAATTGTATTATAAACGGCCGGATATTGGATTACATACGGCCAAATATTGGATTATAAACGGACGGGTATTAAATTATAAAAGGCCGAATATTGGCTATTATACAGATTTATTGCGGAGTGGCAGCCTATTAAACTGAGTTCATATTTGTTCATCTCGAGTTTGCCTCAAGTCGTGTCAAGCCTCAAGCGTAAGGGCCTTGACTTAAGGCCTTTACGCCTCTATTATAGACGTTGCCTTAAATCGTAAGGCAACGTTTATAATGGAGGCAGCCACGGAGCAAGGCTACCGAGTACGGTTATAATTATGAGTAACTATTATATCGCACCTATGACGCAATCCCCCTGAAGCCCAGGTACGGGGAGGCGCGCTAAAGGCGGGTCACCGCTCTCGTTCACAGCGACTCACCGTTGTTCACTGCCTACTCGTGAAGCGACTCAATGACTCAACTTGAGTCATGAATACTTAATACTAACTGTTCAGAATAAACATCGTCGAGTCCAACGTGGATGTCTTCTTCTTCGTGTCGAAGGTTATGTCGTACCTATAGATAGGCTGACGTTAGACCCTGTGATTTGCACACTAAAACACAGTTCTAGTACGCACAGGGCTAATTCACTCTAACCCTAATTCACTCTTGACTTAAAGAATAAAGACCCCTAGATTGTAGATATCGGGAAACACAGACTCCGGCATGGAATTCTACTCCTTAGCTGTACCTACGCATAATAAAAGTGTGCCCAAAACGTTTTGTGCGTATAGTTGGGATTTCCACCATGTATCTACCGATGGCGCATCGCCATACGTCTGGTAGTCCGGTGATGAAACGGGCTAGGCGGAATTAGATCATGCAATTCCATCGCACAGTCCCCGAAATTTAACCAATAAAAAACCGAAAAGCTGGCAAGTCGGCGACGATGTTCAATGCTCTGGAGCTTTGACTTAACCAGTGCCACATTGCCGATGAGTCTCTTGGCCCACTTTTCGATCAACTCTATTGCATCAAGCTGGTATTTGGCAGATCCGTCCCAGATATGAGAACAGTACTCCATGCTTGATCGAACTCGCGCTTGATACAAGTTGAGCAGCTGTCTTTGCCTCAATGTATGGGCCAAAATTAAGAGTCGATGTCAACGATACGCCAAGAAGCTCAAGATGGTGCGTTATCAGCACGGTAACACCTCAGAAAGATGGAGCCGGGTGAAATTGGCTCTTTTTACTGTATATCAGTTTGCCGTATATCATTATTCATTACTTCCCAGAATTTGATCCTAATAGCGAAACTATCGAACGATATACCTATTAATAAAGCAAGTGTTATTCTTTTCAAAATTAACGCTTTCCATTTCTGGCTGGGAATATTGTTTTTTTTTAAATCCAATGATGCAGTTTTAGTTTTTTATCAAAATCGGCCTCGTGACTCCTTTGAGTGTTTTCGCTATTCCTCATAGTTTCTGATTTGACCATCCACGTCCACTTGAAAAACTTATCCTGTATAGTTAGATGTCAATTGTTTTATAAGCGAAGCCGTAACTAGCTCTTTTTAACCCCCGAAGGAAAAAGAGCGAGTTTTATAAGTTGATAAAAAAATAAACGTACTTATTGGAGTGCAGAACGACTACGTTTACCTGATTCTCTTGTGACTTTTCAACCATACCAGATAGAATCCACTCCTATTAAATGGGCAGATATTGAAATTTGGCCTTATATATACCTATCTGTCTGCGGCATCATAGCTCCAAAACGGATGAACCGATTTTGATTTCGTTTTTTTTTGTTTCAAAGGTGACTTTATCGAGAGTATTCTTAGCTACGTTTGATGAAAATCGGTACAGACGTTCTATTGTTATGGGCGTTTTACTGATCCCGGATCGTCGGAATTACCTACAGTGTAGGTATCCGGCAGCCGTATTGCGTAAGTGAATACGGCAAACTCTTTGCGTTGCTGTATTCACTTACGCAATACGGCTGCTGGTCCTCGGTCCAAAAAAAAAAATATTTCTCACCACAATCGTTTGCTGTTTATCAAATGCACTTATTTCTAAAAAAAAAACGCCAAGTCTTAAACTTCTGCAAGTATTGAAGAGCAATTAATGCGCAATAATCGCTATCGTTTTGCTCTTGCAAGCTACGTAATAAGCCTGCCGGTGTCTGTAATCAAATTTTGCAAGTTATATTTGACCCACTTCGCACTGTCCGATTGGGCTGAAATTTGCCACACACGCTGCTTTCTTGTGACAATGCAATTATTAATATAAAAGATTGTTTATTCAAATAAGGCTGAGAATCACGAGAATAAGCAGTTTTTGTACTTTAAAATTTACTAAAGACAAGTCCCCCAAAATGCTCATCAGTCACGCCATCTTATGGTGACGAAACTTACGATCAGACGGAAGAAAAGGAAAAAAAAAATGAAATGCTTAAACAAGTGCTAAACATGTGATAAATGATAATCTGTATCTTTGGCATTTGTGACAGATGTACAAATATATAAATGTACAGTAAGAAAAGGCGTAACAAGCTTCCAGAAAGTAGCAATATCTGTAAAGAATGGTCGAAAACCTGGCAGCTTTATTGCGTAATGAATTCGGCAAGGCAAAGAGTATCAAAAATCGACCAATCTGGTAGACGGAAATCTACATCACGTTTATCATCTCGCATGTTATTGGTCGATTTTTCATACTCGTGGCCCTTTGCCTTGCAGAATTCATTACGCAATAAGGAAATGTTCGAAGTGCTATAAGTAAATATGTAATGTTTGCACTAATCTTTTTTATATCACTCTACCTATCCCCGCGGTCGTGAACTTTAATTCACATGGGGTACCAAGCGGGTCCCAGGGCTTCAATACTTTAGCCGATAAACGAGCACCGCTCGTGGCATGGCTAAAGTATTAGGGCTGCTGCACATAGGCTACTTTCAAGCTCGCTACAAAGCCTTGACTGGGCAGGTACACTCAAATCTGTTTAGTTCTTTCCTCAAAGGGCCATCTCGAGACACTTACTTGAATTATCCTTATATGACGTAGGTACCTATTATGAATTTGTAGACTATGCAGGTCGTTATGTTAACGGTAGATTATATAATTATTGTCTGGCAGTTTGTGTATTTTGTGTGGCCTCCATAAATGTTCATACTTTAGTATTGGTCGTTGGATCTTTGAGCTCCTGATGTTCTGAGATCAGCTACACGATAGCTGACAAATAGATACTTTCCCTCTCTAGACAGGTCCACTCAAATCTGTGTGGTGCTGTTCTCAAAAGACCACCTCAGATATTAACCTATATGTTACTCCTATCTTTTGTGATCATTACATTGTATAAATTCAATCTCTTTAAATTTAATAGATAAATCTCTTTGGAACTGTATAATTTCGTGCAATAATAATATTAATATGAATGATTTAACCATTATTTGAATCTTTTTATTGATTTAAGTTTGAGTGTCCATGAAGTTTCTTGCACGTTCTACTCCACAGAGTATTTAAATTTTGGCTATGCTATTAATTGCTCTGTTCTTCTCCATAGAGATCTAAACTTTGGAACGTGCAACTTACAAAGTGAAGATCTCAGGGGAATTTCATCTTTTTGGCTGACGGACCTTACCCCTAGACAAAGTGCTATACTATCATCATCATCGTCATCATTTCAGCCCAAAGACGTAACACAAGTATGGCAGTTTTTAAAGACTCTCGGTATTGGCAAAGCCTCTAGCAAGAGTTCTTCTGATAAGATGGACCTAAATGCACTTAATGCTCACTTTTCTATGTCCCCAATTATTCTAGATGACCATGTTAAATCTTCCACTCTCAACGATCTCTTTAATCTTCCATTGCCTGCAAATACTTCTTTCTCTTTCCACCTAATTACTGAACTAGACATTAGGAAATGTATCCAATCCATCTCCACTAAGGCGGTAGGTGATGATGGCCTTCAAATACAAATGTTCGTACCTATTTTGGGTGAAATAGTTCCTGTCATAACTCATATTGTTAATTTTTCTCTTTTCAATAACTCCTTTCCTTCAGCTTGGAAGAGGGCTCACGTCCTACCGCTTCACAAAGTTCCAAATCCTTCCTCACCATCCCAATTCCGTCCAATATCCATCCTCCCAATCCTCTCCAAAGTCCTCGAGAGTATTGTTCAGAAGCAACTATCTTGTTATCTATCCTCAAATGGCCTGCTGAGTCCTTACCAATCTGGTTTCAGACCTGGCCATAGCACCGTTACGACTCTAGTCAAAATATCCGATGACATACGACTGGCTATGGACAATAAATGTCTAACTATATTGGTTCTACTGGACTTCAGCAGTGCTTTTAACTCGGTAGACTTTGACTTTCTCTTAGGAATCCTTTCCTCCCTTAATGTCTCTGCCCCGGTAATTGAGTGGTTCAAATCTTATCTCCGGGGTCGCTCGCAGTCTGTTCGATCAGACGAGGAATCCTCTGAATGGTGTGACTTGACTGCGGGTGTTCCTCAAGGTGGTGTCCTCTCTCCTCTTCTTTTCTCAATTTTTATAAATGCTATCACTAAGGTCCTAACTTCTAACTTTCATCTCTATGCAGACGACTTGCAGTTATATCGCCATTTTAAAGTGGGTGAACTCGCCGAGTCTGTGGCTGCCATCAATGATGACCTTGAGAATATCAACAAGTGGACTCAGTCCTTTGGACTCCTCCTGAACCCAACTAAATCTCAAGCGCTCATTATTGGTGGCAGATACATGCTCAATCTATTAGATCCCCAGTCTCTTCCGCCAGTAATGTATAACTCAGTGCCCATATATTACTCCAAAAGCGCGAAAAACTTAGGCGTCCATATAGACACTAACCTCTCTTGGGAGGTTCATATTGCAGATGTTAGTAAGAAGGTCTTCTACTCTTTTCAGTCTCTTAAACGTCTCCAAAAATTCTTACCATTTCACACTAAGGTCACTCTTGCTCAATCTCTTCTTCTACCGCTCATAGACTATGCGGATGTCTGTTTTCTGGATGCAACGGAGGTACTCCTAAACAAACTAGAGCGATTGCAGAATTTGTGCATCCGCTTTATTTTCGGCCTCCTCAAGTACGACCATGTGTCGGTATTTCGGACCAGATTGAAGTGGCTGCCGATTCGGCGTCGACGAGATACCCATATCCTATCCCTTCTCTATACTATCCTGCACAATCCTAATTCTCCTCAATACCTTCGCGAACGGTTGAGTACCTCATCCCGAGGGGTAAACCTTGCCGCACCGCCACTTCGCTTCTCCTTCGTACTCCGCGTCACACTTCTAGCCGTTATGATGGCTCCTTCTCTGTAACTGCAGTGCACCTCTGGAATTCTCTCCCTCACTCCCTACGCGATAGCCCTTCTCTCGATGTCTTCAAGAGGAAAATTAAAGAGCATTTCCTTTTAACGTAATGTTAATATATATATATTATGTACTTATGTATATATTTATGATTTAAATTTTATGTAAAATTTACATAGTATATAATACTTAATTAACAATAACTACCTATATATACACTTAAATAAAGATAAAATACGACGAACACGTACAAATACAACAACCTTATTGGAAGTTATATATTTGAGCCGTTTGGGGTTGAAACATTAGGTCCATGGGGTGCGAGTGCTCTTCGAGTATTTCGAGCTGTAAGCAAGCGGTTAGTCGACTCTTCACGTGACCAGAGGGCTGGGCTTTTCCTTGGCCAGAGAATCAGCATTGCCATCCAACGTGGCAATGCTGCCAGCGTTCTGGGCACTTTTCACGTTGACAGCGATGTGGACGAATTTTTTGACGCCCTATGACCCCTGCCCTTTTATAATTATGTTATTTTAAAATTGTACACTGGATCCTACCCTCTTTTGTCATCATTCTCTGTCACTCTCTAGGGTTTGCTGTAAGAGAACTCAACACTGAGTTTAGCTCGCCTTTGTACATGTACTTTATTATCACATTGTATTGAATATTGTTTTTGGTGTACAATAAAGAATTAATTAAAGACGTCCACTGCTGGGCATAGGCCTACCCCAAGCGTCGCCACATTGATCGGTCCTGTTCGTTTCGCACACTTAATAGACTTTTGAGGTCAGCTTATCATAAAAAGCCTATAAAAATATGCCTGAGTAAACGATAAAATATAATCAACTGCCCGACTTTGACCGATAATGAACAATACGCTTGCCACTTCCTGATTAGAATTTTTAATTGTGTTTATAGAACCATTACTTATACCTACAGGGAGAGTTTTCCAAATGGGCGTGGATGGCCAAATCCGAAACTATGAGGAATAGCAAAAAAAAACGGACAGAAGTCTCGGGACCGATTTTGATAAAAACAAAAACT
This sequence comes from Orthosia gracilis, assembly GCA_947562075.1. NCBI lineage: Eukaryota > Metazoa > Arthropoda > Insecta > Lepidoptera > Noctuidae > Orthosia > Orthosia gracilis. The sequence continues at coordinate 12,921,133 of OX387265.1, forward strand.
GCGTCAATGGCTTTTTGAAAAATCAATTTACCGAGCAAGGAATCGAACCAAACAAACAAATCAACGAATTTTAAGAAAAATAAAACTCGCTGTTTTATTTTTCTAAAATCATACACCATCTATATTACACCATCCGATAGTGTCGCTTATAATGATAAAATTTGGGAAGTATATAGTCGTTTATAAGATATATGGCAAACTTAAGGAAAGATTTTTAACAAAATATTTTTGAGTGTTTTTCGATATGCTCACAGTTTCAGATCATTCAGAGATCGAAAAAAAGTCTTTCGGCAGCTGTCGTGTGCGCGATTTATTAAAAATACCGTGTATCTTGTATGGTGAACGTATATATACATCGTATCTTTACTATTTACATCTATGTATAGAAGTCTAGATCTTATACTCGTAGATAATCCTGTATCCAATGAGGACATATTCTGAAAAAAAAAAACATAATCTCATTTGAATACAGTGTCATAAACACCCAAAAGAAGTCTCAAGGCTTAAACGAAGTCAATTTTTTGAGAATAAAACAAACTAGGTATATGATTAACATAAGCATTTATTACATAAATATCCTTAAATATTAATTTAAGCTCTCCAAATAGTACCCTTCATATTCCTTATACGTCTTTCCATCAACAGTTCTGTTACAGGATAAAAATTTCTTTATGTCATTCTCTGACCATAGATTAAGATCCTCATGTAATAAGTCTACATTCTTTGTTGTCTTCTGAAGGCTGATGATGTTCTCGTTGAGTCGTTTCTTTATTCTGTCTATATTTTTCTGTTCTTCTTCTATTTCTGATGAGATATCTGGAATAGGATGGTTCGGAGTAAGACAAATTAATATTGAGACAGTGTAAAATATGATAGTTTGGCGTTTGATAAAAGTTGAAACAGTGTAAGTAAAAGTTGACGCTTGACCTGCGAGATTCGATTACCACATTTAGAATTTTGACCTTGGGCTCTTAGACAAATAAATCGGATCTACCTTTTATAGCAGAACTTTTTGTCATAATATTATTATGCATAACAACGGATAGTATAAACTTCATTTTACAGAAAATCGTTTGGCATACACTCATTTATCATACATTCAAAACTCATAATTTTGTAAGTCAGAGTCATCTTTAGGCATAACTTTCATATCGATAGTCATTAAAAGGCAGATCCATCATATCGCAGAAAGTTCACAGTCAGTTTCGTCTGCTCGCATACATTTCGTATCCATGTTAATTGAAATACTCATCAATCACATTACAGAAAATTCATAGTTAGAATAATTTTGTATTTTCATCCATAGCCCAATGCATTTTTCTCCATATTTTGCAATAGTCCTGCACCAACCGGGATTTGCCCTTGGGTGCACTTGCGTAGTGCATATAGGGATAATCGTTGGTTGGTGTCACATTTCCTGATACATGCCAAACAAGGCCTCTGCCAGTTGGCTTCGGCTCGTCACAAGCCTTTCCAAGTACCGGGACCCCAGGGTCCCGAGATTGTCGGAGTCATGTAAAAACTTGACAGAACACAAAAAGAAATTAGTTTTTATTTCGCTGTATGAAGCATGCAAACATGCATACACCATGCATGCAGTATGCAAGCGAGCTTGCAGCATACAGCAGGCATGCACCATGCAGCAGGCATGGTTTCTGTCACGGCTCCGGCCCAAGAGAAATGAGCATTAAATATCTAATATTTTGATACTTTTTTATATAATTCGATTTATCTAAAGTACTTTTTTGTCTATTTATATTTTGATTGGTCAATTTTAGTGCTTTCATCAAAATGAGTAGGCAAGATGATAAAAAACTATTGAAATAATTAAATTGACTGGGCCTTTTGAATAATGCCCATCACTTATTGGGCCAGGTAAAAATGTTTTTTTTTTAATTATTTTTATGTTGACTTTGATTTTAATATAGAATAAGTAAGTACGATTAGTATTTAAGTAAAAAAGACGACGATGCCCCGCTGCGCGGGGCTCCTATTTCTGACTGCAGGCTGGCAGCAGAGCTGAGTTCGCTCGCTTTGCTCGCTCTTTTCAGCCTTCGTCTTTTCGTCCCGTCACATCGTCCTTCGAACATAACCTATCCGTGTCGGGGTGCCCTAAGTTGCCGAGCTCGCTTCGCTCGCCTGATCTGGTCTGATTCATTGGCCATAATTATCAAATAGCCCAACCGTTACGTAATAATAAAAAAGAGGATCAATTATCATTTTTGTATAACAAATATTAATTGAGTATGTATAAACATAATTATCATTTTACCTTGAATGCAGTTCATTTATAATTTATTTGTAGATCAACTAATACAGCCGCAATAATTTATCTAAAGATTAATCATAAAAAATACATAATTTATTTTGAAAGTGCTCATTTACAATAGATCAATTGGATTTTAGAAGACCAAATAATAATGACCCATAAAATTATTCCAAATAAATTTCTGTCATCTTCATAATATGCAAAGTGAAATTATCATACTAATATTATAAATGTGAATGTAAGTTTGTTTGTTACGCTTTCACGCAAAAACTACTGAACCGATCATCATGAAACTTTGTACATATATTCTTGGAGGTATTAGAAGTAACATAGGACACATTTTATTTAAAAAAAATTAATAATAATGGCTTCACTGCGAGCGAAGCCGCGAGTAAAAGCTAGTGCCAAATAAAATTCTGCCATCTTAAAAGTAAAAGCCATTGTAAATTCGGACATATAAACATTCGGCCAAACAATAATTATATGAAATAATTTTTATGACTTAAAAATATTCGTTTAAAGAAGATTATGCCAAGTGTGTTATGCCGAATAAATTTCGGAGCATCAAGATTCTGCCAGATAGAAGGAACCCAAATAAATCATACTAATATTATAAATGAGAACGTTTGGATGTGTGGATCTATGTTTATTACTAAATCCCGCCGGAACGGCTGAACGGATCTGGATGAAAATTGTCACAGAGATGGACTATAGCCTGGGCTGGACTTATCCCGGTATAATATTCCCTTGGGATAAAAACATACTTTTAACGCGGGCGAAGCCACTGGCAGAAGCTGGTAAATATATCAATAATAAAGTGAAATTCTATCGGCGATAGTGAATGTCGAAATACCAAAATTTTAAGGATTGAGGTCGTGAAATTTCGGTAGCGCATTCATCAATTTCATAAATAATTGATTTTTCGTCAATCATCAACACTGTCACTTTGCTGTTAGCTCTTGGGCTCTAGACAATGACATTCTAACGGCAATAGCAATTGTTTTAATTGGTATCGTGACGTTTTCATAATGCAAATCAATTTCATATATATCAATACCAGAAGTATCAATTAAGGTAAGGGAATATCAATCATAATTATTATAATTTCATTACAACACTCTATAAAACTTTGTGTTAAGTTTAAAAGTTCTAAAAAAGAACAGTGTTCTAACTGACAATCTTACAAATCTTGTAGTTATCAATGTAAAAATAATTATGTTAAATTGATTCTATGATCATTTTTTTTTTAACTAACTGTCTTAAAAACTGTAATTTTAATAATTATGTTTAATCTTTACAATTACAATCAAAAAAATGTTTTCCCAGATTTAATCAAGGGTCTTTTTAATTAAGTAACTAGCTGTCCCCCGCGGCTTCGCTTCCTTCAACTGGCTTCCTACCTACCCTACCTACACCACTACCTTCCCTACCTACCCTACCCAACATAATCCAAATTTCATAGAATGCCATTCAGTGGTTTAGGCGTGAAAAGGTAAAAGACAGACAGACAGAGTTACTTTCGAATTTATAATATTACTAGCTTCTGCCAGCGGCTTCGCCCGCGTGAATGTCGAAATTTATCACAAGGTAACATATTCGCGGGATAAAAAGATCCTGTGTATAATCTATCTGCGTGCCAAATTTCATCCAGATCTGTCCAGCCGTTTGAGCGTGAAGAAGTAACAAACATACAAACACACGCACACTCACTCACAAATTTTACATTTTATAATATAATTGTGATTATTAGTATGGATTGAATGTACTGGAAACAAAAGAGCGATGAAAAAATGGAATATGAATTCTGTGAAAGATGTTTAGTATGATGGCAGTGAAATGACGAATAGAAAAGACGAATGGTTGTAAGGAAAGAAGATCGAATAAGTGGTGCATTTTCACACATTTTGACACATTAAAGAAGTTAAATAGATGTATAATGAAAACCGGCCAGGTCCGTGTCGGACTTCGCACACAGGTTCCGTACCAAATCACAAAATTAAGTTGGTTATAATAGAAAAATTAGGAAATTTCAAAGAAAAATCAGATTTATTAATAAATTGGTATTTGTTAGTAAAATATATGTAATAACATATCACCATCATAAACATTATCACCAAATTTCAAGTTCATAGTTCAATGGGAACTTAAAAAATTCTCGGCACAAAATTTGGTCAAAAAAAAGCTTACTTTGGTGGCTTCTCATTCCTTTGTATTCCAATATTTTTAAACAAAAAATACCGTATTTATCTAATCAACGAGCTCCCCACTCGATGGGGTAGGTCAATATTTTTTTTACTCTTCTCGTTAGCTGTATAGGAGGCCCCCTTAAGAAACATTTAAAAAAAATGTTGACAATTTGCATGGCTTTGGATCAACAAGATTCTTATACCGTGAAGATTTGAAGACTGTAGCTCCAACCGTTTGGCTATAAAACCCGTGTGACAGACGACAGATAGACAGACGGGCACGTGAGTGACAGCAATAGGGCTCCGTTTGGATCCTTCGGTTACGGAACACTAAAAAGTAAAAAAAAAACAAAAGGAATCCTTACCAATATCATTATCCTCTCTCCCACTACCCTCAAGCGCCTGCAACTGCCCCTCCATAAATTCCTTCCTCTCCACCAAGTGTATTAGTCGCAGCAGATTGCGCGACAGACTGACGGACGGACAGACCAGCGAACAGGTGACGTCATCGCGTTGCCAGCTCGAGTGGAGCCGGTCGATCGACGATTGGAATGTTTCGAAAATCCAGATTTTTTCGCCACTGAAATAAAATCAGGGATTAGGGATGATTATAAAAAATTACAGTAAAATCAGGGATTAGGGATGATTATAAAAAAAAAATATTTATACCATTCCCCCTCTAAAAAGCTTATTTTATTCACTGAAAACAGTGAATAAAAAGCACTTTTAATCACTGTTTTGGTGTTTGAATTTAGAATACACCAATATATATTTGACCGCCATCTCAATGCAATACAACCTACTTGCGCATAAAATACTCGATACAAACTTCTTGTGCAAAGAATATTCGAATTTCAAACTCCTTCGTCGATTTAATTTTGAGTTTGTTTATATTTAGGATTTTGATAATGATTTTATTTTGGTCTAGGATGTTTAGTGAATACTTATTTGGATTGTAATTCTAATATTATTTGCATTGGTGTTTAATTAATTATAATTATGTAACTTAACGGAGGTGGTCACTGGCCCCTGAAACACAGGTGCTGTTTAGGTAACTCAAACTCAAAGGCTCAGCTTCAATTTACAAAAAATGTGAAGCCCTAAGGTTTCTCATTTTCTGTAAATTTATTTATTTATTATTATTTCTTGTGCTATTGGCTTAAATCCTTCTTTTTCTCGTAGTCATGGTATAAAATATAGTATGCAACTCTTAAATAAAACGGATTTATATCGAGGGCCATGAATCACTCGCGTCTCTCAGGATTCTAACACTTGAATCACTCGCTATGCTCGTGATTCAATCATCATGAATCACTCCCTACGGTCGTGATTCAGTTGTTAGAAACCTTCACTTGTTCGTGATTCATCTATGGCCCTCGCTTTAAAACCGTCCTTTATTCACTAGTTGCATAATATACTATTAGTTTGTCAGTTACACTACCAAAAAATATTGGACACGAATTTTTTCTTGTCGCGGAAACAAAAAATTTCGACACTGAAGTGCGTTAAAATTTCGCGTGACGTCACGCTTTGGTACACGTTTTACTTAGAAGTTTTTGTGAATGCAAAACTGAATGAAACGATTATTTCTGTTAGAAGTACGGGTTTTCTGCATTGTCCTGATCTTCTCATAAAAACATTAGTTTCTCTCAATCATTGGAAAGTGCAATAAATGGTTGAAACATGTAAATGATGAATTACGCACATCATCTGTAGGTTTGATCATTTCTCCTCATCTCAAATGCCCTGGCCCTCTGAGTTTGGATTAAGTTGGGCACAATAACGTCCTTAACTTTGAAAAAGGTCTAAAGATAAAAAAAATAAAAAATATAAGTCAGTATGTCAGTGCAAATTTTTCGAAATTTTTCATAACCATAAAATGGCAATAAGTGAAATTCTCTCAAAATGATTTAAGCTCGAATAAAGTTGAAACAATTGTGAAAGTTAAATTTCAAATATTTTATCAATTAGGCATAATTGGTTTTATTATAAAACAAAATGAAAACCACACTGTAACGGTAAAAAAAGGATTTTCGATACTTTTTCTTGTTCCGCTAATACCATTTTGCCTTGGCAAACTTCGTATTTCGTCAGTCGTTGGATTTTTAACAATTGCCCTTTACACTTGGTGCAGACCGGACGCTCTTAATCAACATGGAAGTCTGATAGAAGGTCCGACGACTGACGAAACACGAAGTTTGTCGAGGGACATTAAGAAAATAGTTGTACTGTACCTAGTTATTGATTAAACTAGATGTAAACTAGCTTTGGGCCACCACCTTTAACTTTGGGTTATTGTGACTGCAATTTTGACCTTAGACTGTATATCTACAACACAAGGATCCGCAAATCAAGCTGAAAAGCCAAGAACCACAGACGTAAATCTAACTAAAGTAAGGCCAACGAGAAGCGATACGAAAGGTCATTAACCTAAAAAACAACTGCGGCGTTGACAATCTAATATCTATCTCTTTCCATCTTGTGCCTTTGTCGTAATGTCTCGTTCTCCCGACAAAAACATGACAACGTCAAGACGGGTTCGCCAACAATTCGGGCGGCCATTTTAGATTCATTCTGTTTCGAAACGCGCTCGTGGTGATACAAGTTATTTGTTAAAGTTTTGTTATTATTTTGTTGTTTATTTAATTATTTCTTGTCTAAAAGGGGGCAAGTGTGTTGCCATACACAGATTCAGAAAAATATTATTATTCGCGTTATTTAATTTAAATCTACATTATACAATAATTCAAATTATGATAAAATTTATAAAAATAGACTATCCTTTTTGGTATTATTACAATTTGCCGGATATTTTTTAAAACTATATAAATCCAACTTTCAAAAAGTTACGCACCCCTGCTATTCCCAATGACCTTGCATGTGTTTTGTTTACATTTGGTATCGCTTCTCGTTGGCCGTACTTTAGATAACGCAAGTCCCTCCTCACAAACAATTTAAAAACAAATTTATCTACCAATGAAAGAAAACATTTCCAATGCATCGGCCAACTTTTTCCATACATTCTTAACAGCTCAATATGGCATAAAAAGGCATTTCTAGATTTCGATGGGTTTCCGGTGCCGATAATACTAAATGAAAAGATCAGATTACGATCTTTGATCGTAACTTTACTCCGTTTCTTGGCACGCGAAGTACATACAATCGCGTCATCTAGTTATTTTTATATCTGTGCCCCCAACTTTATATTCATCTTATCGCTATGCTTACCTATCCAGCACCAATTTTCTGTTCTTCTCCAATTTGAACTTCTTCAAGTATATCTTGAGCTCATCAACGAACGTAGGATTCGCGTTTTCTGAAAAAGAAATACGGTTATAAGCGTCCGGAGTTCTGGACCTTATAGTGCTTGTGTCGTCCGGATTTGGTACGCTCGGACTAATCCCGCCCACAAATCCGTTCTCGCTTGCACACGCTCGGATATGGTACGGCCGGACTAACTCCGCCCACAAATCCGTGGTCCAGCCGTACCAAATCCGGACGTGTGTTAGCACTATTACCTGTCACAAATAAAATAGATTGCGTCTATCCTACAGGGACTGTGCATTTTTACATGATTTAAAGTATCCTATAACACTCAGCGAAAGGCATGTTAACTGAAAATTTGTTATTTGTCAGTTATGTAGATTAATAAAAAATATTGTACACGTATTTTTTCTTATGACCCGTAAATATAAAGTGACGACGATATAATGCATTGAAATATCGTGTGACGGCACGTCGTTAGTACACTTTATACTGACATAATGACGTCACAAGCCCTCTCCTGTGGGTTTGAGGCATGTTAACTGAAAATTTGTTATTTGTCAGTTATGTAGACTAATAAAAAATATTGTACACGTATTTTTTCTTATGACCCGTAAACATAAAGTGACGACGATGTAATGCATTGAAATATCGTGTGACGTCACGCCGTTAGTACACATTATACTGGCATAGTGACGTCACAAGCCCCACTCCTGTGTGTTTGATACGTTTTGATCTTTGCCAATTTTATTAATTTGGGAAAGCAAAAAATACGTGTACAATATTATTTATTAATTTCAGTGACATACTAAATAGAATTATCATTTTTCTACCCAGGAAACATACCTATTCTAAAAATCGGCTCAGTGCTTCCAGATTTTTACCGTTTTATAATATAAGTTTAGATATAAGTTTGAAATCGTCAAACCACCTTGAGCAAGTGCGATGATTAATATTCGTGCAGCCGGGCATTTACAGGCTGGTATCAGTTTTTCACTTTATAGTACGGAATCTGTAACCGTAGAACCCATGTTCAGTAGTGATGATCCAAATATAAAAATGTTTCCTTACCTGCAGCATCATAGGAACAGTTCTCCGAAGTATCTAAATCCATACTCAGATTGACTTTGTTTCTGTGCCTCTCTCGCCTCTCCTCGTAGAACCGCCGAAGAGTTGCTACTGATTCTTGTGGCAGAGACTTTTGACCTGCAGAATACAGAAAGGTCAGTCATCTAGATATATGAATGCTTTTGAAAACTATACAGAGTCAAAATAAACTTGTACGACATCCTGTGTACTCATCCTGTGTGCGGCGATAGGATGGGTGTCTATAAATAAGGACGACAAAGCAACAAAAAAAACGTGTGCGGTCACAACTTCGTTCGTGGTCTAATCCCTAAGCACGAAGTCCGTAGTTTCGGCCTTCGTTACGGGCGTTTCCTACTCCGTATTATCTACGGACGGGTGATTCGTTCGGGGCCCGAACTAAGAATGAATGACAACACAATTTGACAGTTGTACCTACTCCCGATATGTTTTTAACCGTCCGAAAAATTTATCTTAACACTTGTGTCGTTTCACTCCGAAGCTTCGTAGTACTTTCCCCACGTCAGGATATAAGTTCCTCACGCAGAGAAAGAGAGAGATTGAATCATTCAAAAAGAATCAGAATTATTAATGTGTAGCTAATCATAGAAGATATACAGAAATAGTATATTTGCTGTCTTTTGCAATAATTAGATATTAATGATAAAAAGTGTAATAACATAGGTCTAAGTTTTCTCTTTTACTTATTTCTATGGATGTTGCTTGTCCGAAATAAAGTTACTTTTATTTTTATGTATTATAAAGTTTCAGAAATCAAAGATAGTAGGATGAAAATTTCGGCACCCTACGTTTATATTTTGCATACGTAAGGGTGCATCGTACTCCAAACTGCGTCTTTATTTATTGAACATATATACCCTTGACATGATTTTGATTAAAAAAGGCTTCTCAAGGCTTGATGGACCCCAGGACCGGGTGTCCAGAGAGGCCCTTAGTCCGGACAGAGGTCCTAGCCTACCTCCAAAACCGTCGTTTTCCGTGTAAGCGGCATAACTATGGAAGCTGCCAAACACAGTGATCAGACTCTCTTGCACGGTATGAATCTTGCGGACGGTTACAGCTAGCGACGACATCAGGCGCCTTAGTTCCTCGTGCTTGCTATATACTACGATCTATACTACCGGGCCTAGCAATAGCACTCACCTCCAAACCGGTCGCTCACCGTGTAAGCGACATCACTATGGAAGCTGCCAAACAGTGATCAGACACTCTAGCACGGCCTGTATCTTGCGGACGGTTACAGCTAGCGACGACATCAGGCACTTTAGTTCTTCGTGCTTACTTTATACTATAACGTATACTACCGGGCCTAGCAATAGCACCCACCTCCAAATAGGTCGCTCTCTGTGTAAGCGGCATAACTATGGAAGCTGCCAAACACAGTGATCAGATACTCTTGCACGGTCTGTATCTTGCGAACGGTTACAGCTAGCGACGCCATCAGGCGCCTTAACTCCTCTTGCTTGCTAGATACTACGATCTATACTACAGGGCCTAGCAATAGCACTCACCTCCAAACCGGTCGCTCTCCGTGTAAGCGGCGTCACTATGGGAGCTGCCAAACATAGTGATCAGACACTAGCACGGTCTGTATCTTGCGGACGGTTACAGCTAGCGACCACAACTGGCACTTTAGTTCTTCGTGCTTACTTTATTTTATGATATATACGACTGGGCCTAGAAATAGCACTCACCTCCAAACCGGTCGCTCTCTGTGTAAGCGGCATCTCTATGGAAGCTGCCAAACACAGTGATCAGACACTCTAGCACGGTCTGTATCTTGCGGACGGTTACAGCTGGCGACGACATCAGGCTCTTTAGTTCTTCGTGCTTACTATATACTATAATCTATACTACCGGGCCTAGCAATAGCACTCACCTCCAAACCGGTCGCTCTCCGTGTAAACAGTGTCACTATGGAAGCTGCCAAACACAGTGATGAGACACTCTCGCACGGTCTGTATCTTGCGGTCAGTTATAGCTAGCGACGATATCAGGCGTCTTAGTTCTTCGTGCTTGCTTGCCTATAAATATAACTTATATAATAACATTCATAATCGCCTTTATACAAGGCGGCGCAATAGAACGTGCATTTTTAAAATACATAATAATACAATAAAATATGCAAGGATATGTGAAGTAAAACTATTGAGCAATTATTTGTTGATTGCAGTTTATTTTTTCATAATGACATCATCTAAATGACGGCTCTCTCGGTGGCGGCACTCCTCCAATTATTCGTGATTGGAAGAGTGTCGCCTCCGTTAGCGGAGGTTCTTAAAAAAGTTCTTTATAATTGTTTGTGTAATTGTAGCCATTTAATGCCGGATATTCTCTTTGAGCTGATCAATACTCTTCGGATTGTTAATGTAAACTCTTTATACCTTGTACCTCAAGTACAAAAAAAAACAAGGGGCGACTAATCTGAGCTCCGTGGGGATCAAAGAATATCACCTCTCCTTGAAATCAGTCAGCCTGGGAACATTTGTATCACAACTTTAACTGACTGAATTGATGTGAAACTTGTGGCTCCATCTTGTTGAAACCAGGTTCTAAAATTTTCAACCTCTGAAGTAAAATAGTACATTTCGTGTCGAGCATAAAATGTCGAGATTTTTACACGAGCGATGTATAAAGTTTTTTATGCGAGACACGAACGATTCTATTTCCACTACCTGATGAGCTTAGGTACTTAATTGAATGCAAATAAGATCCAACAACAATTTGTTAGAAACGTTAAGACAAAAAACCACAGACTATATACACACAATTAACGCGCACAAAGTCAAAGTCAAGTCAAAGTCTTCCAGGTTGCCTGGAAGAGATCGCGGTATACGATAAGGCCGCCCATTGTATGTGTATTAGACTTAAGTTTCTTTTTATTAATGTTTTTTATGGTGTACAATAAAGCGTATAATAAATAAATAAATAACGCGCTCTTTTCAAAAGTCATTTCGTAACTGTACTCCATACAAAAGTTATTTCGTAACTTTTACTACGTATTTTTTTTTATTGTAATTTTTTGTCTAAATGTTCATATTTCGAAACGAATTTCATAGGCAACATGTTACATAATAGACAAGGTAGTGGAAAAAAGCCTTTCAACATAGCAGTATTGCGGTCGCTGTTATCAGTAACATTTCGCTCGCGTGAATCTTCTTCTTGTTTAAGGTTGCGGGAAGGCACTGGATGCGAGACGCAAGGGATCGGTCAATGTGGCGACGCCTGGGGGAGGCTTATGTACAGCAGTGGACGTCTTTCGGCTGAAATGATGATAATGATGAATCTTCAAAAGGTCCAATAATTGCTTCCGCTGTTCCGCTGCCTCAGCTCGATATTGCCTTCGTTACTTGACTTCATTGATGTACTTGGAAGACCTTTATTACGTCATTTAGAAGTTAAACCTGTTTCTTATAGCGTTTAACCCCCATTATAGTCAAAATCAGAGCTTTTGTCGTAATCCGAAGAACGATCGTTTGCATAAAAAAATAATCAAAATTCATAATTCATAAAACGTACGGATGCAAAACCCACGATGCTTCCCGTCGAGCTGACTCACGGCTACTAAAAACAGCGCAAGACCCGCTAACCAACCGCACTATAGGCCCTCTACCAACACGAAAGATATCCCGCAAAAAAAATTGACACAATAAGCACATTCTATTGCGCCACCCTGTGTTGCAGGTCGATCTAGCGGTCTTAAGAGGAAATGCGGTCGCAGACATCCGACTGAATTTCCTAAGAAAAAGTCATAATTCGAGGTTTGGCTCTCGCCTATTTCCTTCTCCAATATTGGACCAATTTTGGAGAAGGAAATAGGCGATATATCATAAACAGAAAAAGAAAAACATGTTCAGTGCCTCTATGTTTTCCTTTTTGGATCCTTAGAAGCACTAGAACCCTCAAAAGATGCTCAAAATTGCCCTGTCAACAGAGGCATAATGTACAAATTTGACAACTATACCCCGAGCAAAAAACTATGCATTGTTTTTATTACCTACAAAAAAAGTATAAAATTATTCCAATGTCCATTTAGGAAGACTATGTGTTTATTTCCGTTTTTGAAATACATTGTTATTTAATGTAGGTAGATCAATGACCGCTAATTACCGTGGCTATGGTTATGCTAAAACGCTTCATTTGACTATTTACTTAAGTTGTTCTTGCTCGTCCGGTCGGGCGCTGCGGCCTGTTCTTAATTCAAACACATGGCGTTGTATGAGAGTGTTTACGGAGAACCGATTTTACACGCATTTGCTTGAGATGTAAGCGGAGCCCGCGAAATGCAATTGGCACCGCCACGTCGCACGCGACGTTTATCGTGGCGGGGCGCCCGGTTTCCTGCGTCGCACGCGCCGATACCTATGAATATATGGCGATACCCGCTACTGCGCTCAAAGCGGCACTCGAGGCGGAAGCTTCAAGGTAATCGCACAACGCAGACGTGAGCCAGCAATGGAATACGACATCATCGACATTTTGTTAGAAGATAATTCAATGCCCGCTGCGTGCAGCGCTACACCCGCCGCGGGCGCAGTGGCGGGCACCGCTACTTTTCACGCCCCGTTCAACGCACCGCGTCTTCATAACCAACATTGTACATTGCCTTATTATGTTTGTGTTAGCGCGTGTGATGACCCGGCCCGAAGTACGCGTCGTAAACAGAAAAAAAAGTTAATTCAACAAATCGAAGACCCAACTGCTTAAGAAAATCATGCTGTGCAGTCGGAGGATACATATTCGCGAGCTGGGAGGATTTTCTTCTTGTTTACGTCTTTTTAGTTCACTTTTGTTATTTATAAGTGTTATATATTTATGAAATAAGCTCCTAAATCCTTTATTTTTATACCACACGATGGGTACGGTACCAAAAAAAAAAATGGCCCCTACAATATGGCGCCCATAAGCTGCCTAAAGGATAAGACGAATCGATTGACGTAAGAATCATCAAAATCAGCCCAAGCGTTTGGTCACTAGAACGCCACATAGGAACATTACCCTCCTTCTGCAGTCGGGTAAAAACGCCCGACGCGCCGCATAACGTCACGCTGCACGCCCGCGTCTCCTGATATTATTGTTTATTCCAGCGTGTATTGTATGCGTCACACATTCCGCAAATACAGAAGTCTCACTACTCCGGCACATCAATTAGTCCGGCATTCACTGCCCGCGTCTTCTCCACAGTACCCTACATATTTCCTTATTAAATTGGTACATTATGATAGCTTTATATATACAAATCCGATAATCAGAACATTGCAATAATCTGGAACCCCCTGGTTTTCAATAGTGCCGGATTAGAGAGACTCTACGGTACTTTTTTGTGTAATACTCACAATAGCCTTATCAATAAGACCAATCTGCTTCGCAGCCTGCTTATTCCCCGCGCTACCCCCGGGCACTTCAAACAGGCCGCTGCGTGACGTGAGCTCGTCGTGCAACGCTCGTAGTGTCTGCATGCGCGCTTCGGCACCGGCGCGCTCACACCGGACCACTAGGAGCTCGCATGATGGACCTGATATGTAGTCCTGGGGAAGAAACAGTAAAGTAAGAAGTTGAAATGAGCGAAGCGAAGATGGACAGAGCAGTATCGAGCAGGGATAAGCGGAGCGGAGACGTGCAGTAACCGAACAATCCCAGACAAGACTAGGGACGCAATTTAGATTTCATCGAATGCGATTTCTGCAAGTGGATGCTCAGAATCAATATACCTTTTCCCAACTGATGATGGGTATTACCGGATTGTGCTTCTTTTTCTTCGTGTCGCTGGCACGACAGTCGTTCGTATTCGTTTGCATAGATCACCCTGGTTGCATGTTTTGGGGTACAGAGTACAGGACAGGAGATGGATCATGGTTTGCGACTCAGCATTACATTTACACCCCGCCCCGGTTCCCCGGTTTATGACTAATTAATATAAATAAATACGTTTTTACGAGTATACAAAATTTTTACTAATTAATTTTATTTGACTATGTACAATATGTATTTTTGTATTCTTGACCCCAGTCTTGCCCTTTTTAGAGGTCAGATAGACAGTTGTCTATCTGACTACTTGTAAAATACGGGTATTCAGCTGTGTCTGGTTATACAGAAAGCTGAGTAGTTGTGAAAAGGCTAGGAAGGTTATTGGATATTTCTTTTCTTTTGTGGACTCTCTTAAATCCGCAGTTAATGACAATAAGCTCTATAACTCCTCTGCCCAACTCGGATTGGAATACAGGTGTGATTTATGCCCTCCGCGGTGGGTGACCGCATTATCGTGGCGGGGTGACAAGGTAGCCGTGGTTTGGTCACCCACGGTGAAGCGAAGAGGAACCCGAGGACAGACCGCTCGTCAGGGCTTTAACCGATAAATCGACGACGTAGCTGCCAACAAGTAGGTTGCGGTGCCGCTTGGCAACAGGCGCAACATCGCAACTGAGGCGGGACGCAATGTCGTATGGAACGCATCGCGGCTGAAGGTAGGAGGCCGCGGCGGGAGAGGAGTGCCGGTATTGCGGTGCGCCGCTCTCCCTATCTTCCGCGGCCTGGACGGTGTCGCCACCATCTGATGGCGGACGCGGTGGGGCCGTAGGGGAGGGGGAGTATCGGTATAGTGTTCGCTGCTCTCCCTACACTTTTGGCCGAAAAATGGTAGCTAGTAGCCGACCCGTCACAGAGGGACAAAGTGACGGACAGCCGCGGCGGGTTTTCGGTGAGTGCTAACGCGTGCCCGTATTCCCGCCATAAGCAGCACAGGAGAACACCGTTGAGTTTTAGAGGGTTGGATCTCACATAACTGCAATATGGGAGATATTGCAGTTATGTGAAATCCTACCCACTGAACCCACTGTCGTAGTGCAGTATGCATGAGCATTTCTCAACGCAAAAAAATAATAAGGCGTGATTTATGTAGTTAGTACCAGGAATCCGATTCCCGAAATCTCTCTACGGCCACTCGACAACTCCGGGTAACCCAAAAAAGTCGTAACGAGCTTTCTGGGGTAAGCAGCAAACTGTGGTTAGACAATTATCCATTACCTCATAACTTCATTACGCCCAAGGAGCAACTGCCTCTCGGTCATGAATTGCAGCGACCTGTGTGAAAGGCATTGAATCGGTTGCGAACCCAAGTAGGCCGCTGCAAATATAATTTGGCAAAATGGGGGATTATCAGTCTATTGAACACTCGGTGCGAATGCGGTGCTCCTGTACAGACAATGCCCCACCTGCTGGGGTACAAACTGTCAATTTAAATGCACCCTGGATGACCTGTACAATGCCACTGATGCTGCAATAAACATGGCCACCTACTGGGCCTAAATAGTTTGATCAAAATGTACCATCGAAACGAAAAATAATGATTATGCTGTACTCACGTTGAGCTGTAAGACGGCGGCCGCCAGTCTTTTCTGCGTGTGCGCAGCTTGCAGCTTGCACTTGAGCGCGTTGAGAGCCAGCGAACAGTGCAGGGATGACGTGTGGGAGAGCACCCATTGGGCAGTTAACCTGGGAAGACATATTTATGCTAAGATTTTTGTATGTTTGTTACTGACTGAATGGTTTTGATACAAAACAGCCTTTTTTAGGCTTATTTGGCAATAACTTTGCCAATGGCGTAATTTCGTAGCAGGATTTGCTGCAAAGTTCCTTAGAACATACATTTAGAAATAATAGTAACTTTATTGACTTATGTGGAGAAGCCAAGGGATAGATTAAAAAATCGAAACAGCTTCCTATCATTCACTAAATCAATTAACGGCGACGAGTAAACCGATACAAAGTAAATCTATGGCTCCTCAGACACCCCCCTCCAGCTGACTATATTGAGCCTGCAGAAAAACTCCTTGCGGGCCACCAACTGTCTTGGTCCACCTGGAAATCTCTAAACCGACTACGAAGCCAGGCGGATCACTGCAGGCACAACTTAGTTAGATGGGGGTACTCCAATGACCCACAGTGCGATTGCGGAGACAGATCCCAACTAATGCCTTACCTTTTGTCTTGCTCTCTGTGTAACAACACCTGCACTTTGAAAAATCTTTGTGAGGCA
This sequence comes from Orthosia gracilis, assembly GCA_947562075.1. Classification (NCBI taxonomy): domain Eukaryota; kingdom Metazoa; phylum Arthropoda; class Insecta; order Lepidoptera; family Noctuidae; genus Orthosia; species Orthosia gracilis. The sequence goes on from OX387265.1 coordinate 12,937,994, forward strand.
AATGACAACGCTGGCTGAATTCTGGTCAAAATATATTTAATTTTTGGAATCATTAATACGACGAAGAAGAATCGACGTATACAGCGAAGGAAGATCTAAGAGTGCAAGGAAGCGAGCTCGGAAATTTTAGCAGCCCCAATATTTTGAAAAATATTATTATAATCCGAGAGAGCAGTGGTGGCACAGTGGTAAAGGGCGCGATTTACAGGTTTTGGTCGTGAGTTCGAACCCAGGCAGGCGCTTTACTCTGTGTACATTATTTCATCGCCACTCCGTGTCCATCGAATTCGAAGACATGTGGCATCCACCAACCCGCACTGGGCTTGCGTGGTGGATTACGGCCCATTCCCTCTCACAGAGAGGAGGACTGCATGCACAACGGACTTAATAGGAGTATAAGTACGGAAAAGTGGGTCCATCTATCCTATGCTCTATTGAAGACTGGGGCCCGAAGGTGTTGATTTTGGTGACACAGCCAACGCAGACATGCATTCAAGACACTTACTTTTCTTATCTCTCTCAGCCTTCACGAGGTTCTCGTCATGGGGGACCGCTATATTAAACAATAAATTTATATATTATTATGAGTGTTATTTACCTGTTAGAATCAGTGGTGTCGTGTTCAGTCGGCGCTTGTAGAGCAGTGATGAGCGCGGCGCGACGCTCACATAGTTGTGGCCATAGCGATCCTCCGCATTTTACTAGCGAAGATATCTGGTCCTCTGTTATGAAGGAATTATAGTTATATTAGTAATAAAAATTTGTAAAAAGAGTTGCAGAAAAAGAAAATCTTCTAAAATATTATATGCAGGACTATTTATGTAAATAAAATTAATCATTAAAAAAACTTTTTTTAAACAAGCTTTTTTCGTATTCTTCTCAGCTAACACTTTCATTTGATACCCATATCATGGCAGTGCACAAAAAATAACTAGTCCGTCAATTTGGGCCGTCCGCCATATTGGATTTAGAATGACGTCACTTTGCTAGCCATGCATTTTCATCCAAACTAAACGTGAATGCAAAATTTCATCTTAATCGGTGGAAGATAACTGCTTTAAGATTCAGTTCCAAAATTTGACCCGAAGACACTTACATACATACAATCATTGCAAGTTAAAAGCTAAAAGGAAGTTAAAAGCTTGTAAAATATGCCGATATGATATTACCACTGTCAGTGTGATCAGTGGCCTAATAGCAACGAGCGTTACAACGAACTTTGCTTTCAACTTTTAGTAAGGCGCTCTTTTCGTGATAATATGCATAAAACCTTATTGAGACTTGTAGCCTAATTGCGTGCATTTTTTGATATTTTTGAGCTATTTATAGAATGTATATGTTCCGCAATGAACCTGAAGTTGTAATGTCTCCAACATACCTACTCACAGATAGCGAGGTAGGTGGGCGACTGGATTTACGACACGTGATCTTGTCTAACTTGAAGGAGATTTACCAGTATCGTTGAGATCTCCATTGCTGGAGGCGACTGAAGAGTTGGCCAGTGGGGCGACGCTGACGGATAGCGAGGCTGGGGGGCGACTGGGCTGACGGCGAGATGTCACCTTGTCCAACTTGTTCTATAAAGGAAATAAATACATCCGTGTTAAGTGTAGTATAAACACAAATAAGGTACCTAATACTGCACATATAATTAAAGCACCTGTTACTTGGATTTAGGGTGTCCCTACAAGACATCCAGACCAAACTACAAGACGTTGAATGAAGACAAGCATATTTTTCAGCGTTAATTAACATTGGTTAGCCCAAACACCAAAAACATTCGAATTTTTGATAAACGATGGAGTGTAATGTGCCTTTAATGGCGAAGCGATTGAGCGTTGAGTTACAAAAGCTAGAGGGCTTGGGCCTCCCTCTCCTTTTCCACACATTTATGTTGTTCCAACACATGCAAGCCCTTTTAATAGGAGTCGAGCTCGTCCCGTCATCTTCCCCTAGTTTGCTGCGTTGTCTTGCTTTAAATACATAACACTACAATCAATTTACCTCGACATCAGTACAATCTTCTATGCCGCACAGCGAGTCGGCGATGCTCCTCGCTTCTCGCAGATTGTACTTCTTGTTCCGCAACTCTTCGGCGAGCTGTTGCAGCAACCAGGCACGGCGCTGAGCGGCTTGCACCCGAGTCTGGGTCAAGTCGCGCTGGGATACTGTGGCGAAAGCAAATTGGGTTATAAGAAAATAGATGCAAATCCAAGCAACCCTACAGGACCAGCAAAGTAATTTATAAAAAAATTATGTCTAATAATGTACGCACACGAATACGCACACAAATCTACTTTTACAAATTTACTTGTAATAATTACTATTTTTTTTTTCCTTTTATAAATTTAAGAATCCAGTTAAAGAGTTCTGGGACAATGACTGTTGTATTATATGGGTATTGTGTCTGTGTTACTAGCTAGTTTTAAATACTTATAATTGTAATCTGTGGAGAACGTAGTGGTTAGCATAATTGTTTAAATGTTATATTTAAGATATTATGACCTATGTTTTATTGTGCTACTGTTTGTTTTTCCTTAAATAAATAAATAAATATGATTAAAGAAAACCTAGGTTTTATAGAAATATCTAAGAAATAATGAGAAGATCAACACAGTTGCCTTAGAAAAAATATTCCCAACTCTTATTAATAAGCTTACTAGCTTCTGCCAGCGGCTTCGCCCGTATGAAAAGTGCTTTCCTATCCCAAGGAAACATTAAACTGGGATGAAAAGTTTCCAGACTATAATCTATCCCTGTACCTATTTCAGCCAGATCTGTTCAGCCGTTCTGGCGTGATTGAGCAGCAAACACACATCCATCCAAACTTTCGTATTTATAATATTAATAAGAAGATGATTCTTTCCAAATCACCACTTGAATTTAATTTTTCTAACTGAATAATATGTACCATAATATGTAGCTTTTGCCTAACGCTTTGGGTAATATTAAGTTTAAGAGAGCCCTTCCCGGTCTGTCTATCGAAATAAATATTTTTATGAGTAGATTATGAACGGCCACAGTTCAGGTAAAATTTTTGGAGGCTTATACTGAATTTGTTTCTCCAAATTTTTATTATTGCTTTCATAGACACCTAGATATAGTGTACAAGATACCCATTAGTTAAAAAAATCAAAGTACAAAATACTGTCCAAATAATGATAACTTACACTTGCTAGAGAATTTATCCACCAGTCGGTTCAACTCCTGCCTGGCTTGTAACACTCTCGCTTCTGCCTCTTCTACTCTCTCTCTTTGTGCAGTCTGTTGTTTCCATAGAGAGAATTCTTCAGGCATCACTACGCTGGAGTCAGGCTGCGAAGGTGACATAAAATAGTGTTTTAATAAAATCTCCTTTGAAAAAGAAATAACCAGTGTACTGTGGCAGTATATGCTACAAAAATATTTTGAATCAGAGCAAAAGCTTCATACTATAGACATACCTTGCAGAAAGCATTCTTCTTCTGGCAGCGTTGAACATCATTGTTGAAAACCTGCAACCTCTTCTGCCTGATGGTCTGTTTGGGCTCGACATGCTCCATCAAACTGCGCCACACCATGTAATAGTGGCCACGACACATGCTGTAATACAATATTATTTTGTTTAATACTTAATATTAACTGCCACCTGTGGCTTCGGCCGGGTATAATTTGGAATTTATCCCAAGGGAATATACACCCAGGATCCTATAGGTACAGATTGGTACAGAAATGAAAATGCACCAACCCACCCAGGTGAGGAAAGCACCTTTCTTTTGCATTTTTATTTTTAATCTGGATACAAGTTTTTCCTACTACGATTTGGTGGTCATTCCAACCAGCCAACCTCCCTCCAGAAGTCAATTAGAGCTCCTGGTTTCATCAAAACATCCGTGTAAGATCTGGGTGACCCGAATGTTTGGTTCTTATCTGGGTTACACCTGTGCATTCAAACAGAACGTGCGTAACGGTTTCCTCGGCCTCCATGCATGCCCTGCACAGAGGACTGTCCGTTATGCGAGGGAGGGGTAAGGAGGGAGGGTTAAGGAGGGCATGGATGGAGATTATATTTATGTTGCACTGGCCCCAAGTACCAATGGACATCGGTAAGCAGATGAATATGATGCTTTGGTAGTTTTACTGCTCATATTTTAATAGCAACATGTTAGTTTTACAAAAGCGGTACCAGTATAATTTAGGCTTTTATGGTTTTTGTGCAAGTCATAAGAAAATTCATATTTTCTTTGAGTTTATGGGTTTCTAACAAAGATTGCTTCCGAATAACCACCAAAGTATTGCAAAACCACATATTATAGAAGAAATATCATAATTTTTTCTTATTGAAATTACATCAAACAGTGGTTTTTCTAAAGAAAATTCTGCTTTCCTAGGACACAAACGTAAAATAACAAATACTTTAAGTATGGAAAAAGACAAAAAGAATTTCCCGTACCGGGAATCGAACCCGAGCCTCCTGGGTGAAAGCCAGGTATCCTAGCCACTAGACCATACGGGATATGAAGACCTTTGCAAATTTATCGTTCAGTTCCTACAGCGACGGAAAACACCCCCACTCCAGACAGAATTAGAAAAACTTACACTTAGGTTTAAACGATATAAGATATTGTAAAGAGATTAAAAAATTACTCACTCAGCAAGTTTGTCAACGGGAGGCACTTTATCCGGTGGACACCCCATGGAAAGGAGCCATTCCGCGAACTTCTCGGGCACTTTATCACCGCTCAATTTTTCTTCATTCATTTTAGTTAAAACAACGTTGTTTACAGCTACAAATTACTATTTTGCAGACAACAACAATGAGCAACAGACGAAATTTCAAATTTGTCAATGTGACATGAGTCAAATGATAGTTTGGTGTAATCCATAGACAAATTTTGCTGATATTCTCGTATAGTAAGTAGGAATAAAGCGCGCCACGCAGGATCCTTCGTAGCAGATAGGTTAGGAGTAGGCACAGTTTTTGGGGCATGTTACATTTTCAATATCATACTATGTTTGTATTAGTTAAGTTTTACAGTCCTTTCCCATTACTTCTGCAAACTGAGTCTATGTTTCTTATCCAACTCTCCTATCGCAGGTCTGCTGGAAGAAATTTCTCTAGAAATAAGCAGCTCCTTTGAGCTCTTCTATCTTTATATGTATTTTCTCTTTTTAGTGTGTTGTGTGTACATAAATAAATAATATTTGTAACAAGATCAAATTATTTCCATTATTCTTTTCTATTTTGTTTATGGGCCATGTTACAGTTTCAATGTTATCACGATCCTAGTATCGCAATATCGTAAGCATTGAAATAATAATTGGGCTATTACATTGTCAATATTATCATCATCAGTACATATGCTGTTGAATTTAATATAGTGAAGTCGTGTGAATTGGACTTCACTCTAGTAAATCCTCTAAATCGGTTGAGCAGATAAAAAAAATACGATAAGTGCCTAAAGATTATCTATACCAATATTATAAAGAGGAAAGATTTTTTTGTTTGTTTGTTTATTTGCATCGAATAGGCTCCGAAAATATGTGGTATTCTGCAGTACAGATCTACATCTTTTAGTCTATTTATGTTTTATAATACTATACAAACCACACCTTTTTGTCTTTGAAATTGTATCAACTCATGTGACTCACTTTATGTATTCTTTGGTACTGGTAGCACCTGAAAAACATACTTTTAGTTATCTTTGATTGTTTTAACATCCAGAACTTAATTTTTACCGCTAATTTGTAAAATCTTAGATTATTTTATACTCTGATATTTTATAGACTTATCATACAATGGAAATTTTTCTTAAATTTTCAAAATAAGGACAGCGGCAGACTGCCCCTTCTGTAAACCGTTTTTTATTCGTTCTGGTCATTTAATCGAGAAATGAATTTGAAATTAGGAAGATATGACACAATACGAGGAAATACGCGCGTCGGTTTTTTAGTTTGGTTTTGGTTGCGAAAGAAGGACATATTTTAGCCTTGAATTACAAAGTATATTCTTATCCACAAAGTACTACTAATATTGTAATGAATTCAGTTTGTGAATGAGTGTTATAATTCCCTGAAGACTATATATAACAATTATACTGAGGCAACGCGCGCCCTCCACCAGTACGCGCAGGGTGTGCACACTGAATACGAGGGCTCACATTTCGCGGTAGCGCTTCACCAGACGTGCCATCGCACCGTACCACGCGGTCCTGGTTTGCGGTTGCGGGTGGCAACGGCCGTAGCTGAGCCAATCCGCTAAAAATTTAACATATGAAAAAGTAGTTATCACATAAATATATTTACAAGATCATCTTATTCTATATTGAATGCATTTTTTTAATGTACTGTGTTTCAATCATTAGCTTTAAAAATAAGTGTAAAACGGTGACAATTGTTGCTAATTTAACTGATTAAAAAATGTCACACCACCTGTCGCCAACTTTAACTAACCAAAGTTCATGGTTTTTTAAGACACACTTTAGCGTTTTTTTGTGTGTTTTTAAAGAATAATGCTTTCTTTTAATTAAAACATTATTTTTTTAAACAAACGTTATTGTATTACAATAAAAATCTTGAAATAAATGATAATCAAATTAGAACCAAGGTGGACATTCCACTTTAGTCACTACTGTTAATTTGCTTTCAATAATACAAAAACTACAATGAGAAGGTATTTTATTTTCATGATAACATTATTTTGGTATATATCAGCCTGATCAGCCATTTATTTTTAACCATCTGTCTTGTCGCGGTGATCGGTGAAGAAAGGTGCAATCGACGTCACGTCGCAGTTAAGAAGTCCACTATAGTCACAGTTATAACGTGATACCGGTAAGTTCTTAAAACATTATTTCATTTGTGAATTATACTACATGTTTCTGCGTATGTAATGAATTAATGATTCCATCTCCATCATTCCATCCAAAAGAACAAAGAATATTGAGTGTTTTCGACATTATTGTTAGTAAAGCGGGATTCGTCACGTACGTTTAGTGTCGTGACATATTAGTGGATCATGTTCGAAACTCCGATTTTTTAAAGTTATATATATACAGTTATATTACTATATAGTTTTCTTAAACTCTGCTAAATGCCGCATCAAATCATCAAGAAACATATTTTTTTTAATTTTTATTGTCAATTTTGTCCCACTTAGTAACCGTGCAATTTTTCGCAGATTGGCCCAGCTGATCCCTCAGTCAGTCGTTTTGTGCGGGCGCCACGTCGTACGAAGCCGGCCCTTATTTTTATCTTTTCTATTAAGGTGGCTTACGTTTAGCTCTTCTGACCTATACGTAACGTAACAACTACTAAACCGATTTTAAACATTCTTTCACCTATGGAAAGCCACATTATTCCCGAGTAACATAGGCTAATTTTAATATTGACGGGAAAGAAGCCGCGGGGTCAGCTAGTTATATATAAAAAAATACATAACTACTATAAAATAAATAAATAAAAGATCCTGGGACAGATAAAAGATAGTGTTCTTTGACTTGCTTTTAAAATTAGAGATACTTTTAGCTTCACGGACCTTAGGTGGAAGTGAGTTCCACATTCTTTCAACGATAGAAAGTCTAGCTTTTCAGTTTCTTTTACAATTGCTAGTGCATTTGTACTGCTTGGCACAAAATTATAGGTATAGATTACTGCGTTTATAATTTAGAACTAACTAGTCAATTTAAAATTAATTTATAGAGACCGATTCTGTAAGACCCAATAAACCCTATCAGGAAACTGTGCATAGAAAACTTTACTAAATAAAGAAGAAGATGATATTATGTACCAACGTGTTGAATTTACTCTATGTCTAATTAAAAGTAAACAACTGTCACGAAATTTACGAAAATGTAAACGTCACTAACGTCAAAAAGTTGCATTAAACAATGTTGATATTCCTTTCCCAATATTTTTCATAATTTTAAATAATGCTAGGAAACCTTAAGGATTTTATTTCTGTTGTGCAAGATGGTATAACATCTAACAACAATATAAGGCAAACTATTCAAGAAGTGCAGAAGGTGACGAACTTATTCAAAGACAGGCAAAAAGTTTCGAACGAACACGAAAGCAAAGTCAATTATGGTGCTGGTGGTGCTTTACTGGAGAAATATCAAGAAGAATGGGCTAGAATACACGAGAACGCCGATGAAAACGCTAAGGCAGCTGATGAAATAGATCAAATACTTATAGGATTGCATGAAGTTTCTAAAAAACGGTTACAAAGTGCGAATGAGTTGGCCCAGAATTTGTCGTTTATTCCAAATTTAACCGCGTCCGTGGCGCAATGTATGGATAGTTTGAAGAATGTTGAGGAGTTGATGAAAACAGTCGAGGAAGAGCTGGTGGAATTTGAGGATATAGTCGAGAGAAGTAAGATGGAAAATTGGAAACTAGATCATCATTATCATCTGACTGTGTATAAGGAGAAGAAAATGGGTATGTATATCGTAATTCATAATAGTCCTATTTAACTAACATGTGACAAACTTAGCCGTCTACCCACTCAATAAGAAACAGTCTGATAACATGAGTATTTTTATCAAATGATTTTCTCTGACCTACATTATCAGAAGTGCAGAAGATTTTGATAAGGATTTGGCCTTGTTTTGGGTATTATTGTGTAAATTTTAAAACTTCCTTTGAATAGTTGTTAATATAATATATTTGTTTGTAGTTCAAGGGAGAGACTGTAGTAAAAAGATGAGAAAATAATGTGTATTAATTACCACATTAATTGCCTTTCTTGCTGTGTTACTATCAATGATACTACCTGTAAATTAATTCTGTTAATTACACCTGGGACATACTTGTTACTCAACTATATCAGGTATAGTCGAGTAACAAGTAGAGGGTCGGCTCTCACTGACACACCATACTCAAAGCACCAATAAGAACAGAACGCATCAGCTAATGGCTTGAGAAGCTGATAGCAAGACAAACAAAAAAAAATTTGATCACCTTACTACTGCAGTAGTAAGTTGTCGGAAGAGTAATAAATTTGAGTTTGAAACCAACTTAATATTGAAATCTCTGTTGTAGCAAAGTGCAGGAGAATCTGCCACCTTATAGAACACTCAAATCATGATTATCTGTGAAAATAGTCATCAAAGTTATTTACAACATTACAAGTCGAGAAGACGTTTTATAATAATGAGAGTGAATAATAATGAGTACCTGCTATCTACAATGTTAATTGACATCTTGTCCAAAGGTGGTGAAATATAGTTTTATCACATACATAAGTATGAGCTAACATGTTTTCTATGGTCAATTCCAGCGCAACTAGAAGAAGTCCGCAACAAGCTTGCAAAGGAGAACAGCCAGAGAAACTACGAGAGAGAGAGACAGCAACTGGCAGAATACCAAGCTAGAAGAGAGCAGAGTTCCAGCGCATTCCAGCAAGACGTTGCCAAGTACCTAGCTAGCGGTGCTGTGTCTACAAGTAAGTTACTGCTTTATTCGTTCAGTACAAATGACTATCACTTCACGCACAATGATCCTCGTTATGGACTAAGTCTGGAAACCAAATCCCTAAAAAGAAACCATCAAAATCAGTTAACAAATTGGTGAAGATATTGTTGAACAGACATACAAAATTAAGTAGCTCCTTCTTGTTTGAAGTTGGTTAAAGAAGAAGAATGCCTATCACTTGCTAAGCAATTTGAGCTACTCGCACTTAGTGCAAGTAATGTCATAACCTGTTACCTAAATGCAACAATGTGTCCAGTGACGAAATCTGGGGCCTAATATAGGTACCTACCACCAGCAGAACCTGTGTGAAAATAATTTCAAGGGAACACACTCCCAGGATAAAAAGTATCTTATGTCATAATCCAGGACATGGTCTACCCGTTTGTCAAGTTCCATCCAATACTGCTCAGCCATAAAAACATGACAGGGTAACAAATGGACAGACACACAATTACATATGAACGGGGCAGAAATATAATAAGACATGTATTTTAGTAACAGTGGGCTGGTAGGCTAGACTTGACCTGCTTGAAGTAATTAAAAATGAAAATGATATGCCTGCCATTTGACAGTGCAGAAGGGTGAATTTGTGGTGCTTGTATGCACACCCTTCCTGCACCATACTGCTACCTCAGGCACTCTGTTTAAAAGTAATTAAAGCAGTTTTTCCAACATCAATTTTTTTTCTGATACTGCTCATATTATTGAAGTACTCATGATCAAACTGTTTTCGTGTCAAAAAAGACTTGGTATGTGCATTAAGTGCTTCTTAACTACAAAATGGATTTTGATGTGGTGTTTACCTTTATTTATAGTTTATTTTATTCTGAAAGGTGCTTGAGAGTATGAAAATGTTCAAAGTACATACTAACAATACTCAATGCCACAGACTTTGTGTAGAAAATAATGAGTAATGTCCGAGGCGTCTAGTATCTTCAACTAATAATAGATAGATTGCATGCCCAAGTAGGGGGATGTATCGATTTGGTAATAGTAAAAACCATAATACAAGTAACATTTTAAATTAAAGAAACTGCCGACACAAATAACTCTTACTACATAATTTATAAAGTAGTAAACACGCTTCGATCGACAATCCAAATACCCCGATTCAAAGAGTAAAATGCGCATAACTTTTAAACTGCTGAACCGATTTTCATCTAACTCGTATATCTAAATAGTCGGCTCTAGAGAAAGTGACCTTTCAAACAAAACAAACTAAATCAAAATCCGTTCATCCATTTAGGAGTTATGACGTCAGACAGATACACACGTCGAAACAACAACAACAGAACTAGCACTTATAACACCACTCGTTTTCCACCTGGGGTTAATAAAACAATGCACTTTCCGCAATTTGCTGCTACATCTGAAATGACTCGTGCAGCAGAAATACAGATTGCCAGATATAAACGTCTTTGAAACAGTGGTGTTATGTTTTATTTTCTATTAATAAATGTCAGTGTAGTAATTTCATTATTCAATTAATAAATCAATTAACGAAATGAATTCTTTAATTATAAATGATATTGATGAGTGTTTATTCTTTAAGAAAATTCTTGTGTGAATGCAATGAATGAGTTATCTATATTCTTCTTTTTTAGGTCAGCCGACAACACCAAAAATAACACTAGAACAAATCCAATTAGACGATGATCACACCGATCTGGAGAAGTTCCTCGACAGCTGATGTGATCACTCTCGGTGGGGGGCAACGGTGTCGTGATATCTGAGCTTGTACAATTAAGAGCATATTTTATGCATTCTATTTTATATTCCAAAGTTAATATAAGATTGTTGAGTATTTTACTTGTTGCATTTTAATTTTTAACCGACTTACCAAAAAGGAGGAGGTTCTATGTTCGACTTCTTGTTCACCGATATCTCCTCCAATTGTGGACTGATTTTGAAAATTCGTTTTTTGTTTGAAATAATATGTTCCGAAATTGGTCCCATTTTAATTTGGTGAAGATCTGATGAAGAACTTCGGAGATATACAGCAGAACTCTTCAATAAATGACGGCAAATCTCTCGGGATTGCTGCAACCGTCTGTTTATTGTTTATACCAATTCATAACATAACATCACGCCAGTACGCTCTAAAGGGGTACGCAGATGTGTACAGTTCACCTTGATACACTCTCATTTCACCGGTTATGATCAAGTTTCATGGCATTCGGATAATCTATTCTGGCATTATAAGTACCTCACTAAAGGTACTTATAATGCCAGAATAGATTGCTGCTTAATGACAAGTTGCTTAATAGGTACAACTAAAAAGTGAAAAATAAAAAAACTTTTTTACAAAAAAAATACTACCGACTTCCAACTAAAAACACTACAAAGTGAAAAATAACTTTCTTTTTCGAAGTCGGTGTCCATAACGAAAAAAATTGGTACCTAACAAAGACACCGACTTCGAAAAAGAAAGTTATTTTTCACTTTGTAGTGTTTTTAGTTGGAAGTCGGTAGTATTTTTTTTGTAAAAAGATTTTTTTACTGATGGCAATCCAATACATTTCGAACTTGGAAGATGTTTCAAAGGGAGTGTTGGGCGTTGTATGTGCTAACAAAATCAAAATCCTCAAGTTTGAACAATTCATATAAAATTTATTTTAATGTTAAATACCTAAAGAATTCAATTTCTGTACTGTTAACCTTTTTTTTGAACTGAAATTATTTTTCTTATTCAATAATAAAGTCAAAAATACAAAAATATATATACAAAGCATTTATGACTAGTAAAAATAAGCACATTGCTAAAACAGCTCTATCGGAACAACACGGTTCTCGCCGTTCGCGACATAGTTCGATACAGGTCTACGAGGGATCCCACGAAAACTCCTTTCACAGCAATAATTATATATCAAAAACTGACTCCGACCACTAAGAGTTGACGGACGCATCATATAAAACAGTCAAAAATATATCTGTACGCCACAAACACAAGGAATTTTACTAGTACGACAACTGCACTGGGGTTAGCTTCGGTGTGACCGGCCGCGGATGCCGCAGTTCACAATGTTCCACTGCTCTTCAACTGTCAGTGGCGGGAGTGCGTGTAAAGTGTAAAAATATATGAGTAGCAATCGTGGAGGGTTAGCTGGACGCCGAGCGTGGCGGCGTCACGTGTGCTCTGCTACGTCTTCCTCATGATGGGGTGCAGGTCTCCGCCGCCGTGCGCGGACATCTTCACCTTGCCCGCGACGTGGTTCTTGATGCACGGCCCCGCGTCCTTCATGGACACGCTCCCGTCCTCTATATCCTCGTCGGATGAGAAGTCCGTGACGCACAGCGTCAGGTGCCGCTTCTTGGGCGGCACCACGTGCAGCGTCCACCGCACGGGCCCCTTGTGGTTGCCCTTTAAATTCTCCCGAGCTTCGTAGTCTGTATCGGAGGCCGCTCGCTGGGACTCACTTTTTAAACTCCGCAAGTTCTTACTCGGTCTGTGGGTTTGCTCCTTTTTTTCCCCCCTCGGGGGGGTGTGGAAGTTTTTTAAATTCATTACACTGGACGTCTGCCCCTTGGAATTAAGGTCGGGAAAATTCTGGGAGTATATTACGACGCTGTCTACCGGTTTTTCTTTATGAAATTTTGCCGGCTGTTTACTTTTCGTGTCGCTCTCTGACGGCGAACTGGATGCTCGCTTCTCCGCTGAGTTGCCACTGCTGCAGCTAGTGTTGCTGTTACTATTACTGTATTGTTCAACAGCTTGCTTTTCTAGTTCTCGAAACTTGGTGTCTATACTCTCATCAGATGCTTTGTACTGCTCAAGCGCTTCTTTCTCCAACTCTTCGAATTTATGATCGACAGTTGGCGGGCGCACCCTTGATCCGGGGAGCACTATCTTTGGGTTCAGTTTCAGGAGGCCAGGCGTCACTAGTTTCTGCGCTAGTCTCACAACCGGAGTGAGTCCTATAGGCGCCGGTGCGCTCATGCTCAGCACCGTGCTGTAAAGGCGCTTCTTTCTTAGTCCGGTGTCCATGGCGGCTGCACTAGTGGACGGTAGCTGGCCATCGGTCACGATCTTGTCTTGTGTGCTCGGACTTTCTGGTTTTTCGCTTGTCGTTTGTGATTCAGTCACGGGAACCACAGCCAGTTCGATATTAGTGTTGCTGATTGCCTTCTCCTCTGGTTCGTCTGCCTTATTGGTCTCTTCAATTTCTGTCTGCTCGGGTGCCTTCGCTGCGGCGGGGGCAGCGGGTGTGGGGGCTGCCTGGATGTGCGTTAGTTGGAAGCGGTGGTCGAGGCGCGGGGAGGGGTGGTCGCGCGGCCACCACACTCCGTAGCGACGCTCGGGGCAGCGCGCGGGCCGCGGGCCGGTGGGCGCGTAGCGGGACACGTTAGTGCCGCGGTAGGGAGGGCAGCGCGCCGCCGACGCGCGCATCACGGCCTGCACGCTGGCCGACAGCCTCCCCATGGCGCGCTGGCACTCCGTCAGCTGAGGTGGCCGCGGCGGATCGAACTGGAACTGACACAAGGGTAGTTATTAAACCATTCCATACATGTATGCTCGTAACACGATACAGGGTACAGGGGGTGTACAGAAAAGAGCCAAAGTCATCGCGGTTAGGCTGCGAAAATGAGATGGAGCCACAGAGGCTCTAGACAAGCATCATTCTATCAAGGAAAGCGTCGCGATAGCAGTTGGTAAAATTTCACAAACCTGGATTGCCAACCGCGATTGAAATGACCCGTGATCAATACCATACATTTTGATATCTCGACAATCGCTGATAGAATTACATTTAGTCTAGAGCTTGAATGGATAACTATAAAAATCATCCCGTAAAGATATGTTCGTAACACGACACCGACTACAGAGACAGTATTAGTGAACTGTCAAAGTCATCACTGTTAGAGCGTAAATAGGAGATGGGAGTGTAACTCGCATCTCCAGTACAGAACGTTTAGCGAAATCCCTTCGCAATGAATGAACTCGCTAAAAATTGATAAACGTTTGTAGTTCGTAGGATATCTCCTGCAGGCAAATAAATAGTCTCTGCAAGCTCGCCTTAGTACATAAGCTGTCCTACTGTATTTGTTAATGTTTGTTTTGTGTACAATAAAGAATAATTATAAAATAGTCTCTGCAACTACGTAATATATACTAATCCATTTAAGAAAATTCTATCACTGATAGAATGCTACACTATCGCTGAGTGCAACATCAACAGGCTATTTATCCCGGAAATACCCACGGCTCCTGCGGTTCTAATGATAACGGAAGCGAAGCCGCCGACAACAGTACGTGTTATACTCACTTTGCATGTCGGGTCACAGAAGAGTTGAGCAGGCACATCGAGGCAATACGCGGGTGGTGGTGGTGCTAGCGCCGTCAGCCTCCTTGGCTGCCGACGTCTAGCCCGCATCTTGCGCGACACCGCCGGCGGGCTGGGCGCGCGCGGCCCCTGTAGCGGCGACCGCGACGTCTGCGGCGATGCCCACAGCGCTCGCACGCTGAGCACCCGGGCTGCTAGCGCCGCTTCTTCGCCTGCGGCTCGCGCCCCACTCGGGCCCCAGCGCTCGCTAGCTGCCGATCGGTGCCAATTAATTCCTCTATTCCTTTTTCTTAACATATCTATCTTTTTGAGTCTGCAGGGCAGTATTCCACCTTTTCTTCTTTTTGTGTCGTGGTACATTTGGGCCCAAGGAGGTGGCCAAGTCTATTCAGCTGCATTTGATTAGAATAGACCCCAAAATTTGCGAAAGGGCACGATGGTGATAAGCCCTTTTTTTAATGGTGAGCTTGTTTGCCAGTATTGTCCCCCTGCTGGACAAGAACCGCACCTAAATTGTCCACAAAAGCCTGTCTTAATTATGGGCGAGTAGGATACAATTTATTCGAAACTAAACCTCAGTCTTAGACCTCTGCAGCGCTTGGTTAGAAACCTAGGTTATCGAGACGATTCTGATGACCGAATAAGAGTCGATTTCAGTCTGAGCAATTGCTACGTTTCCCATATTTTCTCTAACTTGGTCACAGTCTGATTTTGACCTGAAATTAAGTCATTAGACCGACTGAATGAAGTGAATGTATCTACTAAGTAAGCTAAGATAGACGCACAAATCCTCGTCGGGCAGCATTCTGTACTGACGACGGCGGCGTGGGAACATACTGCGCTCTGCTGATTCGTCTACCAGCTTGCGAAACCAATACTCCACCTGGACATACACAATGTCTATGAGTTTATGATAACGAATATAACATTACTTTGCATGTGCATTATAAACCCCGTACAAAGGGCGGTAAGTGAAAATGTGCCCAGTATGGCCCAGGTAAGGCGTTTTATGCATAGCACGGAACGCTACAAGGGTCTCCAAAGTGTCGAGCACAGTAGATCCTGTCAGATAAGCCAAAGTTGCACTTGTTGTGGTTGCAAAGAAGGCAGACTTTTGGCAAACATTGCCAAAAGTCTACTCCAGTCGCTTAGTCGTCCTCTTGCAAGAGAGTCATGACCTAAAGCTAGATCTTCAACTCCGTATCGCTGGCACAACAATAATTAAGATTTTGTTGCCCCGAAACTTCCGGCATCGTCGGCGGCATCGCTAATGTCACTTTGGCTTGTTTTGCACACAGGGCCTGCCGTTCCATCATGGTAGCTCAACTTTACCAGGTTGAACACCACCCTGAAGTGAATAGTGAAGTTGGGTTAGGCATTCATTTTGAAAACCCGATCAGGTTCGACCCGGATCAGCTGTATCATCTAGCACAGATATTGAGCAAGAGAAGATCCAGCTACCTGTTCAACTGATTTCTTAAAAGAATCCTTTGAGTAAGGTGAGTCAGGTTATTAATTCTTTACATCAAGTCAAGATATATTACCTCAGGCAGCATCCAGCATTCCGTAAGGTCAGAGTTTTCGCAGCCCTGTCCGTTGTACCCGCGCAAGTTTGTTCTTTCGTTCGTACTTGTATAACATTTCTCTCTTGAAATAGAAAACAAAATAGATATAATATGCGGTAAAATACAAATGCTGTACCCATTTCGGGCGATGTAAAAGATGTCCTGGACACATGGAGACATAGTAATAGGTTCTGTAATTTTTCAAAATTTTTAAGCGCGGGAAGCAACGGTCGAACAGCTTTTTCGTAAAATACGTTGGAGTTAAGTTTGATTATTTTGGACTTCTCTGACGACAAAAAATCCGAAAACGATTATTTTGGCAGCCTAAATACACTAGTTTGATTAGGCTTTAGGGGAGTCTTAAGTCGGTTCTAGCAGATTTATTTTCTGAAAGGCAAATCCTCAAGAGTGTGATGGAACCAAGCAATACCTACCTACAAAATAGATAAAGGTAGGTATTCAAATGTTTTAGAGAAAAAGTATGATAAATATGGGAGGCCAAAGAAAAGATGGATTAAGTGATGGATGGATCTGAAAATAAGACTTAAAGAAACGGCCAACCTAACTTCGTCGTAATAGAAGTTTCCATAAAATTGTGCCAATCTGGACTCTGGTATCACGTCTTTCACGCTTCTTCTGCCACTACTGCTTCCATTTTCTTGGCTTTGGCTTGAAATTGCGCGTTTATTATCTACAATCGATGTTAGCCGTGATTAGATTTGGTTTTATGGAATAAGAGGATTGATCGCCCTCTAATAGAATGGACTTATACTTTACTGGCGAAATTAAAGTGTACTAGGGCCTAGTAAACTCTAATTCGGCCTACCGTAACCTTTGCAAGTATGAAATCAGAAAGGTTAAATAAAATAGATATTAAGGTATACTATGATCACGAACCCAATTAATTAGTTTAGAAGTCCAGGCAATTGCCATTGAGGATTCTGACCAAGATCGTGCTGATATAATGAAAGAAGTGGTGGTCGAAGACGGTCTAGACTTGTTATTGAGAGAGTCAAAACAGCCCTTCTATATTTTTTACGTGCCTCCCGAATGGCAATTCGACTGATTCAAGGCTGATTGGCAAGTCTGCTTTTGAATTTTTTGAACTTATCTATGTAGATGTAGTTTACATTGTTATTTCACTATTTTAGGATCCGTGACTCCCATAATCTCAACCAGGACCATAACTGCGATAAGAAATAACCGGGTTTTTGTAGGTTGAAAACCCCAGGAAGAGCAATAGCCTCAAAAATTGTTTTGAATTTGAAGGCGCATACAATTGAGAGGAACAACTCTCTACAAAACATCGAGGTCCACTTGTTCCACTAACAGAAACGCTAAGATTCGAAAATTTACAGGAATTCGTTCTAATTTCTATTCTAAGTTCTGACCTGTTAATTCGCATTGATTATTCGTTTGCAAACTTTGTGATTCCAATGATGTGTCTTGCAGTACTTGGGAGACACGACAATGTTGTGTCCAGAGACGCTGAAAACGAAGAAACATCATACCAGGACGAAAAACTTACGGCAGGACAAGTTTTGTCAAGAAATTAGGCTTTTTTTGGGATTTACTGTAGGGTACCTGATTAGCTATAATGAATTCATCGGGAGGTTCCGTAGCCCATGTGAGATCCGCACAAAGGGCGATATGTGCCCACGCAGACGAGTAACGATCCACTTCGAAGCTCATTCAATGTGACATTTCACACATACAATTAATTATCTTTAGAATAAGAAACGAACTAATATAATAGTCACTAAATTTTAAGAGAAAAATTAACGGTAAAACTGTTAATAAAAACGAAGAGAATTTGAAAGACATTGGTGGTTAAATCTACAATAACAAAATTTTCCTCTTTTTTGATAGATACATGATATTTTTTTCTTTTATTTTAAATCGCTTTTCGAATTTCGTACCAAATGAAATGAAAGAAATTGTCATCGCGTTGGCTTGGCCGGATGTCCGTAAGTAGTTTTTATTTGTAGCTTTATGGTGGAAGCTTTCACTCTAGATTATTTTATTTAAATTGCTCTGAAACAATTTAAACGCAGCTTATATTATGTGCGTATGCTATTCCGACTGCTGTGTTTTATTTTATCGTAGAAAATTCTTGAGCTGCAAATACTTTTGTTCTTTTTATCGTAGCAACATAGTGTTTATGGCCCATATTTTTCCTCGCTTGCAACATCGGTGGACCCGCCCGCTAGCCGCTAGACCCGCCCGTCACCCGTTATGTCAGTTTGGCTTGCGCAGCCAGGTGGCATTGTCCTCGCGGTCGAAACGCGCAAGCGCGCACAGCTGAGGTGGCTGAATGAACATTGACAGATCAGTTAAATAATTATAATTTATTTTATTAAATAAAAATAATAAACCTCATATATTAAACAAACTTGGGCTTTTATTAGAAAAAGTGTTACAAGGTATTGGCATAATCGAGTTTGTATTGATTGTGAACAATTGGAGAAAGAAGAGAGTTAAAAAAAATCGATTACAAACGACAGATCGTATTTTCGTTGATATTTCTGTGTGTTAAACGACTTTAGTTTTGCAACAAGTGTGAGCCCCGCTAGTCGTGCTAAGAACGGGTTTCTGGACCGTTGGGTTTTTTGTTTATGTATATTTGTTTGTGGTATATATATTTTGCGAGTGAGTGTGGTGTGTCGTGTCCGTTAGTGATGCTGCAATCGGGTGCAAGTGGTCACTGCTGAGTCGTCCTCTCGCCTTCTCTGCACGGTGAGTGACATCCTCTACTGCTCTTTATTCGTGCTATAACACTGGTTATGCAAGTAACATCACTGGAAAGTGCTCTCGGATACTTGTTTCGAGTTCAATCGGTTTCATCAAGTGATGTGAACTATCTACCTGTACCATGTGGATGTACTCGTACCTGTTACTTTTGTTCGAGTGACTGTCCTTTCTAAAGTAGAAACATATTTATCGTATTTATCTGTCTAAGTATTCACAACAATTATTATTGTTATACTGCACATTGTACCCACAGTAAAACAATTACATTGTACCTACGTATTGTTTCACTATTGATTGGGACATCTATTCTTTTACCAAGTTTAGTTATGAATAAGGCTTAGTTAGTCTATTGATATTTTATCAATCAAAATCATCTCTGATTTATTACACAAATTAACTTTTAAAGAAAAACAACAAAATATTTACGATATTAGAGCACTTGTTTATTATTATTAAACTAAAGTATTAAATAATTATATTAATCTTATTAAACTTACTATTACCGAGTCTTATTTACATAATAATCTTGTTTAGCTCTTGTATGCAAATTGTTATTAGTAACATTACAATGGATGATCGATCATGCATTATTCATAATTTGATTATGTAGGTTAACAGCACAGTTTATCAATCTGATTTATTTGATAAGATATGAAGAATAATGAAGATACGCATTGATGAGGGTTTGTTACTCTATGAAGATGCATAATAGAGATGTTTGAAAGAATAATACGTGTTTAGTATAATAGTTGAGATTAGGACAAGAAGATGATAATGAATAATACCAGCAGGGCAAAGACCTCTTCTCATACAGAGAAGGCACGAGCATTGATCTTCTTGCTTGCTCAAGGTAAGGTGGGTTGGCGATTTCAAACTTAAATTAATGATATAAGTCCAGGTTTCCTCACGATGTTTTCCTTGATATGTAACAGAGCGGCTATTTATGCTTTCTTTAAGAAGTAAGCAGTTTTTCGAAATACTAACACTACTCAAACCAGCATCACCCAATCTACATATTACTTCACTTACCTATTCTTTATCTATCTGCTTTTTAACACTTTCTTTTTACGAATATATTCAAATTCATATTCTTTATTGTACACAAAACATACATATACAAAATATTCATCTTTAACATCCTTACTATCCTGTTTGCACCTTCTTGTCTAACCAGATGCGACTATTATACAATTTTCTCTTTCTTTAACTTTTGTTCATGTTATGTTTTGTTTTATTCAGGTTGGTTGAGGGCTGAAAAGGCATGACTTGGCTTGTGTTGGCGATAATTGCATCATCACTAATCAACCCTTGCTTCTTTATTAACTGGCTTGCTTTTACACTCTTTGCTAACATCGCACTAATTTGCTTGACTTATATTTCGTGTTTGGTCGAATTGGTTTACGAAAAATAATGAAAATATTATGTGATGTCTATCTTCAAAAGGAGAACATCGCTTTACGAGATCAAGAAGCGTAAACCTAAATTAGACCTGACTTGCTTTGCAGTTGAATGGAGACTATTTGGTTTAAATATTCTTAGGTACCTTTGTTCTAATGAACCTAAGAAATATTTTTAAAATGTTTTAAGGTTCAATTTTAGTAGTTTAAGCCTGATAGTTTCCTTATAGACTGCTGCATTTCTGGTTTACGTTGCATGTTGTTCAACAAAAATTGTAACATTGAACATTTTTGATGAATTGGCATTAAAGAATACTAACATTATGTATGATCATTTACTTTGCGCCCACAATTTCACTCCCATACATCATTTGCACATTGTTAAACTTATATAATGATTTTGTCTGCTCGTATTTTTAATTAGCTAAAACTACCCGACCTCCACATAAATCCTTACTAAAATAGAACTCAGAACTGTGTACCTACTCTTTGTTATCCGTAAAAAGGGTCCACATATTGTTTGCCACTAGATTACTTATCTCGGTGTATAATATTATATGACGTAAGCAGCCTTCCAAACATTACATTACTCCACATTATCCCGCGCTAGATCCCCTAAACATTGCCAGTGCCAGGTCGCTGGATTGGCCTTGGCCCCTTTTCCCAATCCGAGTCATCTCGAAGGACAGCCTTTGGTATATTTCCCCGGATGTTATAAAGCTGAAGTCTCAATGCGGCATAATTTCAGCAAAAGATATGGCTGAATGAAAATTTTGGGACATCTTCTTCTAAGAAAAAGGTTTTGCCCTTCTTTATCGTACATAAAAGCATTGACAAAGACACTATAAAAGCGAAAACTATTCAACGATGTGTATTCATTTCCAAAAGCGCTCATTCAACTAAATATATTATAGAATTATCTCTGGTATTTTTATTTGCTTTATTGATCTATTACGGCTGCACTTATCAGAAAACCAACTAAACATTTAAATGACATTTGCTTTACTCCACTTTTGAAACGACATGTTTACAAACACTCATATCGCACCCAATCTTGTCCCTGTCATTTTATTGCACTATTTACCTACCCTCGTCCAACTCGACAACTTTTTCACACGGACCTAAATAAATATCTTTCAATATGACTACCAAAAATTTTGTTGCGTCTTTTTACATCTGCATGCGGTATTAGGCCCGGCGGTTCGACCTTGGCCCATTTTGGGGAGTAACCCCGCTAGGATCTTTTCATACACCCTCTTATTTAGATAAATTATTCTTCGGATGTAACTGCGGGCACGCGTGTATGTTTTTTTTGAGAGGCTTAACTGCTCGTACTTCTTTTAAATCGATTGTTGTTTGTAGAAAAAATCATACTGTGCAATAAGGTATCTGGATTTTTTCATGCCTTTTCGATTTGTGTGCATGAGTGTTATATGTTTTCATTCTTAGCATGTTTGTGTCTCCATTCTTAATTATAAACAGCTTACATTATAACTGTATCATTATGTTAGCAATTAAAAAGTTAATTTTAACTAGCAGCGTTGAACTGTTTCCTATATTTTTCCTCACATTGCATAATCTATTATGATTGCAGCCCATTACATAACTTTTATAGTGTGAAGATTTGTAACTGTTGAAATCACCTACTTATAAAACTCAGATAATAATGGGCCTAAAATAGTGGCTTGGTGAATTACTTTCTCTGGACCTCGTAAAACTAAAGATGGCCCTACAGATGGCCAAGACTATTAATCCTCTAAATCACATTACTTGTTTCAAAGAGGCCATGGAGCCACGATAGTTACATACTAATTAAAAAACCCATAAAAAGGATGCGTAATTAATGAGAAGCTTCATAAAAAGCAGTATTAAACAAACTGTCGATTTTATGGCACCCATAGCATGCTTTGTTCGCGTAAATACAGCCACTGTTTGCCGCTGACCTGCTTCGGTTATTTTTTCATTTTAATGTAAACCTTTCATTTTGATGGACACAATTATGGTGTTTATATAGTTGTAACAGAGTCTAAAATTGTAGGGAGTAGTTGGGGTATTGCAATAGGTATTTGAATTTATATCAGTTCACTATGATGCAAAGATCGATGATCGTGCTTGATATCATTAGGCTTTGTAGGAGAGGTACTATAATCTGACGTAAGGATTCATAACAAAGAATTGTTTCAACAAAGTATTAATCTGATACTGGCAAATAATTTGAAAATCGTTTGGAAAATATTTTATTTTGGTATATGTATCGAATCATCTTACCAAGTTAAAAGCTAAAGAAGTGAAATTGAAGGTAATGGAAGTAATTCAATTAAGGACACTCACTGAGAGAAAGCTAAAATATTTTTTCTCCTATAACCCTATATTCCGAAAAATTCACGGTACCTGTATTTGAAGCCACGAGAGTGAAGATAATTCTTTACAGCAATGAATCACTAAAATAAAGTTTATACCAGGGCTGCGATATAACAACGATAGGTATACGATATAACTAACTATATATATCGTCTAAAACGAAGCGTAGATTGCCATGCCACATAGTTACATCACATGCTGCGCTGAATGGTAGGCGCGAGGTGATTAGCTTACTAGTCACTTGCATACTAGCGTTGAGCTCATTATAATTAGCAACATCGTTGATTGCTTACTACAGAATCTTTGCTGCATGAGTGAGTTTAAAAATGTTAACCATATCTAAACCAATATCAAGATATATCACGTATTTGTTTCACCTAATGAGGTCGGAGATTAAGCAAACAATGTAACCAAAAAATATTTGAAGACATTAGAGATATTCAAGTTGGACTAATGTCTAGAAATTGTTGGCTCATTGCCAATAAGGAGGGTATTTAAGATTACAGTGGAGATAAAGCTACTGAATGAATCTTATAAGCAAGATGAGCGCGATAACGACATTCTTGGTTAGGAAATCGGGGCCAAAAACATGGTATATATAAAAAAAGAACATAATTTTCATGATGAAACATTAGACAGTAAACCCGTAAACGTTACATTTGAATTTGAATCATCACAGATTCAATATTGACGTAAATAAACTAGATGGCACAAAAAAAATACATTATTTACAACCGGTAAAGTAAACTTTATGAAAATTAAACAATAGTTTTCGCTAAAGGAACTAGGAAGTTAGAAACTACAATGCAAAGAATAGCAGGTTCTGCTGATCGTATCAAAATGTGATGACGCCATTTATGCACACAATTTACGGTAGATCCAAGACCTTGGAACACCGTGCGTAATAATTTCATTACAGTGCTAATAAAATGCGATAATTCGGCCTCACTTCCTCTGTGTTAATATTAACAAGCTAGTGCTGCCGATGCAGACATAAGCCTAATAGATCAGATATGTAATACTTTGATTATGTTAGCAAAGCTTAGTCAGTTGAAGACAGTGATTAATAAAGATTGGCCATCCGGTTGTCGTTGCTACTATGCAGTACATTGTATTGGTCAGGCCAGCCTTTACAGATCATTTTCTTGAATACCTACGTATTGACGCATTTATTCTGATGATCGATTTAATGGTTATGGTGGTGATTAAATTCAATAGATCTGAAAAAACAAGCCTTGTAAGGTCAAGGTTTTTGCTGCAAAGCCACCACAAGGCTAAGCTACTATATTTCGGTTTAAAGGATATAGGATGCCGTTGAAATCACAAGAAACAGTCACATGAAACAACAACATTGTTCCTGGGATAGCATAATATCTATGTTATTAGAGATGTCCATAGACGACACGATCTTTAACTCATCAGGCAGGTCAAGCCCAAAAAAAATTAGAATTTGCAAACGAAAAGTCAATAGCAAGCTACACACACAGTAGTGAACCGAAATTTAAAATTGCCTTTTGCAACTGTATTTTGCATCTCGAAACTTCCAACCGTAAATCCAGGCTCGCTGGCAACTTTGCCAATAAAACTAGTAGGACTCCTGAAGTAGCGAGGAGGTACTTCTGTGCAGTAAACAGACGACGTCCATTGTTTTTCAATGTTTATTTTACTTGCCCTCTTGAATGTGTTCGCGTTATGAACTCGCTGCTTATTTTAGTCTTCGAACGCTCTTTCAGCTGTTAACGGAGTACTTATCATAAATTTATTAATAGTGTCTGCATGAGTAGCAATATGGGATGGGCTTAAGTGGTATGCATTTTATTATAAGTGATGTTGGCATTGCTGTGAGTTGTGTGGTCTTGTGCTTACAATAGAGATCCCCCCATCTTTTGTTGCTATGCCAATTTCGTAATTTGCTACGTCATCGTCCTGATTTTTTTGTAGTTCTATTTAAAGATCCTTTTTACAGCCAACCGTTCTCGATTCCAACAAGTTTTCTTTATCCTCTGCAATTCGATAAACAAATTCAGAAAATGTGGCAATTTAAAAGTTTTTGTCAATTCAGCAGTATAGTTGCAGAGAAAGTTCCAAGAAAATCCATGTATCAACTAGATAATCTAACCTTCCGTTCAAAAGTCACAATACAAAACGGTACACGATGCTACGGTAACTAGATACTTAATGGAGTCTCCCACGCATTCCCATCATATTCCCATAACCTACTGATTCACTGTACGTTATTCCAATAGAATAGTATCGATTTGACACGATTCTGAGTCTTATTGCTTTAAAGTTTAGTATCTATTTAGTCTTGAACTTGATGGTGAATTAAGGAAATTTGGTGAATGTTTTGATGAGAAATCGAATTAAATTAATGAATAAGAGGAATAGAGAGAGATATATGTAATTAAAACACATACGAAAAAGAGAGAAGGAACGTAACCAGAGCATGAAGATTATGACCAGTCTCATCATTCCAAGTAAAGAATCGTTTTTAAACGATGGATGACATTGTGCCACACTTAGCTGTTATATCTACACTAACTTAAAGCATAGGATGTCTAGAAATGCAAACTCGAGAGCACAAAACAAGCACGGTTAACTAATTATGTTGGCATGAAGTCACTCCAGGTACAGAAAGATCTATCGGCTTCGTAGTGATAAATAATTGCTTCTATTGGAAACCTCTTACTTTGAATTTTTCAATTGATTGTTTGAATCAGGAATTGAATTTGCTCTGAAAGCCTAAGCGTAAAAATATCACCATAGTCACAGATAATATAATACTAGCATACCATTGTATATAATTAGTTTATTATGATTTAGAAACTTGTTAGCAATTATATTTAATTAAAGAAAGTCCTATTTATGACGAGTATTATATCGTTTGAAAGAGTTTCTTGAAGAATTGCATTTTGCAACTTTCTATGTATTAAAAGTTTTGTGTTTCATAGTTGTTTATTGATTAATTGCTAATGATTTACCATTCATAAAGTTCTTTATTTATGATGACTATAAAAGAAGGAGAAGATTCAATAAATGGATGGATGCATGCACCACGTGAAAAGTGATATGTTTATCAAGAACTACTTCTTTTTCTTGCCCTTAGCCAATGTTACTTGGGGTCAGCGCTATACGATTTCTCACTGACTTCCTTTTCTTTAAGTCACTCTTCATACAGTCCACATTATATTCATAAGTTTTTGGTAACATGCTTTTCATCCCTCCTCATCACATGACCATACCAGGACAAACGGTTTCCTTTCAACTTTTCTGTCACTGGCGCCAACTACTGAGATGCCGTCTAAGAGAGGAGTATGGAAGAAGAAGACTTGTTGCACCTACCCACCCCCAAATAAATATATTTTTTTTTAATCTTTATTTATTTACAGGGCCCAAATAAATCATGAAGATGATGATTATTTAAATTCCCAATATAGAGGTATAGGTTCATATTCCCAATATTGAGGTCCTTAACGTGTCCATGTTCAGAAACAATACCGACAATCCCGTTTTCTAGAATCAATAAGACACAGCTTGCAAAAATACAATTTCTTGAAAGATAAAAACAATGATGCATACAAAGGCTTTGGATACATCTGTTACATTGTTTGTCATTGTATGGCTTGGCTAGCATGTGGGTACAAACTGTGTTATTAAAGTTGTACTGAGCAAAACATATGGCTTGAGTAGCGACCGCGAATATTCACAATGTTGAAACAATTTATTTATTAAATTAGACATATTGAAAAAAATATTGTTTTGATAGGAATGTCGGATCGATGACTTCATTCGTTGAGGCTTATTGAATTTATTTGTGAAATGCCATTTCTCAAACTTGAATCTGTGTGATACTATCTTGTGAGTCATTAGAGACTCTAGATTTATGACTGGGAATTAAAATAATGACGTTTTTGCTCTACTAGTCTGCCTAAATTTAATCACCTTATCTTACTCGCTTCTGCCAGCGGCTACGCCCGCGTGAAAAGCGTTTTATCATCCCAAGGGAACATTATACCAGGATGAAACTTCAAACACTAACAAAGAAAATTTGGTTCAAATAATGTCACTAGATGGGCCGATTTGCATTGATTTGTGTGTTGTTGAATTGTGTGTAAAATAACATTTTCTAGAATTGGTCATGAAAATTTTATGTTTTTTTTTTAATCAACTCTTCTAAGCACAAAATTATGGAATATTGGGTTCTTAATTCACTCATTTGAACGGATCATTTAAAATTGATTCTAATAGATGACGCGGTTTTAAATTTCTGGGGCATGCCACTCGATTTTTTAAATTTGTATTGTAACACATTTTGGTACAATAAAACTGTAAAAGCGTGCAAAAAAATACTATAAAATAAATCGTCACTGTATTTAAAGAAAAAATAGTCACAATTCGAGAAAACCCTTTTGCTTGCAAGGCACTGCTAACACCATCTATAGCCGTGGAACGGAGCCGAACGCGATCGAAGTACTTATAAAAATAATCGTCTTAATTGGACGAAAAACGCCAGTAACGTCGTCGGCACGGTTTCTTTGTATGGGATGAGCCATCTGTATGCTAGTATAATATTCATCATCATCATTTCAGCCGAAAGACGTCCACTGCTGGACATAGGCCTCCCCCAGGCGTCGCCACATTGACCGATCCCGTGCGTCTCGCATCCAGCGCCTTCCCGCAACCTTAACCAGGTCATCGGTCCACCTAGTGGGAGGCCTTCCAACGTATCGTCTTCCGGTTCGCGGTCGCCATTCCAGAACTTTTCGGCCCCATCGGCCATCCGTTCTGCGAGCAATGTGCCCTGCCCACTGCCACTTAAGTTTAGCAATTCTCCGGGCTATGTCAGTAACTTTAGTTCTCCTGCGGATATCATCATTTCTGACGTGATCACGCAAGGAAATTCCGAGCATAGCCCTCTCCATTGCCCTTTGGGTGACTTTAAGCTTTCTGATAAGGCCCATTGTGAGCGACCATGTCTCGGTCCCATAGGTGATCACTGGCAACACACACTGGTCAAAGACTTTTGTCTTGAGACACTGCGGTAAATTGGACGAGAAGATACCACGCAACTTCCCGAACGCCGCCCAGCCGAGTCGGATTCGACGGTTGACCTCTTTCTCGAAGTTGGACCTACCCAACTGGATCGTTTGTCCCAGGTAGACATAATCGTCTACAACTTCGAGTGTAGAGTCTCCGATCTTGATAGGAGTGGGTGCTACATGGGCGTTCACCATGATCTTGGTTTTGTCCATGTTCATTTTAAGACCCACTCTTTCGGAAGCTTTACTGAGGTCATCGAGCATTTTACTGAGGCTTTCCATGGTCTCAGCCATGACCACTATGTCGTCGGCAAACCGAAGGTCCCGGTCCAGGCGTCTTTGAGTAATCGGGGAACAAACATATAAAAAAAAACGTTTCCGACGAATTGATAACCTCCTCCTTTTTTGTAGTCGTTTTAAGAGACCACACAACTGAAGTAAAGTAGTATCTAAAGGTACCCATGTCCAATGCCTGTAGGCAGAACCTATATACTAAGATTGTCTCCTCGTTCCCTCTTCAACAATCGCCTCGTCAGTGCTTGTCAATACTGCCTTCCACACAATAATGTTATTGTATCCATTCACAATAGATACTGCACTGGTCTTCTCCGGAAGCGTCCGAGGGACCTTGAAAACGTCTGTTTCAATGGCGTCTCCTTGGCATTTAATGGCTTTTAGCTATTGACTTAAGTGATGATGTGTTCTTGCAGTCTTCCTGAGGGATGATGTGTAAGTTACGAAAAATACGTGTGTTTTGTGTATATCTTTAAGTGTTATAATATAATATTTGTTTTTGACATTTCTTCTTTATGACAATCGATTTGTAGGTATACCTATATCGTACACTTCGTACTGTTTAGGTTCAACCGAAGTATATTGCTACTCGCAATTCCCCTTTACAGACTTAAGACAGTTTTGTTACTAATTAGATACTTTCTTTGATAAATCTGGGTCTTTTATCCGAGAATTTGTCCTACGCTTAAACGCTGCTTGATAGCAGAATTAAAGTCTAGATTTACTCCTCCATCTTGGTGATAATCTATTATTAATTTCATTTAAGACAAGCCATCTACAAACTTTGTAGCCTATATTAATTTATACACACGCACTTTAATAGCAGGAACTATCGCCTCGCCATAATGCCTTCATGAATTGCAACCTATTATCGTCTCTTTCACAATGAGTTTTTTTAATAACCGGATCGTCATTCGTCCGTAAAATAGAGCAAGGAATCGCCATGTTCGGCAGAGACTAGAAATGCCATTAGTCCAGTTACCCGCGCAATGTGCGCTGAGCATAGTTTCGAATTTTATAAATCGCCATAGTAAGAATTTTCACGGGCCGAATTTTCATAACCGTCATAAAATTGACTAATCTGTGTATAGAAAGAGAGATGCGATACGTATGGTCAATACTTGTCTATTATATGTAGGGTCGTAATGACGAACATGATACTGATGGCTTTTGGTGAGGACCAATCAAAATTCTGGTAAAGACAACAACTGTCTCGTTCACACTTGCTGGCCGTATTCACTCTACAGACAAACAGGGAACGCTTAGTCCAATTCACTTCTCTATGCTGTTCTATATGGAGTAAACGGTGATATTCATTAACAAGCTTGTTTTGTATAGCAACATGGTAAGTTTGTAATGCCGGCTCTAGCAATGGCTACGCCGAGGCGTCTCTAGCTCTGTGGTCAGGAATACTGCTCGATGGCAGTTTTAAAATTGAACTGTCGATATTATCGAGTTTGCACTCCACCAGTGATTAATGAGAGAGATATTGGAAACTTTGGTTCTCATATTTTCAAATTTTAATGTAGAAATATTAAGTTAGGTGACAGTTTATTTGATTAGGTGATCATTAGCTTGGCTCTTTGCGTCTGATATCTTTATAAATCTTGCAGTATTATGAATGCCTTCGAAATTGTGCAGTAGATAAAAGGTAACGTAATTTACACGGATTATTTATTTATTATTATTAATAGGATCGGCTTTGACTACTGTCTCATCTGATGGTAAACGATGATATGACCTTCAATGGAGCACGTTTGCCTAGAACTTAATACCTTCTTGACTTAAATACCAAGACTTGGTCTGTTTTGTTGTCTGAATGTTATTCTAAATTGCCACATGCACTGAAAAAATATAGGCAAGTTTTAACAATCTGCGTGGGCCAGCATGTTTACAGCTTCGCTTTTTAACCGACTTCCCAAAAAGGAGGAGGTTCTATGTTCGACATTATGTAAGTTTTTTTTTTATGTTTGTTCACCGATATCTCCGTCAATTGTGGACTGATTTTGAAAATTCGTTTTTTGTTTGAAAGAATATGTTCCAAAGATCTGATGAAGAACTTTGAACATATACAACAGAGCTCTTCAATAAATAACGGCAAATCTCTCGGGATTGCTGCAATCGCATGTCTGTTTATTGTTTATACAATTTCATAACATAACATCACGCCAGTATGGTCTTAAGGAGTACGCAGATCTCTCATTTCACCGGTTATGTTCATGTTTCATGATATTCGGGTAATCTATTCTGGCGTTATAGGTACCTACAACATAACTTGCCTATTAGGTAGGTACAACTAAAAACGAAAAAGAAAAAAAAACTTTACAAAAAAATACTACCGACTTCCAAATAAAAAAAAACTATAAAGTGAACAATAACTTTATTTTGGAAGTCGGTGTCCATAACGCAATAAATTGGTACCTATGAAAGGACACCGACTTAGAACAAAGTTATTTTTCACTTTGTAGTATTTTTTATTTGGAAGTCGGTAGTATTTTTTTGTAAAAAGTTTTTTTATAAGTTGAATAACGTTCTCAGACACTCAAACACAACATGTTTAATTACTTCACCACAACTGACACAAATTAAAATTGTAACACAGTTCGCATGTGGATCGCTGAAAAAGATCTCGACCTACAAACCTATAGTACCTAAATAGTTACTTGCCTTACTCCATCTGTTGGCATTTCCTGTTATAAACAGACCAATTGAACTGTCATCTTCGTAAGAATGTTTGAATACAGATAATATAATACTAGCATAGTTTAACTATCAATCTCTCACGATACGTTGACCATACCTAACATTTCTCCAAGAATGAACACT
The DNA here is from genome assembly GCA_947562075.1 of Orthosia gracilis. Lineage (NCBI taxonomy): Eukaryota > Metazoa > Arthropoda > Insecta > Lepidoptera > Noctuidae > Orthosia > Orthosia gracilis. Next base: position 12,968,965 of record OX387265.1, read on the forward strand.
ATTTAGTAGTCCAACAGTGTTTGAATGTGAAATTAATTTCAACTGTTACGAATTCTGTCCACAAAGGAACATTGTCATCCAACTGTCCACAATTCTGTCATGTTGAACACATGTCAACATCCAGTTCCATGTAAAGTAACAATTATAATTCTAAACCACAGTTCTTATTGATGTAAGAAATACTAGCATCCCACGTGTAGGAGTAATAATATCATTAAGATAAAGTTTTTCTTTTCAGTTTATATCTTTATTTTTATGTTATACTAGCTTTTACCCGCGGCTTCGCTCGCAGTGAAGCCATATTTTTTTTTTGTTGTATAAAAAGTATCCTATGTTACTTCTAATACCTCCAAGAATATATGTACAAAGTTTCATGATGATCGGTTCAGTAGTTTTTGCGTGAAAGCGTAACAAACAAGCTTACATTCACATATGAAGTAAGGATTTGACATATCAACTTGTAAGAAATTACGCAAACAGGCGAAGACACTGGCCCCTATGATGCAGTTGACACTAGTTTAAGGGTCAAGGGATACAAGTTCTATGTAAAACTTTTATGTCAATAAATTTAACAAGATTATTTGAAATTTTTAGTAGATGGGTAATAACAGCGGCACTGGTTGATCTTGAAGGTTATCTTTGCTTAGGTCGGTCTGTGAATGCGAATGGGTATCCATCCATGACATTGATACCAAAACTCCTTCGTGCCTCGGAAAGTACGTTAAGCAGTTGATGCCGGCTGATCCGGCTGAGCTGTTAAGTCGTTAAGGGTAGTCAGAAACCAGAACATTTGACCACAGGACTTGTCAAGGGATATAGTGTTACTCAGTTACTGAGATATGGTGGATTGATTTTGGGTAATCTGTTCTATCCATAGCCATTTTTGATGTTTAGGTATATTCTATCTGCTATGGTAATTTATGCTTTGATTGAGTTTGGTTAAATTTATTTAGCTACGGTAAAAGGGGTAAATAAACTATCAGAAAGACATGTCATATTAACAATATAGGTTTTGCAATAACTTAGTCTTGTTTGCTAAATATGTGGTAGCTTTTATTTCCTATTACTTTTCGAAGGCTAATTAATCTGTACAAGATAATAGTCTACTCCTGCTGATTGCACTTCCTCTGTTTTCGAGCTTTATGGAGATCTTTTTAAGGCTCGGAACGTCTCCTCATTGATACACTTTAATCTGGCTCTAATTTAATCCATTGAGTGCCTCAAACGTGGATCTACACGAGACACAATAGCTTTTTACCCTACTGCCGAAGGAGGGTAATGTGCTTAAAGTCTATGTATGTATGTATATAATATATATGTATGTATGTTTGTTCCTATGTGGCGTTCTAGAGACCAAACCCGTTGACCGATTTTGATGATTTTCACGTCAATCGATTCGTCTTAACCCTGCGAGTGTCACTGGCTACATTAAAATTGGAAATAGAAAAATGGCGGATTTTGGGCGCCATATTGTAGGGGCCCAATTTTGTTTTTCTTTCATCCCCGTCGTGTGGGGTATCAAAATAAAGGATTTTAAGAGGTGATTACAAAAATATATAACACTTATATGTTTAAATGCACCTAATTCTAAAAAAAAAATAACTAAAAAGTTGTAAATAAAACAATATTTAAAAATAACAAAAAACCCGAATGCTTTAAAAGCGAACTAAAAAGACGGAAACAAGAAGAAAATCATGCTGTGCAGTAGGAGGATACATCTGATTTTGGTCAGCCAGCTCGCGCATATGTTTTATGGTTTTTTGTTATTTTTATTTACTATTTCGGTAATTATGGTATTCAACAGGCAATTAGTCCTCCAGACAGAAATGTCCTCTCTCCCCTCACTCTCAAAGTCCGATGGGGTGACAATTCGATCCGACCAGACGCAGTACCAAAAACAGTTACTAAAAAAGTTATCAGTTATCACCAATCCGTGTACCAAGACTAATTATTATTTTTGCAATTTACCAACCTACTAACCTTTCAAAAGTGCAGCGCCTTATAGTCTGACACAATAATGCATTTCAGCGATATTTTTCTGCCTACATGTAGACTGCATGAGCCATACATATGCACGCTAGACAGTGTTGCGACATGTTTTATAAAGTAGTTCTGCACATGCGACGCGATTTCTGTACACGTGCTCCTTGCATACATTGCGGTATATAGGCTATACCGTTGTGCATTTATTTCTGTAACATTGAAACTTTGATTCTTAACAAACGGTGAAGGGTAAAGGCATCAAAGTTTCCTTTGTGTTTAAGTTGGTACTATGTAACTATAATAATACTTGTCCGTGTCCGTTCAAAAAATATAAACATAACATCACGCCTTTTTTCGAAGGGTTGGGTAGAGGTGCACCTCCGTTTCAACAAAAATAATATATGATCCCTTGCTAGGCCATACATTACTTTTAGATGAGACACTGATGTATTGTCCCAAATGTATTTACGGATAAAATGAGCTTAATGGTATGATGGTGTGGAGAATGAAGTGAGTGACGCGGACCTTGTTGGCTGTAACGAGGACGCCTGGCTGACTAGAGGGCGAGCCTTTTGCCATCAACCGGGCACAAATCTTGCCTCCGGGCTGCTACTGAGAAATTCCAGAATTCAATAAACTACAATTAATTACTAAGAAATTCAAGAAATTCCAGAATCCAGATGGAAAACCCCAATAACACTGCCCGACTTGGGAATCGAACCCAGGACTTTTGGCTCAGCAGTAGCTCTTGAGACCACTAAATCAACGAAACAATTCTAAATTGTCTACCTACCTAAGTTATCCGAAAAAGGAATAAGGTACCTCCTCTCTAACTCATTATCCCAAAATGGCAGATAATGGTCACAACATCAAAAGTTAGGCCCAAACATAGCAACTCCTAATGCAACAGAATCTTCGATGAAGAATACACTGTGTATTCTTCATCGAAGAACAGAATAAAGAATCCACATTGACAAATGACTGACTACTTTTTTTATAAGTTTTATATTACGAGGGTTCTTTGCTTTCATAAGTGTGTCCAGCAATTAGTTATATTGATGCACGTCCTGGCACCCGATTAAGCTTAAACTTGGTATACTTATGTTACTTTGAAAATATTTAAATAATATGGTACTTTTAAATAGTACTATGATGGAGCCGGAAGGTGGCCATATCAACTTATCAACAAGTCAAGATAGCACCATCGTGTTTGGGCTCATTGGATGCGTATGAGCAAGTCATATTACATTTAGTGCCTTTCAGTTCATAAAGTTTGTTTAAACAATAAATAATAGTAAAAAAAAAGAAATGAAATTATTTTCTACCTTTTAGATTACGTTTCTATTAAAGCGTGTATTTTTAAACTATTATTTATGTTTTACCTTTAAGTTCTACTAATCCTGAAGATCCTTGAAAGGATAATGGGACAAACTATTTAAATTATTGTCATCGGTCCTTGATAAGTGTGCAAAGTTTCAACTGATCCGACGTTTTGAAGGAAGTGACAATCACGTTCAAAGTTTCCGTTACATAGATTCTTAGATATTTACATACCAAGCTAATAAAAGCGTGTTAAAAATAAAACTAGATACTTATTTCAACCACTATTATTAAGTTGGTGCTTCAACTCGCATATACACAGACAGATAGTTTCGAAACTACAACCAAAATGCAGTACTTCTAAAGATTAAGAGAAAAAAATACATATTGCTTAATGTTTCCTTTACTCCAAGAATCCGCAAAGCTAACCCACTTCTGATCGTGCGCAGGTAATGGCGCAGTGTTTAAAGACCTAGACACGACTGAGCGACCATCTGGCCTGATGGACTTATTATCTGTCACAGACTTGCGATAAATAGCTTTGCAGCTATCTCCACTCTCCAGCAACGGTGTTGAGTTTAATGTGGGTTGTATTTGTAGTGGTGTGGCGTTATGTGGGTATTGCGTAAGTAAGTGATTAGCGTTCAGGTTTGATTAAATGTCAGTAGTTTATCCGAGGGTTTCTTAGATCGAATGTAAGTCTTCCTTTGCCTAATGTTTTTCATATTTTCTACACTTTTCTGGTTGTTGACATAAGTTGCATACTCTTACTCGTTGACCAAGTGCTTCAAAGGACAACTGTGTTTGGCTCCCTTCGATCAACTCCTGGTCGAAGTGAGCCCCATTTCAGTAGAAACTTTAGCTATTTTTTCTTTAATGCGCTGCATCTGCCTCTATACCTACGTGTAAACCAGCTGGCATGTTCTAAAACTAAAAATTCGAAGACATTGACATCTACCAATCCCGCGTGGTGATTACAGACCACTCTCTCTCTTTGAGAGGAGGCTTGTGTCCAAGCTACGCGGACATTATAGGCCTATGCTATATGTGTCAGCCTGGCGAACCACCAAGGTCTTCCGCCTTTGTCTAGGTACTAAAGTCTCAGTTTTTTCATGACATGATAACACTTCAGAAAAAACGGTACACAATAAAACCATTACATTTCCAACACATTATCGATCTTTCATCACATTAACTCAAGAAAACTGCGCCAAAACTAAGTACACGCTAGCTAAGTACATACGTGCGTTGGCGCATCGAACGCCGTGAAATTATAAATTTCTTCAACTACCCGCTAATGATAGGAACATGCTCGCTATTGTGATGCCCTGATACGTTTGATGTGAAAGCAGTATTGGGGCTTAACGGTCACGATAATGTTTCGATAGGTGCTGGTACGTACTTGTCTTGGTTGCGGGTGGAATCAAAGACAGAGGTCATGTCTCATGACCTGAAGGTGTAAGAGTATTCGTGGACGGATTTTAGCTTTGATTGAAGTTAGTGAAGTTTGTCAATTGAGGTCAGTTGTGTGCTCTATGATAGAAGCATTGTGACGAAGCTTAAAGAAGGCCCATATCAAGTAGTGCACGTCTTTCTAAAAATATGTTTATTTCTTGCAATTAAATTGATTTGTAAGTAAAAAGAGTTGCATGAGATAATTTACTACAAATTCATTGCACTCCTGTATGTGTGTGTTTTGTCTATTTTTAAACCCCGACGGAAAAAGAGGGGTATTATAGATTTGACGTGTATACCTGTGTGTTTGTGTATATTTGTTTTTATGTATCTGTCTGTGCCATCATAGCTGCTAAACGGATGAACCGATTTTGATTTAGATTTTTTTGTTTGATAGGTGACATTATAGGGAGTGTTTTTCGCAAGATATCTTGTCATATTTACGTGTTCGATAGATTGTTGATCGAAGCTTGTCTACTATTAGATAAGTTTATGTCGTTTAAAAAGTACGAAATAAAAAAAATATGGGAGTTTTTGGACTTTTTAATTTTTACTTGTTACAAGCACACATAATCGAACTAGATGACGCGATTGTATGTACTTCGCGTGCCAATAAACGGAGTAAAGTAACGATCAAATATCATAATCTGAGCTTTTCATTAAGCATTATCGGCACCGGAAATTCAGCGAAATCTAAAAAAAATGCCTTTTAATGCTATATTGAGCTGTAAAGAATGTATAGAAAGAGTTGGCCGTGGCAATGCAAATGTTTTCTTTCATTGGCAACAAAATTTGTTTTCAAATTGATTGTGAAAAAGTGTCACGCTTGGCTTTCATACAGATGGAAGGACCTGCGTTATCTAGTTAGATTTATGTCTGTGGTTACAAGCTTTATATTACCTTTCTTTTGTATGTGTGTCTGGCAACTAGTGATGCATTTTTCAAGCAGTTACTGGTTTCCGATTACGCTAAAATTTAGCGTAATTATGTTATTTTGGAAACATTTAAATAATATGGTACAATGGAGCCTAGGTCTCATGATGGAGCCGGAAGGTGGCCATAGCAACTCCTCATCAAACAAGATAACACCATCGTCATTGAGTTCATTAAATGTGTTTGACAAGTGATATTACATTTAGTATCTTTAAAGTTCAAAAAAATAATATTTTTTACCTAATACTTTTTATGACACTGATTCCAAATTAGCTCTTGTCTGTTTTTACCCTGCTACGGCGAAGCCAGAAGCAAGGGATATGATTTTAGCGGTCTATGTATGAAAGTATTTACGTGTGTTCCTCCGTAGCGCCTAAACTATTCATCTGATTTTGATGAATAAGGTGTCAATCGATTCATTATTTTGGCCCGGTTAAAAAAATACCGTAGTTGGGTTATAGTTTTTATTCAACTTTTTGCTTGTTATGATAACGATTATTGGCTCATAATTTAGAATCAATAGAAGGCATTGACCCATGTATTATATTCGTATTTAAAATCTAGCTTTGGTTCGCCACTCGTAGAGCGGTGTATAAAATCTTTAAACATGCTATGCTATTAAGTTCATATTTTTTTTATTAATATTTACATTATACAACCAGTAACCGGATTTATTTAAAAAAAAATCTGTAAGAATTTTTCAACCAAGTTCATCTTTAAACCGAATTTATCACTTGAAAGTCTATTCAACCTTCAACGCAAAAGAGGTTTGATATAATTTGGAAGGCTCTCCAACGAGTTCTGAAACCAGGACGCGGTAACTGGCAACTTCCTGACCAGGCCGCAGGCTTCCCTTCCGTTCCTGAAGCCGTTATAAATTCTGCTTATCTCATTCAACTGTAAAAAATTAAAGTTTTTTACAAAAATAGTAGCAGTCTGTTATTTTTATAAAGTATTTAAAGTAAACACTGACCAGTGCCTAAGAGACGTATTTTTTATCTGGCAACATTGTGTTTTTAATCTGTGCTGTCCTCTGTCGTATTTCATATTTCGTGACATGCAATTTTTGAATGGCCGGCGGCGGCATTTTGGACGTTGAAAAACGTCAGGAGCAGAGAACGGTTAATTTCACACTACATGCACAGTAATTTGAAAGCCAGGTGATATATCTACTTATATGTTATCTGTCTGTGGCATCATAGCTCCTAAATGTATGAACCGATTTTGATTTAGTTATTTTTGTTTGAAATGTGACTTTATCGGGAGTGTTCTTAGCTATGTTTGATGAAAATCGGTTCAGCCGTTTTAAAGTTATGGCCGTTTAATGTTTGCATCGGGCTGTTTTCGCAAATAATTACGTGTTCAATAGATTATCGATCGAACCGTGTCTACTACTAGATAAATTATGTAGCATGAAATTTTTTTATTTATTTTTTATTTTTCTTGTTAGCTCTATTAGGTATTGAACCATGTTTTACTTTAGAAACACCTACGATGTTATCCCAAAAAGACCAAAAAACAATTTACCTTGTCGAGAGATTACCTTATGAGTCTAAACAATGAGGGAGTGCTATTTGTAATTGATGTATTGTTTTGTCTCGTTGCGAAACAAAATGAATGATGACTTGTTTGAACCACCTAGTATGAAGTTATACGGTATCTTGTCGTAGATATTAAATAAATCTGAATTTATTTTATCGTTGATTCCTACGAATTTTCTACCTAAATGCTAATGGATAAGTGCGTTGAAAATATCAATTTGTGGAATTTCCAAGGCACCTATATATATTCCTAACATCCCCTCGGTTTTTGAAAACGGAATAGTTCTCATGTTAGAATTTGAAAAATTCTCTCTCAATTCAGTAACCGTCATGTACTCTGTGGTAACCGTCTTGCCAGCCGGTCTTTGTCTAGGTTTTATTATAGAATTTGGATATCAATCTCTACTAATTCACCTTTGCTTATGTGATGTGCAGTATCCAACGACGATATAACCACTTGACGGCGCATACAGTGCCCCGACGCTCGAAAACTATTAGTATTTTGTCGCCTATGTAAAGGCTTCGGTACTAGTAACCATTTTAGTTGTGTCCAGTTATTAGACCTGTATGCACGCTAAATAAATACAAATTGTTTTATCTTTTTATTGCAATTATAACGCATAAAAATGCCCTCATTCGCCGTAAAGGGATATGGGAAACATGCCAAGACATCTAGTTACAAAAAGGATGGCATAACTTTTCATCGGTAAGTAAACAGTACGAAAATTATTTTAATTTAATCAGATTATGAGACACCGCAGGGATCTAGTTAAAATGGTGGATGGGGTAAACGAGCACACTTTTGAGACCCGCGTTGATGTCTTTTGGAAAAGTCTCGCTCTTTCACTAGACAATTCTAATGCTTCTATCCCTTTCTCTTCTTTTGTATTTTTATCGTAAATATCTGTGCTGTTACTTTTAATAGCTGAAGTCGATATCGATAAGAATAAAATTAAACTTAATAAAAAATGTATTAAAAAATATCTATCTACTTTTAACCGACTTAAAAAAAGGAAGGGGTTCTCATTTCTTCGAATTTTTCTTATGTTTTATGTTCCCGGATTACTCGTAGACGGCTTGACCGATTTGGAAAAATACTTTTTGTTTCTCTATGTCCCCGACACACAAATTTATTTTTGTAATTGATTGATTTTTATTAAATAATATTTATATGATTTTAATTGAATATTTTTAATAATGTTAAAATCCATTTTATTGATATCGACAATTTTCCCTTAATCGAGTTGATCAACCCTAACGATAGCCATACCTACGCAACTTACTTTGAACTGACCAATTGCAGCCGCGCGTTCTTCCTCGTCTCCCGGCCCGCGGTAGTGAGTCGTGTGCTTAGAAGAAATCGGCCTATAAGCTCTCTAGTGGTTATATTCTCTTTGGCAGTATCTAAGTATTGAAACCTTATTATCTGGTTTCTGTCTAGCATTTATCATTGAATTCATTTATCAATGTCTACCAATTCACCTTTGCGCATGTGCAGTATGGCAGTTAATTCAGAATGCAACCCAGTAAATGGATCGACGTGAGGCGGCCCAGGTGTCGGCCACGCGTTCAACTGACGCGCAACCGACCGTGGACAGTAGGGTGTCCTATCTTTTTGGATGTTCGAAGGCAGACTTTTCGTAAGGGATTGACCTAAATTATAAATGTCGTCTTCCACGATTGAGATGGGCTTTTGACGAGGACTTGCAATACATAATAATTTAAAACCATCTGGAATAGTGTACCTTTCAAATGGTGAAAGATTTTTTCAAGTGGGTGACGTGGGTGTAGTGGTTCCAGAAATTAAGCTACACGTTTGAACAAACTCACAAAATTCGAGTTCTCTCTTTATAATATAAGTTAAGATTAGAAAACTTCCTACGTTATGAAATACCATTTATTTATGTCTCTAAAATTTATTCGTGTTACAGATGTTTTTTTCGTTTTTTACATTGTTTAGCGCTAATTCATTCTGTAGGATGTTGTGTATGTGAACTAGGCATTTTATGTTAAAATAATGACTAGAGCACTGCAGTTTATTGTCGAAGTATTTATTTTACAAACTAGCTTCTGCCAGCGGCTTCGCCTGCGTTAATGTCGAAAATTATCCCAAGGGAACAAATTCCCGGGATAAAAAGTATCCTTTGTGTTATTCAAGACTATAATCTATCTCTGTGCCAAATTTCATCCAGGTCCGTCCAGCCGTTTGAGCGTGAAGAAGTAACAAACATACAAACACACACATTCACAAACTTTCGCTTTTATAATATTAGTGTGATATAGTGTGACTAGCTTCTGCCAGCGGCATCACCCGCGTAAAAATTATTTTTTTATCCCAAGGGAAGGGAACATTATACCGGGATGAAAAGTAGATTATGTGCTATTCCAGACTATAATCTATATCCGTGCCAAATTTCATCTAGATGCGTTCAGCCGTTTTGGCGTGATTGAGTAACAAACATACATCCATCCTTCCAAACTATCGCATTTATAATATTAGTAAAAAGTAACATGTATGATTTTATACAATTGTAAAACAAATAATATTAATATGTAAATATTTATTATTTACAATTTAGTCAATTATGCATTTCTTACATAATGCTTTGTTAATAAATACTTGCATTATTTGTCTAGACATTTGTTTTTCCAGTCTTGGATTACCAAGGCTTTAAATATACTGATTCTTGTAAACACACCAGATTTTACCTTTGTTTCAGCAATAGTATGATCTAACACATACCTAATTAAATATGCCATGGTATTCCTTCATCAAAACGGAGGTATTTATTTTATTCAAAATAAGGCATAAATCGCCTGTAATTATTTAATAACCTTTTTTCATTATAAATCTATATCTATACTCTATACTATAATATTACAAAGAGGCAAAGTTTGTGAGGTTGTAGGGGGTAATCTCTGGATCTACTTAACCGATTTAGATGAAATTTGGCATGGATATAGTTTAGAGACCCTGGGCAGGACATAGGATAGTTTGTATTTCCTTGGGATGATAACATTTTTTAGCGGCCGAAGCCGCAGGCAGTAGCTAGTAATATATAAAATCACTTATTGCCTTGTTGGATTAGTGTTCGCAAGGGCTTCTGTTGAGCATGAGATTCGATTCACAGGATGAGAAAAGTATTATTGAGATTTTCCATCTGGTTTTTTTTTTGTGGCAGCCCTGCTTTTCGATTTGTTGATGGCAATAAGCTCGCTCTCTATTACAACAAACAAAACTGGCTAAATACCCACATTTTTCCAGTTTTGTTTATGTACTTTAGGTTTACTTCTGGTAAAACCTTCTGGAAATATAGGCGAGACGTTATGTTACATTATAAAGACTTATTCGCAAAAAAATGAACCGACTTCAAAAACAAAACAATGAAAGTGCAAAATAACTTTCGTTTCGGAAGTCGGTGTCTTTCGTACCTCTTGTTTTTATCGTTTTGCGACATTACCTTCCAAAGTTATTTTGCACTTTTAAGTGCTGTTTTTGAAGTCGGTTAATGTTTTTGCGAAAAAAAAATTGTCCTCTCTTTTTAATTTTGGTTCACCATCACTGCAATTTGAGCAAGCTGCATAGTAAAGTACCTAAAATATTGACAAAATACCCATGATAGCTGCTGTCGTGTGCATTCTTGCTGTTTGTCGCTAAAGAGTTCGATTGTATGCTCCAACTTTGAAAACTGCCTAACCTAAAATGTCAAAAATAATGTTTCTAATCCGATTACTAGTTTCGGAGAAATGCGTGGCGAAAGATACATACAAACAAAAAGATAACTGATCCATGCGGGCACCGTCACGGGGTATCTATTTGTTGTCTACCAAAACCTTTTTTGACAAACATACATACACACATACATACACACATACAGATCAAACTGAGAACCTCCTTTTTTTTGAAGTCGGTTAAAAATCATGTCTATTTTATGAATCGTAAAGCAAAGGTGTTGTGTTCACCCACACTACGCCACTTATGTTAGTACTCTACAAGAGGTGCAATGGCAAGCCTAGTGCGACAACCGCTACTGTGAAATTCCGAAACAAGTTTCTTTAATTTCCATTTTTTATTAATTTCGCTCCAAACTAGTCTGACTCATCTCTCCAGACAACGGAGCACTAAAGAATAGTTTTTTATATAAACCTACCGAGCAGGCTCACTAACGAAAACCAGTTTAATTACATCCATTAGGTTTTCTTTACAATATTGATATTGACTCTGTGTTCATGACCGTTAAACTGTGAAGAGTCAAGTCTGTAATGTCAAGGACTTACCTGGAACAACTATTTCGATTGTTTTTCTTCGTAAATTGTTAAAAATTTCGTCGTAATTTGGAAGAATTTTAAGTTGTGGTGGCAATAGAAATTAATACTTCTGGAAGTTGAGGTTCCTTATGGGATGGAAAATAATCGCAACTTTAGGATTATACTTTATTAATTAAATGTCGAAGACATGTGAGATTTGAAGTCATGTGACATCCACGCAACACGCACTGGGCCCACGTGGTGGATTACGGCCCATTCCCTCTAACAGAGAGAAGGTCTGTGGCTCAGTAGTGGGAACATTAAAATGGCTGATCATGATGATGATTATAATGAATTAAATGTTTGAACCTAAACGCAACAAAAAGCGTACATCGTAGCAGGTCTTCTATAGTTTCTGTAAATAACTACCATGAGAAAAATCCTATAACCCCTCCATTAACATTAAAGCCTTCAATGTGTCCTAAATATTGATTAACAAAACGAAATTATTCGTATGCACGTCCTAATTTAAATTTCTAGTTTGGTCACCATATTCCTTATAAGCAGCGGTTGCACAAACCCTTCACGGTGACTGAATGTCTATAGATGCAGAGCACGAAGATATGAGTTGCATTAAAAAATAATACAAAATTGTTTCTTGTCCCGTTATTTTGAAACCAAAACCAAATGAATAAAGCCAGAATTTTCAAGCATTAATTATCGAGGTATTAGTCGAAATAGGTAGATATCAAAATCCAACATTCGATTTTCAAATGCCTCCCTAAACAGAACGATCTTTTTTTTTCACAATGTTCCCGCTCTTGAATTCGATCATATCTGATGAAAAGCGATGGATGGTGTCTGCGACAGAATGAGCGAGCCCAAAGATTTCTGTTCATTCTTGATTTGGAACCTGCCTTTTCGAAGGAGGTAGGGACCACAGCAACTAGTTTTTTCGCAGTAAAGAATAAAACCATTAGCTGTCAGTAGTTAGAAGTTACAAGCCATTAATATTTCATTAGGTACTTATGGTTAAGATAATAAGCACCTAGATATTTCGAAGTTGCATAAACCGTTCACGGTTGCTGATTACATTTGAAGGCAGGAGAAGATGTATTACAAACAATGTTGCCATTGTAATATATTGTTGCAGAATTTAAAGCAGTGCTAAGTAACTAGGTATTGTTTTGTAAGTGTCATTTTGATTTGAAAGTACGTTATTGTTAAGTAAACAAAAAGTGCAATAAGTTATGAAGTTTGAGAAAACGAAATATAAGTAGAAAATTGTGACAATGTTACGTTTTATAACCAGTGGTTACCAGTTCCTGAGTACTTAGGGTAATATCCTTTTACCCAGTTATTTCTAGAGGTGCGATAGGTAGTTACTCCATGTATAATACGGGTATGTAGCTGCATCCAGTTGTACTGGAAGGCCACCCCAACATAGATGGAAACATTCTAGGCATATTGATTGATTGGTTCTATAGTTTTCTGTCCCGGATTGACAAAATTTAGGCTAAACAGGCCAATCACTGGCACCGGTTGCCAGCGACAGCGACTTAACACACTTTTCCATACATTTTGTACGCACCACATACATGTAGATGGTGGCGGCCACACGCCACAGCAGTGTCCGCGACTCGGCACTTGTGGTCGCTGCGGGCCGCAGAAGACGTCGACACCCGCCACTGTCGCGCTACTCTGCTCCACCGCCGCGCAGTTAGACGTTAAGCGTCCTAAGCATCGCAAGCCTCGTCACCATGGAGCACGATGACGCCTCAATGGATATCGATACTTTCATATCGGAAATCCATTTACGTGCTGCTATTTGGGATTCACATTCTGATCTATAAAATAATAGAAACGTGGCGGCTTCCGAACACCGGTGTAGTTGTAGATGCGCACTTCTGACTCTGTTACAAATGTGGCGGTAGCGCGCGACAGCCACCGGTAGCTGTGGTCGGTCGCCCGTTTGGCCGAGCCTTAGTGTAGACATTTACCTACCTTGATGAAGATTCATTCTTTCTTTCGTTTGTTACAGAAATAGGTAAGATGAATGCGTCTCTATTCATTACCCTTACTTCAAAAGCATGACACCGGCTCATAAACCTCAAGCGTGCCTGTATTCAATTATACAGCTCGTATATTCCGCTAGCTTCACCAATGCTCCATTTCAAACAACGTTAGTCGATTAGCTACAGTCGAATTGGCGCGTGTTCTCCGGGCGACCATAGAGATTAGTCTCTATACGATGAATCACCATAGAGTAGACATACTTGTGATACCCAACGCCACTCCATCTTATTGGCGAGCTATATTTGCGTCATGTGGTGCGGAGTGTTACAAATCTGGTACGCGTTTTATTGATTGATGGGTGGTGTACTAACTGGCAATGTTTACAGTTTTAAAACATGTAAGTGCAATGAAACGGTTTGTTTGTCTTTCAAATGCTTCCGGGACATTAGAGTATGTGCTCGGCGATTTATTATGACTGTGGCTGTCTTCTGATGATAGCAGACCGCCCGTATTACGCGACTGTTATTAAGTTATTAGACTCCTCTCTCTCTGTTATTAGCTTCAAGGAGTCGAGCAGTTATATTTGCCAATTGCTCAAGATGCCAGCAGGAACTTAGGTACTACTTACTGTTTGTAGATGATTTCTGATATTGTTTTGTTATGAATCGTTTGAATCGGCAAATCTTTACAGGCCTGATGAGCTGCTGAATACCCATACCTTAGAGAACAGTGGTGGCCCAGTGGTAACGGCCGCGACAAACAAGTTTTACTTTTAGTATATAATTTCATCACCAATGCTCTCAAAACGGTGAAGGAAAACATCGTGAGGAAACCGGCATGTCTTATAACCAAAAATTAGAAGACATGTGACATCTACGAACCCTACTGGGCTCGCGTGGTGGATTACGGCCCATTCCCTCTCACAGAGTGCTCTGCACGCACAGCGGACCAAATGAGAGTCCCAAGTGCGGAAAAAGGGGTACATCTATCCTATACTACCCATTTCTAACGTCTGAGTTATTTCTAAAAGTCCCGGTATTAATAATCAAAAAAATTAAAGAAAGGTATGCTGGTTAGTATGAAGGTATTGTGCCCTAGAGACTACTAGACCTTTCCATTTTCCGACCAAATTTTTATATTTTGGGCCTGGGTTAACCAAATCCATGCATATTCTAGCTGTATCAAATATTAATTTGAAAAGTTCCGACCAAGTTGACTAACCAAACACCGGTGTGGTCAATAGCACAGAAATGACGTTTTTAGGGTAAAATATAGAGCGAATTCAATGCTGTTTTTTTATGTAGTTTGAAAATTTATTGTCTCCCTTTATGGCAACATTGGTATACGGCAACTATATTACGGCAACTATTATGTATTGGTATTTATTTCATAGCGTGATACTAGTACACTACATAGAAATTCAAAATGGCTGGCGTGACAACCCGCGATAAAATATAACATTAATAAATTGGTCTACACAATTCAGCACGCTAGTTTTCAAAGGCACTTGACCTAACTGTATTCTGTTGTTATATTTTTTAAAGCTACATTGCCATAAAAACTTAATTTCCTGGTTCTAATATTTTGTAATTTGTGGTAAGACCTTCAATCATTCCAAGGGTTTCATACTATTCGCTGATTTGACTGGTTAGATTGGTAATGACAATAACATTCCAATTTCAAATTTTCACAAGGATGTGAACGCTGCTACCATTTCAAACAATCATTTTTATTGGCGTCAATTTCTGTTTTCCGTTTAATATAAACAAAATTTTATGCAATAATCCAGCTAATAATAAGAAAGACATTATTTAGAAACCAGACAATTACTGTTTATTAGCTAGAAACATGATTAAAAAGCCATAACTAAAACATTGACTTCATTGCAAACACTTTCTTCTATAATTTCTATCATACTCTCATAGTGCCAAACCAAAAAAAAAAAAAAACTCACAAACTCTCACCGTAGAATCAGATGGACCAGCGTTGATCACGAATAGGTTTGTGTCGAAAAGCACGCAATCACTGCGGATTCAATCTGCCGGTACAATGAACTGTGGGATGATTGAAAATCTGACGGGGTACGCAAAAAACGTGCTGGATGGAGTGTGATCGATTGTGGAAACCTTTGTTTGGTTATAAAATGCTCTGGCAGATCGAAATGTGATGTTTTTTAATGAGAATATATGGCGTGCAACTCCATTTGAGAATATTTTTTTGCTAAAATGTGCCGTGGAAAGGATGATATTTTGAGGATTATCCACAAGAGTTTGCAGTGTTTTTTAAGACTGGATGAGCTAGACATGCTCGCGCAATATTTTGAAGAATATTCTATATAAACAGTACTAAATATAATCAAACGTTTGCAGTATTTTGATAATTGATATTATCCTAGTCAGGAAAAATAATAGACCAACTGTCTAGTATTCGACAATTGATATCAGCAATTTTTATTCGTCTATCATATTTTTTCCCAATTGGAGACAGATTGAGATGTCGAAATACTGCAAACGTTTTATTACATACTAATATTTCTTTAGGATACATAATGCAATTTCCAAGAGTTTTGTATGTCATGTCATAAAAAATGCAATAGGTATCAAGAAATATAGATAGACCAACTGTCAAATGTCAGTTTGCTGTCAGCAGTCTGTCAGTTTACGTCATACAAAATGCAATACGCATGCCTGTTCTAAAAAATATATCAATTTTGCAACAAATGAAGTAACAAACAAATGTACCTACTTACATAAAATATTGCAGATTTTGCTAAATCAATTTCATGTTAAAAACTGTACCTAAGCACTGTGAAATCGATTGAAACGCGTCAAACAGACAGATATGGGTACGGCAACGTCATCGTAAATTGTTCTACTAGCTTTTCCTTACTTTTTCGGTCCCATCGCCAAAAATGGCTTCGGTATTCTGTGACTTTTGTTCCACCAGTGAACGAATTTTTGTAAACGTATCAATACTTCCAGAGATTTCTTTCTTACAAACATGAAAACAATTGTAACTCTTCCTTATGGGGCTTACCCTGAATTTTCAGATTTAAATTATCGCAGAATTAATGTGAAAAATTATCAAACAAGCGTTATCTGCTGTGATTGGTTGATTCAACTAATCACAGCAGTTTAAGTGCGCTCGGGGTTAGTTTAACTAAGAAAATTTGAATAAATTGTATATATACATATATCTAATTATCTTTTCTGGTCGTTGATTAAGATGTATCGTGGAGCATGAATTGTATTCTGGAGTTTCTCTCTTCCCATTTCCACACCACTGAAGCTTACCTCCTTTTGGTCCTTTGAGTTTCTCATAGTCACCCCTTAAACGTGCGTACATTAGACGAGAATCTATAAAGTACGATTCCAATTCCAAACATGTCTCATTCAATCAAATTGCAATTACGTTTCGCTCCAGTTTTTGCCCTCAAAAGTTCAACATTTTTTGCAGCGATCTACTCCGTCTGACTTTGAAGTAAGCACTTATTTCAGAGAAATTCATGTAAAGAGTAAAAAAGTAGTCTACCGAACCTTACAGTCGTCGATCTCTCCCCCTCCCTCCCTTTCCGTCTGGCGTAAGCTTTGTAGTTGTAACAGTTTTTTATTCACTTAAATATTTCTACCTAGCTTCATTAGAATTGCTGTTTTTTATCCTACTTCTATTTTGTTCTGCTATTTTTATTTAACGCAGTCTGAAGCCGGCATTTGAATTTGTACTCTGTTCAGTGCGATTGTTTCACTTTGAACATAACTGGTGATTTGTGGGACTTCGCATACAATTTAAAACTCTGTTTTCAAGGAATAGGTACAGTCAATAAATTCATGTGCCGAAAAAACGTTCAAACTCAAGTAACATTAACTCAGCGTCAATTAGTGTCAAAATGCAAGGAAATTAGAGGCTTTTTTGACAGATTAAAAATGAAAAATGTTCCCTAAAAATACAGAAGCTGGGGAAGCTTCTGTATTTTTAGGGAACATTTTTCGATGTTGATCACTCAACTGTATTTGTAAGACGTATCTGTCAACACACTGACAATACTGGCGAAATTCCTCACGCAGGCCAGCGCAATTTTTCCAATCTTCAATTGTTTTCACAAGCCATTAAGGCCACTGCGATTGAACTCTTTTCGGAAGTAGTTAGCACGTCTCATAGGAGGTTAGAATACCACGCAAATTGTAGCCAGTGTTGCCACTTATCTATTCAGTGTTATTGGCACGCATTGTAATACAATCAGTGTTGACAGCCATGAGAAAACCGCATGGAAATCGGTTCAGTGGCCCAGGGCACGACCGTTCTACAAATTGCTTCTCTTGATTTTTTTGTCTTGCAAGTGTGAGGTCAATTTTGTGGTACGGATATTGCTATAATTATCGGTAGTGCTTTGATTGTGGTGACCACTGAGTCACGGTCTTCGGTCTGGTTTCATCATTGATTCAGGCTTTGTAACTACAGGACATCTATAATACATAACATAACATAAATATTTATTTCTCTTTCACAAAAGCGTCTTACAAACTATTACATAAAAGTGCAGCAATAAAATCAAAGGATTTATCAATAATTTATCAAATAATTGATAAATCCTTTGCGGGAGATTGGTATTGCACTAAGAAATCCTGTCACACAGGTTACCAGCCCCACAAAACTTCGATTAATAATAATTTATTAACAAATGTTGACCTTTGGTAAAGGACAAGAAAAAGGAAGGAATAAAGTAACTAAAATAATTAAAAAAAACAATTATTATAAAACATTATTGTTAGATTATTATTAAATTATATTGGATTATTAATAAATTATTATAATACAACCCCATTTCGCTAGTTATGTTGGTCCTATATGGCCGGTTCTGATACTTGCATTTGAGGTTAAGAACGAGTTGTGTAATGTGTAGGTATTTGCCAATCAAACTATACTTTAACCTGAAAACCTGTCAAAATTTAGCATTAAACTAGGGTTTGACACGTTCTTAACCTCAAGTACTTAAACCAGAAACCGGCCATGTACGGAGAATAAGGAGGCAAACCTTTTGCTATCAATCGGGCACAAATCCAGATCCCAATCTAAGAAGTTCCATATAGGAATCCCAATAAAACTTAAGACTACCCGAAACTCATATCTAGGACAACATGCTCAGCCGTTGCGCTAGCGACCACTAGACCGATGACGTCCTCATTGGTCTTCTGGCTGTCTTTACCTAAGCTATCCAAAGATTTTACATCACACAAAATCTAAGCTGATTTTAGTAACACCACTCGCAGATTTTCTAATTCGGGTGCACAATACCAAGTTAGTAGTTATACCCCTTTATTTGTTTTATTTTGGGTTAGCAATCATTCAATGACTTCTCCCGTTCTGGGTGAATCGGGAGCCGTGTCAGACTTTTACTGACTAAAACACACCCTTGTTCCTTCAATTGCTTGTGCCAGGGCCGCGGTAACTCTTTCAAATTTATCCGCGACAAAAACGACAGGAGTAGTTAACCCCTGGCGCTGTCTACTAAATAGCGTACTCGTACGATGCAAATACTACCAGCGGAGCATAAAGCTCGGAGAATTGCCCCTCCGTAACGGTCGCCAATCTTAATTTACTTGATTACCAAAGCATGAAAAATGACGTCTGATTGCCTTAATTGGTTGTCACAATTAAGCTCTTATTTGTTTTTGAGGACAGTATTTGCCCTATCAATTTTTATCTGGTATTAAAAATGTATTATTTAAGTGATGTTCATCAGAAAGGCCAGCGCAACACAAACGGCGTGCGTGACGAAGCAAAAGGCATGTGTATGTATGTAAGGATCGTATAGCAGGTGGAGTTCCTGTAGTGACAGTCTAATTCTTTGAAAAAGGGGGTCAGTTTATGTATAGTAGGTATGTACTAGTAATATTTAGAACAAACAAGTTTGTTTTTTAAATTTAGTATGAGAGCCTATGCATGTACTAACACTTGACAGTTATAGGCCAACCGCTTAATCAGACCGTTCCTTAAGTAGCAAAGGAGATATTGACACCCATCAGCGTACTATAGACAGATAGTTCATTACACCCGCGACGACAGTAAATCCGCCTATGTACTTTTATGTTGCATGAAGTTTTAATAAATAAATAAATACACCCCTAGACCGTGCCGTACAGCATAACTACTTCAGAATGATATAAGTTAAGCTGTCCATATTTTTAAAAGATGTTCATTGCAGTCACTAGCCCTATTAAGTATGACAAAGGACCAAATTATCTCAAATCAGGGCCCAAGGACCACAACAAACCGTGGTACAAAATCTTCTTGGAAACTCCTCAGCAGTTTCTAATCAATGTCAACACAAGCACAACATTCTTAATAGGCATCAATTTAAGCCCTACCCAGCATCCATCCTTTGTCCTAACACAATATATCACGTTCCGTGTACACAGTTGTCTACATAATCTCAATCTATCCGAAACTGAATCTTCCAATACCGCTGTCCTTGTCAATTTTGGGCAAAGACAACAATGTCTTTGGTCCGTTGTCTAAGCGGCCATTTTGACGGCGTCGGCGCGTTTGAATAAAGAATGATTGTCTTACTTTGTTAATTAAAATCAATGGCGGGCTTTTACTGTTTCACTGCAGGGCAAAGGCCTTCTCTTCTAATACAGAGGAGGTACGAGCATTAGTAAACATTCTTGCTCAATGCGGGGTGTCGATTTAAAACTTATATCAAACTAGCTGACCCCCGGGGCTTCGCGCCCGTCTTGGCTACCTACTTACATACCTACCCTACCACCATACCTAGTCTACCCACCTTCCCTACCTTCCCTACCCTATCTACCCACCCTACACTACCTACCCAACCCTACCTACCCTACCCTACCTACCCTACTCTACCTACCCTACTCTACCTACCCTACTCTACCTACCATACCCTATCTACCCTACCTACCCTAACCTATCTACCCAACCTACCCTAACCTACCTACCCTACCTACTTTACCCTACCTACTCTACTCTACCCTACCCTACCCTACCTACCCTACCCTACCTTCCCAACCCTACCTACTCTACCCTACCTAATCATGTAGTACATATTTTTTATGTATCACCAATAGTTTTCTCAGCGCACGCCACAGAATGAATTTTATATGCAACATTTTGCTACTTTGGGTTACATTATTGCAATTTTCATAAGAATCTCTACTTTTTATGGTCATAGTGGCTTCCACATAAAAGGTATTTTTTCCACATATGCTGTCAAGGACTTTTATTTAGAACTATTTAAGACAAACAATCCTACGGTACATTATACTTGTGTATCTCCAACGGTTAAGGCAGCGCTCGCGAAGATAGCTCTCAGAGGGCAGAATTTGTTTTCGATTTACTTGATATTTATCGTTATAATATAATGACCAAATTACAAAAAAATCATTATAAATTGTTGCCTATGTGTTATTCTAATGTATAACCTATATTAATGTGAAGTTTCATCCAAATCCGTTTAGTAGTTTTTGCGTGAAAGAGTAACAAACATACATCCATCCATCCTCACAAACTTTCAAATTTATAATATTAGTAGGATGTAAGTCCTGAAGCCTAATTGCGTAAGTGAATTTGGCAATCACATAGACGAAAATCCACATCGCCTCTTTCATATCGCATGTGATTGGTCGATTGATGCGGTTAAAACCCTTTGCCTTGCCGAATTCACTTATGCAATTAGGCTGCTTTATTCCTTCACCGTTGTCAGCGATTTCCAAGAAAAACGTTGAAAGTAGGTACCAATAAATTGAAAAATTCAGATTGGTACTTGCCCCGATTTGACATCTCAAGCACGAGAGGCGAGGTCTTAACACTTGGGCCACCACGACAGTAATTACTTTTTTACTTAATTAAAATTAATGGTGGTTGGCTGGATTTAAGGATCAAAGGAAGAGGAAAAAATGAACGATTGATTATGCTGAAGAAGTTTGGCAAGTTGCCAAATCTATTGTATAATTATTGTTGTGGATGGAAGACTCTTGAAAGATCTTGTATTTGTATGCTAATCTATCTAATTGGCTTTTGTAAAATAAAAAACGCTGCGGTTGCATTTAGACCCCATGTAAGCTAAGCTTGGTATATAGTTGTAATTAAAATATTCATCCCTTTCAATTAGGAAGGTACATCTCTATTGGGGTCGGTAGAAGTAAAATTTTAGGTCCCACTTGATCCAAAGGGCGAAAGCGCACGTCTTTCACGAAAACAAATTCCCTATTTTCACAAATGAATTCCCTTTAATTAACAACTCCCATTGGCAATTCATAAAGCTTGGACTATACTGAGACTATACCAACTCTGGTATTGACACTCATTTTTCAAATGTCCAAACCCGAAATGTCAAACCATTACTTTGCTCAGTTCAAACGGCAAACGAAACTGCATTCCCAAAGAGGTATTCCATTCAAAGAATGGTTGTTTATCATTGATTTCATTGTGCTAATGTCCAGCGTTAACCCACTTTGAGAAGTCATTCAATGAGCATTGTCTTCTAGTCTCAATAGACGTCGTTATGTAGAACAAGTCAATTTGTACAGCGAATTAAGGACTTAGTAGAGTTGCTGACATTAATCACTAACTAACTGTCTCTTCTAAACAGGTTCACTAAATAGGATTGAATTGAGGATCCCGACGCTAATGAATAATAGACGGACGGTTCGATCTTCGAGGAAAAGCAACGCATGCCGCGGTCGTTCCGGGGATGGATGACCATCTATTACAAAAAGCATGTTAAGAGGAAATGTGCGCAGAGAGCTCCGACTGGCTTTCCTAAGTAAAAATTCATAATTCGAGGTTTGGCTCTCGCCTATTTCCTCCTCCAATATTGGAACAATTCAAAAGATCTTCCATGAACTGAAAAAGAAAGATATATACTATGCCCCTATGTTTTTCTTTTGTAGTTGTCAAAGTACAATAGGCCTCCGTTGACAGCGTAATTTTGAGCATTTTTTGAAGGTTCTAGTGCTTCTAAAGATAATGTATCATCAAAAAGGAAAACGTCCGGGCATAGTATATATCTTTGTTTTTCAGTTTATGTAATATCTTTTAAATTGGTCTAATATTGGAGGAGGAAATAGGCGAGAGCCAAACCTCGAATTACGACTTTTTACTTAGGATATTCAGTCGGATGTCTGCGACCGCATATCCTCTTAAGGGCCTTCCCGCTTTAGTGCCGTAAAACGGTTACTTTCTAAAGAATATTATATAACTTATTTACATATGCTATTTCAGTTATGAAGAAATTTCAGCCATCATTTTTCTGTGTAAAATATTTTTAAACATCCAAGTTGTTTTGGTATCCAAAAGTTGCGAAAAAATATAGTGTTGTTAATTTTTTTTTAAAGCAAAACTATTAGTTACACGAAAAAACCTTGTTTCAAAAATAATGTCCACGAATAAATAATGAATATATATTTTTTTTTAAACCTTTTAACCTAGCCGTTACTAAGGAGTATGCTTTAGAAAGTAACCGTTTTACGGCACTAAAGCGGGGAAAGACCCTTAAGTCGTTGATCTCTCATGTCATTTGTCGATCTTTCATTGTCCTTTGAAGATATGTAGTCGATACGGAAAGTCAGGAGCCAAAAAATCTGAGGCCCAGTTTTGCCAAGGGTTTCGGATTATCCAGTTATTAGGTTGTATAGGCAAGACAGACAGCAGTATCATTTAAAATACTGGTAGCCGGCTGTATCCGATGAGACAGCAAGCTGACCTCAACATAGTTAGGAAATGGCTAGGCAGATTGAAATAGGATTGAATTGACTTACTACAAACTAAGCCCCTGATTAGAACAGAACTGTAAATTCTACCTACGTCCGATGAAGTCTGAAACTACAAACCAACGGCCACAAGCCTAATGAGGCGGTCAAGTAATTCCTATTTCGAATTTAAATCTCAACTGTTTTATTTTTTAACGTGGCCGTTAAAATTGCCAGTGTAAAGTGCCTATTAGGAGATAATGACGTAATTTGTTGCCAGTGTCAAAATATTGCTGGATATTATTGTAGCGATACCAGTAATTGCGCTGAGTTGTTTATGATGATCCAAATTGTAGGTTAACGTGGCAATTCTTCACTGTGAGTCCGTTGAGGTTACGCAAGACTCTATTCGAGGTATTGTAATACTATTTTAAAAGAGTTTGCTTCATCTTTTAAAAAGAATAGAGCGGTACAGGTTGCTTTAACGCATCGACCTTTAACGTGAGCTTTTAGAAGGTTATTATCACCGGATGTGCATAAATGATGACCATATTAGTTTTTGTTCTTTGATTTTACGCCTAAGTCCTTGCATCTAGCGCAAGACTTTGCTTTTAAAATGATTAACTATGGTTACACATTAACTGTGATATTCCTACGCCATATAATAACCAGATTCAGCGTTAAATGAGACTTCGTCTGAAAGAAAGTCACTACTGCAAAGTGTAGACAGGAGTCTATAGGAAAAGAAAGTTTGAGAAATACAGCACAACCGGGCGAGCACGGCCTTCTGTGACAGGCTTGAGTCACACATTTTGATTACCCGACTACGTCGAAGCAAAAGGAAGATATACTCGATATACTGACTCTGCCTTCACTTTATATTTTGGAATGTATTATGTATGTCCGCAAAAATCGAAGGCTTTTCAAAATTAGAAGCGACTTCCATAATTTAAATACACGCAGTAAGCATGAAATTGTAATACCCAAATTCAGATTAACGAAAACTAGCAAGTCTTTTCTTATAAACAGTATACGCTTTTATAACAAGTTGCCAAAGGCAGTTATAGAACTGACCGATGGAAAGTTCAAAAACTACATCAAACGTGTCCTTATTAAAAAAGCATATTATAAAATCAAGGACTACGTTGAAGATAAAAAAGTTTGGCTATAGCTCCTTCTGCGCATGTGGCTTCCCTGGTAACTCATAAACGGCACAAATATGTGGATGTCTCTAACTATTCTCAATCTCATTTTTTCTTCTTTTGATTAGACTCTTTACAATGGTTTTCAATCATATTTATACGCCCTTCTCAAAGAATAGTTACAGCACTGATATCAACATTTGTGCCTCATGTTAAATTTAGTTTTGATATACGGTTTTCTTTTTACTACCTTTGTATAGATTCTTTTACCGATTGTTTTGTGAATGTGTGAACATTGTAGGCCTTCTAGATTTCTAGATATGCTTGTTAACATTTGTTAACTTTTCATCTTGTTTTACAATCTTTTATTTACTTTGTTTAGTTTTTACGACTTATTGTCGGGCCTACGTTGTCCCCCCATATCTAAGTACTAATGCTGTAACATGGAAATATTGTAAAACCAAACCATTTTAAAAGAGTAACCATGGAGTTTCTTGCCGGTTCTTCTCCATAGGAAACGACCAACCCGAACCGTGCACCTTTTGCCGACGTTTTATAAGTGCCCATGTAGGCCTATGTGAAATAAAAAATTTTGAATTTTGAATTTTGAATTTTGAAGGGTTATGTTTTTGACCGGTATGTGTATATGTATGTATGTTCATCTGTTCCTCATAACTTTTAAACTACTTACCGTTATAAAATTCGTGACTCAAGCCTATCACAGAGGTCGTGCTCGCCTGGCGGGGGGTTCACCATAGAATAAGAATAAGGTTATTTTGTGTGTGCGTAAGGAAAGGACGAATATGGCTTGTATACATCTGTCCCTTTTTTACAGTCGAACTATGATAGTTTTGATACGTCAGAGTAAAAACATTTTCACAAAAAAATAAAACGACTTCAAAAGCAAAATACTAAAAAGTACAAATAGCTTTCGTTTCGGAAGTCGGTGTCGAAAAACGATAAAAAAGAAGTATCAAAGACACCGGCTTCCGAATCGAAGGTTATTTTGCACTTTTTTGTATTTTGCTTTTCAAGTCAGTTTTTTTTAAACAAGCTTTTGGAACAGAGAAGTACTAAATGTAATATCACTTGTGAAAACACATCCAATAAGCCCAAACACGATGATGCTATCTTCTCTAGTTGAGGAGTTGCTCTGGTCACCTTTCAGCTCCATCATAAGACCAGCTCCATAGTACCATATTATTTCAATAAAGCTGAAACTTGGCATCTTTCAGCTTTATCGGATGCCAGCCATGAAGTGCTTGAAGTAAATTGCTAGTTCACAAGCAGTGGATATAAATCTTGTAAAAAGCAACCTGAGCCAACCTGAGCAACTCTGCGATAGTTTAGCTTTCTACCAGTGGAAGAATTTTCGTAAGAGATTTAAGGCACAAACATACAAACAAACCATTTTTAGTTTAGTCTGTGGTAGAAAGTCGCAAATGGCAGTTACCTTACCCTCCGTGTGTACTCAGTGAATCACTGCCATTTAATCGATTTTTTCACCAAACTGGTGTAATACGAGGCTTCGATCTCGAATAGGGCTGCCTCTAATCCGGTTTGAACCGGATCGTCTGGTTTTAACTTGATTTGGTTGGAGTGCAGTGCACCGAAATCTGATTAATTTCAATCGGTTTACGTAATTCAGGTTACTTTATGAGGTTTTTGGTTGGTTATGCGGCTTCAACGTTTCAGGGATTGTTTTAGAAAGCTTTGCAGCCGAATTCAGTAGGTGTGCTAAATAAAGGTAAAACTGGTACCCTGGATATTAATTTAGTAATATTAGGAAACAAGCTTATATGTTACGTTTTTGGATAGAACTATGTAATGTGAGGGGGTAACTCAGAGAGCTCTAAATAATAAACAGAAATTACTTTGATACATTATATTGTATCAACAACATGCCTGCCCTGTACAGAAGTGCGGGCTGTACAGAAGTGGCAAGCAAAGCTAAACAAAAAAAAATCTTCATTTATTTCCTAACGTTCCGATTTCAATCACCTTCCAAAACTAAATAGATATCTGTTGCCAGTCTTATAATAGGCAAGGAGGTTGCCTCTAAATTAGTGAGGAGTCCTCACAGTACACATAAAGTCAAAATATAAACTTGCTACATGCAAAAAATAAACTCTTCGTCGTTTTTTAGGACTACCTTTCCTGTTTCTGTCCTATAAATATGTACTGCAATTTAGCAGCCCTAATCACAGAGCGAATCAAAGCCCGGAGGCATAACGAAGTTTTTACAAACAGTTTCCAACTCGTGGGTGCACCAAACGTGACTGGCCACTAATCGCAAAAAATACACAAAATGGTCGTCGCTGGTCGTGGAAATCAATAATGGCGGCAAAAAGGCGGAGAAATATTTTTAAGGTTATGTTTTTACTATCAAATGTAAGAAAGCTATTGTAAGTACTTTAAAAGCTTTGATTTAAGAAGTCGTGGTAATAGAAAGTTAAAATATATGACTATTGTCACGATTTTGCATTTTTTGGTCATTAGTTTTTGTTGTGATAATTGAGAGAGAGAAAATTCACTTCAATTATTTAAAATTCTGCATGAATTGTCTTTGAATGGCCTAAGTTTTATTTCACATAGTCTTCCACGAAAAATTTGTCGACATGTAATCACATTTGCGCAATAGGTAGGTATAGGTACGTGGTGGAAATATAGTTAGGTACTCGTACGAAACAAAACAACGACCTCACTGCAATTTAATATTACTTCAAGACGAATTTTACGAAATATAATAAGAAACTGTCCCGGCAAATTGTCCTGCTATTTTTCCAAGAAGTGTCCACTTTATACTAAACTTTTATCTGTGACTCTACGTCAATACAGTGCAGCTGCGGTTTTGTAATTTTTTAAATAACGCAGAATTGGTAGCAGAATTGCGTGGAGTCAACATTAATAGCCTAATAGTGTTGCCACTGCTGGAACACAGGCCTCCTCTCTCTACGAGGGGATGAGCCGATTTTTTGGTTCTAGGACATGCGGTTTCCTCACGATGTTTTCCTTCAACGTTTTTGAGAGCAGTGGTGATGAAATAATTTACACAAAGAAAAAGATCATCATAGTCCTGCCTTTATCCCAATTTATTTAAGGTCACCGCCGTATGTCTTCTGCTTCTTTAGATATCTGATGGTCATCATTTCATCTCACCTCCTATGCCTTCTTTGTAGCCACATGTCATAATTCGCACAATCCATCCAACGTTTATTTTGTCTTCGTTTACCCCTATTAACTTATAACATGGAGTAATTGTTAATGAATAGACAATCATGGATTTCCTTTAAGATTAAAAAAGAGATTAATCGAAATACCGTCGATGAAAAAGGTCATCAACAAAACCCCAATTTAAGAAATTATAGGTAACCAAATCGCCTTATAAATCTCATGTTACTAAACTGTTAACCACTGACCCAAAATACAACAACCGATTATCAATTGACAGTAAATTAGAATCATTCAAGGTTCCGTATGGTGCCGGACGTTAAGAATTTCACCATCCCATGTCTTCCCGTGGGTGTCGTAAGAGGCGACTAAGGGACAAACCAGAGAATGGGCAGCAGCGTTCTCTGTGCTTCTGTAACAACCATACTGCGATCGCCAACCCGCCTGCCAAGCGTGGCGATTATGGCAAAACCCCCCTTAATGAAAAGCACAATTAAAAAATGGCCCCTAGTACCCGGCAGCCTGCCTACCCTCGACTACGGTAGCGGTCGAGGTTACGGCATGGCAAGGGGTGCAAAGAATCTCCGGACGAGATCCGGCTACCCCAACAATCACCGACGACTGGACCTGGCAACGTACAACACGCGCACACTTCGGACCGACGAGAAGATCACCGAACTCGAAGAGGAATTGAGCAGGTTGCGATGGAGTATTATAGGGTTATCTGAAGTCCGAAGAGAGGGGGAGGACTCGATAATCCTCAAATCCGGTAACCTGCTCTATTTCCGAGAGGGTGACCGGCAGTCCCAGGGTGGTGTCGGGTTTATCGTCCACAAGTCCCTTGTGAACAACGTGGTGAAGATCGAGAGTGTGTCGACCAGGGTGGCGTACCTTATACTCAGAATATCCTCAAGATATTCGCTGAAGGTCATACAGGTCTACGCCCCGACCTCGGCACACCCCGACGACGAGGTAGAGACCATGTATGAGGATATCTCTAGAGCCATGCATGGTTTCAAAACTCACTTCACCGTTGTCATGGGGGACTTCAACGCGAAACTGGGCAAACGAGACGAGGATGAGCTCCAAGTGGGGCAATTTGGAGTTGGACGTCGGAACCACCGGGGTCACCTACTGGCCAGTTTTATGGAGAAGGAGGGCCTCTATATGATGAACTCCTTCTTCAAAAAGCGTGAACACAGGAAGTGGACCTGGCAGAGCCCCGATGGTGCAACAAAAAATGAGATTGACTCCATCATGTCAACCAGGAAGCAAATGTTCAATGATGTCTCTGTGATCAATTCGGTAAAAACCGGGAGCGATCACCGCATGGTAAGAGGCACATTGAACATTAATATTAAGCTTGAAAGGTCTCGACTGATGAAGTCCACGCTCCGTCCAGCACAGATCCAGGTCCAAAACCCCGAGAGCTTTCAGCTCGAACTCCAGAATCGTTTCGAGTGCCTAGGTAGCTCAGTGGACGAATATAGCGACGGGTTCGTGGAAGCTGTCCATACGGTCGGGTCTAAGTTTTTCAAGACCCGTCGTACAGATAGAAACAAAAAGATCTCTGATCCTACCCTCAAGCTTATGAAGGAGAGGCGTGAGATGATCCTGCAGTCTTCAGATGAGGCGTGCAAATACCGGCAGCTCAATAGACAGATCTCTAAATCCTTGAAAAGAGACCTCCGCCGCTTTAATACCGAGCGTATTAAAGACGCGATTGAGCGAAATAAAGGCTCCAAGGTTTTTTCAAGGGATCTGGCTATTGGGCAGAGCCAGCTCACGAAACTGAAGACCGACGATGGCAGGACCGTATCCGCCAAACCGGAGCTTCTGAGGGAGATCGAGACATTCTATGGGCAGTTGTACACATCAGTCAGCAAGCCCGTTGCGAGTCTAGCAAACGACCCAAGAGCTAGATTGACCCGTCACTATACCGAAGATATCCCGGATGTCAGCCTGTACGAGATTAGGATGGCTCTGAAACAGCTTAAAAACAACAAGGCGCCGGGTGATGACGGAATCACGGCTGAACTCCTGAAGGCGGGTGGAAAACCGGTCCTTAAGGCCCTTCAGAAGCTGTTTGATTCCGTCATACTCGAGGGCAAAACGCCACAGGCATGGTGCAGGGGTGTGGTGGTACTTTTCTTCAAGAAGGGCGACAATGCCCGGCTGAAGAACTATAGACCCATCTCACTTCTTAGCCATGTCTACAAGTTGTTTTCAAGAGTCATCACGAATCGTCTCGCGCGCAGGTTTGATGATTTCCAGCCTCCCGAACAAGCCGGATTCCGAAAAGGCTTTAGCACCGTAGACCACATACATACGCTGCGGCAGGTTATACAGAAGACCGAAGAGTATAACCTGCCTCTCTGTTTAGCGTTTGTGGACTACGAGAAAGCCTTCGATTCGATCGAGACTTGGGCTGTACTGCAGTCTCTCCAACGGTGCCAGATCGACTACCGGTACATTGAGGTGTTGAAGTGTTTGTACAAAAACGCCACCATGTCAGTCCGTCTTCAGGATCAGACCTCGAAACCAATCCTTCTCCAGCGTGGCGTGAGACAGGGAGACGTCATTTCTCCGAAACTGTTCACTGCTGCGCTGGAGGATGTATTCAAGGTTCTGGACTGGAGGGGCCTAGGCATCAACGTTAATGGCGAGTACATCACTCACCTTCGGTTTGCCGACGACATAGTGATCATGGCTGAGACCATGGAAAGCCTCAGTAAAATGCTCGATGACCTCAGTAAAGCTTCCGAAAGAGTGGGTCTTAAAATGAACATGGACAAAACCAAGATCATGGTGAACGCCCATGTAGCACCCACTCCTATCAAGATCGGAGACTCTACACTCGAAGTTGTAGACGATTATGTCTACCTGGGACAAACGATCCAGTTGGGTAGGTCCAACTTCGAGAAAGAGGTCAACCGTCGAATCCGACTCGGCTGGGCGGCGTTCGGGAAGTTGCGTGGTATCTTCTCGTCCAATTTACCGCAGTGTCTCAAGACAAAAGTCTTTGACCAGTGTGTGTTGCCAGTGATCACCTATGGGACCGAGACATGGTCGCTCACAATGGGCCTTATCAGAAAGGTTAAAGTCACCCAAAGGGCAATGGAGAGGGCTATGCTCGGAATTTCCTTGCGTAATCACGTCAGAAATGATGATATCCGCAGGAGAACTAAAGTTACTGACATAGCCCGGAGAATTGCTAAACTTAAGTGGCAGTGGGCAGGGCACATTGCTCGCAGAACGGATGGCCGATGGGGCCGAAAAGTTCTGGAATGGCGACCGCGAACCGGAAGACGATACGTTGGAAGGCCTCCCACTAGGTGGACCGATGACCTGGTTAAGGTTGCGGGAAGGCGCTGGATGCGAGACGCACGGGATCGGTCAATGTGGCGACGCCTGGGGGAGGCCTATGTCCAGCAGTGGACGTCTTTCGGCTGAAATGATGATGATGATGATGATAGAATCATTTGGACAGGCAATGAAGAAAAATTCGGGAGCCAATCATTTCTCTACCTAGCCTATTCCCAATGATGATGAACTAATTAACGTCTGTATAAACTTGAAAAGGTCCAGAAGTATAGCTGTCAAAGTTCATTTTGGCATGCAAACTTAAGTTTACATTTAAGTCACAATTAATACTTTAAACCCCTGACATTCATTGACCCGTAACTCATATATTTGCCTTAACTGATCTGAGGTATCGCAAAATATTAATAACAATAAAAACTCGCCCACTAACAACACAAACAGTGGAGTTTGACATATCGAGACCTCACGCTACACCAGCGCCTCTAGCGGCGAATTCATACGCGGTGGCTCCCTTTATGTTGAAGTCGGCTTCCAGGCTAACCTGATGCAGCAGAGCACTTCAGTATTTTACATCCAGCACTCGTAACTGGGGAACACGGTACCCCTTGGCAATATTGGTGTCAGAGTTCATATATTACCTAAGTGTAAATGTTTAGGCTACCAAACAAATGAACATCAAATTCTTGTCTGCCTGTACATCATTTATGTTTAGACTGGTAAACATCAAAATCTGACGTGGCATCACAGAAATTCGTAAATATAGCATCACAGCTATTATTCACAGGACATTACCCTTTACTTGGTAGCTTGGTAGTAATCAACCCGATTACTACCAAGAATTTACCATTTTGTGATTACTACCTAAACCATCGGTATTTTCAATACAAACACGCTGAAACAAAGCTATTTACGATCAGATATATTGGCTGCAGTTAATAGGGAACTGATAGTTAAATGTTTTAGTTCAAAACATCGGCCATTGCTTACGGTAGGTCAGTGACCGACGCGCTGAATTGATTGGAGAGAGTACATGTCAGTTTGTGGGCTGGCTGGAATGGTAATGAAAGGTTTATTTAAAGGGTTGATATAGCAGATTGGAAGTTTGGGTTCTATTCGGGCTATTCTTAATGATTACTTGTTGATCCATTAAAATCAAAAGCCACATATTCAAATAAGGCTAAGTATGGGCTTCTTGTAAAGAGATTATAACTTTTTGGTGTTCATAAAAATATATTCTATTAAATTCTATCAGCTCGTTTTGAACGTCAAAATTTATGAAAGACAGTCCCCCAAAGCGTCCGCTTCCTATTATGCTAGACTTGTTGACCCCCGCGGCTTCGCTCCCGTGAACTAGCTACCTACCACCTACCTACCCTACCTACGCTAGCCTACCTATCCTACCGTACCTACCCTACCTATATATACCTATAACAACAAATACTAAAAATAGAATAAAGTAAATATTTGATTTCACACCCAAAAAAAAAAAAAAAAAGTTGGGGCTCCCATACAACAAACGTGATTTTTTCGCCGTTTTTTGCGATAATGGTACGGAACATTTCGTGCGCGAGTCCGACTCGCACTTGGCCGGTTTTTTATATCGCCGACATAATATTATAGGTATGTGGACCGCCTTACTTGAGAAATGTTTATTTCACCATACAAACATCTACCCCCCGTCTACTGATATTAGTAAGGATGATGCTAATTATCATTATGCCTGATCACTGCTTACATTTTCGTATCCATAAAATATATTCCAGAATACTTGAACCTTACACACACAGGGAGACTGGGGCGATTTTAATTTATTTTGATTTGATTTTTTGTATCAAATCTAATTTTAATTGATTAAATCAACCGAAGATGTTTAGGGGCTTTATATTTTACGTAAGTACCAAACCACCCGTAGAACCAAGTCACCCCAGTCTCCCTTAATTGGAAAATTCGGAGCTTACCTATTTTTTTTTGTCTGAAATAATTATTCGCTAAAAGACTTTCCTAAATTGAGAAGTTCTCATCAAAAGCATTAAATTGTTTCTAATTAATCATTTTCTTGATGAAGTTGGTAGGTACTTTAATTTATTAATCTACCTACAGGTCATTAGCCTGTGTCATCCCACTGCCGGGCAAAAGTTAATCTACCCACATCCACCTTTATTTTTTTTTTATCAAAATTACCAACATACCACTTTGATGAAATCTTTTAGTAGATATACTATGCTCCCTATTTAGTCAAATACCCATCTTCGGTTATGCAAATCACAATATGACTTCACATAACACCGAGAGGCAATAAATTATAGATAAAAGACGGCTCCTATTTTCGTAACAGATGATATCATTTTGATTTATGTACTATAAGCGGTGAACAAACTGCCCTCATTGGTTCGGGAATTAATTTCTAACTGTACTTGGTCGAAAACCGCTATTTTTTGCTTCGTAATAAACCGCCCCTTTTCTTTTAGCGTGGGTGTAGTGTCCGATTATTGGAAAAATAGGAGCAACATCCCGACAATATGTCGCCATGTATTCATGCTTGGTCGATTCGTATGGAGCTGTGGAATTACTTGTAATCGGAATTGACTTGAACCCTGACTTACCTGATTTCTGCATTAATAATTTGAAGTTAAGTATTTCTCAAAGTCTACTTTAGCCTGAAGACCAGGGAAAGTTTGCATTATAGTAGCGTTTGACACGTTCTTAACTAAAAATACGCAATTCTGAAACAGGACCTAAATTGTTCTGGAGGTCTATAGTTATCTTTGTTAATAATGACTAGAGGTTAACGCATTCTTCAGCAGAGCCGTAAGCAATCATTGTGAACATAGAACTCAGAGAAACCGTATCTTGCTTTTGGGTCCCTCAGTCCGAAGACAAAAGCATCACACTTCAGAGGGCAAGATGCTTCGTATTAGAAGCGCGCATTACATAAACTGGAACCTGAACAGACAAAACTTGAATATTTAGCAGAGACAGAACTTGAATTAAGAGAGTGCCTTCTACATGCTGTGAAACTGATCCAAATGTACCGAACAGCTGAATATAAGCCTTAACACGACTTTAAGACTAACCACACATATAACGTAATCCAAAACCCGATAAAAGAAGGTAAAAAGCCGCATGAATGGCATCAGATTATTCGTTCGAATCAAACCGCTGTACATAAGTATTGAGCGAACGGTTGCTATAGCAACCGCCGCGACAGATCGATACAGCGTAAACAACTCTGCATCCCGGCGAGGCTGTGATTTTCATTGAGGCTGGGATCTGTTGTGGAATAAATTATGGAAGAAACTAACTGTTGAAGCCGACTTCCTTTTGCATACAAACTGTAATCCACCGGTAAACTTCCCCTAGGGGTGGCAGGTCCCCTTCAGGGATTATATCTAGCCTTAGCTTGCTGGTATCTGCAGAAAAATGGTATATTTCTCTTTGCCCACACACTTCGGTCTTCTGCTAAACTGGGCCAGTGTTTTCGGTGGGAGTCATATTCGTCACTACATTCATCTTTTTCAGCCTTGGCCGGCTCAAAAGTTGAATTTTGAGAAATCTTTTCTTTGTAAATCTAAACACCCTCTAGGGAACGTATTTCTATTTTCTGTCTTTAGTTACAGTTGTTAAAGTAAGATAAATTGATAATGTCGTTCCATCGCACGTCGTCTCGAGTCTCGACTGTTGACCTAGTCTTCCTTTGTTTTATTCTCGTTCATCTTAGTTATCTCAGTCTTCTCACTCACTATCCTTTGTATGAAATGTTTCTTACTTTCGATAACTCATTGGCACAGGCTCTTTAATTTTTCATAACCTTCTCATATATGAATTATATGATGGCTCATAAATCTTCCTTTTCAACATAATCAATAAATGTATCAATTGTTATGTAAATGCAAGACACATACTTATCTTGAAAAACTTTGATCTCATTTACATTTAACTTCAGATCTCTCATCATTTCTCTCACTTCTCTAAGTTTGGCAAAGTAACATTGAAAACAAACGCTTAAGATATATCCAAGTGAGATAATAAGTTAACATCAAGTTTCGACACAGCGTGGGTATGTGTGGGCAGGCCAGTTTGAAGTAATCTAACCGAATCTTGTACATTCGGTTATCAAGGACGGTGTTATTTATTAGGTTAGTCAACAACCGTATTTGGTTAACTGTGTGGTAGTTAGATTTGGAAGTGGGTATGGATAGGCCTATTGAATGTGATGAAAATTGGCAGGCTTGATTGCTTGAAAATGATATGGGTAAGAACACAGAGATGTCGCTTGATTTAGATGTATGCAAAGTAAAGACTTGCTATACACGTACAGGCACCATATAGATTAGCATTTGTGATGTTCGATGAAGACGAAATTATCTGTAAATCTTAGTTTGTTGTCTTTTGAACTTCAATGTGAATTGAGTTTACTTTCAAATGAAAGTCACAACTGCAGGCACTACTTTGTGATGGTAACAATATGACTATACCTAACTTAGATCTTCTACTTTTTCTTTATCACATTACCATTGGAGACATTTATAATCCAGGAAACAGACTGAATTACTTCAACAATTTTATTTCTGTGCAGAGGCATGCATTATTTAATACATACATGATGAGGCATTATTTAATAGGCATATGTAAGTGATCTGAGAAAGGAAATAGTTATTTCATAAATTGTAATTTTTTTTGTACACTATTTTTTCATACTGACCCTATGTCAGTTGGCACAGGACGAATATGATACAAATTGGGTTTGCACACTCCGCAGACTATCCTAGATATGATACAATAATTATTTTAAACTTTAAGTTAATTTTGCCAGTTTTGATTTGAATAAAAAGAATCAACTACAAATCATCGAATAACTGAAAATGCAAGTACTAGATGTGACACAAAACACAATAATAAGCTACTTATGTACGACTGTATACACAGGAAAGAAATTAGCAACATTAGAATTTTTGAAACTTATGACATCAAAATCGGCCAGCGCTATCGGTCTAAAAGTAATAAACAAACAAACATCGGGATGCGGAAAATTACCTCGTTAAATGTTGATTTTCGTTTAATAAAATAGCGTGCCTTAAATCCGACTACTGTCAAAACAGCTGTTCATTTTGTAGAAAAAGTTTCGCTAAAGCTTGTTAAAAGTTTTAAATTAAATTTTAATCAATGGTGGCTTCACTGTCCATAAGTCCTTTGGGGCTATGACAGATTTTTAGAACTGAAATATTCTGGGACACCTTTTATCAATCAATTTTAATTGTGACATTGGGATTACTCGTAATGTCTAATGAACTTTAACTAGGCCCTTTTCTGCATGGTGTCGAGAAACCTTCACACAAATCTTATTTATCTTTGCCTCGTTAATTGAATCAATATGACGTTGTCTTTGGAAACATAATTACTATTTGTTACGTCAGTGCTAATTATAGATCCAGGGGAAGGCTATACTTGTTAGATGATTGCAGAAGATTCAATTGTGCGTGCTTTTTCTAAGACCGTCCCTTCTTCTTCGTCGTTCCCTCACTGATGACAATCGCGATCACATACGATGTTTCTCCAAATTATGCGATTTTCTGTTCTGTACCTTAAAGGAGAAGATATATCAGTTCCTTTAGGAACACTCTTTACTGGTCTCGCTGTACTTTTTAATATGTCACTCCATCGATTTCAAGGTTCTAAATGCCATCATACTTCACACACTATGTATAATAATTGAATTGCATGAGTGTATATTTGCCGCGATTTCCCTTGTATATACGTCATATACTTTCACTATCGATCTGCGACAGGTCTCACATTGCATCGGATTATGTAGTAAATGCTACCTTTAGGGACAAGTTGCTTCGCTTACACTGATGCACGATGTCTAAAGCCTAAAAACGGTTTGCATAATTATCTTACCAGTCGCAGAATTTATATTTTTCATCATTATCATCATTTCAGGGAACAAGCAAGGCCGATGTGGTAACACTTACAGAGGCGTAAGTGTAGTCACATCGACCGGTCTTGTGCGTCTCGAATTCAGTGGTTGCCCGTGGTCTTCCATTTAATCAGTCCACATTGTTGGAGGCCTTCCAATACTGCGTCTTCCGGTACGCGGTTGCCATTCCAAAACCGAAAGGTCCCATCGACCATCAGTCCTACGGACAATGTGCCCTGCCCCCTGCCATTTTTTGGGTTATATCGGTAACCTTGGTTTTCCTGCGGATATCTTTATATATACGAGTAAATATTTATTACAAAAATAATTATTAAATGTAACAACTTTCTACATTAAATGTTCTACAAATACACATTTGATATCGATGAATGTTTTGAAATCCTGTAAGATATTCTTTGAAAAGTTTGTAAGAGCATTTCTTACTTTTTAAGGGATAAAAAGGTTACGCTTAGCTTTGAAAACTTTCTTACGCATTGAGATCTATATGGTAGACAGGTTTTAAGCCCTCCTATGTATCTGTTATTTCTACTAGAAGTTCAAATAAATTAGCATTTTCTAGTAGGTTCATCTAATTACTACCGAGTTTCGTCCGTTTTTGCTAAGACTCGTCGGATATATCATTCTCGTTTTCTCGACCCACGTCAATTACAAAAAGGTCTCTGACATCTTGTGTTAGCTCAAGGAAAAATCAATTACGAATAAGTAAGGAATGGAGACACTTTGTTGATGTGTCTTTGACTGAAATTATGCCATTCTGTACCTAAATCTTTTGGCCCTACATACATAAACTCCGTAGGATAGGCAGAAACTAGATAACACCACCGGCTACGAGCCTTATATAATATACTCTTTTTACTTCATTTACCTTTTTGAAGAACATCATCAATAAGGTCCTGTGTATTTCCTTTCGGTTCCGATCCTACATCTTTAGGTCCTGCAGTTTCTTTGTCAACTGTGTTATCATTCCCAATTTCTACAGGTGCTAAATCATATAACATAGTAACTGGCAGTAAGTGCGGCCTTTAATTGCGTTGAACACATTAAAATCAGTAGAAACCGCATTATGTAGTCGATTAGCCGGTGACAGCGACCAATATAGTGCACCAGACCAGTATTTACGTAAACCGACTGTCTGTTCCGATCACAAACTTGATATCTTGAGGGCTACTACGAGTTTTAGCAAACAGACAAATTTTCTTTTCCGAAATAGAACATTAGGAAAAAAATGCCATGATTTTATTCTCAATCGGGAATTGCGTACATAGGTCCCTGTTTCAATACTGAAACTGAATTTTAAATTGCACGGCATTCTCATCAATATGCTGTTATAAAAAATTTACATTACGATTGTAATTTCACACCTCAGCACAACACAGATCAGCATCTCAATTGTAAGACACATTTTATATCACAAAATCAAATTGAAAGGCACTCGCATTCATTTGTTTGTTACGCAGACAAGACCTCCTATTGCATGTCACAGCTGAAGTCGATCATTAGTCACTCTAGTATACCTTACAAAGCTGGTTGGTTTCTTACTTTTATTTTCAGAGCATTCTATTTCCTCTATAAAGATCACTCTAGCTTGGGCCTTGTATAACAATTCGAACAAAGATTAATCTCATTCAATTCAACACAGTGGCAACATTGAAATTGCAATATTTATGCGCACTGCCAAGACTTGTATTCAAAATAATGATAGTTGCATCCGATCGGTCATTCCCTTTGATGATCTAATCATTACATAA
Source organism: Orthosia gracilis (assembly GCA_947562075.1). Taxonomy (NCBI): domain Eukaryota; kingdom Metazoa; phylum Arthropoda; class Insecta; order Lepidoptera; family Noctuidae; genus Orthosia; species Orthosia gracilis. The sequence goes on from OX387265.1 coordinate 13,007,494, forward strand.
ACAATTCGTATTGTTTTTGTTTGAAATTCGTAACAGGCGTGAAGTCTTTCATCGGAGGACTGTGACTTGTATTTGTCACGCAAATTTTCTTCGTAGCGATTGCGAATAACAGGTTAAAGTATCTAGATTGATCGCTGACCGATTACGTGGAATTATTTGATTCGTTGCAGTGGTAGGTGTAACAGGCAAAACTTACGAAAACTTTGAAATATAGTTTGGAAGGTAAAATAACGCCATTTAGTTTTGTTTTTATCTGGACCATGCTTGATAGCATTTTCAAGTTATTGATAAAATTGATGCAATATTCTCTCTCCCGGACATCTATCCGAAAATCCTCATCATCCATTACCTATGGCAGCTTTATGAATCTAACTAAGATATTTTTTTCTCTTTTATTTTCTCAAAACGGTTATTTGCTCCACTACCATACACACGCAAATATTTAGTGCCACTTTCCTGGCAGGTTCAATAAAATCTCTTCAGTCATCATCTTCCTGTCCTTGTCCTACATTACTTGGGTCGCTGCAACACGTATCCTTATTCTATTTCGTCCTGTCAGTTGTCACGCTATCTCTAACTTATTTTTCAATTTTATTTCATATCATTCCCCACACTTATAACCTCACCTGTCATGGAATCCGTTAATTTAAATATTCGAAATTGAAATTCGCTGTTCCATAGTAGACTCCTTAGGACGGTTGCAGGCAGTACGACCGGTTCCCACGGTGTACGATATAATATATCTGGTCGGGCAAGCAGTTTGCATGCCTATCCTATCCCAGTCAACAGCCAGTGTGAATGTAACGACGCCATTCTCGACCAATAGCGGTGCGAAATGTTCGTAATTATTGGGTAGGCAGTAGGCTTAATATGATTCAGTGTGCTAGGGCTCATGGTTGCTTTTGCAAGGTTTATGTCAGTAATAAGTTCAATAGGTATCTCATCATAAAATTCGTCTCCTCCTAGCAATATCCTTTTTCTTGGATTAACAACAAATGTCTAGATATATATACGTCTAAACCCTGAACAGCTAAGTATTTGTAGGCGATACAAACATTTGTTTCAAATAAGAAAGGAATTGGTGAATAAACTGCACCTGCTCTACCGCCAACAATGTCTTCCTTGTGTTAAACGGAGACAAAATATTATATTCGTTTTAATTTGACATCAATTCAGAACTATTAAAGATATAGGCTAATAGAGAGATTAGAAGGATTGCTGCAATGACATAAATTACACAGTTTAACCTGTAATATTGAGCAATACACTGGATTGACAACACAGTTAGGTTACTAACCCTTGTAGCTATATATACTTACAACTATATTTTCTCAAGCAAAGACTACCTCATAATTAAATTTCTTAAACGAAAAAACGATATAACATCATCTTTTATGTTCGAAACAGACGTAAACCATTAAAATAAGACAATAATTTTAAGAGCAGAATAAAACCAGTTTTAAGGTGAATGAGAACTCTTTGGAGTATTATCACGTTAAAAGTTATGAATGAAGCCGTATGAACTCAAGTGGTGAGGATGTAAGCCAGATTTCCTGCCCTTATTGGATATGCACAGATTATATAACGGATTAAGTAAATACGATCCAAGCGTTCTTTAAGAATCAGGATTTTAAAGGCTCTTTTGCTTTGTTACACGAACACTGACAGTGACGGTAATGCGGTATCACTTCGGACGATCGTTTAATCTGTCATCAAAAGTAAAGTCAACTTATAGATCGCAGTTTCTTTTTTCAAATAGGCTTGAACTGTTCGTGAATATCAAAGTCAAATGTATTTATTTCAAACAGGCCATTAAGCGGCACTTTTGAACATTAACAATTAAAATTTACAAGTAATAAATATTGATTCTACCGTGCATTCGGAAAAGTAGCTTGTTATGGAGAAGAACGCACAAGAAACTCCATAAATACTCTTTTAAAAAAAATAGGTGTTTTACAATATTAAAGTACATATATTAATAAATTCATATACGTGAGGACGATGCACCTAGCTACTATACTACATATAAATATTACAAGCACTAACAAGTAAATTCCTTCACTTGATAAATAGGAACATGGTGCCCACATACTTACAAATATTGCAAACATAGGTAAATTACCTAATTCAACAACAACGGAATAGTGTGCGAGTCAATTTTTTTTAAACAAAATGAGTAGAAAAAATAAAATAAAGCGTTACTATAATTATGAAAATATACTTGTTTATAAAGTGTGCTTTTAATTATTGTTTTAAATTTTCTTTCATTTAGTTTTAATATCTCACAAGGTATTTTTTTAAAGAATCTAACACAGTATCCCATAAAAGATGTGTGTACTTTAGCTAATCTACAAGATGGTTGATCTATCTTAAAGATCATGACGTGTTCGAATTTTTTGCCAGTCAGCAAAGTGGTGGGGGACTAGCTTACTGTCATAATCCGCCGGATGTACTTTATCGCTACTCGAGGAGGCTTTTTTTAATGTCATATAATAGCTATCATGAGATTTGTTGGAGATGATATTGATTAAGTTTCCGGAAACTGGGAAGACATAATCGTATGCCTGCATTCTGAAGGGTAAGGCTGCGGTTTTCTGTAGTACAGTCGAATTTCGCTATATATGTTTGAGTCCCAAGTGATAATGAACGAACCTATCGCCATCAAACAGGCACAAATTCGGGCTACGCTGAGAAATTCCTTATGAAATAACCCAACATCGTTTTGCCCGACCCGCAATCTAAGACTTCAGAAGTCTTAGATCCGCTACTGCGCTTACGACTATACCAACAAGGCAGTCAGATCTATTATTGATCTACCTTGAAATCTACCATAATTTTCTATACTAAATAAGTCTTTGATATAAAAGAATAGAAATTAGCATAGGACGGCGGATAAGGCTATAGTATCCGTTAGGGCTTTTGAATTTCAACTTGCATATATAAATAGCGGTAAATCTTTATTGTCTATGCTTATAAAGTTAAATTGTGTATGCTTAACTCATTTGAAGTTTATGAACTGTTAAATCTTTATATGGATGATTTTGTTGCTAAGCGCCTAATGTGGTAGGCAAACTCTAAATGATCTAGCTTTTTAAGGATAAAAAGTAAAACAACATTCATGGAAGGGAAGAGAGAGACATAGGTATGTAAAGATGGATGGATTGTGTGGGAGAAAGAGAGAAAGAATGACTGACAATTTACAGAGGGCAATGTTAGAGTGAAATCTTTTGCGTAGACCACAGTAACACGAAAAAGGCAGACAAAACAAGAGGTGAAGAAAACTGCAACTGTAACTGAACTCTAAAATCTCCAGTTACCAAGACTCAGAGATTGTATAATGATCAATGTTTTATTCATCTCTGTTAGAAAAAAAACCTTTGGTGCATTGGGATAAGCCCAGTCTGAAATTCTAAGTTTTTTTAAAGTCTTGACTAATATCTTTCTATTTTCTTGTTCCTCTCATCATCCATCTATCGATTTTGCATTTTCCTCAACTTAAGGAAAATCCGTTGATACAGCTTTATCGCTAACATTTTGCAGTATAATCATTAGCTCTGCTAGGACAAACCCCCATTTGGAATAAACATTCGACTGTGCCCAAAACCGGCTTCTGCTACAAAAGCTTTTTACTCTCATCCCGCAACTCGTTTGCATCATATTGACTTTAAACTCCGTTAAATAAAATACATTCTATATTTAAATATTCAATTTGTTCGCGTTTTTAGTCAACAGAGTTTTTCCATTCGTTTTCCTTTTAAAACAAATGTTTTCCTTTTTTAAATTGTATACTTCTTTTTAAAAACTTCTTATCCCGTATCCGAAGAGTAAATATAAAACGTCGGTATAAAGGATAAATAAAATTGCTTTTTGCTAGTCTATATCTCGTGATCTCGTCGCGTATTATTTGCCTAGCGCTAGCGGATGTCCGGTCATTCATCTATTGCTACTCTGATATATCTATGCTGGTTTTTATGTCGGAATATTTTTCTATTTGGTTTTAGGGAGATAGATTTGTTGATAAAAATGTTTGTCCACCCTGTTTCTATTATGACGGTTGGACGTCAGAAAAGAATTGCGCTTCAGTATGAAACCACAGATTTAATCACATGAAAGTGGTGCCAGTGTAGAAAAAGTATGTAGTTCATAATCTTATGTGCCCATAGCGCCCATAACAGGAGGCTCTAACCAGGCAGTATATGACTTGCTTACCAATACAAAACCCAAGAAAGAACCATAACATGTTTTTGTCACACCATAGAAGGATACAATAGCAAAAAAAGTACCTAATTTCCTTCGAATCATTACTTTTAATGCTCACATCTAGCGGATGTCCGGCGATCCATCGCCGATTCCCCTTCGATTACTCACCGGGATCCATTCGAAGCGGTAATGACATTGTTCTGTGGCCTTCGAAGGATGGCAATGGCGGCGGGCGCCATACTTGACACTTTGACGTTTGGCTGTCATTTGTCGGCCATTGTCGATGGATTGATTCAATTTATTGTGGGTCTGAAGGACAATTCCAATTACTTCTATAGATTTAATAAAAATTATGTAAGCGTTTTTCTTTAATCTTATTGTTAGTTTTTAAAGAATAAATTCGCTGTCAAATGTCTTTTGTGATAGAGCAACCAATTTGAGAATACCTAGCAATGCTATATGTTAACATTAGATTGCAGATGACTAGATTTTCAGAAAACCGTAATCAAAAATTTTAAAGAAAATCTAAGCATGTTTCAAAGATAGAACTAAACTCTTTTTATTTATATTTTAGTAAAATAAAGTAGGTAAAAACACGAATATACAATTGACAAATTAACATTATTTTACCCAAGTAGACGGTTTCAGGCAGACATTTACAAAAACAACGAAAACAAGGGAATGATTGATGATTGTTTGTCGTTCTTTTTGCTAACCTATTTCTGGAAAAACAAAATCTCGTCCAACTAAACATTTTTTCTAGACAAAGTGAATTGGTAAAAAGATCTATCTTGGCTACTCCTTTGTCAAATACCTTTCATCAAAGCGTGTTCTTTTCTAAGCTTATTAAGTAATGCAATAGCGAAGTTAAAGTACTTAAATATTTAATTTACTTGGCCAGTTCACCTCCAAAGAGACTTCAGAGCCATGCCCTGCAGTTCTTTTCGTCGATAAAGTTTTTTATTGAGTGATGCTTAGATCTTTGTGAACGCATTCACTTCAGGGGATCAAATCTAGGATAAGCAATGAGGTTTTTAGTTACATATTACATTTTGGTCTTAATCTTGGAAGGAAGATTTGCGAAAGGATGATAAAGATTATATTCTAAAAATATGGTATTAAATCTATTTTGTAATTTTTTAAAAAAAGGTTATGTATATATCATATAGTACTTAAGACACCGGTAAGTATGATCCCTCTGTTCGGCAGAGTCCAACTTTCTCAGGAGTCCAACTTTTATATCAGCAAAAGGAGTCACAAGTATCGTAGCAGCTGGCGATCTGTAGTTTTTGTTTATCCCATGGGTAAACTGCTTGAGTTTAGGCAAATACATATATCAATAAGAATATTGCAAAGAACCAGGCATCAAAACTAGCGACGTCTAGACAATAGAGAATCCTAAATATAAAGCCGTTTAAGTTCCATTTTTAAACTCGGTTAAAAACGTCAGTCATCTTCGAATGCCAGAGTGCCAGTAACCTCGCACACTTCGAAACTATGTGACAAATTCAGCTGTGAATGCATTCCACTGTCAATGAGACAATGTCGGCGCCAGCGCAACCAAGCAAGCGGTCTTTGAGATACTTATCGAGACTGAAGAGTTAGTTGATGGATTGCGAAATGAGGATATATAGGGAATTTTGTAGAAAGATCTTAAAAGGCAAATGGCGTAGCAAGAGCATTGGAATTTTTCATTCTTATTTATTAAAACTTTGTGCAACATACAGTAATCTCAAATCTTTTTGGCGGGCCTGAAGTTGGCTACAATGGCTGCGCAGTAGTAAATGTCATACAGAAACAGCAGCGTATTGGAAAGACCATGTTCAGTCCGGCCAATAAGATTAGGGAGTACAGTAAAGGTACATAGACGGACTATTAAGTCCGTCCGTAAAGCATTAGCTTTAGACATTCTCTACCAGTCAACGAAGGGTGGTGGAATCAGCATCATTCTCTTGCTTTTATCTCAATTTAATTGGGGTTAGCGGAACGTACCTTCTTCTTCCACAGGTACTTCTCTGTTAGTCTTCATCTCAGCATTCACCACCTTTCTAGACAATATATCATCTTTCAATCTTTTCATTGTCTCTTTTTCCGTATTCTGATAGCAAGAAATTTGGAATAAAGTTTTGCGAAGAAATTTCTTGTGGCACACAGACCAATACTTAAGTGAATATTGTCTTTCATGAATATTTGCTATTATGTTTGCTTGGTAATTAAAAATATGTCTTTCATAATATGAATCAATCCATTTTTGTTTTCTTTCGTCTCGAGACTAGCTTTCTGGCCGCGAGTTCGTCCACTTATTTTATCACTAGCTGTCCCACGCGGCTTCGCTTCCGTCAACTGGCTACCTACCTACCCTACATACATGAATGTTGCGTAACTTTAACCGCTTACGCAGCGCACGCAACAGATCTCTCAAAAAGGAATAATTTTGCCCGTTTTTGCAACCTTTTTCAATTATGTTCCGCTCCTATTGGTCGTAGCGTGATGTTATATAGCCTAAAACCTTCCTCGATAAATGGACTATCCAACACAAAAATATTTTATCAATTTCAACCAGTAATTCATCAGATTAGAGCGTTCAAACAAACAAACTCTTCGGCTTTATAATATTAAGTATAGATAAACAATTTTTACATTAACAAATTAGGATGGACGCCTACAACTAGGCATTTGCCTGTAGATACTAAAAATGTTCTTTGGAAGTGAGCGAAACTATTTTCGAGTGCCATAAGATTATGGCATTCGAAAATAGTTCCAAAGAACATTTTTAAAATTGGATTTGTACTTCCTGACATTATACCTTTTACAAACATAGAATCAATTTTACCTCTAGATGAGCCAAGTTACAGAATATTTAGTACCTTCCCACTTTTTGGGGGGTAAAATAATGTAAATCTAAACACAGTACTTAAAATGATGAAGTGTCACATGTAAAGCAGATGCATTGTCGTAGTGATCATGTAAAGCCGGGTACACAACTAAACAATGTTAGTCGCGATGTGAACGAACGCAGAGGCGTCGCAGTGAATAAATAATGCGTTTTAGTGAACACTCGCACGCAGCGCAGTTGGTACAGCTGATAGTTATCTTATGACAAATATATTTGAGGAGCAAGGATTATATACAAGTCTGAATAATAATTTTCCCAGAATATTTTATTCTACGATCATTATTTGTGTTAGTCTTAGGAAATTAATTTCACATTTTGCGACACAAGGAAATACGATGATTGTCCTGTCGGTCGAATCAAAAAAATCTCAACGTGAAATGAGGCCCGCTTCATCAAGTTTTCGTAGCGCTCTGCAATTTTTTTTACAAGGTCCAGCACGAAGACTTGAAGGAATAGAAACAGTAACACGCAGTTAATTTATCCTACAATCCATTCTAAGAAATATTTATGGTCATGTCATCGAGCTAATAGCTCATTCCGAGATAAAAATAAGCCATATCATTTAACGCAGTTAGAAATTAAGTTGGTTATCCAAGAAGCGCCAGATGCAGAAATCGTTAGTCACAAGCTGGTCATAGACCTCTCACACCCTATCAATTTCAAATGAAACAACCCCACAGTCACTCATTTTATGACACTACATCAAAGGACATTTCTTATACTTAACATTACACACACTGCAACCTATTCAACATAGGACCACACAACTTTAAACAAACTAAACAGAATGTCGTTAGAACTGTACCAGACGGATGGATGGTAACCACAAGTCTTGTTTCTTTTTAAGTTAAAACACACTTGGGTTAAGGATTAGTCTTTGTTCGTCTGGTATGTGTATCTTTTTACACTTTACACTGAATTAATGAGTGCATTCCATGCTTTATGTTGTACTAACTTCGGCCAGCGGCTTCGCCTGTGTAAAAGTTGGAAATAATCCCAAGGTATACCAGCCCGCACTGGGCCCTCTTGGTGGAATACGACCCATTCGATCTCACAGAGAGGATGCCTGTGTCCCAGCAGTGGGAACATTAAAAGGCTGCTGATGCTGATGAAGATGATCCCAAGGGAACGTACTCCCGAGAATTGGAGTATTATTATTTATTGAAATATTTAGTTTAATCTATTGTGTACAGATCTCTGAAGCATCCAAATGTTTAAATCTGAAGCATTCAAATTGTAAACTTAAGTACAATTATCTGTGTTTTGGGGAATTAAAGATCTTTATTATTATTAAATTAGGTGTAGGTGTAGGCACGAAAACCGGTAGGTACCTACTTAAAGAGTTACATTTGCATTTATTAAATTAGTAGGTATTTATGGGACCGTCGCTCGGATGCAGAACGGTAACTTTCTAGGTTAGATAAAATTATTTTATTTGCTTTGATGATATAATTCACATAATAAAAAAATATGTGACATAACACAGATCTCTGTGATAGCTTCGCTAAATATTAAAATCCTTTAAAAACTGTCAGATGCTTACATTAAAAACTATGCATAAAAATAATACAGGTTTACTTGTCAAAGATTTGATCAGCCTAGCTGCAGTGATGTCATGTTTATATTGTCTTTGTAAACAAGAATGGTGTGCCTATGTTGACGTCAAACATAACTTCTATGTTTTTCTAAGATTTTCAAATAATTTCTACATTATTCTGAGAAAAGGATAATAATGGATACAATTTACTTCTGGTCTATCCATTTGCCAACTTTCATCCTAATCTTTTCAGCTATTGAAGCGTGTAAAAGTAACAGGCAGGCAGAGTTACTTTCGCTTTTATAATATTTCTATTGTAATATTTTATTTAGTTTTTAAACGATATTCCAAAAAGGAGGAGGTTCTATGTTCGACTTTATGAAAGTTCTTTTTTTTTTTTTGAAAATCGTCCGATTTGAATTTGGTGAAGATCTGATGAATAAGTTCGGAGATATACAACAGAACTCTTCAATAAATAACGGCAACTCTCTTGGGATTGCTGCAATCGCATTAACATATCTGTTTATTGTTTAAACCATTTTATAACATAACAATACGCCACTACGCTCTAAAGGGGTACGCAAATGTGTACAGTTCACCTTGGTACACTCTCATTTCACCGGTTATGTTCAAGTTTCATGATATAGGTAACTTACCAAACAACTTGCCTATTAGGTAGGTAAGTACAACAAAAAAGTGAAAATAAATACCCTTTTTACATAAAAATAATAGGTACCGACTTGCAAATAAAAAAACTACAAAGTAAAAAATAACTGTCTTCTTGGAAGTCGGTGTACATAACGCAAAATATTGTTACTACCAAAGACAACGACTTCAAGTCGAAGTACTTCGAAGTCGGTAGTATTATTTTGTAAAACAGTTTTTTTTTAATTCAAGTATTCATAATCTTCATATAACATAAGTAGTTTTAAATAATTCCTAAACGACTGCATCTGTGCATCACACAGCGAGAGTATCGGAACGGTACTTATGTCGTAACTCATTCGCTTGTCAAAAGCTCCGCGACTGATTTCGGTCACGTTCGCAACGGTCGACAAAAAACCTTTTAAATGTCTTCTGAGGTCAAGCGAGAGCGATGGACTAGCCGATTGTTGTGATGATTTAATTTTAGAACAACTTTGGTGTCTATGGTTCACCAACGCATAGAGTTCTTACCTCTTACTTATTGGTTTTAAAATCATGTAGCTCTAAAAGATTTTATACCATATGATTTTATAACTGAGTTGATAGTGATCTAATGTTAGCCACAACTTTATCAGTTCATATAACCCTTATGGCAGTGATATATATTCAGATTTTATGTAACAATATGTAATTAAAGCCAATCAGCGTGCAAAGTACCACCACCAAAGATATAAATCTGACTACAAGTCGCGATAGTATGTATACATCACGCGTCAAAAAAGGGAGTAAATTTACGATCAATAATCGTACTTTGATAGCATTATCGGCACCCGACATCCACCGAAATCTAGAAATGTTCCTTCTCATGAGCTGTAAAAACTGTACAGAAAAAATTTGGCCGAGGCAATGGGAATATTTTCTTTCATTGGTTACTTTGTTCTAAAATTGTGTGTGAAAAAGTGGCACGCTTGGTTTTCATACAGATGGAGGGACTTGCGTTATCTAGTTAGATTTGTGTCTGTGATCACTAAATTTCCTTACATCATCATCACCAGCCCTTATCCCATGTTACTTGGGGTCGGTGCAACACGTTTTCTTAAACAATGATTTAAGAATAACTAATTTACAATGATGGCGTGACATTTGACAGGAGAGAATGTTCCCCTGTCAAGTTTTATCATTGTCTCCCGTTTCTTTGATGTCAATCATCATACAATCTATCCATTAGCAATTCCTGCTTCCTAGACTGTAATTGTAGTATCACAAAACCCTCTCCAATTTTATTCAACCAAGATGCAACCGAATCTGCCGCAACTTCTCAAAGAATGCCATGTGGTGTTATTTTGATACGAACTCTAATAAAACGTATAAAAGCGACGCGGTGCTGCGTTGTGTCGCCTGTAAATGTCCAGATATATCGTGCATCTGTGTCATAGTTTGTGGACGCCATGGGGACGGATTTTCATGGGATATTCCAACTAGATATTGGAAGTGCCTTCTTACGAATTTTTCGAGTGATTGTCGCTTGTGTTGGGTCTCTGGTGGTGATTGTTGAATGCTGTTTTGCGAAAACGGTAGCCGTTTATGAGTAGCTCGGATACAAACATTTCAATACGGCATATAAATTAGAAGCAAAGAGCCCTGTCAATCTAATTAAAATTTCTTCTCATTCTCCATTTCATTTTGACTTGTGGGACTTCCTTCGTTTCGATCTTCAACTATCCCCATGCCTTAGAATTATTCTTTCGGTTGATACCAATCACCAGTCCTCGTCTATACTTGAATACTTTTAATTCTTTTTGAAGAAGTCTGTCCATCGTACTTGTTGTTACTTTATCTTCCTCTTCGTGTATTATTCTGTCATCTGTTATACTCTTCAATATGCAAAGCTTCTGCTTTGCTGTTTTTTTATATGCGTATACGCATTCTATGAATTAATATTAAAAACAAAACTATAAACAGTCTTCGCGAAAACCCAACTTCTTACCAAATCAAATCAAAGCCTACAAAATCTAAACGCCAAAGCTAAGGCCTGTGAGGTGCCCAGAGGCGCCTTAATTAACTCTGCCACCAGAAGGTGGCCACAACATCACACGAAAAAGAAAGAAAGATCTAAACGCATCTAGGAAAGTAGGATTTGTCCTACTACCGCAATGCAACTGGTCCCCCTATTCACCCCGCGGTTGACCGGGCGCGCACCGATAACTGCTCAGAAATAGTATCGATTACACCCTGCAGCTTCCGTGTTCCGTGTCACAGATAATATGTTGTTATATGACAACTGTAGTGATTTGTATTACATGCTACACTGTGTACTGCCACTGTCGGGTTGCTTGGTAAATAGAGGTCAGGTACCTTGCAAGTTATCTTAGATAAACACTAATGCAACTATTAAATAACTACTGCAACGATGCTTCTAAGGTTCTGACGTTTGGCAGCTGTCAAAAAGATTTTTTTTTTATAGACTTTGACGTTTCACATCAATGTGTCAGCTGTCAAAAAGTAATTTGTTTTGAAGAATTAAAGTAATTTCTAACTCTGACACTAGAGGTGGCCACATCTTCACACGAAAAGACGAAGAGATAGTAATTTATGTTTTCCTAAAATTGTGTCGGTATAACGCGATTATTTATTTAGCAATCGTTCTTTATCATTGTACTAGCTTCTGCCAGCGGATTTGCTCGCGTGGATGTCGAAAATTATCCCAAGGGAACATTATGCCCGAGATAAAAAGTCTCCTATGTGCTATTCCAGACTATAATTTATCTCTGTACCAAATTTCATTCAGATCCGTTCAGTAGTTTTTGCGTAAAAGAGTAACAAACATACACACTCACAACTTTCGTCTTTATAATTAGTGTGAACCTGTGTAGACTACTTCAATACTACTAATTTATTCTGTACCTATAAATTATGTAGTCTTCTTCATGTCGATTACCTATGCGGTGGGTTTATACATAGATACAATAATATACAATTTATACTATTACGTTTAATACTTACCTATAAATTTAAAATTATGTCTCAATAAACTTTTTCTCTTTTCCAGGTAATAAAGGCGAAATCCACAGCAATAACGATTCTCAGGTATAATTTAATTATCTAGGAGGAAGCCGGGCTATATTTAACTGCGGTAATTTAGACTGACCAGGAGAATGAAGATCGATATCTTCGCTCTACTTTATTAGGACACAGTTAACACTTTGCTAACCCGCTTTAAGACGATGTATACGCCCCAATGTAAACGCAGTACTGGGCGTGCGCCCGCTCGATGCCAAAATATCAATATTGAAACTCTTTTTGAACAGTTTTGTTTGCAAAATATTATTTGATTTACATATGCTATGTCAGTTATGAAAAAATTCCAGCCATAAATTTTTCTGTGTAAAAATATTTTTAGACATCCAAGTCGTTTTGGAGGAGTATCCAAAAGTTTTTTTTTTTTTTTTTTTACTTTTGATGGGTTTGCTCTTGACTCTAGTCTAAGTCAATGATAGAGACAGAGTCGACGATGGAGCGAGCTTACCCAGAAGAAGCCTGTTCACTCTAACTTTGAAGAGATTCGGGTTAAATGCGTTCGGAAACACAGGCGAAAAATATCGTGTTGCCAATTATTTTTTTAAAGCAAAACTATTTGTTAGTATTTTTTTCAAACCTTTTAACCTAGCCGTTACTAAGGAGTATGCTTTGTAAAGTTTTACGGCACTAAAGTGGATGTAGGCCCTTAAGCAAGCGTGGTGATATATGCTCGTTTGTCGAAGAGGCCTTTGTTCTGCATTTGGAAAGAGGCAGGCTGATACCTATTGTTATAATATTATTCTTATAAAAATAAATTCATAAGGACTTTAAACAGTGTAATTTGCACCTTAGTGGTTTTAACTGGTTCAGCAATTAATGCATGTTTTACACAGCGGAGCTTTGTGTCTCTGAAGTTAGCTCTGCGAAGCATTGCGAAAGAAACAGTTTGTTATCGAGTATACTGCATAGAGTACGCGAGATAGGATGATGCGACAAACGTAAGCGAGTGAAAGAGGTAGTTATGCAATGCTATCTTCTACTCCAACATTGACACAAAAATAGCAACTGCGCAGGGTCTTGCAGCCAACTTTAGAGACACATTTTGATTTTATCTTCTATGGGCTTGCGCTTGACCACTATCTCACCTGATGGTAAGCGATGATGTGGTCGATGGTGAAGCACGCTTGCCTAGAAGTAACCTGTTCACGCTTAACTTAAAGACCCCTAGATTGTAGCTATCGGGAAACACAGACTCCGGCAGGGAATTCCACTCCTTAGCTGACAATGATCCGCTGTGGTTACTGTAGGTGGATGGAGAAGGGTGGGAGGCCAAAGAAAAGATGGATAGATTGTGTGAAGAAAAGGAAGTGAATGATAGCGTAACGGTTAACAAAGGAAGGTCAGGAAGATGCAGAAGTAGGTATTGCAGATATTCAGTTTCAGTTAACACCACGGGGTCCCAGCGCTAACAAAGACTATTTGGTTCAAATACATGACACTAGATGGCGCGATATGCATCGCTTTGTTATTGAATTGTGTGTAAAATTAACATTTTCAAATCAAAAAAATTGTTAAAAAAAATCATTAATCATAAAAATTGTTGTTTAATCAACTCTCCTAAGAACAAATTATAGCATATTGGGTTCTTAATTCACATTCCAAAGATTATTGGAACGGGTAATTTAAAATTGGTTCCAATAGATGGCGCGGTTTTAGATATCTGAGGCAAGCCACTAGATTTTATAAATTTGTGTTGTTACACATTTTGGTACAATGAAACTAAAAACGTACAAAAAATACTACAAAACAAAACTGCACTATATTTAAAGAAAACAATAGTCACGAACCGAAAAAACCATTTACTTGCAAGCCGCTGCTAACACCATCTATAGCCGTGGAACGGAACCGAACGCGATCGAAGTACTTATAAAAATAATCAGCCTAACCAGACGAAAAGCCCTAATTACGTCGGCATGGTTTCTTTGTATGGGATGAGGCATCTGTATGCTAGTATTATATTATCTGTGGTAACACAATTTAAACCTAGTGTTTAAATTTAGACTGCAAGGGTCTTTACCCTGTTGATTTATTTAGAGAAGTACCGAGTTCTCGGTTTTCGTATCTCCCGTTAAAACTATTGGGATCTATTTCTATTTAAATCGGTAACTCGATGAAATCCAAATAAACAATCAGTTAATGGAAACGGACTAACAAGTTATACTGTGATTACGGTTAACAGTTTAACTATGATTACGTTACCTAATGTATATATAACCGTGTTAACTATCCGTAATGAAGGCTAATCGTCGATAATGAGACAGACTGGAAAGGTTTTTACCCGACTAGTACGAGTGGTTGGGTATCCATGCGCATAAATCTTTTTCTGTAGCTTTCAATTGGTTATATTGATCATACATACGTCATAATAGACTAACGCATTACTTATTGTATTTTTTCAACACTACTGCTCTCAAAACGGTGAAGGCAAACATAGTGAGGATACCGGCAATTCGAAGACATGTGACATCCACCACTCCGCACTCAGCCTGCGTGGTGGATTACAGCCCATTCCCTCTCACAGAGAGGAGGCCTGTGTCCCAGTAGTGGGAACTTTAAAAAGGCTGATGATGACTAGACTGAAGCGAAATCGCCACGTGGTTGGCTATATATTCGGCAAATACCGTGTTTCTTGTATGGTGAACGCGTATAAGCAAACGTACGGCTGTATCTTTATGTACGTAATTCAATATACGTGTATTTATGTATGTATGTTCATCTTTTACTTCGTAATGTTAGGTTGGTATGAGTGACCTCGTTACATAGGCTCTGTGATGTCTCGTTACATCTGACATGTTGGCTTGGGCCCAGTGTTTTCAGCCTTTTTTTTTTTTTTTTTTTTTCGGGGTGGAAAATCCTCATTGGATGTCCTCCGCCCTGGGGAGGGGCGGAGGGGTCTGTCAGACTTATACTGACTAAAAACCACCCCGGTGTTCCATCTCACACTTACGCCGGGGGTCGCGGGAACAACGATACTTCCGCAACCCCCGGCTAGTGCCGGCCCGCCTCCGGGCCTCAATCTCGGGTTGGGGGGAGTGAGGTGTTTAACTCCCCCCGCAACGTCTAAGAAGGGCGCGCGTGGAACACTACGCGCCACCACCTCGGGTCTGATGAGTGGGGGACGACGGACGTCCCCGAGTCCGCCGCCCCTGGACCCTTTTAGGGGGGCCGGAAGAGGGCGTTGTCCGCCCTCCGCCGACGCCCGGCGCGTCTGCTGCGGTTCGGGTGAGTAGATGAAATCTCCCTCTCCCTCTCCGCAGCCTACACAGTCGTCTCGCAGAAGGATACCACCGCGTCCCAGGACTCCTCGCTGCCGACCATAGACTCGACTACGGCCGGCAACGACAGGTCACTGCCTACTTCAGAGATGAGGGCACGGCGTGGCTCCTCCCAAGCGGCACACTCTGCCAGCGTATGCCGCGCCGTGTCCTCCCGGCAGTCGACGCAGTGGTGACACCGGGCGTCCGGCTCCCTGTTTATGCGACACAGGTACTTCCCGAAGCAACCATGCCCCGAGAGCACCTGTGTCATCCGAAACGACAGGGAGCCGTGCCTCCTCCCAAGCCAGCGCTCGAGCACTGGCCGGATCGCCTCGATGGTAATGAGGCCGGCGGTAGGGCGTGTAAGTCTGTTCCGCCATTCCGCCACCAGGACCTCGCGAAGCTGAGACTGACGCAACAGCATATGTCGCTGCATCAGCCCCTCACCCAGCGCCCGCGCTTCCTCGCGCCACCGATACAGTGACGCGAGTACCTTCGCCTCCAGGTCCCAGGGTGGAGATCCAGCCAGTGCACAAGCCGCCTCGTAGGAGATCGTGCGATACCCCCTGATGACTCTGACGGCCATCGCTCTCTGCGGCTTTCGCAGAACAGCGATGCTGCCGGCCGTCAGGTCAGCCGCCCAGATCGGGGCTCCATACAGGGCCGTCGATCGCACGATCTCCACGTAGAGCCGCCTACAGGCAGCGCTCGGGCCCCCCAGATTGGGAAGCAGCGTTGACAGCGCCCCAGCCGCGCCCAACAACTTGGGCGCCAGCCGCCGGAAGTGGGGGCCGAATTCCCACCGGCTGTCGAGCACCAATCCCAGGTACTTCATGGTTGACTCGACAGCGATTCGAGCCCCTCCGACGACGATGTGGGCATCAGGCGGCGGCGCCCGCCGGGGGCCATGAAAGACCATGGCCTCCGACTTGTTGAGGGCCACCTCCAGGCCAAGGCGCCGTATGCGGCTCACCACCTGTGAGACCGCAGCCGTCGCCAGCAACGCTGCCTCCCTGTACGAACTCCCCCGGGCGGTGACCAGCGTATCGTCCGCGTAACACGTCAGGTCTACGCCCGGTTGGAGTTCGCCTCTCAGCACCCAGTCGTAACCGATGTTCCACAGGGGCGGGCCCAGGACCGAGCCCTGTGGAACACCGCACGATATGCGGTGCTGGTTTCCGACGCCATCACGTCCCACGTAGGTGACACACCTCTCCGCCAAATAAGCCCCGACGATGCGGCGGAGGTAGGGAGGCACTCGATGATACCGCAATGCCTCCCGAACACAACTCCAGGGCAGGGTGTTGAAGGCGTTGGAAATGTCCAAGGACACCGCCAACATCACCCCACCCCGGGACACCGCTTCCTCCGCCAGGACTCTCACCCGTGATATCGCGTGGATGGTGGAGCGCCCATGCCGAAAGCCGAATTGGCTTTCGTCCAGGTCCGGCCCCTCTCTATACAAGTGGCTGACAAGGCGGGCAGCGATTATACGCTCGAAAAGCTTACCCACCTCGTCTAGCAGCACTATGGGCCGGTACGCGGACGGCGAGTCCGCAGGGCGCCCCGCCTTCCTGAGCAGGACCAGACGCCCAGATTTCCACAGAGTGGGAAACTGGCCCCGCTCAAGGCACGCTGTGAAGAGTCCTCTCAGCCAGGGCTCTAGCTCCTTCAAAGCGAGGGCTAGCACGTTGCCATGGATTCCGTCGGGCCCCGGAGCCACGTTCTTGGCCCGGAGCCGCATTACGGCCGCCCCCATCTCTGCCTGTGTCACCTCTGGGACGCTGATGGCGTCCTCCTCTGTAGACTCTGCGGCCGTGGGCAAAGCCATCGGCGGCGGGATATGCTCCGCTCTCACCGGGAAGAGGGCTGCGACTACCTCCTCCAGCAGCTCGGGTTGGAGACTCACCGTAATTGGAGGCGCGGCGGCTCGACAGTGTTTTCAGCCTAAGTTAAATCCACCATTGGTTCTTTAAAACTTAAAAAAATAGATGAAAAAAGAATTTTTGCGATATTTGAAACTATTGGTTAGAATATTTAACTATTGTTTGAAATAACTACGGATAAAAAAACTGAGCCTTGGAAAAGAAATACAAAATAACCAACACATCAAAAGGAAAATATTCAAATTGAATGTTCAATTCGCACATTCCAAAAATATAAACGTAACATAGATACTAAACAAATCTCAATTTCCCGTAACTGAAATAAATTTATGTATTTTTATTCAAG
Source organism: Orthosia gracilis (assembly GCA_947562075.1). NCBI lineage: Eukaryota > Metazoa > Arthropoda > Insecta > Lepidoptera > Noctuidae > Orthosia > Orthosia gracilis. The sequence goes on from OX387265.1 coordinate 13,025,339, forward strand.
TCATATATAATGCCCGTACGCCTTTATTATATTAGTGAAAATTTTGTTTGTATACTAATATTATAAGTGTGTATGTGTGTGTGTTTGTATGTTTATTACTTCTTCAGCTCAAACGGCTGGACGGATCTGGATGAAATTTGGCACAGAGATAGAATACAGTCAGGAATAACACATACGATACATTATTATCCCGGGAATATTTTCCATCGGGATAGTTTTCGACATTCACGCGGGCGAAGCCGCTGGCAGAAGCTAGTTATATATAATTCCAGTGAACGCTAAAAATGACATAACATCATTTAATTTTTCCATAATCGTGTTTTAGTTTATTAAATCTTGCATTTAAATAAATTATTAGAAAAAAATATTGAATCCCGGCTTCCCCTGATCGTTAATTGGTCGCCCTTGTATTGCAAATTGGATTTTACTGGCAAATAAATTTTTGACTACTTATTTACGCTCGAAAATCTATTTAGTGACACCTCCAGGTACCTGATAACCCACAATGTATTTATTCCTTTTAAAATGCATTCCAAATCATGAGGTTTGATTAGGTTACACAGTTTTGCTCCTGCAACAAGGCAAGATCTGATTTACTCGTAATAGGTAGGTATTTCGTTATTAGGATGTATTTTTTGTACCTAATACCTTAATTATTCTCAACACTGTTAACTTTAATTTTACTTTTGTTTAATTAGGTGCTGCATCATTATAAAGGAGATTAGTTAGACAAAATCTTAGGACATTTTCAAGTTTTTAAATATCAATAAAATGTTTTATCTCGAAAATAATCGTCTATATCTAATACTTGTTTTCATTACTATTACCAATCTATGTAAACAAGCAAAAGGGATTTACAGTAGTCACAGTAGATCTTTGTGTCTTTGAAGTATGGCTATAAGACCCTGCGCAGTTGCTATTTTTGTGTCAATGTTGAAGTAGAAGATAGCATTGTTTAACTCGGGGGTCGGCAACCTTATTTTGTATGCTAGTATTATATCATCGGTGTTATTATATTACGCTCGCCTGTAGCTAAGTTGACAATCTACAATCGATAACGCTAGTAGAAAACGAATCAATGTATGGGAATGACATATCTGAAATTTAAGTCACGTGGTCAGTTCATACAAATAGAAGGCGTTAACGATTGTAGAAAGAGATTCAATACGAAACGTTTGTTAGGGGGTTGATATTACGTATCTTGCAAGAGTAAAACGATAAAGATTATTGCGTAATAATTGCTCTTAAATACAGAAGTTTTACAGATTTTCGCGGTTTTATTTTAAACAATTGCATTTGACAAACACCGAGCGATTAGCAAACGATTGTGTAGGACCTACCATACCAACACAGTAAATAATTCCGATTTCAAAGACAAAGCGTTTGATCGCGTGATGATTTTTCTGATTGTTGATTTATCCGTAATAAGCCTGCGGCCTGCGGCTCTCCTTATCTCGCGGCGCCAAGACGTTCTTTCGATTATATTAATATGACTATAAAGGACCATAAATAAACAATATTCCCACATTATGAATTATCTTTATTCCAAGAAATAATCACTATAATTGAGAGTAATAAATTCACTGAGATTTATTTTCAACAGACTGTCTCATTGAAAATATATCAATGGTTCATTACTGTGATATTAATAATTTAATTTCATGAGCTTATTAATAAACTGATAGGCGGCCTGTGGGGTGAGATAAAAATAGGGATGGTAGGTACTCTATCGGTTCAAGTTTAGGTTTTTACTTATAAGTTTTGTCGAAGAAAATAATAACATTCCTAGATTAAATAAATCTTGGGAAATTTGTACCATGTCCTGGTTACATACACATCATACATATATTCATTCATATATACTTTATATTGTGGATGTTACTGAAGTTCGATTCAGATTCCGAAAAGTCGGCACTTCCGATTGATTATTTAAAAACCAAATAAATTTTTATCTCATTTTTTTCTTACTCTAAGTATTTAATGTAACAAAAACAACCATGAGTTATTTTTTGGGCTTGTTTATATTTTTTTTTTGCAAACAATAAACAATGAGATATATGCAAAAACCCCTTTTTATTTTTCAGTAAGGCTCTAGACAGACGGACTGCACTTCAACTGCAAATTTGCAGTTCGGATGCAGTTTGAATGCAGTTGACACGACTGCAATAGAACTGCAAACCAACCGTGCGGTCCAATTGCCATACAAACTGCATCCGAACTGCAAATTTGCAGTTGGATTGCAGTTGAAATGCAGTCCGTCTGTCTAGAGCCTTAATTATTCTAACTTTTGCAATTTCTGCGAGCGGTACTTTATTTCTTTTTTCAAAACTCATCTACATGCTATTCCGAATCGAATGACACCTTGTTTATATTTTTGCCGAGACTGCTGAAAATAGATTAACAAAAAAAAGCATTTGTTGACTAGACTATTAGAAAACTAGTTTTTTTCCCAACACCTAGTAGTGTGTTGTATTTGAGCTGAAATTAAAAAGGCTGATTAACAATGTATTATTTTATTAAATTAAACCTGCTTTTTCTTAACACAGGTTCCGATTCTGATAAACGAAATTTAAAACCTCCGATTCCGAACTCTGTTCCGATAATTCCGATATAATCACTTCCGTAACATCCCTACTTTGTATACCGGCGGTACCTATTACGTTCCCGTAGATTTCATAATTTTTGACTACCGCGAGGTTGAAGCCGTTGCCAAAAAGAAGTAGTCTAATAATTTGAGGTTTGTTCATAATAACATGACTTTGAGCACAAGACATGCAAAGCGGACCACTTCATCGTCATCATCATTTCAACCGAAAGACGTCCACTGCTAGACATAGCTCTCCCCCAGGCGTCCACACATTGACCGACACCAGCGGTTGCCCGTAACTTTATCCAGGTCATCGGTCCACCTAGTGGGAGGCCTCCAAACGCATCTTCTTCCGGCTCACGGTCGCCATTCCAGAACTTTTTCGCGGACTTTTGGACCACTTGCAAAGTTGCAATTTGGACCAAATGTTTCAGACACCATATGCGAATTGGACCATTCACGGAGAGTAATTTTTTTTTATCATTTGTCTTATTCAGAATTTTACCAACCCCTCCGAAACCTTTATCAATCGAAAAACTGTAAGTAGCATTAATAATTACCTAAAGCCATAACAAGATTGATGACATAATAAACTGCCGTATTGAATCCAGATTATTTGTTCATCGTAACTAATTCAATACCGCGATAACTACAACAAATGTGTATCTACGCACAGACAGACGAAACGTGAGAAATATACATAATGTAAATGATAATGTTTGTAAATATTTTGATGATCATCGGTATACTATAGAAACAGAATGCAGATTAAGTTCGGCTGGGCAAAGGTTGAAAGATTATGACGAATTCCCTATAAATAATTAGGTATTTACAAATAGTATTGGACGTTTTCATTTGTGACGATACTCTTTTTGAAAGAGTCCAATATTTTTTTGCAATAGGTACCTTATTTATTAAAGGGATTTTGTCAATGAAAGTTCTATCAACGAGTTCTTTCACCCATAAAAAATAAATAAATTTACCAATATCAGTCAATGACAATGCAAAATCACAGCTTCAGAAAGGCGTTAAGAATCATTGTAACTACTGTGCAATCCCCGAAATAAATGGAATAAAAGGGTTTACTGAAGTGTGCAAAAGCACTCTTCCTTTTTACTGGCCTTTTGTGGCGCGTTTCAGTTCATTCATGTGTAGGACATGGGCTGTGATATGACGGGAACCTTTTTTACATCGGTTATATATGTCGGATTTCACTCGTCAGAAACATATATATGAAAAAAAATCCAGATTCAAAGAGTAAAATGCAAATAACTTTTGAACAGCTGAACCGATTTTTTCAAACATAGCTAAGAACTCTCAAGTCAACGTCAAATATATATATTAACAACGCTAATAAGCGGCACTTTTGAACGGCGTCAAACAATTAAAAATTAAAATTTACAAGTAATAAAAATTGATTCTACCGACACTTCACTTCACTTCATTTTCGACAAAGTCACCTTTCAAACAAAAAAAAACTAAATCAAAATCGGTTCATTCGTTTAGGAGCTATGATGCCACAGACAGACACACAGATACACAGCAACACACGTCAAACTTATAACACCCCTCTTTTTCCGTCGGGAGTTAAATAAGGCTGCTGTGGAAACTATATTTTGTCTTACTTCTCTGCTGTACTTTTCCAGTGCAATGTCGATACGGGATCCAAGGCAGTTGAATCGTTTCTTCGGCCTCCTTTATAGTTTCATTGCCTCGGTCCTTTTTTTGTTGGTTTCCACTGTTTATTATTTCTTTCAGGAGTTGCAATCGTCTCTAGTCAGAAACTGCTCCAGTAACGCTTGTGACATTATCTTTGAAGAACTATACTTAATTTCGTCAAAATTCGCCGTTTGAACGACAGCGCGCGATAGTCTTAACTCTTGAAGTCTTGAGTGACAGATTTTCAAAGTCTGCTTTAAACTTTCTGGTTTGGTTTGTATGGATTTATTTCACTAGTCTGCTCTGACCTGGTCTAATCTGGTCTATCTGTAATTGGATTTGAGCTCTCACAAATCAACACCCACAGAGAAACTATGTTTCAACTTGATCCGTCTCTGAAACATAAAGAATTGAATTCTATGAAAGACCTCATTCTAGGTTACTTCCAAGACAAATTAATAGTTATGGACGGAACTTTCAAGGTCATATACGGAGAATAACTGGCAGTTAGTTTTAACTACCACCTTTTAACCGACTTATTGATTTTAACTACATTATTTCATGGTTTCGCTACGGCTGGTTATATTTAACGGGACTCTACGGTATCATTATCAACGGTTTGATGAAAATTAATGTTATATCCGTGAAGATGGTGCTTGAAAACATTAGTTTGATGTCCGTGGAAGTCGGTAATGAACTTTAGGTGAGCTCGCTAAAAAACCAAAAGTTACGTAGCCTAGATATTTATTTATATCACAGAAATATAAAAAAACTGGCCAAGTGCGAGTCGGACTCGCGCACGAAGGGTTCCGTACCATTATCGCGAAAACGGCAATAAAACACGTTTGTTGTATGAGACACCCACTTAAATATTTATCTTATTCTGTTTTTAGTATTTGTTGTTATAGCGGCAACAGAAATACATCATCTGTGAAAATTTCAATTGTCTAGCTATTACGGTTCATGAGATACAGCCTGGTAACAGATGGACAGACAGACAGACGGATTGTGGAGTCTTAGTGATAAGGTCCCGTTTTTACTCTTTGGGTACGGAAACCTAAAAAGAGGAAAAGTGGCAATGGGGCGTGTCAATGTCCACGCGACGTGGTCATCACAGTGACCATGTCATAGCCAATGGGCATTATTACATTATTTTTGTTTTCAAATATCACAGCGAGTGTACTATATTTGCAATAAATACATTACTCCTTAACCACTACCTAAGTTTATCGCTATGTGACTGGACAAACAATGTAAAAATCGCAAAATGATACTTTATTAATCGGATGAATCTTGCGACGAGTTAGTGATGTTGTGGTGACGTGCTTGTGCAGACTGAACTGCACGTGTAGTTGTTGCCGTGTGGTAGGGGCAAACTGGAGACACAGATTACCGATATATTTTCTACCGGGCACATCTTCTTGTTTATTACCCGGCTGCAAGGAAAGGGTTATGTTTTTCGCGCGTATCTTGTATGTATGTAATATTCTATATTACCTCGTACCTTTCAAACCATTTGACGGATTTTTATAATTAAGACATCGTTAGTAGGTCTTGACCGCACAAGTGTTCTTAGATAAGAGCCGTTAAATAAAAAGGAACATGGAGGATTTTGGGCGCCATATTGTAGGGGTTGCAATTTCTTTATTTTTCTTCGTAACCCATCGAGTAGGGTATCAAAAAGAAGGGTTTTTAGAGGTGATTACAAAAATATATACCATGTTTAAAACTCATTCGAAAAAAAAGTGTACTTAACTAAAAAATTGTAAATAAAAAAAAGTTAATACAATCAAAAAACCCGACTGCAAAGATGTAAACAAGAAGAAAATCATGCTGTGCAGTCGGAGAAAATTTATAGTTTTGGTCAGCCTCTGACTGCACAGCATGCTTTTCTTCTTGTTTACATCTTTGCAGTCGGGTTTTTTTTTATATCTATGGTTTAGATCTAAGACTGCCTTGTTAATTCAGTGGCCGCAAGCACTACTGAGTAATTATGTCCTGGGTCCGATTCTGGTCAGACCGTGGGGCGAGCATTGGCTAAATGCTCGGTCTTATTACAAAGCGAAATATGGATGTACCGTAGTACCATAGTTCAATTTGCGTAATCCTTAGAGCCTAGTTTAGGGGAATACTTAACTACAGGTGAGTTATGTATGTCATCCTCAGTGTCGAGTCCATTAAGGATTCATTGAGTGCATTCTGTCAGAGAGCATAACAGCCGGAAATAATGACGCCCCAGCTCAAATGAGTAGTTTTTTGTGAAACAAGACTAATCCTCAATAAAAATATTGAATTCCGTAGGAAAGTAGCCCAGTGATCATTCCATTGACCAACTCTTCAAAGGTCAAAACTAAACGATACGGATCCCTTCAAAATTGATTAAAATCCGTCCGTCCGCCAAGATCATCGCGGAGTTGACCTTGCCACTAATTCAACCACCATGAAACTATTAACTGGTATACAAATTAACCGTGACATTACGTGATATTCAATTAATGGGGAGTGCTGCCATCTAGTTTCATGTTTGGATATCTAAGTCCAGGAAAATAACTGCAATTAGAGGCCAATCTGCGGGAAAATTCTAGTTAACTACTTTCACCGGAATTACGTTCATTATGGTAGCAGTAACGTTGCTTGAGAAGCCCATAAAAATCGAAATGGACCTAAAAATCAGGTTCTTGTTTTATTTTTGTGTTGCTCACAGATTTAGTACAAAAAAAACACAAAAAAAAAATTAGTAGATTGAAAACCAACAGCTATACATTAAATGAATAAAACAAGTTGAGAACGTTACATTAAGCCAATTGAAAGGCTAGAAATTAATATTTTGGCTCTTATTTCGAAAACACATACTTACTTTATTGAAACTTATGCAGTACTTTTTTGTGCCCAATTGAAAAGGAATAAACTTGCTCTAAGCACAAATTGCGGTAAAATCAAAACTTTACGAGAATTTAGCAAAATACTGATTTTTTGGCCCTTTGACAGCCCATTTTTTTGTGGTCCTTTGCGATTTTTATGGACTTTTCAGGCAACTTTACTGCTACCATAAATAACGTTATTCCGGTTTAAGTATTTAACTAGGATTCTTTCCGCAGCAAATTTCTTTCCATCCCCCCATCTTGGAAAGAGTATTTTTGCTCTTCGATATCCGTGTGCGAAAGCCGTTTTTATCCGCTAGAGGATAAAGTAAATTGAATTTAGAACATCGTGTGCACTAAGTTTGTGAATTCAAAACATCGTTAAACCTATTTAGTTCTACTTCCATGGTGCCGAATTTATCATACAACCATTTTTAATTAGTTAAAAAATCAGCCTCGGAACCTTCTTGGTGTACTTTATTTTTTATTTGCTTTTCGCGCGCCATTTTCTTTTCACGTCATGTTGTTAAAAACAAGAAACTTGAAAACAAGTGAAAAACCTAAAATGAGTGATTCTAGCGACGAGGAAGTTTCTTGACGACAACAGAATTGACTGAAACTGTTAATAATGCGCAAATGAGCTTTCTTCCTCAATAATCATGCGGGAAGTATTTGAAACAGCAAGATATGTTTAACACGTGGCGACTAGCTAAAGGAGTCAAAACTTTCTCAGAAAACGTTTTGCTAGCATATTTTATTGAATTATCCGAGACGAAGAAATCAAGCACTCTATGGAGTACGTATTCAATGCTAAAAGCAACAATAAAGATGAAAAACGACATACATATCGACACCTATCCTAAATTAGTGGCTATTTTAAAAAGAGCCTCATCTGGTCATCAACCAAAAATATCGAAGGTTTTCACAGCATCTGCAATTGAAAATTTTCTTAACGAAGCAGCTTCTTTCATCATTCCTTTGCCGTTCTCGCCAATTTATCGGTGAGAACAGGTCTTCTTCTATACTTCTCTATTAGTAACCGCAGTAGTCACCCTCTTTCAAGACATTATCATCTATCACACAATCCATCTATCGTTTCTTTGGTGTACTCTTATAGACTCGACTTTCATCATTCCTTTGCCGTTCTCCCCAATTTATCGGTCGGCGCAAGTCTTCTTCTTCTATACTTACTTCTCTATTAGTAACCTCAATATTCACCCTCTTTCTGGCCATTTCATCTTACACACGATCAATTAATCGTTAGTTTGGTCTTTCCCTACTCTTATAGCCATATCCACATTCATACTCCAATCTTGCCTCACGACAATGTTCCTCATTCTCTCGTATGTTATTAATTGCCCTATTAATGTTATAATTCTAGATTTGTTAATTTTTGACTACAGGACTAATCCACATTTGCCCGAAACGGGCGTAATGGAAGGAAGAGGAGAGAGGATTTTGTGGGATAACTCGGGCAACGAATAAATAATAAACAAAGAACGCTAAATTCAGGGCAAAGATTTAGACTTAGCAAATAAAAGTAATACAAACAGGGATTGAAGCGCTTAAGCCCACTCCAAAAGCTGAACTCATTCAGTACAAAAGTGTAACGCAAATACCACTGAAATTGGAACACAGGTATCTATTGTTACAAACTCGAACGTTAGATGTAGGTGACAGATAATAGCCAGTGCTAAGACTGCAGTCACCTGTACCTACACTATCAAGTAACTTATTGTCTGTGTTGGCAGCAGGTGAACAAATTTAGGATTTGTGAACGCCTGGCTTGATGTCCTTTGAGGGCTTGAGGGGGATAGAGTTTGCAGATCTTACTGACTTAGGTACGTAGTTAAGTCCTAAATTTGATCCAGTGAATAAATAGCAGAATCTGTTTCCCGAGGTTACTTCTAGGCAAGCGTGCTTTACCGTCGACCACATCATCGATTACCATCAGGCGAGATAGTGGTCAATCGCAAGCCTATCGTTAATAAAATAATAAAAAAATAACATAGGTATTAGCTAACATGACCACTGAGATTTGGGCTAATGGAGCTGCACGGAAGAGACATACATTTGAAGCCGACCGCAGATATTGGGCTAATGGCGGAATGATGTGTCATCCATCATCCTGGGGGTTATATTAATAAGTAATAGTGGTTTTTTCAGGTTCTCTATCGTTGTGATTCCATAAATCATCTACTGGTAAGGTACTTCTCCAAACCTTTCCTGCATCATCATCAGCTCTTACTACCTGTGAATTGACATCATTTCGCTCCTTTAACAGAACCATCTTCAAACAAACAATTCACCGTGTATGAGTATAAGATAAATCATTACCATAATGTATTTTGATTTACGCTTGTCATCCATGTTGCACTGGTCACATACAAATAGGCTGTATCTAGTTGGATCTCATGCTCGGCCGCGCGCACAATATTTTGCAATTTACAGTTACTCCATCAGTGTCTATGGCGAGTGTGTTTGTGTTAGTGTCTGAAATAATTATTATATTGTGCCAGTATGTGTTATGTTTGTTAATAACTGTTAGTTTTACAGATAGATTTTTGTTATAATTCTAATTTTGTAACTAGTTACATTGAAATCAATTTTTCAAATGCATACTTATCCTACCGTCATTGCGATGATTAGATCTGCATTACAAATTTCCTTTTCTTGCCATAGATTAAGAAAAGTGTCTCAGCCATGCTCAAACAATTAAATAAATTAAAGGTCTCTCAATAGTCCTATATATTAAAAGCTGAAGTAGAACTCAACGAACGAATGAGAACAGATTGTGAACTCGATAACAGCATCGGAAATAATCAATACAGAATGTTCAACTTAGAAATTATGTTTTTACACTACCGCTTTTTTTTCTGATTAATTCCATTACGGGAGACTCATCAAGACGCCGAGACTCGGCGCTTTTCTGGTGGTAGCCTCTGTTGATCCTTACAAAGAGTTGTACGTTGGAGCCAAGTTCAAGCCAGCTGGCTTATCCCAAAAAAATACCCTCATTTTAGATCATGGTCTATCTAGTCTAATAAATGATTATTTTAGAAAGATCAAAGTTGTCGAAATTTAGTTATCAAAGAGCTATCCTGTCTTATCAATTCCCACCAAAGCAGAACAAATGAAATGACGGACGTAAGTCCACTTCAAGACAATCATCCTTTAAGCTATAAATAGAATAATTTAACACCGGTCCCACTCGCCGGCGTCATCTACTTACGTTTATAAATAGTACTTACTCGCACACAATTGATTTATAAACGCACAGGAAACGAACACAATGCCTCTATTAACTAATGCGTAGATATCATCGATGGAGACTCCAGAATCCCACGCCACGGCGAACCATCTTATAAAAATAAAAGATTAGTGTTTTTGATTGGATAATGAAAAAACCGGTCAAGTGCGTGTCGGACTGCGCACATTTAAGGTTCCGTGACAAATTGCAATAACATTTGGTTTTAATAGGAAATTTTTTGAAATTTCAAAGAAAAATCTGATGTATCTATATATTGGTATTTGATAGTAAAATATAGGTACGTAAAAATATACATTGTCACCAAATTGCAAGTTCATAGGTCAATGGGAAGTAAAAAATTTTTCGGTATAAAATTAAAAAAAAAAGCTGACTTTGGTGGCTATACCTTCATTTGATTTCCAATATTTTTTAAAACAAAAAATACAGTATTTATCAAAACATACTCTAAAGAATGATACGGAATGATACCCCACTCGATGTAGGCGGTCGAAATTTTTTTGCGCTCCCCCTTTACAGGAGATCAAACAATTTATATATTACTTTGAGTCAACAAGATACTTATACTGTGAAAATTTGAAGACTGTAGCTCCAACAGTTTAGCTGTAAAACCTGTGTGACAGACGCCAGACAGACAGACGGACACGTGAGTGACAGCAATAGGGCTCCGTTTGGACCCTTCGGTTAACATTAACCTATTGTTCTCATCACGCATTAAGTGCAGAAACCAAATCATTAAAGAAGAAGACGAGGTAAAATTGTTTGTTAAGCATCTTTGTAAAAGGTTATCTCTGGAAGTATCTACCTACTATAGTAGTCGCACTGGATCTTTGTGTCTCTGAAGTTGGCTCTACGAACCATTGCGCAAGTATCAGTTTGTTATCGAGTATACTGCATAGAATAAGCGAGATAGGTCGATGCGACAAACGTAAGCGAGTGAAAGAGGCAGTTATAAAATGCTATCTTCTACTTCAACATTGACACAAAAATAACAACTGCGCAGAGTATTGCAGCCAACTTCAGAGACACAAAGAACTACTGTGAGTAATATACGATACTGGTCTCGATGAAAGAAAGCTGTAAGTAGCTGGAATAGGCCTCAGAGGCAAACCTGCGAGAAACATGCGCAAAAGATATAAATCAACAAAAACATTTGCAACGCTTGCAACTTTTGCAACGCGCAGCGCCCGTGTAAAATTCATGAAATTATGAAGCGCTGAATCGCGGCAGTTCCGCAGTTCCGCTGAAATCAATACCACTCGAAACGGCAAGCGACTTATCATTAAATTTATCAGTTGTCATAGCACTGAAAAGCCGATATTCCTGAAATAGGATACCTTTTACTAATGAACAAAGCTAAATATTGGTGTTTCAACTGGATCATTTAAAAAGCGAAGACAATTCGAATTACTTAAAAGAAAAACCTTTTATTTTGGTGTATCCATTTTAGGCGCCTTTTCTTAGTAAACCCGATAAGTAGTCCCTAGTAATTATGTATCACAAATTAATAGCAATTAACAAATCGAAGAATTTCGTTGTGCTAATAACTACTACCTACCTACTGTAGTAGGTAATACTAATTAGGGTAATTACTGAACCTTCATTAGGTATTGTACGATCTACCGTACATTATTTGTTCATTACATGAATAGGGAACTATACGCAAAGCTGAGCTCAGATGGCGCCACAGGAATCAGAGTAAACAAACCAAACTGTACAAGTCAAATGACAAAATTTCGCAGTTTATGCATACATAATATAGATCTAAAAGTGAAAGAAAAATGGAGCTAACTAAGAATTGAGGAAATCAGACCATACTGCAGCTAAAAACCCGGCTTCGAGAGCGCGGTGCATCAGTAAAAAGAAAAAAAACCGGATTTAGTTGAAAGGTACGAATATGAATGCGAACATTGAAAGTTTAGTGAACTTGCAGATATTATGTTAATTTACTATGTAATGAGACTATTGTACAGCCAATTAATATTCAAAACAATACTTCCAGGTTGATTTTATTTGACTCGCATAGTTCGCAGTGGAACCGTCTTGCACACGGTCTCATTATGATGGTGGACAGCAATCCAATGTACTATTTATGCCAAAAGCATTTCCAATGCCTAAACGCTGACTCTTTCTTACCACCCTTAAAAATTTCGAATCACACTATTTATTAATATAAGGCGAAAGTTTGTGTGGGTGTGTGTGTATGTGTGTTTGTATGTTTGTTACTTCTTCACGCTCAAACTGCTGGACGGATCTGGATGAAATTTGGCACAGACATAGATTATAATCAGGAATAGCTAGTAAATATATATATTTTTTAGAAAGGTGAGTTGTAAAAGCAGATAAGATATTAAATATATTTGTTTTAATAGTTCTCACTCAAATTTTAAGAATCTGGTCATTGAATCCTAATTAAGTTTATTGGCTCTTGATATTATTACATTTCATTTACAACCTGCTGCCTTCATTCTTTCAGGTTTGATCCAAACATAGAAAACTGGACAGGACTGAAAATGTACATCAATGCGTATCTGCTGCTCAATAGAGTGGTATTTGCAGCTAATTTATATTATTATGTTTTATCACCACCCGGTCTAAGGTCTCCTGAAAATACCTCTCTTTACAACATCAACAAAATAGATTTATTATTACTGATGACAGTGTTACATACTCTTTGTACTGCACTCCGTCAAGCGCCATCTGGCGGGAGCAATTGGCAGTAATGTTCCCTTTTACGAGTATTTACTAACGTTATAGCTACTGAAACGAGCGCATCGCTCCTGATATTCTGGGTGCGCATAGTGCTATAGTGAGGTTCTAAATTGAAATAATTCGAATACCATAGATTAGCATTGTGATTTGTGTTTACGGATACCTACCTACTTAGAATGAGTTTGGTAATAAAATGTAAGTTTCGAATGTTTTTAATTATTTTGCTTCCGCCCTTTTGGAACAGTGAAATTATGGACCATTTTGTCAATCGACTGTAGACGGAAAATGTTTTCCCATTCATGTAAAATAAACTGCCAACTTTCTAAAATTCGTTCCAATCAATACGTGAATAAAAACAAAACCTAGTGTTCCACATATGAAAATAATAAAATGGTGTGCAGTGCTCCACTTGCTAACTAGGTAATATTAACAACAAGTGCGGTGCTCAGCGCTTTTCATTATGCTATATAATGTGAACACACATATTTGTGAGAGCTATGAAATAAGCGCGAAGTTATAGGCGCTAGCGGGAGAATAGTGAAAATAAAAGTATGGTCTATGGTTGAAGTTGGCATCCCTGACTTCTGAGCATATATTTATTTGATGGATTTTCTTTATGTAATTTCGAACTTGGAATTTCTAAACTTTTTTTTGTAAATTGCTAAATGTGAGACCTTTTAAAAGTTTTCAAAACAAGAAATTCCCAGAAAATTACTTTCTTTTTCCCTAATGATGAACAAATGGAAAATTAACAACACACTTCAAAAAGTTTATTTTATCTGCTAATGACTCGTTAGTCGATAAAAGTGGGAAGTTTTTAACTTCAAAGTGAAATCTTTTTGGTCATTAGGTGATGAGACAAACTGGACTTGCCTGATTTTGATTCCAAAAGTTTATTGAAATCTTGGCTAGAACCTCTTTTCAATAAAAAAGACGATGGCAATAATGTAATACATAACATTCAGCCATAGAATATGATAAAAATATATCTTGTCTCTTTTTATTTTACAAATGTTTTAGTCTCAGATAGAATTCAAGATTTAGGCTACGATAAACTAATCGTTTTAACAAATTGTTCCTTCAAGCCGAGGTATATATTTCTCTTATGAATTAGTATAGGAACAGAACTAAAAACGTTATAATAATATATAAGTTAGGTATATGGTTTTTCAACCATCAATCAATTATTTTGTGACAAAAATCTCTAATGACTTTTTTCTGTAATGTCAATTTAAAAAAATAACTGCCTGCTTGCCCCAATTGGGTCGGCTTCCAATATAACGGGATGCATCTGTGTACAAGTATTTTACATGGTGCGATTACCTACCTGACCTCCACAACCCAGTAACTGGGCAATACTAAACTCCTTTGCAAGACTGGTGTTAGATTTTCTAGCTTCACTAGCCTTAATATTTCACTAGTCGATCATTCTTCCACACAAACGTAGTATGGCGATTACCCCATTGTTTGACGATGTTACGTTCAAAATAAAAAAAATATATCAATTTGTCTCATCACTATCTAACTCTGTATGGAAACAAAAAAGTAAGAAAAAAAACATATTTGAAAGTTATGAGCGTCGAAAGTTCCATATTTCAAAACTATTTTAAACGCATCTTTGGTCGGAAATAAATACGAAATAGAAGAAGGAGAATTGCAAAACAACCACCATACAGGGATATATTAGGAGTTCAACAATGCAAATAATTTTATTTTGAAAATATACATTTAGTCGTTTTTTCGTGATGTCCATACTCCCAAAGGTCTGTTTATAAAATTTCACGCGCTCGTTTTCGTCCTAAATCATCGTCCATTTCGCTACAAATTTGCAAAAGTGCTAATTCGTACGCGAACTAGCTTCTTACTGCTCATCACAGCATCTATCTCTTTCGCTCGTGTTGTCGGATGAGATAGCATTCATTTTAACCCCGCGCACAAAATAGTTCATGCCGTCGACTAGGGCAATCTTAACGATTGACAAAGATCTTCAAATGATGGACGGGCGGGACCAACGGCTTTCTAAAGCGCAGAAGAGTAGAAATTAACTACCTATACAAGTATACACAGAAAAATGTACGTTCTTAAGTACAAGAAACTAATTGCCTACTTATTTATCGTACCTCTGTGTCCTCAACAGCTTATTTCGTGGCCCAACTCCGAGCCCACACGTAACGATCACCATACATTAAAGATTTTTATTTATTTATGCAAATTTCTTTGGTAACATCTGACATTATTATCACTTGGACCGTTATTCTCTTCTTTTTATTAATTTAAATCTCCGTTTTTATTGCTTGAAACAATATGAATACGTTTAGCATTATAAAAATATGTAGGTTTTCTTTCATATGACTTAGCACGTGTGAAAGGCAGAATAATGTTTTATTTGAGACTCGCACAGGAGACACCGAGGGAAAAAATACGAAAAACGAAAAGATAATTACGAAAAACAATTAACAAAAAAAACATCTTGTTCATGTCTTTTTAGTTTGCTTCTTAAGCAATCGGATATGTTGATTTAAAGCTATTTTTTTTTGTATTAGGTTCATTTAAATATGTAAGTGTACCCCACACGATAGAAACGGCAGAAAAAAATTGGGACCCCACAATATGGCGCCCAAAAGCCGCCATTTTTCTATTTTCCAATTTTAATGTAGCCAGTGTTGCTCGCAAGGTTAAGACGAATCGATTGACGTAAGAAACATAGAAATCGGCCAACTCGTTTGGTCTCTTGAACGCCACATAGGAACAAACATTCATACATACATACTTCGGCAGTCGGGCAATTAAAAACGATCCCCGTGCGAGACCACCAAGACTCTTTTAAGTTTTAACTATCCATTTCATTTAAGATGACTTTTCGGGTATATGATGCGGAAGAATGAGGATCATGTCTTCATAAAAAAACGATTTAAAAAGTTTTGGGTATGAATGTGGCAGGTTACAAAACCAAAGAAACGATAGATAGATTTTTTTTGGGACAATACCACTGCACTATTCCCAAACCACTGCAACTCCTGAAAAACAGAATCAGAAGTGGCGACCAACAAAGAAGCGACGAAGCAATGAAGCTCGACGAAGCCACGGATTGAATTTATTAACTGTCTTGGATCAAGCAACGAAAGTTTTTTTTTTTATTATCTATAGGCTCGCGCTTGACCACTACCTCACCTGATGGTAAGCGATGATGAAAATTAATCAGAAAATAATAACGGAGGA
This sequence comes from Orthosia gracilis, assembly GCA_947562075.1. Lineage (NCBI taxonomy): Eukaryota > Metazoa > Arthropoda > Insecta > Lepidoptera > Noctuidae > Orthosia > Orthosia gracilis. The sequence goes on from OX387265.1 coordinate 13,041,645, forward strand.
GTAGGAAAAAATAACCATGGATGGTACTCGTATGGTTAGAAAGCAGGTGACTTTTGAGAGTATTGCACGGTCCCTAATGCCACGTGTTCTATAAAACTCGGCAATCAATGGCTTGTCAATGCTCAGGGTTGCCAGAAAGTCGCTAATAACAACCTTATTTACTCTTTTTTGTTGGCTTATATCGACCTACATTAAAATATAGTATAAGCGAATATATCGGCCTTTCGGGGCCCCCGTTACAAAAGGGGTCCTGGGCAGGGGCCGCGTGTCTTATGGTAAAGACGGTACTGGGAGTATACAAGACGAAAACATTAATTGCCTGCTATTAAGATGGAATTGTTCTGATTTAAGTAAAAAAAAACGCATGTAGGTACAAGATCAAACAGTAAATATTTTTTACCGGTAAACATAGAATTAATTCAAAATATATTCGCGATCTGGCTGACCAAAACCAGATGTATCCTCCGACTGCACAGCATGATTTTCTTCTTGTTTACGTCTTCTTAGTTCGCTTTTCAAGCAGTCGGGTTTTTATATTTTTTTAATTAACTTTTTTATTTACAACTTTTTTGTGTTTTTTTTAGAATTATGTACATTTAAACATATGTGTTATATATTTTCGAAATCACCTCTTAAATCCCTTTATTTTGATACCCCACACAATAGGTTTAGAAGAAAAAAAAATTGGTCACCCACAATATGGCGCCCAAAATCCGCCATTTTTCTGTTATCCAATTTTAATGCAGCCAGTGACACTCGCAGGATTATGACGAATCGATTGACGTAAGAATTATCGAAATCGGCCAACGCGTTTGGTCTCTAGAACGCCACATAGGAACAAGCAAATATATATACATACATGGACTGATAAACACATTACCCTTCTTCGGCAGTCGCGTAAAAAGAGAATCTATTGGCATTTTATAAAATTTTACATGCCAATATTAAAAGAAAACTTCGTCAACAAAGTCTTTACTGAACATTGGTTATGATGCTTTATTAATATGTAAGCAACGTTTTTCTTGAACTGCATCTGACATTCAGTGTCCATAGGCGACAGAGCCCACTTACCGTAGGCCGTTTTACCTCCCAGAAACTTCAACAGAAGAAGCATTAACCCTTTGTCTGTAAAATTTTAACATAACAATAAAAGTCAATGAATTGCACAGTATCTTCGTTACGACTGTACCTCGTGACATCTTATTTGAAGTTCTCGTTTACGTGCGTTTGGGTCAAGGATAAAAGAATAAAATGTGAGTTATCATTGTGATTTGTATATACTCATATTTATTGCGCTGTTTAAAATCTTTATATGATCTAGCTGGCATAACTTAAGCATCATTGAAATATGCTGAAGATTTGGAAGAACTTCGGAACTTCTACCGTCTTACAATAATCTTTGTGCAAATTGGTGTAGTCTCGTTTTAATAGCCGTGTTCTTTGATAATGCAAATCGGTAAACGTAAGGTGGGAAGCCCTCAGGCACTGATAATGATACTAGCATACAGATGCCTCATCCCATACAAAGAAACCGCGCCGACGTAATAACTAATAAACTCGGTGCATGTATTTTTTTTTTTAAATACAGTGAACATTTATTGTATTGTATTTTTTGCTCGTTTTTACAGTTTCCTTGCACCAAAATGTGTTACAATATGAAATGAAATGAAATGCCTCAGACATTTAAAACCGCGCTATCTATTGGCATAATTTTTAAATTAATCCGTTCAAACTAATCTTTGAAATATGAGGGCAGGGAGGCTGGTAACAGGAAGACGAGAAGAGAAATAAATAATAAATCCAAGCCTTCTGTACAATGATTATAATATTATTTTGTGTTTAATGTATACTTTTCGAAAACAAGGATCGATTTAGAATCTATAGGTACTAACTAAAAATGCAGCTAGTTTGAAACAAATCTAAATGCACTAAAGCCAAGTGTTTTTATCCGTATTTAACTCAACCAATGGTTCAATACGGTTACATTGGTAAGTAATGGTATCAAATTTCGTTTAAATTCGTTTTTTCATTAATTGCTAGCCTAACAACAAATGGTCAAATAATAAATTAACTCTAAAACTTATTTGACCAGTTGTGAGGTTAACAATTGAAATCAGTAAAATACTATTGACACACTGACAAGCGCATGCATTCGTTAGTTACCTAACAAAATACAAATGCAGTCAGTATTAGCTATCCATAACGCTTACCGTTACAGATGAAGCTGCGCCCTCGTCACGTCTACTCTTGCGCAAGCTGCGGTGTCACCGCAAGCTACTGATCTAACAAGTGCCCACAGCTGCTGAATATGTAATTTGTTTATGTTTTCTTGACCAGTGTATGTGATTTGTTAGCAGTTTTTGTTGATAGGTTCGTGGTTTTTTCTATATTTCCTAATTGTTAAAAAACATTATCTATCTAATTACGGATTTATTTAGAATGATATTCTAGCATGATTTTTATCCTCCTGCACTTATCCCAATTTATCAAGACAGCAATTCTTTTTTGAGTTTAATACCATCTCTATCTATGTCTGATCTCAAAGTTTATATCATCTTTCATATTTTTGCTTTTGCACTTTTGCACAGCTATTGCACTTTTCTTTATATTGCATCTTAAAAAAATGATTTAACAAAACTACACACAGTACAGTATTACTCGTATGTTGAGTCTCGTATGTGTGAAAAATATTATAATATCGTTTCATAATTTGAGCTTCATTGCAGTTTTATTCAATAATGCAGTCCTGCTTACCACTTAGTCAAATCGTTTAGTTTTAATATCTTCCCCTCATCTGTGCCATGCTTAATCTGCCTTCCGCTTCCAACAGCCATTTCTTTATTCAAACACAGTGATATCGATAGACTACCTCTGTTACATAATGTATTTTCTGCGACAGTCATTGAAGCGTCATTCATCAAAAACTGTTCAGTAGTTTATGAGAAATCATCAAAAGAACTGTATGTCACAGCTTGTAGATTCACATCTGAAGCAAAGGATAATTAATAAATTTTACTATTCATTATACAAATATCTATTTCATGGAAGACTTAGAATAGCGTTCTAAAATGGACGTTTTATTCTGTCACTATAAGCTTTGATAAAGTCTGCTGAAAGTTTCAGTGGGCAGAGATGTTGTGTTTTGACGGATCTTGGGCCCATCTAATAGTCGCATAACCAAAGTGCTTTTATTAGGGGAACGGGCCGTTTTTTTTTACTAAAATACTTCTTGTTATTCATAACTAACTAGCATTTCATTTTATCACAAAACTAGCTGTCCCACGCGGCTTCGCTCCCGTCAACTGGCTACCTACCTACCCATTTACCCTACCTACACTACATACATGACTGTTGCGTAACTTTAACCGCTTATGCAGCGCACGCAACGGAAGCTCTCAAAAAGGAATAATTTTGCCCGTTTTTGCAAACTTTTTCATTTATGCTCCGCTCGTGGTCGTAGCTTCATGTTATCTAGCCTATAACCTTCCTCGATAAATGGACTATCCAACACAAAAATATTTTTTCAATTCCAACCAGTAGTTCTTGAGATTAGCGTGTTCAAACAAACAAACAAACTCTTCAACTATATAATATTAGTATAGATATACTTATTCCCAATTTCGTGAATATAATCATTAAAAAGAAAACTGCACCAGCCTATTTACTGCAATCTAACCCCAGTTTAATATCACTTATTCTTACTCCACTTTCAAGTAAGTAAACAAACAAAACATTTTCTAATTACTCCTAATTCATCCAAGTTCAAACCCATTGCTTGAGAAACGTAAAAATTATCAAAAAATAAACGACTCTAACGACTGCCCTAAAGACTTGTAATCTCACTTGTTGCGTTTAAACTCATTCAATTGAGTCAAGCGTGGCATTAGTTGGCTTTGTTGACCGAGAATTTTCTCATAAAGGCGGGTAATTTGTAAAGAAAAAACTAGATAAACACTACGTACCTACTTTCGTTTTCCCGTGGCTTGTAACTGGTGGCAACTTTCTATACTGCATGGTAGTTTGATGATGGTTTATGAGTATTTAGAGCAGATGAAGCGTTTTTGCAAAGACTTAAATAATCTACTAATTTTATAAAGCTGAAGAGTTTGTTTGAACGTGCTTATCTTAGGAACTACTGGTTGGAATTTAAAAAATATTTTTGTTTTGGATAGTCCATTTATCGAGGAAGGTTATAGACTATATAACATCACGCTACGGTCAATAGGAGCGTAGCATAAATGAAAATTGTTGCAAAAACGGGAAAAAAATTGCGATTCGTAAGCGGTTAAAGTTACGCAACAATCATGTATGTAGAGTAGGTAGGGTAGGGTAGGTAAAGTGGTATATATTTTTGTAATCACCTCTTAAAACCCTTAATTTTGTTACACCAATCGAAGGGCTTGAAAAAAAATATGTGCACAATATGGTCCCCATATTTCTGCCCCAAATCTTGTGCACATATTTTTTTTCATATGTTCGTTTTTTTTTAAACACATATCTAAGAAAACTTGGGTGGTCAAGACGTATCTAGCGATGTCCTTATTATATAAATCCATCTAGCGGATTGAAAGACATGATGTAAAAAGAATATTACATACATACAAGATACGCTCCAAAAATATAACCCGTTCCTTGAAGTCGAGTAAAAAATACATACAGTTGAACCTGCTCCTATTTAAAACTTCAGTTAAAAATATATCTTTCCAACTTTTAATGTTCAAATAGAGGGTTAGTCCCAGAGTACCACGATCCCAGATGACCCCATCCCTTTAGACCCCGAATACGATAGATAAATGATTACATTTCCTTTTTCTATCGTTTTCAACTTCTACGGTCGACATAAAAATATTAAAACAATGCGTTGATGATGATGATAATGATGAAAACACTCAAAATTATACCGAGATATAAGGTAGTAACTAAAAATCGTAATCAGCAATGACAAAGAATGAGTCAAACCGCACTGTTGGGCAACAGATAATGAAATGGATGCCAAACTTAATTGAACTGCACTGAAATGGTTCGCAGATCCACAGAAACCCGATTAAAAATGAAATTCGCGACCGCGTTCATAATATCGTGCGCGAACCAGCAATGTCGCACAATGACCTCATTAAGAAGCGGTCAGTATTGTCACCAGGCTTAACAAAGCTAATATAATGCGCGGATACTGTTCATCAATATTATGGCCAGGCTGAATACGGGATGTGGCCCAAATACCGGCCAATTGGGGCGGTTCTGTTTATCTGTTGTGGTGGTACTTCCATCCCTGAAAATAGTTTTGTAGGGAATCTCGAAATATTGAATACAATTACCATTGCACGGAAGGTCGTGTTTATTTCTGGCTTTTTGAAGGCACCCTGTGTTATCTTACTAATTCCGAGTTAGTAGCTGCCCCGGACCGATTATGTATGATGTATTGTCAATTTAACCTCATGTAAACAACTAACTTTGGGTTAAGTTTTTGGCGCAAGTGCCCATTGTGAATGGATAAAGGGAAAATGAAGACCAAAGCGAAGATGGAAGGATTGTGTAAGACACGCACAAAGCTAAGTGTAAATGCCAATAGTAAAGAAGGAGACCCAAGAAAATATGGACGGCGTGTATGTTAAAATGATACGTAGGAGAAGAGAGTAAATTATCAGGTGACGAATGACGGAGAATAATGGCAGAGGAATGAATGGAAGCGACCTTAAGTTATATGGAATTTTCCCTGCATCTTCTTCCTGCTTTTGCAGGATGAAGATGCAGTATGTTTATGCTTATTTATTATTATATATTTTAATACTTAGGATGTATGAACGCGCATATTTGAATCTAGAACTAGACGTTGGTTCACTGTATATTACACAGCTATATTAAGTATGATTTTTAAGTACAAATTTCTGTTATAGAATGTATTCCATACTAATTTGTCCGTTTTATTGTTATGGAAATTTATTACCACATAATACAAGCTGCAATACTGTCGATCGGTAATTATTTATTAACTTAGCCAATTCGATCTTTTTGACATGACAGCATTCGCTAAGTTTCACATTATTTTGCAAATCATGCTGTTCTAAACAGACAGTCATCGGACTATAATAAATCATCAGTAAAGGCGCCGCAGACAGTCCCATCTCGACGCTGATAATGCGACAACCTTTTTTAAAATAAATTGTACTACGAATATAATTATTACCCGCACCCGAACAAAAGCTGCCACACACTGGAGCGACGCGACAGTGCGACCACAACAAGACAAATTATTTTGTTCTATGGATACATTGACATACGGATCTATAGAAATTGTATACAACAATTAACCTATACAACAATTTCTTCAAAAATCAATGTCACGTTGTCTCTGCGGGCCTTTTTGCGGGAGCCTATACAATTTCTATGAAAACCACTGTATGGGAGCCCCAATTAAATATTTATTTTATTCTGTTTTTAGTATCAGTTTTTATAGCGGCAACAGAAGTACATCATCTGTGAAAATTTCAACTGTCTAGCTGGGTTCATGAGGTACAGCCTGGTGACAGATAGACAGACAGCGGAGTCTTAGTAATAGGGTCTAGTTTTTACCCTTTGGGTACGGAACCCTAAAAAACTGGTCATCGAATCGTTGTCGCGTCACGTTTGTCTGCGTGAACCTTTAGATACTCTTCAGATTTTAAACATTATAGCATATTTTTCTCTGCTATTGTATTAGTCTTAGCTCTTACCTAACAGTAGGTAAGTGTCGCGTCATTCAGAGAAAGTACTGGGTTCAAATATTTAACTTAAGTATTACATCTTATGACAGGTTATGTAAGATTAGTTACATTAAATGTAAAGCAGGTATTGGATATGGCGGTTAAGTTATCATAAGCTGTGAAGCGTGATTTTATGGTCGAAACTAACCATAGGTAACTTCAATTACTCATTATCACCACAACAGTGACTGCGTCATAATTAACTTTCGGTTAGCATACAAGGCAATTGGAAACACAATTTCAAAATTTTATAAATGCTCTCAGCTTTTGGAAAACCTTTTTAGACCGAGTTCCAAATACACATAATATGTGTATTTGGAACTCTGTAGTATACTTATATACTTTGAACTCAATTCATAACCTATATGGAAATATAACGGTGTGTCTACCTTATTTGAGAACTGATTGAATACCAAGCAAGTTAATTTAGAGACTAAAATTTTGACACTTGAATTCCTTTATTGGAATACCAAGCCATTGTAGAACTTATATGGTGTTGTAGGTGGTGGGTACTATGTTTGCAACGTAAGACAAAATGTGTTCCTAAAATCAACAATTATGGAGACTTCTACTGCATCTAAGGGGCCGCCTCCACGAGCGACATAATCGCGGCGATATCCGTGCCCTCAGATCAAATAAAAAGTTAAGATGGAACGTTGCAAACAACAAGTTAATACATACACAATTACACGCACACACTTACAACGAAACTACGCCTTAGCTTGTCAGTCGAGCTCTCAGATCAAACAAAAAGCTCGACTGACAAGCTAAGGTGTAGTTTCGTTGTACGTGTGTGCGTGTAATTGTGTATGTTTACGGCAAGGTGTAGTTTGATTGATATGAGTCCGTGTATTTCACGTATTTCTATACACTCACTTTTAGGGGCCGGGCGATAATTCACGTGGCAAATCGATCAAACCGCCGTGTTTCTCTCGCTCGTGGAGGCGGCTCCTAAAAGATCCTTTTTGTCTTGTGATTCGTATCATTGATTTAATAAAAACTTGTGCGGTCAGGAGGAACAAAGTACCTCACGCCTTTTCTTCAACTTCGAATGTGACTTTTTGACTTAAATAGTACTCAGACAACAGTGATATTGAACCAACACATGATGTACTCGTAAACAAGGTACGACGACCGCGCTTGACGATAATGGGTCCAAACACAAAACTGACGGTAGAATCAATTATTATTACTTTATAAATTTAAAATTTTGTCTATCAAAAGTGCCTCCTAATAACCTAATTGAAATAAAGAAATTAGACTTTCTTTGAACTGCGGTGCGACGTCGCATCGTAAAAATCTACAAGCTTGTTTATTACCTAATTTATTAAAATTAAGTCCGCCACTTTTATGTTGCATTTAAACATAAAAGTGGCGGACTTAAAGTCGTCACAATCTAAGAAGCCCGTTGACGTTTCTCATTTTACATGCCGCGATAACTTTCTACGTAAGAAATTGAAAAATCAAATTCATAATCCTTATTAATTACTATGTTACCCATACACTATAACAACGAGTATCATTCGCAAGCATCAAGTTTAACTGCTTAGGTGTTTTCTGCGTTGCGAATTCGCATCGCGTCAATTCGCAGTTTTGTGATTGAGCCCAATATCCGAGCTACGAACGGACGAAACAGAACGTCTCGAGACGCCTTAACGCTTTTTCTGACGATTTATCTACCAAGCAACTCTTACCGCAAGCCGCATTAAGAAACTTCGTTCCAAAAATAAAAAGCCCTTCTTTTTTTTTAGACAATCCTTATGATCTGCGAATACGATATGCGATATTCAAATATGAGTTCTAACTTTACTCCTTCATTGTTCCAGAAACCAGTGAAAGTAGCGGCGGTGTCTTCTGTGAGTCGATCGAATGATGAGCGGCGCCGGCGGCGGCACCTGCACCCCGCGCCCACCCCGGCAGCTCCCGAGAAATGGCCGCCCTCTCCTGCTACCAGCCCTGCAGGTCGCACCTCGCACAGCCTGCTAGGTAACACTCGTGCTCTATTTAACTCCTGAAGGCTCTGTCACACACTGCTCCCGCCCGGTAGCTCTCGAGACATTGCCGCTCTCTCCTGCTACCTCTGCAGATCGCACCTGTCGCAGCCTGCTAGTTAACACTTGTGCTCTATGTAACTCGTGAAGGCTCTGTCACACACTGTTCCGCCCCGGCATCTGCCGAGACATTGCCGCCCTTTCTTGCTACCAGCCTTGGAGGCGGCATCTGGTGCTGCCTGAAATGCGTCCAAAATATATGGTGTGACATAATTGACATGCGTCCAAAATACATGGGATTGACATTGTCAGCTTTTCGGAATAAAAATTATTTGTTGACGATCGTTATCACGTTATCGCTGATAGAATGTCTGCCTTGGACTTTAGACGCTCAGAAGAAATATACTCATTATGTACCTGTTAGACCAGATTGCATACTCTGCATCCTCTCTGCTCTTGAGGTTACCGTGAAGTTAATGTTCTGCCAACGAAAATTCTAACTTTCACTGTTATGTACTGTCTTTTAATGGCTAGAAAAAAGGAAGTCAAGTATCAAGGCTTAACTGCAGACAACGACACTGCACAACCATTAGATGCCAGTCGATTGCAGACCACTTAGTTAAGTACTGCATGACACAACACTAACACGCCTTGCTGCGTAGAATACAAAAACTATTCGTAGACATTTCAATACTAAGTTCCAGTGACATTGTGGCAAAATCTAGATCAACGCAATTATTCCGGCATCCTTAGTAGCCCATTGTTATTGTGTTTCGTCAACTGAACATTTTTTTTTCGTCTGGGCCTAGGTAGTAGACTAATTTCAGTTTTCACTCAGATTAGACATCAAGAAAATTATTACAAAAAAAATGTTTTAACAAAAAATCAAACCGACTACCAAAACAAAAGACTACAAAGCGTAAAATAACATTCTTTTCCGAAGTCGGTGCCTTTTTAACCGACTTTCCATAAAAGGGAGAGGTTATGATCGACATCGAGGTTGTTTTTTTTTTTTTTTTTTGTGTATGTTCACCGATATCTCCGTCAATTGTGGACCGATTTTGAAAATTATTTTTTTGTTTGTTCGAAATTGGTCCCACTTTAATTTGGTGAAGATCTGATGAAGAACTTCGGAGATATACAGCAGAACTCTTCAATAAATAAAGGCAAATCTCTCGGGATTGCTGCAATCGCATGTTTGTTCATTGTTTATACTATTTCATATCATAACATCATGCCAGTACGCCCTAAGGGGTACGCAGATGTGTACAGTTCACCTTGGTACAATCTCATTTCACCGGTTATGATCAAGTTTCATGGCATTCGGATAATCCATTCTGGCATTATAAGTCCCTCACTAAAGGCAAGTTGCTGAATAGGTAAAAAAGATTTTTTATTTTTCAGTCGGTGTCCATAACGAAAAAAAAAAACCTACCAAAGACCCCGACTTCGGAAAAGAAAGTTATTTTTCGCTTTGTGTGTTTTATTTTGGAACTTGGTTTGATTTTTTTATTTTTCTCTTTTTATTTTTGGCCTCTAATCAACATGAAAAACGACTAGGATACAAAATACAAAAAAAATACAAAAATATTTATTTCATCTCATTCATTGTGTCACACATAAACTGAGGCAGCCCCAGTAACTTACAATAGTACTTGTGTCGGAGCTCTCTCACTCTTCCTTTAAGTGGTTCCTTAACAACGAAATTAATGAAACTAATGAATAGATAGAAAAACTTAAGGAAAAAAAAAAGAAAAATTCCTAATAAAACATTTTATTTATGAAACATTGTTTTATTTCGGCGTTCCAGTGGCCATTGTGGACTTCTTCATCAGTTCCACTTCACCAAATGTTACTTTCTAAGTGCAAATGATTGCATTATTGATGAAAATACCAAAATCGCTATTGTGTGATATACAGGGTGTTTGGAAGGGAGCTGTACATACGCCTAGGGTAGAAACTAGGGATAGTCTGCTACCTACCCCCGCCCATTATATTGACCTTGGCCTCAAGGTTTTTTTTTAATTTATTATTATTTTTTATTTGACTTTTTTATGATTTTTTGACTAAAACTACCTGTAGCTCAAAATCTATCCATGGGACCGGTCGGCTAATGGTCTTGTTTTAATCGTTAGAGTCTTAGGGTCCTGCAAAAAATTATTTTACACCAGAAAATTGTGGAGAAGAAAAGTTATGGGGCCTGAAGTACCGTAGTAAGGTAAAGAAATAATTTTAAGGGCAACTTTCTATGGGGTTTAAAAAAAAACTAACAGGGTTGGAGTTCTTCTGATTTTTTTAAAACATCCTCAGTCCATGCCCTTTCTAACGATATGCTAAAAGTGTAATTATCACTTTTAGTTTTAAAGTTATTAATTAATTTCCGCAACTAGGGCACTTCAAGCAAAAATTTCAACTAATGAAAATTAAATGTGTTCGATCGTAAAAGGATGGCAAATGAAACAAAAAATTTGGTAATGACTAATGTCATTAAATTACAAATTTTAATTAATTACTAATTTTAATTAATTACAAATTTTGTTCAAATTGATGACCATTGACCTGTAAACATGCTCGGCACCTCTTCCTCATCTCCACGGTCACCGTTCTAAGCAGCAGTTCCTAGCTTCTGGACAACTGCTTTCCTAATTCATGGATTGGTCGGGGTGGGCCAATTCCCTGGCCCCCAAGGTCGCCTGACCTTACCCCACTCGACTTCTACGTCTGGGGAAGGGCGAAAGAGTTGGTGTACGCAGAAGAAGTACCAACAAGGGAGGTTCTAATTAACAGGATCCACGCCGCATTCGATACAATGCGCGAGGAACTGCTGCTTAGAACGGTGACCGTGGAGATGAGGAAGAGGTGCCGAGCATGTTTACAGGTCAATGGTCATCAATTTGAACAAAATTTGTAATTAATTAAAATTAGTAATTAATTAAAATTAGTAATTAATTAAAATTTGTAATTTAATGACATTAGTCATTACCAAATTTTTTGTTTCATTTGCCATCCTTTTACGATCGAACACATTTAATTTTCATTAGTTGAAATTTTTGCTTGAAGTGCCCTAGTTGCGGAAATTAATTAATAACTTTAAAACTAAAAGTGATAATTACACTTTTAGCATATCGTTAGAAAGGGCATGGACTGAGGATGTTTTAAAAAAATCAGAAGAACTCCAACCCTGTTAGTTTTTTTTTAAACCCCATAGAAAGTTGCCCTTAAAATTATTTCTTTACCTTACTACGGTACTTCAGGCCCCATAACTTTTCTTCTCCACAATTTTCTGGTGTAAAATAATTTTTTGCAGGACCCTAAGACTCTAACGATTAAAACAAGACCATTAGCCGACCGGTCCCATGGATAGATTTTGAGCTACAGGTAGTTTTAGTCAAAAAATCATAAAAAAGTCAAATAAAAAATAATAATAAATTAAAAAAAAATCTTGAGGCCAAGGTCAATATAATGGGCGGGGGTAGGTAGCAGACTATCCCTAGTTTCTACCCTAGGCGTATGTACAGCTCCCTTCCAAACACCCTGTATATGGATCCCATCATCAGATCCTGGTTTCTTTATCATGGTACTATCCTTGGGATATCTGCTATCCAACAAAAAAAAAATCATCAAATTCGGTTGATAAACGACGAAGTTATCCGCGAACACACATAAATATATATATATATATACGGCCGAATTGAGAAACCTCCTCCTTTTTGGGAAGTCGGTTAAAAAGTGCGCTGTTGGATTTCCAACGCTCGGCTTAGCTTTGAAAGTGGTTAATCCAACAGCGTTTATTTAGGTGTCACCTAGTTCGTTAAAAAGGGGTATAAAGCTGAGTTTGTTAAACATGGCTTGTTTTTTTTTTTTTTTGTTTGGGAAATCATCCAATGACTTCTTCCGCTCTGGGTGAAGCGGGAGGGCGTGTCAGACTTTAACTGACTAAAACCCACCCGTGTTCCTTCAGTTGCTCGTGCCAGGGCCGCGGTAACTCTCTTTCAAATTTATCCGCGACCTGATTAACATGACTTAGCAAGTGCTTTAGCTTAAAATAGATACGAACCCGTCCCTACGAGTATTTTGCGCTTGTATTTTGACAGTTGTACTACATGACAGGACGGAATAATGCTAAGGCCGCGTTTTCATGCAACATTGCGAGGCACGATCGAGTGATTGATCATATTATACCACGGTATCTCGTAATGAAATGCATTGCGTAATGGATGCAGGTGGAAACGTAGCTTAACTATGGTTAGCTGAAGCATTATCATCTGGCCCAAGTTCTAAGCAGCGTTTATAAATCCATCTAGATTTAAAAAAGTGTGCGGAAGTTCCTCACGCCTTTTCTTTAACTCCGAATGTAATTTGATACGGAGAAAAGTCATATTAAACCATTACTTAATCTATGCATTTAACGAACCCATTATGTAAACAAGAATGGCGGCCAGCGCATGTCGATAATATCCGAACTTTGTCGGACGTCTCGAGAGGCTTTTTTGTGACGTGACGATTTCTACCAAGCATCTCCAACCGCAAGCCGCGTTAAAGAACTTCGTTCCAAAACTCGAAACAAATTCAATTTTCTTTACACTCCAATAACCAGTACAATCTATCATTTCCAGATGTCTAGACGACGACGAAGACCATTACCAATCAGTAAACTTCTCGCTCCGGCGACAACAGTTCATCGAGAGATGTCATGAAGCGAGGGGTCTTCGCACCCGTGACACTATCCCTGAGGTCTCGGTGAAGAGGACCAGGGAAGAGCTGGCCAAGCATGCGTCGCAAGCCACACCGCTAAACCGCCGGCTCAACGTGGAAGCCGGCTGGTCGAAGGTCGAAGAAGTCAGGAAGAAATTTGAAGGAGCTGCTAATTGTCCGTCGTTTTCGAGGTCGTTTGAGTCGCCGCCTAGGTAAGAAAATTAAACCTCCTAAGCTAATCTTATTAAGTTCTGGTACCGTAAGTATTATATAGTTTAATTTCCACCATGATTCCAGTGCGGGGGAGGGACGGAGGTATTCATGACCGTAAGCACCTTTTTCTAGACTGAAATCATGGTGGCATCAACATTTCACAATACTAAATTTGAGCAACATAAAAAAACTTATCTTATTGATACAGAGAGCTTTATGATTTACAAATTCACACAACTCCTCAATCGTAGTGATGAATATCAATTAAATCACTCATTGTCGGTTAATAACGCCCATCTAAACACTCAATATAAATTCCGAACCAGTTGTCTTAAACGAAATCAATAAATACAATATTACGGGTTACTTATGAATGAAGGCCCAAATACTTTTTTTTTTTTTTTACTTTTGATGGGTTTGCTCTTGACTCTAGTCTAAGTCAATGACAGAGACAGAGTCGACGATGGAGTGAGCTTACCCAGAAGAAGCCTGTTCACTCTAACTTTGAAGAGATTCGGGTTAAATGCGTTCGGAAACACAGACGCAGGTAGTGAGTTCCATTCCTTCGCTGTGCGCATTATAAAGGATGTTTGGAAGCGCTTGGTGCGAATTGGTGGAATGGCAACAAGGTAAGGATGGTAACTTGCAGTGCGTCTAGATGTCCGATGGTAGAAGGGGGCTGGTGGGATAAGATCGTGGAGTTCTTGAGCACACTCACCGAAGTACAGTCTGTAGAAGACCGACAAGCAGGCAACCTTGCGGCGATGAGCCAAGCTGTGAAGCTTGGCATTTACCAGTTTAACGTCGCCGATGAGCCTCTTGGCTCTGCGTTCCACCGAGTCAAGCGCGGCAAGCTGATACTTAGCTGAGCCATCCCAAAGGTGGCTGCAATACTCCATGCAGGATCGGACTTGCGCTTTGTATAAGGTAAAAAGCTGTCCAGGCGTAAAGTATCGCTTCACTCTATTAAGGATGCCCAGTTTTTTGGCCGCAATTTGGGCTTTGTACTCAATCTACGGAAGAGAAATGGACGATGAACAATAAAGAATCACTTGACTATTCCTTTTTCGCAATAGAACTCTTTTTGACTCCAAAACTAAAAAAAAGACCGCACTTATATTAACCTTCCAAATACAATCATTTTTACCAATTTAGGCAGACTTATCAAATGATCACAGTTTCTCTTCGCTCCCCAGGCGTCGTCTCGCAGACTCCTTGTTCGCAAGCTTCAAACTCCCGCGAAAGTCAAGGGAAGGCATGGCGGCCCCCAGGTCCTTGGCGCAGCCGCAGCAGCAGAAGAGGAAGTCTGCTGTCGAGCTGCTGGCCGAGACCAAGGCTTTCTATGTGAAGTCGGAGACTGTGCTGGATCGGAAGCAGGAGTTGCCGTTGAGGGTGAGTTGTTGACTGTATAGTTTAGGGAGGCATTTTATTGAAGAGGCATTATGGAATTATGGAAAAATTATTAGAGGCATGTAGGTATATGGCTTAACTGCTCAGCGAGTAGTAGCCATAGTACTTCTTGTGTGCTTACGCACTACATCCGAACTCTATCTGTAATAATCTGTCATAATCTATCATAATTCAGAACATTTTGAACTCGGAACTTATATCACGGAGATCAAGCATGTTATGCGTAACCCAAGACTAAAAGTTCAGGTAGAGAAGTCTTCTTTGGTTTTCCTTTAGGAATTAATTAGTTATATCCCAGAATCTTTTTTGCGGTTGGTTAAATGCAGTATAATAAGTATAGCATATATTGCAATTCTTTTACTTCCTAGTAGATGGGACTTATAACTGGCAAAATGTTGTTTACCTACATCTGAAATGATTTCATTTCTTTTACAGATGAGCAGTGGTCTGGGACAGGCGATAGCTGCGGGTGGCTGCCACCTCGTCAGCTCCGGAACCTTGAACAATGATGCCTGCTGTAATCCCTGTAAGTATATTCATAATGTTACAAAACCAGTATAAGATGGCTTCACATTCTTTTGAAACTCTACTAGGCCAACTCAAGATATGTGAAATCACCGATGTGCCATAGACTGTACCATCATACGGCGATGCAAGTTACCTGATTGTAAATCAAAAGAGTGAACTAGTCAGTTCAAAAGCAATGGAACTGCAGTTTGACACATAAACTGTGTCCGATGTGTGTGTCCAATGAGGATAAACTACGTCAGTTTAAACTTGGAACGTTGACTAAGGTCCAACTATACCAATATTATAAAGAGGAAAGATTTTTTTGTTTGTTTGTGTGTTTGTTAGTTTGTTTGTACCGAATAGGCGCCGAAACTACTGGACCGATTTTAAAAATTCTTTCACCTATGGTAAGCTACATTATTCGCCAGTAACATAGGCTATAAATTATTTTCAAAAAAAATAGAGATCCTTATGAAAATTGCAATAATGTAACCCAAAGTAGCAAAATTTTGCTTATAAAATTCATTATTATTAATTATTCATTATTTGGTAGTGGCAAGGTTGGTGGGTATGTGGGTATAGGTAGGTAGATAGAGTACAAAGCCCAAAGTTGGACCCCCAAGTTGGAGGATGTCACATATATTCGAATTTTTGGTTCATGCCGGTTCCTTCACCGTTTTGAAAGCACTGATGATGAAATAATTTAAAATCGGTCCAGTAGTTTCGGAGCCTATTCGGTATAAACAAACAAAAAAATCTTTCGTCTTTATAATATTGTTATAGATAAGTATTCGAGATTTCATAAGGAAAATCCAGAAATTTTCTCCAACACATTAATATATCTTCCTTCGACACACACAACATAAAACTGCCTTGTTTTGACATCTCATCTAAGATTAATTGCGAAGACTCGGCATCGTTAATTCAAGCTAACATGTACTATCAATCATTGTCAACCGCAGTGGAATCAGAACAGATCTATGTGGAGGAGAGATTACTTTTTAGTATGGTAATTTGATAGTCTTTTCCTGTTATGTGTTATGAAAGCATGGGTTTTTGAAGACATTATTATAGGTGTGAAATACGCTCTTTGGCCGGTATTTCAGATGCTCATGCTCAACTTCTACTGAAGTCAAACTGGCAATGGACACTTGTGATTGGTTGCCTTGTTTTTTTTTACAACAAGTGATCAAATTCAAGATCCTAGACTCCCCAGACGTTACCGAACTCTTTTAACACAAAAGTCTTTTACAAAAAAAATACAGCCGACTTCCAAATAAAAATACTACAAAGTTAAAAATAACTTCAATTTCGGAAGTCGGTGTTCTTGTTTTTATTTCTTCGTTTTTTGACACCGACGTTGAAATTGAAGTTATTTTTGACTTTGTAGTGTTTTTATTTGGAAGTCGGTTGTATTTTTTCGTAAAATGTTTATATTTTCACTTTTTGTTTTTGGTAATTATCTTTAATGCCCACCGTTATGCCAGAATATATTACCCGATAAACATGATACTTGAACACAACCCGTGAAATTAGAGTGTACTGTACGCATATGCATACCCCTTTAGAACCTACCGGCGTGATGTCATGTTATGAAATGGTGTAAACAATAAAAAAAAATGCGATTACAGCAATCCCGAGAGTTTTGCCCTCATTTATTGAAGAGTTCTGTCGTATATCTCCGAAGTTCTTCATCAGATCTTGATCAAATCTAAATGGGACCACATGAGAAGCAACAGCTTTCAAATAAAACAATAATAATCAGAATCGGTTCACCTAGTATAAAGTTTTGAGGTATCACACATACAAAAAAAAATACAGTCGAATTGAAATCCTCCTCCGTTTTGAAGTCTGTTAATTAGTGAATTCATTAAAGAAAGAAAGAAAAGAAAAGTGCATGTACTTGGAACGTACTCGTACTTGGTAACTTGGACTTTCATTTTCATTCAATAGGTATTGTAGAAAGAATTCAGTAAAGTCTGGGGCGTCTTGAATCTTGCTCTATTGAATACACATATGTCAAGCTGAAGAATCATATGCCAAACTCGAGAGTGGCAGTTGGTTAGTACTTGTGGCCAATTTTGGGTTTGAGTCGAATATGAGCATCTGGAATACTTCAGCTTATTTGCGTAAGTGAATTCGACAAGGAAAGGGTTTGGCCGCCATCAATTACCCAATCACATAGACGGAAATCCACATCGCGTCTTTCATCTCGCATGTGATTGGTCGATTGATGGCGGTCAAACACTTTCCTTGTCGAATTCACTTACGCAATTAGGCTGCGGGCCTTTTAATTTCTTTCTATAAATACCTAATTACGTGAGCCACGGCGGCCGTCACTTCAACCTTTATGTCAATTTATTTGGGCTTCACTTAAAGTAGCGTGTCTTCCTTTCTTCCTATATGCCTTGATAAGCCGCCATCCTCCATACTCGGACTCAACCCCTTTTTACCGACTGCCCAAAAAGGAGGAGGTTCTATGTTCAACATTATGTATGTTTTTTTTTATATGCATGTTCACTGATATCTCCATCAATTGTGGACCGATTTTGGAAATTCTTTGTTTGAAAGAGTATGTTCCGGAATTGGTCTCATTTTAATTTGGTAAAGGTCTGATGAAGAACCTCGAAGATATACAACAGAACTCTTCAATAAATAACGGAAAATCTCTCGGGATTGCTGCAATCGCATGTATGTTTATTGTTTATACCATTTCATAACATAACATCACGCCAGTACGCTCTTAAACGGTACGCAGATCTCTAATTTCACCGGTTATGTTCATGTTTCATGATATTTGGGTAATCTATTCTGGCGTTATAGGTACCTTACTAAACAAATTGCCTATTAGGCATGTACAACTAATAAGTGACAAATAAAAAAACTTTTTACAAAAAAATACTACCGGCTTCCAAACAAAAAAAAACTACAAAGTGAAAAATGACTTTAATTTTGGAAGTCGGTGTCCATAACGCAATAAATTGGTACCTATCAAAGACACGGACTTCCAAAAATTAAGTTATTTTTCACTTTGTAGTTTTTTTACTTGGAAATCGGTAGTATTTTTAACAATACTTTCCTCCACTCAATCCATTGACCGTTTCTTCGCTGTTCCTTCTCTGCTTATAAAACCACAGTACAGCCATATTCAAACCCTTCCTCACAACACTCAAGACCACTGCAAGATTTTACACGTTGATTTGCTCTACCAAGAGTTGAATACAGATAATATCTAACTCAATATTTCCAGACGCGACCACTCGCAGTATGGGTCCCGCCCGTCGCGCAGTGAGCGCTGGCGAGGGACTACAGAATACACTGAGACGACTGCTGGAGCACGCCGATAGCAGGGAGAATGTGTACTCGCCACCTTTTGCTGTGTGTAAGTACACATCATTATATATTATAGTTCTGTCTGACGAGGGAAAGACGTTGCCAAAAACTTTCTTATCACAACTTCTTGCCATCTGAAACACTAAGAAACTTCCTGCCCCCTAAAGTTTTTCAAACCTGCCAAAGATTGGAGGTTTGCACTTCCTGTTGTATCTTTCGAGGTTCAGAAAGTGCTGGTTCTCATTCAAACAAGAATCTTGATTCAGTTAAAAATGAGAACGCTATAAAATTGCAGCGTGTAAAGTACTCGCAAAGTTCCTTTAAAAAACTTGCCTTTTTCTACTTCAGGTACACTTTCAGCGCACAAAGTATACGCTGACACAAGACGGCTAAAAGACTCCTACCCAGAACGGGAAACCATCCCTCGCTCACAGCACAACTCCGGGACATTCTCCGGGACTTTCTCGGGAACCTCTTCATCAGGTACCTCAGGGTCTAAGGCCCAGAAGTCAGACCCTGACCATAGAGAGAAGATGAACAGGCCCTTAAGCTTTGGAGACGCGAGGGTTTTCTTCCCTGAATCTTTCGTGATACCTCGACAGAGGGCCAGTGAGGTCGTGATTAAGGGTGGTTATTCTATGCGTGAGTGTTATGATCCTTTTAGTTATTCGTAGAATTAAATAATAATAATAATAAATACAATCTTGATTCCGTTCATTTTTACTCAGTACAATAGTTAACCAATAATACAGTATAACTATTTCGTTAATATCCCTCTGCAATCATCGCATTTCAGAATACAAACGAATGCTTATTTCCAAGTCCATCAATTATCTCGTGTAACAGGGATCGCAATAATCTGCGAGTTTATTGCGATCCCTGTTACCCGAGATTCAAGCAAAGCTAGCTAAATGGGGGTTTACTGACTTTCCTATCATAGCTTGTCCTATCATAGCCTCAGGCGAACAGGGATGTTACCTGGACAGAAAAATTGTAATTTTATTTAATCCGTCAGTGAGATTATCAAATAATATTGGACACGTATTTTTTGCTTTTTCAAATAAATAAAAAATTACAAAGATAAAGCGCATTAAAGTTCAGAAGTGGGGGCTTGTGACGTCACTTGTCAGTATAAAATGTAGCAAGCCGTGACGTCACACGATATAATTTACTGTATTGTCGTAATGTTTTGTTAACGTGGCAAAAGAAAATACGTCAAAGTCTAAGTCAACATAGATTACCTGAACTAATCTTATGTTGGTCCTTTTGCTTGGTAGAAGTTTCGTGAGACAAGTTGTATTCAGTATTTTGTTACCACACCTAATACTATTACTAACAGCTCCACTCTACCTTTCCAGCGAGTTCCCACTCTTCTCCCGAGAACATGGAGCTCCCGGAGCCTGTGTTGTCGGGCTCGGGCTCCCCCGCCGACCCGGTGGCTGCCATCAGTCCGCCGGCGCAGTACGCTCACTCTGCACCACGGTACATCAGGTATGTCTCAACTTCAGCTTCATATGACCTTGCAGCGAGCTCTCACTCTTCACCAGAGAAAATGGAGCTCCCGGAGCCCATAGTGTCGGGCTGATTGCTACGATCATGGTCCTTTGGCCAGCCAACCCAACAAGTATTGGGATTTAGTCGGAAAAATACCCTTTTAACAAAAACTTTACTAACTAAATGCTTTACTTTTTTAACAAAAACTTTACTAACTTTTATGCTTTACTTTTTTCTAATCCATCATCAGCTTCTGCTTAGTCCTTTCAGCTAACCTAACCAGATGCAGCTTATCACCAGTATTTAACATTGATCGACTGCCTCCACAGACTAAGTGTTACCGAGGTGATCATGCAACCCAGTTGGTAACTTTGAGCACTAGGTTGCATTGTCGCCTTCGTAAAGCTGGTCTCGGTCTGCGGGTGACTGACACGTCCGTTGCCCCCCATACATCTGGACCCGAGGTGACGACGCGTAGTGTTCCACGCGCGCTCCTCTTATACGTCTTTGGGTAAAAAATTTAGTCGACTGCAGTACATGACATAGAATATGCCATGAGACACGAGCCCCTGAAATGAATTCATTTTGGCACTCTCGCCTTAAAGGGCTGCAGTATTTCTTCAATAATAAGCGCGCAGTTGTATGTGCAGGTCGAACTCTCACTCGCAGCCCAGCATGCGTGAGGAGGACAGTGGCTGCCCCAACATCAACAGCCACAAGTCTCTGCCGGACCTGCATACGCAGACCAGGTGCTATCCTGAACAGTGAGTATACAAAAGACTAGCTAAAAGCATAACACACCTTATGTTGATAAAAATTAACATTAAAATCGGGGAAAACAAATTAAAAAAAAAAAACGACGAATTGAGATCCTCCTCCTTTTTTTGAAATCGGTTAAAATAACATGACACGCGCTTGTGATTTGCAGCACTTTTAGTTGAAAAAGGCAAAGTCCAGACTCATTGATCCTGGTCGACCCTTTTAGGATGCAACTAGGCCACATTCGACCGATGTCGACCGTTGCGCGACATCTCAAATAATGTCCAGGATGTCGTTTGTCTGGGTGCATCCTTAAGCTTTACTATACTCCAAATAGTGTTGTATGCCGTTGTCTTTAATCTCACACTATAATTTTTGTATATAACCCAGCCTTGGTTAAATATTAAGATCGAGGCAAAAATTTTATACTTCTTCTTTTATATCCGCAGTGTCAACGTCGGCCACACGGACACGATAGGCCGCTCGCCCCGCCGCCGCCGCCACTCCACGCACCAGCGCACCGCGTCGTGCTCGTCCAAGGGCACCAGATCCAACCACTCCTCACTCATGTCCTCGTGCGACGCTTTCTCCGAGCATCCCTCACCGGGTGAGGAGAACTATCAGTCTTATAACAGGTGAGAAAGATTCAATTTCATTCAGCTCAAAGCCTTAGTCATTATAAAAAAGGCGAGCTGTGTCAACAGTAGATAAGACAAACATTATACATTTAATACTAGCATTTCGCCCGCGACTTCGTTCGCGTGATCCGTATTTTATCCTATAGATGACTTTTTTAGTTTCACCTCCTTAAAGGTTGAATTGCCAAAAATCCCTTCTTAGTGCTCCCCTACATCATAAAAACCGGTCAAGTGTGAGTTGGACTCGCGCACAAAGGGTTCCGTACCATTATCGTAAAAACGACAAAAAAATCACGTTTGTTATATGGGAGCCCCACTTGAATATTTATTTTATTCTGTTTTTAGTATTTGTTGTGATAGTGAAAATTTCAACTGTCTAGCTATCACGGTTCATGAGATCGTGAAGTCTTAGTAGTAGGGTCCCGTTTTTACCCGTTGGGTAAGGCACCCTAAAAAGAAGCCCTGTACAGTAAAATTCATAAAAAATCTTTAACACCCCCTAAATCGTCTTTTAGGAGTAGTTTTGAAAAACAAATAATGAAAACCTTTACTATTTACTTAGGTTAGCATTTATGTCAAGTTTCAAATATATAAGCACAAAAAATTTTCACCTTTTCATCTCCTTAGGGATAGAATTTCCAAAAACCAATAAATACATGAATTCTTTTTATCAACCAAAAGCATAAATCTTTAATTTCTCGTGTCACATTTAAAAGCGTTGAAATTTCACACAAACTTTCAACCCCCTTTTTACCTCTTTAGAGGTGGAATTTCAAAAAACCAATAAATACATGAATTCTGTTTATCTACTAAGAGCGTAAATCTAAAATTTCATGTGTCTAATTTACAAACTGTAAAAATTTCATACAAACTTTCAACCCTTTTTTTACCCCTTTAGGGGTGGAATTTCCAAAAACTAATACATACATAAATTCTTTTTATCAATTAACAGCGTAAATCTAAAATTTCACGTGCCCAACTTTCAAACTGTAGAAATTTCATACAAACTTTCAAACCCCTTAGGGGTTTCCAAAAAAAAACCTAAAAAATAGTAAAAAATCCTTTCTTAGCTTGAGGAACCTCCCTGCCAAATTTCATCTTTATACATCAAGCGGTTTTCGATATTTTGTGATAAGTCAATGAGTGACCTTTCGTTTTTATATACATATAGATATAGATAAACAAAATCTTGTCTATTACTATTTAGTTTTAAGATAAGAGAGGTTACATTAACAAACCGTAGAACGTCACAGATAGCCTTTTAAATAGAATGTAAAATCATTTATACCAGGAACAAGAATAGGCCCCGTATTGCCCGCTTTGAGGTACACCTTCTCAACTGGTAGCCCGGGAACTTCGCACCATTAACATCAACACATTGGAAATTTTTATGTTAATAATAATCTTTGAAGTAGTTCACACCAAAGCGTGTCATGGTGTACGCAATCAAAAGCTTTGGATAGATTACAGAAAACTCCCATTGCATTTTGTGAGTTCTCCTGTGCGTTAAATATGAGACATTAATTTAGTTACCATATTTGTCTTAATAATTAAGTACTGTGGTTTGTTTTAATTTGGATAGTATTTAAACGAGCGAAAATAAAATCAAATTAAAGGTGTAAAAAATTTTGAATATGGCTTACTGAAATACTAAGTGGGCGACAAAACAGTGGGCGAATACAAATATTTAAAACAACGACTTGAAAGTAAAAGTTTGTTGACGGAGTCCCGCTGTGCGGGGCTCCTTTTTCTGTCTGCAGGAGACAGAAAAAAAACTACTACTTTAGATAAAGTAACCTAACATGAAGGAGGTGACGGAACCTAAGTTCGCTCGCTTTGTTCACTCACTTCAGCTCATCCCCTTCGAACCTAACCTATCCGTGTCGGGGTTCTCTAAGCTCCCGTGCTCACTTCGCTCGCTCTTGGACTAATTCGTTGAAAACACGAATACGCCTGAACTCCCGCGCTGCACAGCGCGCAGCTATTTTCAAAAGAATAGTATGCTAAAATAGAAAAATAGGACCCCAAATACAATTAAATTATGTAACAATATTATTACCGCAACTCACAAAAACCTCCTAAAAAGTCTCTCTCCTAAAACTCAAACCGCATAAATAGTTACTTAGTATAATAAAACATTCAGGATAGTTTTCGCCCGGTTAATAATTTCCCTTTTATTTCGTGTTTCTTTTAAATATCTTTTTTAATGTAAAGAATATGGTTTCATAACATTATCTGTGTTACTTACCCAGTCGTTGCGGCTCATCGTTCGCTCGCGACTCCGGAGGCTCCAGCGGTCACTACACGCAGCGCAGCGCTCCCGCACACAACGCGCCGCATCAACACAGACGCACCGACTCCGGCTCCTCCACGCAACACGACCATGAACACGCCAGGTGAGCCCCACATACGCAGACAGGGCCCCAGCGGTCACTACTCGCAGCTTAGCGCTCCCGCACACAAGTCATATGAACTATGTCCATGTATCGTATTTTCGGTTGCGGATCCGGCTCGAAGGACCAATAAATTTTATGGAGAGCCAGAAATACTAAATAACCTTAAAATAATTCCTCATATTGACTCAGTCCATTTTTATTAATGTCAGCAAGAAACAGAAAAAAAATTACATTTATGACATTTGATTTTTAGATGTCTTAAACACACAAATTGACCATAAGCCAAAGACTACATAACCCATCACAAAACATAAACTGTCGCATAAACCCCCGTCCAAAATATGAACCACTTGAGTGCCCCAAGTGTCCAAACACCTGCACCATTGAGGTGGTAATGAATACCACTGACGCTAAAACGTGGCCACCTATTGGGTTCAAACTGACTGATTCTAAGCTTAAAATCACCATAGACTCGAAAAGAAGAAAAACATCTTTCAATACACAAAACTTTAATACCTCCTTGTAATCCCACAGCCGCTACAACTCCTACGTGTCAGAATACGGCGCGTCGCTTGAATGCTACGTATCGGCACCCCCGCAATTCCAGGACGGAGCCCCCGAGCCACCCGCCGCCCCACCTGTACCCGCAGCCCCTCAACCACACCATGCACATCATCATCATTATGCACACGCGCCTAGGGTCGGGATACATTTCCAGGTAACCGTAACTCACTAACTAGTCTATATTGTCCCTGTTCTCTACATAATTGTGTCTTCTGCTAGAGTCAATATCACTAGGCTAATCATAAACCTTCGATATACATAATTAGAAAGACCAAGCTTCCGGCATCAAAGCTAAGTGAATGGGTCTTGACAGCAGAACTGAATAATACTATGGGCTAGCAAATTTTCTGCTTTAGAGTGGATGCAAATTGAATGAGTGATAAAATTGATGTTACAAAAACTTATATTATGGACATATAAAATCATCAATTATTTTTCTTCTATAATTTTTATGCGATTTAATTTTAGATAAATAATTTCAACACAGCCTGTAACTGTCACAAAAAAACATGGACATAAAAACATCATTCAAACATTAATGCCCATGTCTTGAAACTAGGCAAACCTTTAGATTTCAGGCCGAAAGCAATTTAAAAAAAATAATTAAAAAAATTCTCCCTCCTCGTGTAGGATTTTTGTTGGTTTTTCTTGGTAATGAAACCTAGATGATAACCATTTTTCTTTTTCCTTATTTAGGCTAGCGCTCCCCCACCTCAGTTCCAAGACGAGCCCCCCCTGTACGACTATGGTGACTACGAGTGCTCGTACAAGACGCCACTCAAGTGCCTCAACGTAGCGCGCAAGGAGTATGCGAGGGAGTATACTAGGTAAGGACCATCTTTGAGTAAGCTCAACCATTTTAACTTTGTATTTTTTTCTTGCACGGTATTGGTTTATTAAAGAATGTTGTTCAACTGACACCGGTGTCACTCTATTAAAACTGACTTTAATGCGTGGGAAGAGAAACATAATGCCACTGAGGTCTAGGGTAGGTCTTCTGTGACTTGTCAAAAACGTTTGATTGCGTAAATCACGAGACATTACTCATGAAACTTGAGAATACGGACTAGGCTAAACAGTTAAGCTTAACTTAGTAAAATTGTATTTGAAAGAAACATAGCAATGAGTTTAAATCAATAGTGCCAGTTCAGCGGGATTGAACGTTCAAATGGGGCTACATCAGGGCGCAATATTAGGTCCTTTCTTATTTTTGTTTATTATCTGTCCCATTTATTGCAAAGCCAAGTCAGCTGGAACTGTCATCTCTTACCTGCTTTAATTATATTTATTTTTGAAATTTTATTTTTTATCTGTAGGTACCACGAGCCGAGCACTGAATTAGTGAATAAGCAGCCCCAGTACCAGGAGTTACGTATGCGACCCCGTGTCGATGATAAACAGGAGTACGTCAATGCCACCCAGGTCAGTACTGAGAACTAATATCTTGACGTTAATTTTACCGTCAATATCTAAAATATTTTATCGGTTGATTTTTCAACAGTCCGATTACGTCGGCAGAATAAATATGGTGGTTTGACATGACATTTGTCAAACAGAAGTTTTCAAACCGCCATTTTTAGCCCATTCGCTCTAGGTATCCGTATAGGTATAACTCTGAGCTAGACATGACAGAAATAATTCTACACCAATCAGTGCAATAAGGTATCTTGCTGCATAATAAGAATAGAAAATTAACTTCAAAGCTAAATAATCTCTCTTTATTACAGATATGTCAGCCGACAGAAGAGGTGACGTCGCCACTGGGCACGTTCAAGAGACAGCGATGTCTACGGTACAAGCAGCGGCGACCGCGACCCATACTGAGGTCCAAATCTGATATCTCTGATAGGTAAGAAATTATCTTACACCATACATAAATAAAATAAATAAATAATTAATTATTATTTATTATTATTTATTATATAATTGGCTAAATAATAACAATTTAATTATAAACCTCAATAAAACAAAAATAATGCAATTTCATCAACGCAGTGAAAATCCAAATATTAGTATTGCTTACCAAGGTTGTAATATTGAGGAAGCAAGCCAGGCACGGTTTTTGGGTATAGTTATTGACAGTAAACTCACTTGGAAACCTCATATTGAAGTTGTGTGCAAAAAACTCAGCAAAACCGCGTATGCTCTCCGTCAACTTTCAAAAAAAGTCAACATGCAGGCTCTTTTATCAGCATACCATGGACTAGTTGCCTCTGTCTTGCGGTATGGTATCATATTTTGGGGGCAGTCTACCGATAGGGAACTAGTATTTAGAATGCAAAAGCGATGTATAAGGTCAATGTGTGCGCTTAAAACAACAGATAGCTGTCTTCCCTATTTTAAGTCTCTAAACATTTTAACTTTCCCGTGTTTATACATTTTAGAAACAGCATTGTTTGTAAAAATTCATCCAGAATTATTTGTAAAACTGTCAGCAGGCAGAAAAAATCCGACACGGGCTCAATATGTTAATAAACTATCCCAAGTAAAATGCAAAACGGCACTTATGCAGAAGAGTTTCTTTGGTCTTGCCCCACGAATCTATAATAAAGTACCTGATGCAATAAAAAATATGACTGTAATAAAATTTAAAAGGGCACTAAGCCAAATATTAATAGAGAAATGTTATTACACAATTGATGACTTTCTTAATGATAAATTATTACAATGACATAAAAACGTATTATTGTGATGGACATGTATGATACTATTTCGACATTTATATTTTTTCCAAATTGACTTATTTATTATTCTCTTTGACATTATTATAAAAATTCTACTACTTTCACTTGACTAATTTTAAAAAAGATATTTTTTTTTTTTTGTATTTTGATAAATTGACATTTAAATTTATATTATCATTACAATTTTATATTACTATTTTTTGTGAATGAAATAATTTTTTGCATGCCCACAAGACGGTAGAATATGGAGGAGCTAATTACCTTTAAAAAACATCTATGTACCAATCACCCATATTTGCAAAGAAATAAATGATTTATGATTTATGATTTTACGCAAATTATAATAAGTAGTCCATGTACGGTGTTGCGACACACCCAGATGAAGATGGCCGAAAGAGCAGATGGTACAGACAAAATTGATCCTTAAATATAGGATTGAAGGACCAGTTTCAACCAGGTCATCAGGACTTACTAGTTGGATCTTAATCTAAGATCGGATGGCATGGAAACAGGGAAGGTTTTGCCCTGAGTGAAATCAGACATAAAATAAAAAAAAACTTAAACCACAAAATAGTATCAATCAATAACTCTTCGTTCAACATCCTTCAGGGAAGTACTATCACCGTTATAGAATTATGTGTGAAATAAAATTGGTGCTAAATGCTTTTAGTGATTTGTAGTGCAAAATGCAAATGAGCCTTAGGCCGGTATTCCAGATGCTCCTGCTCAACTCAACTCAAACTGGAAATGGACAGTTGTGTGTTGCACAAGTCCAAGATCCCAAACGTTACGGAACTCTTTTAACACAAAATCAGTGGAGCTGAGTAGTGCTAACATGTACTTACTTAGAACGTACGTGTACTTGCTAATTTGGACTTTAATTTTCATGCAATACCTATCACACATTTTTTATGTAGAAAGAATTCAGTAACGTCTGGGACATCTGGGATCCTGCTCTATTGAGATACACACATGTCAAGCTGAAGAATCGAATGCCAAACTCGAGGATAGTGATTGATTGGCATCGATTGAAAGGTGTGGCTAATTTTGAGATTGAGTCGAGAGCATCTTGAATACAGACTGTAGTCTTCGCAAAGAGCATTGAATTTTAAAGTGGGTGGTGCAACAAATACTAGACAAAAGTAATCAAGATTTCAACCACCTTCCAGATACCGGCGCTCCGACGGCCGCAGCCCGGCCTCCGCCCCGTGCGAGGGCGAGGACTCCCCCGACAGTCCCGAGGAGGAGGCGTCGCGTCTGCAGGACTTCTTCGAGCGCCTGGGGCTGGAGCCGCGCCAGTACGACGCGCTGGTGCGGGATGCGCCGCCTGACAGTCCTGTATTCTTCTCGTCTGCTTCCACCGTGGATAGCAACCAGTTGGCTGCTACGGCTGATTATACGGTGAGTAAATCTCTGTAAACTTATTCTGCATGATAGTAGAAGGACCACTAAAATGACAGTACACCCGAAAAGTACAAATGGACGAAGGAAGTTTTTATCCTTAGTGGGACAGCATAGGCACAGATAATATAATACTAGCATACAGATGCCTCATCCCATACAAAGAAATCGACGCAACTCGCTAGTTACGTCGGTTTCTTTGTATGGGATGAGGCCTTTGTATAAAAATAATTTAATAAGTACTTTCTAATATTTTTTATAAGTACATCGATCGAATGGCATGCCTCAGCAAAAGCGCCACCTATTGTAATCAATTTTAAAGGATCCTTTCAAATAATCTTTAAAATGTGAATTCTGAGTCCAATAACCCTAATTTTGTGCTTAGGGCAGTTGATTAAAAAGAACATACAATTCTTATGATCAATTTTAGAAATTGTTAATTTTACACACAATTTAATAATAAATCGATGCATATCGCGCCATCTAATGATATTTATTTGAACCAAAATTTCTTTCTTAGCCCCGTGGCATGGGATTATTTTAATAATGTTTCTGGATTATCTCTCCCAAAACTCTTTTCTATTTTTTTATGAACTTTCTCATCTTCATAACATTATTCCAGGTGCAAGGCCCAGGCGTCCAGAAACAAATCTACCGCAACACAGAGCCCCCTAGCGTCGTAGAAAGGAACGCGCGTATCATTAAATGGCTCTGTCAATGCCGGAAGACGCAAATGCCGCCGCCGCAATGAA
Source organism: Orthosia gracilis (assembly GCA_947562075.1). Lineage (NCBI taxonomy): Eukaryota > Metazoa > Arthropoda > Insecta > Lepidoptera > Noctuidae > Orthosia > Orthosia gracilis. The sequence continues at coordinate 13,071,225 of OX387265.1, forward strand.
CATCACTAGCAACCATAGATAGCACTGTCCCGAGGGAAGAATTAGATAGATACAACACTAGTAGGTACTCCTAGATCGAACTGTCGTAGAGATTTCAAGGATAGTCCCGCTGTAGAAATTTTTGTAACCCCTGCTAAAGATGCTATAATATTTATTGATTTGATTTCAGTATAAAGGACGTAGAACAAATCGATATTAAAATCGAGAATCGACTTAAAACTTGAGAATCGATTTAAAACTCGAGAATCGATTTCTAAAGATACGCTCAATGACTGACTTGTAATAATCGATTTAAGAATGACTATAAACTGTCAGAAACGAGATTCAAACGTGTATTCGATATTAATACTCTTTAAAAAGTAATTGAAGTATAGAAATAGAGGATGCGACTATAGTTTATCTAAGCTATTCGACTAAAATGAATAATCGACTATCGAAATGTTACTAAAACACATGAGAGAACCAAATGTTGCTCATACGTCTCTATAAAATGACGTTTAATTCTAATTCCTAAAAATAAGACTAGATTTAGGCGATTAATAAAAGTTAGATTTCGATATTTAATTAATTATTCATTTATAAATTAAATACCATCTTCGCAATGATAATAAATAAATAAGGTTTTAACATTGAAAAGATCTGGTCCAGATAACACTGCACAGACTTGTGTTGTGGAATACGTTTTTAAATGTTCGTATTAAATGAAACTGGTGATAGGGAAATACGAACGAGAAAAGTTGCTTTGCTAAAGCCGCCTGTTAGTTACATTGGCAATATTCGTATGTTAGAGAAGCGATTACTAATAACCAAAGGAAATTAAGACTTCGGTCTAGTTTGTCATTATAATTAAATATTTCCAATTGCTAAATTATGGGGTGTGGGACTGCTTGATTGTGAAGTGAGATGTCGAAAGACTGCCATACTCATAACATTTCACATAGATTCTACCAATGGGCAAATCCTGACTGACGGCGCGGTTGGTGTAGTGGCTGAGGGATGGGCTGCTGCGCTGCGTGTCGCTGGTTCGATTCCCGCAAGGAACTAATACTGGTAATGGCTAGAGATGTTGTTCTGGGTCTGGCTGTTTGTTATGTGAGTTTAAATGTTTGTAAACACTATCTATACAGAAGTAATTTCTAGTGTGTAATTTCTTGGGGACATTCAAGGCTAATTATCAAGCATAAGCAAGGCAAATTTAGTCCCTTCAATAGAAGTGTGGATTACACGTTACCTAGGAAGATTGCTGATATAACTTTCATGTGTGGTCGTTTAAAGCAAACAAATGAAGGGGACTATCTTAAAATAAAAGGCTGTGCGTATCTGGACGAGTGACACGGCGAGCGATCGCCGTCGACTGCTGGTATTTGGTAACTAAGCGATACTAGTTCACTAGTCTGTACGGTTCTTAGAGTAAGCATCGACATAATAATAATATTCTAAAGTCTAAACCTTTATTAACGATACTAAATAATATGCATGGTTGGTTGATGTGGTTTTAATTTAATATTATGAATCTGGCCTACGCCGGGCCTAATGTATTTGGATGGCCTAGAAACCCCAACCTATATTAGACACTCTGTTTCGCCAAGTCAGTATTTATAGCTTTTCAGTTTTCATACTCAAAATTTGCGTCACCATGGAATTTGAGTTTGGAACTTCATTTTGTGTTACATGTTGTTGCTAATAATCGATTGGTTAGTCGATTTTATACTCAATGAAATAATCGTCAAGAAATCGACTAAAGTTATTGAAAACCCAGCCATGCCTTATTATTTAGTTTCAACTAAGAAAACGTATGTAAAAGTTTAATTATCACCAATATTTTTGGTCAACAGGCCATAAAGAGTTGAAACTTTTGATTGTAAATAGAAAAACGTATTTTTGTCTCAACAACTATGTACAAGTCGCGAGCTTAGAAAAAGCCGGGAAAAAGTTATTTTCGAAACGGAAAACATACTTTATTAGATAGTTTAACTATCCAACGGTTTCTACTGTTTTAATACTTAGTTATTTATCTACCTATTCCATAATTAAAATACGTAAATTCTTTTCACCAATATTACTTGTTATTAGGTCTTATTTTGATCTAATGTTATAGTGTCCGGACTTAAATAAGACACATCGAGCTTTGGGAAGAGAAACAGATATGAATGAAAGAGACGATGCTCGATGAGACGAAAGCTGAACTCTTTCTATAATTCTATGGGTCATATTAAGGTTGCCCTAGTCGATCATTCTTCCATCCACTGTTTCCGTCAAACAGTGGATGGAAGAATGATCGACTAGGGCAACCTCCACTGTTTGACGGTGTACGTTCAAAATAAAAAATTATATCAATTTTTCTCGTCATTATGTAGCCCTGTATGGAAACAAACAGTAAAATATATATATATATATATATATATATATATATATATATTTGAAAGTTATGAAAGTCGAAAGTTCCATATTTCATCTTTCGGCACAAATAAATACATTAAGAAGAAGAAAAATTGCAAAACGGTCACCATACAGGGATAGATTAGTAGTTCAAGAATGCAAATAATTTTATTTTGAATAGTTACACTAAGTCGCTTTTTCATGAGATTCGTACTCCCAAAGGTATGTTTAAAAAATTTCACGCGGTCGTTTTCGTCCTAAATCATCATCCATTTCGCTACAAATTTGTTGAAGTCTGTATTCGTACGTGAACTAGCTTCTTACTGCTCATCACAGCATCTATCTCTTTCGCACTTGTTGCCGGATGAGATAGTATGCATTTTAACCCCGCGCACAAAATAGTTTGTACCGTCGACTAGCGCAACCTTAAAGGTCGGGTACCGAACTTTCAACTTATTGATTCTAACTGCCTAAATGTACAATAAGCCATTACAAAGGCCTCTTATTTGTTTCTGTTGATTTTTCTAGATATTCGAATTGTATTCGGCTTTCATATTTTTATTGTAACGTTAAAATTCTACTTCTACTCATGTTTAATGAAATTATAAGTGAAATGTATTACTAATGTATTAACGAACTGTAGTTTTATGACAGCTGAATTTTTTGAAAAAGGATCTTGCCTATTCAAAATAAAAACAGGTTCTTAGCCTAAGAATAAATGCTCACAGGCGCAATAGAAACCAAATGAAATACGAAATATTTGTAAAAAAATGTTCCTGTTATGGATTTGTCTTAAATACTTTCAAGTCTGTATTTATCTATATTATTTATTTATTAAGGTTATCCTAGATATATAAGGAATAACAGACCTACAACTTCGATTTAGGAGCACAAAATTGATGAAAATAACTGCTGTATTGTCGTGCCAAAATCATTTACCCCAGGAATCTAATTAGCTATGTTTTGACTAAAATATAGTGTTAGTGGAATAGTGGACTTGGTTCAGTTAAAAGAAAACTCACACTATCCAAAATTTCAAATTAGTCATGTATGTTATACCGGAGATCTGTGCTGCGTTTAACGATCGAATGTTACTTGACCTATCAACTAATAAAATTATACATACCATACATTTTCGATTACATTTTTGGACAGCTAAACGGATGACGAATCAAAAGCGAACGGTTAGATCTTGAATGCTCGACTCATCGCCGAGGGTTGAAAATCTAACAGTGCCTAACACCTAGTGTTCATGAAAACGGGCAACAGGGAACTAAATTAGTAGTCCACAATGAACTCCTACTTTCTTCAACCATCTTGTAACGTTACATTTCATTGTAAATAGGCACAGAGATCTAAACCAGTACTATAATAATGAATTATACAGAAGGTCTTCATCCAATATAAGGCCATTACTTTCCAATTATGTCTGACAAATACTTTGATTTGAATTGAATGTCTCCTAAATTTAAACCTGTCTGGTTAATGACTTCATTCCTTCTAAATTCAAAAAATCATAGCAGTTGTCAAACAAAAAGTGGCTTATTCAAAATCAAGTCAACTAAAGACAATATAACAAGATCGAAATATGTTTTATGTCTTGAAGCATAATATTTAAATATAGTTCCAATAACGCAACAATTAAAGTATTTAATCGTTCATTAATATGTAAATAACCATTAGACTGGTCTAATCTCAATAGTTTTACTTTAGAATTTAAGAATTAATTGTCTTTCTTTCATATAACGCAGTTACTGATGCTACTTTTAATCCGTTGTAGAATTTCTGGTTCATAAAGACTGTCATTTCAATTAAAACCGACTTCAGTAAAGGAGGTTCTGTATTCCCATTTTTATGTTCTGTGAGAAGAATCTAGATTTTGTGTAACATTGCTGTATGACGATCACTGCCTTTTTTGTGTTACTAGTGACTAACCTTATTTTTTGCCAGACCGGATGCCTAAACCTTTATCACGTCCGCTGCCGTAATTATTAAAACAATTAAAAAGCCACTATGTCGGACTCGAGATCTGAGTCCTTGGCAGTGAATGTGTTAAAATTTGCTAAACCACTGAATGTAATAACTAAAAGTACTAGGGAAAAAACTTCATTATTAGTTTCATTTCAGTAAAATTACTAAAAGCAGTTGTAGTATTACATTTTGTCTACAGTTAATTTTTGTTATGGTTTAGCTTCTGCAGTACTTTTCGGTCTAAAAGAAAGAGGAGCTTCTCTTGGTGAGGCACCGTAATGTGTTTCACTATTCTATAGGGTACAGATTCCGAAAATTTAATTATACTTTCGATTTCGCATTTTTATTATTAGTTGTCAGTTCATTAGTCGATTATATTTGATTGATAGTCGATTCCTTTTCGATTATGACTAAGTAAGTAGGTATGTTATATGTTTTCTTCTGTGATGCGTGATGTAACATGTTTAATATTATTTCTTTGCGTTCTTTTTTGACTAATAGATATGAAATCGAATGAATAAGAATTTGACCTGCAATTTAATTATTCTGTATAGTTATAAAATGTATTGACGATGGTTAGCATTACAGTATTAGAAAGTTTAGCATTCGATGCTTCCATTAATTGTGTAAATAAGATTTACGTAAAATTGTTAGAAGTTTATCGTGAAGAAAGAATTATATTGTGGTCTGATATTCTGTGGTTTTATTAATTTTACCTTAAACCTGCCTCTAAGATGGAGAAGTATTTTTTGACATTCAGGCTACATCCATCAACTTATGCTTTAGTGAGATTGGGCCGGACATGTCTGTCGCATATTAAACGAGATGTGGGCATAACGATCCACCGAATAGGGTCTGTTAAATGCCAGACGAAATCGCAGCAGACAGAGGAGTACTTGTTGACACTACACTTGAGGTATTTATGCGGAACAGGTTGGTAAGTCCATTGGAAAGGGATGATGCGGAACTAAGACAGGGTTTTTTGTAGTTCGTATGTGGCGATGTAGAGTTCGCTATAAGATGAGCTCGACTTCTACCGAAAGGATTGGCCCACACTAGCAAGAAAAAAGAATTAAGTGAAAAAGGGAGAGCGATGCCTTTATTCTACAGTGGGAAAATATATATGGGGGAGTTGGTTTAGATTAGACACACTAAAATCATAATAAGTTGACTCCAACAGCCAAGAAATAATTTGATGATGAAAACTATGATATTTAAACTGAACCGCACAGTGTTAAATTTTTTTCGAATATAAGTTATAGTTGATTACTATAGATATAAGGGCATACATACAATACGGCCTCAAAAATTGAAATTGAGAAATAAAACATGATCGCAGCCGGCAACCAAATAAAACATTTTTGAACGCATTTATGTCAGTCACGACGTGGAGTTTTTGGCGGGATTTTTTCGAGTGTAGTTCAGCGGCTGTTAATATTATTGGCAAATTGATTCCTAGTGGATATTGTGATGTAAAATTGGTGTAGTTTTGTGTCTCAACTGTCTATGCAACTGGACAATATGTGAAATCATTGACAGAAGCGATCTCGGGATAGTGGAGCGGAGAATTTTATTGTAGTATTAACTACCTCTGCAAACAGTGAATAGTAATCTTTGTCTGCAAAAATTACTGGGAAGGCTGACTCGATACAATTTGCTGCCAAATACTCCAAAAAAGCATTAGAATCTGTTACATCCGCATTCTAATGCATACTAAAGAATTCAAGAAGAGAAAAATACTAACTGATGACTAGGCAGCATGGTCTCAGACCTTAGCCTGTTCCGTCAGGAACTAATATATAAAACAAAAAAGTCACGACGTTTGACACCTTATGTTTGACTGATGACATTGACACGACAGTAGGGATGGTAGCAATTTGCAATCAGAACTTAATTTTTGTATCACTAAAATAAATTGCGTCAGCTTTTCGTGTTCTTCTTCTGTATTCAAAAAATAAATATTTTCATTTTATCTTGTTTGTTTCTGAAGTTATTACAGAAAGTATCACACGATTGTTGTCATCTCATTGATGAAAAAATCCTTCTAGAATACACATCAAGGAAAGTTTTTCTCATGGATGGAACGAATGATGAAATCCCTAAAACGGGCTCCACACTCGCGGCGCGAAAGCCCGCGAAAACCGCGAAAACCGCGAAACGCGAATGTAGATGTTGTTCGCGCCTTCGCTTTCGCGCATCGCGCTGTTCCCCGATCACTGTCGGTTTTTTGGCCCGCGTCAAAGGGTTCGCAGCGCGCGAACGTGAACGCGTCTACACTCGCAGTTTTTTCGCAGTAGCGAACAAGTCATCGTTGAGAGTGGTTGTGTTGTGGTCTTTGCTTGGCAGTTAAGTGAAAATGTGTACTACATGGAGTAATGAACTTGAACTGACTTTGTTGGAGTGTTATCAGGCTGAGCCAATTCTCTGTGAGTCAAATCATAAGGACCACAAAAATAAAAATAAGGTCCATGATGCCTGGACACGCATAAGTGCTATCTTAAATATACCAGTAGCAGACTGTAAGAAGAAGAAAGATTCACTTATGTCGAGCTATAGAACGTACAGATAGAAAGTGAAGGATTCCATCCACAACGGTGCGAGCTCAAGTGATATTTACAAGCCCATTTGGTTTGCATATGAACTTATGGACTCATTTCTTGGAGATGGCGGACAATGCAAACAAACAATAAATACTGTAAGTATTATCTTTATTATCTTTTTTATTTACTTAACATTAACTAATCAAAATACTTTCAAAGTATCTCGTGTACTCGTCCCTTATTTCACGAGCATTTAGAGTAGATCGGCGTGCTAAACGTGATATTGGACGTATCGCACAATCTCTCCCGATTTCATTTCTCCATGAACCAGGTGTTAGTAGTTCACTGTTCTCATCAATTGAGTCTACTGTTCCGGGCGGAATATAAATATTTGAGGAAGTGGAACTTTTCCTTAGGAAATTATGCAATAATATACATGTTAATGTCAGAAGTTTTACTTTTTCAGGGTTTAATTGAATGGGTTTTTTAAATATCCTAAATCTTGTCACTAGTATTCCAAACGTATTTTCAACTACAACCCTGGCACTAGATAACCTTTGATTGAATTTACGTTTTCGCGATCCCCAATCATGGTTACCAGGATAAGGTTTCATTACATGTTCTGTAAGTGCAAAGGCACCGTCTCCTAAAAAAACATAGGGTACACATGTGTCTGAATTTGGTAAAGGACGCGGTGTTGGTAAATTTAACTCATCACGACATATTTTCTTCCATAATAAACTGTTTCTGAACACCCCACCATCGCTAATTCTACCTTGACATCCTATGTCTGCGTATATAAAATTATAATTACTATCCACTAAAGCTAATAATACAATACTAAATGTTTTCTTATAGTTAAAGTATTCCGATCCTGAGCCAAATGGACATTGTATGACTATATGTTTTCCATCGATCGAACCGATAGCGTGAGGAAATTTATGTGCAAATCCTTTTTCAATCTCCAGCCACTCTTCTGCTCTCGTTGGCAACTGTAAAAATAAAATGAGAACAAATAATTTAAGCTACTACTAGCTGATTCTAAGCATTACAAATAATTTTAATTGTATCATTTTCAGGAAAGACCGCCGTCGGAGATAAATGAAGTGGAGGAGAGTTTAGACGCACCTGTAGATGATAGTCAATCTACGAGAGCAAATGAAGATGATAGCCCTTCAATAAGACCACCAACAATTCGTCGTCGAAACAAACCTTCTATGGAAATAGTGGCTGCTGGGGAAACAGTGAAAGATGCACTAGTCACACTTAAAGAGACTATTAAAAGTCGAAAAAATCAAGAGGATGATGAGTGTGACTTACACGGCAAAGTTATTGCCAAAAAATTAAGAAAAATTCCGGAAAATGAAAGAACACAATTTATATGTGAAATATACAATTTGTTTATACGTCATGAACAACGTACTTCACTATATGTTGCATCACCAACCCCGTCGCCCACATATACTAACCACCACTACCAGAGACCGCATTCTTCCCAAACCAGTTACTCCGAACCACCTATGCACTACTATATATCAACACCAGAAATCCATATTCCGGAAACCCCTGCCTCTACTGCTTCTCAGGTTATCATAACTTCAAATAGAAATATCCAGACGGGTACTGAAGAATACACAAATAATATTCAAAATTTGATTGACATGGCGTACAAAAAAGCACGGCGCGACTTCGCGCGCGAGTGTGTAGCCCGCTTAAAACAAGTGGCGCGTGACGTCAAACCTTGCTGAAATGACGTCAACTCACAATTGACAGTTTCCAGGCTATTTATATTTTTGCTTTCAAGTATTACCTACGCATCAAAGTTGAGGGTAAACATGAGTAAATAAAAGGAACAATACGCAAACGTGCTATTTTTGTTTGTGTTTTCAAAGCCAGTGAATCAATATAAAGTTTTATTAAGAGTTCCTTACTTATAAACACAAAAACTGTCTTGCGTGGAGTAATTTGTGCAATAACACGAGAGTAAAAGTGATCCAGACCAGATCATTAACAGTGTCATAATTTCTCATTAAAACACTTGCAAAATAGTACGTAAGACCTCAAATTCTCCATCTTACTTTTAGGAGTGTGTTCAAGATAGTTTTTAGTGACAATTTGTGAGAAAGCGCGGCTTTAGTCGTATAAACAATTTGATGATATTAGACGAGCTTAAGGATTATTTCGACATGGCTCCTAACAAGCGAGGGAGACGAGGAATCAGTGATGCTGATGATGAAGACGATGACTACCGACGGAAGCGAGACAGAAATAATGAGGTAAGGTTGAATACACTAGAGAAAAATTAATGAAACAAAACTTGTATCCAGCCAGTAAAGACTCCCACGAAGCTAATTCCCATTTCTAATTCTTTTTTGCAAGTAGTCAATCAAAATATTATCCAGAAAACCTTTAGTGTTCTGTCTGGCCGTAATGTTCTGCTGCCTGCGGCTATCGATAATATTACTGTTTTTCTAAAACGACAGGGTAAACGGTTGTAAATATGCTCAGCATTTAAAAATGTAATTTCAAGTACACAATTTTTACTTTTTCTTTCCAACTTTATTAAAACCCTTAAATCATACTGTGTTTTAGTGCAGTTACCATAGTTACTGATATTCTTCAATTTAGCAAAAATCATTTAATTCTTTAAATTATTTCTGAAATTTTCTTCTTTGTTCCTATTGCATGAATATTAACCAGGGATTACCCGACCACATTTCACTAAGGAAAATAATGTACATAAATTAAACTAATAATAATACTATTATTAATCTGATATAATATTGTGTAAGAATTTAAAATAACTCTTTATTTTACATAAATAACTGCCTAATATTCACCTTATCTCTGACACATTATTATAGAGAAGTGCTGGTACTATTTCCCTATAAAAAGATCATAAAAAATATTGTGAAACTTGTTTTGTTTGTTTCGTAATCATTGTGCAATCGGTCTACTATAACTGTTTGCGTCACTATCATTGTACTGTTTATTTCAAAATGGCTTGGCTACAAGACTTGTTCTATCCTACAGTTTACTTTAAGTTTAATTTAAGTTCTGTGCTAATTCTTTAATTAATAACGGTGATAATGTTGTTTTTCTGATTATAGAATCATAAGTGTTTAAAGTTATTATTAGAGTACTGGTTTTTCTTATCTAAACATAATGGTACTAATAAAGTTTATTTATTTTTGCGTCATTACTCTGTAGTATTGTTTACGTCGACCTCAAGTGATGCAATAATACTCGGATCTGTACTCCTCTAAATGAATAATTTGATTTGTTTCAGGCAGTAAAAAAGAGCCGGTTCAAGACTAAACAGCGGACACAAGAAACTTTTTCACGAGTCAACAAACTGAAAGCAGAGAACCAAATGTTGGAAGAAAAAGTGAAAACATTGACGAAAGAGCTACAGTTTCTTAAAGAGTTGTTCTTAGCTCATGCATCAAACACATCCAATCCAAAATTTGAAGGGATAGACCTTGACAAACTGCTAGAAGACATACCAGAAGATAAAGAATAGTTGTTTAGTTGTAATTTCTATGGACTTGCCGTGAGTAGTGGTGGATAGATAAATATTGTGAAAACGATCACCGGAATAGCTAAATTCGGTGTTCTGTGGCTCAGTTAAAAGAAATTAATGGCAATTACGTGCTTGAGACTGTAATCAAGATCTTCTTTAAACAACAACAAAGTATGTATACCTACATATGTACAAGATAATTATTTTAATTGTAAAACAGTCACTCGGTACGGTAGCAAGTGCGTAGTAGCAATAAACCAAGATTATTTGTATACTATGTATACTGACCGTTATTTTGTAGCATAGCGATAAATTGAATATTCTAATTGGGGGTTATATAAATTCTCTAAATTTTTAAATATAATTTAATTCTTGTTTGTATTCTTGACTATGGAAGTAATTTAGTTTATCATTATTTAAATTTCAGCTGAATGACCCTTTGATTACAATTTTGTTACAATAAAAGAATGCTAAATTAATTTTCATCAATATCACACAAAGCAAAAGTCGCTATGATGCTTGCCTATATTATTATTGTTTATCAAATAACTTGTAAAATTTAATGTCTAATTTTTTGAGATGTAATTTACTTAGAAACACACTTCTTAGTTGATAAAAATGCCTTATCAATACAATACATTATGATAGTGCGCGTAATACATCAGATATGATTTTAAAACTAAGAATTGTGATAAAAACAAAAGTCATTTTGTAATTAATAAACTGTTCTGATTGTAGTTGCTGCATATTTTGGTAAACTAAATAAAAATATTTTTCTTGCTGACCCGATTTTATTTAAATTGCTGAAAGCGCAGATATTTCGTTATTTTAAAGGTTCATGATATTTCTTAAATTGAGCTGCTGTTTTCCCTACAAATGCACCTTTAACAGTTGCTCTGCAGTTGCAATGCTGATTCTTAATCATGTAAAGCAACATAGTTCCTTAAATACGTAACACTAGTACAAAAGAGGCAATATTTGACACTACTATAAGAAAACATAGTTGAAATTTATCTTAAGAATTATTTTACGGGATTAAGTCTAATGATATACGGGAAAAATAATGTGGAATTAAATTTTTTTATACATTGTGATCAGTGATTTAAGTATCTTAAAATATATTAATAAAAATACGGTATTATATTATTCGCATTTTGAATTTAAAATATTAAATGATATACCAAAAAGTGTAAGTAATGTTTACTTTTAGAATAAAAACTTTCTTCAATTACATTTTATACAGGGACATTTTTCTTTGAATTCCTTTTTCTTTCTTTGAAATAATTTGGAGTTTCCATAGCATGACACTACACTATGAAAACAGTGCTATAGGTTGTATGACTTGAAATTTGGGCACAAAGTTCATTATTTTATATTATTTATATTAATTGTTCTTCTATTTACTTTTCTTGTATGAAACAGATAATTATGTTTGAATAACATTAGAATTTATTTATGAAAGAAGGAAAAAATATTGTATAAAAAAAAGAATAAATAAAGTTATTGTACCTACCTATGAGATTTCTACAAAAAAGGTCTCTCTTATTTCGATGTCTCATTTGTGTATCCATGTGAATAAGCAGCTTTAAATTATATTGTTTTAAATTAAATATTGGTCTCCTGTGGTAAATGAATCTTATTGAACCAAACAAACAATGAAATTGAAAATACATTTTTTTAATAGAATTGCTGTTGTTTTAATTATGTGAATAAACCTGTATCCGAACCCGTTTCACCGCCTCTAGGATACGCAGTGTTAAAATTTACGCCCGGAGGTAAAGTTTACGCATGGCTTCAACTTTACGCCTAACGTTAAGTTTACGTCTGTGGTCATTTATACGCCCGGTGTCAAGTTAACGCCTGTGGTAAAGATTACGCCTGGCGTCAAGATTCCGCCTAAGGTCAAGTTTACGCCTGGCGTCAAAGATACGTCTGAGTTCAAGTTTACGCCTTAGGCTAAGATTACGCCTGACCTCAAGATTACGGCCATTGGAAAAATTTACACCTGAGGAAAAGTTTACGCTTGGCTTCAAGTTTACGCCTCACGTCAAGGTTACGCCTGTGGTAAAAGTTACGACTGAGGTAAAGTTTACGCCTGTGGTCAACTTTACGCCTGAGGCCAAGTTAACGCTTGACGTCAAGGTTACGCCTGATAACATGATTACGCCTGGCGTCAATTTTAAACCTGTGGTCAAGTTTACGCCTGAAGTCAAGTTTACGCCTGTGGTCAAGTTTACGCCTAAGGCCAAGGTTATGACTGAGGTCAAGCTTACGCCTGACGTTTAGTTTACGCCAAAGGCCAAGGTCACGCCTGACGTCAAGGTTACGCCTAAGACCAAGGTCACGCCTGACGTCAAGGTTACTCCTGATTTCAAGCTTACGCCTGGCGTCAAGTTTACGCCAGATTACATGTATACGCCTGGCGACAAGTTTACGCCTGACGTCAAAGCTATGCCTGATGTCAAGTTTACGCCTTTGGTCATATATACGCCCGGCGTCAATTTTACGCCTGATTTCAAGTTTACGCCTGTGGTCATGTATACGCCCGGCGTCAAGTTTACGCCTGACGTCAAGGTTACGCCTGTGGTTAATTTTACGCGTGGCGTCAAGGTTATGCCTGAGGTCAAGGTTACGCCTGGTTTCAAGTTTACGCCTGGCTTCAAGTTTACGCCAGGCGTTAACGTTACGCCTGAGGTGAAGTTTATGCCTGAGATCAAGTATACGCATGTGGTCAAGTATACGCGTTGCTTTTACTCTACGCCTAGTGTCAGGTTTACGCCTGACGCCAAGGTTACGCCTGACGCCAAGGTTATGCCTGACGTCAAGTTTACGCCTGTGACTATGATCACGCCTGGCGTCAAGGTTACGCCTGAGGACAACTTTACGCCTGACATCAAGGTTACGCCTGAGGTCAACTTTACGCCTGATGTCAAGGTTACGTTAAAATGAATGAGCATTTGATTTCGCATTATCTTTTAAAATACCTGGCTGAAAACCAGCAACACGGATACTGGTCTATAATTATTTGTGTCTTTACTGTCCCCAGATTTAAAAAGTGGTTTAAACTTACTATGTTTCATTAGATCCGGAAAGACTCCTTGATCTACACACAAATTAAAAATTAAAGCTTAGTACGGCGCTATAGTCTGTCTATTGGAGGTACAAACTTTGATGGACATTCCCCATAGATCTTCGGTCAGTTTTATCTTTATTTGCTTAAAAGCTTATATTACTGTTATTGGGTTTATATGTGAAAAGTTAAATTCAGTCGGGCAGGCTGAAACGTTAGCGTGTAATAAACCAGAAGCGAGCGACGGCGAAGAATTTTCAGTAGTATTAGTTGGGATGCTGGTAAAAAAAAAATTACATATTCTATTGTATTCTTTGTTATCTCTAATAAGTCCATGTGTAAGTCAAGCGGTTTTCGATATTTCGTGATCAGTGACCTTTCGCTTTATATTGATAGAATTAGAATATATATTCCAGATTATTTTATTAAAATTTTAATTTACAAAGTAAAGATGTTAAGTTTAATTTTAAGTTAAGTTCCTGCTTATTTTTTCCAAAACAAAGTTATTAGTTTTTGTGCCCAGTGATTGGGCATTTATTTGGGCGTAAACTCGTTTATGCCCAAGCCAAGTTTATTCCCATTTTGTTTTATTTGTTTTTGCCCTCGACCCATCTCTAATTCTGGCAGGTATTTAGACTTTATTGGCAGTAAAATAGGTGCATTTCTGGTAGACATTTAAACACAAACCTTTTCTGAATGGCTGTGTTAAGATTCTACGCGGAATAATGTACCTAGAAAAAATAATTCGTAGGTAGGTTGTTATGTAGGGTAGGTAGGTAAGTTAAGTAGGGTAGGCAGTTGATGGGAGCTTGGTTTCTCACCTCACTCGCGTATATGAACGAATGTCATAATACTAACTAACAATAACAATCATGTAGTTCTTATCTTATAGACAGAGTCGTATTACTACTCTGTCGAGAAAGTACCGAGAAAAGATCAATAATACAAAACGTTAGTTAATGTATTCATCAGTCTATGTATGTATGTATGTTTGTTCCTATGTGGCATTCTAGAGACCAAACGCGTTGGCCGATTTTGATGATTCTTACATCAATCGATTCTCTTGCGAGTGGGCTACATTAAAATTGTATAATATAAAAATGGAGGATTTTGGGCGCCTATAATGTGGGGCCAATTATTTTATTTCTTCCAAACCCATCGTGTGGGGTAACAAAATAAAGGGTTTGTAGAGGTGATTCCAAAAATATATAATACTTCTACGTTTAAATGTACCTACCTAATTCGAAAAAAAAATTTAACTAGAAAGTTATAAATAAAAAAGTAAATTCAAAAAATCAAAAAACCCGACTGCTTTAGCTGCTATCTGGTTTTGGTCAGCCAGCTCGCGAATATGTATCCTCCGACTGCACAGCATGATTTTCGTATATACTTTTTTTTTGATTTTTTGAATTAACTTTTTAAATCACAGGCCCCTTTGATTTGATGTAGGTACAAACAGAGGGTAAAGAAAAAGAGTCCATAGCTCCCGTCGCTAACGTAGATCAGCTAGAGAAATCCCACGAGAGCCCGACCGACCGCCAGATCAAACGTCGCAAGTGGAGTTGTATTGGCTACACGCTCCGAAGGAACACTATGCACAGCATGGATTTTCTTCTTGTTTACGTATTTTTAGTTCGCTTCTTACACAATTGGGTTTTTCGATATTTTCAATTAACTTTTTTTGCTATAGTAGATGGACAGCGCGGTAAGGCGAGGGCGTGGGGACGGGAGGTTCGACATTGTCGCATTACTCCGCATTTTGTTTGTCGAATCATAAATTAGTTTTATAATAAATTTTATATTAATTATATAATTTTTGTCCAATCTGTACTTTATTGGAGCACAGGGCAAATATTTTATTTAAGTATGATTATTAACTAAACTATACTGCTTTTATTTAATTTGGAGCGCCTGGGAATAAGCCAACACAACTATGTAAAATAAGCTTACAATAAACTAATTTAACTTAGCTCATGATTTGCAAATTACTTATTTTAACTAACTTAACTGGCTATCGCAGTATCCAAATAATATCTAGACTTAACAACTGACGTGCCAGTAAAAGAAAATAAATTATTTTCCAGATAATTAAGTCGGCATTTATTCGGGAGTTGGTCACATGCCCTAAACTTTCATTCTTTTGTTTATCTCACATCTATTTTCTTTTTTTCTTTTTAATAAAACGTTGCCCCACACTAGGAATTGCTCCTGTATCGTGGGTGCGTTTATAAACTTATAAACTCACATACACAAACCCAGAGCGGGAAAAACTGTCTGCAGATCATAAAAATATTTGTTCCGTGCGGGAATCGAACACGCGACACGCAGCGCAACAGTCAATAGCTCAACCACAGCGCCAACCGTGCTGCCCACATTAGAGATTAAGAAACTGCCTCGTTGGTCTAATGGTTGTAAAGCGCTACTGCTGAGCATGAGATCCTGGGTCGGGCAAAGTGTTATTTAGGATTTTTCGTCTGGAATATCTCAGGATCTGGAGATGTGATCGGTTGATGGCAATAGGCTCGCTCCGTATTACATGGAACATAAATATAAATGGTAAAATGTGGGTGTATCTAATGTACCGCTGCTCAACCCCGCGGGGAATAGCTGTGATGAGTTGATGACTGATGTTATGTTATAAGAGTAACATAGTAACCAGGTAATAAACCACTGGTTTAAATATAGTAATTCTGATAAAAATCAATAAAATGTAATCAATATTATTCGATTAGTTTGGTATCAATAGTTCCATAAAATCTTAAATCGAGTATATTCTACTGACTCGATTATTATTACATCAGCATTCGATAGTCGATACGTAAATTGAGTATTCCATCCCTATCATGGACTCAATCAGCAATGACGTCATAGAAATTTGACAAATAGAAAGCAGTATTGCCAATTGGAGGGAGTTTCACTATATTTGTGGAGACAGAATAAAAAAACATTTTGAAACCTGAACTCGTCATAAGAAGCTGAAAACATTTTAGAATTTAGAAAAATTCTGTTGTAAATTATTTTTGAAACGTTTATCATAACAAGTAATTAATGTTTAGAAAAAATAACGGTTACATTATTTTTTTGGGAGTCTGTAAACCTAAACATGCAAAGGCAACATTATTGCGTGGACTTGTGGTTGTCGACATTTTACACTGTTAAATTCATTCACATCACGATCACAATCACATCACAATTTCTATCTCATTCAAACAAGTTTTACGTACCTCTATTGCCAAATAAATGAAAATTGTTTGATTGTGCTACAAATCTAGTAAATCAAGACTATTAAAGAAACAGCACCTTTAATTTGGTACGTAATCGTATATTTCAAAACATTGATGTCGAGTTTCAACAACAAAATTGCGTCATATTTTCAAGGAAACATCTAATTTTTTTTATAAAAATCTTTTGTTTTTTATAGGAGCGTGTTAAAAGTGATTTACAGTTAATTTTTGTAAAGAGTTCACGGATTTGAGTGGTTAGCAATTTGATGACCTTATACGATTTGGACGACCTCCTAGACATGCCGCCTGTGAAGCGAGGGAGACGAGGGGCCAGCGATGTTGATGAGGGGGATGAAGAGTACAGGAAAAAGAGGGAGAGAAACAATGAGGTACGTTGCTCTTATTATCATAGAAAAAGTAAGTTTTAGACCACAGTCCACAAGTGACTAAGTGAGCTAGTCCCACTGCAGAAGACAGGATGTCTTTTTCATTAATCAGGTCAAACAAACATAATGGATAAACTATTTGGCCAGACTAAGCAACAAAGTTGACTCCACATAATTTTCTATTTCGAATCACTGTTGTAGATATAATTTAATCAAATAAGCCATCATCTTATATTAATAGATATTAAAGTACCTAAGTATCTTAATTTTATCCAAATACTCCGCCCCTAAGACGACCCACTGACCAAAAACAGCAAAACTCTAATAAAAACTTCAGAGATTAACAAAACAAAGCAATTTATCATATGTTGAACTTTATATTATTTTCCTATATACTTGTTCCTTGCTAAAATACATAAAAACAAGTGCTGGTTGTAAATTATTGCAATTTTGACAGTTTTAAGTCATCCATAAGCCATGTAGCAATTCTTACGGTAAAGTTGCATACATATTGCGCAATTGTTTATATCTTTAATGATGATGCAATGATTTATAAATATGGTAAATTTTTGAGTTTCATGTCTAGGTTTATTGAAAATCATGAAATAAAGTGGTAATTTAGAATAACTAAATTGATTCTAATGAGTTTTAAATTCATTTTTAATGTGGATTTCATTTAAATTGTTGTTTGATTACAAAATTTTTGTTGCATATCCCTTATATGGCATTGTTTACTTTGAATGATAATTGAATGTTTTGCTGCATCATAGATGGACTTTATTGTTCAAA
The DNA here is from genome assembly GCA_947562075.1 of Orthosia gracilis. Taxonomy (NCBI): domain Eukaryota; kingdom Metazoa; phylum Arthropoda; class Insecta; order Lepidoptera; family Noctuidae; genus Orthosia; species Orthosia gracilis. The sequence continues at coordinate 13,089,107 of OX387265.1, forward strand.
ATTAAATCCAATTAAAACAAGGATTAATTAAAAATAAAACAAAAAAAATCTGTTGGGACAGGCAAAAGCCAACTCCTACACATGCAACTACTCCAGCTAAAGTATCCACTAGATAACAAAAAAAATGAATGTAAGGGGCGTTCTTGAGCTTTCACTTGGCAGGCAATTATTTTCAGTAATGAGTTCATATCTCCTAAACACGTTGAGCGATTTACATGATTAAAACATATTTAATATTTCTTTTTTCAATATTATCAATGTATCTCCTTAAACAAAGAATCATGTTTTCAAGTTACATAAACAATTATTCTTTTTGGTACAAGTCGGATCAATGACTTATTTTTTTGTTATCTGGTGTAGACTTTAGTTTTACATTTTAACTGTTTTCAACTGGGTTGACAGAGATGTATAATACCGCACTCCCACATTTTGCTAGAAATTTTTAAAATCCTATATTTTTTTTTGCAATCTTATTCCATCGGGAGATAATTAACCCACAGATAATTATCCATTACTATGTGTATAAAAATAACTGTAGCCTAATCCCTCAATGTTTTATTTCCAGGCTGTCAAAAAGAGTCGAGTGAAATCAAAAATGCAGACACAAGACACATTCACACGTGTCAAGAAGCTGAAAGAAGAGAATCAGGAACTCGAAGACACCACAAAAAGACTGACTAAAGAACTGGAGCTACTGAAGGAGCTCTTCATCGCTACTGCAGCTAACAAAGCTAATCCTAAGTTTGACGGGTTGGACCTTGAGAAACTGTTGGCTGATACTCCTGATAAGAAGTAGTTTGAGTTATTAGGTTAAGGTGAGTGAATGCAGAACAAAATGTAGAACTTTTAAGTTTAGAATGGAATCAGGTGATTCCAGCGGAATGCAGGAAGTGACATTTAAACTCTCTGGCCTGGTGACTACGGAGCTGATAGAACCTTGGGGCCACGACAACGTGTCATTCTATAAGTGAAAAGCATTGTCAATTTAAAAATGTTTGGGATTGACCACGTTTCAATTTGGTGGCACATCATAATTCTCATATATTTGGATTTTTTTGTCAATTATTGTTGGTGATAGACAAAAAACTTTGTGTAAAGAAAATCCCTTTCAATTTTCATTGTGATTTCGTCAGATCCAAAGTCCGGTCAGAAAAGCTTGTGGTATGATACAATTTCCACAGAACAGAAACTATAAAAGCATCGCGTGCGGGATTCCCCTGTATGAGTATCGTGTGCCGGACTCCGCCGTATGAGTCAAGCAAAGATGAAGTAATAATAAATTCCTATGTATCTTTGGTTCATGCAAAATACTCGTATGAAGTATGAACTTAATGGATGAATTTAAAATCATTGTTTAGCAAACGATGATTTATATTAAGTAAACTCTTTACCATTATTTCCACCACAGTGTAGACTTAATCCAAAAGTTGACTGTTTGAGATTGTCCTGGCATTAATTGCGCCTATGAAACACTACTGCACGTAAAGTTTACACAAATACTGAACTAAATTTCTTTCATGGAAAAAATGTATATAAGTTTTTAAACTGTCATGGTCACTAACACTAACATTAACATTATAACCGGGATATTTACCAAGTTTAATGTTTGTTTCGAGTTCCCGATATTTCGGTGCTGTTGCAAGCACCATGATCACGGATAAACTGAAGTTATTGCGGGTGGGTGTTTATGAGGAGACAAAATGGTCTACCCTCTTTCTTGAACAACGAACAGCAAACAGCACCGAAATATCCCGGTTATAATGTTAATGCAAAAAATATATGTTTATGAAGGGAAGAAAATTATTAAAATAATCAGTAATAAAAAAAAACATCACAGTTCTATTGATTTTGCCATAAGTAATCTCCAATCTCTTTGACCGTGCTGAACATAGACTTTGCAATGCGCGCTGCTGTTTTAGTAAAAGATCTACTACTGCGCAACCATTGTAGCCAACTTCAGAGCGGCCAAGAAGATTGAGGAGTACTGTATTTTCTGCCTACCCCCATGGGGACAAGGCGTGAGTTTATGTATTTATATAGTTTGTAAGAGAATGTGTAATTGATTGGATGGTATTTTGTTGAAAATTGTTATTATCTGTGATAGTTAATCTAGTTCGTATTGAACAATGTTCTATGACGTGAGAAATTATTAGCACAAACCTTTAAAAATTTTAGATTTGACTTTATTAAATATTGAATGGTTGCTATAGACTATGTGTGAAATATTGTGATTTGATATAATTTAGTCGCCATCTTTAGATGAACGGGACTTAGGAGATACCTTGAGGTAACCCCCTTAGTGCCCGTTTTTTATTAACTCTTAGTGGCACCCAAATGGATGCCTAAATAAGGGCACGCTGCTGGATTTTCAAATCTCGGCGCTCATTCTAGCGTTGAAAAGCCAACATTTATGGGTGTCCAAGCAGAAAGGGTCCAGTTTTATATATGCAGTTTTGTAAAGTTACACAAACACAAGTACCTACACTTTCAAGATGAAAAGTCTAACAAAAAAAATGTGGCAGTTTTTCAATATTTTTTTAACCCTTGTTATCAATTAACTATTCTAGATACCGAATCTAGTCTTAACTCAATACCCCACTACTGGACGCCCACATTAAGACATTTAAGTGTCACCTAGTGTTAGCAGAATCTGGCATTACATTGTAATTGTAAGCACAGAATCCTTTTGTATGTTTTCAAGTAACAAAGGAAATCATAGACGACAGCTCTAAGGATAATTTTGTAAAAAAAAACATCAAAATCCTGATATTTTATTTTATTATGAAAAAATAGAATCTTAATAACTACAAATTGTAACGATTGTGTACGGTGTTACTTCCATGCATGTTTCAGTGTTGTCAGACTAGTTTCGAACTTGAAAGAGATCAAGAACCAACATGCGCATGGAACTAACATGGAACAAAATCAAAAATATGAATGTTATATCTATTTAAGAATTATTTAGAATTAAAAATACATTTGATACAATTATTATTATTCAGTCGTTGTCATTTTTAATATCTCACCTGACCGCAAATGAAAATATTTTAATCTAATTAATATTATGCAATTCGTCAGTCGAAATAATAAAAAAAAACACATAAAAAATCATATGAACTAGAAATATAATAAATCATTTACTACTCAATTTTTGAATCTTGACCAAAATACTTTAAATATGTCCTTTAAATGGAGCAGGCTCAAATACCTTAATTCATAAATTTTATTTCAAAGCAATGCATATTTATTTGTCATACAACACTAAAAAAGTGTGCAGTCAGGAGACCCTCGTCAGGAACGAAAGTTCCTTACGCATAATTCTATTGCAAAAAAGCCTCGACTTAAAGCCCTGAGTAGCCAGGTCACAATAACTGCCCAAAAATAAAATATATAACACATAATTTTAGCAAGTATGGCGGCTAAGCAAAAGCTTGACAATATTAGCCGAACTACGCCGGACGGAACCGAACGTCACGAGAGGTGCTTTTTCATTATGTGAAGATTTTTACCAGGCAACTTACGGCAAACAGCGTTTCCAAAAATCACAGATAAATGAAAGGAACTAATTATGAAATATAATAAATCATTTTCTACTCAATTTCTGAATCTATAAGAAAAATCATTTGAATATACCTTTAAATGGAGGGGATCAAGCATCTTACTTAAGCATAATTTTCAAAATAATGGATATTTATTCGTCATATAAAAAACACATAAGCAATTAGGAATCATCGATACGACGAAGAAGATATTAACATAGCAGTATTATAAGTCTTTAAACTATCGCTTAATGCTACATAGAGGTAAATCTTTGCACGCAATATTAAGAATGGGAGACAGATTCCTGGCTGATTGATTCAACCAAGAAGTTAATCTTGTAATCGTAGTAACAATTCGTATTCAATCGCAAAATAGTATAAAACCTAGACATTTTTCCACGTTTGTCTGTCATTTACTCCGAAATTACATTAACAGAGACCATATTGCAAGTTTTTTAAACTAGAGTAGTTTAAAAAACTTGCAATATGGTCTCAATCACGATAAGCGCGGTCTGGTGACAGTAAAACCTCATTTTTGTATATGCCGCAGGTTAATGACAAAATGAGTTTTTTGATCAAATACCTAGGCTTATAATCAAGAACCGGTAGAAGACAAAATTATTACTTTATTTTATCATAATCCTGAGAAAAGCCAGTTTTTTCTATCAAAAACCTGATTTTATCATTAACCTGCGACATATACAAATTGATATAAGTAAGAGAACGTTTAAAAACTCGCTCTAAGGTCGGCTCAAGACTATAGAGTCTTGATCGAATTTCGATCATCCCAGTGGAGACATCTATACCGGAAATATTGTAATGCAGATGTGAATGGTTGGGAAAAGGCTAAGCGGCAGCCCAATTGCGTAAGTGAATTCGGCAGTACAAAGGGTATGACTCCACGAAAGAGTCTGACAAACTCCCTTTAATTTTCGGTATTGCCAAAAATTATTGGACGCTTTCATTGGTGAAGATATTCTTTTGCCTGCCGAACTCACGCAATTAGGATTCAAGTGCGTGCCATCTCAGTTCCCCCATTCTCATAATTATAACAGTACATTGATTTACATTGCCAAGCGAATATGACCTCTATTTCCACACGTTAATAACCCCGTCAAAGGACGCACTGACTAGGTACGGCTTGTTGCCTTCTACCATGGTCAGGTCAGTGATTGGAGCGGTGTGGTAGAACGAACGGGACTCCACGCTGCGGTATATGTTGTCTTCGTTGTACGAGGTAGATGCAGCAGGATTCAGTTTGCTGCATTCTTGGATTACTGTTGTCCCGTCTATTATGCGGCTCCTGTAAAATAAAGATGAATTGTACTTTAAGATGTCAATGTGCGTCTAAGAGCTGTTAGTTATTTTTATCCGAGGTCACGGGCACCCAACGCGAAGAAAGAAAATTTGGTTCAAATAAATTGCACTAGATGGCGTGATATGCTTCGATTCGTTATTGAGTTTTGTAAAATATTAAGATTTTCTAGAAACGATCATAAAAATCTTATGTTCCTGTTTAATTAACTCCCCTAAGTACATAATTAAGGAATATTGGGCTCTTAATTCACATTACAAAGATTATTTGAATGGATCATTTAAAATCGATTCCTATAGATGGCGCGGTTTTAAATTTCTGAGGCATCCACTCGGTTTTTTTCATTTATTTTATAAAACATTTTGGTTCAATGAAACTGTAAAAACGTGCAATAAAATACTATAAAGCAACACGTCGCTATATTTAAAAAAAAGTATTCACGAACCAAAGGAAACGAACGCGGTCGATGTTCTTAGAAAAAATATCAGTATAATCAGACGAAAAACGCTAGTTACGTCGGCACGGTTTCTTTGTCCCATACAAAGAAACCGTACAGACGTAACTTGCGTTTTTCATGAGGCATTTTCTGTATGCTAGTATTATATTATGGATAATATTTTTGTGTTCACCAAAAATCTAAAGGTACATCTATGTATGCATTTCTAAAATATTGATCTTAAACCCATTTAATTGTTTTACTATAATTAAACTACTCGGCCAACAAAATATGTTACATCAAACAAATTCCAAATTAACACCAAGATATAACACTTTTTTATTGTAGTGCGCTGCAAATATTCTATTGTAACAATAACTATTTTATTCTTCCCCGAAAAATACTGATCGTGCACCAAATATTCCTGCTCGGAAGCTTAGGGCACCCCGACACGGACAGGTTAGGTTCGAACGAGATGACGTGATCTGAAGTGAGCGAGCAAAGCGAGCGAACTCAGCTGCCGTCATCTCGTTCGTGTTAGGTTACTTTAGACCCTGCGGACGGAAATAGGAGCCCCGCGCAGCGGGGCTCCGTCGACTATGTTGCCAAAGTACTATACATTTTGCAGTGCATTATCTGAAGTAAAACTAAAAAAATAAATGCTTGTTTTTAAAATTAGGTGTATTACTATTTTTACAAATTTGCAACAGTTGTTAAATAGATGCTCGTTATGACATATTTTAATGAACATATTTTGGTGCACATTCAGTATATTTGGTGGAACACAGGCAAAATTAGGTAAATGAAATGGGAATAAATTGAAGTACTTTTAAATACCATCCTTATATTATCTGTGCCGAGCTATATTTTTTAGCAGTGTTTTCTATATAAAATTGAGACGTCAATTTTATTCCACGTACAAAGGATGTCTGATGTTGGAAAATCAAGAATCAGGATAAATGCCTCTTTTATTAATGGGTTCCTGTGGTCCAAATCTCACGTTCTAACCTTCGGAGTCACACTTCATACAGATCACGTATCCACATTCAGATTTCATAATTAGTTTCACTGATGAAAACAACTGCAGGGTCAAAGGCCGACTTCCTCAACATGCTTGGTAAATACTAAGCAGATGAGGTGAGCGTGAGGTGATGATGTAACAAATTGCTTATTTATCGGGTTTCCTACCGTCACCTAAGAAAGTAATAGGTATAGTGCTCGCCAAACTTCTAAGCCGACCTGAATTTGGCTACAATGGTTGCGCAGTAGTAAATCTCAAACGAAAACAACAGCGTGCCATGCTTTGCGCATCGGAAAGCTAACTTCATGGCGGCTAAACAAGTCCCTTCAGGCGATATTACTAGAGAAGTGCTGTTACAATGTAGATGAATTTATAAACGATATTTCGCTTGTATAGAATTCTGAATGTGTTTTTCGTCTTACTTAAATTAAATAAAAAAATTGACATGATTTTTTATTGAATTTAAATTTCGACATTGTAATTTCAATTTAATTAAAATTTTGACATAGTGATTTTTCATTGAATTTTAATTTTGACATTGTAATTTCAACTAAATTAAAATTTTGATTTTTATAATATTTAGTTTGTCTAGTGCAACTAATTTTGTACGCCATTAATGGCAAAACATGTAGCCACCTCATATTAATTTAAGTACCGTCAAATGGGGTGAATAGGAACGCAGGGGTGAATAGAAACAAAACTTTGAAGGGAATTTTAACTGTGATACTAATTTATTAGTTTCAAACAAATCGTCGTTTTTTTTAAACAATTATTTAATATATTGGAATACCTAATATGCTACAAGCAATTATTAAATAAAGTGAAAATTCCCTTCAAAGTTTTGGTTCTATTCACCCCTGTGTTCCCCGCGTCCCGCTTGGTAACCAAAGAGATTCTGATTCTTGCCACGTTACGTGCCGACAACTATAGCACAGTCGAAAGTTGGAGCCACCCGTCACCACGAACCTGTCGCCTTCGCGCGCGCCGCGGCTGATGAAGCTAATGTAATCAAGTGATCCTGGACTTTCGCACCCATGAGGGCAATAGGCGCCCCATGGGACCTTCATGCGACTGTAACACAGCTGGCCAAATGACGGTGTCACCTCTGCCTAATTCTCTTATTAGGAAACTGAGACTCCGGCAGGGAACTCGACTCATGTCACGTTTACGACCCCGTTCTTAGAGAAAAACCTGTTCTTAGCAGCGTTAGTGGAATGCTTGAGGTCATGAATACTTCAGCAGTTAGATTGGTCATAGCGGATGTGGCGGCGACTGATAGTGAGTAGTTATGGATATAGCGGAGTTTGTAACGAAATCCATTTTTTTTATTCAAATTACTCGGGATGTAGCGGGGTGAGGACTTGAAGAGTTCTGTTTAGTTTGTTAGAAATTACAAAACGATTCCATAGAGACCAGATACTTTTTTTTTTGTTGTGAAAAAGTGGATGTGACGGCGTTTGATTCTAGACGACACATATATTATATGAATTTATTAATGTATGTGTAAATATTGTAAACCACTTATTATTTTTAAAAGAGTAAGTATGGAGTTTCTTGTTCGTTTTTGTCCATAACAAGCTACTATACCGAATGCACGGCAGAATCATTATGTATTAGTAAATTTTAAATAACGTTCAAAAGTGCCGCTTGATGGCCTAGTTGAAATAAACATTTTGACTCTGACTGAGTGGAGCGACGACCTAAGCAGGGTTGTTGGCAATAGCTGGATGAGAGTGGCCAAGAATGGCGTGCGACTGGAGAGGCTGTGCAGCAGTGGACTGCTGTATACTGAAAATCACGATCTACTCACCTATACTTAACAGCGTTAGGCGTATTCCTCAGCGCGTCGTTATACGCATGAAGCAGCACATAGGAGTCCTCCGGTTGCTCGAGATTCCAGTAGCGCAGTCGAGTGTCGGAGCCGCCCGTCACCACGAACCTGTTACCATCGCGAGCGCCGCAGTAGATGGCGCCTATGTAATGGGAGGCCTGCTGGATGAATGGAGAATTGTTTTAAGTAGCTGTGAATAGTGTGCGTTATTTCATGTAAGATAAATTGCATATTACACTATAGGCTGACCGCTTAACTGAGACCAATCCTAAGGTAGCAAAAGAGATCTTGACACCCAACAGCGAACTTGAAAATTGAGTTTATGTTGGCATCAACTTAAATATATAAAATGTATGTGCTACTACTAATAAATAAATAAAAATAACTATCGACTGACAGATCACACCTGCGGCGACACTAAGTCCGCCTAAGTATTTTTATGTTGCATTAAATTTTAATCACATCACACTTCTCACTAATATTGTTAATGCAATTCAAAGTTTTCAGTTTTTTAATCTGTTTTATAACATCATGAAATATAAAATAGTAGCCGCCATGTCAAACGGCTGTGAAAAGTAAAAACTGTCAACTGGTCGGCGTATCGGCCAATCGGAGCATTTGTTTGCATAGCCTACTGACGTCATGAACAGAGTTATATGGAGTCCACTGCGTCCTGCGTTTTAGTCAAACAACGCGCGAAATTTGAAAATATAAAGTTAAATGCATATTTATGGCACGATTGAACACAAAAATTATGTTTACAATGCATGCCCTCGAAAGGAGCGTTTTACAAGCAGCCAAACTGTGCGGAAGGTGTCACTTTTTTTCACTAGTGCTCTTTACTTTTCTGTATCTTTTTTAATTTTGAACTCCGTCGTCACCTCCACTGTCGTTTTTATGATTTGAGAAAAGTTTTACAAATTAAGTACAGATTATCATTTATATAAAAGGTAAAATATAAACTTCATTAAAGGCGATTTTAATTACTCTAGATTTAGATTTGATCAATAAATAAATGTTAAATATTCAATAAATATGTTTGGAAGAACGTATATTTTGCTCGTGCCTTTTTGCGTTACGACGTGATAGCTATTTGCACAAGCGCAGTAGATATACCCGAGGAACTATTAGTTAATCTGTGGATATGTTGAGCGCGCTTGAATAAGCCCGCCATTTTATTAATTTCTTGCTTGGTTCAGATATATTTTTTTATTTCCTCGCACAATGCATAGTAAAATGTTGTATGATACACGTACGTAAGATGATTCCCGACTCGTGTCGATTTAAATGCCACTCATCGGGATCCACCAACCTTCTGCACTTGTAGCATAAATAACAATTTTTTTAGTGGCATATTAGCACTATAGAATTTAACTGAGACACTTTTCAAAATTGGGTGTAATACCCTATTGTCCTATTGTGTTTGTAGGTATCTGTTTGTAAAACCAACTTCAAAAAAAGAGGTAATTTTGTGTGCAATAAAGAATATCTGTATGGATTTTCATTATTAAAGGCCTCGTCAAATAGACAGCGCACTGATAGCGTGGCGAAGCGTTTTTATTTTACAAACTTAGTGTTTCGTCAGTCGTCGGATTTCTATCAGTTGCCCTTTGCACTTGGTGCAGACTGGACGCTCTCAATCAACTTGGATGTATACTGAGTTGTTAATATTTATTTATTTATTTATTATACGCTTTATTGTACACCATAAAAAACATTAATAAAAAGAAACTTAAGTCTAATACACATACAATGGGCGGCCTTATCGCATACCGCGATCTCTTCCAGGCAACCTGGTATGGACAGTAATTGCTTGGACATGACATGGGGCGGTCATTGGTGTAACAATAAGAGTGCTAAAATGATATACTGCAATAGATACACATATAAATAAATAAGCTATGTAATAGATACATAAATACATACATACCCACTTAATATAAAGGCAAATAAAAAGAAATCCAAAAAAAAAAAATGACGACAATCTGTTGATAATGACAGTTCAGTTTGAAATTGACAAGCTAGGAAGAAGACAGCGACAGATAATGTTCCTTTACAAGTCTTTTGAACACAGGCAATGATTGAGCACGTTTGATTGGATCTGGCAATGCATTCCATAGACGAGTAGCCTGTACAGTAAATGATTTATCCAAAAAAGTCGTGCAATGCGCTGGCATTTGAAGTCGTAAGTTCTCTGATGACCTAAGAAATCTCGTGTGGGAATCGCGGAGAAACTGGAAACGATTCTTGAGGTAAAAAGGGGTGTAAGGAGTAAAGAGTACATTATATAAAAGGGAAAGAATATGAGCATTCCGGCGAAGGCGAATGGGCAACCACTTGAGCTTCACACGGAATTCGGAAACATGGTCATATTTGCGCAAACCAAATATGAACCTTATACAAACATTTTGAAGCCGTCATTTTGAAGAGTCTTTTAACATAACTCTTTTAACGTAATTTATTTTAAAAATGGTAGGCAAGCTGCTAAAGCTGCTATTTTTACAGCTCTATATACTTCACACGGAAATCAAAACAAAACAACAATAAAGTATTTAGTTCTGAATTCAAATTATTATACACGATAAATCTAATAATTGATGGACATGGAAATTCGCATTCGTTTGTATTCGGAAATGCGATGATTGTCGAGGGACATTAAAAAAATTGTTGTACTGTACGTACTTAATAAATTAGGTGTCCAGGATGAATGCGGAATACCGTGGATATAGTACAGTGTCGAAAACCGTGATATTCGTGCTAAGAGAAGCTTACTTTATTAGATCATTTCCGAGTACTTACAGCAGGAGTATACTGAAGGGGCTGCACACAGTTGGTGCTGGGCCAGAGCGCGTGTGTCCTCTGGGTAGACTCCAGGCTCCAGGCGGCTACATCCCGGCCTCCAGTTGCCCATATACCACCACTAGTACCGCTTCCTACTATACGTCGGATGCGCTCCGCTGGAAAGTAAAAAAATGATTAAATCATACAAATTTTGGCGATAGAAACAAAGAAGATAATTGTTAACCCCGACGGAAAAAGAGGGAAGTTATTGACGTTATTGATATATTTGAGGTGTGTTGCTGTGTATCCGTGTGTCTGTCTGTGGCAACATAGCTCCTAAACGGAAGAACCGATTTTGATTTAGTTTTTTTTTTGTTTAAATAGTGACTTTGTCGAGAGTGTTCTTAGGTATGTTTGATTAAAATCGGTTCGGCCGTAGTTACCCGCATTTTACTCTTTGAACCTGAGTATTTTCGCAACACGATGTCAAAATTACGTGTTTTGTATTGTTGTTTGAAGCGTGTCTACTACTATTTATTTATTATATGTAGTTTAAAAACCATGAAATAAAAATTTAATTAAAAAAACCGCCGACACAAAAACCACTAAAAAGCAAAAAATAAGCCTAGTACTCGCGTCGGAGAACCAGCAACGTTTATTTTATTTTTTTAGCGGTTCCCCGACGCGAGTACGAGGTTTATACTTTACTTTTTAGTGGTTTTTGTGTCGGCGGTTTTTTTAATTTTAATTTTAAGTTATATTCTGATCAGGATTTATTTTTTATAATAGTCTAACGGTGAGGTAGCCGCACGGGTCCGCGTACAGGCACTCGGTCACGCCTTGCTTCAGTAAATATTACAATACTCACAGTTAGGATGCCTCACAGTCGTGATAGGCAGCTGGAACCTCAGGTCCCACACGCTGATGACGCCGCTGGACGTGCCCACGGCGAGGTAGCCACACGGGTCCGCGTACAGGCACTCAGTCACGCCTTGCTTCATGTCGCCTTGGAGCTTCCATGCATTGCCTGGAGAACAGAAAAATGTTTTGGTCATCTGTTCAGTATCATTGGGCAGAAGTGAATTTAGTAGAGAGGGGCAGAAACAAGAAATGTATGTAATTTACAACTCCAGAAGAGCAAGCCTTGTACTCGGTAGGGATGAGTTCGATATATCAAAATGTATCTTATATCAGCTATGTGTTAATATCATACCGATATCTATATCGACATAACCGATATCACAAAGACGGTATCGATTCATAACCTCTCGGTACTAGCATGCGAGAACAAATAAGCCAAAACTTAAAACTGTAACAATGCGAACACGTACGAACAAAACGCGAATATGAGGTGACTCTAACAATGTTTGCATGGTTAAAGGCGTGCGTAATAATATATCTTACAGTACTAGCAATAAGGTTTAGTTTCTATTATATAGTTACGATAACGCTTTAAGAGTCCATGTTTTGGTGCTGGCGTCTGTGGCTACTCGATATTAGTGAGACACTTGCTGTACAAAATACTATCTATACTAATATTATAAATGTGAATGTAAGTTTGTTTGTTACGCTTTCACGCAAAAACTACTGAACCGATCATCATGAAACTTTGTACACATATTCTTGGAGGTATTAGAAGTAACATAGGAAACTATTTATAAAAAAAAAAAAAAAATTGTGGCTTCACTGCGAGCGAAACCGCGGGTAAAAGCTAGTAGAACTATAAAACAAAGTAATAAGGTTGAATTTCAGTTGTTACAATATGTTTACTATAGTTCGCATTCGTTATTAGATTCCTCATCTAAATATCACGTTAACGTTTGCAAATTGTACACTGATATCTATAACTGAAAATCGTTTTCGATATCGATACGCAAACTGTATATCGGTTACATAACCGTTTGCGGAAAAAACGCGAAAACGCCCATGCCTAATACTCGGTGACTTAGTAAATTGCCGGAGTGTTTCTCCATTGGTCCGTGGTCATTGGTCGGTAGGATCTACAGTGGTGGGATTCTATCAGTGCCATATGATTCAGGGACGTGATGGTATTACTTGTAAAGGAACCAAGAATTGACGGCGGTGATAGCGCATCCACCTAGACGAGCGTTGTTCGCAATTGTCTTTTTGACATTCGGCCCATATGGCATGATCGGTGGGTCCAATGATGTTTTATATATACTGAGCTAGATAAGTTTTACCGACGACTGCGCGGCAATACAAACACAAGCTGACCAGCTTGAGTGAACTCAGTCCGTCCTGCGTCTGGCCGCAACACGCACGTACGTTTGAACAGTATGTTTTTCTCTTTCTGACATCGCCATGATTTTATTCCTTTTAATGAGTATGACGTCTCTATTGGTAAAATCTTATTGGTGGGGTCACGGTAAGTGGTGGGATTTTTAGTATATTATGTCCAAAAGTACAACTGGTGTCCTCGCAAAAACATGATCACGCAAAATTTTATTCAATCAGAGACTGCAAGTTACAGAATTTTACAAATAAGTAAAAATTAACCTTGAAAAAGGTTCGTAAGGTATAAATTCTTAGTCTTGCAATGTTCTAATCAGAAATTAGAGATACAGATATCCGCAGAAGAACCAGGGTACCCAACACAATCTAAAGAATTGCCAAACTTAAGTGACAGTGGGCAGGGCACATTGCTCGCAGAACGATCGGCCGATGAGACCACAAAGTTCTGGAGTGGCGACCGCGTACCGAAAGACGCTACGTTGGAAGGCTCTAGGTGGATCGATGAACTAGTAAAAGCTGCGGGAATCCGCTGGATGCGACATGCATAGAACTGATCGATGTGGCGACTTGCGGGGGCCTATGTCCAGCAATGGCCGTATTTCGACTGAAAATAATGATGATAAATAATTCTTAGTTTTTCCATTACCTGAAGCCCGCAAGCCCCCACCCACAATAGAGACGAATAGCGTCGCGTACGATATGACGGCGCCGCGACGCACATTGCATCGTCTCCCTCTCCCTTTAGTTGACAACCTTGAGAGAGGTTCATACGAGATGAGCGTTAATATTACCTGGAGCCCTCAAGTCCCAGCCAACAATAGAAGCGAACAGTGTGGCGTACGATATGACGGCGCCATGAGACGGCGCCGCAACGCACACCACGTCGTCGCCATCTCCATCTAGTTGACGTCCTTGAGAGAGGTTCATACGGGACGAGGTGCTGTCGACCCTGAGGAAGTAAATTAAATTAGTTTAGTATTGATGCAAAACAAAACACTTACACAATGCGAGAATTTTGCTAGGCCAGCGCTAAGCGCGTGGACACATCACCTAGGCGAGGCGCGCGTCGTGCCGTGCACGGTGCCCGCGAGGCCACGCCAGCTCACGGCAGCAACCATCGTTACAAATGTGACAAACTTGCAGCTTTTATCTACATATGGACCGCGAAAGACGTATTTCCTTTTTTTTTTTTTGTTATAGGCTCGCCTTTGACCACTATCTCGCCTGATGTTAGGTGATGATGTGGTCGAAGGTGAAGCACGCTTGCCTAGAAGTAAGCTATTCACTCTTGACTTGAAGACCCCTCTTTTCGCCCGTTATTGCTAAGAAGACGAATGAAGAAAAAACAGATCCTAAGAAACTATGTTGGAGGTCAAATATGAGGCAAAGCAAAATATCGAAACATCAACTGCCGAGCGGGTACGCCGTAAGCCGGCGCGGCGCACCGTACACGGCACCGTGCCGTATCACGGTGGCGGCGCCACGCACCGTTGCAATATGTCCTCGCTCTAAGATTATCGACTTGGCTGAATACTAGTCGAAGAAAATTTAAATAGAAGAAGTATTGACCGGTATTGATAGAACTCGGGATTTTGCAAGGCTGTATGGCTAATATGAAAGTGTGTTATTACCAAATTAAGGCAGAATTTTACTAAAAATAATCAAAAATAATGCGAAATACTAAAAATCAAAAACATAAGTATTCTCACGATTAGGTATCACCACTACTAGGACATTTTGTCCAAACAAATTATTAAATGAATGCATCATCTGCCGAGCCTTTTTCCCAAGTATATTGGGGTCGGCTTCCAGTCTTACCGGATTCAGCTGAGTATCAGTGTTTTACATCGAGCGACTGCCTATCTGACCTCCACAACACAGTAACTGGGTAACACGGTACCCTTTGGCACGACTGGTGTCAGATTTCAAGCTTCTGACTACCCGTAACAACTGTTAAAGATCTTCAAATGACAGCCGGGACCAACGGCTTAACGTGCTTTCCGAAGCCGAATCCATTGATCGGCCTCGGCAAGCGTTGCTTAACCTTGACAATCGACCCGTGCAGCTGTTATTATTTAGCCACGAGCTTTCAAATTGTTTCGATATTTTGCTTCTAAGACATGCCGGTTTCCTCACGATGTTTTCCTTCACCGTTTTGAGAGCAGTGGTGATGAAATAATGTACACAAAGTAAAGCGCCTGCCTGGATTCGAACCCACGACCTACAACTTGTAAGTCGCGGCCGTTACCACTGGGCCACCACAGCTCCTAATTTAAAATTATTCAATGTATTACGTGATTAAATCTTCAGTTTGGACAATAATTTCATGATCGTGACATAAATCAGTTGAAGAACATAAGTTAGTTTTTAGTGTAAAAGTGTATTGGATTCCTAGAGAAGTATGAAAAAAAAAATTGCCAATCTCGATAAATTTTCTATCTACAAGCTAAATTCAATCTTATAATCTTAAACTTACGTACCTTAATACAAATACTGAATCTGTCGTGGCTCCTACAAGGGATTGTCCACCTTCACACGCTGCTAAACCTATAACTGGACCAGCGTTTCTGTTATACATGGCTTTCGATCTGAAATAAATAAATATATGTCAGTAGATTTGTGCCATCTCTTTATGAAAAAAAAGTATTTAAAAATTACAAAAAACCCGACTGCTTTAAAATCGAACTAAAAAGACGTAAACAAGAAGAAAATCATACTGGCAGGCGGAGGATACATATGCGCGAGCTGGCTGACCAAAACCAGATGTATCCTCCGACTGCACAGCATGATTTCAAATAAAAAATAAAAAAATACTTTCTAGTATTTATTTTTTTAAATCACCTCCTAAAATCCTTCTTTTTGATAGATAAATAGATAAAAAAAATTTGGGCCCCCCCAATATGGCGCCCAGAATCCGCCATTTTTCTGTTTGCCAATTTTAATGTAGCCAGTGACACTCGCAGGGTTAAGACGAATCGATTGACGTAAGAATCATTAAAATCGGCCAAAGCGTTTGGTCTCTAGAACGCCACATAGGGACAAACATACATACATACATAGACTGATAAACACATTACCCTCCTTCGGCATCCGGGTAAATAGGCCTTATTTATTTATTGATTGATAAAAACGGTACATTGTAAGTTATATAAAGTACATAACGTCCAACAAAACTATAGACATAGTTTGTCTGTTGGATCTTTACTTAATTACACCTTCATTATCCCTTCAATGGTACTACTCAGCCTGATAGGTTAGGATAAACGGGCTGGTGTACGCAACTCCAAGTCCAAGCGCGTATTTTGCGTACGGATGGAACACAAAATCTATTCGATTAATCGTTTTCGATCGCGTTTGTGTGCGTGTGGATAAAAAAAAAGTTTATTTGACACAAAGGTAACACGTAACATGGTGATGCTAACTCCTAAACTAGGCCTGAGCCTGTATTTTGGGGGTTGCTGAATCACCCATGGTATTAATGTGAAAAAAACCGGCCAAGTGCGAGTCGGACTCGCGCACGAAGGGTTCCGTACCATTATAGCAAAAAACGGCAAAAAATCACGTTTGTTGTATGGGAGCCCCACTTAAATATTTATTTTATTATACTTTTAGTTAATGTTGTTATAGCGGCAATAAATCATCTGTGAAAATTTAAACTGTCTAGCTATCACGGTTCATGAGATACAGCCTGGTGACAGAAAGACAGACAGACGGACCGCGGAGTCTTAGCAATAGGGGCAATAGGCGACCCTATTCAATTTAAATATAATCAGAAAAATTAAAATCATATTAAACCCAAACCAAATTAATTAAATTAACAGAATCAAATAAAGTTGGTATACCACTAAAACCAGTTTAAATCAAGTAAAAATCAAGTAACAATCAAATAAAAGTCAACTTTTAAAACCAAATTACAAATAAAATAAATTAAATAAAAATCAAATAAAAGTCAACTTTTAAAATCAAATAACAAATAAAATAAATTAAATAAAAATGAAAAACCAAGGGATGAAGTCGGAGCAATCAATCGGTTCGTTCACAAGAGCTTGTTTCTCTCACCATGGTATTACAATTTTGTATTAGCGATGTGACTAAAGTCAGAGGTGTAAGTAAGTCTCTTCATTCATACTTAAATAGTTGTGCCAATCATTTAGAACAAATTTTAACTCATTAAATAAATATATATATATGAACGTATGACTTCCTTTTAAGAAGCCAGTCCTTGCACCACACACTACGTGATTTTATTCTCGTTTTGCATAATTATTTTATACGCCATTGCCGACTAAAAACGTATACGATAAAGCGGACCTGTAAAACGGATCCTCGTGTGAACGAGTAAGTGCTCATTACTGAGGGTCGTGATTCCCCCGGCGACTTCGAACTTCACTGTGATTTTATTTCTCAATCTGTCACAATGCCAAGGTCCGACACAGATGGTCGGTCCTTGGCGTCGTGGAGTACATCGTGCAGCGTAGAACGGTTTTGGTCAGTCCATCTGATCGGCTTGTGACGCCTCGGCTGCATACCTTCAAATTCTAAAAAACAAAGAGTCCCTAAATAACATACCTGTTAATATGTGCCTGTGTATGTAACCGCGCCGCATCCCAAAGCCGGACGGTGCCGTCGTCTGAACATGATCCGAATAACGACCGATGAGCTGGCAGAGTCACTAGTTGGCTCACACGGGCCCTGGAACATCATAAAACAGGATAAGTTCAAGTATGAGATAACTGAGCGGTTTATACTAGCTTAGCCGGTTAAATGCCGTAATTACCGAAACAATAGGGATGTTAACTGAAAATTAGTATTTTGTTCGTCAGGTAAATTAATTAAAAATATTGGACACGTAAACATAAAGTGACGACGATATAATCGTGATACATCACGCTGTTAATAGTACACTTTATACTGACATAATGACGTCAGAAGCCCCCACTCCTAAACTTTGATGCGCTTTAATTTGATCAATTTTTATTGTTTTGGTAGAGCAAAAAATACGTGTCCAATATTATTTGATAATCTCACTGACGGATTAAATAAAATTATCATTTTTCTACCCAGGAAACATCCCAATTAGAAAGGACTCGCGTAGATCCACGTTTCGGGCACTCAAGGCGGGGTTTCGGGTACTATTGGTGCCTTTCCCTTCGGGGAATAGGGCGTGATATTATGTTATGTATATTCAGATTTCACAAAAATATTTATACCATTCCCCCTCTAAAAAGCTTATTTTTTCACTGAAAACAGTGAATAAAAAGCACTTTTAATCACTGTATTGGTATTTGAATTTAGAACACACCGATATGAATTTGATCTCCATCTCGATGCTATACAACCATCGATATTACTTACTTGTGTTCATGTAAATATGCGAGCAGTTGATTCCCAGGTCGCCAGCCGGCTGGTGGTAACGTATCATCATTGTTGTCTAGTGGATCTTCGTGACTCCTACGAAAGCAAATTATTACAGTTTACAAACAAGAACAACTATAGTATTCTTTGGCAGAATGAACGCAATATTTTGCAAATGCAAAAAAAAAACAACCATATGTTTTTATTATTGTTTGAACGTATATTCAAATCACATATTTATAGACAGAAAATGTTTATTTGCTTTTCTAACAATTTACCAGTAATGAAATAGAAGTACATATAAGGCCCTCCTATCCGGCTCCATGTCAGCATTGTCATTGAGGTCGGTCGTAACCAAATGCCCTAGGTACTTAAATTAATCCCCCCTTTCGAGTCGAACACCGTTTAGAAAAACGGGTGGACAGTTTTGCGACCGTTTAAAACAATGGAGGTCCATTGTTTTAAACGGTCGCAAAACTGTCATCAGAAGGTTTCGAGATTCATTTCTGCTCTATAATATGCAGCATAACAAGCCCCTACGATGCGTTTATCATAAATATTGCCTTTCATGCTTAGTTTAAGAGTATTTTTTTTTGTTTTATCCGGATAAAAGCAGAAAATAAAAAAAACCAAAACATTATTCAAAAACTAAGCATGCCAGCGAAATGGGCATCTAGCATTTAAATGATAAAAACTATCAGTTATTTTAATAATAATGACGTGTCTGAAAAATAGTCTTCATAAAACATTGTGGATCGCTCGCAACGTTTGGCTTACGAGTGGGAATTGGTATTTATAGTGTCGGTATAAAAACCGTCACAAGGAAACACAAACGTCGTATCTAGTAACTACGTTAAACTTTGTGCAAGAGTCAAACTTGTTCAACTCTGACATTTATGGCAATAATAATCTTAAGATTACACTAGTCGATCATTCTTCCATACAAACGTAGTCTGGCGATTACTCCAATGTCTCATCATTATCTAGCCCTGTATGGAACTAAAAAGTAAAAAAAATAAAATATTCGAAAGTTATGAGCGTCGAAAGTTGCATATTTCAACACTAATTTTAACACATCTTTGCGGGGAAATAAATACCATAAGAAGAAGTTAAATTGCAAAACGGCCTCCATACAGGGATAGATTAATAATTCAACAATGTAAATAATTTTATTTTGAAAATATACTACATACTACATTTAGTCGTTTTTTCATGATATCTAGACTCCCAAAGGTCTGTTTATAAAATTTCGCGCGCTCGTTTTCGTCCTAAATCATCATTCATTTCGATACAAATTTGCAAATGTGCTATTTCGTACGCGAACTAGCTTCTTACTGCTCATCACAGCATCTATATCTTTCGCGCGTGTTGTCGGATGAGATAGCATGCATTTCAACCTCGCGCACAAAATAGTTCGTGCCGTCGACTAGGGGAATCTTAATGGAAATAGACACACTTTTTTTTTAACGAAAACGAGAATCAGGTTTCACATAGCGGTCAACCTTGTCTAACCACTAGGTCTTTAGGATAACATTATTTTTGATATTTGTTAAGCTTTAAATTTGCTGTAGTATTATGACCTATATGATTATGCATAAGGCATACATTATCATTTCTTTAAAACACAGGTTAAAAGATAAAATACAACTCAGAATCCGATTTACTTGTGTTAATGTTCCTCTTGACGATTACCAGTTATGCCATTGTAACTAGCACGAGTCGTTAATTACAAGATATTTTCAATGTTTTTGGGTGCACGGTTGGCGCAGTGGTTGAGCTTTTGACTGCTGCGCTGCGTGTCGCGGGTTCGATTCCCACACGGAACAAATATTTGTATGACCTACAGATCGAATATAGAGTTGTTCCGGCTCTGGGTGTTGTGTATGTGAGTTTCTATATTTGTAAATGCACCCAAGATATAGGAAGAAATTCCTGGTGCGGGGCACCATTTAAAAAAAAAATTCAGTGTGTGTGTTACAATTAAATATGTAAATTTATAAAAATATTGATTGATGTGTGAATTCTATTACAACTTCTCTGATCGAAGATCACTTTTACAATTTATGCAGCCTTACAATTTATTTCAAAAAAATCCGGTCAAGTGCGAGTCGGACTCGCGTACGAAGGGTTCCGTACCATTATCGCAAAACACGACAAAAATATCACGTTTTTTGTATGGGAGCCCCACTTAAATATTTATTTTATTCTGTTTTAAGTATTTGTTGTTATAGTGGCCACAGAAGTACATCATCTGTGAAAATTTCAACTGTCTAGCTATCACGGTTCATGATATACAGCCTGATGACAGACAGACAGACAGACGGACCGCGGAGTCTTAGTAATAGGGTCCCGTTTTTACCCTTTGGGTACGGCACCCTAAAAAGAATAAAACTACAGCTTAACAAAACATTTTATGCATTTTATCAGGTGAGATAGTTGTCAAACGCGAGCGAATCATAAAAATATGACATGTACTAAGTAGGGAGCGAAGTGTCAGATTGTGTCGTGCCCCGAGACCCTTTCAGATCAAAGGAAAAGTGGTTGATGAGAACCGTTTGGGACGTGCCCATGAAATCCGCGGGAAATAATATTTTGTAAATAATAAAAATATCAATTCTAAACAGTGGGTGGCGCAGTGGTTACGGCCCCGACTTACGAGTTCTTTGTGTAAATTATTTCGTCACCACTGCACTTAAAACGGTGAAGGAAACCGGCATGTCCTAGAACCAAACATTCTAAGGTCCATGTGACCTCCAACAACCCTGACTAGGCTCGCGTGATGGATTAATGCCCATTCCCTCTCTCACAGAGAGGAGGCTTGCCGGGCGAGCACGGCCTACCGTGTCAAGCTTGAGTCACACATTTTTATCACAGTTTGGGAGCAAAAATGCGTGAGGCAACGTTTTCAAAAATGCTAGCTGTGACCGCGCTTCGCTCACGTAAACTTTGTATCAGAACTTTGGATCAGGTAGTTTCTCTTTCATAAGAGGCTTCGCCATATTAGTGCACCATGTCAAAGGTACCATTTATCTATACAAATTCACTCACACGACACATACAGAATAACTACAAACTAATTTACAGTTTCATTATTTTTTTACTTCTATTTACAAATTTAGAAATCCCCTGACAAGTTATAATTAAACTAGCTTTTACCCGCGGCTTCGCTCGCAGTGAAACCATTAAAAAAATATCTTTTTTTTTATAAAAAGTATCCTATGTTACTTCTAATACCTCCAAGAATATATGTACAAAGTTTCATGATGATCGGTTCAGCAGTTTTTGCGTGAAAGCGTAACAAACAAACTTACATTCACATTTATAATATTAAGTATGATGCATTGACTGATGTGTGAGTTGTGAGACAGCTTCTTAACCCATCGTTCAGCGTTAGCCTTTCAATTTATCCTACTAATATTATAAACCAGACTCCGCTCGCGGCTTCGCCCGCTTCAAAATTGTTTTATTATTTCGCGTCCAAATTGTTCCCAAGGGATCATTATACCTGCGTAGTTTATCGGAATGAAAAGAAGCCTAAGTGCTTTTCCAAACTACAATATATCTCTGGCCCAAATTTCATCCAGATCCGTTCAGCCGTTCTGGCGTGACTAAGTAATAAATATTCATCCGTCCAATTATTAGCCTTTATAATATTAGTACGATAAGAAAGAATAGGATGTGACCACAGACGTAAATCTAACTAGATAACGCAAGTCCCTCAGTCTGTATGAAAACCAAGCGTGCCACTTTTTCACACACAATTTAAAAACAAATTTACTTACCAATGAAAGAAAACATTTCCAATGCCTCGACCTGCTTTTTCTATACAGTTTTTACAGCTCAATATGGCATAATTAGGCAATTTTCTAGATTTCGGTGGATTTCCGTTGCCGATAACGCTAAATGAAAATCTCAAAGTACTTTCATTGATCGTAATTTCACTCAGCCTTTTGACACGAAAAGTACATACAATCGCGTCATCTAGATACGCGTAGTCTCATAGATTTATATCTGTGATGTGATAATTTGTGAGTATATTTTACTTTTTTACTCTTTCAATATAAAATTTTTGAACATATTTATTTGAAACTGCAGTAGCTTATAGACCAGAATAACTCAATAGGGTTAGGCCATTATATTTAAAGATTTTGTGCAATTTCAATAAGATGGGGGAAGTAGTAGCAATTACACTTGAGTGGGCCGTGCATTGGAACCGCTTGAAAATATAGATAAATAAAACATTTAATAACTTCCGAGAATCTTTAATCTGTGTCTTCTGTTACACATTCGTCATTTTGATTTCGTACTTTCGAATCTGGACAGTTACCTTTGAAGTTTTCTCCAGGATCTTCGTCTGTATCAGGCTCATCATAACGATTGATTGGAATATCATATTTATCTAATTCTTCCAAATTTCCAACAATGTGGTCTTCAGCAGTGTCGACGTACTCGCAGACCCAGTCATCGTAACTCAGCGCGGTCGGGTAAGCAAAATGTGACGTCACCATCACCAGTTTTAGAGCGACTATTGACACAAGTAACAAACACAGCTTCATGATTGTTTCAATAGAAGATGTTTTGCACAACTAACGTAAAGGAGATTGCTCTCCGCTTATATATATATCCATTTCAAGATCATGCATTAAGTGATATTTATGCATCGACCTGTTTGATAATTCACAAAAACTATGAATAAACTAGTTGTGTCCGCGCTTCCCTCGCGTGAACTTTGCATTCTTTAATTATAAGCAAACAGGAAGCTAAAGCCGGTATTTAAATTAATAGGGGTTAGAGTATGAAATCACCGTTTTATTGTAATAGGTACTTCGAATTGACATATAACCTTCATGGTTTGAGATTTTTGAGTGAAACTTTTTTCACATGGTACCTATGAAATTCTTCTTTTTAAAAAATGTGCGACATTCGATAATCGACTTTCAGTTGTTTTTTTTTATTCAGCTTAGACAAGAAAGATGGATACTTCGAAAATTCGAGTGATTTTTGAATACGAGTTCCGAAGCGGAACTAAGGCGGCAGAAACTGATCGCAATATCAATGTTGCGTTTGGAGAGGAGACTGCTAATGAACGCACCGTACGATTTTGGTTTAAACGCTTTCGTGATGGAAACTTTGATTTGAAGAACCACGTGGCAGATCGCCCACAGAGGTGAATGAATTGAAAGAGATGGTGGAAGCCGATCCGAGCCAAACTACCCAGGAATTAGCGACATAGTTTCGCGTTACCTTACCAACAATATTGACTCATTTGTGTTAAATCAATAAAAATAAAATAAAAATAATGGTTGCCTCATGATTTGACTGATCTGCAGAAAGAAACGCGTGTTGAAACTTGTGTTGCCTTGTTGAATCGATACAGAAATGAGAGCATATTGGATAGAATTGTGACATGTGATAAAAAGTGGATTCTTTACGATAACCGAAAGCGAAAAATGCAATGGCTGACCCCAGGTCAAACGCCGCAACAGTTTCCTAAAGCAAAGCTTACCAATAAAAAGGTAATGGTAACTGTTTGGTGGTCTCAGCATGGTGTTATTCACTATAGTTTTCTCCGATCTGGTCAAGCAATAACAGCAGATGTCTACTGTGCCGAACTCCGAAAAATAGCAAAACTAGCAGTTTAACAACCACGACTCATGAATCGATCTTCACCATTATTGCTCCGTGATAACGCGAGACCTCATAAATCGTTTTAACTCTACAGGAACTGCAATTAGAAACCATTCGTCACCCTCCGTATTCGCCAGACCTTGCTCCAACGGACTACCATAACCATACCACGGATTTTCGTGATTTGGACAATTTTCTACGTGATAAAAAGTTTTCTTCTCAGAAGGCAGTACAAAATGCTTTCACACAGTTTGTCGAATCTAGATCACCAGAGTTCTATCGCAAAGGCATAAATGACCTTCCTATTAGATGGCAGCAATGTATAGATAATAATGGTAATTATTTTTATTAAATAAATATGTAATATTAAAAAAAAAAACAATGTTTCAGCACAAATAGGCAATTTCATACTTTAACCCCTAATATATCAAATCGAAACAACTCAATAAGTCTATTAAAGAAAAAAAACCGGCCAAGTGTGAGTCGGACTCTCGAACCGAGGGTTCCGTATAAATAGCTACATTCACTAAAATAGTATAATTTCATAAACAATGAAAGCCAAACATTGCTCTAACAAAAAGATAAACTGGATTGAGGGAGCAAATTAACATTGCCGTTGGAATACTGTTGTCGCCATACATCGACATAGGTCGCGATCAGTTTACTAAGCGTAAATAAGTTAATAATCTTTTTTTTTATTTGTACCTATTTACGGATTTTTCACTTTACTTGTGCTATAAGAATTGCTTCTTGGCAAATATCATGATTCTAGGCTAGGAGGCACTGGTTAAGTCAAAGCTCCAGAGCCTTGAACATCGTCGCCGAGTTGCCAGCTTGTCGGTCTATATCGGTTACATTTCGGGGAGTGTGCGATGGAATTGCATGATCTAATTCCGCCCAGCCCGTTTCATCGTCGGACTACCAGACGTACGGCAATGCGCCATCTGTACATGGTGGACATCCCACCCATACGCACTAAACGTTTTGAGAATACTTTTATTATGCGTTAGTTGTACGCATAATAATGCGTGGAATTCCCTGCCGGAGTCT
The DNA here is from genome assembly GCA_947562075.1 of Orthosia gracilis. NCBI lineage: Eukaryota > Metazoa > Arthropoda > Insecta > Lepidoptera > Noctuidae > Orthosia > Orthosia gracilis. The sequence continues at coordinate 13,114,316 of OX387265.1, forward strand.
GTGTTTCCCGTTAGCTACAATCTAGGGCTCTTTAAGACAAGAGTGAATAGGTTACTTCTAGGCAAACGTGCTTTACCGTCGACCACATTATCGCTTACCATCAGGTGAGATAGTGGTCAAGCGCGAGCCTAATCTAAAAAAAAAATCTAAAATTAAGTCATCGCTAGATCGCCAAAGTGTTCTTAGATAGGTGAAGTTAAAAAAACAAACATGGCGGATTTTGGGCGCCATATTGTGCGGGTACAAATTTTTCCTTTTTAAAAAAAAAACCATCTCCACTTCACATCTATAGAGCATAACCGAAAATAATAGTTATTTAGGCTACAAGTGGGGAAGGTAGGTGATTCCCGAATAAATCGACACGAGTCGGGGATCATCTTACGTACGTGTAAGAAATTAATAAAATGGCGGGCATATTCAAGCGCGCTAAGCATATCCACAGATTAACTAATAATTCCTCGGGCATATCTACTGCGCATGTGCAAATAGCTGTAACGCAAACAGCACGAGCAAAATATACGTTCTTCCAAACATATTTAACGAATATTTAAAATTAATTTATTGATCAAATCTAAATCTAGAGTAATCGCCTTTAATAAAGTATTAGTTATATTTTACCTTTTAAATAAATGATAATCTGTACTTAACTAATTTGTAAAACTTTTCTCAAATAATAAAAACTCTATGCGACTGGCTGACAACGGAGATAAAAATTTAAAAAAAATACAGAAAATTAAAAAGCACTAGTGAAAAAAGTGACACTTTCTGCACAGTTTGGCTGCTTGGAAAACGCTCTTTTCGAGGACATGCACTGTAAAATATTTTTCCTGATTTTATTTTACCACTTTGTCGGTATTATCAATATGTATATCCATGCCAAATTATAGCTTTCTAGTACTAAGAGTGTGTGAGCTAAGCTGCGGACGGACAGACGGACAGAGCGAAACTATAAGGGTTCCTTGTTGACTTCGGAACCCTAAAAAGCCCATTCCCTCATCAATTAGTGTTAGTTTTTGTGTTCGTGATAAAGTGGCCGTAAGATTTGACCTGTGGATGACATATAAAAACGTTTAATTTTACAGTCTGTGTGTAAATACTAATAAGAAACTAATTTACATATTGCGAGCAATAATTTAATAGATTATTAATATATTCTAATTGTGAAACACACAAAACCATTACGAAAAAATATTGCTCAAAGTTCTTCATTTCGATGTTACGAGTATCATTTTCAACACACTTTGAAATTATGACATGTTTAGATATTCGTAAAGCTTGAATACTGAGTTTAATACACAAATACATTGGTTTTAAATAAACTTGTACTTAAATTGTAAACAAAAAGGGTCACACGGCTTGCGCAAACATAAAGGGCAGGTATGCTGACTTTTACATCATTTTGTTTCAATAATAAACAAACAAATAGTAGTTTACTAATGTATTTTTCATTTCTGAGATTCAAAATATGATATCTAAAACTTCCCTCGATCAAAAAAAAACTGAAAAGGAGGCAAAAGTCATGCTTTTTTTATCATTTTCTTATTGTTCTATACTCCATTTGATATAGCTATAGATATTTAAATAATCCCATTTTACAGCCCGTTCAACCGATTTTGATTTCTATTGCGTTGGTGATATGACAAATGGCAGCTGTAATAAACAGTTAGTTTTGGTAACAGGTTTATGATTTTTATTCTATCCTTATGTTTGCGGTTTTAGACATTTATTTACTCAAAAGATTTACACAATCTCTTATAGGGAAAATACAATACTACAATTAAAAAAAAAAATAGTTTGGGTAAGTAGTATGTTGCTACTTACCCAAGAATTTTAAAAATACAATTAAGGCAGCTAAGGCCTTGTACCTTAGCAATAAGGTTAAATTAGCAGAAAATAAAATCAAGACGGTTTGGAAAATTATAAACAATGAAACGAACAGGAATAAAAGAAAAAAAACTGATTACACGCTTGAAACACACACACACAGACTTACTAAAGATAACAAAAATGTTGCGCAAGAATTTGTAAATTTCTTTTCCAACATCCCAATTAAAACTACTGAAACCTTAACTGAAATCTTCACCCTCTCTTGCTTTGGATTATTAAAGGCGAACGTTTCAGCCTGCCCGAATGTATTTAACTTTTCACATATTGTGGTATTTCGCTATTCTAAACCACATATCTTAGTTATTTCACTGAGTGAGCTGAAGTGTTCTCACCTAATTCACACTTAGGTCTCATAATACTTACTTACTCACACTGTATTCATATTATTCCATGCCAAAACATTTTACATCGCATCGCATCTATTATACGTTTTGTTGGTTTTTGCATTACTATTCTGCGAATCGGTCTAAAACGATTCGTTTTCTTATAAAATATCTAAAATAAAATAAATAATTATCATATTTTTCAATGTTATGACACCTACGTCAGGTTGTCAAGCTGTCAATACTTTTCATTTTAAATTTTCTGTCATAGGTGGAATGTGGTATTTCGCTATTCTAAACCACATATTTTAGTTATTTCACTGAGTGAGCTGAAGTGTTCTCACCTAATTCACACTTAGGTCTCATAATACTTACTTACACTGTATTCATATTATTCCATGCCAAAACATTTTACATCGCATCGCATCTATTATACGTTTTGTTGGTTTTTGCATTACTATTCTGCGAATCGGTCTAAAACGATTCGTTTTCTTATAAAATATCTAAAATAAAATAAATAATTATCATATTTTTCAATGTTATGACACCTACGTCAGGTTGTCAAGCTGTCAATACTTTTCCTTTTAAATTTTCTGTCATAGAACACTTCAGCTCACTCAGTGAAATAACTAAAATATGTGGTTTAGAATAGCGAAATACCACATTTCCCCAACAACCCCGGAAAATTTTCAACTCCATTGACAATTTTGAAGGTTAAAATAAGTCCTTGTTCCAACACACAACATCCGAAATGTGGTATTGCGCTATTCTAAACCACATATTTTAGTTATTTCACTGAGTGAGCTGAAGTGTTCTCACCTAATTCACACTTAGGTCTCATAATACTTACTTACTCACACTGTATTCATATTATTCCATGCCAAAACATTTTACATCGCATCGCATCTATTATACGTTTTGTTGGTTTTTGCATTACTATTCTGCGAATCGGTCTAAAACGATTCGTTTTCTTATAAAATATCTAAAATAAAATAAATAATTATCATATTTTTCAATGTTATGACACCTACGTCAGGTTGTCAAGCTGTCAATACTTTTCCTTTTAAATTTTCTGTCATAGGTGGAATGTGGTATTTCGCTATTCTAAACCACATATTTTAGTTATTTCACTGAGTGAGCTGAAGTGTTCTCACCTAATTCACACTTAGGTCTCATAATACTTACTTACTCACACTGTATTCATATTATTCCATGCCAAAACATTTTACATCGCATCGCATCTATTATACGTTTTGTTGGTTTTTGCATTACTATTCTGCGAATCGGTCTAAAACGATTCGTTTTCTTATAAAATATCTAAAATAAAATAAATAATTATCATATTTTTCAATGTTATGACACCTACGTCAGGTTGTCAAGCTGTCAATACTTTTCCTTTTAAATTTTCTGTCATAGAACACTTCAGCTCACTCAGTGAAATAACTAAAATATGTGGTTTAGAATAGCGAAATACCACAATATAAACCCCATAACAGTAATAAAAGCTTTTAAGCAAATCAAGATCAAACCGACTGAAGGTCTGTGGAAAATGTCCATCATTCAGATTGTAGCGCCGTATTTAGCTTACAATTTGTGTGTGGATCAAGGAGTCTTCCCGGATCTAATGAAATATAGTAAGGTTATACCACTTTATTAATCCGGGAACAGTAAAGACACAAATAATTATAGACCAGTATCCGTGTTGCCGGTTTTCAGCAAGGTATTTGAAAGGATAATGCTAAATCAAATGTTCATTCATTTTAATACCAATAACATCTTGCATGATAAACAGTATGGTTTCACCAAAGGACGTTGTACAACTGACGCTTGTGTCACCCTATTAAAACACATCTTTAGTGCGTGGGAAGAGTCACAGGATGCCATAGGTATCTTCTGCGACCTGTCGAAGGCGTTTGATTGCGTGAATCATGAAACATTACTTCTGAAACTTGAGCATTACGGGCTAGGTCAATCAGCGTTAAGTTTGGTTAAATCTTAAGTGAATGATAGACAGCAACTAGTTCAAATAAACGGTCTGAATTCGTAGGGGTCAAACGTGAAAATGGGGGTACCCAGGGGCTCAATTTTAGATACTTTCTTATTTTTAATATACATAAACGATTTACCCCGTTTATTGGAAAACAAACCAAATATGGTGTTATTTGGTGATGCACCACCACCAATCTTTAATTTTTAAAATAAATAGACGTATTTGTCAAGGTGACGACGTAAATAACGCGCTACGGCAGGTTCAGGATTGGTTCACTGCCAATAATTTAGTTTTAAATGGTAAAAAAAACCAAGTGTGTAAAATTTTCCTTGCCGAATGTCAAAAGTACTGATTGTGACATTATATTAAACAAGGAGAAGCTAGAATTCCTCGCTAAAACGGTTTTCCTGGGGATCATGCTAGACTCAAAGTTACAATGGGGTCTTCATTTAATTTCACTTGCAGGGTGGCTAAGTTCGGCAGCTTATGCTGTTAGAAAAATTCGTCAATTTACCGATGTGGATACCGCGAGGCTGGTCTATTTTAGTTACTTTCATAGTATAATGTCTTACGGTATCTTACTATGGGGAAGGGCTGCAGACATTGAGTCAATTCTTATTCTGCAAAAAACGAGCCATCAGAGAAATATTCAATCTTCGATCTTCTCGCGATTCTCTAAGGGAACTGTTCAAGGACATTAACATTAAAACGGTTCCTTGTCAATATATTTATGAACACAACATGTACGTGAGAAAAAATTTACATCTTATTAGTAAAAATGGTGACAGACATAATAACATTACTAGGTACCAATTAGTTCAACCAGGTTTCAGACTGGCTAAAGTAGCCTCATCTTTTGATGGGGCACTGTACAAAATGTTACAATAAAATTCCTCCCCACATTCTAGAACTAAATGAGACGAAATTTAAAACTTGTATAAAACGCACACTATGCAGGCAGGCATATTATAAGTTGGGGGATTACATCACTGATAAAAATGCTTGTCCTGCTTGCTCAATGCTAGTCCTGCTCCACAACCACTAGGGCGCAAAAACAAGTGATATGCAGTACATTATTGTTTTGAAGTATTGTTGGACCTGCTGAAGACTGTATGAATATATTTTTATTATATAAACTCAATTTCTTTTAGTATTATATAACTGCACAGCATGTGTGAGTAATATGTACCCAACTGTGAATCTACCATTTGCTGTACCTTTGTGCCGTTCGTTGACTTGTGTGTGTCCTGGCAGTCGAGTGTGTCATGCTCTCTCAAATATCTCTCTGATGGTGGAAAGAAAAAGTATTTTTTCAATATTCAAACAATTTTTTTTGACAACTTGACAAATGCGTCTATTTATTTTAAAATTAAAGATTGGTGGTGGTGCATCAGCAAATAACACCATATTTAGTTTGTTTTCCAATAAACGGGGTAAATCGTTTATGTATATTAAAAATAAGAAAGGACCTAAAATTGAGCCCCGGGGTACGCCCATTTTCACGTTTGACCCCGACGAATTCAGACCGTTTATTTGAACTAATTGCTGTCTATCATTCAAATAAGATTTAACCAAACTTAACGCTGATTGACCTAGCCCGTAATGCTCAAGTTTCAGAAGTAATATTTCATAATTAACGCAATCAAACGCCTTCGACAGGTCGCAGAAGATACCTAAGGCATCCTGTGACTCTTCCCACGCACTAAAGATGTGTTTTAATAGGGTGACACAAGCGTCAGTTGTACAACGTCCTTTTGTGAAACCATACTGTTTATCATGCAAGATGTCATTGGTATTAAAATGAATGAACATTTGATTTAGCATTATCTTTTCAAATATCTTGCTGAAAACCGGCAACACGGATACTGGTCTATAATTATTTGTGTCTTTACTGTTCCCGGATTAATAAAGTGGTATAACCTTACTATATTTCAATAGATCCGGGAAGACAGTTTGATCCACACACAAATTGTAAGCTAAATACTGCGCTATAGTCTGAATGATGGACATTTCCCACAGACCTTCAGTCGGTTTGATCTTGATTTGCTTAAAAGCTTTTATTACTGTTACGGGGTTTATATGTGAAAAGTTAAATACATTCGGGCAGGCTGAAACGTTCGCCTTTAATAATCCAAAAGCAAGAGAGGGTGAAGATTTTTTTTGAGGTTTCAGTAGTTTTAATTGGGATGTTGGAAAAGAAATTTACAAATTCTTGCGCAACATTTATTGTTATCTTTAATAAGTCTGTGTGTGTGTGTTTCAACATACTACTAACCCAAACATTTTTTTTTTAAATTGTAGTATTGTATTTTCCCTATAAGAGATTGTGTTAATCTTTTGAGTAAATAAATGTCTAAAACCGTAAACATAAGGATAGAATAAAAATCATAAACCTGTTACCAAAACTAACTGTTTATTTAAGATAAAAAAAAAATATTGTCATTGGTATCAATTTCATGGTTTTCGGTATGGCTAAATACGAGTATGGACACAATGAAAATCCAAGAAGACACCGACCGAAATTTTTGAAATTTTTGCCATGGTTTTCACTTACATGGTTTTTGGGGTTGCTAAATGCGAATATGGGGTCAAAACAAAATTCCAAGATTGCGCCGACCGAAATTTCTGAAACTTTCGTCATGGGTATCAGTTTCATGGTTTTTGAGGTCGCTAAATGCTAATATGGAATCAAAATGAAAACCCAAGATGGCACAGACCAAAACTTCAGAAATTTTCATCATGGCTTTCATTTTCGTGGTTTTTGGGGTCACTATAAGCAAATATGGGGGTCAAAACGAAATTTCAAGATGGTGCCGACCGAAATTTATGAAAATTTCGTTATGGGTGCCACAAAATGGTCAAATCGGTGCAATCTTATATTTTCATTTTGACCCTATATTCGCAATTAGCCACCCCGAAAACCATGAAAATGAAACCCATGACGAAAGTTAAAAAAATTTCGGTCGATCGGAAAATCGATAAAAAAAAGAAGTATCAAAGGCACCGGCTTCCAAAACGAAAGTTATTTTGCACTTTTTAGTGTTTGCTTTTGAAGTCGGTTCATTTTTGTGAAAAAGTTTATCATCTTTAACATTATCTGTCAAATCACATTTAAGAAGCGTATCTTCAAAATTTGGTAAATTTCCAGCCATGATTTTTTTTTCTCTTATTATAATGAAAGCAGATGATTTACCTCAATGATTTCTGATATTTCTGCTGCATCCGCGACATCAGGTCTCTCAGCTCAACACGGCAAGGGGCCATGCTGTCTGGAAAACAAATTAATATAAGAAATTGTCAAAAATTAGGGCTTTACGACGGAATTTCTTTATAGTTCATAAAAAAGTTGTGTTATTTTTTCATTTGTTTTTTTTTTTTTTGCAACCCATAATAGCTTTTTATTTATAATCTGTATACATTCAGAACGGTTAACTATTTATTCGTATAACATTTGTACATTATTTGTAAACTAAAATTAGAACTAAAATATTTGAAATTACGGGGCGTCAAAAATTCGTCCACATCGCTGTCAACAGGAAAAGTGCCCAGAAGGCTGGCAGCATTGCCACGTTGGATGGCAATACGGATTCTTCGGGCAACAAAAAAAAATGTAGATTTGATTATTTGTACTCAATCAGAGAGAAGAAAGTGGATAAAAATAGTTAATTATGATGATATTCCCGTAATGCGTGCTTCACCGTCGACCACATCATCGCTTACCTTCAGGTGAAATAGTGGTCAAGCGCAAGCAGAAGATAAAAAAAAATATGAAAGAAGAAGATAAAAAAAAAAAAATGTTTTACTGTCAAAAGATTTTATTGATTGTTGTCAATTCAAACAAACACGAAGTGTTCTACTTCTTCGTTTAACCCCTTGAGTGCCCGAAACGTGTATCCGAGCGAGATACAATGGCTTTTTAATTGTTTTGGTTATGTTTCCCACGTAATCCTGGAATGCGAAGCCGTGGCATCTCAACGTGAAGAAATCCTCGGAACAGTGAAGTCGCTCCGTGACGCCTGTGAAGTCCCCAGGAAGCTTTTGTGCTTTTGGATGGATCTAAGCTGGCTATGTTTGCCAGTGCGTGGAGGTCACGTACAACCCCACGAATGGGCGTCTAAGTTCAGAAACGGGAGTCGTTCGGTAATTACGGTATTCAACCGGTTAAACAGTAAAACTAAATGTAAATTTTAATAGAAATGTACACCATGAACCATAGACTACATTTCATCCCGGAATTTTAGTAAAACACTTACACTGAACGTAGCTCGCACTATGTCCTAGTTGGGAGTGTTGTGGAGGAACCGAAGTCGCTTGTGACGCTACACCGCTGCCGGATGCCGTTTGTGATTGAGATGTGCCCTCTGCAAATAATAACGAATCAATGAATGACAAATACGTAGTTCTTTCTTCTTAGTTGTATACTCCTAGCTAAGTTTCTGTGGCCATGGATCGTCCGATAGGTTGGTTGTGGCTATTTTCACGTGCTCCTGTGCACAGCGAGGCTCGGGGGAGACGTTTTTTCAGTGTCCCCAGGGATGTGGCCTAACAGGCGTTGTAGAGACCCCTCTGTACAACGCCTGGGTGGTCTTTTAAGAGGTCACCAGCCCATTCATGTGCTGATGGTGATCATCGGGGTGGTTTTAGTTTTAACCATAAGTCCAGGCGCCTGTAAAAGGTTTTCTCCGATAAAAAAAGGTTGGTTGTGGCTTTTGCTAGACATCCCCACCTCTATTCGTGGCCGTGCGTGTGCAATCAGTGAGGGAACTCTTTATAGACAATTTAATGTGGTCTGTCCATCTTTTGGGTGATCGGCCACGAGAACTTCGGCCTTCTACTTATTCTAGTATCACTAACCGTTCTAATGACATATCGTTGTGGATGATACGCACAAAAAAATTGATAGATTACTACGGTAAATAATACGTAATTAATAAGGAAGAAAAGAACTAAACGTGACTTCGGTGCAAATAAGAGATTCTCTTTTAAAGGAGTGATCGAGCTCAAGTGTTTTTAGAAAAATACATTCGTAATGAAGACTTGCAACTCGGTTAGAAGATGCGGAAATGCATAGTGTTTAATCGACTTCTTTTGAAGTGAAAATTTAAATTGATAGCTGGACGAGAATTGAGAGTAAAATTTCTAGGACGCGTCACGTTTAGGTAAATTTCCATCCGATACTACGGAAATGAAAAAGCTACAACTGAGTGCCTTCAATCACTAACGTATGCGGAAACACACGCAAGTTGTGCGTGTCGCTGGATGATAGACGCATGGGACCGATCGAAGTGGCGACACTTGAGGGAGGTCTAATTCCAGCAGTGGGCATCTTTCGGCTGAAATGATGATAATTATGCGGAAACAGAGCACATCTTAGTCAGAGTTAGCTAAATAAAATAGAAGACTGAATAGTACAATTATCAACACATTTATACACTTCTTTATTTTTTACAGTGGTATAAGTCGGCGCAACACGCACTGACACACGCAACACATATTCACACACGCACCACATACTCACACATGTACCACACACTCACACACGCAACACAAAATGACACACACACACACAATATACAGTCACACTCGCAACAGTCGCAACACACACACACACGCAACACACACACACACCCAACACACATGCAACGCGCGCACACACACACACACACACACGCAACACACATTCATCCACACAGGAACATACACAGAAAGATAATGTCCTACTAGCAAAGTTGTCGTATTAATTTTTATAAAGAAGATGTTTCGTTATCTCTGTTTTCTTGCTTTTTTCACTTTCTAACGCTTTACCTCATTTTTACTCGCAATTGTTGCAAGTATTAAAATAAGGTTAGCAGCGAGTCAGGCTCTACACAATTACACAAGTAATGTTTATTACTTACTGGGCGGCCTCAATTTTATATGTAAGTAACTGGTGCCCATGGCTTCGTACGCGAAGTAAAGTGTTTTATTATCCCAAGGAATCACACTGCCAGGATAAAAACTATACCATGTCCTTCTCAGGGTCTCAAAATATGATGATCGGCAATGATGCGCTGGTCGACTCAAAGCTCCAGAGCCTTGAACACCGACGACGAGTTGCCAGCCTGTCGGTTTTCTATCGGTTACATTTCGGGGAGTGTGCGATGGAACTGCACAATTTGATTCCGCCTAGCCCTTTCCATCATCGGACTACAAGACGTACGGCAATGCGCCATCGTTACATGGTTGATATCCCACCCATACGCACAAAGCGTTTCGAAAATACTTTCATTGTGCGTACAGCTAAGGAGTGGAATTCCCTGCCGGCGTCTTTGTTTCCCGATAGCTACAACCTAGGGGTCTTCAAGTCAAGAGTGAATAGGTTACTTCTAGGCAAGCGTGCTTCACCTTCGACCACATCATCACTTAACATCAGGCGAGATAGTGGTCAAACGCGAGCCTATAACAAATAAAAAAAAAAAAAAAAAAAAAAAAAAATTATACCAAATTACATTTAAATCGGTTCAGCCGTTTAAGCGTGAAAAAATAACAGACAGGCAGACAGAGTTACTTTCACATTTATTATATTATATAAGTATGGAAGTATGGATAGTATGGGTGGATATGGATAGCCACTCAAGTAACAGGCCGGTGCCACCAAATCACGGCCAACCGCCAGCGTCCGCGCGGCTAATAAATGTTATTTGACCACTTCCGACCTTGGCGATAAAAACACATGTCGCTGTCGTTGGCAAACTACACAACCACAATCACCTTACTTAAGAAAATCTTACGTATTTGTTTTTAGATTTGATTGCCAGTTTGAGGATCTATGATATTTTCTAGATTACCTTTAGAATTTTGTTCGTGTGACTGCCCAAACATGTGCTGCCATTCTGTGTTCATGTGAGTCTCGTGAGAGCCCGATGTTTTGTGTGTTCGTCTGTTAAAACAAAACAACATTGTTCAAAGAAGACAGAAAGTAATATCATTAAAGTGTGTGATATGCAATCTAATTGCATAATACACTAAATCCATTACATATACATAAACATATGAAGCAATGTATCGGGAAATTCCCGATACATTGCTTCAAATGTTTCAAAATTCATCTGCATCTCGACACAACCGTAAAACACCGCCATCAATACTGTTGAACTGTCAAAATGAAAGGCATTGCGATTGATTGATAGAATTTATTTGCTACGCAAGGATAGGATAGATGAACCCACTTTTCCGCACTTCGACTCCCAGTTGCTCCGTTGTGCGTGCAGGGCTCCTCTCGGTGAGAGGGAATGGGCCGTAATCCACCACGCGGGCGCAGTGCGGGTTGGTGGATGTCAAATGTCTTCAAATTTTTGGTTCCAAGACATGCTGGTTTCTTCGCGATGTTTTCCTTTACCGTTTTGAGATCCGTGGTGATGAAATAATTTACACAAAGTAAAGCGCGTGCCTAGATTCGAACCCACGACTTACAACTTTAATTCACGTTTTATACGCAATTACCCCACACTCTTGTCAGCGTATCGTGTTAACAACAGCATTACAAAAATCGCACCTTCCCGAAAATAGCATTCAAGCTTGTCCTGCCATAAACGCGTTTATTAAACCCAGTTAATATTGGTACCCGTGGAAAGTATGTTTAATGACCTCTAAAATAACAACAATTAGATTTCATAAATAACACAATTCTTAAGAGCAGGAGCCGATAGATATTTTTTTTAAATATGCATTGCTGGAGTGGAAAAACTGCAATGCCTTAGAAGGCTATAAAAACAGCTGATTCAAGTAAAAAAGAGTAATTCGGTATCCAGACTTTGAATTGAATACAATTGAACAACCCCAACAAGAAAAAACAACCCTTAACCTATTTTTGATTTATTCAGTAAACTCGTTGAATTTCATGTTTGATTAATAAAACCAACAAAAACCCTGCAACGTTTTCTGAGGGTATATAATTTTCTGAATAAACTTTCTTTTAATTGGTCTACCATTTTCATACTCTTAACCATTGAATTAATATGATTCAAATTATTCTGAAGAGGATTAGGCGAAAATGGTGCGATTTTTGTGATGCTGAGTGTATGTTGTGGATGTCAAGCAGGCAGTCTTTTCTTGATAAATATAAATGCATACGGTTACACTAAAAGCCGACCCCAACGAGGTTGAAAAAGACTAGGCAGATATTCCACAGGCGTCCCTAAGCCGACACAACGTGGTTGAAAAAATCTAGGCAGATATTCCAAAAGGGTCCCTAAGTCAACTCCAATGTGGTTGAAAAAGACTAGGCAGATATTTCAAAGGCGCCCCTAAGCCAAATTCAGATGTACCAAAAGCATCCCTAAAGTCGGTTGTTCAAGAGGCACGGCATGACACTATTTGCGGTCACGATTTATAACACACGACACACTGTAGACAATCTCTCGTCCATTCGTTTGTTCACTAGACACGATTCTGCAACGTGTCTAGTGAACAAACTAACGTCTGCGAGTGATGAACCAAGCTTGAGCTGTGCGGCGTGTGTCGTGTCTTCAACAAGCTCATACTTGTTTCGTACAGCCCCTTAATTGTCACAGCACAAAAGTTGCGACGGCAAAACGGCATCGACGACATAGCCGAAAAACCGTTTGTAAATATCGTCGCGTGTAGTGCAATGAACAAACCTAGAGAAGATAGACCTAGATTCTCAATAGGACTCGATAGATGGCGCTGCAATCGGGTTCAGGCCCGGGGAACGTCTGTCGGGACTGACAGTACTTAGTAGGTCTAAATATGTATTAATAGTTTACCTATTTTGTGCAGATGTATATATCTTGTCGGTATGTTGCATGGCTTCTGCGGTGCCGCTGTCCAGCTGTATGGAGCGCGATATGCTCGTGGTTTGTAGGCTTAGACGACCAGGGGTGTCCGTTATGTGCTGCAAAAGAAGAAGAAGCATTTGTAATAATTTTAATGTTTGTAATAATTATAATATGCAGCGTACGGAATACATTCGAAGAATGAAAAGAATAGGCATGTTTAGTTAAGAAGGATGAAACAAAAAGAGTTTATTTAAAACTTAAAGGGAAATGCGGTCGCAGACATACGGCTGAATTTCATAAGTAAAAATTTATCATTCCAGGTTTGGCTTATTTACTCCTCCAATATTGGACCAATTTAAAAGATATTCCATAAATTTAAAAATAAAGATATATAGTGTGCCCCTATGTGAAAATATAGGGGCGGGACAGTATACATATAAAAAAAAGGAAACTTTTTGATGATCCACTAGAAATCTCAAAAAAATGATCAAAATTGCGCTGTCAAAAGAGGCCTAGTGTACAAATTTGACAAAATAACATATCTTTTATTTAATTTATGGAATCTCTTTAAAATTGGTCCAATACAGTTCAGTCGGAGTTCTCTACCCGCATTTCCTCTTAAATACAAATAGGGAAAATATTAGTCACATCCGTGCAAAACGCCCATCGCTCAGCATAATGCTGGGACTCATGTTCGAGACAGCCAGGGCGCTGGTCTTCCTTCAGCGATGGGGCAACATTTTACTAAAATTATAAGTGCGAAAGATTCGATTGATGGATGTTCGTTACCTAATCACGCCAGAACGGCTGAACGGATCAGGATGAAATTTGGCACAGAGACAGAATTTAGTCTGGAATCCAAATCAAAGGCTACTTTTTTTCACGGTATATTGTTGCACTTGGGATAAGAGACACTCTTCACGAGGCAGAAGTTAGTTATGAATGAAGCGTTTCACGGCCGCCCGCAGCCTTTATCAGGTGTAGCGACCTAGAGGGAGGCCTTCCAAAGCTGTGTCTGCCGGCACGCGGTCGTCACTCCAGAACTTTTCGGCCCAACGGCCATCTGTTCTGTGAGCAATGTCTCTGCCCTGCCCACTGTCAATTCTTCGGGCTATGTCGGTTATCTTGATTTTCTTGCGGATGTATTCATTTCTGATTCGATTACGCAAGGAAACTTCGAGCATAGCTCTCTCCATTGCCCTATGGGTGACTTCAAGGCTTCTGATGTGGCCCATTGTGAGCGACCACGTCTCTGTCCCGTAAGTAATTACTGGCAACACACACTGGTCATAGACTTTCGTCTTGAGACACTATGGTAAGTTGGACGAGAAGATACCGCGTAACTTCCCGAACGCTGCCCAGCCGAGTCAGATTCGACGGTTGGCCACTTTCTCGAAGGAAAATGATCATGGACAAAACCAATGTGATGATGGATGCCCATGTAACACCTACTCCTATCAAGATTGGAGACTCTACAATCTAAGTTGTGGAAATTGAGTCCATCTGGGACAAACGGTCCAGTGAGGTAGGTCTAACAACAAAATTACTTTATTTTAATTGCCTTAAATTTTATCCCGCGAGCGTTATTGTCGGTCTATCTAGAATTTGTTTAAGAAACATTTTGCATGAAAAATTCTACAGACCTGTGTAGATTTTCCTTGTATTTTGATCAAATGCGCGCTCATCGCCAAGAGTTGATTTTCCACGTGCTCTGTCATTCCTGCAATAAAATTAGAAAACATTAATAAAATAATCTATAGATTTAAGGTCAAATACTTATTCAAGAATATTGACTACTGATACCGATTGGCTACTTACCATCAGAGGCAAGTCTTCTAAACAAGTTTCTGAGTTGCTGTCCCATTTCGGAGTATTGTGGAACTGTTCCCTGTTTAACCTGTAATAATAACGTATGGTAACTTTAATGACTGCTTCGTGGATTAAATGGTCGCAATCGCGATTTTAGTGAGCGGTATCCAGCAATTTTTTTTTCTACTCCATTACTTCATAAATTCATAATGTTGAACCTTCGATCAACGATAACCAACTAGATAACGGGTCACGTACAAATTCAATGCTAAATTCTGTCCGCGTGAATGTATATTTACTACCCTACATTTACAAACTGAACAAATATGAGCTTATGTCTCAAGTGAGCTGTTATTTACCAGGACGTATTTCGTAATATGATGAACCCGTATATTTGGTAATATTAAGAAGGTTAAGCTACATCAGCGTTTGCATACGCGCAAACATTTAGTCCACAGGCTATGTAAAATGAACGGGCGGTTTAATTCAGTATCCCCAGGTTTCCATCATAACAAATGTACAGAACAATCATCGTGCACTTGAACAAAGTGTACAGTCTATCATCGTAAATTTTTTTTGGTCCTTCGAGCCGGGTTCAGTGATCACGCGTATCAATCCATCGGGTGTATAGACCTTCGTCGTACACCGACCCTACATCTAGTATTGTTGATCGAAGTGTTGAACAATTCTTCTGCTAGAAATCGTAAATAACGTAAATAAATGTTGTTGAATCGTCAAAATGATAGACATTGCCATTAATTGGGTTCTACAATAACACCCGGCAGAGTTCCGTTTCTGGAGTCAGATTAAGTGTTCTTGAATATTCTCACTAACAACCCGGAGTCATGATGTCCTGATGTGACAATAGTTTAAACTTCTTACTTGAGACATAAGTTGAAATGTGGGTTGTAGCTTTGGTATACTAGCGTGATATTATTAATTTATTTACTACGTGTGCATACACGAACGTTATGTATTTTCTACCAGTTTAGACCTGTCTCTGCCAGCAGAAGTGAGGGCTATGCTGGCAGAGACAGAAAACTGGAGGGAAATGGGCTACATCTGTGAGACCGTAATGGTCCAGGAGGCCGCCGAGAGAGGGGTGATCCCACTCGGAGAAGAAGGCGCCGGAGAGGAAATCGCCTCGACGCCTGAAACGCCGTAACCCCGTCTGCATCATAAGCAGGCGGGAATCCGGAGTCACGGGCGGCCATTTTGGGGACTCTGTCCGCCCTGCATGTGACTCTAGGTAAGACGGTGGCACAGTGGTCACGTGCTTCCGTGCACAACGAGGTGAGGCGGAGACGCCTCGCAATCTCCCCAGGGATGTGCCCTAACAGGCGTTGCACAGAGGAGGTCCTGGATGGTCTTTTAAGAGATAACGGGGGTTCCGTGTTTACCGGGGTAGTTTTAGTGAGGTAAAAATCCCACACTTCCTGGTCTTTTCCCAAAAGTCCTGGTGCATTTTGAAGGTTGTCCCCCGCCAACAAAAAAAAAAGGGTTCAATATACTATAATTATAATAATATTATGTATGTTACCTTGAGTCTAGTATTCCTTCTCTCTCGTAATGTCTGCACCAGTCTGTCCACATCTCCGTGTCGAAGCACGGCATCCAGCACTTTGCGCGGGATCGGCTCTGCTAGACTCTCAAGCAGGAGTTCTGCTCTCACCAGCTTGACCATAAAGAAGAATATTATGTTAAAACTTTTATCATCATCATCAGCCATTTAATGCTCCCACTGCTGGGCCACAGGCCTCCTCTCTGTGAGAGGAATCGGCCTTAATCCACCACGCGGGCCAGGAGCAGGTTGGTGGATATCACATGTCTTCGAATTGGACTTGCCGGTTTCCTCACGATGTTCTCCTTCACCGTTTTGAGAGCAGTGGTGATGAAATATTTGACACAAAGTGAAGCGCCTGCCTGGGTTCGAACACACGATCTAAGATACGTAAGTCGCGGCAATTACCACTGGGCCACCACTGCTGGAAACTTGTATAAGAAAGAATATACAAAGAGTTGCACAAAACAAAACTATCAGTTTTCACTTTAAATAGAATGGCGAAAATTATTAACCGGTTGTGTGCCATTGTGTCTCGCTTGGATCTACGTTTTAGACACTCAGGGGATTAAATTTTTGAACTAATCTTCAATTTCTTTTAATCTTTTTTCATAATGTAACTGTTGTGCATGTACAGCTTACCTCCTAGCGACTTAATTTTAATATTAACAATATTTGTGAACAGCGCTGTGGACAACATTATTACTCCGTTTTATTCTTCTATGAGTTATAATAATATAACATAATGTAGCCGTTTCTTTTAATTAAATAAATCTATGTAAATACTAGCTGACCCCCGGGGCGTCGCTCCCGTCAATTGGCTACTTACCTACCTACACTACCTACTAAATCAGTAAAGCCGTTTCGGAGGAGTACGGTAACTATCATTGTGACACGAGAATTTTATATATAAGATTACGAAAATTATTAGGTATAAAGCTAATATTACCTGTATCAGTTTGTGCTTCAAGTGCGGCCACACTAACGGCATTATCTTGCAGTGCACATCGATGATATTCATGAGACCGGCCACGCAGGATATCAAACCGGCAACTTCATGACGAATCTAAATAGCAAAACATATATAACTTCCTTTGTAAAAGTCTCTGAGCTGTTTAGTGATGGCTTAGCGTGACAGACAAGTTACATATAGTGTCGCACGTAAGAGAATACTGTAATTAATATGATTTTAATTGAATATGAATTTGAATTTATTTCATGTGTTGATGTTGTATTTACATTGTATTTATTTGTTTGTAGGTATTTATCTATGTGTGATTTTTTATTTATTGTTGAATAATTTAATTTAACAGCGCCATTTTGGGTAACAAGCTCAACTCTGTCAAGTTGGTCGTAGCTCTATGATCCACTCTGACTGGTCTAATCTAATAAAACATACTCATCCACAAATTGAAGGATGTGCAAGGAACATAGCACTCTCCACAACAACACAGCGCCATTTTGGGCAACAGGCCCAGCTCTGCCAAGTTGGTCGTAGCTCTTAACGCTTTTGCTGTTATCCACTCTGACTGGTCTAATCTAATAAAACATACTCACCCACAAATTAGGATGTGCAAGGAACACAGCACTTTCCGCCACTAGGCAACACAGCGCAATTTTGGGTAACAAGCCCAGCTCAGCTAAATTGGACGTGGCTCTTAACGCTTTCGCTATTATCCACTCTGACTGGTCTGTTAGACCCTGCAAAAAAATATAAATGTCAATTAAATTATCATCATCATCATAGATCACCCTCAAGTTTCACCACAGACCGGCCCTGTGCTTCGCGCATCAAGCGGATTTTTGCAAATGATATTAATTAACATTATGAAGAAATACAATTACTTTTGTTTTGGCCTGCCATTGGCAATAGTCGAATGCGCTTTCCTTTTTAAAGTTATAGATACGAGGAAGAATAACTAGCCAAAAGATAACGGTTTTTTACAAAACGTGTTTGTCTCATTCTGGATGCAATCAAATCACATGAACTCAAAAACGTCTCAGCATTTTAGCTCAATTTAGTGGGGTTTATACAATTATAATGTAACGACCGGTTTTGCCCTTGAGGAGAGAAAGACAGAGAAGGCAAAGCCAGT
Source organism: Orthosia gracilis (assembly GCA_947562075.1). Classification (NCBI taxonomy): domain Eukaryota; kingdom Metazoa; phylum Arthropoda; class Insecta; order Lepidoptera; family Noctuidae; genus Orthosia; species Orthosia gracilis. The sequence continues at coordinate 13,132,759 of OX387265.1, forward strand.
TTTAAGTCTTCTATGAAAACATTGTGCAGTTCGGAGTATTAGCCAAAAGGAGTCACACTCCGGGTAAACCACCCACATAGTATACCATAAATATATAAAACAAAGTAACCACCTTCATATGGCTCTCAGAAGTATTTGACCATTGTGATCGGGTCCAGCGAAGAAGTAGATGTAAATGGGGGTATTTTTATATTACTGTTTAACCCATTTTATTTTATCGGTGGTAAACCTTCAAAAGGCGTCTGGACTTTTGGGGAAAAGACCAGGGAGTATGTGATATTAACTAAAACCGCCCCGGTGATCTCCATCAGCACACAGAAGGCCCCCGTGAACTCTTAAAAGACCACCCTGGAACCGACTCAGTGCAACGCCTGTTAGGGCCAGGTATGTGAGTTTAAACCTACCTGCTGCAATAAAGGCACGAGTATAGGAGCTGCGTGGTGGCCCACATAGGCTGCGACCCCCACGAGCCGCTCAAAGAAGCACCCTCGTAAGGCAACCTCCTCCTTGTCGTTCAGAAATGTCACCATGTGGGATAGGATCACGTCGTTGGCTGTAATAGGAAGTTATTGATTAATGTATAGTATTAAACATCACGTTACTTATAGAAAGGTTTGGTTTTAGCTCTTCTAGCAATACATACAGAGTGTAACGAGAATGACTAGTCATATTTTTTAAACTGCTTCTACCCATAGAAATGAAATATTTTCTTCAAGGAAGCCATAGTAAATAACCAAAAATGACTGTGAATGTGTGATGAATGAAATTGGACTTTCAATTCAAAGTCCGTCATAAGCGGGTCAAAATTTGTATGGAATGTAATTTTTATTTAAAATTTGAAACGACTTACTAAAGAAAGTTGTTCATTTCCATGAGCAAAAGCAGTTTTAAAAAATATAACTACCGAATTACGTTAGACCCTTAAAGGTGCTCCCTCACTCAGAGCATTCGCTTGCAATGTTACAAAGTCGAGCATTACATCAGTGAGGGAGGAGAACCGAGTACTACAGTGCGCAACCACCAACCTGTTACAGATTCGAGCAATAAATTGGTGAGAGAAGAGAACCGAGCATTAAAGTGCGCGACCTGTAATGTTACAGATTCGAGCATTACATCAGTGAAGGAGGAGAACTATTACAGTGCGCAACCACCAATCTGTTACCGATTCGATTAATACATTGGTGAGGGAATAGAACCGAGCATTAAGGTACGCGACCTGTAATGTTACAAATTCGAGCATTACATTGGTAAGGGAAGAGGACCGAGCATTACAGTGCGCAACTTGATGACACAATGCGCCATATTTTGATACAAATTGTGAAACATCAACGACCGCTTCGTCTGACATTGTGGTATCAACTAAATGCTCAAAATCGAATCTAATGTTACATAACAGGCGAAAGGTCGTCAGTCAGGGAGGCAGTATTGTAATGTAATGCTCAAAATCGAATCTGAAATGTTACATTACAGGCGAACGCTCCAGGTGAGGGAGCACCTTTATATTGAAGCTGGAATGCAAATTAATTATATCAATAATCAAAGTAACTACATATCTATAATTGTTCCAAAACATGGTATCTACAGAGACGAAAGATCTATAATGATTAAGAAACTTGATAAATCTTACCAGTTTCTGTAATTTTGAAACAAAAAGTTCAGATTTAATACGTCTAGTCATAAAATGTAAAGCCTTAACAAACATGCGTATTTTTCATAGCGTAAAGTATGTTTAAATGAAAAGTCTTACCTTTTTGTTTCCCGAAGAAAACACAGAGTTTCGTGATGCCATTATCGACCAGTGCACGCTTGACGATCGCTTGCGAGTCAGTCAGTAGATATGATACTGTTGTCCGTACCTGTTGTAAAGAAAAGCGAATGATGTTATAAGATTGAATAATTTAAAATATACTACTAAATTACATTTACAATTCAATCTTTTGGGTTTTGACACATGGCTGAAACTGATTTTAAAAATAACACTGGGGAAATCTAAAACCCTTTCTTCAGGACTGTATGAGGTCTTGAGGATACTGCATTTTAAAGCAATATAAACTCCAATAAATTGTCAGGATTTGCAACTTACAATACTAAAACATGTATAATTTTAGTCATCGCCTCAAGCATCAACTCAATTATCAATTTAGAATTTGAACATTGTTTTGTAAGACCGAGTTGGTTGTTCCACAATCTTATATTTATCTCGAATTCTGAATATAAATATAGGAGTATCGAATCTTATTTTGGGCATGGGGTCTCAGCACTACCAAAGAAAATTTTGTTCAAATAAATATCACTAGATGGCGCAATATACATCGATGTGTTATTGAATTGTGTGTAAAATTAACATTTTCTAGAATTGATCCTGTTTAATCAACTCTCCTAAGCAAAAAAATATGGAATATTGGGCTCTTAATTCACATTCTGAAGATTATTTTAACGGATCATTTAATATTGATTGATGAAGTGGCGCTGTTTTAAATTTCTGAGGCATGCCACTCGATTTTTAAATTTGTATTGTAACACATTTTGATACAAAGAAATTGTAAAAACGTGCAAAACATAATATAAAACAAATCATCACTATATTTAAAGAAAAAAATAGTCACCAACCGAGTAAACCCTTTTACTTGCAAGTCGCTGCTAACACCATCTATAGCCGTCGAATGGAACCGAAAGCGATCGTTGAACTTATACTAATAATCAGTATAATCAGAAGAAAAACGCTAGATACGTCGGCACGATTTCTTTGTATGGGAAGAGACATCTGTATGCTACTATTATATTATCTGTGCTTTGGGCTAGGTTTGAGCGTAAGAGAGGAAATTAAAATGACAATGCAAAATGTTCTTTGTCTGACCGAAAAAGTAATAAATGAAGCAAAATTCTCTAGTTTTTTCGTGTCTAAGCAATGATATCGTACACGTACCATTTCATGGAGCGCCGACAGTTCAGTCTCATAGTTAATGTTGGCAGCCTCTTTTTCCACCATGTTCTGTGTCTGGTCCAGGAATCTTACTGCCGTCTCCGCCAGTTTAGCTGTCAAAGAAATATTAGAAAGAATTATCTCTTGTGTAAATTCCTTTAAGGAACTTTAAAAAAACATCTAAGTAATTAGGGATCCAACGCCCCGTTCATTGAAATGGGGTCTTGAATGTCAATTCCCAGTTCCCAGTTTTTCCATCAGTTATTTTTTTTTTTAGGATCCCGAAGTCTGGGTTTGTACCCGACAGATACCAATAGGCCGTTTATAACAAGGAATTTAAACATATCTGGCGAAATGTGGATGTACCATCCACCTCCGATTTCGGAGAAAAGTGATGAAACTTGTATAAATCTCACTCGTAGTGATCGTACTAGGTATAATGCACTCTATGTTGTTACACATTAGGTGTACACTACAGTGACCTAGCTATCGACATAAGCAATCCTCAAAGGCACACTGAGGTCGGCAGCGCGAGGAGCCAGCTCGGATAAGATATACTCCGGGAAAACATTGCAGTCGGCCCTTGGTAGAGTAAGTACTTGACATAATGCACTCTATGTCGTTACACATAAGATGTACACTACAGTGACTCACCGATATTGTTAGCATAAGCAATCCTCACAGGTACACTGGGGTCAGTAGCGCGAGGAGCCAGCTCGGGTAAGATATACTCCGGGAACACATTGCAGTCGGACTTGGGGAGAGATTGTACTAGACTGACGGCGCGTGCGCAAGTCGCTACTGCGCATGCGCGGACGCGGGGTACGGTGTCGTGGGAGAGGTGGATCTGATGGAGGAGAAAAAGTAAAATATAGCTTGTTCTGAATACGATGTTTTGATTTATAAAAAAACACTAGACTTTATTTTTAATAGCCACAATATGCCAAAATACTTCGACTGTCAATATAATAGGCAGTGTTCGGTAAGCGTAAAAAATGAGTAGCAAAGTTGACTACTTACAATATAAGGCAAAATTCGATCCAAAATGGTTTCCGAGCTAGAATTCTCGCACAACAGCTGCAAAATTTCCAAGCTATACAACTTCGACGTACAATGATGCAAACCCCTTATACATGACGTCACTAATGACGTAATCAGTATCAACCCTTCACTATCAGGGCCCGTATCTTTTCTCTCTGGGGGTTTGTCATCATCCTCATCAAAATCTGTGTTATTGACATTTAAAACTTTGAAATTGTCTTTGTATTTGTCTATGTTGTCTACGGTCTGATGGTCTGTGGTTTCTTCGACCAAGTCTTGGTAGTTTTTAGCGTCTGAAGGTTGGGTGAATATCTTGATAATGTTCCTTATGTCCTGGTGAATACGGAGTATTTTCTCGTCGGGAGGCAAGATCGGTTGCGCGGAAAATATCAGCATGTACGATTGGAGGAATGAGTAGAAGTATTCGGGGAATAATCTGGAACAAACGTATTGGATATTAATAAGACTCTTATTTAAACCAAATCAAAGCAACTAAGGGCTTATGAACAAAGGTACAACATCTTCATGTGTTTAGACTGTAATCATAATCACTAAGCCATTTCCAATCGATATTTTTGGCGGGCATACTCCAAGCAGTCGTTAAATTTAATCGTGAACCTCCATATAAGCCATTTCGCATACACTGCGTATTGAAAGTACAAAGAAACAAATTTGGAGATAAACGGATCAGGGTGTAAAGTACCGCAAACCTCCATTAAAAAGGGAGGATCTTCCGACAACCAAGCCAAATCTTGTGTGCCGGACCTATGGCACAGGCACTTGACCCTAGCCACATCCAGGTATATCGCCGCATTCCTGTCTCGCGGGTTCCGCTCAGTCTTAAAGTGCAGCAGAGCATGCAGCTGCGGTTCTTCAGTGGACAGCCTCATGGTAGGAGGCCTGTCCTCTCCGTTGCGCTAGGGTATGATAAATAAAACACTGTACTCACTTGCTCCTAGCCTCGTCCAGGTATATCTCCGCAGTTTTCCTGTCTCGGGGATTCCGCTCAGTCATAGAGTGCAGCAGAGCCTTCAGCTGCGGTTCTTCAGTGGATAGCGTCATGGTAGGAGGCCTGTCCTCTCCGTTGCGGTAGGCGAGCAGGCCGGGCAGATCGAGCGCCGGGGTGCCGTCGTTCCACAGTTCTAGGAGAGCGCAGCTGGTGGAGAAAATATTGGTATCAGATATGACCCCCGATAATAAAAATGTTTTTTTTTTTTATAAATGGTGGGAATAACATATTTGTTTGATGTGCAATGAAACGGGTTATAACTATCTTTATGAGAAGCTAATTGAAATATCTCTTCACGAAACAGGTTTGCATGCTTTGCATGAATTATAGTGACTTTCAATCAATGAAATGGAATATTTTAAGAGCAACAACTCCTAAATTCACCTATTTCATTGACAAATTCCAAATAACAGCAAAAAACGTTGTGTTATTTTATGAATGTGCTTCTTAATTCTTTATTGTACACCAAAAACAATATTGAATAAAATGTGATAATAAAGTACATGTACAAAGCCGAGCTTTGAGTTCTCTTACAGCAAACCCTTGGGTGACAGATAATGATGACAACAGAGGGTAGGATCCAGTGTACAATTTTAAAATAATATAATTATAATCATAAAAATAAAACATTAATATATACATACATACATAAATACAAATATATTTATCTACTAACATTGCGTTAAAAGGAAATGCTCTTTAATGTTCCCCTTGAAGACATCGAGAGAAGGGCTATCGCGTAGGGAGTGTGGGAGAGAGTTCCATAGGAGCACTGCAGTTACAGAGAAGGAGCCATCATAACGGCTGGAAGTGTGACGCGGAGTACGAAGGAGAAGTGAAGTGGCGGTGCGACAAGGTTTACCCCTCGGGACGAGGTACTCAAACCGTTCGCGAAGGTATTGAGGAGAAGTAGGATTGTGCAGGATAGTATAGGGAAGGGATAGGATATGGGCATCTCGTCGACGCCGAATCGGCAGACAAGTGTCTGAAGACAAGTGTCTGTGATTGAAGTCAATCTGGTCCGAAATTCCGACACATAGTCGTACTTGCGGAGGCCGAAAATAAAGCGGATGCACAAGTTCTGCAATAGCTCGAGTTTGTTCCGTCCGCATAGTCTATGAGCGGTAGAAGAAGAGATGTGCTTCTTAAAACGAAACTAATGAAAAGGGAGAAGAATAACTATCAGTAATTTCTAAGGAGAAACGCAAAATAACATGTCTGAATGGTATTTTTTGTAAAAACTTACCCTGCCGAGAATATGTCCATGCTGGGTACAAGTTCACCAACTTTACAGGGTGATTCACTCAGCAGCAGTCCACCCATTTTGTCATCGCCCTGTATCAGAAAAGATGTGGTTGCAGTTTTGTTCATACGCCGTTTTGTATACATAACTGTTTAATTTGACTTCTGACATCGACTTGCAAATTTTAAAGTCATCGTTATAAGATTGAAATTGCCCTAATTCACTAGCGTTTTTAAAATGTTACAAATTTACAACACGAATGGCAGAGTACAGTCACTGCGTATTTTTTTTATATTTCAACGCTGCGTCTTCCGACAATATATTACAACTTACCACAGGCTTATTAAGCGGATCAGGCGCCCTGACGAATCTCTCAGGGGCGACGTAGCAGAGTCTCCTGCGTGACGTATCAAAGAAGTAGCTGAAGTCTGCCGGGTTGTCGTCGGGAAGGAAGGTCGGTTTGAAGGACGCTATGTCTGTGAGGAGCACCCACAGCCAGGAGGTTACCATTACATTTTCTAGCTGAAACGATACAGACAGATATTCGTGAGCAGTTTGAAATGTGTATAGAAAAAAAGCAAATGCGGTGGTAATTAATAATAATAATCTTCTTCTGCCTGCCCCATTCCCAATTTATTTGGGCTCGGCCTCCTTGAGCGTCTACGCCATGATGGTATATCCTGTGTTGTCGATGGTGGCAAATTTTGCTTCCTCAGGACGCTCTCTACATCGTCTATCAAGAGGCTGGCGGTCTGCCCCTTTTTCGTTGCTTGGTGTTGGTGTTCATGTTGAGCATTGTGACCATACCATCTAAGTCTGCTCTTTCTGAATTTGTCGGTAGTACATATAATAATTACTACATATTATAAAACAAAGACCCCTGCCGCATCTGTTCGTGATAAAACTCAAAAACTGCTGAACGGATTTCCATGCGGTTTTCACCAATAGAATGAATGAGAAACGATGAAGGTTTTTGTACATAATTTGACACGGGCGAAGCCGGAGCGGGTCGCTAGTAAATAATAAAAATACAATGCACAGGTACATGATGATGTGAAAATACATGTGGCAACATCAAATTTCGCACAAACGTGTGTTAAATCCCAGGATTTATACTTCACAATTACTATGCCACGATTTTAAGAAGAAGCATTATTTACTTTATGTTACCTACGTTGATGAAGTTTACCCATTCTGATTCCTGGATATGAGTGACAGAAGTGATGATGATTTCGAAACCCCTTGTGCTACATTACGGCCGCATACATACTAATCGCTGTATCACATTCAGTAAGCTAAAATTGTACAAAACACATACGGTTCACATTTAATTAGATTACCTAAGTATGAAGCTAGCCGCCGACCGTATTAGATATGATGTACTGACACCTACTTGTAAGTTTGTTGCAAACAAACACCATCAAAGATAAACGCTTGTTTACTCGCCAATCCAGATTGAACCCTAACCTACTTACTTCATATGTTTATTGTTCGAGAAATCGTGAACTTAGAAGCTTTGATAACATTGTTTGAATTGGTTATGAAAATATTTGAAAAGTGTTTAGGTGGATCCTTTGTAATACTGGAAGCCGTTCTGTTTTTAAATCACAGGTCCCTTTGATTTGATGTAGGTACAAATAGTGGGTAAAGTAAGTGAGAGAAATGCCACGAGAGCGCGATACACCGTCAGACCAAGCGGAGTTGGATTGGCTACACGCTCCGAAGGAACACTGATCATGATATATGATCAGTGTCCCTTCGGAGCGTGTAAGCAAGCAAGCGTTGGATTGGAATCCCCAAGGTAAGAGAAAGTGTGGCCGTTCGCGTTAAACCTTGCGCCGCACCGTGTTAGCAGAAGTGGCGAGCATCTGAATGACGTGGAGCTAGGTAAAGCGTGAAGCTCAAGACCGATCGCGATGGAGGAACGACGCTAGACTAGACTAGACGCTCTCTGCACCATCCAGGAGACGTCACGAAGTTTTTTTACCCGAGAATGGCGAAGCCAAAAGGAAGGGTTATGATTTTAGTAGTCTATGTATGTATGTTTGTATTTTTAAGTATGTTCCTCCGTAGCGCCTAAACTGTTCATCCGATTTTGGTGATGTTGTTAATCGATTCGTTATTATGGCCCGGGTAAGCTAGGCTAAATAAAAAAAAACCGTTTTTACAAAAAATACAACCGACTTCCAAATAAAAACACTACAATATGAAAAATAACTTCAATTTCGGAAGTCGGTGTCAAAAAACGAAGAAACGAAAACAAGTACACCGACTGCCGAAATTGAAGTTATTTTTCTCTTTTTAGTGTTTTTATTTGGAAGTCGGTTGTATTTTTTGTTAAAGCTTTGTTATTATTCTTCACTTTTTAGTTGTAATGTAATGGACCAGTTCTATAGGCTAGGTATCAATAATGCCCAAAGGGAAGCCGGATAGATTAACTCAATAACATGAAACATAAACAAAACCGGTGCAATAAGAGTATATCAAGGTGAACTGTTAACACCTGCATACCCCTTTAGAGCGTACTAGTGTGATGTTATGTTATGAAATGGTGTAAACAATAAACAGAAATACAATTGTAGCTATCCCGAGTGATTTGCCGTCATTTATTGAAGAGTTCTGATGTATATCTCCGAAGTTCTTCATCAGATCTTGATGAAAATTAAATGGGACCACATGACCAGCACCATACAAAAAAAAAGAATCATCAAAATAGGTTCACCTAGTAAAAAGTTAACACACATAAAAAAACTAATACAGTCGAATTGATAACATCCTTCTCTTTGGGAAGTCGGTTAAAAAAAGCGTTGTCGATTTACAGTTTTTAAACTTTTTAAAAATAATTATTGATATGCTCACGCTTGACCACTATCGCACAAGCGGTTGATGTGATCGGCGGTGAAGCACGCTTGCCTAGAAGTAACCTATTTACTCTTGACTAAAAGACCCCAAGGTTGTAGCTATCGGGAACCACAGACTCTGGCAGGGAATTCTACTCCTTAGTTGTACGCGGAAACGAAAGTATTCCCAAAACTTATAGAGCGTAATGCTGGGCTGTCCACCATGTAGGTACTGATGACGCATCGCCGTACGTCTTGTAGTCCGGTAATAGAACGGGCTAGGTGGAGTTAGATCATGCAAGTCAAGTAATTCATACACAACCAAATGCTTACCTTAATATCACCATGACAGATCCCAAGCTTGTGCATGCGGTGCAACGCGTACAACACTTGGAAGGTGATCCATTTCTTCTCAAGAGTGGTGAGGAACGGACGAGTGGACATGCGATCGTACACGCTGCATTTGCAGTACTCTCGCATTAGCAGACCTGCCTTGTCGGTGAGCTGGAATGAAGATGAAGAAATGTTTAGGTGGTAATAGTAGATTGTTTACCTAGGGAGCAAACAACTATTTTAAAGGCGAGAGTGTTTCTTTGAATCCAGAGCAGAGCGAAGGATTCTAGAGTAGAATCCCGAGTGTAGCGAGGGGTTCTAAAGTAGAATCCTGAGTGCAACGAGGGATTCAAAGTACGTCACTCGAGCTTAAAACAGTGTTGCTCCCGAGGTGGACACTCTACTTTTTATCACCCTCTATGAGCAAATATGTAAGTGCAACTTATGAACAAGAGCGTTATGTTTATTTATTAACATAAAATTAAGAACCATAAGACATTAAATAAAATAATTAGAGACTAATGTTTATATTTGAACAATTATGGAATTGCATCGTAACAATTTTATTAGTACCATCCGTTACAGTTTTAGTTTTATTTACAGCTTGCGAATTAGAAATAGTCTCAGAAAACGGTGTCTCAGGATGTAATTTTTGAGAAACTTGAAAATAATACTTTCACTTGAGAAGACGCACTAATTTTTTATAATTCAAAAATCTGAATTTGAAACAACTACGAACGAATGCAGAATGCATTTAATTTCGGGCGTTGTTTATTTTTCATCGACATTTTTCAGCCAGTTACTTATTCAATACATTGTTCCCGCATGGTTTGTGATTCATCTCTTTGCTGATTGGAACATTTACTAACAATATCCACATTCCAAATTCAAATAAATTTTGGTCCCTAAGGGATTAATGAGCTATTTTGGTCCCTGTTTACGAGGAATAAACTAGCTCTTTTTGAATAGATGTGATAAAAAAATATTTAATGTCGAGAATGCCCGGCATTGATCCCAAGGGAACAAAGTGCCAGAATAAAAAGGAGCCTAGCTTCTGCCAGCGGCTTCAGCGATTTCAATGTCGGCAATGATACCAATGGAAAATAGCTTTTTTTTTGTTTGTAATAGATTTGCTCGCGCTTGGCCACTATCTCACATATAGTGCCAGAATAAAAAAAGTATTGTAGCTTCTACCAGCTTTGCTCAAATGAATGTCGGAAAATAGCCCATCCCAAAGAAATTTAAGAATTTCCATGATAAAAATGTATCCTATGGCTTGGTGTGTATGCCATTCTAGGACATGGTCTAAACATGTGCGAATTTTATGTTTGTTAATCAATCATTCCTTAATTAACCGGTTGAATGCCGTAATTACCGTAGCAATAGGGATGTTAACTGAAAATTAGTTTGTTTTTGTCCGTCGGGTAGATTAATACTAAATATTGAACACGTATTTTTTCTTTTGTCACTTAAACATAAAATGACGGGGATATAATGCGTTGAAATATTGTGTGACGTAACGTTGTTAGTACACTTTATACTGACATAGTGACGTCCCAAGCCCCACTCTTGAACTTTGATGCGGTTAATCATATTAAAGTAGTTAATTTTATTGATTTGGTAAAGCAAATAAAACCGGCCAAGTGCGAGTCGGACTCGTGCACCGAGGGTTCCGTACCAACCTCAGCTTAAAGGTATTATAGACCTGAGTATTTGATATGAATTTCAATTTAATAACTCTACGCGTTCCTGAGAAAAAAAGTCTTGACAGACAGACGGACGGACAACAAAGTGTCCTATAAGGGTTCAATTTTTCTTTTCGAGGTACGGAACCCTAAAATTACGTTTATTTGATAATCTCACTGACGGACTAATAGAATTATCATTTTCTACCCAGGAAACACGTTACGTTTCGGGCACTCGAAGAGGTTAAACGAAACGAAACTTGGAACATGGTTAGACCATACCAAGGCCGAGGACATGTTTTTGTCCTAGTCGTCAGTCTATGTATGTATGTTTATTCCTATGTGGCGTTCCAGAGACCAAACGTGCTGGCCGGTTTTGATGATTCTTACGCCAATCATGCTGTGCAGTCGGAGGATACATCTGGTTTTGGTCAGCCAGCTCGCGAATATGTATCCTCCGACTGCACAGCATGATTTCCTTCTTGTTTACATATTTTTAGTTCGCTTTTCAAGCTGTCGGGTTTTTTGATTTTTTGAATTAACTTTTTTTGATGTTGAAAATAAATTCTTATTTAATAGTTCAAACTATTTCTTTACGAACAAAATACTTACAATAACCCTCTGAAAAGGCAGACAGTTGAATGCCGAAGCCAGTTGCTCCTTGATCTTCAGTATCCGCTCCTTATGCTCAGCTAGTGGCAGCGAAGGGTCATGAACTGCAAACACCTTCACCACTACTTGACCCTCACGGGATCTGGCGCGAGCTACCTTCAGGAAACGGGTTGAGCCAAGGCTGGAAAGGAATGTTTCATAGCATTGTTCATTGGCTGATCAAAAATAAAAGGGTAGTATTTAAACGAGTGACTGTAAATTAAAGTTTTAAGTGACAAAAATAATTAATTTACGTTATGGTATCTATTACTAAGTGAGCGACTGACTGCGAGTGACAAGAAATCAACAGAACAGCAACTTACAAACATTAATTTGAGTTACTTAAAATACAAAATGAGAAGCTTCATAATATTTGACTTGAAAATAAAAGTTTGTCGACGGAGCCCCGCTGCTCGAGGCTCCTATTTCCGTCCGCAGGGTCTACGAGATGACGGGAGCTGAGTTCGCTCGCTTTGCTCGCTCACTTCAGCTCCCGTCATCTCGTTCGAACCTAACCTGTCCGTGTCGGGGTGCCCTAAGCTCCCGAGCTCGCTTCGCTCGCTCTTGGACTAATTCGTTAAAGACACGAATGCACCCGAACGCCCACGCATTTCTAGTCGTTCACTTAGTAATTTAGTCGCCCGGCTAGAATTTTAATATCTGAAATGGATTATTCGCAACCCACTTTTTGTAAGCTCGTTCTGGATTTTATTATTAATCAATATTCGTCGATAGTTTTGTTAATTTTTCGCTTACTCAAATTCATACCGCTCAAGTTATTAAAATAGTATCTCATCATCAGTCGCTAAGTTTTTTTTTTATTCGATCGTTTTATAATTCCCCAAAATAAAATAAGGAAGCCTACTAATATTATGTTAAAGTTTGTGAGTATGGATGGATTTTGTATGAATGAGTAATAACACTCATTCATGCAAAAACTACTGCACAGATTTTGTTGAATCTTTACGGTAGCGGCTTTTATATTAGAATAACACACAAGCTATTAATTTATAAGGTGTTGGGGCGACAGCTCTATGTAAATCTTAAAAAAAACCTGTATTCTTCCTCAATATTTATATTGTTCCCGTATAGGTCAAAGGTAGGTATACTATCTGCGCTCTTTCCCTTTGTGTAAGCAGTCACATCTCTTTATAATATTCGACAAATCTTGTCTCATATTATAAAGAGAACGCCCGAATTTTGTGAGTTTGTTCCTATTTGTAGGGTAATCTCTGGAACCACTACAAGACCTTCACTCGACCGTACTTACGCCTACGGCGTCCCGGCACCGCTCCGCCAGTCGGTTGTCATTTCACCGCTCGCGGAGTGCGTGGTTGGTGGGCGCGGGCATGGCGCGGGTGTCTTAGTTCGAACAGCCTCGCAAGAAACGATCCGTCAAGGATCAACTCAACCTTCACGGATATTGAACTCAAAATTGTGTACTTGATCTCGGAGAGTGAAATATCTGTTACGTAGTAACTTCTCTAATCTGTGCCACTACACCTATTTGCAAAAAATCTTTTACCATTTCAAAGGTAAAATATGTTTAAGGCTATAAATTATTATGACCCAGGCAAAGCCGGAGCGTCCCGCTAGTTTGATCATATTATTCGAAGTACTCTAACATCCATCTTAAATAAACCTGGATGAACCGAGCGTGACTGCAAGCCGCATTCGCTTTGTTGCCATTGTTCCCGTTATAGTCACCGGTGGATTTAATACACTTTTGTCAACGTCTTTACCAAACTTCGGAATGGGTTTGGAATGACTTTAAATTACTTCAGCGATTCGGTCTTTACCCCGTTTAAGGTGGCATGGATGCGAAACGTGGGGCAAAATATAAAAATAAAAAGGCGGTCGCGTATAGCGTCGGCCGTCGTCGCCCTCTTATTTTTGGTGCCGACTGCCCGGACACGGCTACGTAATTCTTCTAAAGATTTGATTGGCTTTCGATAAACATCTTTAATTTCTTCGTCTCTCATCTTTGGGATAGATGCGTAGTACCAGCTTCATTCTCTTGAGTCAATTGAGAAATGAGCCATGAGGAACATCGGCAATTATGCATTGCCGAGATGCGAGCCTGTCAGTTTTATCGATTATTTCGGGAAGTTTGCGATGGAATTGCAAAATTTTATGCCGCCAAGCCCGATCCATCAGCGGACTACAAGAAGTACGGCGACGCGCCATCGGTACCGGTACCTTCACGATGGACATCCCACCCGCACTAAACATTTAAGGAATACTTTCATTGTGCTACAGCTAAGGAGTTGAATTCCCTACCGAAGTCTGTGTTTCCTGATATCCACAACCTGGGAGTCTTTAAGTCAAGACTGAATAGGTTACTTGTACGCAAGCGTGCTTCACCGTCGACCAAATTATCGCTTATAATCAGGTGCGATAGTGCTCAAATGCAAGCTTATCAACAATAAAAAATACCCCTAATAAAAAACGAAAACACACGTGAAGCTGATGGACACACCAAGTCCCTACCTACGGGTTTGTTACATTTCCTTTTTCTCGCTCGCACTTAGCTAACTTAGACCTTCTTTGTCAAACATGAACAAAAAGGGGTGCACGATAGAACCCATCTTTTGTTAAAATTTTTTGCTCACGCCTCTCGCTTTCTTTGCGATATTTAAAAAAAATCTTACAGATGGCACCGATGCTTCGGCCATCTTGCTTAACCGCCGCCGCCCGCTGGCCGACTAAGCCCCATGCGACTTTTGGTTATTGCCAAAAATAAAAAAAAAACTACAAAGGGAAGAAGTTTTGCGAACATAAATGGGATAAAGACTATGACCGAATAGCTGAAGATATTGAAGGCCAATCCATAATGTGCGTGCCAGAAATACGCGTTACACATGGATTTTCGAGATAATTGAAGCATGTAGTTAAATCCTCATTTAATAGCTTCATCACCTCGTTACACTTGGAATTTGGAAACATCCAAAAATAGGTAATCCTTATTTTTTCATGAAGATTAATCCCGGGATTCAAAATTCTCTTTAAGAGTTTTCAATACAAACTGTAACACCCTTTAAATCCCTATAGCAGGAAACTTTTGAAAAACGAATTCTGTCACACTTTTTTATACGGGCCAAGTTTCAAGTTTTTGAACTCAAATCATAACATCATGTTCCATAAAAAAGAAATTCGCCCTTTCTCCTCCCCCCCATTAAAAGTTGATTTTAGCAAAATCCTTTTTTATCTCATATTTTTGTTTTAGACTTCAACTGTTCAAAATTCAAGTTTCTTCATTTAGCAGTTTGGGTTGTGGGAGCGTCTTACGAAAACACCCTGTTCTTTTTATTCACACGCCTTTATTAACTTGATATGTATGTATCTATGAATCTATATTTTACATAATCAAAACCCATTGTGTTAAAAAGGGGTAGAAACATAAGTGCAGCAATCAATATTGCAAGAATACCTATGAGTTTTGAAGGGGTGTTCAAAATTGTTTGAAAAATCTACCTAAATCCAGTCTATAAAAATCAAATTTGCATCTAAGTTACCCGAAAATATATTTGTTGTTAGGCCGTTATAGAAACAATGTGTACTTATCTTAAATCTACAATGTGGTATATTTCTGGTTAAAGACATTTATTTCTCATGAAATTTACATTTCACTTAATGAGAATAATCATTAAATACTAATGTAAACTTATCATTATACTTCAACATTTGGACTTAAAATAATGCTGACATGGATAGTAATATTATTAAAATTGTGTTCAATCTAATTAATTTGTTAAGTGGGTACTTCTACAAATCTTGATTCAATATTATGAAAAACTACCTCGCTAGTATATATTTAAATTCAAAAATATAATATTCCACATATTTTTTTATCAGCTTCTGTATCTTTTGAAGGCTTCTATGGCTAAACGTGGCAGAACAAAAAATTTACTTTAACAACCTCATGTACAAAGATAAAGAATCTGAATCTTTGAGATTTTTATTTTTTTTATTTTCTATGTATGACAGACTAGAGGAAACCTACTCAGTCTTAAGACTCCTACATTGTAGCTATTGGGAAAAACATTCTCTCGCGGAGAATGCCACTCCTTAGCTGTAAGCATAATAAAAGGAATCCCAAAACATTTACTGCATATGGGTGGGATGTCCCCCGGCCCCATGTACCGATGGCTTATCGCTCTACGTCTTGCAGTAGAACCTTCCAGCATGAATTGTGAATGTGAAGTACAAAAAAGAAAGATAGATGACATTATATTTTTTAACAGAGTGATATCAAAGCATGATCAGTGTAAAGACAAAGATAAGTTATTAGTATTTGGCATTCAACTGACCCATATATTTTTTTTTAATATAAATAAGAGGACGGGTCAGTTGAACGCTTAATACCATTAGTTTGAATTTGTTAATATTAAACGCCACGTAGTTTTTTTTTTTTTTTAATCAAAGTACCCCCTTATCAATATTCATAATCTAAAACATAGAACCATACCTCATATCGAAAGACAGGTCTACATGGTCGCTCAGGTAATGTTCCACGGGATATATCTGCGACGGAGCAACACCCACCAGCTGATTCCCCATTGTGTAATCTTAAAATTGAGTAAATATTACGTTCAACACATTTCCTTTCTAACGATGTCTACTTTTTTTACCCTATGTAGTGGGTTGCTTAACGTTGGAATCTCGAAGAGCACTTTTTAATCTTCTGCCTTGTTAACTTTCAGAATAACTGCGATCTATTAAAGAGTATAATCTAATGAGGAAGAGCACGTATGTATTCAAAACAAAGCAAAATTTGCAATGTTTGACAATTGACACATTGACAGACAAGTGTCTGTCTGAGCGTCAGTCAAAAAGTAATTTTCAGTGTTGCCAGATTTGCCTAAAGTTTCGCCTATATGTTAATGCAAAGTAGCCAAAAATCGTTTTTTTTTGCCTTATCTTAACTATATCTATACTTCTATACTATATCTATACTAATATTATAAAGAGGATAGATAGGAAAGATAAAGTAGGGTAGGGTATATAGGGTAGAGTAGGGTAGGCTAGGTAGGTATGTGGGATAGGGTAGGGTTGGTAGGTTGATAGCTAGGGCAGGTAGTAGGTAGGGGGGTAGGAAGTGTAGGTAGGTAGGTAGCCAGTTGAAGGGAGCGAAGCCGCAGGGGTCAGCTAGTATTCCATAATTTTCGGCTTTCCATAATCGGTTGAAGATAGAGCAAATATTATTATTAATTAAACTAAATATTTTTTTGCGATTTTGGCGGTATATTTTTTTTATGATTTTGGCGGTCTCTCCAGTTCCGTGCCCATAGCTCTCACTAGAACGCCCATACCGATCTGCTCCGACTTCCGGTACCTAGGGTCATTTGTCCAAGGGGATGACGAGGTAGACCAAGACGTAACGCACCGAACTAACTGAGGATGGATGTAATGGCGACAGGTCACTGGAACAACTTGCAACCCACGCATGTTAAAGGGGAAAATCTACAAGTCCGTGATTAGACCTGTCAAAAGAAATTGCATGAGAATGTTAAGATGGATTTGCAGCGTGACGAGAATGGATAAAGTGAGAAATGAATATTTAAGACGAAATTTTAAAGTGGCGCCAGTGACAGAAAAGTTGAAAGGAAATCGTTTGTCCTGGTATGGTCATGTGATGAAGAAGGATGAAACGCATGATAAAGAGTAATGAATATAAATGTGGACGGATGGAGAGTGAGAAGATGACCGAAGAAAAGATGGATTGACTGTGTATGCAGTGATATAAAAGAAAAGTGAGTTAGTGATAGCGTTACAGGGGACAAGACGGTATGGAAGAAGAAAACGTGTTGCACTGACCCAAAGTAACATGCGATAAGAACAGAAAGATGATGATGAAATGTACTAAGTACGTGTCACTACCACAAAAAAATACTATTTTTATGCTTACCAATTGTATAATCCTGCCAAACAAACAATATTTTTTCTGTGAAAATAACTTTTTAGCAGATATTTCTTCCTGACCGTATATTTATAATAAATACCACTTAATTATATTCCTAAGCAGAACAAAAATGGCACTATTTCGTTAATCGTATTTTTGTATTCAATGATTTTCATTGTTCATTGAAATCATAAAATTTTTCGATACCTTTCGATCATGAACGTCATGATCGAAAGGGACCGAAAAATTTAAAATGTGACGACTAAATCGTAAAATTTAGTCGCCACAATATACTTCCGAGTCACCTATATAGCAAAAAGACATCTAATTTGGCAACACTGGTCATTTTTGACGTATCATTGACAATTTGTTGTGCGTTCAAAAATACACAATCTGGATCATACAATCTTTGAATCATACTTATTGGCCTTTTATACGATAGGTTTTCATTTCAAAGAACAATATTGATTTTGAATTTTATATGACTTTCTTTGTTTGGCCTATGCAGAACCAATTTTTATTCCATTTCTAAACCTTTTTCCTTTGATTTTTATGTTTTTCTCATTCTGTCAAAAATCATAGAGAAAAATGACAACACAACTCATCAAATCTGCTGTCATTTCAGCTCTATGGTTTCTCTTTCCTTCAACAAACAAGCATTCCACCCATTTTCATTGAATTTGATATCGTTTGCTAATAATATTTCAAAGAAATGTCTTCTAAAAGTGAAAAAGATCGAGCCAAACAGATCCAGGACAGATGTCAGAACATATTGATGCAGATGTTGAAGGATGAGGACAATAAATATTGTGTTGATTGCGATGCTAAAGGTACGCGGATTTTTTCTTTTTTTGATTGCAAATTTTTGCATGTATCTTCTTGAATGCACTTGTATTGAGGTCACAAAAATGTTAAAGGTGCGTTTCTTCACTACTTACGTAAATTTCGTGATAATAATTGAGGTCCTTGAACTCAATTTTTTGAATCAAAATTATTCAAATGACTCACGTTATCTCGTAATAACTGTCTTGCTATCGCTTCATATTTCATATTCTCTTTGCTTCCGTGCTCTTATTTATAAGGAGCAGTAAATCACGAAGACTGCAAGTATTCAATAAACAATTCGTTCTTGGATGAATGATTTATGGAAATGTTTTAAAATAATAATGTATTCAGTGTTAACAGCTGCTGCAATTTATTGCAAACATTATACGCTCACCTAATCTTCTTTTTACGATGATGATTAAACTTAGAAAAAGTATGAAAATACCCCATAACGTTGTCTCAGTACCATGTCATTCAGTCTCTTTGCTCATGGATTAAATTAAGAATACAATTTCGTCCCTTTCAAAAATGTTATTTTACTCTTAATGATTTCTATGGAAAGGCCCAGATATGCTGATATTCTGCCTCAGAAATCCAACCTCCATCTTTGGGGAAAACCTAGCCAGATTTATTGTTAGTGTTACTCTAAAATATTTTTAATTGATGTTTCTTTTTAAAAGGCACTTAATTATTGTGTAGCCAAACACTTAAATCTTTATGAGTGTAGATAATATTGTTCACTTATAGTTTTATGTAGTTTTAGTGAAAGTACTAAAATGATTATGATTTGAACTTATATTTTGAGAAATAAACTGCAATAGTGATGATAATGGGAACTCTCTTTTTCGCACTTACACTCTCATTTGGTATGTTATGCATGGGGAACTGCAATAGTAGAATGACAAGTATTATAATGGATTATTACATGACTCGGCATTTTCCAAAAACGATTCTCTGTTATTTATAAAAATCTCAATACTGATTACCAATTTTAGCACAATCTATAATAAAAATTTCTATAGTTAATTTGAATTTAGAATCTGGAAGTTTCAAAACACCTTAGAGATTTTGTAAATAAGGACTCTTTTAAATAATATTGATGGCAAAAATATATTTTGCTACTAAACAGACATGTATGCTATACTAAAACCTTGTAACACAATGTCTGGAAATGCACTATATACCTATTAAATTAAAAATTACACCTTTTTATGTGCTAGATGATTTAGTAAAACTTATATGACAAATGGCGAAACGGGCCATAAGGCAGAACAACTATTTACTGTAGATTCAAATGGTTAACAATCATAAGATGTCCACTGCTAAACATAGGTCTAGATGTCTCTTATAGAACTCTTTCACAGGTCTGCTGGAAGAAATTACCTTTGAAATGAGCAGCAACTTTGTGCTCTTATATTGAGATGTTCTTACTCTTTTAAGTGTTTTGTGGGTACATAAATAAATAAAAAGGTCTCCCCTAAACATGGCCACATTAGCCATGTTGAACAATATTAATACCATATTCAATCTGTTGATGACAGCAGTGGTGGCCCAGTGGTAACAGCCGCGACTTGCAAGTTGTAGGTCGTGGGTTCGAACTTAGGCAGGCGCTTTACTTTGTGTAAATTATTTCATCAGCACAGTTCTCATAACGGTGAAGAAAAACATCGCGAGGAAACCTGCATGTCTGAGAACCAAAAATTCGAAAACATGCGACAGCTCGTGACTAAATAAAGACAGCCGCACGGGTCGATCTTCAAGGTTAAGCAATGCTTGCCGAGGTCACTCCATGGATGGGTGACCATCTTTATATAGCAAGTTTCTTCCGTGCTTCGGAAAGCACTTTAAGCCGTTGGTTCCGGTTGTCATTTGAAGATCTTTGACAGTGGTTACGGGTAGTCAGAAGCCTGAGATCTGACACCAGTCTAGCCAAGAGGTATTGTGTTGCCCAGTTACTTGGTTTTGGAGGTCAGATAGGCAGTTGCTCCATATAAAACACTGGTACTTAGCCAAATCCGGTTACACTGGAAGCCAACTCCAATATAGTTAGGAAAAGGTTAGGCAGATGAGGATGATTCAATCTGTTGATTGCTTATATTAGGAGCCATACCATACATCCTTACTCATCATTCATATTAATATTCAATTAATCATGGATAGATCTATCAATGGATGCAACATATTACATGTTATGCATTCTATTCATTATTTGCATAACAACGTTTTATTAATCCTTAGCTGTTAAGAACATTAAATATGACAAAGTATTTCTATTACAAATACTAATGCAGTGACAAATGCATGGCAGCTCATTAAGAAACTTTTGATTATAAATCATAAAAAAATTAACTAATTAAACTATTGCATTGAAAATCTCAATTATCAAAAGTGATTACTATCTGCCTTTCATTGACATACTAGCTAAACAATTGCCATGTTTATCGTAATATATTAGTCACAGTGTCTCTGAAATTGGCTGCAAGACCCTGTGCAGTTGCTACTTTTGTGTCAATGTTGAATTGAAGATAGCATTGTATAACTGCCTCTTTCACTCAGGTATGTTTGTCGCATCATCCTATCTCACATAATCTATGCAGTATACTCAATGAGAAACTGGGTCTTGCGTAATGGTTTGCAGAGCCAACTTCAGAGACACAAACATCCGCTGTGACTACTGTACTACTTTTAACAATACAAAGATGTGCATAAACAAAAGTAGTAAACAGGTAAACGGGCCTAATTATCCTCTAATTTCCTCTTATCATAATGACATGGCTTTTAATGGCAAATGTCCAAACATTGATATTTTTATCATGCCAACTGATAAGTTATCTAGAATATTTACAACTCAGCTCATTGCATAATTATCTATTAAAACTTAGTTACTAGATAAATAGAAATATTTGTTTAGAAGAAACGTATCTGGAGCAGTGGTGGCCCAGTGGTAACAACGGACGCGAACACTTTGTGTAAATTATTTCTTCAGCACTGCTCTCAAAACGGTGAAGGAAAATATCGTGAGGAAATAGGCATGTCTTAGAACTAAAAATTCTAAGACATGAAACATCCACCAACCCGCAATGGGCCCGCGTGGTGTATTACGGCCTATCCTATCCTGAGTATCTGGATGGACTTGGGACCTTTTCCCAGCTGTGGGTCAGCAATGGTCAAATAATATGGTTATTGGTTGTCTAACCAAGAAGTTTTCTGTTACATAGTAAATCAATTGTGGAGGTTACATTCCACAATTGATTTACTATAACAATTAACATACTGGCAATCAGCTGCACCTGGTCAAGCTGGACGTTGACCTAGGTTTAGTTTTTAAAACTTAGGTCTAGTTTTTTGATCCCTAGTTAACTCTACCAATGGTAAAATATGCTAACCAATGGATTCAAATTTCCCTAAAATGCATCTTTTCATCAATTGTTAGCATCACAAATGGGCAAAGAAAGAGTTAATTACTTGACCATTTGTTAGACTAACAATTGATGAATAAAGGCGACAAACGACAAATACACACAAAAACAAATTCGGTAGAACTACCGAAATTTGTAACCAATGGTTAATAAATATATTTAACCATTGTTTGAATTAACTATGGATCAAAAAACTGGGCCTTAGTGGGATTAACCAAGGCAGGTTTTAAGTTACAAATAAAATATCATCATTTTATTTGTAACTTAAAATATGACATACTTATTTAACTCCTCATGAGCAGCAGCCTCCCCATATTTTATGACAAAGGCTTAAATGACTGATGAATTAGATCATATTAATTATGATAAGTAATTTTATCTACTATAAAATTACTAGTAGTAATTTTGTACCAAAAATGCCAAAAAGTAATTAACAGCTTTCATGGGAAACCATTTACAAGTTATATCAATATTAACCAGACTGGCAAAATCCAGAAGGTGGGTAAAGTTTATAGAAATATAAATTAATTAAACTGTTATGTAAAACTTCCCTAATGTACATTAAACAATGCCCTTGCTTTAATTAAAACATGGACAACAGGAAGAGTATAATTTATGGTTTACCTTCTACTTCATCAATGTTTTGGTATGCCAATGTTGCATGCTTCAAATAATTCGAGTAATTTATATGAGTGTTAGTTAGCTTAATATGCTAATGTACAGAAGGTTTGACCAACTGAACAATTGCAATGAATTTAGCAATTACAAATTATGATAATAGTGGCATAGACCGAATTTCGGTCACGACAGTCAATCTCAGCGAAGACCAGCACTCATAGTCTGATTGGATGCCAATTCGACACGACCGGACAGAGATCAGATGTAGGGCCAACGGCTTAACGTGCTTTCCGAAGCACGGGGCAAATTCCAGGCTGTCACTGAAAATATCAAAATGGATAACCCCAATAACACTGGCCGACCTGGGAATTGAACCAGGGTCCCCACGCTCTACACTGGGCACTCAACGCGAAGAAAGAAAATTTGGTACATATAAATTGCACTAAATGGCGTGATAAGCTTCGATTTGTTATTGAGTTTTGTGAAATATTTAGATTTTCTAGACACGATCATAAAAAATATAAGTTCTTGTTTAATTATCTCTCCAAAGCACAAAATTAAGGAATATTTGGGGTCTTAATTCACATTTTAAGGATTATTTGTATTCACAGTGGATCTTTGTGTCTTTGAAGTTGGCTCTGCGAACCATTGCGTAAGAAACAATTTGTCATCAAGTATACTGCATAAGCATAAGTGTACTGTGTAAGCGAGATAGGACGATGCGACAAACTTAAGCGAGTGAAAGACGCAGTTATACAACGCTGTCTTCTACTTCAACATTTACACAAACATAGCAACCGCGCAGGGTCTTGCAGCCAACTTCAGAAACACAAAGATGCACTGTGTAATCTAGTAAAATCTTCTGAAGGAAATCTTAACCAGTATTTTCATTGTAATCAAAACATTATAATGCACCTCGCATAGCGACTTACATGTTGGAGAATCGTTTCACAACATTGCGCAACTTTATCCATGCAACGAGAAAAATACCAAGTGCACTGTCACAATATTGACTCACTGGACTTTAAAAGAGACTGTGACTTCTGAGTTTGTTTCGGCCTTTCTTCTCAGATTAGTCAGATAGGAAAGGCCGACCTCATCTAGCTTTAAAAAAATATGATCGACATGTAAAAGTGTTTTTACAAACCAACCTACAGAAATAAAATCATTTATCATTGCGCAAAATGTGCTGCATAGCTAAACCTAGCTTGGAACCCGAAAACCAAAAATGTTTGGTTATATAGACTAGAAGCTAATACCAATACAGTTTGGATGGTTATGAGTCTGGTAGTACCACCTCAGTGAACATCATCATCATGAAGAGAGAGCCAGATCCAACGACGAGCTTTGTCGCAATATATCGAATTCCAATTGAGTCTGTTCCACGAGCAAGTCCTGTATAAGTAAAAATAGGAGGTAGCAATATTCTTACGTTGACTGTATCGCCGAGCATCTCCCCAATTCCTTTCGTAATAAGCAGTAATATTTTAAACAATATGTGTTCTCTTCTCCACAGGTCCCCGCTGGGCGTCATGGAACCTGGGTATATTCCTGTGCATCAGGTGCGCTGGGATCCACCGTAACCTCGGCGTCCACATCTCTAAAGTGAAGAGTGTCAACCTGGACTCATGGACTCCGGAACAAGTCGTAAGTTATACTATTCTTTCTGATGATATTAGGCATAATTTTAAAGTTTTCTAGCTCTATATTTTCAGTCACAAATAAGGACACTATTAGCCACTACTCTCGATGATCTGATCTTATGCCTCCGACGCCATGATAAACGTGGCAATTTACTGGTCACAAATAGTATAAATTGATGCACCGTCGGCACGAAATGATGAAGAAGTCGCGACACTATTGGGCGTCAATTTCTTATGCATTTGTGTCAAGACAAACAGGCCAAGCTTATCGCTCGATGGTGCGACAAGTTCATAGAACATTGTATGTATAATTTGAAAAATGTCGGCTCTTAAGCTACTGTGGATGCAAATTTAGGCGGGGTAGGCGTCTTCAACATATACATAATATCAAGCAGAGCACAGCTCGTTCCAAAATCCTTCTGAGTCACTGCAGAATAAAGTTAAACCCCTAACTCATACAAACCTTCTAAATAAGAGGCTTCCCTTCGAAATCGGACTCCATCGTGATCCACAACTCAACTTTGCCCACTGCTGAGCAAAGCCTATCTTTAATCGTGCCAACTCCCACGCTTATGCGCCCACCATCCAGGTTTTCGCGACGGCAACAATTCCATCTACCCATCTGGCCGCCAAACGAGCAAAACTTCTGCCCGTCCTGAGACGTCAATCGGTCAAATCGGGCTCACCCCAGAGAAATGTTTTTTTGGGTCAATCCCAACGCACTATTCCCAAACCACTGCTAATCCTTGAAGCCAGAATCAACAGTGACGACCACCAGAAAAGCGCCGAGGCATTGAAGTTCCGGATTATGAATTTAACTGTCTTGGATCCCGTAACGATATTAATCAGGAAAGTAACTGAGGAGTAGGAAAAAATACAAATTTCCTCTTCCCTCTATATCAAATAGGAGACAGAACAAACAAGGCCAATAGGCACAAAGGGTCGTTTACAACTGGGATAAGCCCAGTTGCCTAGTACCGCGGATTAAAAAATATATTTATTATTAATGGGTCCTTAAATGGCAGTGGGCAGGGCACATTGCTCGCAGAACGGATGGCCGATGGGGCCGAAGAGTTCTGGAATGGTGACCGCGAACCGGAAGACGATGCTTTGGAAGGCCTCCCACTAGGTGGACCGATGACCTGGTTAAGGTTGCGGGCAGGCGCTGGATGCGAGACGCACGGGAGGATGCCTATGTCCAGCAGTGGACGTCTTTCTGCTGATGATTAATGGGTCCTAACATTGTGAGCTTGTTATATTTGATTCCAATAATAGGTATGGCAAAAATGCTTGAACGCATGGAAATTTGTTCTAGTTTCTATAAGGTCCGTATAGTAAACAACTCTAGAGTCTAGATGCAGCCTGTACACTATCTAACATAATATTGTGTTCATTCTGCCAGATATACACTCCCTTATGAAATGATGTGCGGATTGTACATATTCGCAGTCAGATGTAGAACACTGACATAAAGGCGAGGCAACGAGCTTGAAGGAAAATAATCTACTTCTAATGTTCAAGTTTACGCAATCGCCAAGATCTGCTAAGCTTGGTGATCATAGCAATACCCTTATCCATTTCTCGTAGCGGTCAATGACCACCTGTACAAGTCTCCCATTCCGCCTGATACGATGTTATCGCGCTACACTTACGTATCGTGTCGTGCGAATTATTATAGTACCCCTTATATCGCGGCTTGGATTGCGTGACTTATAACAATAAAGTGCTTAGCAAAGTGACGTCAGTGAAGCACGTAGGTGGTCGTTAAATATAAATGCTGAAGGGTTATTTTTGTTAGGTTTTCTTTCTTTGAAATTGGCCCCTTGGTTTATAAATGGTCTTTTAAATTTAGCTCTTTTTTGTGTGTGAAACAAACTTTTGTAAATGCTTTTGTCACAGAGTTATAAATACTCGTAGACCGGGAAAAACAGGAGATTGTTGCAAAATAGCATCGTCCGTCCGTGTTTCCGAAAATACATGCCCTTTCATTTAATAATTCATGTACTCAGCCTTTACCATTGCTGAGCGATCCCTTAGGTATATCCTTGTGCACCCTGTCGATCAATAGAATGTACTTATTGTTTCGGCTATCCTTATTCTTCTTTTCATGTTGATTTCTCAAATTTTGTCCGACTCGTATTTATCCACTTGGATAGCTCTGGCATTCGCTTCATTTAAATCTTGATTTATCCAGCTACCTACCTACTCTTCTATTGGTTGATCTTTCTAACCGGCAAAATGAGGTGTTGCTATCAATTCCCACACCGTTTCCAATTCCAATCAGTCTTCATCATCTTACTCCTATGCTACGGATAATAGCCAACTACCACATAACATTTAAATTGAATACTTAATTTTACCCTTAAAGACATTCATACGGCCTTTTTCCTATGAGCAAAAAACTACAGAACGCTATCTGCTTCGATCCATACACACGCCTTTTGCTTCATTTTACGAGTACTGCGCACCTGGCCTTTCGCATAACAAGCCGATATTTCTCATATTACGGCCTGCATGCTTTGTGAGAAGACGCAGGCCGTAATACAGTATGCGGCCCTAGTGCGGGTTTTCACAATCGTCACAATGTCTGTCAAATGTGAATGTTTTGGTTCTAAGACACGCCTGTTTCCGGAAGATGTTTTCCTTTATCCATGGATAGTGTTAATCATATTGTAGCGGCATTTACACCGCCACATACGTTACGATCTATACGTCACAAAAAGCCACATACACTACATTGCGTAATCAAAGTTCTCCTACGTCCTGACGAGAGCCTTCGGGTGATTGACCCACCAGACACAATACCCGTCTGCTTGGAGACGGAACGGGTTGGGACTTTGCATCTTATCCTGCATACCTCCATAATAAGTCTAAAAAGTCACCCCTGAGATGACGACCAATACAGACGTGGAATGAACTAATATCCCTCCAACAATTTTGGCAACGCCGAATTCGGGTAAAATTACATGGTGCCCCGACTGCAAGAGAATAACAATGTTCACCGATTCAAAGCCTCACAGGTACTTCATTTCAACTTCTCACGTTCCAGGTATCTCTCCAACAAATGGGCAACTCACGCGCCCGCGCAGTGTACGAGGCGAACTTACCCGACTCCTTCCGAAGGCCCCAGAACGACTCTTCGCTCGAAGCCTTCATCAGGGCTAAGTATGAGCAGAAGAAGTACATCGCTAAGGAGTGGGTGCCTCCTGTGTTGCCTAAGGTTAACTGGTAAGTTAAATAGAATACAATACAGAATTAGCAGTAACGATTCTTGATACAATCAAGCACTTACGTTATAAAGATTTAGTAATTTATCATTTTTCAATTTATCATCACCAGCAGTGATGGCCCAGTGGCCCACGGCCCCGACTTAGTGTCGTAGATCCCAGGTAGACCCTTTACTTTTTTGTCGCACATTGTAAGGGGGTTCAGCAGGCCTAGACAAAACTTTTCTGTAGCGTTAATGCCAGACGCTATTGTCAAAATATGTCACAATGACATTACCTGCGGCAAGAACACGTAAAGTCACGCGCCTCTGCGATCGAAGTGTTTTACCTCGAATGCGTAACTTAAGCGACGCGCTTTATGCGGTGTTTAATTTAAGGGCCCAAACACAAAACTGCGGTGCGACGTCGCATTGTAAAAATCTACGAGCTTGTTGCTGTTTACTGCGCTGTTTTCTGCGTTGCGAATTCGCATCGCTTCAATTCTCAGTTTTGTGTTGCGCTAAGACCTACTTGCCGCGAATTTCCAGGGTCGCCGCTCACGTTCGATTCCGTAGCGAGTATGGAAAGTATTTTTTTTAGACCCCCTTTACTCTTCAGTACAAAACATTTCTGATCTGGGATCTGGGTGTCTTGTGTATTTGAGTTTAAATGTTTGTAAACGCACCTAAGATAAAGACAGAAATGCCTAGTGTGGGGCAAAGATTTTATTAAAAAAAGACAAATAAAATAGAATTAAACTTGATTATGAGTTGTGCAATATTATCATTTTCAGGGACAAAGAGATTGATGAAGAAATAGAAAGGCAGAAACGGAAAAAGAAAACCACCTGCTCTGGGTTCTCACCTCTGCCAGCACCGAGCACAAGTGATAAGAAATATAACGTAAGTATTCCATGCTTTGTTACAAGGTTCATATTACCTTGCTTTCGTATTTGTGTCTGGCAACTAGTAATCCATTTTTCAAGCATTTCCTGGCATCCGATTAAGGGCCTTACTCCGCTTTTGTGCCGTAAATAGGTTACTTTCTAAAGCCTACTTCTTAGTAACGACTAGGTTAAAAGCTTTAAAAATAAATGTATTATTGATGCACGTATATTATTAGTGAAAATGGTTTTTTCGTGTTACTAATAGTTTTGCTTTAAAAAAAATATTAACAACACGATATTTTTTCGCTACTTTTGCCTACTCCTCCAAAACGACTTGTGTGTTTAAAAATATTTCTACACAGAAAAAAATATGGTTAGAATTTGTACAAAACCTACATAGGTTATGTGATTCAAAAAATATTTTGCAAACAAAACTGTTCAAAAGGAGGTTCAATATTGATATTCTGGCTCCGAGCGGGCGCACGGCCAGTACTGCGTTAACATTGGGGAATATACATACGTCTTAAGCTGAAACCTAGCATACTTATGTAACTATGGAAACATTGAAATATTATGATAGTATGGAGCTGGTCTTATGATGGAACCTGAAGGTGGACATAACAGCTCCTCAACCAGACAATGTAGCACCATCGTCTTTGGGCTCATTGAATGTGTATTGACAAGTGATTTTCATTTCAGTTCAAAAAGCTTGTCTTAAAAAAAAACTTAACAATTATACAAAATTGTCTTGAAGTGGTGAAACCTTATGTAAATTAACACTAACATTTGCTTTTGGCTCTATGTTATCGAATTTCGATTCCATTCCGCGGCAATGGAAATAGAGCCTTAAAGGCCTATTTCGCAATGCCGAAAAAAAATAATATGCTTCGTACAGCAGTGGTAAACGGCCCCCAGATTCGGCGTTTCTAGGGGTGATTTATTGATATTCCGATTTGAATATTAACGGCAATATGTACTTAAGGTTTTTCAAGAAGGAAAGCGATAAACTTTTATTATGCCTCATTTGCAGCATTTCCAGCACCGTTAAATTATTATTTATACCTATAGAAACCTCCACCTTTCATTAAAGGTTCAATTCACCAGTGGAGTATATCATTTAATATTGGTTCCATATTTGAAATCCTTCCAAGAAATTTAAATGGTAATAGTGATTCAAAATTGTACCAAGGTATTAACACTGCAGTATGCACGATTAATAGTGTTAATCGTGCCAACATAGTGTTTACAATCAATACACGTTTCTGATAAGAGTTTACAAGAAACAATTACCAACACATTTTCTTTTATTGTTTTTCGTTCATGCCTTGGGTTCTAATACAATTTTTAGTGATGTTGTTCCACTTTACTTCTATGTTTATCTTTGTCTACTCAATTTTAAATATTTTTTTTATTATAAGACATTCTATACAGGAATTTTAACACAATAATCACCCGTTTTCAGAAATCTGACGTCATTCCTAGCATTCCGAAACCAAAATCGTCAGTGAGCCCAAAACTGGGTCGGTCTACCCCACCCACACAACCTGATCTCAGCAAGACTTCAAATGGCGCCGCCGACCTCCTCGGACTCGACACAAGCATCAAACCGGACCCCAAACCCGCTAACGATGACATATTCTCCAGCTTCTTCTCCGCACCTTCAGAAAAACCTGCAGAAACCAAACCAGAAGACTTGAAACCCGACCTGAAAACTGAAGAAGAGAACTTCTTCAAGCAAGCAGCCCCAACGGAGAAGGAAAAGTCAAAGTTAACAAAGGATAGTATATTAGCTTTATACAGTCAAACTCCTTCGACTAATTTAGTGAATCAATTCAATCCCGTGCAGCCAGTTCAACCGGTACAACCCGCATATCCATTCGGCAATGTATTCCAACAGCAACAAGGTTTTAGCAACATGGTGCAACAACCCGTGCAACAAAACGGTATGCAGTTCAATCAATTCCCCATGCCTAACCAATTCCAACAACCGTTCGGAGGTCCGGTACAGCAACCGTTGCAGAGTCAACCTTTCCAGAGTAATCAATTCTTCAATCAGCCACAACAGCCATTGTCGCAACAGTTTAATAGTTTGAACTTAGGGCAGAGTTTCCCGAACGCGTTCGCGCAACCTAACGCGAACGTTGCTAGCAACACGACATGGCAGTAAGAATGTGTTGGTTTAGACTTTTTTTTATTTACCGCGGATGTATTTTGTATGTAAGAAGGCCGAGGTCATGTAGTGATGTTTTCCTACAAATTATACTGCCAGAAAATCTTTCAAAGTATTATCTAAATACAGGTGATCCCTTTTCCCCCCTTATAGTACTCTGATGCCATAGAAATAGTTATGCCATAATAATATAATTATAACCTCAAGTCGTTCTTTTTATTTTCCACATAGCTACAGTAAAATTTTAGTCTAATAGTTAAGGGTGCATAGATATTTCTGGCAGTTATATGAAGTATATTCATTAGACAGACAGAAAAAGACGCGATGAAAATTGGCTTTTTAGGCTTACACTGGCGCGAATACAGCAGGATTTTGTCCATACCAGTGAGTCAGAAACCGCCCCATTCGGAATTGTCTAGAGAAGCCATTACTAATAGCAGCTGACGCCAATTGTACAGTTTTCGACTGTCGTGGCATAGTCAGAATTGTCACGGACCGTCAATTTGTATCAGTAAACGGTGACATTCACTGACCGCATAGTTTGTTTGGAAAGTTTGGACAATATTATCTCTAGCAGAAACCGTCAAAGAATCTCGGTGCTGTTTGGCCAATGTCCTGGGCCTATGCTATGCGAAAGTAACTGTCTGTCTATCTGTATGTTTCATTTTCACACCTGAACCGCTACGCCAATTTTATTGATCGATTGTACCTTGTTGGAGAAGGACATAGATTTCTTTTTATAACAGGACTATGATCTCTTGGAATAATTTCCGACTGACGCGGGCGTACAATGCTAATATTTAAATAAATGGATCTCAAGTAAGTCTTAAGCATCACTACATGGCTATAAAGCTACATCTGCGTGAGGTTGATAACAATAACACTGTAGATATGTTAGCGTGAGCGGTGGCCCGATCGGCTTCTTAAGCAGTTTGTTCCTATTTATAATGCTCAGATGACTTAGGAGTTGCACACGAACGGCACGGTGTGGTTGGCTGTTATGATACATACAGAAAATGAGAAACGTAACGACAGCGCCGAATCATCTTAGAGTGTAGGCCCAGTTTAGCTTCTTTACAAAAAAAAATCTACCATTGTATTTCAAGTTCAATAATTTATTTTAGATTTTTTTGTCTATATCATGTTTCCTAATGGTTTCTAAACTCATTCGGAAGGTTAGCAGTTCTTTTCATTAATAAAAGTCAATAATAGCAAGCCACACCGCACCTGTTCTGTGCAGTTCCTGATACTGAAGCTTGGGACTTCAGAATAAGTGGAACGAACGGTGAAGTACTTAGTAGTATAATTACCATAAATAAATATAAAATTAATGGCTTGAAAAAAAGGTTTATCCACACTATCTCCTACAAGGCTGGTATGGGAAAAGATTTGTTGCATCATAGGGTGACTCTTGAATCTCCTGGTCCCCTTATTTCGGGTGCCAGTTGTTCTGTCTGGCATTGTCTGTTCTGGCTATTGGGCTTGCTTGAGGTCTCTTTCTATATTTGACCACCAGGTCAATCGCTAAGTGGATACTTATGAACGAATTTCAAAAAATCATATGTCCCGTAATTGGAACAGAAGGCGTTCACAGTAGTCCTCAATCGCGAACGGTCTTGACCTTCACGCTTCACCTTACTCCACGTCATTCCGATGATCCACTTCTGCGGCCACGCTTATTTTTTCCTTGAGAATTCCAATCCATAGTTTGTGAATTTTATCAGAATCCCTGCGGAGCGTGTGACCAATACATCTCCACTGGCGATTAGCGTCGCCAACGTGGTCGTTAGTGGAGCGCAAAATTTGTATTTAAATAAAATTACTAAGGCATAATCGTTGTTTTTATAAAAAATCTAAACTTTCCTTTAAATTTACTATTTTATTAAATTTGCACCTTGATACCTTCTACTGATTAAATTGTAAAAAATCTCGGTAGTTTCATGGAAAAAACAAAAATAATTCATATCTTTTCGTGCAAAGAAGTTATGGCCATGCTGGAGAAAGATTTTTTGTTGGAAATTACCTCCTTTGTCTCCCTGTTTCGTTTGATCCACGACTTTTTGGCCACCCTGTATAATATATGTGTCACTGTTTCTCGCCTTATAAATGAATAAGTAATTATACATCTTTTTTATGGCATCAACACTGAAAAAGCAACAAAGTGTTGTTTTTTCAGAGTAGATCCCATAAAAAAAGATTTAAGCCGAATTAAAAGTCACCCTCTATTTGTATTTTTTTTTTAACAACAATTCAGAACTGGGGTCCTACAATGAGCTCTTTGAGCAAGGTTATTCGTAACGGGCAGATTTGTATGACTTGTATACATTTGTCCCTTACGCACAATGCAAATTAACCTTGCTCTAAGAGCTCATTGTAGGGCCCTTGACTAGACGATAGTTTGGAGAGATTCTAAAAGGTCCTGTTTTTTTTAAATATTTGATGGTTTCCACTTTTTCTGAAGTTGTAATGGTCTATGCACACAATCATGGTAATGGGTATAAGCTGATTTCAAGTGTCCTTTGATTTGTAAATTATGGTACTGACACTGCACAACTGATTGTTGGAAAGCATAATAGAGGACGGAACACCGCGGGCACTACTACAGATGGCACTTAATAAAAGTACCAATATTTCACATGGAGCTACTACCTACCTGACCTCTTCAATCTAGTAATTGGGTGACACGATAACCCTCGGCAGGACTGGTGTCAGATTTACTATACTCTGATTTTTAATTTCATAGACTAAACTGACATTTGGGGGGTTGCCACGTTACATAAAAATAGTGTCGTGTCCTGTTTGATCGAAAATTGAACTATTTCATGGCCAAAAAAATACATTTGTTAAGAAACTAGCGATCCTTATTTAATTTCTACTCATTTATGTCAGACTTCATTCTATCGATCGCATTTATTTTATTGTTTATTTCTTATTTATTTCAATAAAATGTATGCACTTTGTGTTATATTTGATACTGTTATTTTAATTGAGGATTGTCACATCGATTCTATGAATCACATATGATTGAGCCGTATTTGCATCAGTATACTCCGCGCTTGCACCATTAAAAAATAATGTCATTGGCAGCTGTCAGTTTGGTCTACGAAATTAAAAATCACAGTTTAATTATATAGCTCGAGTATCGGCTATAGCTATCATAGTCGAAGTTTAAACATATTGTGACATTCATAATTGGTTGGAATGGAAAGTTTTGACAATGTCGTCTCTTGCAGTAGCCGCCAAGGCAAGAATACTGAAACGCATAGTTCAAAATAGGTTTTGGTCTAAGTGTGATAGTCCCTTGAAAACATTCTTGGATGACTAGCCGAATCTATATTGGACTAAAAACCAAGCAAATATGATATCAATAAAATTATGTTTCATAAAATGCTAAATAGAGTTCAAAATGCCAAAATACAGTTAATATTTTAACACATAATAATACGGACATGTGTGCAAAGATCGAAGTTATTTCAAGCTGCGTTCATTATAATGTGCGTTATGGCTAAATCGTCAGAAAGTAAAAGTTAGTGCACAATGTAAACTAATATACTAACTATATGTTCATTTCAATATGTTTTAAGTATTATAGGGATTAGTAAATTAAAGTTTTGATATTATGAAGCCAAACCGTCTGAAAACAGCTTGAAATAACTAACCAAGCTAGACTTTAAATTAGACCTGTGCAATTATTTATGTAAATCTGAATATATTTCAATTATTATTATTTTTATTTTCATTGAATAATTTTTATTTATATATTATTGTGTATAACTAAAAATGTTTACACGTTGAATAATAATTTAGCACTTTTTTAACACTATTTTAAATATTTATGCACAGATAATGATTTGTGTTTGTGTAACGATCTTAATTCGCAGTAATTTTAAGTAGTTTTTTTTGCGATTCACTTACGTCCCGGATTCGTTATATTCTCCGAAATAATACTATAAGAAAAATTATAAAAAGCTCTAAAAAAAGTTTACAGATATTTTATTTTTATATTTTGTTTTAGCATAGAAATACAAAAAATAAAATAATATACGAATTATTAACCATCAAAAATAGATTTCGGGACGTTTGTTACTCGAAAATTGGTGCGTGTTCAGCGTTTTTTATTTTTTTTATAGAGGTTAAAATGTTAAATAATATCTGATAACCGTTTTCTCTAAATTGTAAAGTTTCTATAATATAACTATTTACAAATAGGAAGCCATTCCCATCTCATGCTTTTTAGGCATTTCTTTTGGTGTTACTAAGGTTTACATGTATATTTTTTTATTTACCTGAATTTTAGTAAACAAAGAGTATGTACTAGAAAACCTGGCAGTAAATATATCACATTAGTAATATGGAATTTTAGAAAAAAATTCAGCTTTGTAGAGTGTTGTCTCTGACACTCATTTTGTGACAGCTCAATGTGTCATATTAACTTCCAGGTTCTGAATATGTTCTGCCTGTGCACGATAAACATTTGTCATAAGACTGATTTCTCGTGCATCGTTCTTTTGGAACAGGGTCATATTGTATTGCGTGAACATCAGTAATAATTTGTCAATTTATATTTTGATAGAATTTATGTAGCTATCAAACCTGAGTTTCTCTCAAAATTTCAATTTGCTAAAGTCAGGCAAAAGCAATCAATCGAGTATTCAAAGTTACTGTTGATGTATTTCACGAGTGCACTTCATAATTGCAATTTGAACCTTATCTCAATACGTGTTAATGCCAAATTACGTGCAATAGTAATTTGCAAGTTCTATATCTGGCCTAGACTGGATTACTTAAATTTTGAGAGAAATGAAGGTGATTTTTAGGCCCTTAATTTGTTATGAAAGTAGGTTACACAATAGGATGTCGTTTATCATCAGTTCATCACATTCCAATGTCAATTTTGCGCCGATTTATTCGATGTGCGTGAACTTTAGGGATGCGAGTCATGCGTCATACTTTCATAATGAATTTAAAAAAAAAACAACCTACGCGTCACGAACGATGACACGATCAATTCGTTTGAACAAAATCTGGCATTCTTAGAGTTGCTCGATTTGTTGTAAGTCAATAGATACGAGATGTCGATGATTCGTCTATATATTTATGTATATCTAATCGAATATGTATCTTTAAATGTAATGCTAACAGAGTAGTAAGTAAATGGAGAAACAATGCAAAAAGTTTACCACCCTCCTTCTGGGGCAGTCTGGTAAAAGCGAAAGAATCTTCTCACGCAGCTCTAAAAAAATTACCTGCCTACCTCTTTGGTACTCTATTTACTCACTTCTATTATTATTCTGGATCTATTTTGTCAAATGTGTATGAAATAACAACTTTAAGAAATGAATTCGTGATGTGAAATTGAATACCTCGTGATGTCAAATCGTGCAAAAGTGACGCTCCATTTCTTACTACTCTGTGTGTGTCTATGTGAAGTATAGAATGCCCGATTTGTACTGATAGTCGTATTAATTTAGATCATTCATAAAACCCACTTTTGATGTATTTAGTTGAAATATAAAATTGTGATTATTAAGTGAATATGTAATAAAGTGAAAGAACCGGGCGATTAGTCATATTGGCTGAATGTAGCCCTAATTGAGCCTGTATTTCGTTTACATACCTAAATAAATATAATGCCAATATAAATATTTTTTATTTAACTTTTCCAACTACATTGTGCGTGGCACAGCTAAGGAGTGGAATTCCTTGCCTTTGTTTCCTGATAGCTACAACCTAGGGGTCTTCAAGTCAAGAGTAAATAGATTACTTCTAGGCAAGCGTGCTTCACCTTCAATCACATCATCACTTAACATCAGACGAGATGGTGGTCAAACGCGAGCCTTTATTGAATAAAAAAACTTCCTAATACAGATAATTACAGAAAAGCCCACTTCTCTTTTCACACAATCGGAAAGAAATAAGAGAAAGTGGCCGACGACAAATGTTAAAGGCGATGTGTTCACGGACACGGACACAGACGCTTCTAATCAAGTGTCATAAGTAATGAATCTCAGACAAGGGTATGACATATGACTGCAGTCAACCATACCTACTACCTATCTTGCTACCTAACTGCCCAGTAAGGATTGTAATGTTTTTTGCATTATACATCGCAAGTTTTGTAAGAGTTTAATAGGGTTACGAAATAAAGGGTGAGAATACGAGTGAAAGTGTGAAACGATTCGTTTTTAGTTTCCCTGCAGAACAGAGGGCCAACCAAAGATTATTGAAACGCAAGAAGTGTAAACTAGTTTATTTTTAACCTCGAGGGTTAGCCCAATTCTCACAAATACTCACAATATAATTTAAATAAGAAATAATTTATTATAAATAATAAATAACTTTATTAAAATAAAAGTTACTTGTGCGAATGAAATGAGAAAACTTCAAAAAGGCTGTTTTTCTGCGCAGGACGGAACGCATTCAATAAGTAGCTTGGGCCAGAAACCGTATTTTTCAACCGATTTTAGTAAAATCTATGTAAAAATTCAAGTGCGTTGCTGGAAAATCGAAAATCATGGATTGCGGGTAAGTTAATGAGCTAAATATTATTCGTGTTTCTTTTGATTTTTGTTTAGTTTTATCGATAAAGTAGTTAAACTTTTGTTTTGGCGCCCGCAGCCATATTGTGTCAAACAGCTGTTGTGGGACGACTTGTGTGCGCTCCGTTGTTTTTGTCGTTTTTATTAACAAAAAAATGTATCCTAACTCGTTACATCGTTATAAACAATGACAACGTAGTGTAAAATACGTGTTTAATAAATAAACGTTAACAAATTGGATTGTCGTGATGTGTTTTCGGTAATCAGAATATACCATGGCTTGTGGATTGCAAAGCTACGAGGACAGTGAAATGCCCGCGGCAGAGCTTGAGTTCCAAGCGAAATGGAGCAGGTTTTCCGACTGGTTGCATTGCATTTGTGTGGTTACGTTCGACTTGGAGCTCGGGCAGGCTATGGAGAGCGTGTATCCTCCTGGTGTCAAGCTAACTGATCAAGAGAAGTGTAATATTTGTTATTTGGCGTTCCCTGACTCCAATTCTGGGTGTATGGGAGACACACAGTTCCATGTTCGTCTACGTTCACGTGCGGGGCTTACGCGGCAGCAACTTGTGTACAACGATGACAGCGTACCGACGTTGCGCGCCGACTCCACGCACTACTGGGGCTTCGTGTACTTCAGACAAGTCAAGGACCCCTCCCTGCCGCGAGGATACTTCCAGAAAAGTATAATTTTACTTACTAGATTACCTTTTATAAACCTATTCTACAAAGTAATCCAATTGATTGCTCCTAAGCACTTTGAAGAAGGGGAGAGGAGCCTAGAAGCTGCCTGTCATGACATTAACAGGTGGCCTTCACTGGCCGCCGGCCAGAATGCGTTATTACCTGTGCTCGGTACAGTTTTTCAATCATACATTCCGAACCAACAGACCGGAAAGATCACTCGATCTGACATCGCAAAACAAGTGCATTCTCCAAATGTACCTCACATATTAGCATCAATCCAAGATGTGAATGTATTTGATGTGTTATCCAGTGTTATTTCACATCTACATTTATTATGGGAGTTAGTATTGACTGCAGAACCCATAGTGGTTATGGCAAGTTCACCTACAGAATGTTCAGCATTAGTTCAAGCCCTGACATACTTGATACAGCCGTTGCCATATTCGGCAGAATATAGACCATATTTCACAATACATGACAGTGAATTTAAAGAGTTTACAAGGAAACAATTCAACCCACCTTGTGTAATACTAGGTGTGACCAATCCATTCTTTACGAAAACATTGCAACATTGGCCACACACCATTAAGTTGGGTGATGCTACTTCAATAAAAACTAAACTAAGGAAAGTTGGTAACCTCAAGCTTTTGGACTCTGCTCCTGGTGTGTACACCCAGTACAAACCTTTTTTGGAAAAGGATAAAGCAATAATAAAGAAACTGCATAATGGGATTAGAACAGATCGCCCGTCTGAAGTTCAAACTGCTATGGTGAAGCGACACTTGCTTGAACTGACACAAAGTTTTATGATACCTTTAGAAAGGTACATGGCATCACTCATGCCCTTGCAGAAGAACATTTCTCCATTCAGAGCACCACCAATACCAAATCCGTTCAACCCTGAAGATTTCTTTGCAACTCTACAACAGTCAGGTCCACAATTGACTACTGGTATCAAAGGAGATTGGATTGGACTTTACAGGAACTACTTCAGGACACCCAACTTCAGTGCATGGTTCCATGAACGACATAACAACTTGACAAACAAATTACATGCATTGCAGCTTGAAGCTTTGGCTGAGAGTGACTTGAAGAAGTGGTCAGTTGGTAAGAAAGAGGTTGAAATAGTTGATATGGTCTTGAAGCTAAGAGAAGTATTGAAGAGTAATCCCCCAGTGGCGGATAATACGAGGACACTTCTCGCGCGCCGTTTGGAGGACCTCAACTGTGTCCTGCCAGAAGATATGAAGTCTATTCTCAATGCCGCCACGTGACAGAAGCACTGCTGCGCCTCAAGCCTGAGAGGATGCAGCGAAGACTGCAAGACACAATACAGGAAGTTAAGACATGGTCATCCTATTGTGTGCATGTGAAATATTTAGGTTTTATATCTACGTGCAATAGTACTGTATTCAGGGGTCGCTTACGCAAACGAATTGCGACTATCAACTGTTTCATTGCGATATTTTTTTATTACTTACAATTTGCGTTACTAATGTGGTGTAAAAAACAATAATAATAAGGCACCGAGTTCGCATTTAAAACTTTACGCTCTTTGATTTTGACATCTCTGGCCAGTAATTACATTATTAGGTAGTTGACTAACGATCGTAATTAGTTGATTATATAAATAAATACCTCTATAAAGGCCTGATAACTTTTTTAAACAATGTTCTGGTCAAAGACATGAAATGCTAGCTTGTTTGATCATTTGAATCCATGCGATTAACGAATTGTTTTGGAAACCTTTGCTCCATCTATGTAGGTACCTACTCTGATATTTGTTAAATAAGTAGACTATAGTACTGACAAAGCATGTTAGGAATGACTGACTTTTGGCTAATTTCGAGTTGCTCTACAGCATAAAGATGATACAACTCAAGTTGGTGGTGGCATTCGACCTTAAATTCGTTGATTGTCGATTTAATTACCGATTCTCCTTGTTTGTGTTTATGGCCATAAAAGATGTTTTCAATGCTGCTACAGAGCATTTTCCTGTAATATCATATGTTATTTTAGTTCAGTAATGATAATGACACATTACGACGTCAAATAAATTCAAGATACTTTAAACTATGTCATTGTTTACAATAAGCAAACAATGTTGGCTTTTAATGTTATGTTTTTCTATCACCGAGACCAAAATATTTGATATACAACTAACAGCCATAATTTTGCATAATAATTCAGTTTATAAAGTGTTTAAAATCTTGCCGAGAACGCCTTGTTCATTTGTGTTTGTTCACTGATAAAGGCATGATATTATTATGAAACTACGTCGATTATAAATAGGTATTGTAAATAATGTAGGTAGTTATAAAATTAATACCTAATCTTTTGAGTAACCTGAGCAAATGTCGGAAGGCGTTTTTTAGATAATTATCGTATGTTAAAACATTGTAATCCAATTAACTGCCGAGACATTTGTAAGTCTGCAATTTTGTCGTAAACCAAGGTCACTTAAAAAAAACGCGGACCGTTTTTGTGTGTACTAGCATATTATGTTTGCGCTACTTATCATTTCAGACATAACCGACATTCTTGACACTGGATCTTTCTATTCCAGCTGTTCGACAGGCTTCAATTTTATACTAAGTTTATGCATAAAATTACCTTGTATATTAAGTCAGAATACGGCTGCCTACCGTTCTCAGCGTCGTCACATCTCACAACAAACCGCGCTGAGTCAGTAATATGAATCAAACAGCTTAGTTACCGTTTGAAAATAAACCATTTCAATCGCGGTGAGAAATATTTCAGTGTGTCATAAGTTTGAATGAGAATGATCTACATTCAAACAATGAGAATAAATATTCTGACGTTATCGACGCCTGTGAAGCGGCTCTGGTTAGCGGTAATCTAAATTAATCGGTTATCAGATCTTGTGGAAAAACCAATAAATGCAGTATATTTACTGAACTTATTATAATGAAATGTCCAAACATATTCTCGGTTAAGTTCTGTTGGTGAAACGGAGTATAATAGATTAATTTGTCAGTTTATCCATACTCTCCAGCGCGGGAAAACCTGCTGTTTTGACGGGGAAAGACGCCTAAAGAATCAGAAATCCTAACTATTCCGTTGTTATTGAAAACACACAAGTCACTTTTAAACTGAAGTTGCTGTGTTTCCATTCACGAGGTCCGAACTTAAAAATAATGTATCTACACTTGGCGATTTCACGCTAAAACTTTAGCCTCCATGAACACAGAAAACAGTCCAAATTCAGTATATATAATAAGTAATTGTCCTCGTTCGTGCTAAGTCTAGTTATATAAGTGTGTTTTACTTACGGCCCGTTATTCAAACGCTACTCAATTTGAAAACACAGTTAACACCCCGCTTTCTGAATTGAAAATTCGAAGTTGATACTAAACCAAGAACTCGGAGTTGGAATTTGACAGGTTTTTAACTTCAAATTCTCAACCCAGAAATTAGGAGAAGTTTTGGGTGAACCTATCTTTTGCGACAAAAAATACGCTAAACTTATGTACTGTTTGAGTATTCAGGGTTTACTCGCATTGATGTATATTTTCGTATACTATTTTAGTAGAATG
The DNA here is from genome assembly GCA_947562075.1 of Orthosia gracilis. Lineage (NCBI taxonomy): Eukaryota > Metazoa > Arthropoda > Insecta > Lepidoptera > Noctuidae > Orthosia > Orthosia gracilis. Next base: position 13,173,936 of record OX387265.1, read on the forward strand.
TATGTTAGAATCTCTATACTGTATGTGTATCTGTCTTATCTGTGTATTTATGTATCGCAAACGGTGCGTTACGATTGTCAGCAACTAATCATTATTATCTTTCATAAGTCTACCGAATCGATAGAGTGACTTTCGCCAAAATAATAGCGAATAGTTTGATCACTTATCTTACGAGTATTTCCCAAAAACCAGTTACACAGCAGAAATACTGCCGTATTCTCTTCGCATCACATCTTGTCTTTTTATGACGCTATCGGTAGTCTCGGAATGAGGGGGAGGTTGTCGTTTCCCCTTGAAATCACACAGCGGTCGGTTTCATTATCATTCTGAATTATCTGTAGGGCCATGATATCACAAGGCCGTGTCAATAAAATGGGTAACAAAGTGAACCAAACCAATGTGTCGATTGCAAATTCTATTTTATGATTAAATTTCTGAGTTATCGAACGAAACAAATGCAAGAAAAAAACGCCAGATTAGGTTCATTTAAGTGGGCGGGCACTTAAATGAACCTAATCTGGCCTTTTTTTCTCACGTAAAAAGAACGCTGAGCGACAGTGGAGGAGATATGTCTGCATAAGAGTTCAATCGCGAGCCTAGGCTATTGTTAATTATTAGTGTAATACATACAATTATTGTAGAATCATCATAGGTAGGTACTTTATTAACTACTTAGTGCTTTGGAATAGGCTGGAATCGATGAATCGCTCAGTGCGCAGGCAAACGGCCAGCGTTCTTTTTACCTGACGGGAAGTGTAGCGATGCAGGTGCAAAGTAAAAATCAATCAGTCTAGCTTTTTTAAACTATTTTGGGATCACATTTCGGTATAACCGGACGCAGCAGTATTTAATACGGAGCGAGCCTAGTAAACATAACATGCAGAATTACAATAGATGATTAGATTATGCCGTCATTCAGCAACCGACATTCGTAACAGCCTATTCTTATGTAACTCATCTATCACTTGAAAGTCCATCCAATTGTACTTTATTTTAAAACCGCTAAGTAGGGAACGGTTGTATTGTTGAACATAGTTAAGTAAAGACTATTAAGATAAATTACATTGTTATCGCTTAAAGGCTTTTTATGAGATATTTTTTCAGGACTACAGTTAATGTAATATGATATTAAACGGACCGCGCTTGTTAATGTACCTACTAGAAAGTAATTTACTAAAATTGTATGTGCAATAGATAAGATGATTGATTGTGTATAATTTTGAATCGATTGGGGGTAGGCGAGAATTCGAGATCAAATTCGTAATCGAAAATACTCTTGACTTCAATTCACATTAAAACTATCAATCGATCATCTTTTACTATAATTAGAAGAAATTAGCTTAAAAGTTGCGTGAAACGCTTCCATTTTAGAAAAGTAAAGCGTGTGCTCGAAATGGCAGCTAAATATTTAACTGTAGGCGGGAAAAATACCGGGGTTTCCTTTTGTCCCTTCCTGCAATGGTTAAAAAGTGGGACATCACAATAATTGCGCCGCCGCCGTCTCGCCTACTATGTGACGCACGCTTCACTTAAAGTAAACAAGACGAACTTGCAATTCCGGGTGTTATTTATGAAACTTCGTGCACATGAGTCAAGGTTAAAAATGCATTTTTGACATAAACACCTACCGCCCGGAAATCGAAGTTCGTATTATTTTACAACGCTATACTTCATAAAAGATAGCATGATTTCTGTGACATATGCCAAACTGACGTATACTTTATTGTTAGCCTGTCAAGCTTTATTTTTACTGTATTGATACTGACAGCTGTCGCAGAGATCGAGCTATCTTTTATGAAGTATAGTTAACTGCGATAACGGATCAACCGCAAGTTTATTTTATGCGTATATTTGTAAATAATTGGGTGCCAAATTGTATTATTTTCAAATATTGGATGATAATGATGCATTGTAATTTTATTTTTATAAATAGCTAGTTTTATGGTGTTATCCATGAAGGGCCTGTTTGCTCAATAAAATTGTTTGAAGGCGTAACCTTATGAAAGGGTGTCGACGTATTGTGAACACGCTGGACTCGTAGTTTCGAGTTTCCTGGTTGAGGAGAAAATAGCGAAAAATGCGGCAGAATTTCGCTCTACCATAGCAAGTTAAAATGGTCTGAAGGGCCATATCTGGCTAATAATACGATTAGCTTAATAAAGCATCCAAAATTCTGCCGCCTTTTCCGCTCCGTCCCTAGTAATACTAGGTGGGATTATTGCAGCTCTAACAAGGTTTCCGCGCTCGCCAATATGTACACACCCCGAGGAATATTATTATGTCAAGGTCGGGTCGAGCCAACACGACGTCAGTTTACTCGTGACGTTCCAGACTAGATTAAACTAGGCCGGTTTGATCCATTTGTTTTAATTGACGTTAAGTTATTAAGGCCCTTTCAAGCGGGGATTGCTTACTGTGTGGATCTGGTCAGCTTGTGTGAATTTATAAGTATGATAGTATTTCTCTTCCTGGTTTTACATCTAATTACAAGCACATGAGACATACTTAGGGAGGTCCAAAAGTTTGCGGAATATTATATCATCTATTATATATGCTTTAGGGGGGTCTTCCCTTAAGTAGATATATTTTAAGGAAAACACCCCGCGAACTTTTGGACCCCTCGTATAAGCTTTGTTTCCGGTATGGCAGTGCAACTGCAATGCCAGTAGTATTGAAGATATGCGGCGTTGAGCAATTACCGTCGGCATCCTATAACATAAAAAACCCACCTCCACGAAATGTTGAATTTTGATAAGGCCATTCATGCGGGTCAGATCCATACGCGATGTAAACCAGCTTGACTGGAATACTGAATAGGGTACTTTGCTGTCACAAACTCAGCTAGTAATTAGAAAAACCTGTTACTTTTAACCTGTTATTTACTTGAATAAGACAGTTTCTTTCTGCCACCACCACGCATGTAAGATTTATTACATTGCGGGGCACTATCGAGCGATCGACCACATTATACCTCGGTCGGTAGTCCGCAATGTAACGCAACTTGTATTCGAGCTGGTTGCAGGTAGAAACGCGGCCTTAATATGCCCGTTTTCTAGACTTCCATTGGCTCGACTGGACTAAAAGGGTTAGGTTAGGATATTGACATACCTATCCTAATACATCATGTATCTATGACTCCACTAGTTTATAACATATCCCATCGTAATCGCCACATGTAAATACAACATTGTACAAACTGCACTATGTAAAACAACGTAAATGAAATAAATAAACATTATTTTTCAAATAACTCATTTATTAACGCTTATGCATATTTGTGCGGTCCTGATACGACAAGGCGGGAATATGTACGTAATACAGGGGGTAAGGTATCCATAAACTATGCATATTATAAATTTAATAAAAAAGTACTACATAATTATGCAAGGTTGCATAATGATAGATTTGTAGGAAATAACATGAAAAAAAAACTTCGAGACAGTCCTTCGTTCTGCTGGATTAGCAGTCGTCTGAAAGCTGGATATAGTACACTTTCATTTAGACAGAACCTGAAGTGTGATGAGAAATAAGCATTTCTTTTGACTTCTACAATAATTTACGAGGTACCCACTTTAGTTTTGGTGTAGGAGGCTCTTTTGTAGTCTCGACGCTAACATTCTATAATAAGTTATAGAAGAATACACAAAAAGCTCAAAAAGGTATAATTGAAAATAGAAAAATATTAATTAAGTACACTTTTGCGTCTAAGGCAAGAGCTACACAAATTACACAGGTTATGGATACCAAAAAGCACTATACATAAATCTAAACAGGTACGGGGGACATGGCACAAATAAGTCCCTGCGTCCCGGCAGATCCTTTGGCGTCGTCGATAACAAAAGACTAAACATAACAGTCTATAAAGTATTTACATAACTATAGGCGGGTTGAATCACAATCTGTTGTATCTTGCTTTGCTCCATATATTGTCGTTGTCGGTTATAAGCGTGTAGACTCCTGCGAGGGTGAGGCCTACTGCGGCTCCTAAGGCCATGGAGCGGACTCCAGAGGTACTTTTGTAGATCAGGCCGGTGGTGGTGGCAGCGATGAAAGTGTTGGCGGTGTCTTCCTTGTCGCGTATCCATGTGACGCCGAGAGCGATGCACGAGTAGAATGATGCGATAATGCCGAGGGTGCAGCCTGTGTTTGTTCCTGGAAAATTTAAAGTAGGTTTTAGTAAGGTTGTTCAATTCAATATGTGGGGATTACAGAATCTGAAGATTACAAGCTCAAGTTCAAGCTCACTTTTCTAAGCACCAGCCGCATCTGCTTTCGATTTAATGCAGTCTGTTATTATATTGGACCTTCAATTTACCAATTTTACAATTTTAGGATGAGACTGAGCATGGAGTAAAATAAATAAGTTTTAAAACATTAACTTAGACATTCTTAGAGTACTTATATTCACTTGTACTTTGCATAAAGTATTAATAAATAAATAAATGTATGTTGTGGCCAGATATTAGAATTGATCATTTTATGATGTCGCCGACCATTTAATGAAATGGTTGTATTTTATGATACGAAAAATATCCATTGCTCACATCATGATTTAGTTTGGCCAGATCAATTAATAATCAGCGTTTGACGAAATGAAGAGCTATTTAACGCACTGCTACTTCTTGGTGTGGTCAAACATTTGTGATCTGATCATACTGTAAAATAGTTACATTATTTACCGTTAGAGGCGCTGATATCGTGTCGTTTTTGCGATGCATCAGTGGCTTTTTTAGCAAAATATAAAACAAATCGGCCAAGTGCGAGTCGGACTCTCACACGAAGGATTCCGTACCATTATCGCAAAAAACGGCAAAAAGGTCACGTCTGTTGTATGAGAGCCCCACTTAAATATTTATTTTATTCTGTTTTTAGTATTTGTTGTTATAGCAGCAACAGAAATACTTCATCTGTGAAAATTTCAACTGCCTAGCTATCACGGTTCATGAGATACAGCCTGGTGACAGACAAACGGAACGCGGAGTCTTAATAATAGGGTCCATTTTTTACCCTTTGGGTACGGAACCCTAAAGAGCTACCTAATAATAATGCGCCAATTGAAGATAAAAGTAAAGTTGTTATGATTCAAAACTACTTCAACTCTACGAAAGTCACTCAAAAAACGAGCACATATTTTTATGCAACCCTATATTAATGATATGAGAAAATGTGGTTTGACATATCATCAAAACATTGACGTTTAAGCTGACCATATCATGAAATATTTAACTATTTCATGCAACGATCGTCCACATCATGAAGTTATCAATTCTAAGATCTGGCCAAGACATTATAAATAAACATGTCCTTGAACAAAGATTTTCTCTTTGTATGCATAAATTATTTAAATATTTATTATTGACACAAACTGACCTTGTTTCATAATGTAGTTGATAACTTGCGTTCGTCGAACCTTGCCCGTTTGTCCTGCTAGTGTCGTAGCCCTTAGTCCTTTGTATAAACCTGTCACACCACCCAAGCCTGGAATGGAGATAAACTAGGTTTTAGAATAAAGCTTTGCTTTGTTTTGTCATTGTAATATCTTATATATAAAATTCTCATTCAAATTCTCACACTCTATAAAACTCTCATCTCACAATGTTATTACTACACTTGTGTCATAATTTAGTTACCTTACTCCTCCGAAATGGCTACTGATTTTTACCAAATTTTATATGCACATTCAGTAGGTCTGAGAATCGGCTACTATCTATTTTTCATACCCCTAAGTAGTAAGGGTTGTTCACCCTTATCATTTTTTTTTAAATTTTTGAACAAAATTTTTTGTTTTTATTTTTCTATAATGTGGCATTAAAAAATACATACAACCCTAAATTTTTACCCTTTTATCACCAACCCCTATTTTTTAATAGCCATTTTAGTAATTTAATCATTTTTCATCCTGCTTGATAACTGATCAATTATCGTCTTTAAAATAATATAATGCAGGGTAATTGGTAGGGTAGGGTTGAGTAGGTAGGGTTGGGCAGGTAGGGTTGGGTAGGTAGGGTAGGGTAGGTAGGGCAGGGTAGGTAGGGTAGATAGGGTAGGGTAGACAGGACATGGTAGGGAAGATAGGGTATGGTAGGTAGGGTAGGTATGGTACGTAGAGTAGGTATGGTAGGTAGGTAGTTAGCCAATTGTAAGTAGTTAATGAGTAAATAAGTCGTTGGTATGCCTTATTAATAAATAATACAGTGTTGAAATTATGATGATGGATAGGATTTTGTTTTTAGTATGTCCCACTACTGGGCAAAGACCGCCCCTATGTTTCCAGGATATATTTTTAAGCTTTTATTTTTGTTCTCATTTTATCTGCAATTGGCTTTGTAGCCATAATCAGATGGGGTCTTCATGTGAAATTATTTTTGTGGTGTTCCATTGAACAATCACATTATTTAGTTACATATTTAAAAATGAAAATTTTGTTTGATTAAGGGGTTTGTGTCATCATCATCAGCCTTTTTAATGTTCCCACTGCTGGGAAACAGGCCTCCTCTCTGTGAGAGGGAATGGGCCGTAATCCACCACGCGGGTCCAATGTGGGTTGGTGGATGTCACATGTATTTGAATTTTTGTTTCTATGACATGCCGGTTTCCTCACAATGTTTTCCTTCACCGTTTTGAGAGCAGTGGTGGTGAAATAATTACACAAAGTAAAGCGCCTGCCTGGGTTTGAACCCACGACTAACAACTTATAAGTCGCGGCCGATACCACTAAGCCACCACTGCACTCCCTCCTTTCCATGCTTCACATTTGCTGCATGCTGCAAATAAGATGTTTGTCAGTACTAATATCAGTTTGACAGCTCTTCAGATTAAAGATGCTTTTAACATCTCCAGCTTTTGACATAACTGGTGTTGTTTCAGAAAATACTTTAAATGGTAAGTTTTGGTACCTACATACTCACTCAGCTGCTATATTTAGCAGACACAACAGTAAAACAATGGTGTTACACCTAATTCAGGTGTTGTGACACTTGGGGGATATCTAGTCATTGGTTTTAAGACAGTCTCTGTCATGGTAGCTATAATAATTAAGTTTTTATGGTACTGGCATATTTTTGATAGTGCCCAGAATTTATAGTAGAAATCAGTAATGCTTTTTATAAATTAAGAAAATTTATCAAAATTCTTCACAATTTGATAAAACTTCAACTTTTTCAACTTAATTATAATTTCAACACAATAATTTTAAAACAGAAAATACATTCAATACAATAATCCTAATTTACTATTTTTTTTAGATCTGAAGCAACAAAATTTCTTATTAGCTATTCAGATTAGACTTCATGCTCTGAAGAACATATGGCTTATCCATTTTAATAAGTTGAGGTAATCATCAACTTAATAAAATGGAAATGTTTAATGTTTTATTAATAATTGCACTGTTTTTGTGGTCTCACAAGTTTCTTTGTTAATTTATGAATTAGATGAGAATTCAATTGTTTGTCAGTATATGTATGTCGTTGATACTGCAATCTAACTTGGCTAATAGCCCATAATGTATATAAACAGAGATAGTGACTAATTGGAGACATCTGCTTATTAAGACTGACTTAATTGGATTTTAACTCTACTTTGAACCTTTGATTTAGTTGAAATCGTGATTTAATACGCATAACTAATACTTATTGTTTACCTATTCGGCCTAACGCAGTGTTATGTAAAATATACTTATAATTTTGAGGTTATAATTATAATTTCATCATTCCATTACCTGATCCGGTCATGAAAGACATTCCAATGATGGGTAGCGCTACGTTAGACCTCCGAGCAGTAGATGCCATGTGACTGTCGTCAGGATACAAGAATTCTGGTTGCATTTTCGGTATGATATGGGGATCGAAGTTCAAATATGGGGATAGACTCGCCCCCGCCTGTTGAGTCTTCTCCTCATTCTTATTTATAGACAGTATATCGCCGAACAGGGACATTTTGCTGTTTCTCACACTATTTTAACTAATCTAAAACTAAAACGTGATTTAGCTATCACGCAATGAATTTTACGAAATCTAACTATTCTGAAATGTCAATGTCAAAAGATCCAGCCCGAGTATAGACAAGGAATTATGTGAATGTTGTCAGTGTAGATATTTAAATGGCAATAGACAATTTAAAAACTAAGATGTTTCCTTTTCTGATGAAAATAAAATCTCTGTTCTCTCCATAGATTTAGTATGTTTTCGCTACGGTTTTCTCATACAAAACAATTTAAATTATCTAAGGTGAAACTGATATTAAAATTGCAATGCTTGTTGTAAGCGCTTACTACACCACGGTATTCAGAGTTTAGGTTCCCAATTTAGGGTAGTGTAATAACATAGGGGTTTAGGGTCCCTAATTTAGGCGAGCGGAGCGGCCGGTTTCCCTAGATTGCGTTTAGGGAGCATATGTCGTCGTAAGACGAGCGGAGGGAACGGACGTTTCGAGTAAGTGAGCACAGAGAAACTTATTTATACGTACAGTCAGTGCAGTTGTTTGCGATATCGTGTAGTAACGAAGAGATTTGAAGCCATGTCATTGAAATTTATAAAGAAATCTAAGAAAGAACACAAACACTATAAAAACTTTAAAAAATTACAACAGACCTCCAAATAAAAACATTATAAAGTGAAAAATAATTCTTTTCCGGAAGTCGGTGTTCGTTTTCTTTTCTTCGTTTTTTGACGCCGAAAAAGAAGTTATTTTTCACTTTGTAGTGTTTTTATTTGGAAGTCGGTTGTATTTTTTTGTTAAAAGGTTTTTTTATTTTCACTTTTTAGTTGAGGTAATAGGTAAGTTCTATAAAACGGTACCTATAATGCCAGAATAGATAGTGTGCCAAGGTGAACTTTACACATCTATTTTTTTGGTGGGAAAACCATCCAATGACTTCTCCCGCTCTGGGAGAAGCGGCAGGGCGTGTCAGACTTTTACTGACTAAAACCCACCCGTGTTCCTTCAGTTGCTTGAGCCAGGGCCGCGTTAACTCTTTTTCGAATTTATCCGCGACCGCATCCCCTTAAGAGCGTGCTGGCGTGTTGTTATGTTATGAAATGGTGATACAATAAGCAGACATGCTATTGCAGCAATCCCGAGTTCGCTGTCATTTATTGAAGAGTTCTGTTGTATAAATCCGAAGTTCTTCATGAGATTTTCACCTTTGATTTCAACATTTTTTATTTATGACCAATTTGGGAATATACACTTTTAAACTATAAAAGAATTTTCTAAATCGGTGCACAATTGACAGAGAAATCGGTGAACATACAAAAAAATAAACAAAGTCGAACATAGAACCACCTCCTTTTCAGAAAGTCGGTAAAAAATAAAGACATGAGGTCTGAAGGTTTCAAAGTTTTATTATAAATGATTATTCCATTATAGCGGGCGCCCAACACTTGTGACGATCACTTCACAACTGTGTTAGGGCTCAGGGACCTGAATACCGTGTTGTGTAAACACCCGTTGTAGTTCTGCATTTTTTGTTTGTTGCATGGACTAGTTAGGGTAGTGTACCTAAATCCAAACATGCTATGAAATGGGCTTAAAATAATTTGATAATATACATATGTGCATGTGTGTGTGTAATTTGATAAAGCGATACCATTAAATATTTGGCGTATGTAGGTAGTCCGCCACTACATCAGGGCGTACGGCGTTCGTTCTTTTTGGGATTAATTATTAGTAAATATATTAATATCTGTTAACATTTTATTTTATTATTAATTACAGTGAGTTAAGAACCTCAGAACAGGTGCGGAAGATCATTAAAACTGCAAAACTTCATGAATCCGAGCTAACAGAAATTACACAAGTATTAAGATTCCCCGATGCCAGCCAACACAATGATAACCTGAAACTGATGCTGCTGGATGCCACACTCTTGAAGGAAATAGAATCGGGAACTGAACTGCTTTTCAAAGGTAATTTTTTTTTATTGTATATTTTTATTTTTTCTGGTCAGCAAGAAATAAGTTACTTCTAGAGGCATTAGGAACAGGGTGTGAATTTTACACCCTGTTTATCATAGAAAAGGTAAGATCCTCTGACCAGACTTGACCAGACATTTGCTTGTTTCTGGTGGGCAAGGCAACTGCCCGTCGAGTCGCAGGGAGTTTGCGTAAGGCGGTATAGAGGTCACCACGCCACAAATGAAGTCTATAGGGAACGTGCACGGCGTAGAGTGTTCCATCCAGTGGCGCAAATTCGAAACTTTTACGCTTTACTTATTTGACAGTAGCTGTGCCCGCGGCTTCTGTGCTGCCACCTATAGTTCCTGTACGCATCATCCTTCATAGAAAAGGGAAGATCGGATTACGGTGACTTCTTGAGAAGCCCTTGTCCGCTTGGATCAATAAAGCTTATCCAGCTAATATGGCTATGATGATGATTTATACCTTTCTTTTTTGTTAACTGGGGGAAACCTTCAAAAGGCGCCTGGACTATTGGAGAAAAGACCAGGGAATGTGGTATTTTTACCTCACTAAAACGGTGATCAGCATCATCACGTAGAACCTCACCCCATAAACTCTTAAAAGACCATCCCGGGACCCCTCTGAGTAACGCCTGTTAGGGCACATCCCTGGGGAGAATAAGAGTGTCTCCCCTGAGCCTCGCTTTGCACGGCAGTACGTGATCACTGTGCCACCGTCTTTCCTGGCGTCACTTGATGGGCGGACAGAGACCCCAATTTGAGCGCCTGAGACCCCAGAGTTCACTTGTTTATATTGCAGGCGGGGTTTCTGCGTTATAGGAATCGAGACGGTTGCCTGCCCGATGTCTTCTTCTCCGAGGTGGATGATAATTAATACCTTAAATTCATAACAGTTGCCTCGTTGGTTTCGTGGTCGCAAGTGCGACTGTTGAGCGTGAGGTCCCAGGTTCGATTCTCAAGTAGGGCAAAGTACTATTGGGTTTTTCCATTTGGAATTTCTCAGTGGCAGCCCGGAGTTTGGAATTTGGGTGTGTGACACCCCCGTGCCTCAAAAAACTTTAAGCCGTCTTGGTGTTTCTTCTGTGGTGGTTTTGGATTGACGTTCCATTGGACTAGGAAAATGAGGGCACAGAAAGTGGGCCTGTGTTTGCACACACAATTGTGCTCTATAATGTCACCCGCGCCGCTGGCAAGTCACCGTTGAGATTGGCCGCTGTGGCCGACATTCGGTCTGAAGGACTATACTTAACAATACTACAACAAACGCTAATACTAACACAGAAACACACAAACAACACACAAGCACAACGCACAAACACATACACACACACAACACCATCACATAACTAGTACTTACTTACTTACTTTAGATATTATTATCTATACTTAATATTATAAAGCTGAAGAGTTTGTTTGTTTGAACGCGCTAATCTTAGGAACTACTGGTTAGAATTGAAAAAATCTTTTTGTGTTGGATAGTCCATTTATCGAGGAAGGTTATAGGCTATATAACATCACGCTACGACCAATAGGAGCGGAGCATAAATGAAAAATGTTGCAACAGCGACAGAATATGTCTATCTTTAAAGATTAAATCACTATACTCTTTTTTATGGTAATCAAATTTATACATTTGCGAAGGAGTTTTAACAACATATATACTAATATTATAAAGCTGAAGAGTTTGTTTGTTTGTAGGGTAGGTAGGGCAGGTAGGGTACGTAGGGTAGATAGGTAGTGGTAGGTAGATACATAGCCAGTTGACGGGAGCGAAGCCGCGGGGGTCAGCTAGTACTATTTATATAGGTTTTTATAAACTTTATCGTTGTTGTTTTGTAACTACAATATAATTTAATTTTTTAAATATAAATTCCAGGCGATCCAGACGAAAACGTAGTACTCTGTACAAACAACAAAACTTACGATGTTAAAGAAGCCGAAACTTCCAACAGCTTACTCCTAGTCCCAGAACTACTATTCGCCGCAGACACAGGACTGGACGAAACAATAATACAAAACGAATCTATTGAATCTGACTCATCATTTGATAAGTCAAACGCCAGTTTGAATAAATCCACTGAATCTGATGAAGGAGCCAAACCACCTCGAAACATAGTACACAAGGATATAATCAATACTTTCTTCACATACTACGAGTTGAAACCCTGCAAACCGAGATTAACAAAGCTAAGGAAGCTTCTAGAACCTACAAGATACCAAGGCCTAGAGTTAGAATACGCCATAGACAAAACGAAGCTTCTAAATTATGATGCAATATGCAATCAAGTCCAAGCATCCAAAGCAGAATTGAATGAAGAACTGGAGAAGATCCAAGCAATAGAAATTGATGGGCATTACAGATTACTTGAGTTCGATTACGAATTCCGTGTCTTATCCTACATGTTGGATCTTATAGATGAGAATTCCTGGTTGCTTGACAGGATATCCAAAGAAAATACTATTGATAGTCTTAAAGAATTAGTTCCATTGTCAATTTTGGAAGCAACTTTCAGGTTTTATACCACAGAGTCCATTCTTGAGGATGGTGTACAGTTTTATCAGTATAAGCAGGATAAAGTGTGTAGGTTCTTGGCTAGAGTGCTGTTGAAGAGCGCTGGGAAGTTCAATTTGATTGAGTTCTTGCAAGCCTGGAGGGACTCGGTTCCTGAAGGAATGGTTACGGATGTAAGTATCACAATATTTTCTGAGTTTATTAGAAGGTACTTTTATTATTATTTTTGAGATTCTCGGGACCTTTAAAAGACCGAAACCAACTCGCAGAGGCCTTGTTAGAAATTATTTAGCTTGAAATGTGAAACTAACCGACAATTATCCCTGTATGCACTACGCAAGTGCACCCAAGGATAATCCCCGGCTGGTGCAGGACTAGTGCAAAAAATGGACATAAACATGTTGGAATTTATTTGAAACTTGGCATAAATACTAACCAAGTAAATAGTAAAGGTTTTCATTACTAGTTTTTCAAAACTACTCCTAAAAGAATATAGAAATTAAGAAGGGATTTTTGGAAATTCAAACGTTAATGCGGTGAAACTAAAAATTCATCTATAGGATAAAACACGGATCACGCGAACGAAGTCGCGGGCGAAGTGCTAGTTTTTAAATATTTTTATAAAATAAAAAAAGAAAAACATTTAAAAATATAAAAAATAGAAGCCCATTTGTATCGGGAACAGGGTCCAACGTACCGGCGGTCAGGGCTCCAGAGAGGGAACCTCCTAACAATAGATCTAGCAGTACTGCTTTCTGGATCAGGTCCTTGACCCAGCTGCCTTACGAGAGCTTCCTAAGGTGTTGGTCGAGGCTCGTGGCTATTAAGCCATTGGCTGACACGACTATGGGTACAATTGTCAGTGATGATGGACCGATCCTAGTACAATGTGATATTGTCACTCTCGAGAACTGGGTCGGGCACATATTTGTAGTACGGCACCTCCGATGCCATAACAGTGAATTTCAGAGCAAGTTGCTGATAGATAATCCTGCTTTATTATTATTATTTATTATTATATTTTATTTTATTAGAATGCACTTTTATTATTTATTTACTAGCTGGCGTTGCGCTTGATGGTTAAGTGGTCTGAGGCTATAGAAAAATAATTAAAGGTAATTCTCAGCTATGGCGATGTTCGAAATGCCAAAATGTAAGAGAACGCAACATATACATACGCGCTTCACGTGACATATCAATAGCGCTTAGCAATCCCATACATTTTTACAAGTTTTTATTTAACGTGTAATATATGTAAGTAAGCGTGTTTGAGTAAAATCTTGCAACGGTATTTTAAAGCAGTTATTCAATATTATTCAAATATTCATCAAAAAATCTTAAAAAAAAGCTTTTTTCGTATTCTTCTCAGCAAACCCTTTCATTTGATACCCATATAATGGCAGTGCCCAAAAAATAACTTGTCCGCCATCTTGGGCCGTCCGCCATATTGGATTTAGAATGACGTCACTTAGCTAACCATGCATTATCATCCAAACTAAACGTGTATGCAAAATTTCATCTTAATCAGTGGGGGATAACTGCTTTAAAATTCAGTTGCAAGATTTGACTCGAACATACGTACAAACATACATTGCAAGTTTAATAAAAGCTTGTCAAATGGTGGGAGTATTTCCCTGGTGTACAATAGATGCACCTCTGCCGAATCCTTCGGGAAATACAAGCGTGATTTTATGTCATTTCACTGGATGAGCTCCTTCGCAAAGATCATTCAAGATATTTTCTGAGACAGGTACTTTCTATCTTCTTCCTAATTTCAACATTAATGTTGGCTTTTCCAGGAATCTCTACTATCAGGCATAGCATTAGTGGACAAATCAACAACGCCGCAGGTCGTGTGGGGATTTTCTGAAAACGATTTGCCTGAGGAGATTAACGAGCGTTTCAAAATACTATTTCAAACTAAACCGAAGTGGACTGTTGACCAGATATCACCGTACATTGAGTAAGTAGTACTGTTTTTCTCATAGATTTAGTAAGTTTTCGCTAGTACATACTACGTCTGTACGGTCTCATCACCGTGCATTTTTCTGCATACTGGCAACCACAGACATACATTTAAATAGATAACGCAAGTCCTTCCATCTGTATGAAAACCAAGCGTGCCAATTTTTCACAAACAATGTAAAAACAAATTTACTTATCAATGAAAGAAAACATTTCCAATGCCTCGGCCAACTTTTTCTATAAATTCTTTACAGCTCAATATGGCATAAAAAGGCATTTTTCTAGATTTCGGTGGATTTCCGGTGCCGATAATGCTAAATGAAAAGCTCAGATTACGATAATTTGTCGTAACTTTAGTCCGTTTTATGGCACGCGAAGTACATACAATAGCGTCATCTAGTTAGATTTATGTGTGTGCCGGCAACCTACTTAAGTAAGGCCTACGATGTGCATCATAATTTGACCGTATAAAACATCATAACAAAGCAACCAACGGAGATAGTGATCTTATAGCTGTGTTGCTATCCAAACCAAGAGAGAAAAAGTCGCCTTCCATCTAAGTTATACTGTTACTTACTTTCTCAATAGTATATTATGCAACTAGTGAATAAAGGGCGGATTTAAAGCGAGGGCCATAGGTGAATCACGAACAAGTGGAGGATTCTAACAACTGAATCACGACCGTAGGGAGTGATTCATGATGTCAATCATCATGAATCACTCCCTACGATCACGAGCATAGCGAGTGATTCAAGTGTTAGAATCCTGAGCGACACGAGTGATTCATGGTCCTCGATTTAAATCCGTTTTAATCAAGAGTTGCATACTATATTTTATACCATGACTACGAGAAAAAGAAAGATTTAAGCAAAAAGGCACAAGGGATAAATGGTTAATTACCTTCAAAATTTACAAAAAATTAGAAACCTCAGGATTCTACATTTTTTGTAAATTTAAGCTGAGCTAGGTGTATTTCAGACGCCAGTGACGTTACATTACATTACATTACATAATTATAATTAATTAAGCACCAATGCAATTAATATTAGAATTACAATCCAAATAAGTATTCACTAAATATTCTAGACCAAAATCAACATCATTATTAAAATCCTAAATATAAACAAACTCAAAATTAAATCGACGAAGGAGTTTGAAAATCGAATATTTTTTGCACAAGAAATTTGCATCAAGTATTTTATGCGCAAGGAAGTTGTATAGCATTGAGGTGGAGATAGAATATGTATTGGTGTGTTCTAAATTCAAACACCAAAACAGTGATTAAAAGTGCTTTTTATTCACTGTTTTCAGTGAATAAAATAAGCTTTTTAGAGGGGGAATGGTATAAACATATTTAACTAGTGGATTTAACTGTGTTTCTCTCCAACCAACTAACGGCGAATCAGTGTACGTAGTTACGACCCGTACAATAAATGGTTCTTCGACCCGGATCTATGGTTTTTCTTAACATTTAATTACTTAAGAATTTGTAATGCAGACTGTAGCCTACTGAATAGTGTACTATTATGTACCTTCCTATGTTAAATACTAGATTTTCCCGCGGTATTCTTCGCATATTCCATAGGAACAGTGCATTTTCTGGGCTCAAAGTAGCCAGTGTCACTTGGTGATTGCGAAAGAATTTTCCGAATCGAATTAGTACTTCCAGAGATACATCATCATCAGCCTTTTAACGTTTCCACTGCTGGGACACAGGCATTCTCTCTGTATGACCCTTAATCGATCTCGCGGGCCCAGTGCGGGTTGGTGGATTACACATGTCTTCGAATTTTTGGTTCTATGACAAGCCGGTTTCCACCCGATGTTTTGCTTCACCGTTTTGAGAGCAGTGGTGATGAAATAATTTACGCAAAGTAAAGCACCTGCCTGCGTTCGAACCCACGACCTACGGCACTTAATTCAAGACCATTACCACTGGGCCACCACTGCCCCAGAGCAACAAAAAAAAAACAATTGTATCACTTTTTAATACTAATTTGGATATAATATTGGTATTCAAATTGCACATGCCTATGACCGTAGCCTTTTTCTGTATGTATTCTATAAGAGTATTGGAAATCGCTCAAATGATCAATGCAAATAGTTCGTCGAGGTTTTGGTATTACTACTAAATTTGAAACCTATGTTGTCTGGTTTATCATACCCTAATTCCAGATACATCTGCTTTAATAGTAATCTTGGATTTCCAGATGCTATGCAACAGAGAAATTGAACGTGAACGCTCTTTTGACGAAGTACGCCCGAGCTTCAACTCAAGACGGTATCAGAGTGTTTTCAGCAAAGCATATGAAATAGTGTGTAATTTGTAGTAGAGGACAATATTAATAAGTTGAATACGAGAGATTTTGTTGATATGTGGGTAGTATTGAATAAAATTCAAAGTTACTCATTGAATAATACGTTTTATTTAAAAGTTATACTTATATATAAAAATATTTATCCATTATTTGATGAGTGATTCATATATTTCTTATTTATATACAATTATTTTACTTAAATAACACAGCCTTCTTGTTCTTCATAACAGTGTTCTTAGAAACCATCCTTTTAATTTTTTTTAGAACTTTTCTTCATCATTTTATCTCAATATTTACGACCAGCGTTCGATTAAAATGAAAAATACAAATAAAATCTCGGGAATGTTTGCAAAGACGTAGAAAAAGAAATATAAGTAGTATCTTTACATTCCAAAGCTTACGACTAAAACCCAGTTTCTGGAACGAAAATTATCGAAAATTTTATGTGGCAAGTTCTCAAACGCGTTAGCTGTTATTCAATGTATTTTCAACAGCCTTGACTGGCGTTTATATTTTCTTAAGTCATTTCTTTCCAGAAACCGGGT
Organism: Orthosia gracilis; assembly: GCA_947562075.1. NCBI lineage: Eukaryota > Metazoa > Arthropoda > Insecta > Lepidoptera > Noctuidae > Orthosia > Orthosia gracilis. The sequence goes on from OX387265.1 coordinate 13,191,192, forward strand.
GTAAAGCTTAAAACTAAAAATCTTTGGTATAATTATTAAGATTGTTGAACATTCTTCCTGAGTTTGTTCAGTTCTTCCCACATAGCGGCCGGTAGGTCTTCCCCAACTTCTTCCTTGAAATACTTTTCGATGGCATCGGCTTCTTGAAGCCAGAAATCTTTAGGTATACTGAAGAGGGTCTTCATGTCAATGGGGCCTAAGTTTTGTGTGTTGAGGTCTCCTTCAGTTGGGATGTTTCCTAGGGGAGTCTCGGTGTAGCAAGGTTCGTTATCGCAACGGCGGAGGATCCAGTCTAGAACACGGGAGTTCTCGCCGTAACCGGGCCAGAGGAATTTACCCTGTAGGGAGGAAAAAGTATTAGTAAACAATATTTTTGATCATAAGTAAGTGCTAATGCCACTAGCATTTCTCTTGCTACCTGAGGAACTCTTTTTACTAGCTCGAAATAGTCCATTGCTGGATAAAGAATTCGCTCTTTCCTTCTATAGGTTGAGCTTCTGTGCTTTTACTTAAAAGTAGAAGCACAGAAGCTAATATAATTTTTTTTATTCGGGTACATGTTTACAAAAGTAACATAGTTTTAAAAAAATAACAAGAATATTCTTGTTGGTATGTGAGCTACTAATGTGGTACTAATGTGTGTGTACAAAGTTTCATCCAAATCAGATCAGTTGTTTATGCGTAATTGAGTAAGGAAAAGCTTCACAAACTTCTATATTTAAATAATTAGTGATATAGCTTGAATTAGAAAGTTATACAGTCTCTAACCGAAACTTAGCTTAAGTTTTGAGCAAGTACCCTCAAGATTTTTTCTCTTTTGAAGCGTATTATTAACTGAATTCAAAAAATGAGGAGGTTCTCAATTCCATTGTTTTTTTTTAACTACCAAATGATAGTAAATGATACATACCTCATCATTCTTACGGAACCAGTTGACATGGAAGATCTTGGGCATCTGGCGCCCAGCCTGGGGCATGGACAGCCAGTGTTTGATGTACTCTCCGAAGTTGTAGCCGAAGAACGGACGCATGGCGAATGGATCGTGCATCACTACTTTACCCTGTGGAGGAAAGAGTGGGGGTTAGAATCATTTTCAAGAAGTTTGAGATGGTGGTTTTAATGTGAAGTTTTCATGTGAAAATATTATTTGTAGCAATCTATTCGGTTATAGAAGTGTTGTAAGATTTTTTAATTGGAGGGTAGTTGTTTGGGAGACTATAGTTTTAGTAGAAATATAATTAAATCGTTCGATCTAGCGGTCTGAAATGCTACTACTAAGCACGAAAGAATTCACAGTTCGACCAAAACGTAACTGGTTTTTTTTCATCAGGATTTTATCTATGAAATATGAAACTACTTAGCCATGTCTCAGTTGGGACATGGCTAAGTAGTTTCATTAATTCATTTTTTATTATTATATTATACTTTGTGCCCCGTTGATGGCAATAGCGTTGCTTTACTGTACCACTGTGTGCTGTGTAGTCTGGTAAAGGACTTGAAACATGGCTGGCTCAATCTAGGTGTACTATAGGTATACCCAGATTTATTGAATAAAGTTTTTTATATTAATTTATTTAAGATTTCTTAATTACTCTGCCTAAGCCTTTGAGGAATACAGGCCTGTTTTTATAAATACTTACAGCATGTTCAGCCGCAGCCGTAGCCTCAGACCTCATGGTAGCCCCCATGAACACTCCATGTTGCCAGTCCCTGGACTCCACCACTAGAGGCACGCCAGCCGGACGGCGTCCGCCCAGCAAGATGGCAGAAATCGGCACTCCTTCTGCGCTCTCCCATTCATCGTCGATGATTGGGCATTGATCTGCTGGGGTGCAGAATCTGTGACAAAAGAAATTGGTTAAAATCACTGCAAAAATCGAGAGTTAGTACAGAAAGAATATACTTTATTGCACACCTTTTTACAAAAAACAATATATATCAATATATTTTCTTCCTTAAAATCCGGTTAAATTATTTTAAATTAACAACACTTCTAATCACAGATAATACCCCGAACTGTATCTGGTAAATATATAAATCTTTAGATTTTTACCCTGTATTAAATTAGACTAAACTAAGAGTTTATATTTTGCGACATGACACAAAGTTCAAAAACGTTCAAAATATATATAATAACGTATTTCGACCATATTCGAGTTTTTGGAAAAAATCCCTAACCTGGTAACACTGCCAACCATAGATAATCCCAAACTTTTTACGTAACAAAGGTAACTTTTCATTCAGCCTACCTCGAGTTAGGATGAGCAGCAGGGGTCTTCTTGCTAGAGTCCCATGGTTGTCCCTTCCAGTCAGTCAGCTTCTCAGGAGTGGTGCCCATGCCTTCCCACCAGACACCACCATCCTGGGTCTCACCTACATTCGTGAATACCGTGTTTTGGAATACTGTTGACATCGCTATGGGGTTCGTGGCTTCTGATGTTCCTGTAGAAAGAATTGCAGTATTAGGATTTGTTGGATGAGAACTAGATTTTGTAACGTAATGTTACGGCTAATTTCGCTAGTAATTCCAAATAATATGATAATTTGGCCATGGTCCTGATGTGAAACAATATTGGCTAGTTATAATAGGTATGTACATACATACATTACATACTTCTTTTGATAGATAATAGGTATATGATGGCACAAATTAAGGATACAGGCTCCTATTTAGAATTTCCTTGTTGATAACTCTTGAGGGTTGTTTTCAGACGGGAAGATCGAATCCACGCTCGACATTGTTTGAGTTTGTTTCATATTTACTAGCTAAGATCAAAACTAATATTTTAAAATGTCCTTTTTAGTCTGTGTAGACTCTCGTCTTTATGATAAGGTACTCCAAGTTTTCAAATCTTTTTCAAATCTTACCTGGAGCAACTCCAAAGAACCCGTTCTCCGGGTTGATAGCCCTCAGCACGCCGTTCTTATCGAACTTCATCCAGGCTATATCGTCACCCACGCACTCCACCTTGTACCCTGGCAGGGTGGGGGTCATCATGGCGAGGTTGGTCTTGCCGCAGGCTGAGGGGAAGGCCGCTGCGATGTAGCGTTTGCGGCCTTTGGGGTCGGTTACTCCTACGATCTGGAGAAGATGAAGATGGTATTTAGTATTTGGTTTTGTGGAAGTAGTTTTTATGATGGGATTAGTTGTGCTCACCGGACTAAGACCCTGTTAGCTGTATTTTAATTTTTATTTGTTAAATCAAGCCGTAAATCGTTTAGTGATGATAAGAGATACTGCATTTTATAACATGTAAAGGCAGGCAGGCATATCTTCCAAGCTTTTTTAACAGACTCACTGTCCAATTAGTAAATAAATAGTTTAAAACAATAGAATGAATCATATACGATTCATTGGACAGGGAAACTGTTAAATCGCCTATGAAAACAGTAAAGTACTGAGACAGTATTTCGAAATCCAAAATCTCTTAGCAAACTTTCCTTTACGATATTGCTATTATTTTTACCCGATTTCAAAAAAAGCAGGTGGTTTTCAGTTAAAATTAAATAAATTGCATTGGACCGACTTATACTCAATATTGTAAACTAAATATTAGGTATTAATCAATATTTTAAACTCACCAGCATGTGTTCAGCCAGCCATCCTTCTCTGCGTGCGATGACGGAGCCGAGACGAAGAGCGAAGCATTTCTTTCCCAACAAACTGTTGCCGCCATAACCACTGCCTGTTAACAAAAGAAATAAAAATTAAAACAAGCTTTTGATGGACTAAAACGTACGTAATCACTCGTCAATAAACATCCAATGAGGTCAAACGCGATGGTGCTATTTTGTCTGGTTGAAGAGTTGCTATGGCCACCTTCCGGCTTCATCATGAGACCTGCTTCATAGTACCATATTATTTCAATGTTTTCAAAGTTAAATTAGTACGCCAAGTTTCAGCTTAATCGGATGCCAAAAAGTGTTTAAAAAATGGATTACTAGTTGCTGGACTTAATTACGAAAGCTAGACAATATAAAACTTGAAAAAGCCTGAGAACTGGCTGAAACATTGCCTGAAAGCTGTATAAAAGTTACAGCAAAATTATCAGTGCATCCGAAAAGTTGTGTTTAATTGCAACTAGATGGCGTTAGTAGTTGCAAATTTACTTGAGTACCTACTAACTTTCTGTTTTAAATTTGCATTCTTTATTCAAAATGTTATAAATAAAATCTTTATTTAGTTACAGAAGTTTGATTGAGAAAGCATTGTGTAACGTTTTAAAGGGCGAACGAAAACGATTACAAAAGGTACCGTGATGGCCTTATTAATAATTTATAAAGGTTTATGCAAATTTTTCTTATTGACAGAGAGTGACAGATATTCTTGAACTACTATGTTGTTGCATATCTTTTTAGAAACAGAGGTACAGGTATTACCACCTCCATCCAGTCAAACTGGAAGCTGACCGGATTGATGAATATATTTTTAACAGATTCCAAATTACTCACCATAGCTAACAATTTCGTTATCAGCAGGCTTATGCAGGATAATAGTACGGGGAGGGTCACAGGGCCAGCCTGTAATACCACCGGTACCAACTGCGTGCAGGCACTTTACAAATTGCTCATCTTGACGTAGAGCTTCCAGGACTTTGGCACCTGTTGACAAGAAAAAATATCTTTAGATGTTGTGTCTCTTCATATTTTTTTATTTATCGATTTCCTCGCGTTTGACCACCATCTCGCCTGATGGTAAGCGATGATGTAGTCGTCGGTGAAGCACGCTTGCCTAGAAGCAACCTATTCACTCTTGACTTAAAAACCCCAAGGCAGCCCCTAATGTAGCTATCAGGCAACAAAGACTCCGGCAGGGAATACCTCTTCTTAACTGTGCGTACAATGAAAGTATTAGCAAAACGCTTTGTGCGTATGGGTGGGATATCTACCATGTAACGATGGCGCATCGCCGTACGTCTTGTAGTCCGATGATGGAAAGTGCTAGGCGGAATCAAATTGTGCAGTTCCATAAATCGCACATGGAATGGGTTTATATTAAAGTTAAAAAAAATTCAAGTAATTTTTTCTCATAAGATTTGCTAAAATGTAGGTTTATGTACGGATATGCTGATTCTTTGTGGAAGAGTTGTGTGTGACAGTTTTGTTACGTTAGAAACTAGCAGTTTTCAATGAATTTTCTCGGGTTTTTGTCAGAATTAAAGTAATTTTAGGTCTTCAAAGAGTGTAGTTATTAATATGCACGCCGCAGATAAGACAAGCTATGAAACGTAAGTAACTATTTTAATCTATTTGTTTTAAACAAACACAAACTTTATCCATGCATGCCTTCACAAGTGAGTGCTAAGTTCAAGCAATTATCTAATAAATAATTAGGAACATAAACAACAGTAAGTACAGCATTTGACAGATAACCTAACCCAAATATGGAAAAGTCCGCGCCATTTTGCACCTGCGTTCTGATTGGCTAACGTAAGTGTGGGGCAAGCCCGCTGCCCGCACCTGCGTACTGAGGCCGGCAGGCCGCGACCTACGCAAAACGTGAGCTATGAGAACCCCGTCCTTCTCCGAGTTCTCCGTAACTTTATCTTAACAATACTCCTAGACTATTCGCTAATGAAACACGACATTTTAGTCGCGAAAAACATTAGTACCTATTGACGAAAAACGAAATCGAATTAGGAACATTTTTGGTATTTTTTAAATGGTATCAAATAATGATGATAACATACAGTTTGCGTTTCCCGCCTTTTCTATACACACCTAGAGTGCATACTTAGATGTCGTTGCAGTTAGTTAGGGATGCGGCGAATTTTCGCGCGGCATTTTGGACGGGGAGATCACCGAATACGGTAGTGCTAGTGACATGGCCGAACAAGAGCCTTCAGTTGAGGCGATGACCCTCGGTAGTGCTAATGAAACGGATGAACAAGAGCCTGCAGCGGCGCCAGCCCCTTATGTCGGCCGGAAAGAGAAGATTTCTGGTGGTGATCCTATCGCCAACCAGCCTAGCAAGGACCAGCCTATAGGCGACCAGCCGATGGGTGACCAGGCAACCAGCAACCAGCATAGCGGAGACGCACCAACAAGACGCGTGTTCATCGACGCAGACATGCTGTTCACCGAAGTCGAGAAGTACCCGGACCTTTATCTCAAAGACTTTAATGAATATGTTTCAAGGCTTGAGAAGAAGAAACAGTGGGAACAAATCTGTGAAAGTCTTTATCCTAAGGCGAAAACGCTTTCCTCAAAAAAAATGAAACAGCTAGGTAAGTAATTTTGTTTTGTCTTTAATATTATTTTTGTATTTACCAAATATATGACAGTTATTTTCAATTCGTTTCACAATTTGGTTGTGTGATTCCCGGAATGGGGTTTCTATATTAAAAATCAATTGAGCCCTAGCCAACTTAAGCAATGTAAGGTGCATTAGGGCATGATTGAGTGCCTAGATTCGATTCCTAGGCAGGCCAAGAAGGGAAAAGTGGAGTTTTGTTTAAAATTAATCGGGACCTGCCAATGGCTTTTGATAATATGGAATTAAGTAGGTACCTATCATAACTAATATTTTATAGAAGTAAAATTGTCTGTTTGTTTGTAATGGTTAATCTCTGGAAATACAAATTTTCGACTTGCCGAAGATCCGATTTCGAAAATTCTTACACTGATAGATGAAAGCCACACTACCGGGACTTAATTTTTATCCCGAAACCTTTATCGGGTCCTGTCGTGTGGGCCCGGCGGCCTCGGGAGCAAAGCCGCCGCAAAAAAAGGCAAGTAGATGTTGTGTGAGGGAATGGGCCGTAATCTACCACGAGGGATTACGGGTTGGTGGATGTCCCATGTCTTTGTATTGGTATAATTAATACTTTTTATAAATTCTTGGAATTCCTTCCGACGCTCTTATTCTTCCACCAAGCCAAAGAACACAATTTCTAATAGATGTGTTATTCTTTTTCAGTTAAAAAAATCCGGAAGAAGTGGGTAACGTTACGCTTCTCCTTCTTCGAGAGACGAAGAGGTGAAAAACAAATACGTGAGAGGATCTATGATCACAGACATTGTTGCCCCGGAGGAGAATTATTTGCGCACGCGGCGGCTGTAGTAAACTTTTTCCAAGACGGAGACCAATGTGTGAATCGGAGACAATTTTCTGATGGTACGGCCCCTATCCCGGACGTACCGTCTATAGCCGAGATACCTGAGGTACCAGAGCCGGTGCCATCGACTCCTACCCCTTTCGATTTGGCACCTCCGACCCCATCAACTTCTGCGGTTCTTATCTCACCATCATCACCAATCGATAATCAGCTGGTTACAATTATCTATGAAGAGCTTCTTACCTTAAACACTGTCCAATTGAATACTATTGCTCCAAAGATTCTAAGCCAAATAAACGATATCAAAGAAAAAAGTAAATCTAAGATAAAAATTCTTCAAACAGAATTGTTGGGAGGGCAGCCCTTTGAGACACCGATAGCAGTTCCAGAAATATTTAAAGAACAGGAACTAACAGCAGAAGAAACAGTGACGGAACAGGAACCAGGAGTCCACGAAACATGTGCGGCTGCAGAACCAGTAGCCGAAGAAACATTAGCGGGGGCGGAACTTGGGGTGGAAGAAGAGGAGGGGATATACCCGTCTAGCTACGGGAGGCCGAAAAATGATAAAGGAGAAATAATGTACCCTGAAACAGACCCTGAGGACTTTGACAACTAAAGTTTTCATAAGATCTCCCTCTCATAAAGCATCTGTTAAGCAAAATTCTCCATAGAGATTATGAGTTTAAAATTTGCTTAGCTGGTGCAAAAAGTATCTATAGAGAATTTTTTAGATAGGGAACCCTAAATGTGTAAGTCTAGATTGTCGAAAAATCCGAAACGCATCGGATTGACATGTTTCATGTGCGCAAAGAGAGACGTTATACCTACCGTTTTCAAAATCATTGAAGTCTTCGATGAGCGCTTTGCCTACTGTAGATTTGTGTAAGCAAAGCGAATGTGTATTTATGATTAAAAATAAATGTTGTGAATCCCACACTGTCTTATTTCCATGAAAAACCAAGCTGAAATATATTATTTTGTCTGTACTTGCAAATGTGGATCACTAATTGCCTTACTGTGAATCGCGTTCGCTAGCGCTAAGTATGCTTGTATTATATTATCTGTGCAATCGCCTTCGCTTATAAAATATACCGCATCTTCATTATTAATTAATTTTTCATTCTTAATTTCTTCTTTCTCAATCAATGAAGATGCTATTACGATCGCAATCCGGAATAAGACATTTTTTTATTGGGAATTTCTTAACCTAATGCTTCCTTTGAAAAAGTTGATCATTTACATGGGCAGGAACAGTTTTTAAAATATGAACTGTTGATCACACAGTTCTGTTACACGCTGTATCGACCCTAACGGAGGTAAAGTGGGCGAAGTACTCATTTCGGGTGGAACCGTGGATTCACCCGTGTGGCAGCTAGTTAATAGATATTTGGAAGTGTTACGTACCCATCCTGGTCATGACTCGCATAGAGTAGACAACATAGGGGGAGTCGGTGATTTCCACGCCGATCTTGGATAGCGGGGAGCCTACAGGTCCCATGGAGAATGGGATCACGTACATTGTGCGACCTGTGGACAAAATACACATTGGTTAGCTTATAAAAAGTATGGATAGTGTAGAGGTAAAATGCAGTCGCTCCGTTTAAAATACTGGTATTCAGTTGCAACAGGTTAGGCTGGGAGCTGACCCCGACATTCTTGCCTTAGTAAAGGGCTAACTTAAATATTGGACATAAAACCTAAGAGTAGATCCTACTCCTCCATTTTTCTAACCAGCGTTCTATCTATTCCATCGTTCGAATTTCAAATGATGCAAATCAAATGCTGGTTTGACTTTCACTCCTTTAGTACAAAGAAAAAAAAAAAAAGAGAAAACAAACCAATGAAATATTTTAGTCTTGCTCAGATTCCATCGACAATGAATTTACCTAGCACACTTGCGGCAATAACCAGATTGCCCGGGCGCGGGCGTCCGGGTTCCGCTGTATCGAATTTGAAGGGAGTCTGAGCCAGACATACTATACACATACAACTATTTACATACACATGATATATCAATCAATGTATGCACGACTGCAATGTAATGAACCCCTTTCAATAGCTACCCGTAACTTAGGTAGGCTACGCAGATTTTGGTAAATTCATTCGAATGTTCTTTGTTTGAAATTTCAAAATTGGAAAAAAAAGTACAAACTTTCTTTTGTTTTTTTCGGACAGTTTAGATTACTTTTTTGTTTTGAAACATAGTCCATACCCTTCAATTCAAACATGGGGTCAATGCTGGGACATTATGATTTCTTTGTCTCACACTGGTTTTTAAACGATTTTCTTCCGGGTTTGAATTAGAGACATTTATTATGTCATCTAGGCATCTTGTTTTAGCGAAGCTAATAAATGCTTAAAGGTCATGTTTGTTTGAATGCAAATTATTCAGCCAACATCACATAAAACTTTTAGGCATCTAATGCCATTCATTTCGGCAGAATGTTTTTCAACGTCCTTGGTAGAACAAGACCTTTCTCTTCATCGATACGACGGCCTGCATCGTTACCTTTATATAAGTTATCAATGCTTTTGATAAACCAAGTTGTGTGTCGTGAAGATGGCACACAACAGGCTACTGGGCTTTTCTTTTTCTTAACAATTCTAAATTGGGAAAGTCTTGGGCCAAAAAAAAATGGATGCACCATCGACTCGAAGACCAAAACGTTTTCATGCTCTATCTTTTCTTTCACTCAAGTCGAGACTTACCTCGCATGCATCCTGGGAACCTCTCAGTAATGGCCTTGTCATAGTCATTGGGAGCGATGTAGTTGCCAAGGGCCGACTTCGGTCCCGCGCGAGCGATGGGCACCACATCCCTCTCCTTTTGGGAGCAGATGAAGGTACGGGATTCCACGCGGGCTACGTCCGCTGGGTCTGTGCGGGCTAGCCAGCTGGTGGAGAAAAGAAAGGTTAGTTATTGGGCTGGTTGAAATGTAACATGAGAATTGGATTTTTCTTGGCTTCTTAAGCGGGCTTGAAACACCAAGAAGATGTATAGCGGGTTTTATTAGGTTGTCAGTGTTTTTCAGGTGGTTGTTTTGACCATAATTTCATATAAAACAGCTTTCATATTGTTTTTGGGATTTTTAAGCGTTTGATTTTCTAACACTTCAGAGAGAATACTGGAGACCAATTCGTAGCAATTAACCGTTATTTTTTGTTCAAACACACAAAACAAGTTCACTATAATACCAGCATGACTTACCAGTTCTCATACTTATGCAGACGCTTCAAGGTTCCTTGCTGCTGCATGATATGCAACAAGGCAGCTGCCTCGGCCTCAGAACCATCGCAAACGTGGACATGTTCCGGCTGGCAGAGAGCTGCACTGCGCTCTACGAAGGCACGGACCTGAGGAGTGAGAGTAACTTTAGGATATGACTTTTGAGGCATCCTTCAAGGGTCAGTCCTAGGTCCTGTTTAGTTTGTGTTACGAAATCTAGAGCTTACTTTGTCATGAAAAATTGGTAATAAGATTGGCATCGGGGCTAACTGTCCAGAATGCGCTGGATGCAGGTATATTTAAGTAGCAATTGTCATTAATTGAAGTTTTTATTAATCCAGTATAAAGGGAATTTCGATGTGTCAACCTTGACAGGAATATCTTATGAATGACTAAAGTTTTGACAGGTCTAAATTAAGTCATAGAAAACGTTAGCGTACAAAAAAAAAAAAAGTTCTAAATAAGTTCTACGTCTTCTTTAATAGAAGTTGTTGCATTCACATTGATCCATTCCAAGGACTTCATTTCTAAATAAAGTATTTAAAGTTATCCACTGAACATTTTACAAATTATCGTGCCTGCAATGCCTTGGCCTACAAATATTTGAAGTGTTAGGCCGCGGTTAGCACCGATACAATAAAGATAGTTTGACTAAATATAACAAAGGATTTTGTTGTATTAGGTTAAGAGTTCTGAAGAACTAATGATAAGTCAGTTTAGTGCAATTTTTTTCTCAACAGTTGCATAATTTACATAATATCTAAGACAATTCCAACCGATGATTAAAAAAACAGCGTTCTTAAAAATGAAATATTTCTATGTTATTTTTTTTTTTTTTATTGTTCGTAGGCTCGCGCTTGACCACTATCTCACCTGATGGTAAGCGATGATGTGGTCGACGGTGAAGCACGCTTGCCTAGAAGTAACCTATTCACTCTTGACTTAAAGACCCCTAGATTATAGCTATCGGGAAACACAGACTCCGGCAGGGAATTCCACTCGTTAGCTGTACGCATAATAAAAGTGTCCCCAAAACGTTTTGTGCGTATGGGTGGGATGAGTATGGTTCATTAAATTATGAATCGATATATTTTGTCTAGAAATAGATTTACCTTGGGAGTCAATGCAGCGAGTTGGGGGTTGGGGCTGGTGACCCCACGTAGAGCGGTTTGGTGAGCCGCGCGCCCGCAAGCCAGTGCCACTTGGGCATACCTGAGAATAAAAGAAAAATTACATTAGAAAAATAGGAATAGGTATGTACCTACTTCATGAAGGACATTGTTGCAACGGTCGCCATTTCCTATTATACCAAAATATAAAAAAAATTGCTTTCTACCACGGCTTAGTCTGCATGGAATTAGTGCCTGTGTGTTATACTGACGCCCGACGACGTCAATATTGGATTTCCTATATTTCCAAATATGGAATATATTTAATTTAATCGTATTTTGACGTCAAACGTTGCTATTTTCAACTTCCTGTGCAACTTCTTTTTCTTTTTCAACTTCGTTATCTGACGTCAATTATATTGGATTAGGAAAATCAACAAATGAAATCTAAGTTTGTTGTGAAAACGATTCAGTAGCTAAATATTTTATCTGACTCCTTGACTAGTGGTCTCCTCTAACATAAATTGCTATGTCAAAACATTTGATATGAAATAATTAACAATAAAATTTGTTATCTATTGCGTTTGATCACCGTACAGTTGTTCCTCCGGTCACAAAATGTCGGTCAATTAAATCAAAGGTTGGATTATTATTATCTCTGCACTTTGTTCTTGCTTCGTAAATTTAATGAAGTGTTTAGATAAACAGGATTAATTAATGTTAGCAATCTTGCGACACTTGTTCAAAGGGCGTTTATAAGGTAAATCGATAAATACATATACTAATTGGTGCCAATGGCAAGAGTATACTTAATTCCTAAAGAGAATCAGGTGAAGGGTAAATCTTAAGAAAACTTGACCTTTATTAGATAGTGAACTTCTATTTATACAACAGCGTATATACGGTAAATTATCTACAGCTTGGCTACCTAGAATGTTCCTACAAAAAATCGGATGAATTTCCATAGAAAAATTGATCAATTTTTTTTTAGCCTAATCTGTTTCTCAGATTTCTTCGAACTATTAAAAAGGTGAAATACCCAGTTTCTATTCTAACTATTATACTAATATCCAAAGTCGTAATTTGCTTATGTAATTTAGATGATTATTTATATTCGTTTTTTTATTATTATTTGGATTTTTGCTTTGACGTAATAATATTATAGGAGTAAACGCCAGCAGGTTTTCCTGTAAGATTCAGGAAAATAAAATGTATTTGGCATTTCATAACTAAAATTTGGTGGAAAACTCAACGTAGGTATATAAATATTGCTTATCAACCACTTGTTTCAAGTATTGTGCAACCGTATTTTACGGCTCGACTATGATTACAGCTGAGGCAAATGTTCGCTACGGACGCTATTAAAAAAAATGTGTAGGTTTGCATTTGTGCATTTTCGTCAATTATCTTAGGATATTGGCAAGTAGGGTTTTATAGAAGAAGAAATCATGCTGCGCCGATCTCTAATGAATTGGGACGATGCGAGCAAATTAGTTGCCTACGTGGATACTTGTACTACTCGTTAGTTTAATAAGACTGACAAGCCTATGTCTTGTGACGTGTGCCAAACTGATTATTTTTTATTAAGGACACATTGATGATATAAAAAACTGAACGGTAAGACTGATTGAAGAGGTGGCTTGGTAATTTGAATCAATTTGAAACAATGCTGTTGTGATGAAATACGAATCGCTACTGGAAGTACAGTGTACTGATATCGCATTTTTTTTTAAACATTGTTTTTTTCTGAATAAGCGTAACTTCAGTAGGAGCCACACTATTGTCAATTTGCAAAGGGATTTTGGTGCGTCCTTTAAGGAGCTGTCCTAGGGCCTGTACTTTTTTGTGTTTAGAATGTTGGGGAAAGAACGTTGGGATATGTTCTACGAAATTTGAGGCTACTCTCAAGCTGTACTAAATCTTGTGAATAACTAGGCAAGGTAACCGGGCGGAATTTTGGTATCTACTAAAGTTTCTACTTTGAAATTTTTGAAACATCGGTTTTCCTGAATACGTGTAACTTCATTACGACCAACATGCACTTTTGCTAATAGACAACCGACGGGAATTTTCTATTCTTAGATATAAATAGGTTGAATATTATTGATAAACTTGACACATTTACAATGATGGAGTTTTTCCGATATGTTGTGGGAGGAGAAAAGTATCTAATAATTGCCTTTCTAAAAATGGCTTAAATGACTTATAATGAAGGTGAACTGAAATTAATTTGAAGGTAATTAAACGTAAAAGTCTGGAGGTTTTGGAATCTATACAAAACGTCGATAAATTTAAATGGTTAGTTGGTTTTAGTGGTGTGGTGGTGGTTGTGGTAGTAATATCTAATGAAAAATCATTGTTAGAACTAGCTTTGAATCATCATCATATCAACCGAAAGACGTCCACTGCAGGACATACGCCTCCCCCAAGCTTTTTGGTTTTGAATAAGTATTTACAAATAAATATTGAGAAAAGGAAACTAATAATAGAAAAAAAATCTATGTATGATGTTAGAAAACAAAGGATTACAGAATTTTGAAAAAGGTTAACTACAAAACATACAAACATAAATTTTGTGGCATATTTTGAACATGAACAAAGACAAAAATAGAAGAAAAATTAACAAAATACTCACTGGTTGGTCTTCCTCACGTAATCTTCAGGAATAGCGTTGAAGTGCAACATTTTAAATGCGAATTAAATAAAACTATATAACAATAAAACGAATTAATACTTTAAAAATTAAATTGAAAAATTTAAATAAACGCGAGCTAAATTTTATCAAAATTACTGAAACTGAACAGGAATATCAGCCATCTATAATATGCTATAGTATTAAATCTGTCACCCATTTAATAGGTACTATGCGTGTTAGAGCTTCAGAAACGATGTGGTAACAAAATCGTGCGCGCACGCTTTATACCGGAGGAGTGTGCGCACGGCGGCCAGTGATTGGTCGAGAGCGCGGGTGTGTCATGACGAGTGCACGCGTAACGCTTACTTGCAAGATCGTGTTTTTCTACGTTAATCGGTTTGTTTTTGTAATGTTGATAATATTTGTGTGTGCTTTTGAAAATATTGTCGTGATTTAGATGATTGCTAATTGGCCATTATTGATCATGATTTTATGTTTATTTTGTCTTTTTTTATTGTGATTTTAACTGTTAACTGGCATCAGAATTAGAAAATATGCCAATTGAAAAGATATTACTAGCTCTTCCTATTCCATGGCACACAATATTTCTCAATGGTCCACGAAAATTCCTTCGATTGAATAAATTAGTTTCCCTTTTACATGTTGTGTCCAAAAACAATCTCCATGTGCTATGTAGGCAAGATGGAAGCCTTATTGCATCATCTAATCATGTGTGACACTATATCGGGCACTTTTTAATCAAAGTCAATCGTTGCTAGCAGGCTGATAGATAATAAGGTTGGAGGCCGTTCATAAATCTAAAAATACGTCTTACTCGCCAATTCTAATGTCAGAACATTTTTATTTTGTTCTTTTTTTTCTAATATTTTTTATGACGCTTTATTATTTGTGGCCAGGATTGTTTTTTTCTTTTTAATTTCGTTGGTCGTAAAAAGGAAGATTTTTGATAGCAGTTGAGCCATTTGGTAAAGCCTAGTTGGTCATGTTTGTAATGGAAGACGTGTATTGCGTCAGCAAATTGTAAAGCTCAAGGTGAGTTTCGTCATAGGAGGTGTGTACGGCTGCACATACTGATTGCAGTTCAAAATACCTCTATATTTTGTTTGACGGTGTTTATGATTCTCCATGAATTCTCCTGTTTATGATTCTATTGTTTTATGAATGTACATAATAAATAAACCTAGTTTTCCTAATACTAAAATCCAGTTTGATGAATTTTGGAAATAGTTTAGATTTTCTGTGTTTAGCTCCTGTTAAATAAGTGAAATCTTTGGAGATTTGCTAGGATCAGGCAACGAAATATTGTTTGAAAATTAACTTTATCAGCTTTCTTCTGTTAACTTAGTTCCTGTTTCACCATCTACGATAAACAGTTAACTAACTTATATTCACTAAACGGGTACCTATGGCTTCGGACATCGTGAAACAGACCCTCGGTATCTAACCTTACTGATATGGATGTACTCTACGTAATAAATAGTTTACACCAGTCAACAATAACTCATGATATCTAATTTTAAATCTCAATTCGCTCAATAGATCATTGTTATATGACGTAAATTATATTGTTGTCAATGAACGAAAGACGCAAATTTGCCCAGACCCCAGTTGGACACTTGTGTGAGGTAGAGTACATTCACACTGACGCTCTCTGAGGACGGTTGACCTTGGCCTTCTGAGAACCATAAAAAAATGTCTGGCACTAGACATGTTGCACTACTTTAGGAGTCAAACTATAAGCCATAATTTTAAAGAATATCTTATAGTAAGACGGATGATCCTTCTTGGCTGTCTTACTCCTTGCGTTTCTAACATAAAAATAAAATTATTCATTGAAAATTATTTTTTTGAATCAAATTTTTTTCGTATTCTTCTCAGCAAACCGTTTCATTTGAAACCCATATCTTGGCAGTGCACAAAAAATAACAAGTCCGCCATCTTGGGCCGTCCGCCATATTGGATTTAGAATTACGTCACTTAGCTAACCATGCATTGTCATCCAAACTTAACGTGTATGCAAAATTTTATCTTAATCGGTGGAGGACAACTGCTTTAAAATTCAGTTGCAAGATTTGACCCGAACACACTTACATACATACATACATTGCAAGTTAAATAAAAGCTTGTAACAACGACTATCATTCCAAGATTAGATTAGATTGGATTTAGATTCTTCCCAAATCATAGACTATCCTTGCATTTCTTTCTTTTTGGGACAAGCCACTCTATACCCGACTACTGCAACTCTTGAAAATCAGAAACAACAGTGGAAATCCCCAGAAAGGCGTCGAGGCAATAAAGTTCCGGAGAAAACACTGAACTGGATCCCGCAACGATATGAATCAGAAAAAAAAGTTGCTAAAGAACAACTACCAAACGAAAAAGTTGGGTAAGTACCTATGTAATAATTTTTGACCATCGACCTTGATTCGTCTTTTCCAATGATTGAAGACAAAACCATAAATTACCGATTTCATTCTCTTCCCATGTTTGACGTCACCAATTGAATGTTTGTCTGCTCAATTTAACTGATTTGTTAACGAGAGTCATCGAAGTGGCGATTTACAATGTATTTTGGTTCACGTCATCAATTCATCATAATATTATGGTCATTTGTTAGTGTTTGGCTTTAGTGATACGCTTGTAAAGTGAGGTCCGTAACTTTAGGTAATCACCTAATCACCGACTGTAATGTTTTTGTTATTTTATTTAAAACAAAGGATATTTTATTTAAGAACGCTCGATTGTTATGGTAAGTTTTTTAATGAGTTCATTATCATTACTTTTGAAGTGAATTCTGTCTATTATGTTTGTTTATTTTGTCAATTATATTCTTAGTTACATATCTAAACGATACCTATTAAGTACCTTATTGGCTTTAAAATTAACTGATGGATATCCTTTAGTTACAAAAATTTATTAACTTGCAATTTTTATTTTTTTATTTACAAATCTATCCAGGTATATTCCCGTGACCATTTTACGGAAAATACGTGAACTAAATACCATTGAAATGAATTTACCACCATACAAAGGCAATGCAACGTTCGTATTTCAACGAACCTTCCGTTTCAACATCTGTCAAGTTTCCAGCTTATTTTCCATTTCCCAGGAATCTCCGTTGTCTCTGATAAATGAATTTTCCTGAAACTTGCTACTGCACAAAGGGAAACACAGCGCTACGCTACTGGAAATTAAAAGCAAATAAAATAAGGCCTCTCGGCAAAATTAAAAATCATATTTTGATGCATAAAAGAATAAAGTACATCATGTATACGGACAAACAACGGTGGTCAAAATATTTATTTTTGTCCGAAATGAAAATCAAAGTTTTGCTCTGAAATGAAATAAAAATCCAACTTGGCGGATAATCATCTCATAAAAAGGGGTGATTTTCCATTGACACAGCACCCAAAACGTCCATCTTCCACAAATCGGGAAGAAATAGTCTCTTTGTACCTAAAGACTACAGGTACTTATTAAAAAAATCAAAAAAAAAATTAAGAGATTTTAATTAAATATTTTTTTTAATGTCTTTTCCCTAAGGCCATAAGTCCGCCTATATACCTATGTGTTGCATGAAGTTTTATTAAATAAATAAATAAATCATTCACACATCCCATACTAGTTACTAATAAGCAATTAAACAGTCGGTTTACAAACAAAATTGTTGAATCTAACGATAAGTCTGATGCAACTCCAGAGTTAGTACCTACATTCTACTACATACGTGACTCTGATAGGCCATAAGTTCATACAGATAAGATGCAAATATACTAGTCTTTTAATTTACAGTTTACATCAGTTTTTTTGTGTATATATGACGTAAAAACACAAGTCATATGACAAGCCATGTGAATTTGTGATAAAAAGATGAGTGAGAGAGAAGTGCAAAGCGGGCGCCATATTGGATACCATGTTTTATGTTTTTTATTTATGGTCAAGGCAGGTCGTAGCCATAGATAAACTAGGCACGTTTTCTTTGTACTCCTACTATCTCTGAGTATAGTCACAGATAATAATAATACTACAGATATAGTATAGGACACGCCCTCAAGACTGGCTAGACACATATGAGCGGGAAGGCGCTAGGCGCGGTGAAAAAATAAGCGCGCACTTTCCCGACGAAAAATTTTACTTACATTGATGCTGAACGATTTTATGCTCGCGAAATTCGTTTGTTTGATGCCTTAAGGTAAGTATTATAATCATATTCATACCTTAAAAACTCTGGATGTTTAGGATCACGCCTCAGCGGCCAAAAAGATTTGGACATATTATGCTACTTTTTAACCTGGTATTATTACGTTTCTTTAGGATAAAACAATTTTCATGCGGACAGATGTTTTTAATGTACATATTTTCAGCAGTGCCTATTTTATTAATACAGATGGGAGTAAATTTAAATCAATAAAAGCAAAGGATATGAGATGAACTGCGTAGTGAGTTATTATGCCGTAGATATTAATGTCTGATGTTTGTGATTTCAAAGACTTGAAATGGATGTGCTGTGATTTTGAAGTTATTTTGTCTACATATGTCTGTATTTCTTTTTCCTAAGTAGCGAAACGGCGTTTTGAGGTTGTTTTTGCAACTTTTTACCTCAGTTCAAAATGTGCAGCTTCTTAGATGATCTTAACTAATACCTAAGTATGTTTTATGGGTATTTTTTTTTTGTTCATAACCTTGTAAATAACTGAAACTACTGATACCAATTTTTTTTTTATTTGTTGTAGGCTCGCGTTTGACCACTATCTCGCCTGATGTTAGGTGATGATGTGGTCGAAGGTGAAGAACGCTTGCCTAGAAGTAAGCTATTCACTCTTGACTTGTTGAAGACCCCAAGGCCCAATGCGATAATTTAAATTATCGCAGAATTAATGTGGCAAATTGTCAAGCACGCGTTATCTGCTGCGATCGGTTGAACGAATTTTCAACAGCAAATCATAGCAGATAACGCGTGCTTGACAATTTGTCACATTAATTCTGCGATAATTTAGAGGTGAAAAACTCGGCCTGTAACTGCTAAGTATGTCTGTAGTTTCTTCTTAGGTAAAATATTTTTAAGTGGTGACAGCTCCAAAAAATGGAAATTTTCATGTTCAAAATGTGCAGCATTATCCCACGATAGGAAACGGGAGCAAAGCCGCGGGACGAAAGTAGTATTGAAAAAAAAAATGTTGGTTTCGTCTTAGACCTACCTACGGAACCATTTACATATTTATTATTTAAATATAGTTGTTATTTGAAATTTGCTTATTTCATTTTTATTATTATTTTATGCATAGTACATTTTTGTCATTTAATTTTCAATGTTATAATTTTTTTTTTTGATATAATTGTGATAATTGATTTTAGATTAATTTAATTTATTATATCATGTATTCATCATTCAAATTAATTCAAGATTTGCACGCCATAGTACCTATAATGCAAACATGTTTGAGCCATTTCTTTTATTGTAATCCTGCATGCACCTATTATTATTTGTTGTATGTATACACATGTACATGCAAATATATATATCTGAATCATAACTAGACTAATCGTGAGCTGGCAACATCAAAGAATAAGCATAATATTATTAATAGTGTACACGTGGTTCTTTTGATTGTCACCACCTCACCTTTGTTTAAAACTGTGGGTGTCAGTACAGTCCATCGGTAGGTACCTAGATATAAGCAAAAAGATTACTTTAGTAGATAAATCTTAATTCTTAATAAGCCTTTTATCTATTTTTACCATTTAGCTTTCGTGTTTCCAAGCTAACAATTAATTAAGTAGCAATTTCTACCGACTTCAAAAAAGGAGGCTATTAATTCGATGCATATGTATGTAATATTGTTGGAATTGCACAATATTCACATATATGGGTTTCATCTAAACATGTGTACCAAATTTCTTAAGTGTACATATGTATGTTTGTATGTTTGTCCACGTATTTCTCCGAAACTAGTAATCGGCTCTTGATATTTCTTTTTTATTGAATTAAGTGTGTAGTGCAAGTTTCATCAAAATCGGTTCAACAGTTTTCAAGATTATTATAGAACATACAACCGAACTCCTTAGCGACAAACAGCACGAATGTGTAAACGTATCGGAAGGACTCCGACGCTACCTCTTTCGGTATGCGGTCATCGCCACACCAAAACTTTTCGGCCCCATCTAACATCCGTTCTGCGAGCAATGTGCTCTGCCGTCTTCCACTTACGTTTGGCAATTCTTTGGGCTATGTCGGTAACCCTTTTTACCATAAGTACTAATAATTAAGTACCGAACTAATTACAGGTACCAATTAATACAAAATAATTAGCCTAATTAACTTGTATTCTACGTGTGAGGTGTGGACTAAGTGATCAGCCAATGGCTTAATAGCAACGAGCCTCGACCAACACCTTCGGAGGCTCCCATTAGGCAGCGTCATCAAGGCCTTGACTCAGAAAGTGGTCCTTCTGGAAGTTCTGGACACGGCTCATATTGTTAGGAGGTTTGTCTCTCTCTGAAGCCTTGCTCTTAAAACTCGTTCACGATACCGGTAGGCTATACCCACCTACATTTTGAAAGTATCATTAAAATTGTAATTTATGTGTATATTTTAATAAATAAATGAAAATTTATTATAAAAACAACACATTAGCCATAAATGCCACTTATTCTTCTACAAATTAATAGAACCGGCTAGAATAGCCAATATCACTAACTAGACTTGTTATTATTAATACAATCAAGTTTTTTAATGAATTCATACAGTCACACCACCCATGACTAGCAGATTTTTGATAAAAAAATGTCGTAAAAAAGTTTTGAAGTCAAGCGAGTAGTTTTGGATTTGATTCCAGTCTGCACTGAAAAAAGAAATAACCGAACAAGTTTTATAATTTAAGAAGAAACTTTAATAAAACAATACAAAACTAAAATTAGCAAATTTCAAAACTATGTTTTGTTGCTAATAAAACAAAGTTCGCAACTTCGCAAGTCCCAATAATTTCGTAACCAGCAACCAAACTTTTCTATTTTTTTTTTTCAGTGTAATATATGGCTTCTACCTACTCAGTAATTGTTTTTGAATAAAGTTTATCCAAGAAAGTGTTGCTAATAGGTCTTATCCGTTCTGTTGGGTAATTGTGTAATGTGCAAACAATTTCACACAGTCAATTGAAAAATAGTGACAATATCTATAATTTATACAATGAGAGTTTTCTGAAATGACGTGCAACAGGTGGCAGCACTTGGAGCACAGGCACCTGTCGTAGCGCGTGTTCTGACATTAGACGCCATGTTGATGATTTATGGTACGTTTTACAAGTTGAGGACCTCTTGCGAAAGTGGCAACTATTGCAAACGGATAGCGTCGAAGTTTTAACGTATCGAGGTAGACGAATTTTAAACATATTTGTTAAACAATCGATCATGAAGCGATTTACTTCAATTTTTGTAGGAAGTGTAATACCTACGCCTCATCCAATTCCTTTTATCCCCAGTTATTTGTGTAGGCATTATGATGAAAAAACACCAGTCATATGGCAAGCCATGTGAAATAGTGATAAAAAAGTTGGGTGCAAATCGGGCGCCATTATTTGACACCAAAGTTTTTGTTTTTATTTACGTTATACATCAAGTCATAACCATAGATAAGCTAGTCATATGTTTTTAAAGAAATTGTTATACGCATCGAAGTCTTTTCTTTATCCCCAGTTATTTAGGGCTAACACTGCTACTAGACAAGTGGAAAAATGACAAAAATGTATTAGGTTATGAGTGGTGACAACGTGTTTTCACAGAAATTGCTTTAATTCAAAGAGACATTTCTATGAAAATATGTTCTCGCCTAGTTTCCACATTCTTTTTCCGGTACGGGAGACTATAAGCTCTTCTTTGTACATGGACATAACATAACATCACGATTTTTTGGACTCTTTCATTAAGGGCCTACAACCGCTTTAGTAAACGGTAACTTTCTAAAAAAAACTCCTTAGTAACGGCTAAATTAAACGGTATGAAAAAAAAAATATTTATTATTGTTTCATTTACACATGTTTTTTTCGTATTGCAAATAGTTTTGCTTTAAAAAAATTATTAGTAACACAATATTTTTTCGCTACTTTTGGATACTCCGCCAAAACAAATTTAATGTTTAATAATAATTTCATACAGGAAAATGGATGGCAATAATAATAAAGAAAAACAGCATATGTAAATCAAATAATACTTTGCAAACAAAACTGTTCAAAAGGAGGTTCAATATTGATATTTGGGCTCCGAGCGGGCGCACGGCCAGTACTACGTTTACATTGGGGCGTATATATCGCTTAAATTGAAAAAAAAAAAACAAGCGGAATCGGGGGGTCTGTAAAAAACTATTCCAAGGAACCGTCCCCGGACTGCTATGAAAAGGTTGGCATTCGGTCATTTGGCTTGTTTTTATTTAGTTAAATTTTTTTATTCACTTTTTGACAAGGCAGGCGTATTTTTTATTTTTTTATTATTTATTTCATACACTGTAATGATAAAACGATATTTTTGCAAACGCACATTTTTTTAATAAGTTTTTCAATGTGATATTGAATAGTATACATTCATTTAATTTCTTTTGTAATGTTATTAATGAACGAATGCTTGAATACTACTGTTTTATATTTTTATTATGTACTAAGCAAGCTCTAGACGATGATAATATATGTAGGCAAATGTTTTGAGTACAAGAAAGAATTAATTAGTACTTTTCTAGGAACGGCCATCGATGTTCACTATTTCTTTTCATCCAGGATATATTTTATTGAGTAAATATTGATTATATGACCACTTCTACCAATTGAAGATAGGATGAAAACAGTGTTATCACAACTCTAGCAATTATAAGTACCTAAACATAGATAATTATGACAAGTCATTTCCTATTTAGTCCAAAGTTATTGCTCATAGGTCTAAGTCCAGTTTGCTAGTCTAGATTCTAGATCCAACTCGATATCTTATTGTTTGTACTGTGGAGATCACAAAACGAAGTACAATACTAGTATAATATATAATAGTGGATTATTGTACTTTAGACTTTGTTAAAACCTTGTATTTGTAAAATAATTAACTCTAATTGGCATCTTAATAATATGTAGCGTACATGGAATAGGTAAAGTATAATAATGTAAACAATAATAATGAATATCTCAATCAAAATATTAGGCAGTAATTAGTATTAACTTCTTACTTAAGTCACGCGTTCGTTCGTTCATTCTTTGTGGTGTGGTCGATTACAATCAACAAACAAGCAAAACATAGACTTTCGCATTTTTATGAACGATCAGTCATGTTTACTTATTTATTTATTTACATATACATTTTTTTACAGTTAAACCTAAGATAAAAAATGCAGTCACAAATTGCTACACTCAAAAACTGATCTCACATATTTGTTATCCTCCAACTTCACAACTATCTAAGAGAGTCTTTGAAAGACATGGGATCAATATCATTATACCTAAAGTCACCGCCAGTTATCAATAAAATAAAAGTCGTAAGCACCTTTTTTTGCGTGGAGAAATGCTCATGCATACCGCGCTACCACGGGGAGATTGCGCAGTTATGTGGGTCTCCAACCCACTAAAACTCCAAGGACATGTCCTCCTGTGCCGCTTATGGCGGGCACATGAGCACGCGTTAGCACTCACCGGGAACTTTTGCGTATTACTTTATAACTGCGCACACATCCAAACACTCCTGATTGCATGCTTCTCAGAAATTGCCTTAGTCGATCATTCTTCCATACAAACGTAGTCTGGCGATTACTTCACTGTTTGACGGTGTACGTTCAAAATAAAAAAATATACAATTTGTCTCATCATCTCATCTAGCCATTTATAGAAATAAAAAAGTAAAAAAAAATTGAAAGTTATGAGCGTCGAAGTTCCATATTTCAAAACAAATTTTAACGCATCTTTGAGTGGAAATAATTACCATAAGAAGAAAGAAAATTGCAAAACAGCCACCATAAAGGGATATTTATAGTTCAACAATGCAAATAATTTTATTTTGAAAATATACATTTAGTCGTTTTTTCATGATATCCATACTACCACAGCCAGGTCTGTTTATAAAATTTCGCGCGCTTGTTTTCGTCTTAAATCATCATCCATTTCGCTACAAATTTCCAAAAGTGCTAATTCGTACGTGAACTAACTTCTTACTGCTCATCACAGCATCTATCTCTTTCGCACGTGTTTCCGGATGAGATAGCATGCATTTTAACCCGTAAAAAGTAATAATTAGAAGTTTGGCACTCGTCTATTGCCTCCTCCAACATTCCAAACTTTTCCAATTTAAAAGACATAAACTGGAAAAGTTAGGTATATAATCTCTATGTTGAATCTTTGTGTCTCTGAATTGGCTGCAAGACCCTGCGCAGTTGCAATTTTTGTGTCAATGTTGAAGGTGAAGATAGCATTGTATAACTGTCTCTTTCACTCGCTTACGTTTGTCGCATCGTCCTATTTCGCTTACTCTATGCAGTATACTCTGACAAACTGTTTCTTGCGCAATAGTTGGCAGAGCCAACTTCACTCCGCTGCGACTACTATACGCATCGACCATACTGTGTGGTCGCTGACTATACGGTACTAAACATGAAGCGACGGCCTCTTTGACCTCCAAAACCAAGAGTTACTGGGTAAGTCTGATTGTCGAAATATGAGCTTCTGACTTTTGATGA
This sequence comes from Orthosia gracilis, assembly GCA_947562075.1. NCBI lineage: Eukaryota > Metazoa > Arthropoda > Insecta > Lepidoptera > Noctuidae > Orthosia > Orthosia gracilis. The sequence continues at coordinate 13,215,943 of OX387265.1, forward strand.
CCTTGATTTTTGACGGACTGTTGATCTACCAATGACAGCCGGGATCAATTCCGTAACAAATGTCAGAGATCTGCAAAACGCAGTCCAGGATAACCAAAGACAACGGCGGTCACCTTTGACCGTTAAATAAAGCTGAAATCAGATAACCGATATTATTTACGACTTGATAGTGATATCATCACTTAATTATCCACAATCCGCCTAGAAACAAGAATCAAAACAACTATAAAATACCGAACATGGCCAGAATCTTAAAACATTTAAAAAAAGAATGTTGTGGAAAATTTATCGGAACCGGTATTGACACACCCACCTGTACACTTATTATTATGTTAACGTATCTAGTGATATTTAATGAGAGGCGAGCCGGTTTGGGTGTGTCTGCGACGTCACGTTGCACGGTTTTGTATGTAGTGTACAGTCACGGGACAAAAGTGTAGTCTTACTTTTCCAAAACTCAAATATCTAGTTTTTGTAAAATGTGTTAAATTATCCACAACTGTATTATTACCTATGTTTTAAAGAAATTAAAGTACTTATAGATTATACCTAGTTACTAACCGTGAAAAGTTGAAATAATTCTGCCTAAAAAAAATTGCCGCTGCTTTTAGGGTTCCGTACCCAAAGGGTAAAAACGGGACCAAATTACTAAGACTCCACGGTCCGTCTGTCTGTCTGTCTGTTTGTCACCAGGCTGTATCTGTGATAGCTAGACAGTTGAAATTTTCACAAATGATGAAATTCTGTTGCCACTATAACAACAAATACTAAAAACAGAATAAAATAAATATTTAAGTGGGGCTCCCATACAACAACCGTGATTTTTTTGCCGTTTAATGCGATAATTGTACGGAACCCTTCGTGCGCGTTTTTTGGTAGAGTGTGACTGCACTTTTGACCCTTAACTGTCTATTATCTATATTGGTATGTAAATAAGTAGGCGCAGGAGTGTATCGAGCTCAAAGTAAATGTCTTAAATTATTACAAGCTGTAGTTTAACTTGCCTTGTTAGTTACCTACTTGTTCAGTGAGTATATAATTATTACCTAGATACGTGTATGGGTCAAAACTAGCGTCTGAATTTTAAAACAATTATCTCAAACCGATTCAGCTGAAATTTTGCATACACGATTAGTTTGGATAACAATGTAGGTACGGTTAGTTAAAAGCTTGTATATTTTTGTTTTTATTAATTGATGTTTTATTTTGTACTTACTAAAATAATATAAGTACTTGTTATCGGTGGCCAGACCCCGCCTATTCAAATAATTGAATTTTTAACGCCAGTGTGGTCGCCGGGCAACCCCTACTGGTTGTAGGGAAGCCCCCTCGAAAATCACCATATACAAAATATTTATAAAATGCTGATAAAAGGTCGTTCATGTTATTTCCACAAAGTACAAGCCATTGAATCTTATAAAAAAAACAAAGATTGCGTAACCGCTTTATCTTTGAGTCATTCCAGCCAGTTGCTATGGTTTGATAAAAATAAATAAAAGTTCTATAACTTTGCTTAGCATTTGTAGCAACATCCTGGCACGTGTTGTGACTTGTGATTCAGTGTTTATGATTGGCTCGTTTTGAAAAAGGAATAAGAAAATCGTTTGTCATGGTGATGGTTTTGTGATTCAGTTCAGAGAGTGGCCAAAACTAAACTTAGATGGATTGTGCAATAGATTATAAGAGAGGACACAGGGGACCTAGACGAAGTGACATTGTACGGACAGCGATAACGGTTGCCGAAGTCCCAATATTATGTTTTTGATTAAACACGTGACATAAGTATAAAAAAATATATAAAAATTATAGGCAGCGCTTATCAATCCCATAGATTTTGGACTTTTGTTTTGAAAGTGACGACTTATGACGTGTGACCTATGTGCGACTGTTGCCCAAGGCATAAGTGGCTAGAGAAGGGTGAAAACTGAGAAAAAAATCTAATAATGAAAGATGACGATATATTATAGTATAGCGCCAACCACAAATAAACTGGGATAATTACAAGGAGAAAAAGGTCCTAGTTGTCTATTTTAGTCTATGTTCACCAACCTGGCGTCATTGTCGGGGGTAAAAAGATTACCTACTACGTTCTTATGGCTTCTTACGACCTTTTTCTTTTGTATCAATGCTCGTGCCTTCACGCCCTTCACTGTATGAGAATAGGCCTCTGCCCTTTGCAGTGGGACAGTTACAGGCTGGTATTATTATTAAAGGTGTATAGTCTACTCATTGTTTTGTATAGTCTACTCGAATTCGCGTAAACGTTATAAAAATATAGACAAAAAAAGCCTCCTCTAGAATAAAGATGGCACATTAAATATTTATAAATAGTTTTGAATATTGGCCAGTGTTTTATCTACTTGCCTGATTGTGATTAGTCAAGGTGATGCTGATAAAAACAGGATTTTGATAAACAATTGACACAAGTTTGCTCTGATAACACATATCAAGACGGCCAGGCCCCTTGGAGCGCCATGTCTACGCAGTCCAATGACAAGACATTATGTCTCTGATATTATCATTGTCTTGAGATTTGTATCGAATTTTACATGAGGAATGTCAAAAATCATCACCTCCATCTGCATTTTCCCAAATATGTTGGGGTCAGCTTTCAGACATGCATGATGGCTCTTGCTATGCGTCGCCATTCGGTTCTATTGGACGCAATGTGGGAACAGTCGGTCATTGTAGCTTTGGTGATGTTTTTAATAAGATCTGCCCATCTGGTCCCGACCCCGGGATTTCTTGCCCTCCATTCTGCTTTAGATTACAAGATGCTTTTTATTGAGTCTTCATTGCGAGTTATATGCCCAAAGAACTTTAGTATTCGTATTTGAACAGTTGACGATAATCTCTCTTTGATGTGAAGATCTTTTAGGATCGTTACATTGGTGCGGTAAGCAATCCACGGAATCCGCAGTAGACGTCTCCAGCACCACATCTCCAGTACATCGATTTTTCTCCTTTCCTTCAGCCAAAAATGTCCACGTCTCAGCTCTGTAGTGAAAAAAAAAATTGGAAAGACGAGACTTTGCATCGGTCGTACCTTAGTGGTTTTGATTATTCTGCGATCTTTCCAGATTTTTGAGAGGTTTTCGACGACAGATCGCGTCATAGCACAACGCTTTCGTATCTTGTCTTCGCAGCCTCCGGTGTTAGCAATGTTGGAGCCCAAGTAGAAATAGTTCTGGACAACATCACAGTTGGCTATTCTTTTTACAGTTGGTTGGTTGTTTTTAGCTCTTTCCACTATCATCATTTTTGTCTTATCACGATTGATAGCGAGTCCAAGTCCAATGCTGTTTGTTGCCAGTTAGTTTAAGAGATGTTCCATATCTTCTTTAGATGTTGTACTTGTGTGTCTTTACTTGTGTTACTTGAGTGCAAAATTTAGTAATTTATTGCGCTCTTTGTCTTTACTGTCGTCGGTTCGACAACGGAGCGAAGAGCGCGGAACGTGAGAACGTCAGTCATCGCGGTGGAAAAGTAAATTACGAACTAAACTTACCGATGAACATGTCTAAAATTTAATGAAAATAGCCTGCTCCAACTTTAGTCCAAACTTCGGAAGGAAAGTTCAAGGCAATAAATGACATGGTGCACACATATACATATATATATTTTTTAATATATTCAGATATACTTGTTGTCCCCCCCCCCATGTAGGTGGATATATAATCTTGTTTTTGTGATAGGCTCGCGCTTGACTGCTATCTTGCCTGATGTTAAGTGATGATGTGGTCGTTGGTGAAGCACGCTCTTTACCGCGACGGCCATATTATTTAAAAAAACGAACCCCTAATGAAAGTAATTGGTGACCTCTGCTCTAGTCCAGTTAGTTCTTTGGTTCAGTCCAGTTAGTAAATCTGTGACAAATATGGTCTTTTGTTCCTGATGATATTTTCTAGTGTCTATGACTGTTTTTGGTAAGAATATAGTAAAAATAATAGCCGATCCACATGCTGGTAAGTGGTCACCGCCATCTTTAAGTGGCACCAGCGTGTCTTATCCTAGCGTTCTATAGAGTTTCTATACAAAGTGTCATTCAGCAAGAAATACGTATAATGTCTTTGCATTTAGCGATGGCGATGGTCGAAATTCAAAAATGTAAGCGATTGCTCACGAGGCATTTCGATAACCCTTGGCATGTCCATACATTTTGTATTTTTTATCGACTTGCCAAAAAGGAGGAGATTCTATGTTCGAGTTTTCGAATGTATTTTTGGACCCATTTTGAAAATTATTTTTTTGTTTGAAAGAATATGTTCCGAAATTGGTTCCATTTTAATTTGGTGAAGATCTGATGAAGAACTTCGGAGATATACAACAGAACTCTTCAATCAACAACGGCAAATCTACCGGGATTGCTGCAATCGCATGTCTGATTATTGTTTATACCATTTCATAACATAACATCTCGCCAGTACGCTCTAAAGAGGTACGCAGATGTGTACAGTTTACCTTGGTACACTATCATTTCACTGGTTATGTTCAATATGACATTCGGGTAATCTATTCTGACATTAAGTATACCTTACTAAACAACTTGCCTATTAGGTAGGTACAACTAAAAAGTGAAAAAAAAAAAAAATTACAAAGAAATACTGCCGACTTCCAATTTAAAAAAAACTACAACGTTAAAAATAACTTTCTTTTTGGAAGTCGTTGTCTTTGGTAGGTACCAATTCTTTGCGTTATGGACACCGACTTCCAAAAGGAAAGTTATTTTTCACATTGTAGTTTTTTTAAATTGGGAGATTATTTTTTTATTTTATTCTTATCGCTGTAGCGACGCTTTTGTTGACAGAATGTCTCTTGTTTATAGTCTTGGGACAACCTTCTCATTCGATTGGTTATCTATCACCTTGGCTCAGTTAGGTTTTGATGCAATAGGATCTAACTCTTAAGATCAATTAATGAATCAACCGATGTTTCAGTTGATGGAACATATATATCATAATAATTTATAGCATATAACCTCAGATAAAATAAAAAGTCAAGATGGAACGTTGCAAACAACAAGGTGACACGCACACACGTACTACGAAACTACGCCTTAGCTTGTCATTCGACCCATTTATTTGATCTGTATTTTACGATGTTATTGTGTAGGTATACGGCAAGGCGTAGTTTTAACCGGCGGGCGTCACCTTGTTGTTTGCAACGTGTCATCTTGACTTTTTATTTGATCTGAGCCTATAAGCATCTGGAACCTATAACTTTGAAATGGTGGAAGGTTTTTTCAAATAGGTGTTCCTATTGGTAACAAGCGATTATTCTAAACGTCTGAACAAACTCACAAAATTCGGGCTCTTTTTTACCCGACTGCCGAAGTTGGGTAATGTGTTTATCAGTCTATGTATGTATGTAGGTATATATTTTTGTTACTATGTGGCGTTCTAGAGACCAAACGCGTTGGCCGATTTTGATGATTATGTCGATCGATTCGTCTTAACCTTGAGAGTGTCACTGGCTACATTAAAATTGGAAAATAGAAAAATGGCGGATTTTGGGCGCCATATTGTGAAGGACCATTTTTTTTTCTTCTATACCCATCGTGTGGGGTATCAAAATAAAGGGTTTTAAGAGGTGATTTCAAAAATATCTGCAGCTATATTGCGTAAGTGAATACGGCAACGCAAAGACTTTGACTGCTATCCAATCGACCAATCAGACTAACGGAAATCTACATCGCGTCATTCATCTCGCATGTGATTGATTGGTCGATTGGATAGCAGTGTATACTCCGACTGCACAGCATGATTTTCTTCTTGTTTACCTCTTTTTAGTTCGCTTCTTAAGCAGTCGGGCTTTTTGATTTTTTGATGTAACTTTTTTTATAATATTACTTAAGATTAAGACTAGATATTAAGTGTGTAGTTTTTTTTTGTGACTCTAATAGGCTCTCTTATATTACATGGGGCTTTAACTTAGCTGACAAGAACCTATATGGTTCTATAAAACACCTCACGGGGTGTTTCGTAGGGAACAAGTAAAATTTAAAAACCCTCAACTTGCGCAAATACAAACAATAAAACGCCCACATCTTTTGAACGGCTGAACCGATTTTCATCAAACATAGCTAAGAACACTCCCGATAATGTCAAATTAAAAAAAAAACTGAATTTCTGTTCATCCGTTTAGGACCTGTGATGCCACACAAATGCACACGTCAAACAGATAACACCCTTCATTTTCCGTCGGGGCTTCAAATAGGTTTGTTTTGTAATATCTTTTGTCACCAAGATCTATTAATTTCTGTTGGAATGAGGATACAAACACACAAAACCAGTCACCTTTTAAGCTTATCATTTCCTAGTCAACCACAGACAACAAGCTTTTTTATTACAAACTCTTTATAAATAATCTATTTCTTTGTATACCAGAATAACTTTAATATCAATTCGCAGATAATGTATTCCTGTATTTCTTTGTCTTCTGACCACCTGCTCGACTGGTCGTGAAGGTCGCAAGCTTGGCGCTTAAAGAGAATGGGGAGCCTTTGTTTGTCTATTAACTAAACTAGGAAGTGGTATACCTATATCTGTCAAGTTGTTTGACAGAAGCAAAAAAAACCGCGGCAAAATCAATTTTTGCTTTCGATATCTGACTGTGAATTAAAAAAAACTTTCCCGTTGACACCAAAAGAGAATGGGGCGCTTTTGTTTGTATATCAATTAAACTAGAAAGTATATTGTATAACCCTATGTCGGTTACGTAGCTTAACAGATGCAAATAAAAAAAAATACGCGGCAAAAGCGGTTTTTTTTTTTATGTCAGTTGAAAGTATTATGCAATTTATAAATAGTAGCCTATATTTTCTAATATCCTGTCATATAATAGCGTTGTACCTTAATAGACAACTATTTATGTTCATGTTTGTTGATGCCCACCGAAATGGTCGAATCGAGACTCGAGCGAGACCGTCGAGAGCGCCTACATTTTAATGAATCGTGCTTGCGAACTATATCAAATTAGGCGCTTGGTTACACAATTCGGTGTATGTTAGTAGGAATTTTGATCTTTTTATTTAATCAGGCACTGGCTTTCCTCAAAATTCCTATTAAGTAACGTAGTACTTACAAAAATATCATCAATATTTATTTCTTCACAGTAAAAATTAAAGATACGTTTAGTAATTGAAATAAGTAGGTGCCTAAAGGTCATGAAAAAGGTCTTGGTTACAAATTATCATAACCGGACATAATAATTAAATAGTAAAGCATAACATATATTTTAAGTGACACTGATGCAACAAACCGATCTTTTGCAGCAGACAGACCAGACAGTTCCAGATACGGGCCTACATATAATAATTAAAACACTATCTAACTAGCGTAAGTGTATACACAATAACTGTTATACTTAATTAGAATAATTTGATAATAACTTTTATTTGGCGTAGTCTAAATTTCCGTGATCAACTGCCCAAATAATAATTTGTAGTTATTATAATGTTTAATTAAAAATATTCAAATCAGGCTGAAAATCAGCACATTTACCTAAGCATCAAAAATGACAGATAGTCCCTGAAAGTTGAAACGCCCGCTGACCCGCTTTTCATCAGATCCTAGTATGTAGTCTATGGTTTTAGCTAGGAAAAAGTGCGCATTAAACACTCCAGCAACATATATCCGTCTACAAAAAAATGCTACATGAAGTTAAAATTAATCTGCCTCTTACCACGAGTTTCTTGAAGCAAAACTGTCGAAAAATTAACGTGACAAATTGTCAAGCACGATCCATCCAAGTTGAATGTATTTTCAACAGCCAATCACAGCAGATTACAGTGCTTGACAATTTGTCACATTAATTTTGCTTGCAGAAACTCGTTAGTTTCCCAATAACACCCAGGATTTAATGATGGAATCAAACTACCTACTTAGTACAAAGATACTATATCTATACATATAATAAATCTGTAGAAAAGTCATTTTTGTACATTGAAGAAATTGAAACAAAAAATAGCCAGCGTGTGAAAAGATAAGTAACAGAACCCATTTCCATCATTTTTGAAATTTTTGTCTGTTTGTCTGTTTGTCTGTTTGTCTGTTTGTTTGTGCGCACATCACGTAAAATCTACGAATTCAATGCTGACAATGTTTATATACAAAAATTATACGCAACTTGAGGTTTAACTTAGTTTTTGTTTCATCGAAATCGGTTCACTCTATCAAAAGATATGATTAATTTAGTGAGTTCAAGAAGTAAAATATTACGTTACGCAATTAAGTATAGTACTTGCAACGACATCTTAAGACTAAAAATAGAACTAATGTTGATAGTTGAAATCTAAATCCGATAGATGGCGTTGTGCAAATGACGTCATTTTCTGAATCGCGGTGTTAAGATTTTCCGCGCGAGGATGACGTCCACCGTGTTTACTAGGCAAATTGGGTTTCGTTAGGTGTCTTAAAAGTTCTTGCGTGTGTCGTAAAAGTTCTTTGGTTGCTTGGTTTATCGATTTTCTAAATTGGTCGAAAAAAAAGTATTTGCTTATCTTATTGGTTTCGTTTGGTCAACTTTGGTCATTGGTTTGAAGTACGAAGTTAAGATTGTATTTGATTTACTTCGTAGTTTGAATCCAATAGTGCCAATCGTTATACAGTAAGTTAGTGTTGCCAATTCGTTGAGTCACGACCACGAACAGACGATACGTTGTCACACTAGACTGTTCGACGCACCGTTCTTTTAAGTTTGTAGGCTATTCAGTCATAAGTGTTGTTAGTTTTGTTTATTGCTTTAATTTTCCTTGAAAATGCCTCAAAGAAAAAAAACTAACCTTTCGCTGCGTAGCCGAAATGCGAAAAGGATGAGACTTTGTAGGTCTCAGGAATCGGAAGAAGATCGTGAAGCACGGTTATCTGCTAACCGAGAGCACATCGCTCTTTCACGTGAATCGGAAACGTTCACCGAAAGGGAGTCACGTTTAAGTTCACAAAGAACACGGACCGCGACTTTGCGGTCTCAAGAGAGTATCCAGGAACGCGAAGACCGGCTGTCTGCTGATCGGGAGCGCCACTCTCTCTCACGTGAGTCAGAGACATTCACAGAAAGGGAGTCGCGCTTAAGTTCGCAAAGAACTCGGACCGCGACTTTGCGTTCTCAAGAGAATATCCAGGAACGCGAAGTTCGGCTGTCTGCTGATCGGGAGCGCCACTCTCTCTCACGTGAGTCAGAGACATTCACAGAAAGGGAGTCGCGCTTAAGTTCGCAAAGAACTCGGACCGCGACTTTGCGTTCTCAAGAGAATATCCAGGAACGCGAAGTTCGGCTGTCTGCTGATCGGGAGCGCCAGTCTCTCTCACGCGAGTCAGAGACTTTCACAGAAAGGGAGTCGCGCTTAAGTTCGCAAAGAACTCGGACCGCGACTTTGCGTTCTCAAGAGAGTATCGAGGAACGCCAAGCACGTCTGTCATCTGACCGAGAGCGACACGCTCTCTCGCGCGAGTCTGAATCTCTCTCCCAAAGAGAAGAACGATTAGAAATAGCTAGACATAACTATGTAGGTGTACAAAGAAACAATGAAAGTTATCTTGCATCTGAAAGGGAAAGAATAGATGAACTAAGACGAGCAGAAACAGCAGAACAACGTCAATCTCGCCTAGAAATAGAACGAGCTCGATACCATATGAATAGAGAAACAAATAGCGGAGCTGATGAGTCCATGGAAAATGACGATGCAAATATTTTATTACCTTGGGACAATAGGGAAAAATCAGGGTTCACATATTCGTCTAGAATTAATTATGCTGGCTTTACTTTCGTGGGTGACATGAGAGAAATTTGTAATTTTTGTCATGCTTTGAAATGGAGGAAAGAGACAGATGGAATGTGCTGCTCAAATGGAAAAATTGTTCTTCCAAATTTCCAAGATCCACCACACTTACTTATAAGTCTCCTGAATGGCGATCATCCCCAGTCGAACCGTTTTTTGGATAATATTCGTTTATATAACAGTGCTTTCCAAATGACTTCCTTTGGGGCAAAACAAATAACGGAAGGACCGTTCATGCCAACCTTCAAAGTACAAGGTCAAGTTTATCACCTTATTGGATCTTTGCTGCCAGAAAATGAACCCAAATTTCTCCAAATTTATTTTGTATCCGATTACACGCAACAGCTCAATGTTAGAAATCACAATTTTCCCCAGCTCAATGCTGAGCTTTTGGGTCAACTTCAAGAATTGCTGCATCGCGTTAACCAGTACGTTCGTGAATTCAAAGCTGCATTGGAGTCAATTCCACAAGGCAGCAATGATTTCAAAATTGTTATAAGTGCCGATAGACGTCCTGTGGGTGAACACCGTGGAAGACACAATGCACCCGTCGCAGATGAAGTTGCAGTTGTTTTAGTCGACCAGGAGTGTGAGAGACGTGATATCGTGTTGCGTACACGCGACGATCGCCTTCAACGCATTTTGGAAACCCACCGAGCTTACGACGCCCTGCAATATCCACTAATCTATTGTCATGGTGAAGATGGGTACAATTTTGGGCTGTACCAAGTGAACCCTACTACGAGAGTCACTAATTATCAAAAAAAAATATCTGCTCAACAATACTATTCCTACCTTTTACAAATAAGGCAAAACAGTTTCGTATATTTGCAACGATTTCGTGGTTTGTTCAGCCAATTTATTGTGGACATGTACGCAAAAATAGAAACTGAACGTTTAGTGTATATTCGCACTAACCAGCGACGGTTACGCGCTGAAGAATACGTGCACTTGCGGGACGCCATGCAATCAGATAATAACGTCGAAAACTTGGGTCGATTGGTTATTTTGCCATCCAGTTTCACAGGCGGTCCGCGGTATATGCACGAACGAACGCAAGATGCTTTTTGTTACGTCCGTAAATACGGCCGGCCGGACCTTTTTATAACATTTACAACAAATCCAAAGTGGACGGAGATTTGCCAGGCACTTCTCACAGGACAGGCGTCATACGACAGACATGACATTATTGCTAGGATTTTTCATTTAAAACTCAAAGTCTTGATTAATCTACTTACAAAGGAGAAAGTTTTCGGTTCAACTCTTTGTTTTATGTATAGCGTCGAGTGGCAAAAGCGTGGTTTACCCCACGCGCACATTCTTCTGTGGCTGGAAGAAAAAATTCGTCCCGATGCTATAGACAGTGTCATAAGTGCAGAATTTCCGGACTATAATGCAGATCCGATTTTGCATGACATAGTAAAAACACATATGGTTCACGGGCCATGTGGCCTCTTAAACAGGGAATCACCGTGCATGAAAGATGGTCAATGCTCAAAAAAATACCCCAGAGCACTGAAAGAACTAACTATGGCTGGGGAAAATGGGTATCCGCAATACCGGCGAAGATCACCGTCACAAGGTGGTTTCACAGCTACTGTCAGATTCCGTGGACAAGAAATAATTCTAAATAATAGTTGGGTGGTACCGTATTCTCCAGTTTTGTCAAACGCTTTTCAAGCACACATTAATGTTGAAATTTGTAATAGCGTCGAATCTATAAAATATATATGTAAATATGTTAATAAAGGTAGTGATCAAGCCATGATAGCACTAAGAAATAACAACCAATTTGATGAAGTGACAAGGTATCAATCTGGCCGATACATAAGCTCTTCGGAGGCAGTTTGGCGCATTTTGAGTTTCCCTATTCATGAAAGGTATCCGCCAGTCATCCATCTTGACGTGCACCTGGAAGGCGGGCAGCGAGTTTACTTTCAGCCAGAAAATGTGGCAGAAAGAATGAACAACCCAAGACAAACCACCTTGCTCGCATTCTTTCGCCTTTGCGAAAGAGACAATTTCGCTAAGTCTCTGTTGTACAATGAAGTGCCACATTATTATACTTATAACAAGCAGCAAGGTGTTTTTAATCGCAGGAGACGTGGAACTGCTGTAGAAGGCGAGTCCGGCATTTTTAAAGAACACGTGATTGGAAGAGTATACACGGTGCACCCAAATAATGCAGAGTGTTATTATTTACGCCTTCTTCTTCACACAGTGCGAGGACCTACTTCTTTTGCTGAGCTCCGCAAAGTGGACGATATAGAATATCCCACATTTCAAGCTGCTTGCCGCGCACGGCATTTATTAGATGGCGATCAGCATTGGGATGATGCTTTAGCCGAAGCATGCGTCAGTGATAGTCCACATCGTTTGCGCCATTTATTTGCCATTTTGTTGACATTTTGTGGCCTATCGGACGCTGGGCAGTTGTGGCAAAAATATAAAGACGCGTTTGCCGAAGATTTTTTGAGACAGCAAAATATAAATAGTGAAACTTCTGACCAAGTACGTGAAAGCTGCCATAATAGGGCTTTGCTGGCTATACAAGATATAGTTACAAGTATAGGAGGGAACCCCCTCAGTCAATACGGCTTGCCGACACCGACAGTTGGTGGGGAACGAATTAATAGGGAGTATACATCTGAAATAAATTACAACCCCGAAGAGTTAGCAGAAATATTGCGAAATGGCTGTTCAAATTTGACGTCAGAACAACGTCAAATCTTTGATAGAGTATGCTGTAGTGTAGAACATTCATTAGGAGAAATGCTGTTTTTAGATGCACCTGGTGGAACAGGTAAAACTTTCCTCACTAAAGTTATCTTGGCTCAAATAAGGAGCCAAAACAAAATTGCCCTTGCCGTCGCTTCCTCAGGAATAGCTGCCACTTTATTACCAGGAGGAAAAACTGCACATACAACATTTAAAATACCAATCGACTTGGACCGCACAGAAAACCCTGTTTGCAACGTGTCTCGCAATAGTGATAAAGCAAGGGTTTTACGCGATTGCGCCCTTATCGTTTGGGACGAGTGTACGATGGCAAATCGTAAAGCTGTGGAAGCTGTAGATAGAACGTTGCGAGATATAAGACAAAATGACCGACCGATGGGAGGCTTAACGGTGCTATTCTGTGGAGACTTCAGGCAGACACTCCCTATAATACCCAGAGGAACGAGGGCCGATGAAATAGGTGCCTGTTTAAAGAGCTCTATTTTATGGCGTAGTGTCATATTAACTAATTTGAGCTTTAATATGCGAGCATATTTGGGAGGTGACGCAAACGCGCAGGTTTTCTCAAATTTACTACTTCAAATTGGTAACGGCACATACCCGACTCAAGAAGGAGGTAAAGTAACTTTAGTCGAAAGCCTGTGTTCTTCTGTTGCCTCACAGCAGGAACTCATTTCCTCTGTATACGGAGATCCATCAGAGATCTCGAACCATGACGCTGCTTGGCTATGCCAACGAGCTATTTTGGCACCTCGCAACGACCAAGCAGCAGCAATAAATTCTCAAATATTGGTACATGTTTCTGGAGAAAGTAGGGAATATTTATCTATTAACACGGTTTTAGAAGAAGGAGATGCCACCCACTATCCAGTAGAGTTTTTAGACTCTCTAAATACACCAGGTCTTCCAGCACACAAAATTTATTTAAAAGTCGGAGTACCAATCATTCTACTCAGAAATTTAAGCCCACCAAAACTATGCAATGGAACTCGGTTGAGAGTAACAAATCTCCAACGAAATGTCATCGAAGCCGAAATCTTAACAGGTTGCGGCTCCGGTGATGTTGTTTTCATTCCCAGGATACCCATTATCCCCAATAATTTTCCGTTTACTTTCAAACGTGTGCAATTTCCTGTAAGCCTCTGTTACGCTATGACTATTAATAAAGCCCAAGGCCAGACGTTATCCGTTGCGGGTGTAGACCTTACTTTTGATTGTTTTTCACACGGCCAACTCTATGTTTCTCTATCACGTGTTAGCAACCCAAACAACCTTTTTGTATATGCTCCGGGTAATTCCACCGCTAACATAGTATATAGAGAAGCATTAACGTAATCAACTATACCAAAGTCAGGACTCTTATCTAAATCATCAAAAAGGTGATATACTCTTATCTAAACGACGTTGTTTTGCTCTCGACAACCACGCGAACGAAGTCGCGGGCACAGCTAGTCAATAATAACTCTCAAGTCTAACCTGTTAAGTATCAATTAAGACAGCAGAATTATTTACCAGTTATCGTGCAGGGGGATTTTCCGCGATGGTAAGCAAATAACAAAATAATAAATAACAATATTGTAGCAAAATAGGCATAAGGAAAATTTTGCTTGAAATGAGTAATAGATAAGGGTAGCCTTACTGTCTGATACCGTTGGAACTGAGGGTCAAGACTGGAATGAAGTCAAGTCGGATTTAATTGTAAAAAGGGATTTTCCATTTTACAGGATATTGGAGAAATAACCCACAGTCTAGGTACCTTTTTAATGCAATGGATATGAAGAACTATCAAATGAATCATTAGATCTACAAGTATCAGCTGTTTATTCAGAGATATTTAGGGCCAGCTTTTGAATCACTAGGTACATAGTATAAAACAAAGTCGCTTGCCACGTCTGTCTGTATATCCGCTAACTCCTCCTAAATCACGCAACGGACTTTGATGTGAATTTCACTAATAGAAAGAGCTATAAACGAGGAAGGTTTTTATGTAAGTATAATTTTTGTCCCGTGCGAAGTCGGGGCGGGTCGCTAGTTAAGTATTATTTGGTGTAAAGAACGTGTCCAATGTTAGGAATTTGCTCTTTTTATTTTGTCGGTTCTAATACTTAATATCTTTTTTGTCTATATTTTCTGTGCGAATACCTACTATTAAAAAAAATACTATATTTCTTTTTTTCATTACTTTAATGCCAAAATTTGACAGGTTTTCAGGTTACAAAGTTTGACAAATACTTGATTTCAAATTCTTCTTTCTTTCAAAGTTTGACAAATACTTCTTTTCAAATTCTTTTCTCTGCGTAGTGGATTCGCAAAATGTATGCTGTATTAATTCATAGTATGTTTATGTATTGGCTCAGTTGCCAAAGAAGAAAACACGTGCCCGCGATATTGCGTTTTGGGTTATTAAATTAACCTTATTAATGTCAAAAAGTCACTTTATGTTCTTCTTCTTTCGTGTCGATTAACTCAAACTGTAGTCAGCCATTCAGATTTTGTCCGACCAGTATGTAGCTACTCGGACAGCTCTGTTATTCGCCACGCTCAAATCTCGTAATGTGCAGGTGGTCGGGCATGAAGGGCAGACAAGGAGGTGGGCCATATCTTGGGAACCCCCACACTGGCACTGTGTTTCGGAGGGGTCTATGATATTCCACTTGGTCAGGTTGGTTTTACAACGGCCAACCTGGGTCCGCAATCGGTTTAAGGATTTCCAGATTGGTCACTGCAGTTCGTTTCCAGGAGGCAGATTCTCTGCCGGAGCGTTGAAGTGTGGAGGAGTAGGGTGTGTATGTTTCCATAATTCTATTCGCTCGTCGGTTGCGCTGGCGCTTTCGAGGGGGTCGTATATCTCAAGAAGCTCCTACGGCTCTTCAGGGGCACAGGTTGAAGTTGATGCTCATATAGAGGGTGCCGACTGTCCCGTTCCTGTTTGTCCTTCTCGATGCGGCTGGCTACTTCGCGACGAACTTCTGGTGGAGCTATACCTGCCAGTGGGTACAACATCACAAGTGGGGTTGGTTTCAGACACCCAGTTACGATGCGGCAAGTGTCATTTAGTGCTATGTCGACTTCTCTACCGTGAACGGATCGATGCCACACTGGGCAAGCGAACTCTCCAGCAGAAAAAGATAGTCTTTATGTTGTTTGGCCACCATATTATCATATATAAAGTAAAATTCCACCAAGAAATAAAAATAAATATTTGATATTGATTCTGGTAATTATGGAATCGTGCTAGAATAAACCGCTTATAACCATGATACTTATAAATAAATTATCGATGGTCAGCACAGACAATCATGGGAGTTAAAGAGGTCACAGATAAAATACACAATTTATAATAATGACTATGCAGACGAATTACGTCTTAATTTTGATAAGTAACGTAAACTTTGCACACCCATTTTTGCACTCCAAGACACTTTGTGTAAAGCTATTTTGCACTCCAAACGATCGAAGAACAATAATGACAATTTTCTACAACAAAATTCATTCTTCAAATTCCGAATCATCTTCAACTATGAGATAGGAGCCTTTTTGGTCTCGCACGGGGTTCTTTATTAAATTTCTCTTTTTCTTTTTCTCTCGTGTACGCTGGTTACAAATAAAAAAATCAGCAAGGTTTAGCAGGACTGACTTCCCGTGGACAGGATTTAGCGCGATTCTACAATGCGGCACTGATGTGAAGACCATTTTTAGCCGAGTTCCCAAAAAAGGAGGAGGTTCTCAATTCGGAAGTTAAATTAGGTAAATATCTGATGAAGAACTTCGGAGACATACAACAGAACTCTTCAATAAATGACAGCTAATCTCTCGGGATTGCTGCAATCGCATGTCTGTTAATAATTGTTTAAACCATTTCATAACATACCATCACGCCAGTACTTTCTAAACGGGTACGCAGATGTGTACAGTTCACCCTGGTACACTCTCATTCCATCGGTTATGTTCAAGTTACGTGTTATTCGGGTAATCTATTCTGGCATCACTGTGGGTGGCCATTATAGGTACCTTACTATACAACTTTTCCATTATGTCCACTAAAAACTAGTCCACTAAAAAGTGAAAATAAAAACTATTTTTACAAAAAAATACAACCGAATATAGAATAAAACACTACAAAGTGAAAAATAACTTAAATTTCGGCAGTCGGTGCCAAAAAACGAAGAAACGAAAACAGGAACACCGACTTCCGAAATTTTAAAAGTTATTTTTCACTTTGTAGTATTTTTATTTGGAAGTCGGTTGTATTTTTTTAATAGATTTTTTTCTACGTACGAGTATATTCCGTAGAACGTTTCTGCGCGAACATTGGGGTAAGTAAAGCCACTCGTGAAGACTATTTTAAAACACTCTAATTACTCGTTGATTGCTCGGTAGATGATTTCAGAAAGATCTCAAATCAGTGTTTACCGCGTACATTACTATTAAATAAGTACATATCAAATTAATTGCAGTAAATAGTCTAGCCATTATTTATGACTACTTCAGATATAAATAGACTTTATATATATGTATTTGCACGTTAAGAACGTATGTAAACAACTGTCATTTACTTACAACTTATTAATTAATTACGTAATCAATAGCTTAGCCAACGTTAGTTAAGACAAATGGTACTAATATAATGCTGCAACTCCGTATGCGTGTGACGTTTTCACTCCTAAGCATCTGGAGCAACTTTGATACATTTTTGTAAAGAAATAGATTGGACATTGGATAACGGTATAATGGCCTTTTATCCTGGCAAGATGTTCTCTTGGGATAATTCCCGATCTTCACGCGGGCGAATTGACTAGGCGAAGCTAGCAATAACAAAGTCTATATTTATGTAAGCACTTAATTATAATTTGTATGATATTTTAATCCCGTACCATTTATAGTAAGAGTTAAGGGTCATACAAGATTTATGATGGTAAACATTGTTTATTTATAACAATACTAGGCTATCTTTAAGTCTAGAACTAGATGCGTAGTTAATAATCTAACTGAAAACAAATCTGTGTAGATTACATACTCTTAGGTAACCGGACTATTTGTGAAATAATGGGTATTATAGACCTATTCCAAACACAGTGCTGGAATGAAGCCTATTCCCAGGATATGCCCCACCTCCTTATCAGCTCTTCGTGCAGCAACCTGCACCTTGATGGATGTGAACGTGGCGACTTACAAAAATATCCAGGTAGCCACACATGGGGAGAGAAGCTAGGGTATGTTTTGGTGGGAATCGCTGTTGGTGATAACAGCATTACTTACCTACAAAATGCCAAAAATATCTTCTGCTGTACTCGTGGCGGAGTACCGTACAAAGCAGAGCCCTAGCAAGTCCAAGTCATCCACGTCCCCGTCGTTCTCCCTGGGACCTGTTGTAACCGCGCCGCCGCGCGTCCGCCACCCCCGAGTTACAGCTGAGCTAACGGATGCAGGGCGTAGGGCGAATATTCTGCGCCTTAAAACCGAATCGACTCACTAGGGAGGACACCCGAAATAAAACCGAGCACATCCGAAAGCTCTAAGGCGGCAGCCCCGCTATCGGATTAAGGCACAGTGGACTAATCACCCGCTTGCCCGACAATAATTGATTCCTGAAACCGAAACAGATGGAAACCGGACCGATCTTTTACGGACGACTTTTGGAATGAAAAAACGGACACAAATTATTTATTGGGACGTACGCACGCTTTGCGATGACAGCCGACTAGCCCAAGTAGAAGCAGTAATGCTTAGCTACAACCTACATATTGCAAAGAATCATTGTTTTTGACTCCAAGATTGAGATACATGTCGTAACAATGTTCCTACCGCCAATAATTCGGGTCAGCTAATAAACTTGAGATAAAGAAACTAATAAAACTATACGATAATATTGAGTCTCGTTGGAAACGGAATTGTATTTGTATAATTATGAACCCGGCCGTGTAAGGTCACAGAAAAATAATTAAGTCAAGTTTTTATCAGTGGAATATACCGCGATTTCTTAGGTCAGTCGAGTTGAGCCCACGAAATCGGCAATCTCTTCACAGCTACCGGCTACCACGCTGCTACAATAATGCAATGATGCCGCTACGGTAGTGATATGACGACGCAACGGCAACTGTAATACTACGACGCGACGACTCTATGGTAATGCTACGACGGCGCTACGGTAATGCTACGACGGCGCTACGACAAATCTAGGGCGATACAAACATGTTCAAGAAAACACAGAATTTACTACGTAATATGTAATCATGTTTTAACTTTTGTAACATTGTTTTTAGGGTTCCGTACCCAAAGGGATTATAGATATTACTAAGACTCCTCGGTCCGTCTGTCTTTCTGTCACCAGGCTGTATCTCATGAACCGTGATAACTAGACAATTGAAATTTTCACAGATGATGTATTTCTGTTGCCGCTATAACAACAAATACTAAAAACAGAATATGATAACTATTTAAATGGGGCTCCCATATAACAAACGTGATTTTTTTGCCGTTTTTTTGCGATAATGGTACAATACCCTTCGTGTGCGAGTCCGGCTCGCACTTGGCCGGTTTTTATTTCGATACAAAGAATGTGCGATAAGTTAAACGCTCAATTAAACAAATATTCCATATGTTGAACAAACAATCCTACCTACCTGTCGAATATTTTTATAAGATTTACATAATTACCTGAACTTTCGAATCAATAACCTTCAATAAAATAACGTTCGACTATCTAAAATTCGACTAAAAAGTAGTGCTGGATAGTTTGATATTCGATTATTTGACATTCGATATGGATACAGGTAGTAACACCCATCCTTAAATAAATAGAGCAAGCAGTAAGTACCTGTTAACAATTATAGTTTAAACAAAGCAAGCGTTGAAAACTTCAGACGTGTAAGGAAAACCTAGATGCCCCTTTAAAAACATTTCCCCTCAATAGCATAGCGTATTATTAGATTTCCCTTCTTCAAGTTACGAAGCATTTCAAACACAACTTATTTGCGAGTTTCCCGACGTTAATTTCCCAACAAACTACGTCGTCGTCACGTTTTGACAAACTAAAAAGGTCCAATACTAAAATTGAGTATTTTTACATAAGAATGTGTCAAACCCTATACTTTTCAGCAAATTATTGACAGATTTTCAGACTAATGAAGAGTTTTGACAAATTCTACTCAACTTCAATATCCTAACTTATAAATCGGGAGTTTAAACATAAAAGTTTTTAATTAACTAGGTCCCTATGTAGAGTATGTAGGAACCGGACAATGAGACTTTTTAACCGACTTTCCAAAAAGGAGGAGGTTCTATGTTCGACTTCGAGTTTGTTTTTTTTTTTTGTGTATGTTTACCGATATCTCCGTCAATTGTGGACCGATTTTAAAAATTCTTTTTTTGTTTGTTAGAGTTAGTTTCGAAATTGGTCCCATTTTAATTTGGTGGAGATCTGATGAAGAACTTCGGAGATATACAGCAGATCTCTTCAATAAATAAAGGCAAATCTCTCGGGATTGCAGCAATCGCATGTCTGTTTATTGTTTATACTATTTCATAACATAACATCACGCCAGTACGCTCTTAAGGGGTACGCAGATGTGTACAGTTCACCTTAGTACACTCTCATTTCACCGGTTATGATCAAGTTTCATGGCATTCGGGTAATATATTCTGGCATTATAAGTACCTCACTAAAGGCAAGTTGCTTAATAGGTAAAACTGACTTTTTCAAAATGTAATATTAATATTCATATACCTAAACCTAATTCTTTCAGCATTTCTTTTTGTAAAATTAGTCGATTGGCTATAAGTGTGTTACTCTACTGCTATCCGTGAAAACCTGTAATTGGCTTTTTGTCTCTTATTCCATGAATAACGCTCTTTTGTATAGCTGTTGGTTTTCCAAGAATAAATAAATTAATAAATAAAAAGTGAAAAATAAAAAAACTTTTTCACAAAAAAATACTACCGACTTCCAACTAAAAACACTACAAAGTGAAAAATAACTTTCTTTTTCGAAGTCGGTGTCCATAACGAAAAAAATAGGTACCTACCAAAGACACCGACTTCGGAAAAGAAAGTTATTTTTCACTTTGTAGTGTTTTTAGATGGAAGTCGATAGTATTTTTTTGTAAAAAAGTTTTTTTAATACATTAGCAATCATTCAGGGTGTGTAAGCACTCGCGCATATTATTCACAAAATTTACAATGGGATGGGATTGTAGGATCAATTCTGAAAGAAAGTGATAAAACCGGCCAAGTGCGAGTAGGACTCGTGCACGAAGGGTTCCGTACAATTATCGCAAAAAACGGCAAAAAAATCACGTTTGTTGTATGGGAGACCTACTTGAATGTTTATTTCATTCAGTTTTTATTATTTGTTGTTAAAGTGGCAACAGAAATACATCATCTGTAAAAATTTCTACTGGCAAGCTATCACGGTTCATGAGATACAGCCTATTGACAGACAGACAGACGGACATTGGAGTCTTAGTAATAGGGTTCCATTTTTACCCTTCGGGTACGGAACCCTAAAAAAGACAGCTTTCCAGAAGAATTATGTTCGTATAACTCGTCAATATGTAGGGAACTGTATCTATGGGGGATAGTAGTTTTTTTTTGTGAATAGGTTTTCAGCAAAGATGGCGGTATGACTTTGACACCTATCGAAAGAAAAACGGTGCTCCACACTAGGAATTTCTTCCTGTATCGTGGGTGCGTTTACAAACATATAAACTCACATACACAAACACCCAGAGCCGAAACAACTATCTGTAGGTCATACAAATATTTGTTCCGTGCGGGAATCGAACCCGCGACACGCAGCGCAGCAGTCAATCGCTCAACCACTGCGCCCAAAAATTGATCCATAATTGACGAAAACCGGGCAGAATGGAAGGAAGAGGCTGGGAGCCTTTGCCCTGCATGACAGAATAGACTAAAAATAGCAAAAATTGGGTTGGACCCATAGCCCGTCGAGTTTTAGTATAATTTCGACTTGTAAGTACACTTACAAGTCGAAATTATATTTTTGGGACTGTCTCTTAATCACGATCACGATAAATAACGGTTTGTTTTAGTCCAGTAGTAAACTAACAAGTTCAATTGTATCAACTGAAGATTTTTATGTGTCTACAATATTGCTGTCCCGTTTATATGCACACAATTGCTTTTCTAATTTACTGTAGACATTGGCTGAATAGTAGACATCGGCTTAGCTTGCATAGAATGATTATCTCGATGACGATTGACTGATAGGTTTGAAATAATAATAAATAATTATAAATTGAAGGTATAATAATATATGAGAACTTATCAGCTGCTATACAAAAGTGGGCTTGACAACGAAATATACCCAAACTTTGTTGCTACTCAGATAATTTCGCCATCATAATTGGCTGTATAAATATTATTATTCTCAGATTACGTTGGAGGGTGTGAGGCCAGGCCTCCGAGAGGTCATCATGCGACTTATCATTTTGTTATCAATCCGAGTTGGAGTTCTCCGTATGTCGTGTGATGTACAATAATATTTGTGTGTGTTTCGTACTCGTGTGCAGAGATAAGGTAGAGAAGGTTAAGTTTGTGAAGTGTTTGGAGTAGTGCCGTTTGAAACATTTAAAACAAAAATGTAAGAAAATAATTTGTGTGCAAAAAATGTGTATGTTTCATTTTTGTTTGGATCAGTTGCATTTTTATCACAAAGAAAATTGGAAAAATATAATCATAATTGGGAATGAGCATGAAAAAGAAATGTTGTTTGTCCAGATTATCGATAAATATACTATAATAGAACACTAATAGTGAATACAGAATCAAAATTGATCGATGAACTAACGAGATATAACAATTCAAAGAAATATATGTGCCCCATTCTACGAAAAATCGAAATCGAAAGGCGGCGCGGCGTTAAGAAAAGTCCGACGTGCCATCTGACGCCAGATAGCTGCCTATCTGACGTCAGATGGCACGTCGGACTTTTCTTTCTAATTCTCGAGACTTGACTTAGTTCGTTTTCATATTGTTTACTATAAGTTAAATGTCATGTTAATATGCAAAAAATATTATACCTATTAAGCCATAAGTAATTTATTTCATAACAATATATAAATTGTGTCGAAATTTGTAATAAGTAAAAATTTTACGACACTGTTGAAAAACGGACATTTCGTAGTTGGCGTTCATTTATAGGCGAG
Source organism: Orthosia gracilis (assembly GCA_947562075.1). Classification (NCBI taxonomy): domain Eukaryota; kingdom Metazoa; phylum Arthropoda; class Insecta; order Lepidoptera; family Noctuidae; genus Orthosia; species Orthosia gracilis. The sequence goes on from OX387265.1 coordinate 13,238,626, forward strand.
TTACAAAAACACCAACAATTGGACAAAATGCATCGTGACCGTCTGTCAAGAGCGAAGTGAAGAAGATAAAGTTAATTTATTGAATCTTGTAATAATGATGTTTTCGTCAGGTTATAAGTACATAGTACCTATTGGTAAGTTTATTTTGGTTATCACATTTATCACTGACATCAGTACCTAATGAAAAAAATCGTAAGGAACGCAGGACTTTCTATAATTTTCAAATCGTCAACGCGCCTAGAGCATAGCAAATAATATACTGGTTTTAGTATAATTTCGTCGTTAATTTAATTTTTAATAGGTTTATTACTGAAAACAATAATAAATGTTAACAGTAAAACAGTAGAATAATAAGTGCATTGTTTCAGAATCAATCAGTAAAAAGCAAGTAACTCGAAATAAATATTTTTATACCATTCCCCCTCTAAAAAGCTTATTTTATTCACTGAAGACAGTGAATAAAAAGCACTTTTAATCACTGTTTTGGTGTTGAATTTAGAACACACCAATACATATTCTACCTCCAACTCAATGCTATACAACCTCCTTGCGCATAAAATACTCGATGCAAACTTCTTGTGCAAAGAATATTCGATTTTCAAACTCCTTTGTCGATTTAATTTTGAGTTTGTTTATATTTAGGATTTTAATAATGTTGATGGTGTGTTGATGTTGGTGTTGATTTTGGTCAAGGATATTTAGTGAATACTTATTTAGATTGTAGGTAATTCTAGTATTAATTGCATTGGTGCTTAATTAATTATAATTATGTAACGTAACGGAGGTGGTCACTGGCGTCTGAAACACACTACTTAGTACAGCTTAAATTTACAAAAAAATGTGGAACCCTGAGGTTTCTCATTTTTTCTAAAATTTTAAGGTAATTAACCATTTATTTATTTGATATTATCCCATGTGCTTTTTGCTTAAATCTTTCTTTTTCTCGTAGTCATGGTATAAAATATAGTATGCAACTCTTGAATAAAACGGATTTATATCGAGGACCATGAATCACTCGCGTCGCTCAGGATTCTAACACTTCAATCACTCGCTATGCTCGTGATTCAGTTTTTAGAATCCTTCACTTGTTCGTGATTCATCTATGGCCCTCGCTTTAAATCCGTCCTTTATTCACTAGTTGCATAATATACTATTTATTGCGTTTAGTCATTACACAACACTGAATTAAATTTAAAAAAAAACATTTATTTGCTTTATTAACGCGTTTTGAGTCGACTGAACTATAAAATGCTGATACGGATTGGATTCTTCATATGAAATCATCAAGCCATTCGCAATAACTTTGACATAAATTGAGATAACGGTATTTCGTCGATTCTGAAAAATTTGCTATTATGACTAACACTCAGTTTCTCAGCTCAAAATTATCGCAGAATTAGTGTGATAAATTGTCAAGCACGCGTTATCTGCTGTGATTGGTTGAATGAATTGTCAACAGCCAATCACAGCAGATAACGTGTGCTTGACAATTTGTCACATTAATTCTGCGATAATTTTGAGCTGGGAAATTGAGGGTTAGTGCAGTGTGGTTCTGGGCGTGCGATATGCTCGTGCCTTTGCCTTCTTCGTTTGAGAAGAGGCCTTTGCTCTGCAGTTGGACAGACTGGTAATATTGTTATGTGTTCAAGTTATTGGATGGGAAACGATCAGTAGTCAGCACCCGGTGATAACTGAATACCACCATTTATGCACATCAGCAATAACATGACACCATAGTTGCTGTCAAAGAGAGATATGAGGCTAAAATATCTCATTTACCTGAGTAGCACTCTTTAAACTTGAGCACAGCTGTTCAGTGTTTGGCAACGGTAATAGTAAGTACTGTAGTGGCATCTATTTAGCCACTTACGAATTAATGACTAATGAACTGACGTTACACACAATCCTGTACAGCGCAAGCAGTTACATGTTCAACAGTCCGACAATAACCGTCGGGCAGTTGCTCGGGCCAGGGAGCCTACTCCCTAAGCACGAAGTTCGTAGTTTCGACCTTCGTTACGGGCGTTTCCTACTCCCTTTACCTACGGATGGATAATTCGTTCGAGGCCAAAACTAACAATGAATGACATCACTGTTTGACAGTTGTGCTTACTCGCGATATATTTTTATCAGTCCGAAAAATTTTACCTTATTTTTTCACTCCGAAGTTTCAGAATACTTTCGAACGGGGCCCGTAACTTCGTTGGCGGAAATAGGGGTAGACCCCCAGACACAACTCCCGTCTGGTCGGAGGATCCTCCCTTTTCAATGGAGGACCGTAACACCCTGCTTAGCATACCTCCAAAGTACGAATTCAGAGAGCCTTGCAAATACCAGCGTGAAGAAACTATATTTTTTATCAATGCACCCGTTATTTGTATTCTTTATTATAAACAATGAATAATTAACATGGGTTGTTTATTAAACAAAGGAATGTCCGATAAACGTATTTTTATGTCACCGATGTGACTTTAAACGGTTCACCCTTGTTTGATAGAACAACGTTTGATATAATATTACTAAATCGAATTTTAGTTGCAATAAAGTCATTTCGAAGAATTATTCATTTGACCGAATAATTCATTGGTAAATTTTTATTTAGCGTAATTATTTATTTGAACTAATTTCATTTGAACTAATTTCATTTCGCCGAATTTTCAAATGCACTAATTTTATTTAAACTAATGTTTCACTACACTAATAATGATTTAGTCGAAAGATCGTATCGAATATTTAGTTCATTAATAATTCGTTTCTTTCATCGTCTATAAACTAACATTGTTCTTCACCTATCGAATTAATGCCACGCCGCGCGCCGTACTTCTAACGCCATCTAGTAGATGTAAGTGGAACAATATTGAGATTTACTATAATCGTAAATATGAAGGTGGTACCAAGAAAAATGCATCGTGCAGGTTGTCATTGTCATGCACTATAATGATTTGTGTCTCATCATAAGTCATTACTAAGTAAACATTATTTATTTTTTGCACAACAAAACCACAGTACTTTAAAGTTTGGGAAGAAAATTGTTCAGAAAAAAGTGCATTAATTGCCAAATGGTTTGCAGAAAATTATGTCGTAGGAAAGAATGGCAAAACCCCCCAGTTTCCACCTAGCTTATGGAGTTGTCATGATTTGAACCATTTAAAATTGCCACGCACACAAAATAATGTGGAAGCGTGGCACCACAGGTTAAATAGTAGATATAGTCGATAAAAGAAACCCCGGATTTTATGAACTGTCTACTATACTGCTTGCCGAAATGAATATAGTTGAAGGAAAAATACAGTGTATTTTAAATGGAGAACCAAGTGCAAAGCAGAAGAAGATTTGCACTAAAAAAATGACAATATTGAGACCATATTGCGCAATTTTGAAACGTATACAGAACTGGATTTACTAAAAGCAATTGCAAGTAATTTAAGATTAGTTTAACTGTTTTCTTGTTCAAAATAATTTTTTTTTCAAATATTTACAATGTTTTTTTTTGCATTATATTACACCAATTGAATATTCGATAAAATACATGGTTATACCATCTGAACATTACATCAAATGAACATTATACCTTTTGATCATTAGCGCAAATGTTGTTATAGCAAATAAATATTCGATGAACTGAAAATTCTGTCAAACGATATTATACAAAGTTATGATTTTCTTAAACGTTGTTCGATTTAGTAATATTATATCAAACGTTGTTCTATCAAACAAGGGTGAACCACTTTAAACATATTTTACGACGTTTTCGTACAAATAATTACATCAGTTATCTTTAAAGTTGCGTGTCGTGCTGAAAAACGTGTGCACAGCTGGAACTCTCACTACAATAGAGTAGTTTCAGTTCCGAAAATTTTGTCAGTCTTCTAGGAATCATTGTCAAAGGAGTATTCTCGTTATTCTTATGATATTCTTATTCGTGGTTTGGTGAACGTGATTTTTGTAATATTTGACAAATTGACACAAACCTTTTTTATTGTGAAGGGTTGTTTTGCTAGTTTTGCACAAAATAATAAATAAGCCTATTTTAGAGAAAGAAACGGGGGGGACACATCCAGTTTTCTGGACAAACATAACAATAATACGTACAACAAAAAATAAAACTTGTTTTGTGGTATTAATTTTAATATTTTGATAGATTCAAATAGTCGGTGAGTTCCTTCTTCTATTGTGAAAGGCTTACTGATACTTTTCATAATTTGCACAAAAAAAAAACGCTTTGAAACGCAAATTAGTGCTACGTTTGCTCGAAATTCAGGCAACGGTATTCCTGCGTAAAATCGATAATGTCTCGTCATATCTTTTAACTGTTTGTTTAACATGGCCTTCTTTCTTACATGCTTAGCCAGACAGATAAGTGTGCAAAGCTTTTTACACCTCACCATTTTCGCCTAAACTTCTGCCGTTTCCCTGCCTGCGGACATTACTACCTCGCACTCAGTAGCGTCACGACTGATCGATCGCAAGTGAAAATAGATTCATACTAAATAGAAGAGTTGCGACCGCGGGCATGCTGGCTGGCTATGTAGTTTGTTATGTATGCAACTGTTGGCAAGAGTTGCAAGTTGCGACGTTCACACGTGGGTGAACTAAATGTTCGGTGAAGAATAAGGCCAATATAATGTTCATTAGATATCTAGATATTGATAACACCTTTTTTTTTGAAGAAAGGTTGCGTTAAAGAACTGGGAACGGAAGAGAGGAATGTTATTTACAGCTCTTTAGGAAGTGGCTTGATGGCAGAATTAGTCGACTCACCATCATCATGTCAGTCTAAAGACGTTCAATGACGACAAAGATTTTCCCCAAAGCGTCACCACATCGACTGGCCCTATGATCTTCGCATCTAGCAGACGTCTATAATAAAGTCTTCATTTAGCGTATGGGTATCGATATAGATTGTGATGTATTGTGTTACTGTAAAAGTTCGGGCTTTTACGGTAAAAACTAGGATTCATCGGTAAAATCTAAGATTTACCAAGTCTTGCTGGAAAAAGTCCGAAATGATCTAAGATATTGTTAATTACTGGCTTTTTTATTTTAGATGGGTTTGCTCTTGACTCTAGTCTAGGTCAGAGATGACAGGGACAAAGTCGACGACGGAGCCAGCTCACTCAGAAGTAGCAATCTTGACTTGTAAATGTTCAAAAATTTGTATGTCTGTAACACAAAGATGGATGATGAGGAAATCATAAGAACAATTAATGAATCATTCATTTAAAATACCAACATACTTGAAAATACTTTTAACGGGAAATGATTTTGAAAAATTTGGGTATTTTTTTTTTAAATCGTAAAACAAATATTATCCTCAGATTTACCTTGTGATTGCTGGTGATAGCCTGAAATTAGCCATTATCATAGATTATTTCGGACTTCGACACGAAATTTTAGGATTTACCGGTAAATCTTAGGTTTTACCGTTGTTTGGGCTTTTACAGTAACATATGTAACTGTTGGCAAGTGTTGCAAGCTGTGACGTTCACACGTTGGTGAATTAAATGTTCGGTTAAGAATGAGGGCCAATTAATTGCCCATTGATTGCAGCTTTATTTTAAGAATGGATTCTTTAAAGACGCGGGTTAGTTTCTTTAAGCCTAGGATGACCAATATTGTTGCTATAGATCTCAATAGGAACAGGAACTGGCTTGACGGTAGAAATAGTCATTCATGACTATTCAGCTAATAAACGTCCAGAAGTAGTAGGTACTTCAGTGTAGGTAATGCCTTTTCGTCGATGCCAACTTATTTTTTGGGCATTTTATTTTGCCAACTTGTGATATTCGAAAGAAGGCCGGTTTTTTAATTTGTAAAATTGCGTCCCTTGGCATACCTACCTAAGTTTATCAGAAATAATAATAAAATTACTTACTTTTTAGTTATTCGAGAAAAGAAGAACACCATTTTGATTTCTCTTGTAGTTTATAGCTCCAATCGTTCGATATCCTGTAACAAAGGAAATTGACAATTATAACTCTGTGATGTTGATGAACAAACATCCGGCGAAGGGAAAGCGGAGACAAGCCAGTTATGCGAGGACAAGACTCCCGAGGTACGTCAGCACGTCGACGGCGGAGGCTATGTCGGCTTATGACATTTCCGCCGTTAGCATTTCGAGATGGTGCCTTGTCTGCCTTCAAGGAGAGGATCGCTTCAGACACTTCGGAGGCAGACGGTGGTTCAGTGTTGATGTCGAGGTGCGGAGGTGGTGAGGAACCAACCTGCAGCCCAAGCGCCACGGAGTTGTTCTCTATGTAGGCCCTTCTAATGCGGTTCCACTCCTTCTCAACTGAGTCTGCGGCATACTCCAGTCTAAAGAAACGATTTCGTAGCTCAAACCTAAACACTTTGCGGGTGTCCAATTTAAAAAGTTTGCTCACATCGTACTTTGTCCCCACTTCTCCAAGTACTCCAGTTGCACGGGCTACCGCTACCTTGAGCCGGACTTCAGCAACTTCCAAATGATGGTCACTGTCTATATCGGCGCCCCTACGGGTGCGGATATCGAGCAATGAAGAACGCCATTTGGAGCTAATGGCAATATGTTCCGTCAAAAAATCGTACGGCAAAATACATAGGTATTAGCAGATCAGTCGGTTTGTCTCTATCTAAAGAGCCGCTAACCCATCCATACAGGGTACGCTCAGTCCATACTCTGTGTTTACAGATTTATCCACATATACAACTCGCCTATTACCGTATCTGACACCACCCTGAAATTTGAAGCCGAATTCAATTGCACGGAGCTTAATCACGAACTCCGAACGGATTTACGGATAGCCGGAAATCCGGTAACCAGTCAATGCTAACCAATGCTAGTGAGTGCCGGTGCAAGCGTCGGGGCAGTAATCAATTGAGTTATTTGTGATACGTGTCGGAGGTTTTCGATACGGTGTTAAGAGCCTACGCTTCAGTGCCGAAAAACGGTAACTTTCTAAAGCATACTCCTTAGTAACGGCTCGGTTTGACAAAAAAAAAAAAATTACTATTGTTTCATGTACTTGTATTGCTATTGTTAAAAAAATTACTATTGTTTCATGTATATGTATTTTTTAAACATGGTTTTGTCGTATAACAAATAGTTTAGCTTAAAAAAAAAGCAACACGATATTTTTCGCAACTTTTGGATACTCCTCCAAAACGACTTGGATGTTTAAAAATATTTTTACACAGAAAAATTGATGGCTAGATTTTCTTCATAACTGACATAGCATATGTAAATCAAACAATATTTTGCAAACAAAACTGTTCAAAAGGAAGTTCAATATTGATATATTGGCTCCGAGCGGGCGCACGGCCAGTAATGCGTTTACATTGGGGCGTATATATCGCCTTAAGTGGCAGTTGAATTAAAATATTTCTAAATTTTGTTTGTGTTTAGCTTTACCTACATAATACGGACCTTAAATTCATTATTTCACTGACAGGCAATGTACAGTATAAACTAGGGTTCTACAAGCATGAGCATAAAATTGCCGTTTATTAGGAAAGTGTGCGCTAAAGAAGGATCTTTGAGAATATAGCCCCTAAAGGGTTAATATGGCATTGAAAGGAAGTCTATTTTTGAAATAAGTCAAGAGGTTTCGCCGTCGACCATATCATCGCTTGGTAAAATAGACGATAGTGGTCAAACGAGAGCATAAAATAATAAATAAATAAAATAAATGGAACTTCCATTTTATAATTTATTCGTTACAAAATGGGGAAATCAATAAAAATATTGTGTGAATAAAATTTTCATTTTCTCAATTCTCTGTCCATGATTTTACTCAGACTGTAGGTTAGTGCTTATAGTTTTTTTACGCGGATAGAAATCTGGTACCAATATAGATTTTGGCAAGTCGTTTGTTCTTTATTTATGTGTCTAACGAGATTCCGAGGCGTACGTACCACTGCACTGTCACTGACCGGTTGTTTCTTTAAATTCTATTAATACAGTTATAATTTATTGGCAGTTAACAACAAAGCAATTATGACCTGACGAACCTTTATTGATATGAAAGGTTGATATGGTTTTAAAATCCATTCTGTTTCAGAGTTTTACTATGATGCTACATAGTAAAAATCTGAAACTAAACTGAATTAATTGTAATTTCGTGTTTTGAAACCGTAACCGTACCATTCAATTCTCTAATACAAGGGTGTATCTATCGCATGTATTTTTTGCTGCATAAATGCATAAAAGCATTTAAAGTATATAAAATTGATTTGAAAACAGCTACAATTCGGCTGAGGGCCGTTACGCCACTCCGTGATTAGAGTTCCGAATTCAAAATGTTCTGAATTAACACAGATTATTTAGGATTATTTATATACGAAATTTCACGGACGCGGGTCGGATGTTACTGCTAGTTAACAAAAAAAAATGACTCCCGTTCAATTCTTACATGGAAGAAATTACCAAATAGGTAAATATATATAATGCATAGAGACAGACAACCCTTAAGGCGTATGTATTTTCCCATGTCAGTAGTGCGCCCGCTCCGAGCCAAAATATCAATATTGAACCTCCTTTTGGACAGTTTTGTTTGCAAAATATTATTTGATTTACGTATGCTATTTCAGTTTTGAAGAAATTCTAGCCATCAATTTTTCTGTGTAAAAAAGTCGTTTTGAAGGAGTATCCAAAAGTGGCGAAAAATATCGTGGTTTTCATTTTTTTTTGAAGCAATACTATTAGTTAAACGAAAAACCATGTTTCACAAATAATGTAATGAATCAATAATCTATACTAATATTATAAAGCTGAAGAGTTTGTTTGTTTGTTTGAACGCGCTAATCTCAGGAACTACGGTTTGGAATAGAAAAATTCTTTTTGTGTTTGATAGTTCATTTATCGAGGAAGGCTATATAACATCACGCTACGACCAATAGGAGCGGAGCATAAATGAAAAATGTTGCAAAATCGGGCAAAATTATTCCTTTTTGAGAGCTTCCGTTGCGTGCGCTGCGTAAGAGGTTAACATTACGCAACATTCATGTATGAAGGGTAGGTAGGGTAGAGTTGTTAGGTAGCCAGTAGACGGGAGCGAAGCCGCGTGGGACAGCTATTAAATAAATAAAATTTCACATTCCTTTTAACCCAGCCAAAATTGCTTTATTAAGTAATCGTTTTAAGGCACTAAAGCGGTGGAAGGCCATTAAGACGACGACTGTCTCCAACGACCTTGAGGGAACAAAACGCGCACTCGTTTCACACCCGCGCGACCCAAAAATTAGTAGATTTTTGTACTTGCCTTATTATTCTATGACTTTAAAAAAAAAACTTCAGACCAAAATGCAGATAATTAAATTGCCTTTGAGATGGTGTCGATTTCATTAAAATACGCCCAGCGGTTTTGGTGCGATTGTCGTTTTTTTGTCCGTTTTAGACATAACTTTACAAATTAATTACACTATGTTATACTAATAAAACTCAAAATTTTATTAGATAAATTATTACGAAAATGGACCAAATGTAACATTTTTTTTTTCAAAATTAATAATTTTAGTAGCGGTTTAGACGTGATTCTCAAAAATCTGCAACTCAGGGGTATCTGCGCATTGAAGTATTTGTTTATTAGACGTCCATTTTCCCGTGTTTGCCTTTGCCCCTGTTTTTAACAGCATCCGTCGCTGCTTCGCGTTTTAACTGGATTTTACTAAGAGAAACACTGTCAAAGGAAAACAACGCTCCGGCTCCGTTTAATACAATTACCGATGGCCGCCCTACGTCTGGGCTCCAGCTACCTATTATGTGATGCATATGAACTGGCTAGCTATGTTGTGTCCATTTATGGGATTATAGAGTGAGTAACAGTAACAAAATAAGTCTTCTGAACTACTAATTGTGGGTCTGATTTATTTATTATTTTATTTTCTTACTCCTGTTACTACCCAACTGCATGGCTCTTCTCCAATAGAAAATATACTATTCTCGCGCTTTCTCAATGGGGGTAGCGTTTCAAACTTATATCAACTATATATTATACTTCCAAGTTCCAGAGGTCAATAAACTACAGAACGCCACCTGCTACGTACCCCTTTGGTTCGTTTAGTAGTTCTTGCCAAACTTCTTGGCGGACCTGAAGTAGGTTTTCCGATGCGCAAGGCACGGATCGGTGCTGTTTTTCTATGAGATTTACTACTGCGCAACCGTTGGAGCCAACTTCAGACCGGCCAAGAATTGTGGCGAGAACTATACGTCCATACATCTGTTCATACACGCATGCCGGTTATTAGTAGGTTAGTGCTACTGGCCTAGCCTTTCTGAAGAACATCACCAATAAGATCCGTATGTGTGTGTACGTATGTGTGTATGCGTGTGTGTGTATGTGTGTATGGGTGTGTGAGTGTGTATTTATGTGACCGATTTGTAATCATGGAATGAGTTAATGTTTCGCATTGTCATCTGATGCTTCGATGAGTTCCTTTCTCTACATACCTACGTGCAGTTATTAGGGCAGGAAGGATATTGTAATAAGTGAAGAACTGTTACATCATATCACGCCTGTATTGCCCGAAAGGATAGGCAGTGTATTTTTATTATTTAACGGTACGCTCGCGTGTGACCACTTTTTCGCCTGATGGTATTTTACTATATACTTATTCACTCTTGACTTAAAGACCCTAAGGGCCTTGTAGCTATCAGGCCTTGTAGCTATCAGGAAACAAAGACTCTGGCAGGAAATTCCACTCCTTAGCTGTGCGCACTTTGAAAGTATTCGCAAAACGCTTTGAACGTATGGGTGGGATTTCCACCATGTACCGGTGGCGCAATGCCGTACGCGTTGTTGTGCGATGACGAAAAGGGCTAGGCGGAATCAAATTGTGCAGTTCCATCGCACACTCCCCGAAATGTAACCTATAAAAAACCGACAGACTGACCACTCGGCGTCGAAGTTCACGGCCCTGGAACTTTGAGGCGACCAGTGCGTCTTGCCGATAAGCCTCTTGGCCCGTTTGTTAATGGACTCAAGTGCATCAAGTTGATATTTGGCAGATCCGTCCTAGAGGTGAGAGCATGCATGCTCAAACTTACGCTTTATACAAGTTAAAGTTGAAGATGCACATATTGCACACCCACATTACGCCAGTTATGTTTAAGTCCTATGAAATAGGGGGCGAGCCTTCATCCGGGCACAAGTCCAAGCAGTCCTGCTACTGAGGAATGCCAGATGCAAAAACCCAATAATACTTTGCCCGACATGCTCCTCATGCTCAGTGTTACAGTAGCGCTACTAGACCAAAGAGGCAGCTCTTGTTTTTAAATCAATATTGGGGAATGGAGATGGAGCGATAGGTAGTATAAAGAGATACCTACTATTGTCGTTAAAAGTGTAGGTAAGCAGTGCGTTAAAATGATATTGTGATTACTTAATCATCGCACGGTTGGCGCAGTGGTTGAGCGATTGATTGCTGCGCTGCGTGTCGCGGTTTTGATTCCCGCACGGAACAAATATTTGTATGACCTTCAGACTCCTTTTTTGTTCCGGCTCTGGGTGTTATGTACCTATGTGAGTTTATATGTTTCTAAACGCACCCACGATACAGGAAGAAATTACTAGTGTGGGGCAAAGTTTAAAAAAAAAAAATTGATAGGCGAAAGTAGCATCATAAAGTGTTCTCTGATTCTATTGTACTATAAATAGGTATGTGTCTTAGGGTAAGTGCATTTTTTTTAAATCTTATGTAAAATAAAATAAAAAGTTTGAAAATTAAAAGAAACGAATGGTTGTGGTTTTGTAGGTTTAGTTGAGGGAAAATGCTACAAAAAAGTAATTTTTATGATAGGCAATAATAAACTTCTAAATAAATTATTTTATTAATGAGTATTTCGCAAAGTAAGATAACTGCAGCATTCTCCGTAAACGAACCTTACAAAACCACAACCATTCGATTAAAGTTGGAATCAAACGGTTTTGAATACTAAGGCAGATGGATACTGTGCACCTTTCCATGGCGGGCTGACTCCCACCGGTTTTTGATATTATTTTGTGACAGATTGCGCCATCAAATCTGTTATCGCAATGAAGGATTCTGTGATGTCAGTAGCGACATCTGTCCTGCTAAATACGAACTAAGCTAACTGAGGTTTGCTGTAAAGAACCTAATTATGGATTAAGCTCGCTTTTGTACATTGTTAAGTTGTAATTTTGTATTTGTTTATGTTACTCGTTTTGTGTACAATAAAGTATATGACTATAAATTAAGCTCTAGTTAGTGTGTGACAGTATAGATGTCGGCACTATCGTTGGTGTAGTAGACTTATGCTGGACAGGGCAGGACTTCTAAGCGTGTGTCTCCGGTCGGGCGGTGTTATTCCGCTTGATGATTAGAAAAATATTGGAACGTAGGAAGGACAATGAATACAAGACAAATAACCTCTAGTGCGGGCCGGACAGTAGGGCAAGTCGACTATACGCGAGCGGCGGCTGCGTATTTTTTTTCATTGTTTGGTGGGCCTACTCTATCGGGGTAACATAAAAAAAATACTTGATGATCTTCTTCCATTCCCTCAGAGCAAGATGATTCCACCGGTTTAAAATCATAACAAAAACCTGATAAGTAACAAATGATGTAACATGTGATTATGTAACGTATAAGAATGTAACATAATTCTGTGAGGTAGCGACATCTGTCCATCTATCCCTACACAAACTACACACTAGTTCATGAGTGGCAGCATAGATGTCACTACTGTCGTTGGTCTAGTGGATTGAAGGGAGATACGGCAGGACTATTAACCATGTGTGTGTATGACAAATCGGGCAGTGTTAAGGCGATGTAATACGCCCCAATGTTAACGCAATACTGGCCGTGCGCCCGCTCGGAGACCAAATATAAATATTGAACCTCCTTTTGAACAGTTGTGTTTGCAAAATATTATTTGATTTACATATGCTATTTCAGTTATGAAGAAATTCCAGCCAAAAATTTTTCTGTGTAAAAATATTTTTAAACATCCAAGTCGTTTGGGAGGAGTATCTAAAAGTTGCGAAAAATATCGTGTTGCTAATATTTTTTTAAAGCAAAACTATTTGTTATACGAAAAATCCATTAAAACAAAATAATGTACATGAAACAATAATAAATATATATTTTTTTCAAACCTTTTAACCTAGCCGTTACTAAGGAGTATGCTTCAGAAACCGTTTTACGGCACTAAATCGGTGGAAGGCCCTTAATAAGTTTGTTCACTTCGAACAAAGATATAACTTGTCATCGTGTATCCTTGATCGAAGTTTGTTCATTAAAAAATCTTTGCTAGGTAAGAAGCCTATGGACAATGGTACCTATGTCTTTAACTCTGTCGGTTTTATATTCAAAATCTGATTGTTCTTATTTCATTTCCTCAGAGTAAGAACATTCCATCGAAGATGAAAATAATAATCTAGTTTGGGCGGGGTTTACGATGTAGGCCATAAAATATTTAATCGGATTCTGAATAAATACTAAACGAATTTATTATACTTAATAACTTAAACACGGAAATAATTATACGTATTAAAAATGTCACAAGTGGTCACCAACATTCAAAATGTTAAGGTTGTTTTAATTTCAATGCACTTTATTACAAACTAGCTCTTGCCCGCGGCTATGCTTCCGCGGCCTCGTCCAAAAGGGACCTGACTATTTCGGGGTAAAAAGTAGCCTAGCCTTTGTTTTCAGGATAAATATTCCTATGATATTTAGCGCTATACTGTGATTTTTAATTTTGTAGACTAAACTGACAGCCACCAATGATTTTATTTTTTTAATAAATAAATAAATAAATAAATAAATAAATAAATAAAATAAATATACTGTGATTTTTAATTTTGTAGACTAAACTGACAGCCACCAATGATTTTATTTTTTTAATGTTGCAAGCGCGAATCATAGTGTTGTAGGTAAGGCTCAATCATAGTGATTCATCGAATCGATGTGACATGTCTCCTCAATTTAATTTTAACATAGGATACCATCTATTAAAAAAAAATTAAAAAATATGGCTTCACTGCGAGCGAAGCCGCGGGTAAAAGCTAGTAATATTATAAATGTGAATGTAAGTTTGTTTGTTACGCTTTCAGCAAAAACTACTGAACCGATCATCATGAAACTTTGTAAGTACATACATTCTTGGAGGTATTAGAAGTAACATAGGATACTTTTCATTTAAAAAAATAATAATTAATGGCTTCACTGCGAGCGAAGTCGCGGGTAAAAGCTAGTAGTACATAAACTTTTATCGGTTTAAATATGAAATAAACAATAAAATAAATTTCGATCGATAAAATGAAGTCTGACATAAATGAATAGAAACTAAATAAGGGCTGCTAGTTTCTTAAACAAAAGTATTTTTTTTGCCGTGAAATAGTTCTATTTTCGATCTACTTCGATTTTCGATCACTCAGGATACAACACGATTTTTATGTAACGATAAATTGATAATCCCCCAAATGTCAGATCAGTCTACGAAATTAAAAATCAGTGTATAGTGTAGCATTATCAGTCAGAGATTTTTGAAATCGTATCATTACTGCCAGAGATTAAGTACTTCATAAACGAACATACCAAAAATATTACCTCTCGGTAATATTATTATCTGTGATAATATGAAGTTCAGTTATATCACGTCTTTTATTAGTATTTCCGGGAAAAGCAAGCTTCCTCTGGGATAGAAACGAAGCAGCAGCAAAAAGTTAGTGTTTCTCCATATGGAATTTCTCAGAAGCAGAGCGTAGTCTGGACTTGTACCAGTTGATTGCAATAAGCTCGCCCTCTAATAAATGGAACTTAGACATTATATAATTGACACAGATACACAAAGATACAGATACAGACGTCAAAATTTTTCCGTCGGTGGTTAAAAGATTACGAGTTTGGAGTCAAATGTGTTTAATATGGAATATTATTGTGGCTGCAACCATTTTTTTTTATCCCTGCCTGACCCCTGTATGTTTATGATAGACATAAACTTCATAGAAGATAGCTTGATCCCTGCGACATATGTCAAACTGACGTATACATTATTGTTAGCCTGTCAAGCGCTATCCCAAGCAGCACGCAAGCGTTGCCGACATCAAATATACAGCACTATTAGAACTTAGAGTTCTACTGGTGAACCCATAAAGGTGTCAAGAAAAGATTATTTACTTATAAAAGTGATTAAACCGTTATTATACAGCTAAAGCTGTACTAAGTTTTTATAAAATACTCCGTGTAAACTTAAGGCTTTAAAACAGAATATTTGAACTCCACTTTAAAACCCTAAGCATTTATTGACACTACAATCTAATGTTATCCTTCAAGCTGCATAGAGGCTGTATTTTGCATGTGATCACTTACTTACTACAGCTATAAGTTATAAAATGGTATCTCTTTATACTTGTTTCTGTATAATGGTATATTAAAACTACTTTCTAAAGCTTATTATTAATGCGTAACTGTACACTCTTGTCAGTGTAATAGTTTCATAACTTCTGTCAAATATGATTTTATAGAACTATAATAATAAATGAATTCTGTAATACAGCTTTAATCTGTATTACTGACAGTTGTCCTTGATTTGTAAAAACGTTGTGTGGTGAATAGAAATATGTGGAAAAAAAGAAAAACATGTGGTGGAGTAAAAAGGAAAATTAAAAGAGAATATCAAAATATTACTAATTATCAACCAAACAAAACCAGTGATACTGAGCCGTCATGTGAAGACATTGAAAAGAACAAATTCATTGATCGAACAATCGATAATCAAGCGCGAGTTCAGTCAACGTCTAATGAAGGTTCCGTAGCAAAAACGGAATACGATAATAAAAGTGAGGATTTAGAAAAGCCTCCGGAACTTGATAGTGATTTAGATTCATGCAGCAGTGCAAGTTCAAATAATGATGATGATTTTTCAAAAAATTTAACATTCCGTCGTCAAATTAAGGAATGGGCTATTGAAAGAAATATATCTCAAATAGCTCTTAGCGACTTAGCTACAATTTTAAATTGCAGATTTCCGGGAATTTTACCAAAGGACGCCAGAACAATTTTAGGTACTGTCAAACAAATACATATAAAGACTATAGAAAATGGAGAATATTGGCATAATGGTCTAACTAAATGTCTACGTAAAACATTGGAAAACTGGGTTGATGTTCCTAACAAAGTGAAATTAAATTTTAATTTTGACGGTCTCCCAATATTTAAAAGCTCCAATAAAGAATTTTGGCCAATATTATGCAATATCTATGAAAGACCTGACATAGATCCATTTGTTATTGGTATCTATTTTGGTGTTGGAAAACCAAAAGATATTGATCAATATTTAGATGATTTTGTAAAAGAAATAGGAAATTTAATAAAAGAAGGAATTTATATCGAAAAACCAAATAAAATAGTATCCATTGAAATCAGATGTTTTATATGTGATTCTCCAGCGAGAGCTTACATTAAAGGTACCCAAAGTATATAATCTTATTACAAATTACACATTAAGCTAGCTACTAGATATTATAAAGTATCCAAAACGTAGTTATGTAAAATTATATACGCAGCTTAATTCGTAGTTTTGTTTAATTAAAATTTCGACTGTGGTATCAATAATAATTCTTGTATTATTTAATTCTCAGGCGTATGTAATTTTAATGCAAAACACGGTTGTCTGAAATGTGTTACTGTAGGGGAATATTCACACTTATCACATACAGTGACATTTCCTGAAACCAATTGCCGCCCTAGAACAGATCAAGAATTTCGTGATAAAAAATATGGGCCTCACCATAAAAAAGATTCTCCTATACTGAGGTTGCCTGTTGACATGATACAAGACTTTCCGATAGCAGATTCTCTACACCTTGTTGATTTAGGAATCATGAAGCGGCTCTTAGTTGGTTGGCGCAACGGTAATTTCGGAAAATACATTACCAAATGGAGTGCCAGAAATTCTGTAAAACGAAAATTGCCATCTGAAATTCACAGATCAGTGAGAGGACTAGACTGTCTTTCTCACTGGAAAGCTTCCGAATATCGATTATTTTTACTATATTTGAGCATTGTCATACTTCCAGAAGTATTACAACATGACGCATTTTCACATTTTCTGGCATTTTTTTGTGGTATAACAATATGCTCTTGTAAAAACTATAGTCATTTTCTTCCTTTGGCAAAAGAGCGCCTACAATATTTTGTTGAGCATTATAAAGACTTTTATGGGCCAGATTATATAACCAGCAATGTTCATAATGTAGTGCATCTCACAGACGAAGTGCAACGATTTGGCCCGCTGCATACATTTAGCGCTTATCCTTTTGAGAATAAATTGTATTTAATAAAAATAATGCTAAGACATGGCAACAAACCTCTTGCTCAAGTGGCAAAGAGATTTAGTGAAGATTCAGCATCAGAAATGAGTAAGGGCAGAGAAAGTCGGCAAATCGCATATGTGGAACCCTTTGTTACGACCAATAGCAGAAAAATAAATGCACTAAATTTTAGAGATTTTAAAATTTCTGTAAAGCCTCAAGATAAATATGTATTATGCAACAATAATGACATTTTGGAAGTGACAAAAATAGAAACCGCTGTTAACAGTGAAATAAAGATTACATGTTATAAAATTACTGACATATCCGATGTTTTTGAACTACCGATTAAATCATCGTTTTTGAACATATTTAAAGCCAAATTACCTACTACCAGGCGGACAGAGACCATAGTTAGTCCCAAAGATATAAAAACAAAACTAGTATGTACTGATCACAAAAATTACTTATACTTCGTACCCCTTTTACATACAGTTTAAACGAGAAATAAAAAACCTTGTCATTGAGAAAATGTATTTTTATTCATTGAAAAACCCGTATAGGCACTTCAAACATAATAGAAATATCCATCAGTGGATATCTTAAGTAATTAAAAATAATCTAAGAGTTACTTATTTACTAGATACACAAGAAAAACAGTTACATAATTTTGTGTCTTAAACTACAATCACAGTCACGATAATTACGTGTTTTCTTAAAGACAATCACAGTCACGAGATTACGTGTTTTTATAAATTCTGACTAAGCTAGGTAACTAAAATCAGGATGTATCGGAAAGGGTGTATCAAGCCGAAACGACACGAATCTATTTTCCAGGGAACATGGGTCGAAATATAAAAAAAATTAGGCTCCCCATACTAAATCAATCAGCTGCGCGCCCAATTAGCATGGAATGATAAAATATTTTTTTCATATTTCGACCCATGTTCCTTGGGGAAAATTGTTCGATATCATGGGTAGATTCGTGTCTATTCGGCTTGATACACCCTTTCCGTTATACCCTGTATTATATAACGAGATCACTCATCAGGAAAAAAGAACTAAACATGGCGTAACGGAAATCGCGGATAATACGTATAAACAGGGGTAAGTAATCCTACTAATTATGTTGAAC
This sequence comes from Orthosia gracilis, assembly GCA_947562075.1. Taxonomy (NCBI): domain Eukaryota; kingdom Metazoa; phylum Arthropoda; class Insecta; order Lepidoptera; family Noctuidae; genus Orthosia; species Orthosia gracilis. The sequence goes on from OX387265.1 coordinate 13,257,016, forward strand.
AACTTCCGCTTTTTTCATGGGAAAGTCGTTCAGTATAACGTAGAATTACTTCTTATAAGTACTTATTGATTTATCCGCAATTTACATTATACCATGTGTAGTTCTCATTTTTCTGAAGATAAATTCCTACTTTAACATACTCTATTCCTCTTCCTCCTCTTCCTCTTGTTCTTTTCTTTCATTCGCAGCATCTTCGTTGGTGTTTATTGTTTTATTTGCAGCGACGTCTACTATGACCTCTTCCTCTTGATCTTTTCTTTCATTCGTAGCATCTTCGTTGGTGTTTACTGTTTCATTTGCAGCGTCGTTTACTATGACCACCACATTATCAATTCGATTGGTGTGAGATTCATTTTGATTAATAAGTTTAACTTTTTTTGTTCTCCTACGTTTTGTTGATGCTCGTTCATTCTTGCAGTGTTTTCTCTTTACTGAATTTTTAAGCACAGTTTTGAAAAAGTTTTCATTGCTTTCAACGGTATAAGTTTGGTCCCAGATACGTATTAGTTGGTGGAAGAAATTGAGGACATTTTTAAAAGCCTTTAGAGGGACTTTTATGTCCTCACTCTTTCTACTGCCTCCTGTCCAGGAACACTTGCATAAAAAATCACGAGTAAAAAACATGTCTAATATTTTGTATGCACATGTTGCACCTTTTCCATCTGATTGTGAACATATAAAAGAATATTGCTTCAGCAGTTGAATTTTTTGCTGCTTGTCACTTAAACGTGATTCCAGTTCCTCTAGCTCTTTAACTGAATCAATTGGTTTTATGACAAAAGCTTCATTTTCGATTGGATTGCTGGATTTACCCAGTGCAACCACATCTGTATTTTTGGGAATGGTCACACTTGGAAAATTCGTATTCTATCTGCACAGATAGACTTGCAAGTTTATGTAACATTTTTTTCTGGTTGTCCATTAGAACATTTATTGTTTGTGTCATATTAATTTGACTGTCTAAAATCAATTTTAGATAATTTTCAATTTCATTTACATCAGTGTTTTGCTGTGGAACCGTTGCTGCCACATCAGATTCATCCACATATTGAATGACGTATTGTGCTGCAGATGTTGGAACTACTGGAGTGGATGTTGTTGCTGACGTTGCTGTAGATGAAGTTGACGGCTTTTCTGGTTGACTGAATGCCTGAAATCACATATAAAATTAATTAATGAGATATTTGTCAATAGTTATGTACAAAACTTGATCACGGACCTACATTGAAATCACAGGACCGTAGTCTGGTGATTCTGATATTCTGAACTAAAGGTAGGTATAGTACATCGGACTCGGTTGCTGTTCCGGTTCTTATACAAGATTCTTATGTCAAAATACAATTAAGCAGTTTAAAAACTTATATCACAATAAGTCTGACCGAGTAAAACTTTCACGATAAGAGAGATGTACAAACACGCCATTTCTCACGCATAGATCACATGTAACGACTTGCCACTACCGCCACAGAATATATAGGTAATATTACTAACGTCCACCGGCTACCTACACACCAGCCATTTTTGTCATAATCATTATTAACAACAGTTATATATTTTACTCTAGTAATCCTCCAGACTACACCATACATTTTTTCCTTCGCCAAACATTCTTGCTAAATTGAAATCATCAAATCGAAAAAAAGGCAATGTAGGTACGTCCATACTCTTCAGTTACAATAGCGCAATATAATATTATTAAGTAGGTACCTATCTAAACAAACATGAGTAACCGAAAGGCCAAGTAGGTGTAATCTGAAGCATGTTTTAGGCATTAATGGCGCATGGCGAATCTCTTAGAACGCCACCGCGCAGCGCGTCAAACTCGTGGAGGTGAGAGACGCTAGCACTGCCAGCACGGGAGATTTCAAATCAGCGCAGCGGCGCAATAGCGGTGATACCCATGCTAATATGCTAGTATACACTACTTATAAACCCAAGAAGATACGTCAATAATTATACATGCGGGATGAGCTAATAATATTTAAAAAAAATATGTTTACCAATTGACCAGCTAAAGTGTTGTAAATGAAGTTATTATTAGTACTGTTTGTTGTGATTAATTCTGTCTCATTATCAATTTCGGTGTCGCTATTTTGTAACATGAGATTTAGTTCTTGTGTTGCTTCTTCGTATGATGGTAGTAATTGTCTTTTTAGACAGCAACGTGAGGTAGACCAATTTTCTAGAGGCCGCGAATTCTCGTCCTTGACTAATTTGTTGACATCTAGTCGCTTTCTTGGCCATCTTAAAATACCATTAGACTCCCAAAAACTCGGTACAATGCATAGTCGTTTTTGGCCTTTTTCAATTGTTTCAATTATTTTGAAAGTAATTTTCCTGAAAAAAAAGTGCAACACATTTGAGATATACGCACACAACACAAAACACTAGTTTCTATCTGTCTATCTTACACTACTGCACATAGGTATTAAATTATTTAATAGGTATCTAACTGCTTTTGTTTCGTTTTGACTATACCTACGAGTTCCGTGATACGGTGAACGAGCGAAAAGGACAAATAAATGCGTGCTTGCGTCCCTGGAACTTTCTCTCAACTAAAATAATCACGTTGCGTACTTGCGTTCATTGCGATGCGGACGCTGCTTGCTGTCTTTATCTAACACACTCGGTATAAGTGCTTGTAACGAGCACGAGTGCGTCTAGACCATGATTGTGTATGTACACACTACGCACACAATCATGATGGCCCAGACGCACTCGTGGGATAAAACATGTATACAAGTCGAAATAAACAAATTTATATTTTTATAAGTTTAACGGAAATTTTAAGTTGAGAATAGTTCAAATAAGCGTCACTTGTTTGCAAAACTTATTGATATGAAATATGCTAAAGGGTTTTTCATTTTTAACACATAACCCTAAAAGGCTGTATAATTTATTTGCTGAAAACTGATATGTACAGCCTATATAATAAAAATATTTTATTATAACGGCTATTAAAGGGTAAAAGCTGTGTAATGGAATCCAGAAAGTGCGTAGTAAAACCACGGAATCTATAATACTCTCCAGATATCTTATACGCTGTATAAAATCTGTCGCCATTTTCGAACAAATAACAACAAAAGAAAATATGACTTCTTACATTATTTTGAGTATTGCTGAAGTTATAGTTATGATTTTCAGATAAATAAATCATAAGTGATACCTGTTGTACAGTATTATTTAACAATCTTATGATTCTAACCTCAAAACCATAAACTTACTTACTTGTTTTGGTAATATTCCTCGTGAATTCTTCAGTATTTCGCGGGCGCGTGAATATTTTTCCACAAATCTATGCACTATTTCACAGTAAAAATAAATCGGCACGTTGAATGTACAATTATCACTACGTAAAGTCCAACATTTATCTTGACTTATAACTTCACAGTAAATTGGCGGCCCACCATATCATAACTAAAAAGAATAAGCGGTTGTTTTCATAAATTTCACATTGTAATTCTCATAAAAAACCAATGAAGAACTATTATCTTTTTAAGAAACTTATAAGAGAATAACTATATGCCTATGGTTTTCTTCAACACCATACTACAGCTCTTATACAGCTATTAGTACAGCCTATTTTTTAGCTATACAGCAACTATACAGCTATAATAATGCATAAGGCTGTATAACAAGGGGCCCAATTTTTACTTATAGAGGTTGTATAAGCGCTTATACAGCCCTTGTACAGCCTCACTATATAGCCTGTGGAATACAATAAAACTAAAATACAGCTTCTATACAGCCTGTCGTGCTGCTTGGGAATTGTTACTGTATTGATACTGACGGCTGTCGCAGAGATAAAGCTGTCTTTTATGAAGTATAAATGATGAAGTACGATAGAGATGTCTATTCATGTGTTATTTAATCCTGCAATCTACTAATTAGCTTTATGCCTTCACTAAAATGCAGTGGGCGGACGTGGAGATCACAGCTGATCCCTTTATTGAGAGGGAGCCTCCCTTTGTTTGGCAGTAGAACAATAACTAACGGAAACAAAGCGAAACTTAAAACTAGGCGGGTAGTATATAGATTTGGTTCGCTATCCGTCTACTGTTAAAATATTGATTGATTGACACATGGCAGATTGGTAAAGGGCAACGAACTAACTTTATTTCTATTGTTTAGAATAGTCACAGATAATATCATAATAGCATACAATACTTTTGTACGGTAAATAAGTGCTCGTTCACACAGAGGTCCGTTTTACAGGTTCGCTTTATCGTATACGTTTTTACTCGGTGCTGACGTATGTAGTTGTATGAGCGAGTTCACACAAATGACAGTATTCCAGATCCAGTAAAAATACCGATCTGAAAAAATATACAGCTGTCCGTTTTACAGGTCCGCTTTATCGTATGCGTTTTATTCGGCAATGGCATATGTAGTCGTAGTTATATGAGCGAGTTCACACACATAACAGTATTAAAATACTGATCCGTTTTATCGGATCGAAGCCACGCGGGGCGTGCCTTTACCCCCAGTACCGAAGGATCCGTTAAAACGATTCTGGAAATACGGATGTTCTGTATGATCGAGCCCTATGTCAGTAATTGACCAAATAAAACTAAACTAGTGTTGTAGAGCACACTTGTTACAGCAACTCTCTAATTAATTTACGCGTATTTTTTCTGATAATATAAGTTGATACGGTGACAGTTATAGATTGAGTAAAGTTGAAAGAGACAACCCTGCCCTTGGTGTCAGTTCTTCTAAAGGAAAAAGAATGCTATCCCATCAAAAAAACACTGATCTGCAAGCTAAATGCGTAATTGAAATCGGTAGGGCAAAGGATTTTACCCCATGAAAGAGTATGACAAATTCTTTTTAAATAATTAAGGCATTGCCAAAAATAAAAATAAAATACCACTGTGTCTCAAGACGAAATTCTATGACCAGTTTGTGTTGCCATGGCTCTGAGACGTGGTCGCTTGCAATGGGCCTCAACAGAAAGCTAACAGTCACCCAAAGGGCAATGGAGTGGGCCATGCTCGGAGTGTCCTTGCGTGATCGAACCAGAAATGTAGAGATCCGCAAGAGAACTAGAGTTACCGACATAGCCCGAAGAATTGCCAAATTTAAAAGTCAGTGGAATGATGGGCACATTGCTCGCAGAACAGATAGCCGATGGGGCAGAAAAGTTCTGGAGTGTCGACCGCGAACCGGAAGACGTCGCGTTGCCTCTCACCAGGTGGACCTGGTGAAGGTTGCGGGGATTGTCTGTCTGCCCGACATTTTCACAGATGATTTATTTCTGTTGCCGCTATAACAACAAATACTAAAAACAGAATAAAATAAATATTTAAGTGGGGCTCCCATACAACAAACGTGATTTTTTGCCGTTTTTTTGCAATAATGGTACGGAACCCTTTGTGCGTGAGTCCGACTCGCACTTGGCCGGTTTTTTTTTTGTTTGAAATGTGACTTGATTGAGAGTGGTCTAAGCTATGTTTGATTAAACTCGGTTTAGCCGTTCAAAAGTTATGCACATTTACTCTTTGCAGCGGGGTATTATCGCAATATATCGTGTTATAATTATGTGTTTCGATGAATTGTCGATCGTATACTACTACACAAATTAAGTAGATAAAAAAAAAATTAGAAACCCCCAAAACAAAAACCTCTAAAAAGAAAAAACAAGCCTCGTTCTCGCGTCGGGGAACTACCAAGATTTACAGTAGTTTCTGTTACTCGTATTTACTAAGTGGTTCCCCGACGCGAGTACGAGGCTTATTTTTTGCTTTTAGATGTTTTTGTGTGGGGTTTTTTTTTAATTTATAATTTTTTCTTCAAAGCTGTTGGTAACAGATATTTTACTGCCGTTCGCCCCACATTATAACGAGAGTGCTATCTTATCAAAATATTACGTTCTATAAATATTTCTTCCGCCTCTTCTCATATTATTTGTGTTCAGAGGAAAATATCATACAGTATGACGTCAGATCAGTCAGCTGTGTATATATTCAGTTAAAATTTACGCATTTGCAAAATGTTATCAAAAACAACAAAGTATAGGAAATGTTTTAAACCTTGATGCTTCAAGTATCTGATGACAAGTTCGGACGATAAACATGATGATTTTTTGGCCTTGATTTTCTAGGGCAGGCTCAAATCAAAAATATTGTGTGTTCAAGATAAAACTCCAATCGAAATAAACAGTTGGATTAGTTTTATCTTAACACGTTAGACAGTTTTAAATAGAAAAAGAGGTTCCTTGTTCTTGTCCATGTTACTTGGAGTCAGCGCAACACGTTTTCCTCTTTCATATCTTCTTCTTCATTCGTTCATTCTATCAATCTTCAAGTAAATGATTTGATATTTACTTAGATAGATTATTTGTCTCCAGTATCTTACAACATTTAAAAATTGGATAACGCTAGGTACAGTTATTATGGACTTAAATTTCTCTAGCATAATTATAAGCCTTTAATATGCCCAACGCTGGGATACACACTTCTCTCTGTAATTGGGTCTTTTTTATTAACGTGGAGGAATGCTCATGCATATTGCGCCACCACGGGAAGAAAGCGCAGTTATGTGGGACTCCATCCCACTAAAACTCCAAGGTGTCCTCCTGTGCCGCTTATGGCGGGAACACGGGCACGTGTTAGCACTCACCGCGAACCCGCCGCGGCTGTCCGTAACCGGACTCTCCTCTGAGTAGTACCCCCCATCACCGGCGTACCAGAAAACACTGTACGCCGTGACCACCCAGGGACCAAACCAGGACATGGGCGCCAGACGACCACGTGTATGGCACCCTTGGTCCCCTTGTGATGGGTCAAGGTCAATGGTCCCGTCACCTACGATTATTGGGCCGCAGAGGATAGGGACAGTGGCCAACGCTATACCGACACTCCTCCTCCCCTGCGGCCGCATCGCGTCAGCCATCAGACGGTGGCGACCCCGTTCAGGCCGCGAAAGGTAAGGACAGCGGTGCACCGCAATACCTGCACTCCTCTCCCGCCGCGGCCTCCAACCCTCAGTCGCAATATCGTTTGGGCGCGAGCGCAGCCCGCCTCAGTTGCGATGTCGCCAAGGCGGCACCGCAACCTACTTGTTGGCCGCTACGTCGTCGGCTTATCGGCAAAAGCCCTTGCGAGCGGCCGCTGCCCGGGGTTCCTCATCGCTTCGCCATGGTTGACCAAGCCACGGCTACTGAACCCCCCCGCCTCGACAATGCGGAAACAACCGGGGGGTCTGTAATTGGGTCTGGACGATAATCCACCGCGCGGAGCCAATGCGGGTTGGTAGAAGTCACATGTTTTGAAATCTTTGATTTCCTAGAATCAAAGATTTGTTATGATGTTTTGAAATCTATCTACCTAATTAGCCATGTTTTCAGTGCAATTGAAAAACAAATCAACATCAAAATATTGACATTGATGATTCAAACTTCAAAGTAAGTACATAAAATATGTATTTGTTAACAAATAACGGATCTAGATAGTTTGTAGTAATTGTCAATTATAATAATTAGCAATCAAATTAGTAAGTAAATAAACCGTCTCACCCGGATTTAAATAAACTGATAAAATTATAAAGTCAAGGAGTACCTACTTAATTAGTTTTTCTCTCATTTACTTATCAGCCAGCGTTCATGGAATATTTGCGATTTATTTTTAAACTCAGCGGCAAATTTATAAATAACAATGTATTTGTAGATAATATGATATGTACTTACTTTATACGACATAACTGTTTATAATATTCAGGGACATAACTGATCTTTTCGGTATGGGCACGCTCAGTGCATTTTATGATTTCTAACCGACTTTCCAAACAGGAGGAGGTTCTATGTTTGGCTGTATGTTCGTTCAGAACTCTTCAATAAACAAAGGCAAATCTCTCGGGATTGCTGCAATCGCTTGCTGTTTAATATTTACGCCATTTCAAAACATAACATCACGTCGCGCGCCGGTACGCTCTAAAGGGTATGCAGATGTATATACAGTTCATCCTGGTAGGCTGGTACACTCTCATTCGGTTATGTTCAACGGATATTATTCGGGTAATCGATTCTGGCGTAACTTTGGGCATTATAGGTAGACCTGCAGCATAATTGCGTAAGTGAATTCGGCAAGACACAGGGTTTGACCGCCATCAATCGATCCAAGACACACATAGACGGAAATCCACATCGCGTCTTTCATCTCGCAATTAGGCTGTAGGTACTGTAGAGGCTTTCCACATAGGACAAGCAACCTGTTCGGCCGCTGACACCTAATACTGGCGACTTATAAGTTTGGAAGGAAATCGAATACAGAATATTTGAAATATCTATTTCAAATGAAATATCTATTTCAAATTTCGAACGCGTGTAGTTTTTGTTTAGCTGGGACTTCTGTAAAAGCCGCCCGAAGGCTGGCACTTTGTTGATTCAATACAAGTTAAAAGTAATTTCTGCTTATTATTAGAGCTCCCTGAGTTACACCTTCACAGTACCTTACTATAGAACTTGCTCAATACGTACCAAAAATAAAAATAGAAACATTTGATTCTTCGTTTTTTGATAACGACTTCCGAAATTGAAGTTATTTTTCTACGAGTCATATACATCTGACACTTACACACACCCAAAATAATCTTACTCTAAGAGCTTATGGTCATCCCCCTTATGGACACCCCCCTCCCTCCCCCGCCGAGGTGACGAATAAAAGAGAAGTATGGCGACATGGTGCACAAATAAATTGGAATACAATAGGCAAGAGCATAATGTTATCACTTTACGTTATTTCTACCTACTCTGTATGTATGCAAGTCGTGTTACAAAACTTTTCTTTACCTACGTAGATACCAAAACCACTGTAGTTAACCCAACACAAATAAAATAAAAGGAACCCAAAAATAAATAAATAAGTAAGTAACAAGAAATTCCACTTTTGTTTTATTTATCTACTGATTTATTTAAATAAATTTTCCACCAGAACAATGTGTGAAAAATCTACGAATTTTCTAGATTTTTCACTTCATCGTCTAATATTGGAAAATATATGAGGTCCCGATGTCCTGAGAGGACTATTTATTGCAAAAGCACTCAGCAACCTCTAGGCTGGTACTTCTACGGTGATGATATAGTACCCTTGAGTACCCAACACACGGCTTATGCATCGGTAGATAATGTACTTTGAATGTTTTTAAAAGGTTTCATAGACAAAGGTAATAAAGAGTGGGTTGGCTATGGTTGGAAAATTATATATTGAAAATATGACGTCGAGACTCTGACGTCGACTTTTTGTTTTAAAATAATAATGCTAGATGTTTCAATTGTTCTCTGTGTACATAAACTATCTACGTAGGGTATTTATTTACCTATTTACCATGTGTTGTAAGTGCCACATGCTTGCGTTATTGTAATGGTTATCGACCAACAATAGGTTGGAAGTATTGGTAAATATAATATTACAACGGTCAAGGTATATAAGCAGTCAGTATTCATAGATTTACTAGACCAATGACCAGGGGAGCCAAAGTTATGGATTATTGATTAACCTTTTTCACAAAAAACCTTATTTATTAAAATCTCTGAACTGTTTAGCAACTGATTAGTTAGCGGATTCCTTATTCAAATTCTCTTTACAGATTTTGAATATACCTAAAATTTGCTAAGCATTTGTGAAACAATATCGAGATTTTTATACTTAAATTAGTGTATTAATCTGTAACCTACCCGGTACCACAGATAATATAATATTAGCATACAGATGCCTCATCCCATACAAAGAAACCGTGCTGACGTAACTAGCGTTTTTCATCTGATTATACCGATTATATCTTTGTAAATCGATCGCGCTCGGTGCCGTTCCACGGCGATAGATAGATCACCATCTAATAATCAGTCGATATCGATAGATAAATCAAATAATCAGTATAATCAGTACAGTACGTCGGGACAGTTTCTTTGTATGGGATGAGATACCACGCCGGTACCCACACAATACTGGCCCGGGTAAAGACTGCTTATATTTCAGACTTCTAACCTGCCATTAGACAATAAACAGAAAATTGTAATGAGAAAATCTTTTTATAAAAACAATTCAACCGACATCTAAATAAAAACACAACAAAGTGAAAAATTACTTCCACTTTACACGCATAAAAAATACAGTCGAATTGAGAAACTCCTACACAATTTTGTTTTCCTATTAACTTTAGACATTAGCAATAGTCGATATCGGCTTCGCTTGCTATATATAAAATAGGAAAAAAATCTTACGCAACATAACAATTTACAAACTAACCACAATCAATACGCCCCCTATTCGTCGATACAACGTTGTCAACACATAGCGACGTCACAGTGGCCAGTCTTATCAATATGTGCGGCTTCTCGGCTCAATTACATCATGCTGTTGTACTGATAACGAGTTTAGATCGCTCTCGGGCGCTGGGAGGCTCGCCTTGTTGACTAACTAGGTTTTTTCCGCGACTTTGCCCCCGTGGCCCGTGTCACAGCAACCGTGCGATTCGGTCCTTTGTCCACGGCGTTACTAACGTTGTCAATTCCACATTACCTTGGTATTCTAGATATTTCTGTACGGCTCCGAATCCTGGGTAATTCGCACTGTGGCTCGAAAAAGGATTAAGGCCTTTGATATTATTATGTGGTGCTGGAGAAGAATGTTGCGTTTACCATGGACAGCCAAACGCACTAATAAGTTCATGATCGACCAGCTGAACATCGAATCCAGTCTCTCCGCGATATGCTGCCAGAGAGTTCTAAGTAACTTTGGTCATATCGCTCGGAGACAGCCAGACAACCTCGAAAAACTGGAAGTGGTGAGATAGGAGGATGGTGAAAATACTGCGCGGACGTTCACCTAGTCGCTGGTCAGACCACATAAGAGCGATTACAGAACTCACGGAGACCACTGCCCTCAGAAGAGCAGAAGACAGAATGGCGTGGAAGCAGTTCGTTAGTGACTCCGTCAAAGCGTTTAAAGACGGGCACGACCTTCAGAAATGAAGACAACGAATAAAAAGAGATTCCACAAGAACCGAGGATTATTCCTGGTTAACATTAAAAAATAATTAGCAAAATTTTCGAAATCGGATCGACAATTTTACCACTGTTTTAAAATTTTCGTTTTCAATATTTGGCTCTTAATAAGGCCTTTGGTGGACTATGAAAAATATAGCTGTACCTAATGTTTTATTATTAATAGAAATTTTGCTGACGGATTTTCAGGAAGTATTCTGGTAATCACAAAACGGATGTGTCTCATTTACGGTGTCTCTGTAAGCGATACACGAGACCATGAAATAGGAGCTATTGGGTCCTCTAGCAGAATTATACATTGGGCATTCCTCATCATCATTTAAGCCAACAGACGTCCACTACTGAACATAGGCCTACCCTACCCCAAGCGCCGCCACATCGACCGGACTAAAAATACCCTACTTATCTACATAAAAACATTTTTAATTAATGAATGAGTTTGCAAATATTTGTGTCAAGAAAAGGTCTCCAAATTAATTTGCTGTTTCTCCCTTTTAACAAGCTTTTATTTAGTTTTACTTTTCCCGGTGATTGTGTGTAATGAAAGCTTGCAAGTTAAATTTAGCTCATTTCCCGACATTCGATTGAGCTGTTTTTAGGGTTCCGTATCCGAAGGGTCCAAACGGAGCCCCTTTTTTGTTTCATTTATTTAACGATCTTTTAATAAAGAGGTGTTACTTAATTCTAAACTCGCTCTTTTACATCACAATGCACCACATTACGTACATATCTGCTACTTATATATTATAAGCTGTTATGGTTTAATCTTACGTACATATTTAGTTCTGTTTGCTATCCTGTAATTTTGTCTTAATTGTTCCTTTACTAATTTTTACATTTTCTCTTAATAAATTTATTTTGTTAAACATTTTAGGTACCACTTGTACCAAATACCATATGTTCTCTTACCATAATAATTTGTTATCTGTGGTTGAACCAGTTTATTCTCTCTAGCCCTACGTGTGTTGTACTTGTTTTTAACATTAACTTTAAAATCATCATTATTATAATATTCCAGACCTACCAAATATTCAACTTTTTTTTTTTCTATTTTTCTTTTTCACTCACATGTCTGTCTGTCCGCCGTCTTTAGGTAACACAATTTTATTCCGGAGAATTTTTTAACTTCTCATTGACCTACGAACTTGAAATTTAGTGATAATGTTTATTATTAAGTACGTGTATTGTACTAACAAATACCAATATAATCTAATCTGGTTTTTTTTTTTTGGTACGGAACCCTAAATGTGCGAATTTCGACTCGTACTTGGCCGGTTTTTTTGTCTCGTGGCAATAATAATAATACTGGGCTGTCTCTGTTATATAGTATACAGAGAAGGCACGAGCATTATTCGCCACGCTTGCTCAAGGGGGGTTGGCGATTCCAAACTTACTTGAATTAAGTTTAACGCCCGATTTCCACACGATGTTTATCCTCTAACGATATCAGCGATGTCCAAGATAACAAAGAAACTTACGAGGAAATGCGGTCGCAGACAGCCGATTGAATATCCTAAGTAAAAAGTCATAATTCGAGGTTTAGCTCTCGCCTATTGCCTCCACCAATATTCCCCTCCTTTTTATCCGACTGCCGAAGGGGGATAATGTGTTTATCAGTCTTTGTATGTATCCTATGTGGCGTTCTAGAGACCAAACGCGTAGGCCGATTTTGATGATTCTTACGTCAATCTCTAATTTCATAAAATTTTATTCATATCTATTTTCATCATAAAAGGCCATTAATTGAATACGACGGTACCTACATATCTAAGTGGTATCTACCTACCCAATTAAATAAGGAGATAATAATATTTATTTTACACAAGTACCTAAATGAAATTTGGTCTAAATCTAAAGAATTGCAAATGCATTGTGTAGGCACTCAATTTTTGGGAAGTGAATAAATAAATAAACCAAGTCGTCAGTAAGTATATCGGGTAGATACTGACTAACAAAATTATTATATTAAGTACCACAGATTCAATAAATAAGTATAAAAACAATACATAATTAACTGACAGAAACATAGATAAGAACGAATATAATTATGGTCACGGCTTTTTCCACTATACTAGTAGACTTTCGAAAAAGAACCCAATCGCTGTCAAAATAGGACACAGTTTCCTTTGTTATCAAGCATAATTGCATCACCCTCAGTTCCAACAGGAACCAACAGTTCTTCTATAATCTACTGAGGTATAATAATGATGGATCACCTCCCATCTTCAACTACCCAACCAATAGATAAAATACTCCTTGACCAATTGTTTGACAAATTAATCATTTCTTAGGATATGAGTAACTAATGACGTAGAATTGTAACGTACATTTAAGTATATCTGGTTAAATGTGTCTGTACCTACTGGTCTACTATAGATATAAATAAGTATTTGCGCCTCTGTCTTCCTATTCGGGCAAATAGACGGATATCCTCAAAGCGTATTTCATCTCGCATGTGATTGGTCGATTGAAAACCCTTTGCCATGACAAAATCACATGCGCAATTGGGCTGCAGGGATACCTGCTATCTCTCCACGCAATTTCTTTCGGCCATCAGTCAAAATTCAATAGTTTTTAAACACAGATCATAGTATTAATACCTAAGAAATGATCTTATGTAATAGTAGGTTTTTGTAACAGGTATTTTTTCAAGTTTAAATATCCATAGTGCCTCTACTCCATCATGCGGAAATGAGGTTACCAATAGGTCGTATGATAAACTGCTCCGTCGACGGTTGGTAACGTAAAGACGTCAAACTGGTCACACGGAGACATAATGGAACTGGTTTCAAATACCTAGTTCCTTTCAAGATGTCAACTGGTAGTTATTAACTGGGCAACTTTAGAATTTCACAAGATTTTATATTAACTTCTGCCCGCGCGTGAATTTTATTAAAATTTATTATTCCAAGGGAACATTAACCCCGTGACTGCCTGAAACGTGGATCGACACAAGGGCTTTTTATTTGTTTCGATAATTAGGTACGGCTTTCAACCGGTTAACTATACCGGGATGAAAAGTATCAGATCCATATTATGCAAGTTTTATCCAAATCCACACTCTCATTTACACTATGAGTTAGGATTACAAGTATCTACGAATGTGACTTTTCAATTCGTAAGTATACTTTCTTAAGAGGAAGAGAGCTCCGACTGAATTTTCTCAGTAAAAAATAAAAAAGCCCGAATGCATAAAAAAAGCGAACTAAACAAACGTAAACAAGAAGAAAATCATGCTGTGCTGTCGGGGGATACATATTCGCGAGCTGGCTGACCAAAACCTTATGTATCCTCCGACTTAACTTTTTTTATTTATGACTATTTAGTCAACATTTTTTTTCCGAATTAGGTACATTTATATGTATGAGTGTTACATATTTTTAAAATCACCTCTTAAAACCCTTTATTTTGATACGCCACACGATGGGCTTGGAAGAAAAAAATTGGATACCCACAATATGGGGGCCAAAATCCTCCATTTTTCTATTTTCCAATTTTAATGTAGCCAGTGACACTCGCAAGGTTAAGACGAATCGAATCAAAAACCCAGAGATTAACTTATAAAAATCACTTATAAAAATGCAAGGCACTGTGAAACAATACAATACCTAACTAAAATGAATAGAACGGTCAGGCACACCTGTAGCACGGTTGGTTCGAAAAAACGACCAGCTGCAAGATGCTGTCGACTGTACACCAATATTATTTTTACCCGACTGGAAGGAGGGTAATGTGTTTATCAGTCTATGTAAGTGATGTTTGCTCCTATGTGGCGTTCTAGAGACCAAACGCGTTGGTCGATTTTGATGAATCTTACGTCAATCGATTCGCCTTAACCTTGCGAGTCTTTTAGTTCGCTTTTTAAATTTTTTTAAGAAAATGTGTCCTGTGAAGATTACCTTCTAACAATAAGTTTTTACTTTTACATAACATTGGACGTATGTTGTCAAAATTAATCAAATAAATTATTATTAGTAAATTAAAAAAAAGTTACATTATGTACATAATGTAACTTTTTTTAAACCAAAAGTAAAGCCGCAATTAAAGAAAAAAAAATATTTAAAAGTTAAAGTAGGTATTTCAAATTGCAAACAAAATAAAAATTCGCATCATTGTATGAAGAATTTGACGTAAAACATATATTTGAGTCTCAAAGATCTATTTAAAAAATGAAAAAGTTTAAAATATTTCACGAACTTGTTGCTTCTTCGACAGAATAAAGCAAATAAACACCGACTTCATGTTTAATATCTGAATGATTAATATGATTAGTAATTGTTTTTATTTGTTGCAATAAGGAAGTATTGCCAATGATAGTGTTATTGATTACATTCAAGTATAAAAGCAAACACAAAATTTTATTGTAGGGTAGTTCACTATAGACCTGACATCTAGTCTGACAGTTGAGCAAACGGCAAGTGACACTATCAAGCCGCAAAAAAAACATGCCGCGGTTTTGACAGTTGTTTTTTCTTTTGTGAGCAAAGAGTTTGTATAGCATTTCAAATGATTCCTTGTACGAGTAAGAACCGACAAATTGTACCTAATAAATGCATAATTATTCTTGTTTTCCAATTAACACAATAGAAATCTATTAACCTAGTAAAAGTGATAACGTTGTTTATTTTGAAAACACTATCACATCCAAGATTATTAATATATCTAGCATTTCTATCACTGTCGGGCTTCTTATGATAACCTTGCGTCATATTACATGCACGTTCCATATCTAAACTCGAGGAAAGTCTTCCTCATTTACACTCATTTAAACGTCAACCATCGACAAAAAAATATCAAAACAAAACGAGGAACAATGCAATAACCATAACTTACCTTTTTCTCAGTTAACGGTGCACGAATGAAAACCGGTTTCTCTTACACGATGCAGTTTCACGTTATTTACTATTTTTTATTTAAAAAAAAAAGTCGTAAGACGTGTAGTATGCGGTCGACGCACTATAGTGTACTGCTGTAAACAACTCGAGATGGTACAATTACTTGCCAGGCATCGTCGCTATCAGTGATGTGTGTCGTCTTGTGATTGTGACTGCCAAAACTATACGTTGGAAAAGATAGGTCAAGGACACAGATGGTGGCATACGAACGACTTTTGATTGTCATTGATATAATTTTATGAAATATTAAAGAGAAATGTGGATGAATTATATTATGAGAAGTGATATGAAGAAAAGGGAGTTAGTGATAGCGTTGACAGGTTTGTATGGAAGAGAAGAAAACGTATTGCACCGACCCCAAATAACATGGGACCATCGTCTGGCGCCCATGTGCTGGTTAGGTCCCTGGGGTGGTCACGGCGTGCAATGTATTCTGGTGCGCCGATGTTGGAGAGTACTCGCCAGAAGAGGGACCGGTGACCGTATTGCCGCCATAAGCAGCACAGGAGGACACCGTGGAGTTTTAGTGGGTTGGAGTCCCACATAACTGCGCTATCTCCCCGTGGAAGCGTAGTATGCATGAGCATTTCTCAAAAGTAAAAAAATAATAATTGGGAGGCAAATGATGAAATTATAACTCAAATTATATCAACGTAACCTATTCTAATAGTATAATAAATATGGAAGTCCGTATAATTGGGTGTTTGCCTAAACAGTTGACCGGGGAAAAGCGGGTAAATGATGACCTGAATTATGATATAATATTTATTCAATAAAACTTTAAGCAAAATACAGCTAGGTATATAAGCGGAATTAATGCCTGAGGCATTCTCTACCAGTCAACCAAGGGTGGTGGTGAGATAACATGACAGATGCATAAAAAAATAGAAATTATTATATTATTCAAGTAAAGTTAAAATAAATATAATATATTTACTATAATAAATACTTACATCAATATATATATTTATAAAGTAATGAAAAGGCATTTTATTGATTTTTTTTGGTTATAGGCGTAGAAATTCTTAATAATGGAGAAAGGATACCGCCTTGCGGAACACCAGCAGCTAGGTCACGCCAACTCAACGAACAGTCGTCAACGCGAACCAACTGTTGACGTGCCCGAAGATAAGAAGAAAACCATGCCAGGGCCTCGGAAGAAACCATAGGATGTGAAAGGATAGAAAGGAGAATATCATGACTGACGGCATTAAAGGCATTGGATAAATCAATTAACACCAATATTAGGATACCTAGAATAGAATATACGTACTACACAAGAGTTACATATCTGCTTTTTATACCGGTAGTACATTGATATTTTCAACTTTTACGTGGGCCGAGTCGCTGGCAAAAAACTACTAGTGTACTGTGTTTGCTAATAAAATTATTTATTTTGGTAGATAGGGTCAAATTACAATTGTTTTCTTATGCTTTCCATTACTTTAATCGAAAAAGAAAAGTCGGTGAAATACTATTAGAAAAATCTTTAAATATTTTGAACACGACAGATCCCGTTTCTTGCCTCTTATAGAATTAATATCTATTTTATAATATGCTTCGTATATAGTCAACATAAGAAGCATAACCAGAATTAAAACGGGCTTCATAAAGAAAAACAAGAATTAAGAATTAAATATGCCTGAATTAATTAATTTGGATTGGTTTTATAAAAATTATTTAGTATAATGTTACCATTTATTTATATTTATATATTTACCATTTAGGTATGTTAATCGGTCAAGTTTCTGTGTCTGGGGCTATCGCATTAATTATATCTATTAAATGTTTACAAAAGGACTGTCATGGACACACCCACGATTATCAGCTTTATAAGTTAATTTGTAAACTCCATTTGAAATAACATTAGACATGTTTCCAAATCTTTTTACAGTCCGTTCAACCGATTTTGAGTTCTATCCCGTAAACATAAGGATGACATAAAAAGCATAAACCTGTTACCAATACCAATATTTAATTATTAAATGGTAGGTGTTTAATACAGCTACCATTTGTCGTATCGTCGTGCTAAAGTAGCATCATCTTTTATGGGGTACTGTATAAAATGTTACAATAAAATACCTCCCCACATTCTAGAACTGAATGAGACGAAATTTAAAACTTGTATAAAACGCACACTATGCAGGCAAGCATATTATAAGTTGGGGGATTACATCGCTGATAAAAATGCTTGGCTAAATGCTGGTCCCGCTCCGCAGCCATTAGGGCGCAAAAACAATTAGTGATGGGCAGAAAAGTTTTGCAGTATTGTTGGAGCTGCTGAAGACTGTATGAATATATTTGTATTGTATAAACTCAATTTCTTTTAGTATTATATAACTGCACAGCACATGTGTGAGTACTATGTTCCGACTGTAAATCTACCTATGTGTCGTTGGTTGACTTCTGTGTGCCCTGGCATTTGAGTGTGTCATGCTCTCTCTAATTTCTCTCTGATGGTGGCACATGTGTTGGATCATTCGGTTCCCTCCATAATGGTTGAGCTGAGTGGTGCCGATCCATGCGTCATGTTCGTGAACGGGCGCCATCAGTTGGGATTGGTCAAAACTTAGCTGCCTCGGCCTGTCATTGCATTTTTATGTTGAAATTGTTTGTTACTCTAGACGCTTTTACGTGCACGTCTTTTTGCATCGTTCTCACATATATGTATTTTTTTTTAACAAGAATGATGTAACCAAAAACTTGTAATTGAAACTGATGGAAAAGAGTGTCCGTGGAGTTTCTTGCAAATTCTTCTCCATTGAGATCTACTGACGTTTGCGAATTTGCAACTAGAGTCATATTTTTTTTGTTGTTTGACAATTCAAAAGTACCTTTAAGGTTTATTTGAAATAAACTATTTTGATTTTGATTTTATCACCAACGCAATAGAAGTCAAAATCGAATGAACGGGCTGTAAAATGGGCTAATTTAAACGTCTTATGTTATCGCAAATGAAGTATAGATTAAAATTAAATACGCGCCGATTCGGCACATTTAGCCTATTTTGATTTTTAGGCTTTCGCTATCTGATCTCTTCTACAGCACAAAAAAAGGACTCGCGCACGAAGGGTTCCGTGCGTACCATTATCGCAAAACGGCAAAAAATTCACGTTTGTCTGTTAAAAGGGGTTCCTTAGATATTTATTTTATTCTGTTTTTAGTATTTGTTGTTATAGCAGCAACAGAAATACATCACCTGTGAAAATTTCAACTGTCTAGCTATCACGGTTCATGAGATACAGCCTGCTGAAAGACAGACAGACAGACGGACCGTGGAGTCTTAGTAATACAGTCCCGTTTTTATCCTTTGGGTACGGAACCCTATCAGTCTTTATATATATATCTGTATGTATGATTGTTCCTATGTGGCGTCCTAGAGACCAAACCCGTTGGTCAATTTCTATGCTTCTTACGTCAATCGGTTCGTCTTAACCTTGCGAGTATCACTGGCTACATTAAAATTGGAAAATAGAAAAACTGGCCGTGTGCGAGTCGGACTCGCGCATGAAGGGTTCCGTACCATAATCGCAAAAAAAGACAAAAATCACTTTTGTTGTATGGGAGGCCCACCCAAATTCAACTACCTAGCTATCACGGTTCATGAGATACAGCCTGCTGACAGACAGACGGACCGTGGAGTCTTAATAATAGGTTCCCGTTTTTACCCTTTGGGTACGGAACCCTAAAAACAGCTCACAGACTGTCAAACTCAAGTTAACTTCTGTCTTCTTCTTTTCGTATCGATAAACTCATATCTCAACTATTTAAATTTCGTCCGACCAGTATGCAGCTACATGAAGCTCTTTCATTCGCCACGATCAGATCCCGAAAGGTGCAGGCTTCTGGGCACGAAGGGCAGACAAGGAGGTGGGACATATCCTGCGAAGAGGCCCCAAACTGGTAAATGTATTAATTTGAGATTGGTCTATGACACTCCATTTGGCCATGTTTTCTCTACAGCGACTAACCTGGTCAGTCTGTGATAGATAAGTTGTTTTTATTTCGAAATTACAACATTTAAACAATTATCTATTCCTATTTGACTTGTAAGTGTCAACTTCCAATGCCACGTGAATTGCTGAAGGCGGGTACCACCTGCCGGTCATTGTGGCAATCCGAATGGGCAAATATAAAATTTTCCATTAAAATTTTTTGAACACCACTGTAGTAGTTAAATTTTTAGACATATTTTAATCCAATCCAATTTTGGCTACTTTACACCACAAGAGAAAAATTCTAAGAAAACAGATCATATTCCTTAAGATGTTTGTAGTTTTCAATAGTTTCCAGTACCAAAGGAACCTATTGAAATTCATAAATAAACTTCTAACAATGGCGGGCGAGCATTTTGTAAAGCGCCACCTGGTGGCTCGCACGGTCATTGTCAGTTCGTGTGGACTAACAATGGATCAAAGGGAATATATGAATGTATTTCATATTCCACAATGTTCTTAAATATGTTTACGATGTCCTTTGTGGTGTGGAGATATGTCTTAAGCGGGTAAGCTGTGTACTTGTGTGTAGGTGGCGATATGTGGGGACAAATAAATTCTGACGGTGCTACATGCATATGACTTGTATTATATTCACCATTATACTAACGCTTTATTTTATATTTATCACTTTTTTTGTTTTAAAAAAAAAATATGACTCGCACACTGTTCGTTGTTGGTGTTTGTTGTTGTTGAATTAAATAATTTACCTATGTTTGCAATATTTTTTAAGTATATGAGAACCATGTTCCTATTTTTCAAGTGAAGGAATTTACTTGTTAGTGCTTGTAATACTTATATGTAGTATAGTAGTGCTAGGTGCATCGTCCTCACGTATATGAATTTATTAATGTATGTACTTTAATATAGTAAAAGCTTTTTTTTTTTAAAGATTCTGTTAGTAGGCAGGTAGTATGCAGTTTCTTGTGCATTCTTCTCTATAACAATCTACTTTGCCGAATGCACGGTAGAATCAAATTTTATAACTTGTTAATTTTAATTTTTAACGTTCGAAAGTGCCGCTTAATGTCCTAGTCGAAAAAAACATTTGACTTTTGACTTTGACCACACGAATTTGACGTTCCAAATTCAAATCACTTTACTCCCTTGGAATTTTCTTTCATACAAATTTACCTCCCATATGAGGTAATGCTTTACTTTACGTTGAGATTGCATAATAAATAATTGGACATTGTCGAGCAGGAGGATGGCCTCCCACGTGATGGACCGATGACCTGGCGAAGGTTGCGGGAATGCTCAGGATACGAGACGCACGGGATCGTGTGTGGCGACGCCCTGGGGAGGCCTATGTCCAGCAGTGGACGTCTTTCGGCTGAAATGATGATGATGTTGATGATGATGAAAAGGTGGTGTAAAAAATATTTATAGTATAGGTCGGTGGTCTGGATCCGGATCGCGGTCCGCCATTTGGACTAGGAAATAGTTACGGTATGGATAATGATATAAAAAGCCTCTTTACCAGAATTACCATGAAAAAGCCTATTTAACAGACCTAAGAGATTCACAGCGAGTTATTCTTATCATCTTCCTAAAAAATTTGGAACAAAATAATATCTTATATTTATTTGTCATTTGGGTGCTATATTTTCATTTGTATAATGCGTTTAGAATGTTTTTGCTAACTCACGTGCGAGGTGTGGTAAGAGACCGTGAGGGACCAGACTACCAATCATGGTTAGGTACCGCAGATTCCTAAGATCGTTAAAAATAAGAAGGTGAAATCGTATAATTTAAGTATTAGTCTTGGTTTTACAGACCTATAAAATGCTGCTAATATAAACCGAAACATTTCCAACTATGTACATCATTGGTCAAGAGGTCACAAACTCTCAAAACGGTGAATAAAACATCGTTAGGAAACCGACATGTCTTAGAACCAAAAATTCGAAGACAAGTGACACACACCAACCCGCACTGGGCCCGCATGGTGGATTACGGTCCATTCCCTCTCACAGAGAGGAGGCGTGCGGGCACAACGGACATAGGAAAATAGGAGTCTGAGTGCGGAAAAGGTGGTCCATCTATCCTATCCCATCCTACAGTGGTCACTAGCATGACTTACTGTCATTTTATCATCGATGGCGATAGACGAAATGTTAAAATGTAATCGATTGATCACGTGACCTTTCTTTAGAGCTTGTCAATCCCATACATTTTAGACCAATTTTATGGTTCCGTACCCAAAGGGTAAAAGCGGGATTCTATTACTAAGACTCCACTGTCCGTCTGTCTGTCTGTCTGCCACCAGGCTGTACCTCATGAACCGTGATAGCTAGACAGTTGAAATTTTCACAGATGATGTATTTTTGTTGCGATAATGGTACGGAAACCTTCGTGCGCGAGTCCAAATCGCACTTGGCTGGTTTTTTTTTATTTTCGTTGATAGAACGTCAATTGTCTTGAACTCTTGAGCCTCTGAAATGGTATATTATAAGTAGATATTTTTTATTTTACACCCTGCAAAACTACCACTGAATGTCCCGATAGCCGATTACAAAAACCTTCCACTGCAACTCTGGTCTACTGGTCACAAGCATCCTGGGTTCGATATTCAGACTGGGCAGTGGTAATCAGCTTTCCAGCCGAATTTCCACATTTACAGCTGGCAGATAGAGTACGCCATTGCAAAATACTAATGTTATTATTTACTAATGTTAAATATACTTTCAGTCGGTATGAATTATTTTCTACGTTCAAAGTCAAGGTCAAAAATATTTATTTCAACTAGGCCATTAAACAGAACTTTTGAAGTCAAAAATTAAAAGTAATAATAATTGATTCTACCGTCCATTCGGAAAAGTAACTTTTTAAGGAGAAGAAAGGACAAGAAACGTCATACTTACTATTTGAAAAAATAATTAAGTGTTATAAAATTTTAACATTAGTACATACATTAATAAATTCATGTATCTGAGGACGAATGCACCCATAGATAGCACTACATATATACTACGTATATGTATATTAAAAGCATTAACATGTAAATTCATTCACTTGATAAATAGGAACATGGTTCTCACATACTTAAAAATATTGTTGGCCATACTATAACGACCACATCAATGATTCTATGCAAAAGCTGTAAACCTGGGATTGGTTCGTCTTCTCCATGAATATCTAATGCAGTTGTGTTACACGTTTTCCTGTTTTCCGTCCTAGACTCACAATAAAATTATAACTGTCAGCTTAATATAACATCACGCCTGTATTCGCCGAAGGATTAGGTAGAATACACCCGAATTTCGCCAGTTATATTTAAATCCTATGTAATACCGAGATTGAACTCCAGACATGATAATTTGACAGACAGGACAAAACGTAACAAGATTCTGAGAATCTGCAAAAGAAACATCATTGACAGATGCTGTCAAAAATAACATCATTGACAGATGCTGTCAAAATAACATCATTGACAGATGCTGTCAAAAGTAACATCATTGACAGATGCTGTCAAAAACTTCAGCAACAACACATTACTTATCGCTGCGAAATATGTCACTACGTATACATTTAAAAAATTAGGTTATACGATATCTATTGTTAGGTACTTAATCGGTGTCAGTAGTATCTGGGAACGCGTAGAATATTTTAGTTATCAACGAATTAAACTCTCAGAATAAAGATGGATTACCGGACTCGTAGAGTATAGGGATCTGCGCCGATATAATTTTTGACAAAGGTACTCCTACCTTTGTCAAAATTTATATCGGCCGATGACGATGGCCTAACTATGATAATTAAATTAGAACAGAACTTGACGTGGCCGGATTTTTTATGTGTACCAGGGCCTGCCTTAATTTGAAATCGCCAACCCGACTTGAGCAAGCGTTTCTTCTCTGCATGAGAAGAGGTCTTTGCCCTACAGAGAGACAGTAACAGACTGGTATCATCAATGACATACATTCTACAGATAGACCGATAGACAAGATCATTCATGAAAACCTTTTGTGCTGGTGATTTAGAACTAAAGTTCGCTGCAGCGCTAAACATTAATTATGTCTTATCAAACTATTAAAACGTGCAGCGCTAGATCGCTTATAGATTTAAGTTAACTCGCGATCAAAACGTCGCAAGTAAACCAAACTCTTTAGTTTCATTCAAATGTTCAGTAGGTTTACGGATTGAAGTACAGTTCAGTCGAACAGAGTGTTCGGATCGCCAAATCTAATGCGTAGTATATTTACGTATCGATGGTTATTATTATTTAAGGTTTAAAGAAGCTATTGATATCAATCGATGAAGCAAATAAGATAATAGGTATGTATGGTGACAGAAAATATTATTTCCAATAAAAATAACTTTTTTTAGGACAAGCTTTTTAGTATACCATGCTTTGCCATTCAAACCAAACGTGTATTCAAAATTTCCTCTTAATCGGTTGAGGATAACTGCTTTAAAATTCAGTACCAAGATTTGACTCAAACATACATACGTACATTCCAAGTTAAAAAAAAAGCTTGTAAAAATACTTTATTGTTTTCTTAACTTTACCCATTGTAGCTCCCATTAACAATTCCACAAGGTCCAAAATTACAAATTCTTTTGAAAAATGCGAAATTAGCTCACTAGGTAAATATTCCTTATATCTTCCATTATCATAATGAGGTTTATTACAAGTTATGAATCTGAAAATTATAAGCTACAATAAAATGTAATTAAATATGTCTGAGAAGGAAATCAGGTCCACCAAAAAGGTTTTTATTTTATTTTTCAAGGGAGCATAATTAAGAAATTAAGTTTCAGTGGTTCTGTCCTAACGAGTATTAATGAGAAAGGCTCGAATGGGCTCGAATCCACGACCTAACGCGTCACCGGACACTTCACCACTGAACTATTGTGTGTGCGAAAACAGAGACAATCCTATCATTTAGTGGAAACGAAAGTATCTATTGTTTTATTTATTTACTATTATTTATTTATTGAGATTGAAATAGAACAGCCGAATTACTTAGAAAAATAAACTTTTGAAATGAAAACCAATGCAGTGCTATCCACATCAAACTAGAGAACCCTTAAAGAAACTCCCCTTTAATAAAGAAGGAAATTGAAAAATATGAAAATGTTCTTTTTAAAACATCTCTTGTATTATCCACAAGAGATTTACTTAATCCTTTCCCACGTTGCGTGGCGGGTATGCGCGGGAAAAAGGTTCGGGATATATAAAGATGGCCGACTAGGTGCAGGCCACTGTTGTGACCCGTTCTAAGCAGTGACATGACGGCATTGCGCTGTAGGTGAGTTCCATAGACAGTTTTTTTTTTAAGTGTAAGGACTTGAAAATATTTGTCGAAAAGTTTGTTGAAATTATTTGTGTAAAAGTTACGGACAATTTTCAGAATGTTTGGGTTAAAATTTCGACGGCTTTAAAGTTTGCTTAAATATTATTTTTGGAGTGCAGAGTGCAAGTATGTTATAAGGACAGCGACATTTAAAATATATTGTTTAAGTTTATAGCGCCATCGATGAAAATTCAATGATTTTGACAATGTTAAGGTGTGAGATGGTACGTGACAGTCGGTTTACAATTAAAAATACCGACATAGAACTGTTGAACATTGAAAAAAATCAATGGTTAAGTAGAACTAAGTAATAGAATTGAAGAAAGTGTGTTCCTCATAATTTAATACATTTTCTACTTTTTACAAAATTTTAATGATGTCTCCGGAAAATTTTCATAAAAGTTTTCGGTTTAAATTTTGACGGCTCTCGTATTTTTAGGAATGCACAGTGCAACTTTGGTTTATGGACAGTACAATAATTGCAGTTGAAAGTTCGATGGTTATGTAGGATTAGGTAGTATAGAATAAAGAAAGTTAGTTATAAAATTGTCAAAATTTTTCAAACTTTTCAGAAAAGTTTAAGGTGTAGATTTATTGGCTCTAAAAGTTTGCTTAGGTATTAATTTTGGAGTGCAGAATGCAACTTTGATATAGGGACAGTGTAATAATTAGGTACAGTTAAAAGTTCGATGGTTAGGTAGATAGAAGAAAGTGTGTTCCTAATATTTTGTTCTACTTTTTCTACTTTATACACTTTTTTTACGATGTCTCGGAAAGACTTCACAAAATTAACATTTAATCAGTTTTCATACTTAGGCATTTGATGCTGTCGGTAGGGCCAATATTTACGATAACATAAAGCTTCGCTGTTCTCATCTATGGAAAAAGGTAGTAGGAGTTTTTTATTACAATAAATGTGTTAGTTCCTGTAGAGGTCTTAGGAAATACCCAGTGTGGTGGGTTGTTTTCGGATGATTCTCTGCAGCCCTGTCTTTGGCTGAAGTGCTCTCCTTTATATTATTTAGGCACTTTACTTCTTTGATGCAATTTTTTTGTACTTAGAAAGAGAACTTATCATTTAGCCATAATCAAATAAAAATAATGCTATAATAAAATTATTCATTAAGAAATCTTTAAAAAAACAGCTTTTTTCGTATTCTTCTCAGTAAACCCTTTCATTTAATACCCATATCATGGGGGTGCACAAAAAATAACTAGTCCGCCATCTTGAGCCGTTCGCCATATTGGATTTAGAATGGTATCACTTAGCTGATGCATTGTCGCCCAAACTATACTGTATGTAAAATTTCATCTTAATCGGTGGAGGATAACTGCTTTAAAATTCAGTTGCCAGATTTGACCCGAATACACTTATATACATGTATGTATGTAAGCTTCACATACATTGTAAGTTAAATAAAAGCTTGTATAAAAATAAGGTGTGCCTGTCATTCCTCCCAATTTACTTAACAGTAAGTTTAGTAACAGCGCACGTCCGTCTAAGTATTAGTCTTCCTCATAATTTGTTTAATGTCTACGTTTTAATTATAAAGCAGCTTAAGTTTTTTTTTAAATATTCCACTATTCTTTTAACCTGTAGTCGTTCATAATTGAGTGGTATAGTCTCTTATTAATCTACTAGCTTCTGCCAGCGGCTTCGCCCACGTGTAAATCGAAAATCATCCCGAGAGAACATATTCGCGGGATTAAAGTATCCTATTCCTGACTATAATCTATCTCTGTGCCAAATTTCAACCGGATCTGTTCAGCAGTTCTGGCGTGAAGAAGTAACAAACACACTCACAAACTTTCGCCTTTTTAATATTAGTGTTATAATAATATATATATCTATACTAATATTATAAAGCTGAAGAGTTTGTTTGTTTGTTTGAACGCGCTAATCTCAGGCAATACTGGTTGGAATCGAAAAATTCTTTTTGTGTTCGATAGTCCATTTATCGATGAAGGTTATAGGCATATCACATCACGCTACGACCAATAGGAGCGGAGCATAAATGAAAAATGTTGCAAAAACGGGCAAAATATTCCTTTTTGAGAGCTTTCGTTGCGTGGGCTGCGTTAGTGGTTAAAGTTACGCAACATTCATGTATGTAGGGAAGATAGGGTAGATAGGTAGCCAGATGACGGGAGCGAAGCCGCGTGGGACAGCTAGTATATATATATACGCGATCGATGTTCTTAGAAAAATAATCAGTTTAATCAGACGAAAAACGCTAGTTGTGTCGGTAACGTAAACGGTTTCTTTGTATAGCATGAGGCATCTCACAAGCCTCATGCCGCATCTTTATGCTATTATTATATTATCTGTGTAGATAACTTTGTATGTTCAGGTTTTTATCCTTGTATTGAACATGAAATGATATAATGTTTTCTTTTTTTTCTGGTAGCTGTGTTGTGTTGTTTACTCTTTCTTTCCAATCTATTTTTAGAAGTGATGAATTTTATTGGCCGTCAGTGACACTGTCTATTTTTTATTATGTTTGTTTTATCTATAAGTCGTCCATAATTGATAAATAAATAAATAATAACAACTTTCAGCTGGAGGATAAAAATTGTGAAGATAACTTGGTGGTATTGCCCTGTTCCCGTATCCTGACGTGTCAAAACTATCATAGTTCGACTATTAAAAAGGGACAGCTGTATACAAGTCATATACATCAGTCCCTTACGCACAATCAAAATAAGCTTATTCTCAGAAATTATAGTCACCCCCTGGCCTAGAACAATATCTTGTAATTTTTGCGATATATATTGACGTGATAAATATCTATTTCAAGCTAAGTATCTAGAAATGACGATATCAGCCGCGACCTTCACAAGTTTTTCAGTCCACCTCGTAGGGGGCCAGTACGATAAAATCGGAAGATAAAACCTTATCTTAAGAATAATAAACCAGGCAATGATTTGTAACAAAAAGTTTACATCGTAACGTAGATTGCCAATTAAGAAGTAACAATTGTGAAATTTTGATTAGTTAAAAAAATGTGTTAAGAGGTTTAGAAGTGTTTAAAGTTCATCGATAAAATGTAACAGAAAATATCGCGTTGAAAAGAAAAACAATTCAGTAGATAAACAGCTGATATTGTTTACTGGCATAGATTTTCCGCGAAGAGGTCAGCGGTCAGCAGCGGCGGCAAAATCAAATGTCAAATAAGTCGTGTTGAACATGAGGGGTCGCGGGCCGAGGTAGCCTTATGACACCTACAGGCTCAAATAAAAATTCAGTAACTTTTATCTAGGCGTGTAAAAGATGGACGAAACTAAATTCAGACTGTGTTATAATTATATTCATGGCCGGTATTGTTGACTATGTAAAAAAAACAGCCAGTCCACAGAGCTTTTCATACAGAGGAGACAAACATGAATTTCCGCCTGCTCAATTTCAAACTCCTAGGCTATGTAGCGATTAGTTATAATCTTTGTTCTTACTTAGAAATAGCTAATTAACTCTGACACCAGAGGTGGTCACATCCTCACACGAAAAGAAAGAAGACTTAGAAATAGCTAAGGTTTTTCAGTTCGATTGGGCTTTGACTGAAGTTAGTAGCATCATCGGGGAGTGTGCGACGGAACTGCACAATTTGATTCCACCTAGCCCTTTCCATCAGCGGACTACAAGACGTACGGCTATGCACCATCGGTACATGGTGGACATCCCACCCATATGCACGAAGCGTTTTGCTAATACTTTCATTGTGCGCACAGCTAAGGAGTGGAATTCCCTGTCGGAGTCTTTGTTTCCTGATTGCTAAAACCTTCAGGTCTTTAAGTCAAGAGTTAATAGATTACTTCTAGGCAAGCGTGCTTCACCGTAGACCACATCAACGCTTTCCATCAGGCGAGATAGTGTTCAAACGCGAGCATATCGATAAATAAAAAAATGTAAGGAATGTTACCCCGACAGAGTTGGGACTCGTGTTGGGTAAACTCAAGTGGCTTAAGATAGGACGGCTGATTCGAATAATCTAAGTTGTAATAGAACAAGAAGTGTGCCCGAAGGGATTTCCCATCGACAAAAATTATGAACTTTCGTTCCCAATTGAGCCAAATCAACCGCCAATATTTTTTTAGATTAAGCGCGCAAGTTTATTAATTTTAATTTACCTTTGTTAAATACAAGTGGGCAATGGCCCTCATCAGAAGGCTTAAAACACCCAAAGGGCAATGGGCCGAAAAGTTCTGGAGTGGCGACCGCGTACCGGCAGACGCAGTGTAGGAAGTCCTTCCTCTAGGTGGAGCAAGGATCTGGTCAAGGCTGCGAGAGTCCGGTGGATGCAAAACGCACAGGACCGATCAGTGTAGCGACGCTTGGGGGAGGCCTATGTCCAGTTTACAAGTGTGTTATGTGACAATCACCATTTAGGTGACAGTGGTGATCGAGGCTAAAAAAGATTAAAAATAATGAAATATAATAACTCAAAACAAATAAAAAAAATGTTTGGACGCCCAAACTCCACTACAGGGCTATTGATTTTTTCATCGTTTAATATCTAGCTAATCAATTTTAAGCGATCAATGTTCGTTTTGAGAGGAACTCTGGTAAATTTCATTCTTCCAGACCAAGGCGTTTAGATTGTGCATTCCGAATTATTCATTTCAGATTTATTCTTTTGCAGAGATTTAGCAAACAATTTCTAAGATCAAAAGATACTCCAATTATGTTAATGTAATTTTACCCCACCTACTCTCTCCTTTAAAATAAAACAAGACTCATATTTATACAACTAAGAAAGCAACAAGTCGTCGTAACTTCACAACATATAAAGAACAGCGCGTTCTCCGGTAACTTATCACTGTAAGTCTCCATTATTGTTGTTTGTGAGCAAATGTCACATCTCAGCTGATCCCGTGACAAAAACTGCCGGCGTACGGTCGCACATAATAAGTAGTTATGCTGAGGTTATTCTAGTATAGTTATAACTAGAAGGAACAAGTAAGTTAAGTTTAGTTGAATAGAAAGGGCAGGTATAGTTAATACAGGTAAACTCTTCGCGATTTATTCTGTGATGTGAAAATAGCTGTTGATTGATTTCGGTTCGATAGGTAACTTGGTGAAGCAATATTGCAGTTTTTAACGATATTTCTATTCACCTGCATGTATGTGGTATTTTTAAAACAAAATTCCATCACATCTCATACTTATTATGTACTTGCCGGGCGCAGAGTTTGCCGTTGACTGCGCCCCCGCGTTCGCCTCGTTTGTTCGCCGAATGTCAGAATGACTTCATGACGCCATTGGCAAACTTTCTGCGCATATGTATACCTACTCCTACTTACTTGAATTGTAAAAGTAAGATATTTAGATGTATGTCAATGATATACGCCCGAATATACGAAATAGGATACTTTTTATCAAGATAGTATGTTCCCATATCCCCTTTTGATTTTTAATCTTTCTTACTTTTTTGACACAGCCGAAGCAAACCAAGTTAGGTACAAACGTTTCGTTTCGAATCTTTCTATTTAAAATCGCAAACACCTTTTATTTGTAAGGTCTGACCACGTGGCTTAACGTTCAGATGTGTCATTCCTAATTGTAGATTGTCAACTTGGCTACAGGAGCTGGTGTCTATTGTGACTTCTACATTGCCTCATGATGGAGTTGTATTGAAGTCGTCAAGGATAGGGGATAGGCTTTTAGGGCTGCGCTCTACACGTCCGTATCCGTGACCCGTGTCCGTGAAATTTCGGTTCCGAAGTACCCACCGTAGTACCTACTTTTTGTAGGGAAGCTTAAGCACTATAGCGCTCGCCAAACTTCTGGACTGCCCTGAAGTTGGCTTGCTGGTGCTCGCGAGGCACGAAACGGTGCTGTTTTTGTATGAGATTTATTACTACGCAGCTATTGTTGCCAACTTCTGGGCGGCCAAGAAGTTTGGAGAGAACTGTACATTATCATCATCATTTCAGCCGAAAGACGTCCACTGCTGGACATAGGCTTTCCCCAAGCGTCGCCACACTGTTCGGTCCTGTGCGTTTCGCATCCACCGGACGCCTGCAGCCTTGACCAGATCGTCGCTCCACCTAGAGGAGGCCTTCAAATGCTGCGTATTCCGGTACTTGGTCGAAATTTTCGGCCCCAACGGCAATACGTTCTGCGAGCAATGTGACTTGCCCATTGCCACTTAAGTTTGGCAATTCTTCGGGCTATATCGAACTATACATGTGAACTCTATCCGTCATAATTCAGTACATTTTGAACTCGGAACTAATTACGAATCGAATTTAATCACGGATTCGTAAGTGTAGTGCGTAACCGCCCTTAGATGTTCAAGCAGAACAGAATGTTTTACTTCACCCAGCATAACACAACATCAACCCTGTATTTCCCAAAAGGGTAGGCTGAGCAGAGAGTCTATGTACATAGACTCACAGCTTCCAAAAGGAATGTCTCAGTAACAGCCTGCAGTTTGCAAAAATACTATCAATATTGTATATTGTTCTATATTGTAGTATGGTCAGTTGGTAGCTACTTAATTAATGGATCCTAAAGTTGTCTATCCCTAAACATAAATTATAAGAAAACCTTAGGCCTCGTTTCTGCAGACGCGGGGCGTCGCGCGTCGCGTGCAGTGTGTCGACTCGCTTTGCGTCGCCATTTCTGAAACGCCAACGATTCCGTAAACACTCATACTCGTACAACGGCATAATTTATGTTTGAATTTAGTGCGGTACGCGCCGCACTACGCGACATGCGACGCTACGCCTCTCCAGAAACGAGGCCTTAAAGGCATACGGAATATCAGAGAAATTGGTTCCGCCAGTTCCTCCAGTTTAAATATTAGAAAAGGCGCCAGGCGGGCGTTTTGGGTGACTGTTTTTTGTTATGTTCATCAATAGATCACATTTTGATGAAAGTCAAAAACATAATCAGAGCGGTTTCGCACGCATGCATGGATCAGAATCTGAATTTCAGCTCAAAGTTCTATACGAATTGATAAAATGTACCTACTGAATTTGTACAAGCGGAATTCGTATCTAGTGCGCTATTCCTCGTACGAATGGTACTTAGCTAGGTATGATCTGTTACTACCACGATTCGGAACGAATACTGTGCGGAACCGCTTTCAGTTAGTCATACCTAAATGATTCATGTTTTAATTTAAAATGTCTGTCCAGCAGATGTGTAGCGGTGGTAGCAGCCTGTGTGCTGGCGGCGGCGCTGGTATCCGCGCAGATCACCTTCAGCCGCGACTGGACCGGCGGCAAGAGGGCGGCCCCGCAGCTTGCGCTCGACTGCGGCCAGTTCACCCGGCTGTGCCGCCACTTCGTAGTTAGTGTTTATAATTCGCATGGCCATGGCCAATATTCCATATTGCGCAGCGCTGATCTGTACTCATGAGGACCTAATGACTGCTTCATCAAATGATTTTACCGTAGCTAAATAAACTCAAAGACCAGCCTGCGTTTGCCATGAACTACAAAGAAGATTCATGTTTTTTAGAGATAGCCGATATAAACGTGTTAGTGACTTGGTATCAGCTTCAGTTTATAATGCACCAGTATCAAGTGAGTGGTCCCACATATTGCCCTGGACTACCGCCCTACCCGCAGCTTGTACTACATTCAAACAAAGGCATTTACCGAGTTTACTTCGGTAAATGCCTTTGTTTGAATGTAGCATCGCTTCGTTCTAGCATCTAACCTGTACGTGTGTGTCGGGGTGGCCTAGGTTCCCGAAATTCCGAGCTCGCTTCGCTCGCTCTCGAACTAACTTATTCAGGTGCTGTCGGGGTCGAGTCGTCATTAATTCTTGGTTGAGTGACAAGGATAAAAGGGCGAGGAACGATACCCGCGTTAACAGATTCCAATGTTTTTATTTTGTCACTTACAACTAGCAACCATTCAATAGGCCAAACTAGTTAAGCCTAAAGTATTTGGGACTAACTAGATTGCCCCGGGCTAAACTAGTATAATCTGAAAGGCGTAGGATAAACCGATTTGGCCCTGGATAAACAAGTTAGGCCTGAAAACGGGTTAACTTTTAAACTTTTTGATCACACACTAACATTGCCCTGGATTATGAAGGTTACTGATTAAAATCACAAAGACCTTCTCAATAACGGATAAAATATCATCTGATCACTAATCCTTATGCAAATGTCAATATTACCCTGACGCTACTGAACTTAACCCGATCCTCTGTTAGTATAGTCTGTTACATATCTCTAAGGCCAAAGTTCGGCTTTGAATGTAAACGTCCTGATATCGAAACAAATGATTTTGTTGTTTCCAGAATTGGAGCTAGCATTATTTATTAGTCTGTCTTTCCACTTGAGAAATTTGTTATGCATGTGTTGCAAGGTATATATGGGTACGATTTCGACCGTTGGATCGAATTGGGATGGATCTTGGATCATCTTAATAGCACAACTTACCAACTTTGCTATATCACATAGCTCTGGTGGAAATAGACAGATTAGGTCGAGACCGGTTGAGGTTACTACGAGCGAGGTCTTATTGAGAGCTATTTCGATCGAATTGCAGTGTAGTTCAAGAAGAGCTGCACTGCAATTAGATTTACAAGGTTAGACAGAAATGGCAATACAATGGTTTACTAGTTAAGAAGTAGAGAAAACTTGCTAAGCCTAATAGGTCTCGATGGGACCGCGCTTAAGTAGGACCCTTATCCCTGCCCAGGGGTCCAAATCAATAAGTGCAAAATAAAGACAGGTGCTCATATAATCATAAGCAAGTACCACGAACGTAACTTTTATCTAGGCGAGATTACCTCCTAGTTTCGTAGCTGGATACACGATCACAATTCTGGTGGACGTACATATTTTCTAATTTATTCCAAAGATATACTTTTAGAATAGAATAGAATTTCTCTTTATTCGATTCCATGACTCAAAAAAATGGTTATTAAAACCTACAACTATGTTAGTAACACAGATATTAACAAATTGACACTACAAAACAAAACAACAAATAACAGTGGATCACCGTTGCGACAAACCATGTGAGATGGCACAACAGCGACCCACGAAAACACAGTCTAGGCGACTTGAGATCATACTTAGGATACTATTGGAGCTGCCCCACACCCTGCATACCATGGATGCACACCTTTTGCGCATGATTGTGTAGAAACAATCCACATGCGCATCAGCAAACATCCCCGATGCATTACAGAAACGAGGCACCTAAACGCATTATTGAACTGAACACGGAGAGCGCTGTATGATTTTTGCGTATATCTAGACCATAGGCTGCTCGTGTAAAAGGATGTACAGTAAGCTCGAAAGAGCGTTACTTTGACCGAAATTGAGCATCGTGCAAACCTGCGAGCCAGCATGTTCGCTCTAACCGACAACGATCTCCGCTCCCGTTCAATGTCGTCATCATCTTTGAGATTGGGGGTTAATATATGACCTAGATATTTAAACGTATGGACTCTTTTTAAAGGCGTGCCATAGAGTAAAACAGGTGGCACCTTATTAGGGCTCTTACCCCCAGCCTCAAAGACCATGATCTCAGACTTCTTAATGTTATATGCCAGGCCATGTAACTTAGCATATGCCTCACACTGGGCAACCAGTTTTCTCAACCCACAGATTGACGCACTCAGCAGCACCATGTCGTCCGCGTAACTGATATTATTAACACAGATACCGTCTACGTAACATCCAACCCTGGTACTGCTGAGCTCGGCAATGAGTTCATTCACATACAGGTTGAAGAGCGTAGGTGAGCTCAACCCACCCTACCTCACCCCACACTCCAACCCGTACGGAAAAAAAGTTTAAAGTTCAGTTCAGTTCAAAGTTCAGTTCAGGTTCAGTTTAAAGTTTAGTTTAAAGTTCTTGCCAAACTTCTTGGCCGCCCTGAAGTTTTACAATGGCTGCGCAGTAGTAAATCTCATACAAAAATTTCATCGCGCCGTGCCTTGCGCATCGGAAAGCCAACTTCAGGGCGGCCAAGAAGTTTGGCGAGAACTATAACTAGTAAAGTAAGGCCACCAAAAAAGAAGTGACGTACTAATCTAAAATATGTTCTCCCATGTTGGCAGCACGAATTGAAGCAAGCCCTGACGTCCGAAATGGCCAGCAAGCATCACAACGAGCTGGACAAACCGCCGCTCTACGACGAAGAGTAATGTCCTCGCTGGACTTTATAGGCAGATAGAACCACTGAACTGACGGCCAGATCGTGAAGATGATGAACAGATTCTGTATCGGTTGGATAGCGTTTAAGTCTGTAATGCAGAATAATGAGCTATTTCTTCTACGCCTTCTTGTTTATGGACAACGATTGTAGTATTCTTGAATATTTTTTTTGTGTATTTCTACAGTCCACTATTGTTGATTGATTTTGTTACGGGATCCAAGAATGCAAACGTTTCTCCGGGAATTGTCGATGTTCATTGACTCGGCGCTTTTCTGTTATTGCCACTGTTGATTATGGCTTTCAGGAGTTCACAAGATTGGGAATCGAGTGGTTGGCTTGTTCCAATATTTTTTAGAGCTCCAAAATTCAGTCTTACTTAACCGCTCCAATATTCAGCCAATTTCTTAGTCTACGAGTTGGTCAAATAGCAAGAATTTATTACTCATCTTTATTCGGTTGTACTCATAAGACAAGTTTACCCTTTCAAAACTAAATTGGATTCCGTAATCAGAAAGTTTCCAACAATCATTGAATTATGTCTAATTTCAAATTTAATTTAGCGTAAAGGATATTTATGGAGGACAATATTATGTGAAAAGTTCAAACCCGTAAAACTTGGATCCATGACGCATAAAGTTAACGTTAAATATTTTCAGGCGCTTCTGTTTCTAAGTTGATTACAATGATTACTTTCGGTAGGCGTTCGTTTTAATGCATTAGAATTATTATTTCTTTTTAAGTAATTGATTGTTAATCTGTAATTCTGTATGATGTGAAGAGAATTATTTTGTTTATAATTTATATCAAGATCCAGTTCGTGGAATGAAAATACCGTTATATTAATGCAACAAATTATGAAATACGTGTTTGCTGATAATGGTTGAATACAAATTCAATGAACGATCGCATCACTTAACTTGCGTTGAAATGAAATGGTTTATTTGCTAAATTTAGGTGTGCTGACAATTTTGTATACTCGTATCGTCGATATAATTTCTCTGCAAAAACCGGCGACTCGTGACAACTTTCTTTGCAATTCCGATACAATACTATCCATTAGCAACACCACAGTTTTCTCATCAAGAAATAACTTATAGTTTTTATCTCACCATGAAATTCTTTAATAATTCGTTCCACTGTATTGTTCCTAAAACCTATTCTTTAATCTAATATTAGGTACGTATGCTACCTTTATTCGTCTCTACTCTAGTCAATATGCTTTACTATGTAATATATAAGTAGTTAGGTACGATAAGGTAACAAATTACGCGAATTAAATGCACGATTTGATAAACTAGGCGACGATGATCGATATTTTGATAGGCATATCGTCTGTATAACAACTATAATGAAAATCTCTGTATATTGTACTGTATTATAAATAAAGGAGATTGAAGTCTTTTGAGGGTTTTATTTATAAGAATGTTCCACATGCAGTAAAATTAAGGTATTTGAATATTTGTGAACCTGACTGTCTCGTTGGTTTCGTGGTCGCGTGGGGTAGGTACATCTGAGGTCATGTTCAGAAATGCTGTGAAATGTACCGAAATTTTACAAGACAAGACAATTGTAACGTTGCGGCACAGTGACGTGCATTTTTACGACACAGTTATGTATATTACCACGTCACGCCAACGTGCCGCGTAGCGAAACCGCACCATTCCACGTTGACGACGTCGTGACGTGGTGATGGGGTCAAGCCCCGATTGCGTAAGTGAATTCGGCAAGGCAAAGGGTTTAACCGCCATCTTTCAGACAATCTTATAGACCGAATTACACATCGTGTCTTTCATCCCGCGCAAAATCGTCCAATCACATGCGAGATGAAAGACGCGATGTGGATTTTCTAAGTGATTGGCCGAATTCATTACGCAATAAGCTGCAGGTGGTTCCATAGTATTTATTCTAGAAAAAAATATATCGAATAAGGCTGCAATTCCACCAGAGATGTGCGAGAATGCGTAGCGAACGATGTGTTTGATAAGAACCAATAAAATCACTTCATTTACCTAGCCTCTCTCAGTGCAGCTCTAATGGAAACGGCTCCCGCGCGAGGTTTCTGTACATACAAAACAAGTGAAGGATTTGTGCGAGGGATGTGTCGCGAGGGATGTATGCTAGGGACGGACACGAGCAGTATTGCCGCAAACTTTGTCGCTAGTTCTAGCGGATTTCATGTGTGGTTAACGACAAAAAAATATGAGCGAGAAAAAATATTCAACGAATTTTGAACCATAGGGCTAAGTGCAGCTGGTGGAGATATTGCGATACATATACAATCATCGGCACGGTTCTTGAGCGCTGAGCTTCACGTGCGCAAAAGTGAATTATTGGGTCCCTCTGGTGGTATGAATTGAGGCGCGGGGGCGGGGAAAGTGCAGTGATTGGCCCGTAGCGTATCGCGTCATAGCCGTCAGTCGTGATTCGTTCTTTACTCTTGTTGCACGTACCTCACGACGACGAGTACAATTCCGGCCAATTTAATTGCTACAAATTTTTAAACTGCATCATTTTAAATTATCTGGTAAGTTAGAACTCAAATATGTCATGTGATTTTTATATTAATTAGACATTTGTTATAATAATAAAAGGTGATATTTATCGAAAATATAGCAGGAAAAAAATTAATGTCAGTTTGTAATTATAGCAAAACTATTATTTTTCATTACTAACTATACTACTATACTTACAAACTATATTGTTTTTCATTTCATTAATGAACAAATGAAATTAGAGATCAAAAATGTTAACAAAAAAAAGTATGTAGGTACGTTGTAGATTTTTTAGTAATTTTTGACAAACTAAGAACTAAGTTATAATTTTAAATTAGAAATACTTTTGTTAGTTACCTTTTTTTTTGATCTCAATTTCCATTTCTCAATTTAATAAATCATGATTTAATCTTATAAGTAAGAAATTACGTAGACCGTAACTTAGAAAAATAAATAATAAACGGGTGTGCGTTTTATTTGTCATAAGTGTACGATGCGCAAAGCGATCCCCACTCTTCCGCCGAGCGCTCAAGAACCGTGCCGGTATCTGTATCCGGTGGACAAAAAATCGAGGATCAAACGAAACAAGGCAATAGTAGGGGTTATAATCCACGATTTTTGGCCCAGCCTGTTTAAATATGGCGCCGTGGCGGACGCGCTTTGCTCCCACCACGCCGAAGCCCGTCGCGTTGTCCCTGTCAATAAATTCAAGCCAGCCCGCGAAATGCTGAGCTATAGTTAAGACACTAGCTAAAAAAAGAGTTTCTTGTCCGTTCTTCTCCACGTAGGTGTTTTGCGAACGGATATTAGAATCACTTAATCACGATCCAGCCTTTGTTGTCCCACCAGCGTCGTCCTCAACCGAGCTTCGACCCCATAGGTGGTAAGTCCTCAGCGTAGTCGCTTAGGTTAAGCTTTTTGTGCCTGGCTGGAGGCTATAGTTTAGTATCCACAGGGATGACCGGTTAAGCAAATAATAAATCGTATGATTTAACTGTGAGACGCCACATAATATAAAAATAAATAAACCACTCCCACCACTCATCTGAATCCCGCCCGCTACACATCCTCGTACCGCCAATCTGCGCACCGTTTCACAGCGTCACTACGTATCCTCGCAACGTTCATCGGCCTAGCACATCTCTGATAGAAACACTCAAACCGTTGCACAGCCTCGCTTAGCGTCCTCGCACCGCTCAGCTGCCTCGCAAATCTCTGGTGGAAACGCAGCGTTATTTTCATACTAAGCAGTTATTTATCGATCAATATAATCAGCAAAATGAGCATAAATCGCCGCACGCGCGGTGGCATTCAAAGTTACAGCAGTGCTATTTCTGTACACATCTCACCGTGAAAGGTAAGGTGAAGAGTGCTGTTAATCTATAGTTATGGGGTTGTATGACAGTTCCCTTCACGCTCGTTTTCACGGTGATATTTGCAGAATAGACCGGCTGAATGTTAGATTTGGCCAAAAACATTGCGTCAGACGACTTTGAACTAAGTAAATATTAAAATAGTCAGCTGCATTAAAGATGGGAGTTAAGGAAAACGCTAACGCGGATGATGAAGCTTGAATATGTAAACGCCTTACAAAATAAAGTGTGCAATATATTGCTTTACGTACATAAATCCATATTAATGTTATTAGTCCGAAAGTAACACGCCTTTTCACGCCTAAACCGCTGAACGGAATTCAATGAAATTTGGCAATGAGATTGTTCGGTTTTTGACCAACCTTTTTTAAGAAAATATTTGCTGGCGGATTATAAACCTAAGAATGTGTATGTAAAGTATTTGTGGGTGGAAATCGTTCGTTCCTACTATCTCCAAGAAGGCAATTGAACACCACCTACCTACCTCGTCTCAACTCCCGGGTCAGCAGAAGATCTGCAGCGTGCACGGCACTTCACAGATAGGCAGTCTAGACGTACTCTGGGTTCAAAGGTCTTGAAGATCGCACACCACACAGTAGTGAGTCCACAAACACTACTGATGCTAAAACGTTTAGCTTGAGACACGATCACTACAAGAGAGGATGAAACGTCCAGCTCAGGGCTCTAATTCGTACTGCACGCCACGGATGTATAGAACCGCGACGTAGGTCGAGGGCGAGTTTAGTGATGGTTTACCAACTACCCTCAATTCGATAATAAGAATCGAACAGAGATAGATAGCATCATGAGGAAGGACATACGCTACTTTTCGTTTATAAAAAATAGGTAGGGTAGGGTAGGTAGAGTAGGTAGGTAGGTAGAGTAGGGTAGGC
The DNA here is from genome assembly GCA_947562075.1 of Orthosia gracilis. Classification (NCBI taxonomy): domain Eukaryota; kingdom Metazoa; phylum Arthropoda; class Insecta; order Lepidoptera; family Noctuidae; genus Orthosia; species Orthosia gracilis. Next base: position 13,297,097 of record OX387265.1, read on the forward strand.
AACTAGGTAGGACAGGGTAGGGTAGGTAGGTAGCCAGTTGACGGGAGCGAAGCCGCGGGGGACAGCTAGCTGCTGTATAAAAGTTAAAGGCGTAAAATCAGCTGCATTCCAAGAAAAACAATGTTCAAATGTGTGACTGGCGTATAACATCCCAGTTTCAATACAGCCGACAATTTTTTTAGTTCAAAATGATCTGAAGAACCGTATCACGAAGTCTGCAATATGAAATCACTTTTCCTTGCCTGACTTTCACATGCTGCTTTAACTTTGTGCTCCATCGCTACGCATTTGGGTAAAAAAACTAATATAATACTAGCATACAGATGCCTCATCCCATATAAAGAAACCGTGCTGACGTAACCAGCGTTTTTCGTCTGATTAAACTTTTTATTATTTGTACATCGAACGCGTTTGGTGCCATTACACGGCTATTATTATGGTGCTAGCAGCAACTTGCATTAAAAGCGTTTACTGTGTTCGTGAATATTTTTTCTTTAAATACAGTGACGATTTGTTTTATAGTACTTTTTTGCACGTTTTTACAGTTTCATTACACCAAAAAGTATTACAATACAAATTTAAACAATCGAGTGGAATGCCTCAGAGATTTAAAACCGCGCCTTCTATTGACATCAATTTTAAATGATCCGTTCAAATAATCTTTGAAATGTGAATTAAATGCCCAATATTCCATAACTTTGTGCGGAGAGTTGATCCAACAACATACAATTATGTTCAAATCCAGAAAATGTTAATTTTACACACAATTAAATAACACATCGGTGCATATCAGGCCATCTAGTGATATTCATTTGAACCATATTTCCTTTCTTTGCGCTGGGACTCCGTGTCCCTGCTGATTTTGTTAAGATGTAGGATGCAGCAGTATTAAGTCGTTATAAGCTCATTTAATGTTTCGGTCTATGTGGTGGAGTGTATGATTTGTGATCTGAGAGGTTACGAGCTCCAATTACAAGACAAAAAAATAGTGGTTTAGCCATAAATTGCAACTAATGCATTTTTGAACCATATCCGTCAATCTTGCTGATAACTATGACGCGCGCCATTAAGCATCATGTTTATCAGTGATAAAGATCTTTTCAGGAAGTAACAAAAAGAAACAACAAAAAATACTTAAAATAATTATATTATTGTAATAAATTGATTTTATGTACACGTAAAATATAATTACAAACTACACACACATAATTATTGCAAAATACAATCAATTCCGTAGCTTTGTGCACGCTGTCGCTATAACTAAAGAAACTTCATAGTTCTTGAGTAAAGTTTCAATCAAAATTATAAGACGGTTAAATTAACTGTGCACCTGGCGTGTGACGTCACTGTGATGTACTCCATAGGCGCACGAGGCTCGAGAAAGGCGCCGCGCGGGTAGGCGGGAGTGGGCGAGCATTCCAGCGAGGTGCACAGTTAGTTAACCGTGTTGTATATTAGAACTAATGTAAAACAAATGTCTTTTTAAACAAGGGTTGCAATTAGGTGACAATCCTTATCATGTCAATTGTACGTGAATGAATGGTAAAATTAATACGTAAACGTATCATTTCGGGGATTTCATGATTAGTCTTTTTAAGTTCGATGGAATGATATTCGATGGTATGCTATTATGAGTGAACCTTAGATTTGAACTTAGATTGTATATTGAAAACTAATATAAACATACACATTTTGATGTAAATATCTTGAAAAATTAAACGTGTTTTTTCAAGAACATCACATCTATAAGTACTACATTGAAAATATCATCTAAAGATTAATACAGGTGGATTATACATGACTAAAATAATTATATTCTTGCATTATATTAACGCAGTCTACACAATCGTATAGTTCTCGCCAAACTTCTTGGCCGCCCTGAAGTTGGCTACAATGGCTGCGTAGTAGTAAATCTCATACAAAAACAGTGCCGGAAAGCCGTGCCTTGCGCATCGGAAAGCCAACTTCAGGGTGGTCAAGACGTTAGGTGGGAACTATATTAAAATGTCGCATGAACCTATATATTTTGTGATACATTAGTATTTTAATGGAAGATAAAATGATGGATAAAAATTAAAGATAGTAAGTAAAAAAAAAAATGAATTGTGAAATAATAATTGTTATTCTGTAAGTTTGTAAGGTTAGTAAAATGCATCACAACAAAATTATTTTTTGTTATTAATTTTGTTGATTCCGTTACAAAAAATACTATTTTAAAACTACCATATATGTATGTATTATTTAACGAATTTTTCTGATTAAGTATGTATTTGAATAACTGAAGACGTTGGCCTATTGTCAGTTTTTTTTTTAAATGTATTATAGGCTCGCGCTTGACCACCATCTCACCTGTAGGTAAACGATGATGTGGACACGCTTGCCTAGAAATAACCTATTCACTCTTGACTTAAAGACTCCTAAATTGTAGCTATCGGGAAACATAGACTCCGGCAGGGAATTCCACTCCTTAACTGTACGCATAATAAAAGTGTTTCCAAAACGTTTAGTATGGGTGGAATGTCTACCATGTACCGATGGCGCATCGCCGTACGTCTGGTAGTCCGATGATGAAACGGGCTAGGTGGAATTAGATCGTGCAAGTCCAATGCACACTCCCCGAAAACCGTAACCGATAATAAAGTTTAGAAGAATCTGCTATTTTTATCGTTTTCCGTACATTATCACAAAATAATGTTAAAAAGTATTGTCAATTACAGTAACCTATCGGTTGTATTGTTAGTATAGAATTAAAGCTAGATTCAGTCCGACTAAAACTATATACACTACTTTCAATTAAAACGAAATTACAATCTATTGTCATGGCAAAATAATCTTAAGAGGTATACTTACTCTAGGTATAGTTCTCGACAAACTTCTTGACCGCCATGAAGTTGGCTATAATGGCTGCGCAAAAGTAAATCTCATACAAAAGCAGCACCGATTCGTGTCAAACTTCTGGGAAGTTCGGCGAGAATTATAACGCTAGGAGCCTGTTGCTATAATATGGATGAACGCGAAAAAAAAATTGTTTATTCCGTTTGGTCGATTGATAAAAAAATATTGGACACGTATTGTTTCTTTTTCATATAAACAAAAAAATAACAACGATACAGTGCGTTGAAATTTCGCGTAACGTCACGCTTTATTAAAATTTTTACTTAAAAGTGACGTCACAAGCACCCGACTCCTGCAGCCTAATTGCGTAAGTGAATTCGGCAAGGCGATGGATTTGATTCGGCAAGACCAATCACGTGCGAGATGAAAGACACGTTGTACATTTTCGTCTATGTGATTGGTCGATTGATGGGGTTAAATCTTTCGCTTTGCCGAATTCACTTACGCAATTAGGCTGCTGAACTTTGATGCGCTTTGTCTTTGTCAATTTTTATTAATTTGATAAAGCTGAAAATACGTGTCCAACATTTTTTTTATAATCCAACTGATGGATTAATTGAATAAATGTTTTTTTTTTTTACAGGAATGATCCCTACAGGCCCTAAGTATCAACCTGAGATAAGTACTTGCCTGAAACTTTTAGCGTCACAATAAGACCCTTACATCAATTTAAAACTAGACTTGAATAAGTAAGAACTCTATAAATTTTTAAATCGCGTTGTAATCAAACGTCGTCACAACTTACATGCGACTTCTGTATACATTTATCATGTTACATGATTCGTCTATTTCATTTCTATTATAGTGTAAAATTGGTCCCGTACAGATACATACGATATAATACATACAGGTATTATTGGTCCTGCCAATGAAATACTGGATTGTAAGGCGGATTGACATGAAGTGATTTGAATGGATGGAGGTTTAAGCCTTAGCCAAATTGTCAAGAACTGTTATGTATTAAGAGCCGGTTTCCTTTATGTCATGATGTCTGATATTCGCCTTATTAAAAGTTTCGTATAGTCCTCGCCAAACTTCTGGGCAGCCCTAAAGTTGGCAAGACACGAATCGGTGCTACTTTTGTATCAGATTTACTACTGCACAGCCATTGTATACTTCTTGGCCGCGCTGAAGTATGGCACTTCAGGGCGGCCAAGAAGTTTGGCGAGAAATATAGTCAAGATACTATTAACGATTTCCTGTAGTAATTTTACAGCACAAGGTATTTTATTATACCTTTCTGTCTGAGTATAACCTAGTAAAATCTTAAGTTCTCACAGAAATTAAATGTAAACCGGCTAGAGTCTATGCGGAAAGAGAACTGTCGTGGCGTAAAATAGAATTAATATTATTATTTTTATAAAACACTAATAATATTACAAAAAACACACTGAAAACATAAATAAGATTTCTAACATAGTTTCAAAGTATCAAGATGTTACCGTCGCACTATAATGAGGTAACAGTGTTGCCAACATAAAAAACACGGTAATTAAAAACAGCTGCGCCCTCAAATTTAATAACGGTTCTCTTTCCGCACGGACTCTATATGCCATTTGAAACAACATCAGAAATGTTTACAACCCTTTTTGAGTTCTATCCCATAAACATAAGGATGGCATAAAAAGCATAAACAAGTTACCAATACCAACTGTTTACAGCTGCCATTTGTCATATCAACAACGCAATAGAAGTCAAAATCGGTTGAACGAGCTGTAAAATGGGATTATTTAAATGTCTAGTGTTATCTCAAATGGGGTAGGTATAGTGGCGTATTATCTACCATCCAATTCACACTACACCATTATTTGAATAAAAAATGTCGTAATCACAGCTTTATGTCTTTCACATGTCAAATACCTATCTAAAACATGGTTGTGACGTCACTCTGACGTCTGACTTACGCTATTGGCGCACGAGGCGCGGGAAGGCGAGTGGGGGCGAGCATTCCTGTGAAGTGCACGGTTAAGTTGACCGTGTAGTGCAGGGATGGCGAACCATAGTTCGGGCACGACAATTTAACAAAAAAAAATCTTTTTTACAAAAATTACAACCGACTTCCAAACAAAAACACTACAAAGTAAAAAATAACTTCAATTTCGGAAGTCGGTGTTTCTGTTTTCGTTTCTACGTTTTTTGCTCAAATGAAAAAGAATCGTCAAAATCGGTTCGCCCAATAAAAAGTTCTGAGGTAACAAACTTAAAAAAAAAAAATACAGTCGAATTGATAACCTCCTTCTTTTTGCGAAGTCGGTTAATAAAAATAAGTCCAATTCAGCTTGCATACTGTAAATTATAAACCTGTTGGCTATAAGTCATTTTGCATCTAATTTTCAGGTGCCGAATTCTCATATTCTTTTATTAATATTATGTTTTTTTTGTGTATTAAATCGCTTTGCCAAGATTCTTTGATGGCACGCCAAGGCTACAATATTTATATATTAAAAAAACCCAAATTGCACAGTCTCGAACAAAATTGACGCTCGTAACTGTCACTAAACACTCACCAATTATACGTGAGTAGTTATTATTGTTATACTATAAACATATTTTGTTGCAAATTCAACCTTACGCAGATTGTTATATATTATAAGTTGTTTTAACAAAGCAGTGTACAGAAAGCAATAAATTTTACGACCGAAGTTCGCAGAACAAGACACGGAGTGGAGACCAAAAATTTTTATACTTTTTTTTTATAATACATTGAGTTAGTATTTTAAGGGTTTGTTAAAATGTGTGAACCCATAAGTTGTCGCCTAATTAATCGGTATAGCATTAAGAAAAACAAAATCGTCCTTTTTTGAAAACTAGATTCTTATATATAAAGTATAAATATTTTTTAAAAACTTAATATATTATATATATTAAAATGTCGCATGAACCTATATATTTTGTGATACATTAGTATTTTAATGGAAGATAAAATGATGGATAAAAATTAAAGATAGTAAGTAAAAAAAAAAATGAATTGTGAAATAATAATTGTTATTCTGTAAGTTTGTAAGGTTAGTAAAATGCATCACAACAAAATTATTTTTTGTTATTAATTTTGTTGATTCCGTTACAAAAAATACTATTTTAAAACTACCATATATGTATGTATTATTTAACGAATTTTTCTGATTAAGTATGTATTTGAATAACTGAAGACGTTGGCCTATTGTCAGTTTTTTTTTTAAATGTATTATAGGCTCGCGCTTGACCACCATCTCACCTGTAGGTAAACGATGATGTGGACACGCTTGCCTAGAAATAACCTATTCACTCTTGACTTAAAGACTCCTAAATTGTAGCTATCGGGAAACATAGACTCCGGCAGGGAATTCCACTCCTTAACTGTACGCATAATAAAAGTGTTTCCAAAACGTTTAGTATGGGTGGAATGTCTACCATGTACCGATGGCGCATCGCCGTACGTCTGGTAGTCCGATGATGAAACGGGCTAGGTGGAATTAGATCGTGCAAGTCCAATGCACACTCCCCGAAAACCGTAACCGATAATAAAGTTTAGAAGAATCTGCTATTTTTATCGTTTTCCGTACATTATCACAAAATAATGTTAAAAAGTATTGTCAATTACAGTAACCTATCGGTTGTATTGTTAGTATAGAATTAAAGCTAGATTCAGTCCGACTAAAACTATATACACTACTTTCAATTAAAACGAAATTACAATCTATTGTCATGGCAAAATAATCTTAAGAGGTATACTTACTCTAGGTATAGTTCTCGACAAACTTCTTGACCGCCATGAAGTTGGCTATAATGGCTGCGCAAAAGTAAATCTCATACAAAAGCAGCACCGATTCGTGCCAAACTTCTGGGAAGTTCGGCGAGAATTATAACGCTAGGAGCCTGTTGCTATAATATGGATGAACGCGAAAAAAAAATTGTTTATTCCGTTTGGTCGATTGATAAAAAAATATTGGACACGTATTGTTTCTTTTTCATATAAACAAAAAAATAACAACGATACAGTGCGTTGAAATTTCGCGTAACGTCACGCTTTATTAAAATTTTTACTTAAAAGTGACGTCACAAGCACCCGACTCCTGCAGCCTAATTGCGTAAGTGAATTCGGCAAGGCGATGGATTTGATTCGGCAAGACCAATCACGTGCGAGATGAAAGACACGTTGTACATTTTCGTCTATGTGATTGGTCGATTGATGGGGTTAAATCTTTCGCTTTGCCGAATTCACTTACGCAATTAGGCTGCTGAACTTTGATGCGCTTTGTCTTTGTCAATTTTTATTAATTTGATAAAGCTGAAAATACGTGTCCAACATTTTTTTTATAATCCAACTGATGGATTAATTGAATAAATGTTTTTTTTTTTTACAGGAATGATCCCTACAGGCCCTAAGTATCAACCTGAGATAAGTACTTGCCTGAAACTTTTAGCGTCACAATAAGACCCTTACATCAATTTAAAACTAGACTTGAATAAGTAAGAACTCTATAAATTTTTAAATCGCGTTGTAATCAAACGTCGTCACAACTTACATGCGACTTCTGTATACATTTATCATGTTACATGATTCGTCTATTTCATTTCTATTATAGTGTAAAATTGGTCCCGTACAGATACATACGATATAATACATACAGGTATTATTGGTCCTGCCAATGAAATACTGGATTGTAAGGCGGATTGACATGAAGTGATTTGAATGGATGGAGGTTTAAGCCTTAGCCAAATTGTCAAGAACTGTTATGTATTAAGAGCCGGTTTCCTTTATGTCATGATGTCTGATATTCGCCTTATTAAAAGTTTCGTATAGTCCTCGCCAAACTTCTGGGCAGCCCTAAAGTTGGCAAGACACGAATCGGTGCTACTTTTGTATCAGATTTACTACTGCACAGCCATTGTATACTTCTTGGCCGCGCTGAAGTATGGCACTTCAGGGCGGCCAAGAAGTTTGGCGAGAAATATAGTCAAGATACTATTAACGATTTCCTGTAGTAATTTTACAGCACAAGGTATTTTATTATACCTTTCTGTCTGAGTATAACCTAGTAAAATCTTAAGTTCTCACAGAAATTAAATGTAAACCGGCTAGAGTCTATGCGGAAAGAGAACTGTCGTGGCGTAAAATAGAATTAATATTATTATTTTTATAAAACACTAATAATATTACAAAAAACACACTGAAAACATAAATAAGATTTCTAACATAGTTTCAAAGTATCAAGATGTTACCGTCGCACTATAATGAGGTAACAGTGTTGCCAACATAAAAAACACGGTAATTAAAAACAGCTGCGCCCTCAAATTTAATAACGGTTCTCTTTCCGCACGGACTCTATATGCCATTTGAAACAACATCAGAAATGTTTACAACCCTTTTTGAGTTCTATCCCATAAACATAAGGATGGCATAAAAAGCATAAACAAGTTACCAATACCAACTGTTTACAGCTGCCATTTGTCATATCAACAACGCAATAGAAGTCAAAATCGGTTGAACGAGCTGTAAAATGGGATTATTTAAATGTCTAGTGTTATCTCAAATGGGGTAGGTATAGTGGCGTATTATCTACCATCCAATTCACACTACACCATTATTTGAATAAAAAATGTCGTAATCACAGCTTTATGTCTTTCACATGTCAAATACCTATCTAAAACATGGTTGTGACGTCACTCTGACGTCTGACTTACGCTATTGGCGCACGAGGCGCGGGAAGGCGAGTGGGGGCGAGCATTCCTGTGAAGTGCACGGTTAAGTTGACCGTGTAGTGCAGGGATGGCGAACCATAGTTCGGGCACGACAATTTAACAAAAAAAAATCTTTTTTACAAAAATTACAACCGACTTCCAAACAAAAACACTACAAAGTAAAAAATAACTTCAATTTCGGAAGTCGGTGTTTCTGTTTTCGTTTCTACGTTTTTTGCTCAAATGAAAAAGAATCGTCAAAATCGGTTCGCCCAATAAAAAGTTCTGAGGTAACAAACTTAAAAAAAAAAAATACAGTCGAATTGATAACCTCCTTCTTTTTGCGAAGTCGGTTAATAAAAATAAGTCCAATTCAGCTTGCATACTGTAAATTATAAACCTGTTGGCTACAAGTCATTTTGCATCTAATTTTCAGGTGCCGAATTCTCATATTCTTTTATTAATATTATGTTTTTTTTGTGTATTAAATCGCTTTGCCAAGATTCTTTGATGGCACGCCAAGGCTACAATATTTATATATTAAAAAAACCCAAATTGCACAGTCTCGAACAAAATTGACGCTCGTAACTGTCACTAAACACTCACCAATTATACGTGAGTAGTTATTATTGTTATACTATAAACATATTTTGTTGCAAATTCAACCTTACGCAGATTGTTATATATTATAAGTTGTTTTAACAAAGCAGTGTACAGAAAGCAATAAATTTTACGACCGAAGTTCGCAGAACAAGACACGGAGTGGAGACCAAAAATTTTTATACTTTTTTTTTATAATACATTGAGTTAGTATTTTAAGGGTTTGTTAAAATGTGTGAACCCATAAGTTGTCGCCTAATTAATCGGTATAGCATTAAGAAAAACAAAATCGTCCTTTTTTGAAAACTAGATTCTTATATATAAAGTATAAATATTTTTTAAAAACTTAATACAAAAAAGTCCAAAAATTAAAAACTTAATAAATAATTAAACACAATAAAAAAAATCCACCCCATTGAATAAGTACAGGGTAATTTAATTTATGTGACTAAAATAAAAGGAGGAGGCTGTTATGCATCGTTTTTACACTTGGACCGTTGAGTGAAGTTTTGAGACAAATTAAACCAAAATCACATATTGCTTTCTATATTAAGTCATAAAAACAACAAAAACAAAGCAATTGTTCTACTTACCGAAAATACGATATCCCATCCATTTTTTTCCCAACGTTATTGACGAAATATTTTTACAATTTCGCAACGAAAACTTCTCACATTTTTAACGAGCGTGCAGTGGTGCGAGCGACGCGAGACTATTTGAAATGAGCGCACAATTTAAAATTGTGCGCTCATTTTATGCGACGGTTTTGTACGCTGAGTGTGTATCTTGGGTTTTTTAATATACCAATTGATCACCAATAAAGGTTCGCCATCCCTGGTGTAGTACATCAAGATTTTACCCACTAATCATCATCAGTACCACAGCACCTAACATACTCCAAGGCCTTATTCAGACACTCGAGCCATATATCCCTGTCTTTCGGCGTGTCGGCAGCTAACAGATGCCGCCGGACGATGGAGCCGTCCGGTCGTCTCACGTACACTAGCGAGCCGGAGTCAGGCACGATGAGACCGGCTGGTATGGACGATTCGAGTAGGATGGTGTTGGGCCGAGCGCACAGGTCACGCGGGGCTTTGATAGCGCGCTCGGATATCACGGTGGAGAGGTCTATGTCGCCGATTGGCATCTGTAAGAGAATGTTTAGTTTTAGATGACAGTAAAAAGCACCCTTAATAGTTTCAGCACAGATAATATATTACTAGCATACGGATGCCTCATCCCATACAAAGAAACCGTGCCGTCGTAACTAGCGTTTTTCGTCTGATTAATCTGATTATTTTTCTAAGACATCGATCGCGTTCACTTCCGTTCCACGGATATAGATGGAGTTAGTTAACGCAAATAAAAGGGTTTACTCGGTTCGTGAATGCTTTTTTTTTAATACAGCTAAGATTTGTTTTATAATATTTTTTTTAACGTTTTTACAGTTTCATTGTACCGAAATGTGTTACAAAACCAATTTAAAAAATCGGGTGACTGCCAGAGAAATTTAAAACCGCGCGCCATCTACTGGAATCAATTTTAAATTATTCATTCAAATGATCTTTGAAATGTGAATTCAGACCCCAATATTCCTTAGTTTTGTGCAGGAGAGTTATTAAACAAGGACGTCATATTTTTTTATGATCGTCTCTAGAAAATCTTATTATTTCACAAAACTCAATGACAAATCGAAGCTTATCCGCCATCTAGTTCAATTTATTTGAACCAAATTTTTCGCGTTGGGTGCCCGTAGTTTCAGTATCTTGTTACCCAGTGATTAGGTTATGAATAAAAATTTTGATATTAAAGTGCCTCCGGTAAGGCTGGCAGCCGACCCCAACACATTTGGGAAAAGGCTAGGCGGACGATGATACTCACAGTACATAAAAATCAGAAAACAGTTGGCCAAATACACAGAAAATTCACATTCATTTCGAGCGAGAACTAATCTTATGATGGTGTGAATATTTATGTTAAAACTTGCCCCACTCTGGGTCGTCTTTAGGCCGATAGATAGCGAGTCTAAACAAGCCGGTGTGGTCTTTTACAGCCATTACTTTATTAGTAACTATATCTCTGGATCGGGTTGGGACTAAGAACTGTATTAATTTATTTTGACATGTATGTAGGATTTACGAGTAAAACATAGGTCAATGTAATTAGTGTAGCGAAATTGTGCCTTATCTCCTTCACAATAAGAAAGATGTTCGTACCTTCCTCTGCACATCATCAGGGTACTTCCAGTAGGCCAGGCGGGGCGGCTGCAGCCTGAACCAGCGTCTGTGCCACGCGCCCAGACCAGACACGTCGTCGAAAGCGGTCAGGAAGGCCGCGTGGGGAGACGGTGGGCTGATTTGTACTTTGGCTTTGATCTCGAGGTTTACTGAGCCTTCGAGGGGACTGCTACAGGGGACCTGCAAAAAATAATAGTCTCAATTAGGACAGTTGCGAGACAGACGCATACTTTTCGAGATAGTAGTTCCTTGGAAAGTTAAATGATGAACTTGTTATGTTGTTTAAACAGAGATTCCTAAGACTTTATTTGTTGTATTGCAAATCAAATATTGAACCTATAATTATGACTTGATAAAGCTTTACAAATTATAAAAATATTATACTGCGAATAAAGCTTAACACAAATTTCTTTTCCTGGGAAAGTACTGAACGTGCATCTGGTTTTTCGACAGAATAGGTAGATTTTTATTGTCAGGGATATCATATAAATAAAATGCTTGTATTTAGCTACACTCAGGTGGCCCCGCGGTAACGGCCGCTACTTACAAGTTTTAGGTCGTAGGTTCGAACCTAGGCAGACGCTTTATTTTTTGTAAATGATTCCATCATCACTGCTCTCAAAACGGTAAAGGAAAACATCGTGAGGAAACCGGCATGTCTTAAACCAAAAATTCGAAGACATGTGACCTCCACCAACACGCACTGGGCCCGCGTGGTGGATTACGGTCCATTCCCTTACACTGAGGAAGCCTACATGCACAACGGACCAAATGGTAGTCTAGTGCGGCAAAGAGGGTCCATCTATCCTATCCTATCCTGTACTCAGCTAGACTGCAAGCCAATCCCAAAATAGCTGGGAAAAGGCTAGTCAGATGGTGATGATTACTCTTACCTTGTTCAATGTGAAGTTGTTCCTGCTGGCTTGCTGCAGCGCGAAGATGCAGTATCCGTGCAGTGAGAACTGTGGCGAGCGCACTGCTAGCGGACCTGCTGGGCTTTGTACTCGAGGAGCTTTCAGTTCTGAGATCTTTGATTTGGGAGTCAGGAGCTTGGAGCTTGACTGTGGAAAGAAATTATAAATAAAATATTGAGTTATTTAGCTAATTAACAGAAGTATCAATCCGGTATAGTGCTCGCCAAACTTCTGGGCCGCCCTGAAGTTGGCTTTCCGATGCGGGCACGAATCGGTGCTGTTTTTGTATGAGATTTTCTACTGTGCAGCCATTGTAGCCAACTTCAGTGCGGCCAAGAAGTTTGGCGAGAACTATAAAACACCTGGGTTTGGTATAAAATGTTGCCATGCTGTGATTCAACTAACTGTTTACTTAATACCGTCGATCGCAACAATGAAATGAATAAAAAAATCCGATAGGTTATTTGAAAGAGTTTTCAAATACCAGGGGGGTGACCATAAGCTTAGAGCAAGGTTATTTTGAGTGTGCGTAAAGGACAGATATATATATATGACTTGTTTACATCTGTCTTTTTTGCCAGTCCTGCAATGATAGTTTTGACACATCATGGTAGGGGGCAGGTATATTCGAATAAAAAAACTACTTTTTAGTGTGTTCTTACCTTTTTGCTAGAGATGTGGTATTTCATCTCATGTGATAGCACTTCTTTAGACGCTTGTAGCAGGTACACTTCTACTGTCACCTAAAAATAGAACGATACAAACTATTAGTAACTATTAGCCACTCACGGGTCCGCGCGGCGAATCCACGGGGTAGTCAGAGTGGCGCCGGTAATTTTTGACACCTAGGCTGCTAAATTTGCTTGAGTTACTTGACATTTAAAGCCTAATATCTCAAAAACTACCAAACTACCACAAAATAAAAAAAAAAATGTGTATAGCTGAAACTATACAGAATCAATGTATGAAAATTTAATTATAACAACTTGTTCTTTGTAATTAAAAAGAAATGTAAACTTGAAATAATGGGTTGAATATCAGTAAAATATTAAATAAATAATTAAATTTACGAATAAGTTTGTAGTTTGTGTCAATTAAACCTATTTATAATAAAACTAGATTATATAAGCTTTTTTTTGTATATACCTAAGCCATTAATTGGAATTTTTGGAATTATACAATAGATTTAAAAACAACACATTTCCTCATCAATTATTGTTATTGTTATAGCGGCCGTAAGTTTTAACCCGTAGATGGCATGTAAAAACATTGCATTTAACAGTCTAGGTGTGTGTAAATACTAATAATGAACTAATTTCCATATTACGAGCAATAATTGAATAGATTATTAATGTATTCTATTAATAAAACACAAAAACATCATGACAAAAATATTTTTTTCATGTAATATTTAATAATATTTTTTTCATGATGAGGCAACTTACCTAAGTTTATCTTTCGATGTCATCGATTTAAACACACTATGAACCTATGAAATGTTTAGATATTCGTAAAGCTTGAATATTGTGGATTTTATTGATATAACACAAACACAATGGAATTTTTTGACAACAATTTTGGTGGGCTCACAAGTCCGTGGCTACATACCTATACTAACTAGGCAAGGTACAACGCATAATTTGCGATATTTGAATTTACCGTAGGATCTGTACCGTCAAAAACCCAACAACTACCATTGGGCAGTAACCCACCAGACAACACCCTTCTGGTTTGAAGTCCTTATCATTTCAGGGGCGGAATCTTGTAGAAACAAGAAAAAATAATTCGTAACAGTTTAAAATCAATATACTTTGCCATATGCTGGCTTTTATTTTGAATGGTCAGTAGTGGACTTCATCACTACATATTATAAAATAAAGAATCCCGCCGCGTTTGTACGCGATAAACTTCAAAACTACTGAACGGATTTTCATGCAGTTTTCACCAATAGAAAGAGTGAGAAATGAGGATGGTTTTTGTATATAATTTGTCATGGATGAAGCTGGGGCAGGTCGCTAGAGTTCAAAAAACAATTTGGCATGACAGTAAAATGTTTATCGCAACCAACGACGATATAACCACTTGGCGGCGCAAACAGTGCCCCGACGCTCGAAAACTATTAGTATTTTGTCGCCTATGTAAAGGCTTCGGTACTAGTAACCATTTTAGTTGTGTCCAGTTATTAGACCTGTATGCACGCTAAATAAATACAAATTGTTTTATCTTTTTAATGCAATTATAACGCATCAAAATGCCCTCATGCGCGGTAAAGGGGTATGGGAAACATGCCAAGACATCTAGTTACAAAAAGGATGGCATAACTTTTCATCGATAAGTAAACAGTACGAAATGTTTTTTTAAATTTAATCAGATTATGAGACACGGCAGGGATCTAGTTAAAATGGTGAATGGGGTAAACGAGCACACTTTTGAGACCCGCGTTGATGTCTTTTGGAAAAGTCTCGCTCTTTCACTAGACAATTCTAATGCTTCTATCCCTTTCTCTCCCTTTGTATTTTTATCGTGGATATCTGTGCTGTTACTTTTAATAGTTGAAGTCGATATCGATAATAATAAAAAAAAAAACTTTATAAAAATGTATTAAAAAATATCTATCTACTTTTAACCGACTTAAAAAAGGAGGGGGTTCTCAGTTCGTCGAATTTTTTCTTATGTATTATGTTCCCGGATTACTCGTAGACGGCTTGACCGATTTGGAAAAATACTTTTTGTTTCTCTATGTCCCCGACATACATATTTATTTTTGTAATTGATTGATTTTGATTAAATAATATTTATATGATATTAATTGAGTATTTTTAATAATGTTAAAATCCATTTTATCGATATCGACAATTTTCCCTTAATCGAGTTGATCAACCCTAACGATAGCCATACCTACGCAACTTAATTTGAACTGACCAATTACAGCCGCGCGTTCTTCCTCGTCCCCCGGCCCGCGGTAGTGAGTCGTGTGCTTAGAAGAAATCGGCCTATAAGCTCTCTAGTGGTTATATTCTCTTTGATCGCAACCAACCTTGAAGTCGCTAGCAAGTCCCAGCATACGAATTTCATCAGGGAACTGCAGTATGTTGCTCGTCGGCTTCGTTTGTTGCATGCTCGTCGCTAGCACGCGGTCGCGACACTTGATCAAGCACACTGCGTGGTGGCCTACGGCACCATCTGTAACACGTGTTAGTAGGAGTTAATAAGCTATTTGTTTATATTTGATCACCTTTTGAAAATGTTTTAAGTCTTTAAATACATATTCATATTTTCGACGACCCACTTGCATCGTATAATATGACATATTATGGTTTATGTTTTCGTAAGTCGATTGCACATAACATAAGGAATTGTTGTTTGTTCTATTTCACGTTTATAAATCTTTTCTCTTCATATCGTAAATATTGGCTGCAAAGGATACGCACAATGCACAAGTCGAGCAACTATGGACATCATTTTCTACACTCACGTAAGATCTGCCTCTAAAGGAACTAAAACAACTGGCCAGTTGTTAATGTTGATTAAAACTTTCAGTGGCCAGGCTTTGGCTTCGATCAAACTATATATTATTATCTTATTCTGGGAAAAATATATTTAGGGTTCCATACCTCAAAAGGAAAAAACGGAAAACTTATAGGATCACTTTGTTGTCTGTCTGTCAAGATCCTTTATCTTTGGAACGCGTGGAGGTATTGAGTTGAAATTAATATCGTATACTCAAGTTTGCAACCCCTTGCAATCTTTTAGATCAACGTAATCAAGAGATACAGCCGTTAATGACGCATATTTTACACTCGCAAGGGAATCAAAATCTATACGATACTTCTCGTTGACCTAGAATCATAAAATTTGGCAAGAGGCAATGTCTTAAAGCACAAGTAAAGGATAAAAGCCGAAAACCGTTAATTTCTACCAACATAAAAAAAGATTATTAACTTGTTTGCAGTTGGTAAACTGACCGCGAGTTATGTCGATGTATGGGGACTACAGTTTTCCAACAGAAAAGATAATGTTGTCCCTCAATTCTGTTAATCTTATCGTTAGAGCAATGTTCGATGCCCTCATAGTTTATGAACTTCAGTAATGTTATTTCATTATGTTGATGAATGTAGCTGTTTGTACGGAACACTCAGTGCGCGAGTCCGACTCGCACTTGGCCAGTTTTTTCTAATTTGAATAGCCAGTAAAATATAAATAAAGCTAGACATACCAGCATTAAGTTGCCTGACGTAGTCCCTCTTGAGGGGAACGCTGAGAGAATGTAGGTGTAGAGTGGCCATTCCGGCCGTGGCAGCCGGACCTGCGCCTTCCACCTGTAGTCTTTGTAGCTCGTGTACGCATGCTTGACGACGGTGAGCTGGAAAACAAGTAATTAGAGAAAATTTGTATTAATTTCGTGAAATGTTTTTCTCCAGTTGAAACGTAAATTTATTCAACCTAAAGAAGTTCATTTAAGCACAGATAATATAATACTAGCATGCATGTCTCATCCCATACAAAGAAACCGTGCCGACGTACTGTACTGATTACATTGATTATTTTTTGTACATCGATCTCGTTCGGTTCCGTTCCACGGATATAGATGGTGATCTATCTATCGCCTTAGAACGGAACCGAACGCGATCGATTTACAAAAAATAATCGATATAATCAGATGAAAAACGCTAGTTACGTAGGGACGGTTTCTTTGTATGGGATGAGGCATCTGTATGCTAGTATTATATTAGCTGTGATTTAGGTATGCGTTGTGCATGCACATACAAAACACTCACGATAAATAAAGGGCACAAAGTTACTACTGATACTGTTCCAGCAGCTATAGGAAATTGGGACCGCCAGAAACGCGCCGAGGCAATGAAGCTCGACGAAGTCCCGGAGAATGAATTTAACTGTGTTGGATCCCGCAACGAAATTCTGTTGTTGTGTTCTGTTTATTATTTTCTGGTGGTCGCCACTGTTGATTCTGGCTTTCAGGAGTTGCAGTGGTTTGGGAATAGTGCGGTGGGATTGACCCAAAGAAATTCAGATAAGAAATGAAGACACAATGTGTAAAAAGCCAATGGATCTTGGAGGGATGATTAGAGAAGAGAAACCTTAACTGTTTTCAATGAAGGTCTTCATATTTTCTTCTTTATTTTTTGGGTTACATCTCTTTTTTCTATCTGAGCTTGGTTGTTCAATTACAGGTGGATGGGCTTTTATAATAATTTTAGCTCTGATGAGGACAGGTAACTTAAAAATTATAATACAAGTAATTGGTTACACTAACTTGCTAATAGCAGTAATCTTTCGCCCTCTGCTTGTTCAGTGGAGCCACTGAACTCGATGGTAGCGGCGCATAAGTTCAA
This sequence comes from Orthosia gracilis, assembly GCA_947562075.1. Lineage (NCBI taxonomy): Eukaryota > Metazoa > Arthropoda > Insecta > Lepidoptera > Noctuidae > Orthosia > Orthosia gracilis. The sequence goes on from OX387265.1 coordinate 13,314,758, forward strand.
TGCTTGACTGGCCTGAAACACAATACATCAAATAATATATCTAGCATTTACTACGCCCTGCAGTTGCAAACTCATGCATATTATTTTTATGGTTTTTGGGGTCACTAATAACGAAAACGTTTTTTATTTATTTCTTTAAAAAACGTTGACCCACACTAGGAATTTCTATTTGTATCGTCGGTGCGTTAACAAACATTTAAACTAACATACACAAAGACACCCAGACCCGGAACAACTGTCTATAGGCCATACAAATATGTTGCATGTGGGAATCGAACCCACGACACGCAGCGCAACAATCGATCGATCAACCACTTCGCCAAGTATTTCATCAAAATCAAATCAACATTAAATCCAAGAAGTATTGTTTTTACAATATTAAAATCAAAATGTAAGATGGTGTTGACAGATTCAAGGAAATTTTCGCCATGGTTTTCAGTCTTCTAAAAACCATTAAAGAATATTTAAGATTGACAGTCAGGACCGACGGCTTTACGTTGATGGATCGCTGCGGGATGTTTACCTGTGATATGACAGTCTGTTGCTTGGCGATCTCTTGCTGCAGCTCTTTGCATCGCTCGCGCACAGTGGTGACGGAGCCGGAAGGCTCATCTGGTGTGGCGGGGGGCTCGCGGTCCGGCGATACGTGCCGGATCACACGCATCGGAGTAGAGGGGGTTGAAGACTGTGGGAGTAATAGTTAGCAGTTAGAACATATGCTGAAGGCAAAACGTAGCCAAAGGGATAAAATTAAATATTAGGATTACTCGTACGTTTTGCCTTACTGCTGGGTTACACGTTTTTCATCTCTAAGTACCTATTGCCAAGTATAAATATTCTAAAACTAGCCAAGAATAGTTTTATTTAATAAGACAGCTCGTTTAGGATAAACAATTTACTGACTATTTATTAAATAGTTTGTTTCTTTTAGTATAATTTGGAAGGTGTTTAATTTTAATGTGATACATTTCTTAATAATACTTTTTGATCAAAATAAATCTCGTTAATGGAAACCTGCTATCTTTTAATAAAATAGGTAACACTTACCGCGTTCTGCATACGCCTGTAGAAGCTGACACTGTGCACCAGCTCGCTCCCCTTGTCCTCCCGGTGGCGCGGGGTGGCGGGCTGTACCTTCAGCGGCGACTTGAAGCCCGAGCGCTCCTGGTACACGAAACTGGATGAGGACTCCACGCACTGCTGCAACCAACCAGTAGCAGTTGGTTGGTCAAGCCAAATGTAAAGCCAAGGTACGAAAAGCTATGTTTGGTCCACTAACTACTGCATATAAATTTTAAACGAGTTTGTTACTTCGTTATATTTTTGTACAAGTGAGAGTGAGCCTATAACGTTAAATGTGTCCCACCCTTATCTCTACGAGAGGCATAAATATCCTCGGTGAGAGTATGTAATGGGCCGTAATCCTCTGATTCACTACGCGGGCCCTGTACTGGTTATATATGGCACATGTCTTAAAAGTTTTGGTTCTAGGACAGTTGGTTTTCTCACGATGTTTTCCTTCACCGTTTTGAGAGCAACAAGAAAAGAGTTTAAAAGTCTGTGCTAGCCAGCCGGAATTGGGTGTTGTTAGTATGTTTCTGTCGGTAAGCACTTCAATATGTTATTACAGCAGATTTTTCAATAAACTTAACATATTTAATAACTTAATTCACTGTCGAACAAACATTAACCGGCAACAAATACTGATTCACTCAAAAACTTATTCACTCAACCACACAGTTGTGTCCTGCGGTGTAATCTCGCCAGTACTAAAGTAAACACAATAGATATTTGTACAACAGAGTCTAGTCTAGCCCATTGTGTTGTTCAATGTTCAGTAGCCAATTATTTGTCATGTTTTACTGAGAAAATTAAAACATAATTGGCTGGTAAGGTGAATAATAATAAATTAAGAGCGGTTTCGGTTGAGATTCATAATTTTGTTTATACAAAAACAAAATTATGAATCTCAACCGAAACCGCTAATTAACTAAGTATTGGGCTTTGAACATCCACAATAGGATGCCTCTTTGTATTTGTAACTGCTTCGGATATGCTATCCAAAGAAGTTGCAATTTGATCATGAGTTTATATGTGCAATTCACATCAAGTTTTAGAAAGATTTATGCTTTGTAGGGCGTCGGATCTGTCACACATCTCTGTTGAGTTACTTTTTCAGACTAGAAGTACTTATCACCATATTTACCCGGCCATTGTAAGCGTAAAATTATGCATACTGTGTGTACCTTATTAACTTTAGGCGGCGTGGGTCCCTCACTCTGCTCATTGATGGCCTCGTCCAGAATATCGTCCAGTTCGCTATCCAATCCGCTGCTATCGGAGTCACTCTCGCGCACCGCCTTCTTGTAACTTGTGTTGTTTTTCTTGACCACCTGAAGATTTTACGTCAAATTATATATTTGCACTGAACACCAACAATTATCACAGTGTAATTTTTTTAACCCAAAGAAGCCACCGACGTTGCCGTGGATGTAGAAAAGTTTTGGACCAAACAAATTTGAATGACTGTCGTGTCAGCGGCAGGATGAAGAACTCAAACTTTGACTGGTAGAAAATGCCTTTTTGTTTACCCATATTAAGTCTGTTTATGTACCAATACTGTACAGGTTTAAAACAATATAAATAAAAATTTTAATTAAAAAATCTTTTTTTTAAAACAAGCTTTTTAGGGTACCGTACCCAAAGGTAAAAACGGGCTCCTATTACTAAGACTCTTCGGTCCGTCTCTCTGTCTGTTACCAGGCTGTTACTCATGAACCGTGATAGCTAGACAGTTGTAATTATCACAGCTATAACAACAAATACTAAAAACAGAATAAAATAAATGTTTAAGTGGGGCTCCCGTACAACAAACGTGATTTTTTTGCCGTTTTTTCGATAGTGGTACGGAACCCTTCGTGGTCGAGTCAGACTCGTACTTGTCCGGTTTTATTTCGTATTCTTTTCAGCGAACCTTTTCATTTGATACCCATGTAATGGCAGTGCACAAAAAAGAACTAGTCCGTCATCTTGGGCCGTCCGCCACACTGGATTTTGAATGACGTCACTTAGCTAACCATGCATTGTCATCCAAGCTAAACGTGTATGCAAAATTTCATCTCAATCGGTTGCTTTAAAATTCATTATACAGGATTTGACCCGAACATACTTACATACACACATTGCAAGTTAAATAAAAGCTTGTAAAATGAAGACGTACACCACAAGTAAAACGTAAATTTGCTATTTTACACTGATACTAAAGAAAGAATATTAAATAGAACTTTAGCCTAAAGAACATAGTATTTCTTTTTGTTGCTTAATAAAAGCGATTGATTACAAGAATACTGTTAAGTAGTAAATGAAAGTGTCTGCCTGTTGTATCAAAGCAGGTCTTGTCTAAAGATATTATGTATTGTTTCATTGTGTGGTTTTCCTCACATTTTTCCTTCATTGTTTACTTTAATTACTACCGATATACCTACTAAAAAAAGTCGTTTGCTTAAGTTCAATCAGTTGCCAAGCTGCTTGGTCGTTTTAGTTATGTTCAGCACAACTTGGATCAGGATTTCAGAGATTGAGAAGTTTCACATGAATAAAATAAAATCCACCTAGCCTTTTTGCTGTTACAGTTAAATTCATTGCCCGGGACTTCGTCGAGCTTCATTGCCTCGGCGCTTTTCTGGTGGTCGCCTTTGTTGAGCCTGGCGTTCAGGAGTTGAAGCGGTTTGGGAATAGTGCGGTGGGATTGTAGTCTTTTCCCGACTTTTTTGGGGTCGGCTCCCAGTTTAAATGGATGGAGCTGGATACCTGTATTTTACATGGAGCGAATGCTTAAGTTTGCCCTAGCCGACAAGAACTATTTTGTGCGCAGGGTTAAAATGCAGCATACATCCCATCCGACAAAACGTGCGAAAGAGATTGATGCTGTGATGAGCAATAAGAAGCTGGTTCGCGTACGAATACACACTTTTGCAAATTTGTTGCGGGATGATGATTTAGGACGAAAACGAGCGCGCGAAATTTTATAAACAGACCTTTGGGAGTATGGAACTATGGATATCATGAAAAAACGACTAAATGTACCTGTTCAAAATAAAATTATATGCATTGTTGAACTACTAATCTATCCCTGTATAGTGACTGTTTTGCAATTTTCCTTCTTCTTTTGGTATTTATTTGCGTCCAAATATGCGTTAAAATTCGTGTTGAAATATACAACTTTCGTCGCTCATAACTTTCAAATCTATACATATAAAATTCTTTGTCCTGAATGACTGACTGACGGATCAACGCACAGCCTGAACCGCTGATCGTAGATACCTGAGACTTAGAGGGTGTGTTCTTTCTATGACGTAGGCATCCGACAAGAAAGGGTTTTTGGAAATTCCACCCTTAAGGGGGTAAAAAGGGGTTGAAAGTTTGTATGAAAAATCTTATTCCTTCGGCCAAAATTGTTGTTTCGTGGTACAAATGGTAATCTAAGTAAATAATAAAGGTTGTCCTTATTAGTTTTACGAAACTACCCCCAAACGATTATTTAGGGGGTGTTAGTGTTTTTGAAGAATCTTATTTCTTAGGTTAATAAACTTGAAACTTGACATGAGTATCAACCTATGTAAACAATAAAGTTTGTCATTATAAGTTTTTGGAAACTAATCCCAAGCTCAGAATCTTACTGGACAGGTTTTCGTTTAGCACTATAGCAGACATTTTCGGAAATACATCCTTTAAGGGAGTGAAAATGGGCAGAATTTGTTTGTATGAAAAATCTAATTCTTTGGGGATAAAGTAAACTATCGAAATTTAAATAAAACGTTTTTTAAAACTACCCCCCAGATAGGGTTAAGGAGTGTTAAGTTTTTTGAGGAATCTTACTGCGGAATCTTACTAAAAACGAACTACGAAAAATAAAAAAATAGATAAGAAAAGAGTGAATAACATATTTGGGTTGTTAAAAACTCTACGTTCATCGGAGCAAAATGGGGTTATTAAGTTTTTAGGGAAGGATTTTATTTTGTGGCGGTAACCTAAAATTTATTATTATTTAAGTCAAATAACGAATCGTCCCAAACCAATAAACCCTGCATATCTACGATACCCCATTTTTAATTGATTTAATAATAGCTTATTTTTGTTCGCCTTCACTAACTGCACATAAGAATCATTTATAGGATAAACGAAATAACGCGAACGAAGTCGCGGGCGAAGTGCTAATATATATATATTTTTACTATTGTGTTTCCATACGGACTAGATAATGATGAGACACATTGATATCATTATCAGTGCAGTAATCGCCAGACCACGTTTGTATGGAAGAATGATAGACTAGGGCAACCTTAACGGACCTCCACAGCCCAGTAATCGGATAACATGCCGAGCGTTGCTTAACCTCGAACATCGACCCGTGCGGTCGGTTATTTAGCCACGACCTTCTCTCACATTCATCCATCATTTTAAAGTTTTATTAAAGTAATGTTACTTTAATAAAACTTTAAAATTATGTTTTCTTTATAGTGGTTCCATGATTCAAGTAGAAGTAGTAGTGTGGTTCATGGTTCAATATAGACTTACATTCATAACTTCGCGTCCAAATGATGTTTCAGCCCAGTTGTCAGATTTGTTCATTTTATCTTTAGCATTTTCTGAGATTGTATTTTCTTCAGAACTGAAATAAAAACAACAAATTAATGTCAGAATTATCTAAGAACTTTTCATAAATGAGAAATGCAATATTGGTAACGGTATCTTATTCCTTTATTTTGCTGTGACGTAGATTTTGACTCTCAGTATGTGTTTGGTTTATATCTAGACTAATATTATAAAGAGGTACAATAGTCAATAACATTGTATGTAAGAGGAGAGAGGTAATCTCGGGAAAACCTAATTCTTTTACAAAAAAAATCCTGTTAAGAAGCTTAAAATTCACTGAGTGTCCTTTTTAAAGCTCTCACCAAACTTCTTGGTCGCCCTGAAGTTGGCTACAATGGTTGCGCAGTAGTAAATCTCATACAAAAACAGCACCGTTTCGTGTCTCGCTCATGCGGAAAGCAAACTGCAGGTCGGCCCAGAAGTTTGGCGAGAGTTATACCCTGGAAAATACGTGGTTGGTTACTGCGGCCACGGGAACGAAGCCGCGAGAGTAGGGAGCACACGATTGTGTGCTCCGTGCCGGGCGAAAGCTAATTCCCACTAATGTAATCAGGTTTGATTACTTTGATTGGTTTTAATAAATTAACGTGGAGTTCCAGGAATTTTAAACGCTCCTTGCCAGTTCGGCTATACAAGCTTTGTTATTAATCACCCAAAATATGAAAAGGGTCAATGCAGTCATAATTATGAACAAATGTTACGATTGTATCAATTATGCGAAAAACATCCATACGTTCTGCCGATTTATGTGAACACAAAATGTGTACAGAATAGCAGATCTATTTTCCTTTCAAATTCGGGATAAAATAAAAACTAACTTTTAGGGATAGGTTATACAAATACAACGATATTTACGTATTAATTAGTTTTTCTAGGTCTTAGACTGGACACGCACCCGATGCCGCAATAGGTTCGCTGTCGGTTTTATTTTGGGTGTTTGAATTATTCATAATCATTACCTGTCAACACTTATTTCATTTCTGAATTTCAGGTTGCCTGCCAGTTATAAATACCAGTAACCTAATTGCGTAAGTGAATTCGGCAAGGCAAAGCGTTTGACCGCCATCAATCGACCAATCACGGCGAAAATCCACATCGCGTCATTCGTCTTGCTTGTCGATAGGTGTCGTCAAAACCATTTGCCTTTCCGAATTTACTTACGCAATTAGGCTATTGGAGTGCGTATTCTACCAGAATCCACTATCCAGCATTGGGCCTGCGTGGTGGATTAAGGCCCATTCCCTCTAATAGAGAGGAGGACTGTTTCCCAGCAGTTGGGGACGTTAAAAGGCTGATTATGCCATGTTATTATGCTACCAATATGTTCTAAGGCTAATATATATATCAATAACACTATGCTTCATTTCAATCCGAGACTATGACTACAGCTAGAACTCAGCATTCATGGATTCGTTTAGTCGCTTTCCTTGACAGGTATATCATGTGGACTAGCATATACTTTGAAATAGATACTTTTGCCACTGCGGTACGCATTAACTAGAGAACGAAGCCTACGATCCTTACATATTCCTCTTGCTTCGTTAGTTTCATACATCTTCTATCCAGTTCAATAGGTAAATTGACATTCTATCAGCGATGACGATTGTTTTAATTTTGTATTGTATAACTGCACAGCACATAATTATGTAAGTACTATGGACCAACTGTAAATCTACCATTTATTGTTCGGTTCCCTACATGATGGTTGAGCTGAGTGGTGCCAATCCATGCGTCATGTTCATGACGCCATGATTTGGGATTGGTCATAACTTGGCTGCCTTGCCGTTTTAATTAATTATTGTATTTAGGGGTTGTTTGTTTTACTCGAGCTAGACGTTTTTGCGTGCACGTCTTTTTACATTGTTCTCACATATATGTAATTTTGCAACAAGAATGATGAAACCAAATATGTACTTGTAATTAAAGTTTATCGACGGAAAGGAATGTACATGCAGTTTCTTGCACGTTCTTCTCCATAGAGACCTACTGACGCTTGCGATTGTGCAAATAGCTTCATTTTAGTTATTTTTTTGTTGACAATTCAAAAGTAAACCTTTAAAAGGTTTAGTTGAAATAAATATATTTAGATTTTGATTTAATTAGTCATTATATGTTATTTCGGTAGCGAATGTCATATCAATGCCATACAATTGGGGCTTTTTGACAATCGTTATTGCTGATGGATTATCTCTTTTTACCTTACTAGAGCGAAGACAAAAGCAGAATTATGTTTTTTTATCCAACTACGGCGAAACCAAAAGGAAGGGTTATGATTTTAGCAGTCTATGTATGTATGTATGTTTGTATTTACGTCTATTAATCCGTAGCGCCTAAACTATTAATCCGATTTTGATGAATAAAGTGTCAATCGATTCATTATTAATGTTCGGGTAAAATAGGTTAAAAAATAAAAACCATAGTCGGGTTACAGTTGTTTTCTAAGCCCTTTTGCCATACACAAACCCCGGTAGCGAGAACCTCGCAATAATCTTGGCATTTTTAATACCAGTCAGAATTCTATTTACAATAGTATCTATTTCATAACACTTTGTTTTTTTTGCCCCCAGTTCATTGATACTACTTTGACATCTCGAGGTCTCGTTATACTTGAGTAAACCCATTTAACAAAACATGCTTATGTACTTACTCAAATATTTGTTTTATGCGTAACAAGTGGCCGTGGTTTTTATGGACCTCTTGTGTATTTAAACTATGTTAAGAATATCCGACCTTGTAACTTCACCGTGAATAACAATGATGTTCATGTTGTGTCAAACATTATCAGATGATAATGTTTGACAAAGTTCAGTATCTTTATATTGCTTGAGATTATGGATAGTCAAAGAAGGTAATCCAAAAAAAAAATGGATGGCATTTAAGCAATTTTTATCATAATAGCGGTTCGTGTACCAAGGTTACTATTATTATTCAAATACTAGGTTCTGCGGATTCGCCCCATGAATGTCAAAAATTAACCTCAGGGAACATAATCCCGGGATAAATAGTGCTACTCCAGACTATAATCTATCGCTGTGCCAAATTTCATCCAGATCCGTCCAGCCGTTCAAGCGTTAAGAAGTATCAAACATACAAACACACACACAGACAGTCACAAATTTTCGTATTTATAATATTAGTGTGATGTGATTCAGGCACATATACCAAATGTATGGTCTTCATGCAACGCTACAGATCGAAAAGTTTCCACTACAGCGTTAGGTCCTAATATAAACGACCTGAATGTGTGCGTATTCTACCAGTATCCACCATTCAGCAATGGGCCCGCGTGTTGGAGGCCCATACCGCGTTTTTTTAATAAATGCGAAAGTCTCTGTCTGTTAAGACGTGTAAAGGTATTCCATGTCTTAACGGCAGTACGTTTTTGGGCGTAGGCACAGATAATATAATACTAGCGTAGGATACTTTTATCCCGTGAATATATTCCCTTGGGATAATTTTTACGCGGGCGACGACGCCGCTGGCACAAGTTAGTAGTATGGTTCGTGCCCCAGTGCTACCAATAGACCACAAAGGGACCTTAAACGTACCCTTGAATGTCGACAGGTGTATGTTATTTTCCCGGTATCCAATACGTCGCAAATAGGGCAAGGCTTGAACTATTTATCTACACCCTTGCTATACTCCTCTATAAAAGTTTGCTCATTGTCAACATTAAAACAACGAGTGTCATAGTAACCATAATATTATCCAAACGAGTGTTAGAATGTTGTACTAAATTTAATTATGCAACTCCTTTGCTTTTTCGATCCTTTTCTTACCTATCAAACAGCCACATTTTCACTATTCAATTCGTGGTATCTTTATGAATTTAAAAAAAAAAGAACATTGTCATGCACGCAAGTTTCACTACCACAGAGGGATAATTAAAAAAAAAACAAACATACTTTCCATGAATTTACATAGAGTTCTTATAAACACCCTATGGTTTCAGAAACTTTTATAAAGGATTCATATCTTGGGTGTAGATAAAGGTACAGGTATTAAAACACTCATGTGATACTACCCTTCGCCTCGTGTGATAAATCCACATTCGTGTTTTAATACCCCTTTTTATACAACAGCAGCATAAATAATTATTAGTGGCAGCACATGGCTGGTATTAAAGCCTAAAAGGTCTGGACTTTTATTAAATATGTACTTGAATACCTGGCATAATTCGTAATAAACTCGCGATCCAACTTAATATTCAGATGTGGCTACTACAAAGAACATTCTACCATCTGTCGCGTGTCCGTTTAACGATTGCTATTCAATGGTGGACTGGCAAACATCTGTTAGCCTCCCTGGGCAACGGTAGCGACAGATGTGTTTGTAAAATACATGTGTTTCTTGTTTTTATTGTAAAAGTCCTAGTTCGAAATGTGTTACGTGTTTTTATAGGCTTGCTTGGAAAGATTCATTATACATGCTTTCTGGGTCCTCCTGGATGTTATAAAACACATTATTGAGAACTTTTATTAGCAAATTTGAATGGCATTTTTACCCTGGCCTAACTACATCAATTAAAACGAAACAGGACATTGTTTAGGTGTTTGTAAAAGGTACCTAATCAATTGATCCAAATATGCAAATACTGTCACTTATAGAAAGCTGTCACTGAGTGCCATAGGCTACTTTGTGGCAGAATAAACGCTCGGTACTATGGGAAGGGCCATGAGAGCGAAGCCGCGGGTAGAAAGCTAGTTTATTATATTCATAAGAAGGCTGCGTTTGTGGAAGGCACATGAAGTCTATGGGATAAGCGTTTCTCTGTGAGAGAAAAGGGTGCCTAACAAGTTTTAGGTCTTGATTTTTGTACATGACATGTGGTTGACATATACAGAGGCCTTAAGTTCATAATACGGGTAGTACTTTAATGACTGAAAAGGGATTACTATCTGAAGGTGTTCCCTTACCTGGAGCATTCGCCTTAAATGTTACGTTACAGAGCCGAGCATTACATTGGTGAGGGTGGAGAACAGAGCATTAAAGTGCACATCCTGTAAAGTAACAGACTCGAGCATTACACTGGTGAGGGAAGAGAACCGAGCATTAAAGTACGCAACTTGCTGCATTCAGCACAATGGCTTCGTCCGACATTGTGGAACCAACTAAATGCTCAAAATCGAAGCTAATGTTAAGGTACAGGCGAATGCACGTCAAGTCAGGGAAGCAGTACCGTAATATAATGATCTAAATCGAATCTAATATTATTAGGAGTACCTAATGGAATGCTCTACAAAGTCTGAAAGTCTGCGTCACTGAAAGAAATTGATGCTAGAACGAGTCACAGAATATAGCGTCTGGTGGTGGATGCCTCACAAAAGAATAAAGGCAACAGTGAATTGAGGGCAAACGATGGCGAGGACAGAAAAAAATCAAGTAACATTGTGATTTACTTAAACTGCAAATATTAGTACTCAGTTAACCGAAAATATAAAAGATTAGATTCTACCCTCATTAATATGTTTCAGGCTGTACTACATTGACAGATATCATTATCCAAACACACGACCATGGCATGCACCTACTGAAATCTCATATATTATCAACGATCAATACATGTGGAGTTTTGTATTTCAATAAGTTTTCAACCTGGCTAGTAATGAAGGATTTAGAAAATAAACCAAACAACATACTGAGAATCATACACTTTATGGATAAAATAAGGGTCTCACAGCAAAACAAAAGGAATAAAATAACCAACATATATGTTTAAATAGCTTTATTGTACAAAAACATTGCTAATTAAGTTTAATATTATCACAGACAACATAATTTATAAAATACCTGAAAAGGAGTCTTACAATTATAATAATAGTCGAAATTAAATTATATTATAAATCTTCATCGAAAAAGAAAATGGCGTGTTTCGAAAATGCTTGATGGTAAAATATGGCATTTTGTACGGTTTTATGAATGCAGACATACGATTTGTGGCTTAGTCAGAAAATAATTTTATTTATACCGCCTGATTTTTGTCACTGCCCAAAAATTTCAAAGACATTTTATCGAACCTATATTTCGACAGAAAGTAGGGATTTTGTACAATTTTGCAAACAAAAATGTACTGAAAAGCGTTTTTTGTCTTTTTAAAGATTTGATTTTTGCTAAAATCATTTACTTGTAAAAAAATCTGTTGGTGATAAAAAATCAGATCGTATATTAAATGAAGTACGTATTACACAAACGACTTACTGTGACAAACAGTTTACTGCGACAAATCGCATGATCGCATTCACAGAATAAACATTAACTCATTAGGTATTGATAATTTCAACTTTATGAACACGGCAATAGCGCCTGATTTGCTTTGTTCGGTCATTAACTACTAATTAATTATGTATTGATATATGCAACTTTATGGACACGGTGATAAAGTCTTATTTGCTTTGCTCGGTACAACTTGATTATGCATGTATCTATTTAGTAAGCGCTTAGGCATTAGCCCAAATAATTTAACCTAGTATTTTTAAAGTATTCTCCTATAGATAAGCCGTCGTAGCTAGATTTCGTAACAACCGTTTTTTGTCAGTAGGTATTTGATTTTGTTTAACTAATTTGATTGTCCTAATCGATATTTAAGTATTTTAAATAATATAGTATATTAACTGGGAAAAACATACTTTTGAACATTCATCCTTAGTTAAATGATATTTTCTTGATTTAACATAATATTTATTTCGCATCATAGATAAATAATAATTATGATGTGTATCCGCAAGAACGTAAGTTATGTGAAAAGCACTGCTATCTACATTTATAATTAAATAGCAATGCTAATACAATTACAGAATTAGTTGTTTGCCATAAAAACAATATTAATTTTGTACAAAATTTGCAGTGACGCTCATAAGTGTATCCACCATAGATAATTTGCCCAAACTGTCTACTGCAGCATATTCATAAACATACTTCATTTATAAACATTTACTTTTTTATTTTTGGTAAATGTGTGAAGACCTCTACGATATACTACAGTTGACAGTTAACTTTTTATTTTGGGATATAACCGGCCTGTTACTAATAAACTTTTGAACATGGAATTGTACTACACATTATTATGCTTGAATAATAAGTAGTATGTACTCGCAATAATTGTGCATAATACCTCAGTTAAGTAGATCCGTGTACATCTAACCTACACTACCTATATACAACTGAATGTAGTAAAAACTACTACATACTAATAGGCAACATACAGTCTTAGAGTAATTTTTTTATTGATTTTCTTTAATTAATTTAGCATATTTATCGATAGCTTTGAAAGTACGAGAATATTAAGAAATATAATAGATGACAGTTGATAATATGTATAGAACAAGACGTACTTCGTTGATCCTATACTCTATTTTAAATAACATAAGAAATGTTTACAACCCGTTTTTACATTCCGTTCAACCGATTTTGAGTTCAATCCCGTAAATATAAGGATTGCATAAAAAGCATAAACTTGCTACCAAAACTGATTGTTAAATACAGCTGCCATTTGTCATATCACCAACGCATTAGAAGTCAAAATCGGTTGAAAGGGCTGTAAAATGGGATTATTTAAATGTCTTATGTTATCTCAAATAGAATATTGACAAATACCGCCGCCGCCCCACTTTGTTAGATATGCCAAGGGCTAGGACAAATTTATAAAAGTTTGCCCCTTTGTCAAGGGCCGCGCGTATTATAAATAGTATGCCATCGGAAGACGTGTTCCATAGCCTGCCGAAATTTGTGTCAGGAGCACAAAGGTGCATTGAAGGAGGCAAACAAATTTGTTTTTTTTATTTATTTTAATTTTATTGTTAATTTTTTATTTTAAATATACATTATAAGTTAGATAGGTGTGTGTAACATGATTTATTCTGTGGTATAACATCGTCTTGGAATACTGTAAGATGTCGTACTTATTGGTGTGAAATAAATAAATTGATATGAGGAATGATTGCTAGCAGTATAGCTCGGGTCTGTCTGCCATAAGTCACGTCTGTCGGATAGTTCACTTGTTGCTCGAGAATTAGTATCCGATTTGAGAGAATATTGTTTGTTAATCATAAATTTGTTCACTAAGGTGGGTTAATAAGGCGCATGGAACGTTCCAGTACCACAAAACATTATACGACAGCGCTTTATATCGCTAAAATATAACACAACCAAGTGAATTTGCTCGTTAGTTTTGTATTACACGTATGTTACTTTGAGTTGATGGAATTTGGGACTATTTTTTGTTGATTGAATTGTCGCTACGTAACTTAGTAGAAGTTCTTATTTACAAAACTTATTGCTTTTCGTGACGGGGACTTTAGTTAGGTTTTATTTTTTAAGACCACGCGAGCAGGATCGGGACAAAACATTTTTTTAGCTCAGTTATTCGATGACGCCACTGACCCTGAAATTAACGTGTCTACCCATTGGGCCGAAAATATTTAAAGAATTTCCATCGACTCGAATATATGAAGAAGCTCAGTTGAATCACAATAAACGATTACTTAATAAATTTAAATACGAAGATATATACAAGGAAAAATTGCATAAAAGGCTGCCTTTTTCAATAAAAGGGTATCGCAAACTGTTTAGATATGTACGCTAGATAATCAACGTTTTTTCGCCGCCATGACGGGTCAGGCCACCATGCAAATCAACTTGACCCAATAACTTGGTACATTTGTTGAATACTTAATGAAGTGGAATCGTTAGATTTCGCATTGTAATTAATGGGGTCTTGGTTTTATTTTTGCAGAAGCGTAGGATTTAGTAAAAACTTTAATTTTTGATAAAATAATTTTAATGAACAAATTCCTTTAAAATTGTTTTAATGAGTTTTGAAACAAAAAGACAACTTGTACACTCAAGATACTTTCTCTTTGTAGAGAAGAATTTGCAGAAGCGCAGGATTTAGTAAAAACTTGCAATTTTTTGGCAAATAATCAAGGACAAATTGCTTTAAAATTGTCTTAAGGAGTTTTGAAACATAAAAAGACAACTTGCACGCTCAAGATACTTTATTTTTGTAGCGAAGAACTTTTGTGTGTGAAAACACATTTTGAAGTTTGATTGACTAACTCAGTTTAAGAGTAAAATCTATAATGAAAAAGCGGTAGAATTATTTGAAACGCTATAAACAAGATACTGCTTAATTTTGAATATATTAAGTATCCAAAGTAAGCAAACTTGGCATAATTTATCTGATAAGTAGTATCTGCAGTTGTGTTATCGTAATAACACAACTGCATTTTATGTCAGTTACGCTTTAAGGGCCGATTTCACCAATGAAACTAATCGCGATTAGATCAACTAAACTCAGTTTATGCAAATACAGCATTTTGATTGGTTGAAACCGCTGAGAAACTACCAACCGCTGTATTTGCATAAACTGAGTTTATTTGAACTAATCGCGATTAGTTTCATTGGTGAAATCGGCCCTAAGCCCCGAGTACTTAGTTAAAAAAATTCTTGAAATGCTACCAAGTATGAACCCCATAAAACAAAGTTCAGCAAAGATTCTTTCCCGGTAACTCGAGAGGTCTGCAGTCGCGAACGTGACGATTTCGCAACGAACGCCGTCGTAGTGTAAAGTAACGGATTATTGTAAAACACCCGTGCCTCCAGTCAAGAATCGAATAACTTGACTCTTGGAAATTGTCGGTGTGACTGAACTTTTGGACAAAGAAGCATGAATTACAGGAACAATACAAATTTGATATTGTTTTAGCGAAATGAAGCATAATGGTATTGTTTCAACAATATAAAGAGTGCAAAAAATAATTTGCCAACAGAAAACGTGGTACGCTTGTGGAAAAAAAAAATATTTTTTGTGCGAACATATGCATCTATATTGTTGTCGTAATTTATTGATTCCTCGGCTTTTATATTTCATTTTTCAAGATCAGTCTTGACAGTGAGTGATATGAGACTACATATTTCTACTATCTGATTATATTCAGCTGCTCCAGTTACACTGGATGCCGACTCCAACAAAGTTGGAACACACTCAGCAGACGATAATGATGATGATAAAAAGACTACCTGAATATCTGGGGGGTGACCAAAAGCTCTTAGAGTGAGGTTATTTTGAGTGTGTATAAAGGACAGATGTGTATGACTTGTATCTGTCCCTTGCGCATACTCAAAATAACCTTACTCTAAGAGCTTATAGTCACGGCCCTGGGCATAATCATTGCTTTAGTGTAGGAATAAAAATTTTACCTTAGAATCAAGTCAATATTCTACCATAGTGACATGATATTTTATATTGACGTAAATTACCGCGTAATACGAGTCAGCGTTTCCGTCTAAATAAAGGAAACGTACAATTTAAAACGTTACTACTGACAATAAATACCTACGTATCAAAAACCATGTAAAACAGTCCATTACAATTTAGGCACGTGATTAAATTCAATTCAATTATAAATTAATTGAAAGATTTTTATTGCGTTTTTATTTAATTACTTACTAGATATTCAAAGATGCTATAAAAATGCATTATCAGTAAATAGGTTAATCGTTCCTAAATTACCGATTCAAAATGTCTGACGACCTCATTTAAACGTTTATCGTATTTGTAAAAACCTGATGGATTTCACGTATAATTAGAAAATTGCAGTATATTTATATTGTCATATCGAATAGGTGATCGACACACTAATAAAGGTCATTATTTACTATAGTCACCACAGTTCTGATATATATAATTGCATTTTAATGTTTGTAATCCTATGTATGTTATGCCTATTAAAGAATCGGCTCAATGACAACTTGTCATGTGTTGTCTGACCTAGTATCTATAAAACTGGCTAGGCAACCTGGCTACGCCTATAAGAATGTATAAATAAATAGCGAATGAATAAGAATATTAATAAATATCTATCGATAAGTTATCGAAGTCTAGTTTTTTTTGTTACAGCAACACTTCGTACGAATGGCTATTTCAAGTATCTGATGATATTTTGTTCGTTTAAGAAACTCATTAGATGTGTAACTAAATTTTAACGTAAATCAAATAAAATAAGTCATCCTAAATTAATAGGAACATCACTTAAAAATAAACGCAACCGTTCGCACAACAGTTACTGTAACACCGCCATCTTGAACTCCAAAATTGAGTACAACGCCATCTAGTTTGAATCCCAAGCAACTTTCATCCTGAAACTTAAATACAAAGGAAGAAGAAGACGCATTCGAGAGTGTAGTGCCCACACCTTGATCCGCCACAGTCTGAATATTCCTCCTGAGTGTGTGAGGTGTCTGTCTCGATGTCTGACAAATGTGGGTATAGACCCGCTGGTTGTTGCAAAATCGCTCCGTTAGTCTGTGCCTCCTTTTTATTGTTGTTTACTTTTATTCTTTTAACGTCATCTAATACTGATAGGACTACGGGTGAGTCTTGGGAGCCTGGAACAAGATAGTAAAATATGATTAGCTTATGATAACGATGATAAGAGTGCCTAAAACAATGTTTTTTTTTTATGGTGGGAAACAGAATCCTTATCTCGTTAATAATTAGTTCCCCCAGAATTAGCATAGTATTTTAGAACCAGGAGCCACTGATTTAACGAGGCTATTTGTCATGTCACTTATAGGTTTAATTTAGTTCTAGGCATGTCCTAGAGCCAGAAATTCGAAGACATGTTACATACACCAACCCGCATTGCACGTGCACTGGGCCCGCTTGGTGGATTAAGGCCCATTTCCTCTCTCACAGAGAGTAGGCCTGTACCAGCAGTGGGCACATTAAATGGCTAATGATGACATGCATCGTACTGATTGATGTTGGCATGCATAATGCCACAGCTAGGTAAAAGCCTATGGCTTTTTCGATCCAGGGCTAATATGGAACACTGTTCGTTTGTTTTATCCATCTCGGCCCGCCATCTTTTGGCTGCGTCAGGGCTTTGGATAGGATAGATGAACCCCCTTTTCCGCATTTAAGACTCCCATTTTGTGAGAGGGAATGGGCGGTAATCCACCACGCGGGTTCAGTGCGGGTTGGTGGATGTCAAAAGTCTTCGAATTTTTGATTCTAAGATCCTCACGATGTTTTCCTTCATCGTTTTGAGAGCAGTGGTGATGAAATAATTTGCACAAAGTAAAGCGTGTGTCAGGGCTTAACGACATAGAAGAAATTCTTAGAGTATGTTTAAAAAAATAAAATACCTGAATGTGACCATACTCACTTCTTCTTTTAACAGGCTGAGATCCAATAACTCTATCCTCCTTCTCAACCTCCTTTTCCTTATCAGTCAAGGGCTGTTCCTTCTTCTCATCGAAGGTAACCTTGGGAATGTTGGCAATAATCTCTGGCTTCTTGGTGCTTTGTGAAAGGCTGATGGTGGAACCCATGAGGGGTGCCTTCTCTGATGGGTCATGTTCGCTTGCATCATCGTCCGAGTCATTTGGGCTTTCGGCTTTTTGTTGTTTCGGCTGGAATTGATAAGATTTTGGGTTATTCAAGTGTAGCAAGACATTTTAAGTAATAATAATACAATATAACGTTAATTGGAGTTTTATACAGAAACTGTATTATATATTCGAATGGCAAAGGTGACGCTCTAGAAAGCCGAGTTATTACTAAAACTTCATCTGTTTTCTTATAACCTTGTGATATAGTTTTCTTGTGATTTCATGGTTTAAGAGATTTCTTATTCCTCATTAAGAATTAACAATAATTCAAATAGTTATCTTGTGATTTTATGGTTTAAGATCTTTCGTATTCCTCATTAAGAATTAACAATAATTCAATGACTGAAAAACTAAATTTACATACGAATGTTTAATGTTTATGAGCGCACAAAAACGACGCTAAAAGTAAATACATAATAATAAATAAGAGGTTATGCTCCGCATAATACTACGTACTTCGCCCCAAGTTAAAGCACTTAATATTGCAGATACAAAAATTAAAATTAACTAGCGTAAAATTTGAAACACACTTGTTGGGTTTTCTTTGCTTATTTTTATTTGACGAGGAAAACTTAATGATTTACGTTGATGCCTTGATGACGATATACATAAACTCGTTACGGGGAATTTCAATCTCATAAGGCGTTGTGCGTCGTAAGGAATCGTGTTAGTTATGTGTGAGTCGCAAATAATGTCATTATGGTCTAGCACTAGTAATAATTACATAATAACATGTGTAAGACCAGTTATCTGTAACTATATTGCTAAAGGCAAAACCAATTAGTCTCAAGAACTACAAGCATAAGGTAGTTCCTACATTAAAAAACATGAAGTAACTCTTTTAAAGTATGGAAAATTCATTACGACCTAACATAATGAAAATGAATAGAGGTGAGATCGTTTTTTAGTACCTAAAAGGTAATTTTTGGTAGAACTAATCCGATTAAAAAGCCCGGATAATGATAAGGCAGGGTTCCTGGAGTCCACCGGAAAAAAGCCGTGGCAAAAGTCTTGCTTTGTATACATAATCTCACAAATATTCTATCTATTACCAGTTGCATTGTTTATGGCAATCTTAAGTTCCAAAGGCTGTTTGTTGCTTCCACATTCAAAATCTTAGTGAATACTTTATTTAAAAATATATCGAACATCGTGCATGAAATATTTGAACGAAACATAAAAATAAAGACTATGTAACATTGTGTAATGAAGGTTTTACCATGAGGTGCGGAAGTGTCGAAATTGGAGAAACTGTTTCGCAATTTAGCTACCTAGATGATTCACTGTACCGTTTCGTGGACTTCAAACTTAGGTGGGCACTGTTTGGATATTTGCATAAGGCTGACTATATACACACACTATATATAGAACCACGTAATTTGGAAGAAACGGTCATCATCATCATTATCTTGCTGCATACTTAAACATAAGCCTATTTCCCTTGGCAGAAACTGTAGAACTCCTCTATAAAGGCTTATATCTCAGACACTCATTAGGGTGATTGTGAATTTGTGTGTATTTAGTCCGTCACTTAGATTACCTTAAAATATTGGACACGTATTTTATCCTTTGTCACGTACACAGAAAATGACGATGATACAATCGATGAAAAAGCGTTAAAATATCGTGTGAAATATCACAACTTCTGAACTTTGATGCGCTTTATCTTTGTCAATTTTTATTTATTCGTTAAAGCAAAAAATACGTGTCCAATATTATTTGATAATCTGACTGACGGAATAAATAGAATTATCACATTTCATCCATCGTTTCTTAGGTCTACTCCTAAAGCCAAAACACATTTAATTTTTTTTCATTTTTTTCACATTCATGCTCAAAACTTCACTCAAGACATTTTCGACATTCCTCCGCATCTTATACAATGAAAACTAATTGGCACTCAACTTTTCGGTCACTGGTACCGCTTTCAGACATCCTCCTATATTCTTTGGAAGAAATATTATGTTCCACAAAGGATGCACAAAGAGATGCAACTAAGAAAGGATTTTCAAAGAGTTTGTATGCAAACAAAGTCGCGGGAAACAAAATATTAGCATAAATCATAATAGTCCTACTATTGCCGGTTTTGGAGACCACACCAAGTTTGTATTTTACTACAACACATTTGCATAATTGTTGTGGTTAACAAAAAATATCTGATTTAAATTCAACGCAAGATTCAAAGATGCTTGTGAGATTTTTTATCAATAAGCCTGATACATCACCCGGTGGTCTATAGCACCCTTATATTTACGAACCGAAGATCCCAGTAAAAACCTTGGCAAAAATTGTTATTGCTCCAGTCAAGATTGTCAAGATACATCACAGTTAAAAGCTTTGGTCCGAAATGCGACCCAAAATGGACTATGCCAAATTGGCGTTAGTCCAAAAGCTGACAAAGGTACGGATGACCGATTTTTGCAACGAAAAGATTTGAGCAGACAAAGACTGAAAATGTACCTACGGCCACCGCACTCTGACCAGTCAAGCCACCACATAAGCCTTTATTCAGTCGCAAAACATTTTTATAATATAAAATCTCACACTTTGTTCACTCAATTATGGTCAGAAGACATGAACAATCTGTACTCTTATTGGGTACATCTTACAAAGCAATTTCAAGAAAACTGTTTTTCAAATGTTTGGAAAAATTTGTGTGCTCGACAACGTAAATAATGCAATGCATGTTGATGAAAAATGAATGACATCGTCAATGATTGTGTTACGAAATGACCCCTCTGCTGGTCGGTTTACTCAACTTTTGTTAAGGTATTTCTCTTTGTATTTCCACTCTATTCTATTTGGTGCTGTAGGGCAACCATGTTTTTTCTTCCTACCTACGAAACTGTCGCCCCCGTTTTATTTATGTATTTCTGCTTCAGCTTCCTAACTGGGCAATATTTTTAACAGAACGTGTGTTATTCTACAGTTCGTGCCGATATTTAAGAAGACCATAACCTGTTTATCAATAGATTTACTTCTAGAGTACCTTAAAAGGGCAAGATAGAAACGTCAAGGTATAAGGTAAGCAAGTTTCCAAAGCAGGTAGAGCCACCTGCGAAAACTTGTAACACAATACCTTTTTGAGGTTTATATCAAGGTGTTCGCAATATCTTATTTTCTCTCTAATTGACAGATGAATGATGAAGACTTAATTATGAGTATTTTTGGAAGTCAAGTTTGTAGACTGATCTTTCAAAGCGTTATAATTGATTCTTTAGAAAGGACATGTATCAAGTTTTTTAAATAATAGGGAGAGAACCCAATAGATTACACACTTAAGACAGAAAAAAGTGGTATTCGACTTATGATGCAAGGACTGATTTGACAAAGAAAATATGACTCTCAACCATTTAAAGTTCCGTGCACTAGTTTAAAGAGTTCATCTTCTTTTTTACCAACGAAAAAAAATTAGGAGTTTCTCAATTCGACATGTTTTTTTTTACAGTACTCTGTTTTGTTTTAAACAGTCTAATTTCAGCCCAATTTGCAAATAACCTATAACTGTATGTTTTTAGTTATTTTTCTCAGCCTTCGGCCATTGTTGAAGCTTCACTTAGTACATACATACATCTCATTAGTACTTCTTACGCCACGTTTCGCAACACGACCTCTTTTTAAGGGTAAGGGCGTGTACGCACCGCCTGTACGGCATTGTCAATTATCGTGTACTGTGCATTTGCTTTACACTTTCGTTACTTTGTGGGGGTTACGTCATAAGTTTGTATGTATAAAGTAGGACTGAGGTCTATAGAGAAGTATGGAGGAAAAAGGCTTATACGGTGAGAATGGTGATATTGGAAGAAAACAAATGAGTATCGCAATTTTTCTCTCTGATTTAAGTGTAGTTAGATTTTAGAAGTCAAAGGTTAGATGCTGGTAACTTTTAATGTTACCACCATCGTTTAATGTTCGTTTTTGTTTGTTTGATTTAGGCGTTTGTTTCTTTTGGAACAAATGGCGTAGATAAGTTCAATGTCATTGAGGGATGGCCGTTTTGGACGCTGTCTTGCGTGAATAGGGTAGTTTATTGAAAATTATTTTTTGTCCGTCAGGTAGATTTATAAAAAATATTGGACACGTATTTTATCTTTTGACAAGTAAACATAAACAGTCGTCTTATTACAAAAAGCGGTTTAACTAAAACCCAGGTTTAAACCTTGTTTACACCGTACATTATAGAGGTTTTAACATTATGTACCTACCTAAGTAAGCGAGTATCATTAATCCCGCAGTCAAACTGTATGTGCAGTTTTGCGGGAGTGTGTGTAGCTTATAAGTCTACTCTGTATTTTTAATAATAAAATAAATAAATAATAATAAACCTGGTCTCTAACTCTGGTCTGGCTAGTCGCTAGTACACTTTATACTGCCCTAGTGACGTCACAAGCCCCCATTACTAAACTTTTTTGCGCTTTAACTTTGTAAATTTTTATTGATTTGGTAAAGCAAAAAATACATGTCCCATATTATTTGATAATCTCACTGACGGACTCAATAGAAATATAATTTTTGTACCCAGGAAATATCCGTATTGTGACGTTCAATAAGTGCTGATTCAGAGTCTAATAAATGAGTTTAAGTTGATATTTTGTTTTATGGTCAGAGTAGCCTGAGTAATTGAGTCTTTAGATTTTATAACAGAAGATACTAGTCGCAATTATCCTCAAGAAAAGACTCTCAACGAGAGCGGAAAACAAAAAAATATAAAATCCATCCTTCGCATTTCTCATTACTCTAAAACAACTTACGAGTACAGTAAGTTCTTAATTTCCTTTCCAGGGAGACAAGCAAAGCGACAGGAAATAAATAGCTCTAGTTTGTTGCTCCCGACGGGAATAGCTTGGGAAGTAGTAAGGACTTGGAGAGAGATGTCGTATTTTGAACAGAGTTATGGAACAGTTAGGAAAAACTAGTTTTTGTGGGTAGTTTTAAAGCAGAAGTATGTTTTGGCTTTACTTGGAAGGATAATTGGCACGTGTTTATTATACTTAATTTATGTTTTCTTCTTTGTGATTCGGCACGAATAGAATAGCATGAAGCTAAGAAATCGATTTACTTTTCTCTGCTGGTACATAAGGATTTCATAATGGCAAAAGACAGTTTTTCTAGCTTTGTCCTGGGATTTTACGTCTTTCTGGGGCAATATGTAAATCGTTTACTGTCATAAATGTGCAAAAAAATGCTATTGGAAATCTATCGGTACGCTTTCATCATCTTTCTTGAACTTATCCTTGTAAGTCAGCTCAATTACACTTTTTGACCTTTTACTTTTTTAATCTACTAAAAATAATAAGAGATCTTCTCACCTTATAATGAAATCTGTTCTGCAGCATCTCCATTTCCTTCTCTCTCTCCAGTTTGAATTTATTCGCGATAGTAGACTCACTGATCGTTTGCTCCTTACTAAACAAAGCTGCCAGCTTCCCTTTGATACCACCACCCAAGGAACTCTGGCTTATATTATCATCAGGAATGTCGTCTTTAGAATTCGTTCTGGAGTTAGCCAAAGAACTGGGTTTAGTAGGTGTAGTCTTCTGAGCGGTTAATGGCTTTTTGTCAACTGAAAAGAAAAAGAAACTTGATTATGACCCTAAGCGTATTTTACTAGACATTTGTATACACTGAGGTCGAATTTTTTTTTTTTTTTTTTTTTTTTTTTTTTTGTGTAAACCAATGTTGGTAAACCAAATAAAGAAAATAAATAAATAAATAAATTTTGCTCAATGAATCAAATAGCTTGACTGTACGGTATAGTTCGATGTGCCAACTGCCAACAATGAAGAAGTTTTTGCTTGAGGATGTGTTGAATACATTGTAATATATTGTACGAGCAGCAAAAAGGTAGATAAATCACGTTTGGTTCGATGCGGCGTGATCGATGATATGAGACTTTGATAACAAGATTATTATTAGATTTGTATTGATGCAGCAGAAAAACTTAAGGTGGTTTTATTAATATAAATATTATATGATTATGTTGTAAGTATAAATCTATAAAGCCAGCAAATATAACCTTCAATGGTAATTTTTGAAGCAGTAGGAAACTAGGTGTTATTAATATACACGATTAATTGTTACATGATTATGGCAAAGGTAAATCTATAAAGGTCAATCAATATCACCTATGCTCAATGACTATTTGGATTATTTTTATTTATATTCAGAAATGTTTGAATACCTTATTGATAATATAGCGTTACGTAAACTGTGTTATAATTTCGATGAACATAAATCAATTTTCTATCTCTTACGACTATTCAACGAAAGATTTTCGTCTGACTACGCCAAACTTTAAATTTCCTGTCAGTGTCTGTGTTTTCTGATATCTACAAACTGAGGGTTTTAAAGTCAAGAGTGAATAGGTAACTTCCAGACAAGCGTGCTTCATCGTTGACCACATAATGGCTAACCATCAGGTGAGATAGTTATAACACGCAAGCCTATCAACAATGCATTAAAGTATTCATTTCTTTTTTTTTTTAAACGAGACTTTTTTTGTATTCTTCTCAGCAAACCCTTTCATTTGATACCCATATCATGGCAATGCAAATAACTGGGCCGCCATCTTAGGCCGTCCGCCATATTGAATTTAGAATGACGTCATTTACCTAGCTAACCTTGCATTGTCTTTGTCATCCAAAATAAAAGTGTATGCAAAATTTAATCTTAATCGGTGGAGGATAACTGCTTTATAATTCAATTGCAAGTTTTGACCCGAACATACATACATACATTGCAAGTTAAATAAAAGCTTGTAAAAATTATTCCAAAGTCAATTGAATCTCAATTTACAAAAGAATGTATAAACCTGTAATTTTATCGCCAACTGTCAGCGACGTGGTTTAATTGTTCAAATAAACGAGGCGAAGCTCGGCGAAACATCTGTCGTCGATACAGGTCAAGTGAACTGAGTAATACTTCTTTTTATAGTAAACTGTTGGTTTGTTAGTTACACAGATGATCAAAAAGTAGGACTGTTTAAAATTTGTCATGTTCTGTTGCAGCGCTACCGCCAAGTTCGACTAGTAAAACATGCCTTTACGTGGTGAGTTTTCCAAGTGGGCGTGGATGGCCAAATCCGAAACTATAAGAAATAGCGTAAAACACTGAAAGGAGTTTCGGGGCCGAATTTGATGCAAACTAAAACTGCTTAACCAGGAATCAAACTCATTGATTTTGAAAAAAAAAAGCACGCTGTATCATTACATCCTCCGATAGTGTTACTAGCAAAGATCAAAGACTTCATTTTTAAAAAGTGAGGAATGAGGCATCTTGCTGTGTTCCATCAAGTTTATTAACTTAAAGACGACTCCATCGCATTTCGCGATCTCTTCCAGCTCAAAGGCAACTTGGAATGGCCACGAATTGGGCCAATGGCTGCCTCAGGCATTAAAGCACTTTAGTAGTATTCTTTTATTTAGACTATTTATTGAAGTGTTATATTTGATAGGCTAACAATTGATAAAAAATACGCATATTAGCGAAATTCGACTTCATTGGTTGACTTAACTACGGGTCAAAAAACCTGGGCTAAGATGATGAAATGGATTTAAATAACTGAGAAACATTTATTCATTAGGCCAGCACTAGGTTGACCGGTGACCTAGATAAGGTTGAGGGAATGCGCTGGCTGCGAGACGCACGGGATCGGTCAATGTGGCGACGCCTGGGGGAGGCCTATGTCCAGCAGTGGACGTCTTTCGGCTGAAATGCTGATGATTTATTTATGACACAGTTTTCTGTACCTACACTTTATCATAACCTAAGTATGTATGCATCTACTACACGTTTAGCTAAAACTTGTTAGCTAATAATTTAGTTAACTGGTTGGGCAGTTTGCGTTTTAATGTTTCCTGAACTTTCTATGAACAGCTTAGGGCTCGAGAGGAAATACTTATCCAATCCAATTATTATTTTCTTGATTTCCTTGTAACAAATTTCAAAATTTCTTACGTAAAGATCAACCTTAGGTAATGTTATGATTAAGATTATCTTTTTTTATTGATAATCGCGCGTTTGACTACTATCTTAACTGACGGTCAAATGTGATGCTTTCAATGCAATAATTGAATACGAATGGTGTTGTCGTCGTTTGAAGATACACTGGAAGTCACCAGTGACTTCAAGACTCCAGCAGAAAAACTTCACAGTTTTCCTGCCGGAGTAGAGGAAATGCGGTCGCACACATTCGACTGAATTTCCTAAGTAAAAAGTCATAATTTGAGGTTTGGCTCTCGCTTATTTCTTCCTCCAATATTGGACCTATTTAATAGATTTTCCATAAACTGAAAAAGAAAGATACTTACATACTATGCCACTATGTTTTCCTTTTAGATGATACATTATCTTTAGAAGCACTAGAACCCTCATAAGATGCTCAAACTTGCGCAGTCAACAGAGACCTACAGTCCGTCAAATCTAAGAAGTCCGATGACGTTTCTCATTTAACTTGCCGTGATAACTTTGTGTGAAAGTTTACGAATAATCAAATTCATAATCCTAATTAATTACTATGCTGCCTATACACTATAACAACGAGTATCATTCGTAAGCATCAACTTAAGTTTATACAACGTATTTTTATAGCTGTCAAACGGTACTTCTTAGATTTGACGGACTGTAGTGTACAAATTTTACAACTATAAATGAAAAAAAAGGAAAAGAGAGGGACACAGTATATATCTTTATTTTTCAGTTTATGAAATATCTTTTAAATTGATCCAATATTGGCGGAGGAAATAGGCGAGAGCCAAACCTCGAATTATGATTTTTTTTTGAGGAAAATCAGTCGGATGTCTCCGACCGCATTTCCTCGTAAGTATTAGCTAAGTTAATGATAAAACGGTTTTATCTACTAGTGCATGGC
This sequence comes from Orthosia gracilis, assembly GCA_947562075.1. Classification (NCBI taxonomy): domain Eukaryota; kingdom Metazoa; phylum Arthropoda; class Insecta; order Lepidoptera; family Noctuidae; genus Orthosia; species Orthosia gracilis. The sequence continues at coordinate 13,341,675 of OX387265.1, forward strand.
ATCTGAGAGCCTCCAACAAACTTTTAATTGCTAATGGTTAGTCAAAGTTGCAATAGAAGAAAAAGGGGTTGAGGGGTGGGGGTGGTAAAAATATCTTGAAAACCATAATAAAGTTATATTAACGTTGTGAATTGTGATACAGCAGGCACAGTTCAAAAACTTTCAGGGGTTAACGAATTTTTTTGTCATTTATCATTAAACCGCACTTGTGCATAAAGAATTGGGGTCAAGAAAACCCAGTAGATGTTACGGAACAATCACTACAGGTGTAGTTATCTCAGGATTATAATAATGACGGAAACCGCGTAATGACTGCTACATTGTTTAGTGTTTAACTTTAAACATTGTTTGGTGATGTTGGCACCTTGTGACAGAATATTTTTTTTGCAATACTGACAATTTCTTAGACAGGTATGGATTTTAGTCTTCGATCACTAAAAAATATGAGTGATTGAAGATTTTGTTTTTATTTAACTTGCCTTGTTGTTTTGTTTGGGTCAAATCTTGCAACTGAATTTTAAAACAATTAGTCCCTAAAATTTCCTGCGTAGAAAAAATATAATTCTATTGAGTCCGTCAGTGAGATTATCAAATAATATTGGACCAGTATTTTTGCTTTCTTTCTAATACAAATTGATTGTGACGTCACTTTGTCAGTATAAAGTGTAGCACACCGCGACGTCACAAGATATTTCAACGCACTGTATCGTCGTAATTTTTTTTCTACGTGGCAAAAGAAAAATACGTGTCCAATATTTTTAAGTTATCTAAATAGATATTTTTTAACTACCCTATTGAGCTGAAATTTTGCTTACACGTTTTATTTGGATGATTATACACGTTAAGCTAAAAAGCTTGTTATTTTTTGCTTGTTTATTAATACTTTTTATGTTTCTATCCCATTGCAGGGCAAAGGGGCTTCAGAGAAGGCGAGAGAACCAATCACCACTCTTGCTCAAGGCGTATTGGTGATTTCAAACTTCTGTAAGACCAGGTAAACTCCCGATTTTACTTTAATTTCAAGAAATATTACGACTTAAAATGTGGAATATTTGGTAAGAACTCTTAAGTTAAATAATATTTTTTACCCGACTTCAGCGAAGCAAAAGGAAGGGTTATGTTTTTAGTAAGATACTTTAAGAAACAAGGTCACTACTGAGATGATTAATCTTACTAATAATATAAATGCGAAATTTTGGACAGGTGGATGTATGTTTGTTACTCAATCACGCCAGAACGGCTGAACGGATCTGGTTGGAATTTGGCACAGATATAGATTTTAGTCTGGAATATCGCATAGTCTACTTTTTATCCCCAAATAAATAAGAAAAAAAGGGCAAGAAAACGATAATGAATATTGTTTTTTTAACAAATCCTTTTGTAACCTAGACTTACGCTAGCATAGCGTGCCTTGAGCATACATCGTGATCAATGATCGTGCCTTGTCTGATTGAGAAGAGGCCTTGGCCCCAGTGGGACAGTACAGGCTGGTACTACCCTCCTCCAGTTCAGGCTGTATTATGGCTATTTATGTAACTAAATAACAAAAAATAATCAAACAATATCATTACCTCAATTTAAATTCAACCACAAAATCGATCAACACACTATCGATTGGCAATTTTTGTCACAAAAATCCAACGAAGCTGTGATCACAAAAAGTCTTCAATCACGATCACTTAACCAGTCACGATATTCGAGAAAAAAAATCATCAATATTATTTTCTAAGTTCGATCGGTTGCGCGGGCGCTCGGCAGAATGGGCGACGCGGATCACCAACCGTTGGTCCACCACTACTCCGAACGATCCGAACTAGTGAGGTGCGCTTCCGAATCCCACGCTCGAAACAGTGGCACTAAACCTTTTGTAACTTTAGACCTTTTGTCAAGTTTTGTCGCATTTTTACGAGTCACTGCTTCGTATCGGTTGTTCGGTTCCGATGACCGATTCACTGTCGTGTTAACAAGCTATTAATTTGCTCGAAAATTGTCTGATGGCGTGTCTTTTTCATTATCGATGCAATCAATGTTGGCAATGTCGTAACTGTTTAGATCTGCTATAGAAACAGATGCTGGAGGTTTTATAACTGTTTTTCGCAATGGCTATTTTTTATAGCCGGTTTTGAAGAACCTTTTCATATTTTCTATTAATATAAATAGTTAATTTGTGTATTCAAAACTAGTCTTATAGAGTAGAAAACATTGAACATTGTTCATCTACCTGCTAAGAAAAGAGCGAGAGAGCACCAATACAAGTACTAATTATTGTAATTTAATATAGGCAGCCCCAGCCTCAATATGCATACTCACAACTTTTAGACAAAAATCTTTTGTATTTATCCGTATTTTTTACACTTTGCATGACTCATTCAAAAATCTTCACTTATCTTAACTTTTATCGCTCATAAAATAAAACAACAGGATGACGTCAAAAAGGGCCTCTTTCCCTGTAAACCATCTGCGGCTTCAAGGTTGACAGCGCCTGCTAGCCTTGTTCACCTGCTATTAAGTGACGACGCATCACAAAATTTCGGCAATACAGTAGCACTTTCGACGGCCCTATTTGGGTTATTATTCTGACATCGATTTTGCATTTATTTTTTACTATAATAAAATATGCGAATGCGAGTTTACGTCTTAACGGATTCAAGTAGATGAAATTTAGTATCTACGCAGACCATGTCCCTGGGTTAGGATAAAGTGTAATTTTTATCCCGGGCTTCGTTCCCTTGGGATGATTTAGACAAACACGCGGGCGAAGCCGCGTGCGGCAGCTAGGTTCCAAAAAAAAAGCTAAAGGTAAAAACAATATCATAATAGAGGTCTTTAAACGAAAATTGATGACGATAATAGGTAATTAAAATGCAAAATAATGAAATGATCAAATCAGCCTTCTACGTAACCAGGACCAAGGCTCTTAGCTGTTGACCCTAGCCACAAAACTGCAGGAAATAAAAAAAGAACCATAAATGAGTAATATCTTCAAGAAAGTTTCTTAGTCGTTGATAATTCTCAGAAAACACACAGGACTAAAAAGCAAGTGTACTAGTATTTTGGCACATGCCTTCATGTCGCAGGAGCATGCAACATTAGGATGTTAAGGCGTTCTTAGTAATAATAACCGGTTTTAAACCTGCCTTTAAACTCGAGCAAAAACTTTTAAGGAGTTCTTTTACCCTGAGCTGTTTAAGCTCAGTTACTAAGGATAGATTTATCAAAGGATTTATATTTATCCATTTAGCCTTTGCAGCTTTTTACATGGTTGGAGAAAATATGCCAAGTCATTTTGCTGGGCGTTCGTGATTCAATGCTTTTGTGTCTATGGGTACCTCACCATAACTGGTAATGTGGATATTTATATTTGCATCGACATTGATGACGCAACGGCAGATATTTATTTTTGACTTATCGAAAATCTTTATCGCTGATAGAATGTAGCTTTGTCTAAAGGCTCTGTGCAGCTATTGTTTTCTTTCTGTTTTGTTTGAGTTTTTTTTTGCTTCCTTTATTTACAATAACATTAGATTTTTTTACGACCCTTTTACAGCCCATTTAACAGAATGTAGGTTCTATTGCAACACCATAAGGATAATATAAAAACCGGCAAGTGCGAGTCGGACTCGCGCACGAAGGGTTCCGTACCATTATCGCAAAAAACGGCCAGAAAATGTTTGATGTATGGGAGCCCCACTTAAATATTTATATAACTCTGTTTTTAGTATTTGTTGTTATAGCGGGAACAGAAATACATCATCTGTGAAAATTTCAACTGTGTAGCTTCACGGTTCATGAGATACAGCCTGGTGACAGACGGTCAGACAGACAGACAGACGGACGGATCGTAGTCTTAGCAATAGGGTTCCGTTTTTACCCTTTGGGTACGGCACCCTAAAAAGCATAAACCTGTTACCAAAACCAACTATTTCCTACAGCTTCAATTTGTCGATATCACCAACGTAACAGAAGTCAAAACATAACCCTCCTTTTTAGCTTCGCCGTAGTCGGGTAAAAATTGATTGAACGGGCTGAGAAATGGGATTATTTAAATGTCTACTAATGGTATTTCATATGGAGTATAGTGCGAAAATGGGCGAAAATTAAGCAGATCGAACTTACTAAAAAACGTAGTTTCAATTGCAACATTCTCATGTCCAGAATAACACCGCAGCTAATGATAGGGGCAGAACAGCAGCCGTTTTGGTAATGACATATCATTTTGTGGGCTATGCCTCTAATGATCCGAACTGATTGTACAGTACATGTACGTAAACATATCATTGACATATTTCTCGTGTAAGAAAACAGAATGACAATACCGTATACGAATTGGGGAAAGTTTTTTGAATCAAAAATAGAATGGAAACGAGTACTGTTATGTGGAGTTGGTATTTTAAGTGTCGTTACACGAAATCGTTCAGGGAAGTAGTCAAATTGGAATCAGGGTAAAGAGGGTATAAGATGACAAATTCATCATAAGTCATTACTTTATAAACGGCTGCTCGCAATACGCGTATATAACTGCCAGTATGGTCCATCGAAGAAACCCATGTCAAGGAGAAGGGAAGGGTCCCAGTATTCACATCATCATCAGCCTTTTAATGTTCCCACTGCTGGGACACAGGCCTTCTTTCTGTGAGAGGGAATGGGCCGTAATCCGTCACGTGCGCCCAGTGCGGTTGAAGGATGTTACATGTCTTTGAATTTTTGGTTCTAGGACATGCCGGTTTCCTTACGATGTTTTCTTTCACAGTCTTCTAAACAACGGTTATTCACGCAGATTTTTGACCACCGGATCGATCACCTAAATTATTTTTAGGTAACTTATGTATGATGTGTCCTTGTATGTCTGGATTGTATGAGGAATGATATGAAAGAAAAGGCAGTGAGTGATAGCGTTACTGTTGAGAGGGCAGATCGGCAATATTTGGGGTCGATGCAACAATTTTTCTTCCTAAACTTGTTGCGCGTGCTACCAAGTATCATGGTACAAAGGCAGGAAGATGTTTATGATGATACCGATGGATCCTTGTATACACATAACTACAATATCATCTCACGCAAGTGTAATCCTAGTCACATCTACGTTGCAGAAGCCGATGATATCCAAAACTGAGCTTTAATGGCTTCTGCGTGCCTCCAAGCGCCGATTACATCCGTATGATCCGTAATGATGACATAATGATGGCAAGGTTATTTTGACTACATTAGTTTTGTATCATACTACAGCGTCACCTTAAGACCAATATGCCGGTTTGATGGTTTAGTTTTGGCTTGGATAAACAATTGACACTTATCTAAGTGCCAAGATATTTTTGGGACAAGATTCTTTGTTATGCTGACAGTTTCTAGGTATTATAGGAGTTAAATTTTGGTTATTTTAGTCGATGAATGCATGATTAAGCAGACATAGTAAGCTGAGTGTGAAGGCAAACCCGTCAGGATTTGATCTTGACATAACAGACAGATAAACAGGCAACAAACCTCTCAGCAACCAGTGAGGAGTTTGTTGAGTCACCACGTTTTGCCAGCTAAAATACAAGGAAGTGGTGACGAGCGGTTTTTTTTTGGGAGACTAAAACTCTTCTCATTTTCGTTATTCAAAAAGGGCTGATTTTCAGCGAAATTTGAATAAACGACTTTTGATTTGACTCAGCTGAAAGATTAAATTTTCATAGATCCCTTTCAAAACAGTGCCCAAAAACTTTTGCGTCCTACTTCAGTAACACACAAGAAACATCGATACACAAGTATCTTACAAATAAACAGAAAGAACAGTTTTTCGCGTCATCTCGACTTTCTCTCAGTTGTCGCCACCAGTGACCAGAATCGACGGATCGGTACAGACTGGGGTCATTCAAGTGTTACGGGCAGGGCTGCCAATATTTTCGTGCTATTTTTAGAGCACTATTCCAAAATAAAGACCTTTATCTCAGTGATTGATGAAGCCCAAATTTTTGGATATCACGAAAAGGGCATTAATAGGGCCGAACTTAAAAATGGATGAAGAGGATAGTTGATTTGATAGAGGATCTTATTAAGAATTAAACAAAAGCAGGCAAGAGTTGGGTGCGGCAGACCTAAAACGGAAAAGTCGCGTGCTATGGAGAAGATCTACACTCAGCATTTTAGCAGCACCGTTGAAAATCAAGGATTTTCGGATCTAATACATTACGCAAGAGTTTACGTTGTTTAGTGACCGGTTCACCAAGATACCGGCCTAATGTGTAAGTTTCGGACCGTCTGCTCATCTATTGTATTCATTATTATATGAATTCATGTTACTTTTACGTTTTTAGCAGCCCTACCGTCTACATTTCGTTCCGTTACGGCACAAAAGCGAGCTCTAATAGACCATTGTCGTTGACAGGGTTAAACAACTATCGGAACCAGGATGCATTTGCTGGTAATAGTGGCTATTTGCATTTAGTTAAACACCAAGATAGTCTGTACACATTTTAAGTGCTCAATTATCATAAGTATTTTATATTTTTTCAAGATTTTTGGCTGTCAACCTAATTCTTTTATTTTTAGTTCTAGCAGATCTTTAGGCAAACATTAAGTCTTTTAGACCCAAAACGCAAACAGTAAAGCAGTAATGGTGACAGTTATTTTAAACTAGATTAGTGTTAGTACTATTCTAAGTCTAATAATAGATTGTGAGTAATAGTGGTTATGGTTATAAAATAGGATAGAAGAACAGTCAATTATCACCATCAGCTGCTGTGCCGACCCTAAAGGTACGAGTTCGTAGCCGACTGCACACAGCAGACGACAAGTCCTAGCGACACGTTGCAGCGCCATGTCGATGCAGTCATGATTCCGAACCCAACTGCAGACGGCAGTAGCAAATGCAGCGCTGTATTCCTATTGGTTCTGAATGTTCCGTGAGACCAAGATGTCCGACTATTGCAGCGACAAGTCGTCTGCTGCTGCTATCTGCAGTCGGCTACGAACCTTTAGAATCGGCACAGCATTTCGTCTCCTTACAAGCATCAACATCATCCAATTAAAGTTCCCACTGCTGGAATACAGGCCTCCTCTTTGTGAGAGGGAATGGGCCATAATCCACCACGCGGGCCCAGTGCGGGTTGGCCAAGTATCATACCTACAGTAAAATGACAGATTTTTGAAAGGGCTCTCAGCTAAGGAAGACTAGATTCTTATTCAGTAGGTACTATTTTAGTGAAGGTTGTGTAGGCCTTCAGGGCTCCCATTAGGCAGCCCTGAACAGATTGGTTCCGTTAGTTCGCTAACCTGAGCTCAATAGACTATTGTCGATACAGCATTATGCAACTGACGGAACAGGCAGCCACCGGGACGTTATGGGTAGTAAACATTTGAAAGGCTGGCTGGAATGTTTTTCATTTATATTTTAGCATGTTTTATAGTATAATAATGTTGTTGAATTTTTTGCTGGAGCACAGTAATATTCTGTTTAAGCTATAAACGCCTGTGCCAGCTTTGTTTGAGAAAGAAGATCTCTTAAACCGCTTATGTGACCTTATCCAAAGTTATTGCCACAATTTACGAAGACAGCGTTTCTCCAAGTAGCACACAACTTTTTCAAATAGAAGTATTCACAAATATCATTCGTTATCCAGTTGCAACACGTTCAATCGATTTATTTACAGACACGAGTTTATTTATTTACTCATTTAAGATAGCCTAAAAAGGTTACGTGCGGAAACTCACGCGCTTAACTTTAAAGCACGAAATAGTAGCGACATCTGTTTGGCTTGCCTTGAACTAAAAGCTCAATATATAAGGTAGGTATAGCTGGACTTATATTATACCAAATCGCTAATAAGACGGCAAAAAAGTTGAATGTGTTAGTCTTAGTCTAATCTTGTTAGTCGAATGTACATTGGATTTCCGATATTCATTCTACATTATTAAGTCCCCCGCCGCGTCTGCACGCGATAAACTCAAAAACTACTTAACGGATTTTCATGCGGTTTCCACCAATATAAAGAATGAGAAACGAGGAAGGTTTTTGTATATACTTTATTACGGTCGAAGCCTGGGCGGGTCGCTAGTGACTTTTAAGTTTGAGGAGGATAAAGATTCTATGAACAACATTTTTTGCTTTGCTGATTGCCATGCATGTTTCAATTTATATACTTATCTACATAGAGATACATAACATAGGTACATAATATGTCGCATTGAACCGTCCGGAAATTGCAACACCACAGTGTAATTAAATACCTTGATACCTTGTGCAGTCACAACAATAGGAATAAATAAATGTAAGGGAATTATGCAAGAAACTGCAATATACGCCTCACTACATAATACTGCTTGTAACGTATTATTATTTGCACCAATAACGATGGCATTTACCTATGTATCTATATATAATTATTAAGCAGGTACTTAAGTCATTACAATCTAAGAAGTCCGTTGACATTTCTTATTTTACATGCCGCGATAACTTAATTCTTTATTGTACACCAAAACAATACATTTACAGAACGTGAAATCAATATTCATGTACAAAGGCGAGCTTAACTCCAAAATGGAGTTTTCTGCCAGCAAACCTTTGAGTGATAGAGATCATAATAATTGAGGGCAGTAATCCAGTGTACAACTTTGCAGTAAATATATAATAATAATAATACATAAAAGAACTACGTTCATAAATACAAATATACATATATATATATACGTATATCTACTAATATTATTTATTGCGTTGAAAAAAAATGCTCCTTAATTTTCCTCTTGAAGACATCGAGAGAAGGGCTATCGCGTAGGGAGTGTGGTCGAACTTTCTACGTAAGAAATTGAAAAATTCAATTCATAATCCTAATTAATTACTATGTTACCCATACACTATAACAACGAGTATCATTCGCAAGCATCAAGTTTAATTATTATTATTAAGTATTTTTATAGCTGTCAAAAGGGGCCTTTTATTTTTTGACAACTTTAACAGTTATTTTTTCACACTAATATTATAAAGGCGAAAGTTAGCGAGTGTGTATGTTTGTTACTTCTTCACGCACGAACGGCTGAACGGATCTGGATGAAATTTGGCAAAGAGATAAATTATAGTCAGGAATAGCACATATGATACTATTTACATTTTTTTTTATATGTTCCCTCGGGATAATGTTCGACTTAACGTATTCGAAGCCGTTGGCAGAAGCTAGTATTAGAACAAAACACTATGTGTTCAGTTCATGTTTATGAACAGCTAGAGAATAGAAGGTTTCTTCCTACTTAATAAAACCTATGGGCCGGTAAAAGCGTTGAAAACGATGAAAAAGAAAGTTTTAGAGTGCAAGGAACAGGGTGAAAATTTCCACCACATCCTTCATTGAAAAGGGGGCATCCTGTTGAGTCAGTTTGGCCACTGCCCGATGCTTGTAGTCGGGATTTCGTTGTCAATTTCGTTTCAAGAATTGTGTGACGTCTGCGCCGCGCTAGCACAGCGTTCAATTAACTGAAGAAGAAACGGCGCGACAACGCGACGCATACGTTCATCGAACGCATACTTATTGAAGTGCATACTTATCCACAAAACTGTAGGGGAAAACCATACCAGAGCCAGGGGATCTACTCCCTAAGCACGAAGTCCGCAGTTTCGGCCTTCGTTACGGGCAACGGGCGTTTCCTAATCCGTATCACATACGGACGCATGATTCGTTTCGTTCGAACACAATTTGACACGGGAGAGGTCGGAGGTCGGAGGATGGGGAGTCCCATGTGTTTTTACTCGTCCTAAAAATTGAACTTAACACTTGTTTTTTTCAGTCCGAAGTTTCGGAGTACTTTCGGACGGGGCCCGTAACTTCGTTGACGGAGATAAGGAGTATACCCCCAGGCACCAATAGCATAACAGGCAGAGGTAATAGCCAATACGTCTTTACGAGCCGATGTGAAACGGCTGAGCAGTAACTGTATTTAAAAGTTACTGTTTTTCAAATCGCTCGGGGCGGCCGCGGCAATAGATTTGTCCGTTTGTCGATACTCTATGGATTTATCTAGTGGAGTTCAACTAGAAGTTTGAAGACGGAAAATCGAGGTATATACTTGTTCGATTTACTGAAGACCCTAAAGCATCCAGCTAGACTATTAATGGCTCTTTAAGAGAGTGCCTCCCCTAGCTTCGTAATCAAATGCCGAGTAAATCATATTGAAATTCACTAGCATACAAAAATTATAATGAATATTTTAATCTTTATTTTAAGAGTTGTTTCATCCTATGAAATTATAAATATATTTTCACTAAATTATAAAAATTACTGGCATGGAAATTCCGACATTGCGTAATCTATGGCCTCTAAACCCATAAGTGCCTATAACTGGAGGGATTGCCAACAATAGGGTGGTCCACCATACTTCTTATTTGCTTCTGGTTCTAGTTATCAGCAAATTAAATAATAGTGGGTTTTTCACGTAAGTTATACGCGGATAGTACTAAGCAGAAGTCTACTTACTCGCAAATGTAAATTTGCTAATCGTCCTGCCTGTCACCATCATATCTGTTTATTCATCTACTTCAAAAATGTTTACGTGTTAGCCTCAAAACCTTATGGTTTTTGAAACCCGATGTATTTTTCCTGAGCAGGTTACAACCAGAATTTTATAGCTAGGTATCAAAACTACCGTAACCGTAGCCCGAAGAATTGCCAAACATAAGTGGCAGTGGGCAGGGCACATTGCTCGCAGAACGGATGGCCGATGGGGCAGTTCTGGAGTGGCGACCGCGAACCGGAAGACGTTACGTTGTAAGGCCTCCCACCAAATGGAGCGATGATCTGGGAAAGGTTGCGGGGATACGCTGGATGCGAGACGCACGGGACCGGTCAATGTAGCGACGCTTTTGGAAGCCTATGTCCAGCAGTGGACGCCTTTGGGCTGATATGACTTAAGGCATTAAGTCCGCCTTTGTACCTTTTGTGCACGAAGTCTTAAAAAATAAATAAATGTATCAAAACTTCTTGTATATTTGTGTTTATGAATCACAGTCTTCTAGTGAGTGAGACGTGCTCTAACCTAGGCTGCGGTTGAAAACAGGCAACATTGCGGTCAAACGCAAGTTTATTGCAAATCGTAGAAATGACTTCTAACTGTCTTCACCATAGTCTATTTACAATATTTGCACCTATTTCATTTCAGCCTTTGTTCATATACAGGCCTCAAATCTGTACGAGAGATGGACTATTTTAACCTTGTTTTTCTTTGACCCAATGTTGGACAAATGCCTCGCATGTTGGATGTTCATCTTGTTAATAATTTTCGGTTATAATTTTTACACTTGAGATCACATAACAAGCTACTATACCATTATTTAATCTCGCGGTTGAGCATAGCAACTAATTGTGTATCATTATAAGTTAACAAGGTATATGATTCGATTAGAGTACCACATGTTAGTTTGTACAAGCAAAAATCAACTCTAGTTTCGAGGGAGTTAAGTCCAAACCAGGAAGCTGTAAAGTTTTCTTAGATGGGCAGTAACTGTGGATCGATTATTCCCACAATTGAAGACCACGTGTGAAAAATATTGTAAATCTTTATAAAGACGAAGCATTTATGGGATATTTTATAGCGTAGAATTTATAGGTTCAGAGAATAGGCAAGCACATCTTATTATAACTACCCATATTATCCCCTTGGTATGATTTACCGATCCTGGCAGAATATGGACGAGAACTGTTCATCATTATCGTCATAAAATCAGGCGATTCATTTTTCCCTTTATGAATACTTATCTAAAATTGTTTCGTTTTAAGCGGGACGGATGTTATTACTTCCATTTAAAAAAAAAGGTCTGTAAATTATATAGGCGGGTCAATACCCGCTAATGCCACAAACAAATGTAAATGATACTGGATTTATCATTTCAGCTGAAAGACGTCCACAGCTGAACAAAGGCCCCCAAGAGTCTCCGCATCGACCGGCGGCCCTGTGCGTCTCGCATCTAGATTTCCACAATCTTCACCAGAAGCCTAAGTCCGAGTTTTGAAATTGGATAAGGGCTGCCTGGGCCCGGTAAGGTGAAACCTCTTCTTTCATTTACGTTATCACGAGTGAGTTGAAAAATCGAAATAAGAACAGCGGTCACCTTGCGGGATCCCTTCCATTTGGAAATTCATATGATGAGTAAAAAAAATCTTCAATGGGCCTATTTACATGTATTAGTACCATTTTCGATACAGACTTGTTAATTAATCGACCCGGTCAAACTCACACAAAATACATCAGTATTTTAAATATTTGTTGCGAAACCGTGTGACACAGTTGTTCTACAAATAAAGTAAGTATGCTAGTTTTAAACACTTATTACCGTTAAAACGTCCAGACGTAGATATGAAGCGCTAAATATTGTCAAAGACTTTCGGATGAACCCTTATATGGGTGGTCCTAATATGTCTCATAAGTTTTTTTATTGGGAATAGCCGAACACGAGTGTGCGGATGAATCCATATTTGGGTGGCCTCTAATTTGTCTGAGTTTTCTATTGCGATTGGTTGAAAAAGGAAAGTGTGTCAGCTTTTGTAGTGTTAATAGTTAAATAACTGTACTTACTGAAGTGTGTGGACCAGTGGTGGTCTGGTGGACTTACGAGTCGTAGGTCGTGGGTTCGAACCCAGGCAGGCGCATTACTTTGTGTAATTTATTTCATCACCGCTGCTCTCAAAACGGTGAAGGAAAATATTGTGAGGAAACCGGCATGTCCTAGAACCAAAAATTCGAAGACATGTGACATCTACCAACGCGCACTGGGCCCGCGTGGTGGATTTTATAGCCCACTCCCTCTCTATGAGCGTAGACCTGTATCCCAGCAGTGGGAACATTAAAAAGGCTGATGATGATTATGACTGAAGGAGGTAATACTGGCCATTTAACAAAGACTTCAAAGAATATCTGTGTCCATGAAACACGGAATAGGACTAAACTCGACCAAAATCTTGCAAGTTGCTTGAAACATGTATGTAGGCAGTTGAGGATGAGAGGAGACTGTTGTCTAGTAGTGGACGTATTTTGGCTGATATGGTGACGATAGTGTAGGAAGCCAACTACAAACAGGCATTCTACCCGATGTTAAGAGGTTGTTGTCGCCTATGAACTTCGGCAATACCCGCGGCATCCCTAGATGCGCTGTCATTCCAAAGACCTGTCATGACTGTGTCATGTGCGTTTTTTATTTTTTTGGGTGGGTAATCATCCAATGACTTCTCCCGCTCTGGGTGAAGCGGAAGGGCGTGTCAGACTTTTACTGACTAAAACCCACCCGTGTTCCTTCAGTTGCTTGTGGCAGGGCCGCGGTAACTCTTTTTCAAATTTATCCGCGACCCTGTCTCATGTGCCTGGAATTACACCAGTATCCGTACCCCTCGTACACAAATTACTTTTTACCTGATATCAAGACAGTATTATTTGGGTCTTTAGATCCGCTATATAATTTTTATTACCAGATATATATGATTCAGAACTCAAGGCCTTATGAAACAGGATAAAGGGTGACATTTTTCCCTATTAAACTTTTCGTTTTTATGAATGAGATCCGGTACTGTTGATTCAGACACCAATTAGTTGAAAGCATTTTTATGTTGGGCTTTGTTTAACCGCGTTCTTATTACTAGGAAAACACCTGATAATTTTATATTTTATTTTCCTGTTAAGTGAATATGTTTGGTTTGGCCAGACAGTTACTAGAATATAGAATGAATGAAAGAAAACAATATTGTATGACAAACTGTCAATTTAACCTCGTGTTAGTAAATAAGAGTTAATCTTTTCATGCAAGTGGGCCTTAGGGCGCAGATACCCTTTAATAGCTGATTTTAAAATGAGAATCTCGTCTAAACGGCTGGTCGTAAATTTTTGGAAAAACGGACTAAAACACGACAATAGCACCAAACCGGTGGGAATATTTTAATAAAATCGACACCTTCTCAAAGACAATTTCATTAACTTCATTTCGATGTAAGGCTTTTTTTATAAACTCTTAGTAAGGAAAGTACAAAAAACTATTGAATTTTGGGTCACGCGGGTGTGAACCGAGTGCGCGTTTTGTTCCCTCAAGGTCATTGGCAAATGTCGTATCAATCTGCGAAGTCTTTTTTCAAGCATGTTGGGGTCGGCTACCTGTCTAACCTAAAGCAGCTGCGCATAGTCCTCGCCAAACTTCTGGGCCGCCTTGAAGTTGGCTTTCCGATGCGCAAAGTACGAAACGGTGTTGTTTTTTTATGAAATTTACTAATACGCAGCCATTGTAGCCAACTTCAAAGCAGCCCAGAAGTTTGGTGAGGACTATACCAGAATTTACATAACATCATACCTGTATTTCTAGAAGGGTTGGGCGAAGATCTACCCGTACTTATTTGGACTCATATCTCGCCAGTTATTTTTAAGTTTCATGTAATAGGGGCGAGCCATTGGCATCAACTGGCAGGATTATTACGTAAGAAACGGCTATCAGGAATCATCGCGCGATCGAACGATTTATGTTATAAAAGTCGGAATTACCTGTAGTGTAGGTATGGTAGGTCCGACATAATTGTTTGCTAATAGCTCGCTGTTTGTCAAAAACACTTTTTTTTTAAAAAAACCTCTAATACTTCTGTATTCTTCTTCTTTTCGAGTCGACGAAAAACTCTTTGTAAATTTTGGGTCCAGAAATACCAGGCATCCGATTCCCAACTTCCCTCTATGATCACACTAGAACCCCGGGTAGACTTATGAGTCGTAAGAGTTTTCTTAGATGCACACGGGCCATCCAAAAAAGTTTCTGTATTGAAAAGCAATTATTGTGCAAAAATCGCTGTCGTTTTGCTCTTGCAAGCAAGGTACATAATAAGCCTGCGGGTAGAAATCCAGATTCGGTTTATTACCAAGAAATTCCAGATGTTAAACCCAATAACATTTTGACTCGAGCCGGGAATCGAACCTAAGACCTTTATTGCCTGTCCGACCGCCATTACCAAGAGACTAAGCTATACGATATCCCTTGGCAAGGATACGGATATTTTGAGGATTGCATACTTTTTGTATTATTTTAACAACGCATTACTGTAGTTATTACCATTCATGGAAAATTGCGTGACACATCCTGTTCAGCTTGAAGTCACGTAGGCACCGCAAGTTAGCCTTTTCAGAATCGTGCGGTATGAAACACAGATATTTTGTTCATTGGATTTTTTTAAACATTAACACTGCTACTTTCATATAAGTATTAGTTATCTGAGTATGCGGTTATACTGAAAGCCACCTATAAAAATATGTTTCTAGTTGGGAAAAGGCCCTAGGCAGATTGTTTTTTTTTTACACATCAGGCTTCTGATTATTTCGCTGTCTGAACCTGAAGGCATTTCTTACAGTTCAACAGACCAGTATGGGATCTGAGAAATAATTATTTTTTACCAACATAAGGCTCAAATCACAAGTAATAATTTAAATAATTGCTCGATAATTTTCGACCGAGTAGAAAAAAAATTATCACCAAAAATATACCGATTTCTAAAGAAAACACTAACAAGTGCAAAAAAAACTTTCGTTTCGGAAGTCGATGTCATTGGTAACTCTTGTTTTTATCGTTTTTCAACATCGACTTCCAAAACGAAAGTTTTTTTTTCACTTTTTAGTGTTTTTTCTTTTGAAGTCGGTTTATTTTTTGTGAAAAAGTTTTTATTTCTCTCTTTTTAGTTTTAGTACCCTATCACTAAAAACTAAACAATTTCTATAGTAAGGTACATAAAGGATTGACAAAATATTGATAATAACTTAATTTATACGTTCGTGCTGTTTGTCGCTAAGGATTTAGGTTGAATGTTCCATATCTTCAAAACTACTGCACCGATATTGATGAAACTTGCACTGTGCCCTAATTTGAGATTGGATCGTGATCTTCCATTTTTGTTGGATTAAGTCCAATACAAAATAAAAGATCACGATCCGATAAGTGCTTTCTCTCCTTCTTTTTGAAGTCGGTAATAACACGCATATATTTCATCATCATCATTTCAGCCAAAAGACATTCACTGCTGGACATAGGCCACCCCCAGGCGTCGCCACATTGACCGAACCTGTATATATTTACAACTAAATAATTAGGGGAAACCTTTAAAAGGCGCCGGGACTTTTACCTCTTTGATTTTTCGTAATTTCTTGCAATTTTTATACTTCCATAGTTACAATAATGAAATGGACAATGCATAACTTGATCGATTTTGTATGAAGATAGCAAGACCGGTTAGGCAATCGTTACAGCTAGAAATTGCAAATTAGGCAAAACTAATTTCTACAATAGTATAGGTAAGATATATTGCAAAATTGATTGGCCACAAAACTTAATGTACCCATAAAACTAACAGGGTGAATGCACTTTCAAGTATTCGAAACAAAAAACAGAAACATGTTACCAACGTAATAGTACTTGGCCGATTATATGTATACCTACAGTCGTAGTAAAAATAGCTTCGTCACCCTATTTTGGTTTGTTCCTTGAACCTGCTTTACTACTTTGCCGTTTTAATATCACAAAAAATTCACTTTTGCTGATAAAAATGTGATGCTGACAATATATAAAACAAAATTTGACTTAAATTTCAAGAAATTTTTACTCTATTAAAATGGTTTTAGTTTGATGTCAACTAGGTAGGACGTAAGTTTGAGGCCGGACGGAAAATTTTCAGGGTTCCGTACCTAAAATGTAAAAACGGGACCCTATTACTAAGACTCCGCGGTCCGTCTGTCTGTCTGTCACCAGGATGTATCTTATGAACCGTGATAGCTAGACAGTTGAAATTTTCACAGATGATGTATTTCTGTTGCCGCTATAAAAAAAATTACTAAAAACAGAATAAAATAAATATTTAAGTGGGGCTCCCACATGACAAACGTGATTTTTTTGCAGTTTTTCCGTTAATGTACGGAACCCTTCGTACGCGAGTCCGACTCGCACTTGGCCGGTTTTTTATATATAGTTTTCTATGCAGTAGTCTCGCCCTTGCCGTAACTTCAAAGGACGATGTCCTAACTTGATAAAGGATATAATTTGAAAACTGACGAAGGTATAAACAAGTTGACTGTACGCATTGTATTAATCCCCACCAATTACTTAGTCGATTATGTGCTTAGTTATCGAGTCAAATCGATTTAAAAATGGCAACAAAAACTCCAGACGTCGTTTTGTATCAAGATCGATCGACCCCGTTTTGTCCGCATACATAATTAATAAATAAAACTGTTGGGAGTAAAAATAACATCATTATTTTTTATGTAAGTCTGGCTGGATATTAAATTGGTCTAGATATTTTCTAGTCTATCGAATGCTACTGATCTTTTGTCGAAGGTTTTACAAGTGAAGTTTGTCAAGACGGGGTTCATTTTATACGAAGGATTGCAGTATTTTGCGTTAATGTACGGAACCCTTCGTACGCAAGTCCGACTCGCACTTGGCCGGTTTTTTATATATAGTTTTCTATGCAGTAGCCTCGCCCTTGCCGTAACTTCAAAGGATGATGTCCTAACTTGATAAAGGATATAATTTGAAAACTGACGAAGGTATAAACAAGTTGACTGTACGCATTGTATTAATCCCCACCAATTACTTAATCGATTATGTGCTTAGCTATCGAGTCAAATCGATTTAAAAATGGCAACAAAGACTCCAGACGTCGTTTTGTATCAAGATCGATCGACTCCGTTTTGTCCGCATACATAATTAATAAATAAAACTGTTGGGAGTAAAAAAATCATCACGATTTTTATGTAAGTCTGGCTGGATATTAGATTGGTCTAGATATTGTCTAGTCTGTCGAATGCTACTTATCTTTTGTCAAAGGTTTTACAAGAGAAGTTTGTCAACACGGGGTTCATTTTATACGAAAGGATTTGAAGGTAATCGTTGGCATTTCAAATTAGCGACGATATAATGTCCCACGGCTCCATGGCTGTAGTAGACCTAGTTTGAGAGGAGACCAATGTTTGGAACGTTGTTTCGTAAAATGGGAGAGGCAATGAAGATTTTCTTCAAGAGATGGCTGGTTCTTGATAACTGGATTAAACGGGGAGATTCTGAATTGGGCACTTGAAGTGAAAAACTTTTCAAACTTTTAGATTAATGCTAAAGTGTGAAAAGTCCTCATGCTTAAGTAAATTAAATTATTTATTTATTTATACATCAGGTAGTAAATAAAATGTCAATTTGAGTTTACTTAGACATTTTACATATCACAACGAAAATATACCATGCACTAATGGTACTCGTAGCTAAATTAAATTGAGAAAATTAAACGCAAACATTCCATGTCTTAATTAATATTTTCCTCTACAATTAATGCAGAAATTTCAAAGGGATCGTTATGCCTGCGATGTGACGTAACAAAACCTGTCTGAAGACTGACTGACACTAAGGTCTTTGACATGACCTGAGGTAGGGGCCTTGGCAGGCCTGTAGTGCAAATCATACACAACAATATGCAGCTAAAACTTCAAGTATGTGTAGGTACACATATTCTTTGAACGGTCGAGGAGCTCTTATCCTACACTAAATACCCTTCCTTATTAATTATTATAAATGCGTAAGTTTGGATTTATGTGTGTTTGTTGCTCGTTTTGCAATCTCGCTAGAACGGCTAAACGGATCTGGATTAAATTTGGCACAGAGATAGATTATTGTCTATTGTCATTGAACTCGGTATAATGATCCCTTGGGATGATAAAACACATTTAAAAGGTACTAGCCAGATCATAAAGGAAATATCTTTAAACGAGCAATTCTTGTATATATACATATATAATCTGAATCTCGGAAACGGCTCCAACGATTTTCATGAAATTTAGTATGCAGGGGGTTCCGGGGGCGATAAATCTATCTAGCTAGGTTTCATTTTTAGAAAACGTTGTTCACTCTATTTTCACCCGAGCAGAGTTCGGTCGCCCATGTACTATTATATATTTCGCAATATTTTTCTTGTGTTATTACAATCTTGCGCTAAACAGTAGAAGTAGAAAAACAGACATAATGGGACATTGTTTATCCCCTATAGTAATTAGCGTGTTGATATAAAGCCTACAGATTTACCAGTCCTTTAAAGAACGTTTTGCATTATTTTTGTCCTTTTTCTGCAGGCCCGCGCTAAACTACCTAGCTACTAGCTTATCCCCTAAGGCAAATAGCGTGATAATTTATAGCCCATATGTTTCTCTGATCTCTAAGGAATGTATGTGCAAAATATGAACAGAATCCATCAGTAATTTTGGCGCAAATTGAATGTACTGCAGCAGACAAAAGAAAAATAATTGCTTCGGCATCCTTCATATTCCCCGTAGCTTTAATTTTTCTCAAAAATATTCAATGTACAGTTGTGACGTCTCTAAGATTTCAGTATGGGTATACAAGATATACATTGAATTAACCGTCTCATTTAAATAACATTGAAATGACAAAAACAGCAAAACATTTTTATGAAGGGTTACCTTTATCAAAATTCGCAAAAAAAAATAGAATAAAATTTTGGTAAGATCTTGAACTCACTAGTATTGCATAATATGAGCAACTGTTACAAGAATTTTGCAAGTTTTATTCAGAAAGGTCCAGGTCCTAATATTTCTATATGATGAATTTAGAAACAGAATGGGAAAACACCGGTTATATTATTCGATGTCCTATATAAATATCCATAGATATTCAAATAACTGTCCCGATACGGGAATCGTTCCAATGACCCTGAGCGCAGCAGGCTACGCTATTTGGGTCGTGGAAAAGAAGACGAATTGTAACAAATACGTGGATTGTTAAGTTTGTCGCAATTAGGCACTTCCTAATGTAAAACAGCTAATTAGGTACAAATAAATTCCTATTTAACGAAGTGTTGTGGGATTTCCTGCTTGGATAAGAAAAAATACACGTCTAGATTGTCTATGCTATTTGATTACCATAGTAATGACGTCGACTAATAAGAACTAATAATATCACGACTTTTTGTCATCGTAAACGTCAAATAAATTAGACAACTTATACCCTGGGGCACTTAATTATCCCTAGTATAAAGTTTCGGCAATTATTATAAATGGCAAAAATATAACATCTAAATGGCAATACTGTCGAACATCCGTTGAAAATCTTTTTATCTTATATCTGTGAGCCGGTTTCTTGATACTGCAGAAAAAAAATACGAAGGTAGAAACAGAATCTGCATGTAGCACGAATTCGACATTTAAATTAACTTTTATTTTGATTCGTTTTCTTTTTATTAATTTGCGAAAGATTGCAACACAACTGTTTGCATGTTCGACGAGACCATGAGGATGATGAAACCATTGTTGATTGTTATAAGATCATCATGAATAAGTTAAGAATGCCGTAAAGTAGGTTATCATAAAAAGAGCACAATTAGCTGTTGTTTTTGTTTGAAACAAGGAGGTTGAATATTCTGAATTAAATTTGGAACAAGTATTTTTAGATAGATTCATTAATATTTTTTCTAAGTTTTTCGTTATTCAAGCAGTTTAAACATTAGAATTAGGTTTTGTATAAGTATTTTTAGATAGACTTATTAATAATTATTCTAATTAGTTACTTATCTATCTATGAATTAGCTGCCCAATACATGCTCAATCATCGTCTACTTAGCTCCGTATAAACGTCAGACGGCAATTATATGAATTAACAACTACAGAATAATCATGGACACTGCGTAACACCGAAGCGAAAAAAATAAATAAACATACAGTTTTGGTTACAGACCCTAAACTCAGTCAAGGAGTTAGCATGTTCTTCATTGTTGGCAGTAAAAATTAAAAGATGTATGAGACTTACCTTTGTTATCCCCTAGCAGGGTCTTGGCGGAGGGCGCTTGGCCGAAGGGCGCCTTTGGCACGATAGCTGCTCCCTTGTTTTTCTCAAAGAGCGCTTTGCGTTCCCTGAGAGACATTTCGGCAGGGTCCCTCGCCTTCGGGCTGCCCGCCTCGAACATCGCCGCCTTAGACAACACAGAACTCCTGTCAACACTCCCGTTTATTTTCGGACCCAACTTTTTCACTAGCGGCGATCCTCTCTCCGGCGCCGGCTTGTCGTCCGCCGGTTCCGGTGTTGTTTGTTTACAATCCTCACTTGCGTCATTTTCGTTGTCGAGTTGCACTGCATTCTCTTTGTCTTTTTCACTTTCACATTCGTCTTCCGTGATAATATGCCGCGGCGGCGTGGGTGCTTTGTATTTCTTGATAGACGGTTTTTTTGTGACGGCCGGATTGGCGGGCGAAGGGGCCACCATTGTCGCCATGTTGGGGGCTGAAGCGGCACTGGGGGTAGTCGATGCGCACTTCGGCTCCTGTCGGTCGGGATCGGCGGTTTTCGTGGTGAATTCGTAGACGAGCCGCGATTGGCTGGCCGAAACTCGCCGGTAGCCCTCGCTCTCCTACGATTGGACAACGGCCGCGTAACGCGAGGGGTGAGCACGTGCTTGCATTTCGTTTATTGATACGTTTTATACCGCTATAAAACTGTCTGAGTTCGCGCGGTTAGTTGAACTGGGTTAGGTTAGTGTTAAGGGTATCGCGGCGAAGTTGCATCACATATGGCGGTTACGTTGCGTAACTGAAGTGTTATAATTGTTATGAGAGTAAATAAATAGTTTTTAGAGTTGAATGAACGTCTGTCGTTCGTTGAATGTGTGTCGTGACGCGGGGTCGTCGTCGAGTGTGCACGCGTGAGTCCCGTGAGGCGAGCTCCAACTGACTGGCTGTCTGCGGAGGGCCGCTCACGTTAGCCCAGCTGATAATTATATTTTGACGCATCGCATCGCGTTGTTTGATGCAACGACACACAACGGCTTTGTATTATAATAATTATTGAGGAACTATGTATCATTATTTCGGGTAAATGACACGCTGTGTTACGAAATGATTTATGATATCACCTTTGTGTAAGTGTTGATAATCGCGTCTGGTCTGTGAAATGTGCTCACCAGAGCGGCAATTTGGCATTCATTGTCATTATTACGACTTTGGGTGGTTCATAATTTCGACAGAAAATTCAGTAAAAATAGAAACAACAAAATATGTCATCAGAGATGGAACCTGGACGAGTTTAACTAATAAAAGTCAGTGTAACATTGTATATTTAGGCATTCCAACTATTCAACTAATAGACGCAATCGGGCAAAACTACCTATTCCATCATAGATGGGACCACATCTGGGCCAGATGTGGAGGTCAAGAATTCCATAGGGCACACTCAAAATGATCGAAAGAAAAGATCTGTTTAAAAACCAAATATTCGTTCATTCCAACTTTTTAACTGCGACAGTTTTGCCGAAGACCAGTTCACGCCGGAAGCCCTAATGACAAGACAAAATTACTTATACAGAAATATCAGCACGACCGGAAAAAACACGACTTTAAGAAAAAAGATGTTCTAACGGACTGCTCTCAAAACTTTCGACGTGATTATAATCATTACAGTTTACATACAACTTCGGTAAAAGCCGGGAAAGAAAGAAAGAAAAAGACTATTTGCACCAGGCACTATGAATCGTCATCATCAGCCTGTTGAAGGGGCATCGGAGCCATCTATGTTCACACGTCCATTTCGCATTGTGTTAAGTATTTGCTGGCTATCAACCGGTTTTGTATCAATTAGATCGTGTTTAGAGAGAGGCCCATCATCATAATTTTTACCGAAAGACGTCCACTGCTGGATATAGAGCAATCACAACCGTCGCCACATTGACCGGTCCTGTGCGTTCGCATGCAGCGGATTTTCCGGTCCACCACAGCGAGGCCTTTCAAAGCTCAAAAGGCAAGTCGGCCAGGAAGATGATGAAATAATGGCAATGACAAGTAAAATTTAAAAAAGAAACATTTTTATTTCATGCCAAATAATGTATCTGGTTGTAGATACGTTTCGATCGGCAATCTATTGAACACGTAATTATGACCCGATATCTTGCGAAAACACCCCGATTCATACAGTAAAACGCCCACAATTTTAGAACGACTAAACCAATTTCCATTAAACATAGCTAAGAACACTCACGACATCAAAATCGGTTCATCCGTTTAGGAGCTATGATGCCACAGACAGATACACAAACACACAGGTACACGCGTCAAACTTAGAATAACCCTCTTTTTTCGTCAGGGTTTAAAAACACATAGTGGCATGGCGTACATAACAACGATCATTCTTCTATCTATGTTTTAAAGACTTCGATATTGACTGAGATGATTGCAGGATATTGCCATGATATTATAAGTAGTAATGATTGGCCTGGCCGAAGCAAAGTCCAATACTTTGATGTTAAGACAAAAAAGATCCGGCCAGTTCGAGTCGGACTCGCGCACGTAGGGTTCCGTACCACTATCGCAAACAACGGCATCAAAATCACGTTTGTTGTATGGGAGTCCCACTATATTTATTTTATTCTGTTTTAGTATTTGTTGTTATAGCGACAACAGAAATATATCATCTGTGAAAATGTCAACTGTCTAGCTATCACTCTTCATGAGATAAAGCCTGGTGACAGACGGACAGACAAACAGATAGACAGACGGACCGCGGAGGCTTAGTAATAGGATCCCGTTTTCCCGCCCCTTTGGGTACAGAACCCTAAAAAATAACTTTGTAAAAACTAAACTAGTCGTGATAATGTGATTAACATTTTAATAGATTGTCGGTCAGCCATTTCAATTGGGCTGAGAGATTTGTATAAGTGTTACCGAAGTAGGTAATTATATACTTCTTGGGGGTATCTACTGATTGACCTGATAGATTTAGTTAAAAAATGGTAACTTTGACAAGAATCTGAATAAGAAGGAAGGAAGAAAGAAAAATACTTTATTTGCGCCAGGCACGATGAATCATCATCAGCCTTTTAATGTTCCCACAGCTGGGACACAGGCTTCCTCTCTATAAGAGATAATGGGTCCACCGCGCAGGACCAGTGCGGGCTGCTGAATGTCACATGTTTTCGAATTATAAATTATAAGCAACATTAGCCTGTCTACAAAATCAAAATTTCCATATTGAACTTGAATCTGACTCAATACGGAAAATATTGCTTACATTGACATCTGTAATTACCTAATAATTACTGACCAAAATGACGCAAATAATTTTTGCAGACAAGAAACCAAGACAATGCAATGAGGGATATTTGACGGCTATGACGAAAGAATTTAGTAATTGTAGAAAAGTATTCATCGTTGACTACATCACTGCTTACCATTAAGTGAGATTGGGGTCAAACGCGAGTCTCAGCATAAATAATAGAAAAAAACTGAAGGTGAAAACTGAAGAATCTAAATGTCACTTTCTTGAGAAAATATAGGAATGATGTTAAGCTTAGATTTTGTCACTGCTAAGTAAGTATCCAAAGACCGTTTTCACATTACGCCACATTCGATCATAAGAAATCTCAGATTCACTGTGAGGAATCTGGAGAAAAAAAAACCCCGTCAATACGACAGAATTTCAACGAAATTACATTCTTTAACTCGAATCGTAGCAAAAAATGTCACACTCGACATAAAATTTTATAAGAACATCAAGTCAGAAAATGAGCAAAAAATTAACACACACCTTTTTTTATGAAATTACATCAAGATTGGACAAAAAACTGACACTGCCCTTTTATAAACAAAAACTTAAAAAAAAATCTCTAACCGTCGTCGTATGGATACATTCTATAACACCAAATTCTACGCTCCTAAACTAATAGAAGCCTATTAACCAATTTTTCCTTACAAATTCGGGTGCCTGCCGAATTGTGATAGACATTCCCCTAACGGTCAATGGCTTTAATTCTACTGCTACTGTTAGTTTAACACACGAGGGTCGTATTACTTTAAATTAGGACTATTAAACTGGTTAAGTTAACTAAGGAGCGGTTTAGGAGATCCTAAATGAAAGAGATTGATAGGAGCTTACGAAATGTTCAAAAGATTTTGGACTTATGACAATCGCGTCACTGAATGGTTTGTGAAACAACTTGAGTATGCAATGAGCAAGCAAGCTTGCCTCTGCAAGTCCTGCTGATCATCCTGTCGAAAAATTATTTTACTTGTAGAATGCTATCAGTATTTCTGAGTGTCGTTGGTTAATTGTATCCCGGAAAATACACGGTTTCTGGAATCCATGGGAGGGAAAAGCTAGGGGTATATGTATATATAGACGACGAAACATCGAATCTTGGTATATAATCTGAAAAGTCATCTTTAGTAGTGGATTGTAACAGACTAATTTGATGTTTAATCTCATTACTTAGCACTAACGAATGCTAGAACTTTGCATGATTCTGCAATTAAGTTTTTATAGCACATAGTATCAAAAAATCTAATTTACTAGGAATTTGCATCACTTTAGCGTAAGAAAATGACTAATGCTGCATTTGTTATTTTAATGTATTCTGCCGTAATCGTTCCTCGTCAAAATTCACGACGTCTAGACCTTCAAATACTGCCAACATTCTATAATCCCGACTGCCTAGTCATAGTTCAATGCACCCAAGGAATCAATCTTATAAAAGCATTTAAAGAAAAACTCTTGGATCCAAACAGACCGGTAAATAGTCCGCAAAAACTTGGTTCAACAAACTAACACCATGACCATTTAAAAAGGCCTGTATTTGTATGGGGTTACTTTACAAGTATGGGTCTTGAAACTGGTTAGGTTTGCAGATGCTGTCGACTACAATGACAATTTAAAAAGACCTATACTTCTATGGCGTTTATACCAGAGAATGGGTCTTGACTCTGGCCAGGTTTGCAGGGAAGTGAAGCTGTGGTAACAATGATGCAATTTGTGTAAAAAAAGGTTACGACATAAAAGCTGTGGTGTTTAATCTGTATCGGGGTGTAAAAAAACAGTAAATTCACACCGTGTTAATGCATCGAAGATTTATAGTGTGTGGGTAGTTTAATGTTTACGATAGCACATGGCTGTGTGAAGAAAGTTTGATAATTTCTTCCTTGATGGACTATAAAGGCGATCTTTGTTTTGATGGCCGGTCTTCAATGCGTTATGCAATCGCTGTTGTGAAACGGAACTTTCTGGTTGTTTACGAAAAGCATATTTCTCTGCTGAAGCTCTTCTCATGCATAGAGAAGATTCAAACTTGAATGTGGAAAAGTCTTGGTTTAATCGCCAATGCACACACTTTACTACCAAGTAAGTATCCGAAAGTTTCACCCATCGTCAATTCAAACGGGATTCATCCCGTGACATTTCGATAGCGCTTGGCAATCCTATACATTTTTGACATTTTACCAATCGCTATAACTACGCTTTCGTTGATAGAATCTCACCTGTCTAGAGCTTCTTGTGACCCTGACTCCTGCAGATTTTTGCTTTACTATTTCCACAGTGTTCCCGACTTCACTTGACGGACTGCCATTTTATGGTGTCGGAATCAACGTATCTACAAACGACCCTCAAGATAAACAGGTGGACCCCAAAGAGTCATGGAATGTTTTACCATAATTAGCACCATAAGCTTCGACCATGCTTACAAAGCGTAACACTGGTTGATATGGAAGTTACTGTATTCTCAGAATTATGAGTATTGAGTTACGTTTGACTGATAAGTAAGCTTTGTGTGCTGGCTCTTTGGTTTTAATGTTTAACACGTTCTGGACTGGATGTTGGTTACTTTAATTATGATTGAGAACATGGAAGTAACGATAACATAGTACAGCTTTGCCTGTTAACGTCGCTTTCCTATTCATTTTAAACTGTTGAAATTCGAGGTTGATTTAGGCCCATATTCCAAGTCAACTCCACCTCGAATCGTTAAATTGAAAGTGATAGCTTCTTATTTATTGACCACGATCTACATTTTTTCTCAATCATGGCGATTGAGACAAGACCTTCAAACCGACATGGAACATGAGTCTATGGCTCGTCATCTGCTTTCGTCTAAATTCCTGGCGCGTAATGACAAGAAAATGGACAGAAAACGCACAGGCCAGTCTGTTCTAAGAGTTTAGTAGAGATATCGTTATTTAACTTCTCCTAAAGATGGTACTATTTAAAGAAATATATATTGAAAACCGAAGCTCGCAGGGATCACGGACAGATTCATTCACCAGATAACGAAACTCCCCAAACACACAAGTCGATCAATCTTTCACAACCACACATTTGTGTAAACCTAACAAACACAAATTCAAATATACACAGAACCATAACAGCGACCCATTTACCAGTAATACGGAAACGCGAACCGATGAACATGATGACATTTTAAGCGGGCAACACCATGCGAGATGCGTATTTAGATTGCACGCGGAACTCCTGCGCATAACACAGATACACAGGTAGAAATAGACGGGTTTCCGTGAATTGAGAAACTGATTTGGGTGGAGTGTGGTGCAACGTAAATTCAGTATGGGAATCAATACAAACTTAGTTGTAAACAAGCAGAAAATAAGGTTTTAAGATTAGGTCTGGCAACCGACTTTATTCCAGAGAATTTAACTGCTTGTAATTTGGCAGCGGAAATAGTTTGAGAGGCAGTACAGAACCCGTTGTTCTGTTAAGGAACCCGGGAGTTTGCTGGATGCGAGAAGGACAGAACAGTTCCACATGGCAACACTTGGGGGAGGCCAGGGTTCAGCAGTAGACATCTTTCAACTGAAATGAGGTTACAGAATCCTCATTTCTTTAGGAGTGGGTTTAAAAAGACTCAAATAAAATGGTTTTCTAGGTTTTAACCAACTTATTCAGCGATTTTAAGGTCACTGAGATGGTTAACAAAAAGGTCGCGATTGGAATCGATGCAGCCGAAATCCTTTATTTCTGCAGCTGCTAAAAACAGTTGCTTGTCTGAATAAGCAGGACTTGTATGTCCGTTGGCTGCAATAAAAAAAAAGTACAATCCTTTCAATCCTACTTGCTATTTTTAATTCTTTACTTTTTCTATTTTTAATTTTTCTTTTTTATGTTTGTGTCGTGTGCTGTAGTGGCTTGTATCAAATAAATGTGTTTTTCTTTTTTTCTTTCTTTGCGCACTTTACTGATGAAATTACCTTCACAAAGGTCGTTTAACGAAGGTTGTTTTAAATGTCTCTTCGTCCTATTTTCTAATCACCTTATCTTAAATGGACCCCTATGGTGAGATTATCACATGTACAATGGCAGTTTACCACCATTCAAGGCTCCAGACACAGGTATTTACAAAATAAATGATGTATTATGTCGGTCAGTCCATTCGGCTGCTACTTTGAATAGACTATGAAAATAAAATCATAATACAATGAATATGAATGTCGTGGTTTATTTATTGTTACGAGTTTAAATCAAATATGGGTTGGTTTATTTTAATATGGGAACAAAGTGTTATTAAATGAATGTGTTTCTTATGATAGACGCTACAGGGTTATATTTTAGGTAACACAAATATTTATCAATTTATGTTACTTGTTGAGACGGCGGGAAAAGAGTACATGGAAGGACTTGGGGGCTTTTAACGGCCAAAATTACAATCAGCTCATGATATAATTAAGTAACAGATAGAAAGACGGTTTTCTACATTGAGTATTAGGAATTAAGAACGTGTCATACCCTACTTGGTAGAGCAGTGGTGGCCCAGTGGTAACGGCCCCGACTTACGTGTCGTAAGTTGTGAGTTCGAACCCAGACAGGCGCTTTACTTTATGTAAATTATTTCATCACCACTGATCTTAAAACGCTGAAGGATAACATCGTGAGGAACCACCATGCTAGGACATGCCGGTTTCCTCATGATGTTTCCAAAAATTCGAAGACATGTTACATACACCCGCATTAGGCCCGCGTGGTGGATTAAGGCCCATTGCCTCTCTCACAGAGAGGATGCGTGTGTCCCAGCAGTGGGAACATTATAAGGCTGACGACGAAACCCTACTTTAATGCTTAAGTTAGATAAATACTCAACTCAAAATTCTTAATTAAGAAAAGATAAAACTCTAAAAACGGCTCAGCCAAAAAAAAATTAACCAGAGTGATTGCATATGACCCAATTTAGGTATCTGACTGTCAACAAACGCCCCAATAAACCTAATTAATGTAATGACAACAGATCATCATTCTATATATTATCTTATTTGGAACACAGCTGTTAAATTACTACTTTCCCTGTTCCGAATACAAAACAGCTGGATATAACGATAGCGGCCAGTGAAACCTGGCTTGCGACAAAATGAGGAAATATTAAAAATGTACTGACTTTGACAAATTTCTTGTCGCGCAGCACCACTGTGATGGGTCAAGGTTTAATGGTGAACTATTAATACCCAAACATTTCGTTTATCTAAAAGGATGAATGAGTGTTTTATTGACAAAATGACGTCATAGCATAGAGACCACACGTAGTGGGAAGTGGAAAAAACAATGTGTAAATGGGAGATTGTTCCCTATAACGTTGTCCATTGAGGGCTTTTAAGAGGAAATTTATGGAATAATTGAATGATGATTCAGGGTGTTAAATGAAAAATAAAAATTGGGGGAAGCCTTTGACAGAGATATTACAGGTGATTAAAAAAAACTGGGCAAGTACAAGTCGGACTCACGCGCTAAGGGTTCCGTACCATTATCGCAAAAAACGGCAAAAAATTCACGTTTGTTGTATGGGAGCTCCACTTAAATATTTATTTTAGTCTGTTTTTAGTATTTTTTGTTATAGTGACAACAGAAATACATCATCTGTGAAAATTTCAACTGTCTAGCTATCACGGTTCATGAGATACAGCCTGGTGACAGACAGACGGATCGTGCAGTCTTAGTAATAGGGTCCCGTTTTTACCCTTTCGGTACGGTACCCTAAAAAATATATGTTATACTTGCATTTTTTTTCTTTTTTAATATTATCTTCAGTAAACGCAAAATTATTTAGGTTTTTAAGAAACTCTGTAATAGGTACAGTAAAAGCAAAAATCGATAAAACTTATGCAAAACCCCCGAAAATATTAAACATTTTATTAGGCACTTAAAGAAGCACATTTAAAAGCTTTTGCGGTCAACACATTCATGGCTGTCTTGAAAAAAAAAACAAGAAACCATAGAGGAAACAAAAGAGGACCGGAACGTTCGTCGAAAGGTCTTTTGTAAAAATAATAATGATTTGTGTAAAAGAAAACAATAGTGTACACTCGAGTGCATAATATTACGAAGTTATTATGCGCAGTGAAATGGGAACGAGTGGCGAAAGAATGCTCAGGCGCTGATTTTATGCGCTGGCCTTGGATGCAGGGTTGTCAAGCTTATGGTAAAGATAAAAAATCTTGTGATTGTACACACACATACATGGTTTGTGAGTGATAATTTGTTAAATATTCTTCCATGATAGTAAATCCACCACAAAGTTCTACTATCCGATTTTTGTCCCAAT
Source organism: Orthosia gracilis (assembly GCA_947562075.1). Classification (NCBI taxonomy): domain Eukaryota; kingdom Metazoa; phylum Arthropoda; class Insecta; order Lepidoptera; family Noctuidae; genus Orthosia; species Orthosia gracilis. The sequence continues at coordinate 13,372,001 of OX387265.1, forward strand.
ATTGGACTGAGGCCTCACTTTAGGCCTCTCTTTCCATCTTTTGCGAGCAGGCCCTACCTTCCTAAACACATCATTATGTACGTAAGTAATGTAGGTACATACACGGCTTTTCTTTGGAGATAGGCAGAAACTAAACTACCTATTTCCTGTTTTGACTTATTGTTAAAACACTTTTGAAAAACCGTTGATCGGTAAACGTTTTTTTTTTTATTTACCTGCGAATAATTAATAAAATAATGTGTCATAACTGTTCTTGGCAGATTTTTTTCCACTAATATCTCTGCCCGTTATCCACAAGGGTCTTCAAGACAGCCCTAAAACCACAAATTCGGCACATCGGCAGGAACCCAGAAACCCTTTTGTCGTGACAGCCCACCCATACGGCCATAGCCGTCGCCGTGGATAAACGACAACTTTAAATATAGCCATAAAAGATCAAAATAAGTCGTAAAGTCGCCGGGGCTTGGGCAGGGACAAAGGGTGGGTACGTTTAGGTATGGTAGGGTTTTATTTATAGATATAGTCTGTGCAGTTGGTTGGACCTGTGTTTTGATAAAGCTAATAGTAGTTACAGTTGCATTCTGTTATTACATATGGAAGAAGAAAGGGTTGTTTGTAAGGATAAGGTACTACGTCACCGTATTCATCAACCATTTGTCGTACACGAGTCTTCCAGGCGTATACAGTTCTAAATAAAAAGGTAATTTAAAGAAAATTCAATTTGTGAGTGTTGTGGGTGCACTACAACCTATAGAAGTATTAATTAATCTGTGCTATAGGCGTGTTTTTAAATTTAAATAACAGGTGATTAAGGAAGGAGGAATTGTTGGTGCATTTGAAGATAGAACAGACGGGTTTTTTTACAATCTACAATCTTTTTTGTAATTCAAACAGATGCTTTTAATGGCCGTCCATGACATCACTCGTTATTGAAACGATGTCAATTAAATTATATTATTATGTAAGTATATTTGACTGCAAGTGCAGCAACACATTATTTTTAAAAGACAATTTATGCGAGGAAGCTTTTAAAAAATATTAACAAGTAGGTCATCAAAAGAGGACACGGTCTCCCAGACAGTTAAAAATTAAAAGTTTTTTAAAAGGACATCAAGCAGGCCATTTCAAGGTTCCATAAACAGTACAATTTTATTACCTCTGATATTAAAACCGAAATATAATAAATCCCTTTAACAAAAAATTAAACCGACGAAATAAGAAACTGAAAAGCTAAAAAATAGACTTTTGGTCTAGCATTTTGAGGCGGCGGCAAACAAACCATCAACGAAAATCAACCTAGCTACAATCATTCTACGATTTAGATCATGAATTTGCATGTTCGTTTGTTTGGCGCTCACTGCTAGACTCACAGTTTTTCTTAATTTTTTTTTGCTTTTCAGTTCCTTATTTCGTCGGTAAAATTTTTGTTAAAAAGGTTTTTTTCTCGATTTCCAGTTTACTTAATTTCAACAGAATCGTTTCACAATTGAAAGAAAATTCAGGTGGAAAAAATATCAATAAATCTTTTTTTTTCTACCTTTAGAGGTGGACCTTAATTAAAAAAAAAAACAACTTTGAGGTATACTTGATATCGGACCACTCTATAAAAAGTTATGCGTGGTCATACATAAAAATATACATGTCGAATTGAGAACCTACTCCTTTTTTCATCTGTTAAAATGTAAATGAAACAATCGGTGTATGTAAGAATCGTATCATGTGATATTCTTTAGTTTCTGCCTACCCCCATGAGGAAAATGCGTAAGTTTATATAGTTATGTAGTGGCTACATGTTTTGCATGCGACAATCATGCTCGATTCAAAAATGTTTTTAGGGAAATCCAGCTCGCAAGAAACACGGATGCCGCAAAATTGAGCTTTCTGGGTTTATCTCTTTGGAAAGCGTCTCTTGATCTTGTACTGCATTGCCGGCTCACACTAGGAATTTATCCTATTTCGCAAGTGCTTTTACACTCATATAGGAGACGGAAAGTAGTGAATTAAAGGATTTAAAGGGGTCAAAAACAAATCTTTAAACAGAATAATCATATTGATAGTGTCATTTAAATGGAACTTATCAGATATAGTTTAGTATCAGATAAGTGCAATTATAGATCAGCGGGCTATTTGAGTTTCAAAAAACCAATTGCGTGATGTTGTCGAGCGGACGAATTTTTCAAACAAACGAAGAATTAATTTTCAGACATTCACAATTAAGAATTTTCAGACATTCCCTCCCTTATTAGGTCATTAAGGCCCGTTCCCTCTCTCATAGAGAGGAGGCCTGTGTCCTAGCAGTGGGAATATTTTGAGAAATCAATTGCGTGATGTTGTCGAGCGGACGAATTTTTCAAACATACGAAGAATTTATTTTCAGACATTCACAATTAAGAATTTTCAGACATTCCTTCCCTTATTAGGTCATTAAGGCCCATTTCCTCTAACACAGAGAGGAGGCCTATGTCCCAGCAGTGGGCTTATTAATGATGATGACGTTGATGCAGTGGCGTGAATTTAGGAATAACTTTGTCCCAGAGAAAAAGTGAAGAGTTTATTATACTTGGTTCAGTGGTTCAAGCCATAAACACTAGGACTTATACTCTGGCCAATATGAAGGTACAATATTTACTAGTAATGACAACTCAATCAGTTGACAGCAGGAGTGACAATTTTAGGTCCGCTCGAATCTAATCTTCTATACTCCATTTGTTTAGGTAGTTAACTAAATGTAAACAATCTTAACATGTCTTTTATCTAAAAAAATGTCTAAAAATTGAATCTAAAAATGTTTACAATTAGGTATTTACTTAAACCGATGTTAGGTAAGTAACTAAATTTAAATAATATTTGTTGGTCTTTCATACGATTTATTTTATATAAAAAGACATATCAAGATTGTTTACCTTAAGTTAACTACCTAAACAAATGGAGTATAGTCCTATGACCATTTATAATATGTATATTTTATGATATAATATGTATATTTTATGTTTTAAAACTTTCTTTCAATCGATGTACAACAGACATACAATATTCTATATCGAATTCGTTTTATATTTTTTTTAAGCTGCCGAAGGAGGGTAATGATCATTGAGCCGTCGGGTTTTTGGTCGTATGTTTATTGTGTTTTATTTATATAATTATTTTATACGTTATACACAAACATACTGTGACTCACCTTCTGTGTTTTATACTATTTTGTTTTTATTTGTTTTATTCTATCTTATTCCTTATATATTGTAGGTATGTTCCGTTTCCGTGATGTGTCCGTGGCATCAACAGTGGGCCCTATCAGAATATCAGCGCAGCGATATTTTCTTTTTAATATCGTTGCACATTTTTTATTTTTTTATTTGTTATAGGCTCGCGCTTGACCACTATCTCACCTGATGGTAAGCGATGATTGTGGTCGACGTTGGAGCACGCTTGCCTAGAAGTAACCTATTCACTCTTGACTTAAAGACCCATAGATTACATACTGAGATAGGAGCCTTTTTTTATAATTGGTTGTGTTTTGCTTATCTCGTGTCTCCTGTGCGGGTCACAAATAAATATTTTTCTTTCTTTCCTCATTCTTTCTAATGTGATTATCAGTCTATGTATGTATGTTTGTTCCTATGTGGCGTTCTAGAGACCAAACGCGTTGGCCGATTTTGATGATTCTTACGACAATCCATTCGTCTTAACCTTGCGAGTGTCACTGGCTACATTAAAATTGGAAAATAGATAAATGGCGGATTTTGGGCGCCATATTGTGGGGGCCCAACTTTTGTTTCTTCCAAGGCCATCGTGTGGGGTATCAAAATTGAGGGTTTAAGAGGTAATTTAAAAATATATTATATAACACGTTTGTTTTTTAAATGTGCCTAATTAAAAAAAGACTTATCTATAAAGTTATAAATTAAAATAATAATTCTAAAACTCAAAAAACCCGACTGCTTAAGAAGCGAACTAATAAGACGAAAACAAGAAGAAAATCATGCTGTGCAGTCGGAGGATACAACTGGTTTTGGTCAGCCATCTCGCAAATATGTATCCTACGAATGCACAGCATGATTTTCTTTTTGTTGACGTCTTTTTCGTTCGCTTCTTAAGCAGTCGGATTTATTTTTTTAATTAACTTTTTTTTGTTGTTGAGTAGAGGGTAGCTCTAAAAAAATGCTTTTTTACTTTGTTAGTAAACATTGTATCTTTAAAATGGCTTGAGCAAGGTCTTTGTTGAGAAAGGATAATATAAAGTAACCGTGTGTTATCGAAATTTAATAATACATAAACATTCAAAACCAAAATCACACTGCTCAAATATTCGATCCTAGTAGCAGTACGGCTAGACATGCTAATAGGAAAAGATCGGTGGCAGATAAAAAAATCGTTTCTATTAGTATGCTATGCGGGCGCGCGTCAAATTGACGCTACATGGCGCGACTCTAATCCTTGATTGCGAACGAAATTATGAAAACTGTGGAGCGGCATTAAGATTATTATTAGTGATAAAAATTACCCTTTAGGGCACAACATGCCAAAACTGCAGTAGAATTGTTTTCGAAGAGGTCGACAGTGTTGGCTATCAGAAGAAGTGGAAGGAGGGAAGGCCTTTTATCCTGCAGTAAAACAACGTTCGCAATATAGGTATAGTAATATTATTTGGGCAGTTATCATTAGCATAATCGGTTTCAATCCGAGACACCAGGTTTTTACAGAATATTTTGTAATGCTGAAAGGTGCTCGAACTCATGGGATCATATTCAGAAGTCCCGCTTGCAATCATAAGATCAACGAGGAAAAATGTTAACTAATGTCTCTTAAAATCTTTAGTCCGAATAGCGACTTCATTCCTTGTTCCAAGTAAAGGTCGTATGAGCTCTTCAACGCAAATTTGTTGCCCATTGACGGTGAGGCGTCACATTACTTTTTATTGTAATCAAATGGATTACGGTATCCATTGTAAACAACGTTTGTCATCGATCAGATATTTAAATATTTATTTTTAGATAAGCTTGGTATAGAAGGCTTTTCACGAGTCCAAGTTAATCATGGGAATTTAAACCGTCTGTCAGTGACATAAAATACACTTTACACCTGCTCGTGATTAGCAATAACATATTTACCCATATGAATGACCTAAAAGGTCTTGTTGATTTTATTATGCCATCAAATTGTGATTTAAAGCTTTTATTTCATAGAATATGGGAAGGTAGTTTGCAATGACCATTTTTATTTAGCTTTCGCTCGATAACAGGGACTTAATTTTAAGACCGCAAAACATTTGCTTTAATTTTGCATTTGCAGATAATTATAATTTTATAGACAGAAACTATGCCGACCGGCCGACGTAACTAGCGTTTTTCGACGGACTAATCGGACTATTTACTAAAAGTACTTCGAAAGCGTTCGGTTCCGTTTTACCGTGATAGATGATGTTAGTATAAAAGGGTTTACTCGGTTCGTGAATATTTTTCTTTAAGTACGACGATTTTTTTTTATAGTATCTTTTTCATGTTTATTACAAATTAAAAAATCGAGTGGTAAAACCTAGAAGTTTAATACAGCGCCATCTATTGGAATGACTTTTAAATGATCTGTTCAAATAATCTTCGAAATGTGAATTAATTGGCCAATACTCCAAAATGTTGTAGTTAGGCGATAATTAAACAAGAGAAACAAGAACATAATTTTTTATGATCATTTCTAGAAAATCTTAATATTACACAATTCTTTAATTATCACGCCATCTAGTGCAATTTATTTGAAAAAAAAAAATATTTCTTAGTTTAGGCAAATTTACTCATAACACGAAGCTCCTATAGTAAACGACAGAGCAAATTCGTATTTCGAATAAAACGCACTACGAGCTAAATCAGCGCAGGCGTATGTAGATGTTACTATAAGAATGGTACAGTAAAGAGTTGCAGCCCAGTACGCATACGTCATTGTTTTGAAAAATTAAGCCCACTTAATCATATCAGCCGAAAGTACTACACTTAGCCGAAGTTACTACTAAATACTCTGTTGGACATAGGCTTCCCCCAAACGTCGCCACATTGACCGGTCCCGTGCGTCCCGCATCCAGCGGATCCCCGCAACCTTCACCAGGTCACCGGTGCACCAGGTCGGACGACTTCCAACGCAACGTCTTATGGTTCGCGGTCGCCAACCCAGAACTTTTGTGCCCCATCAGCCATCCGTTCTGCGAGCAATGTGTCCAGCCCACAGCCAATTAAGTTTGGCAATTCTTCGGACTATGTCGGTAACACTAGTTCTCTTGCGGATCCCTACAATTCTGATTCGATCACGCAAGGACACTCCGAGCATGGCCCTTTCCATTGCCCTTTGGGTGACTGTAAGCTTTCTAATGAGGCCCACTGTGATTTGTCACAATGCATAAGCCCACTTACTGGAACGAAAATTATCGCATAAATTAATGTGACAAATTTTCAAACGCGCGTTAGCCGTTGTGATTGGTTGTATGAATTTCCAAAAGCCAATCGCATCACTTGACTTGCGATTAACACGTGAAATATTTTTACCAGAAATAAGATAATAATTTAACGTAATGTCTTCGAATGTTATGTATTAAACGCTCGATGATGCAACTTCGCGCCGTTTATCTACGAATTCACCACAGACCGGACCGATAGTAATTTTGACGAATGTATCACTATTTTAGCCCAAAACCGTTGTTAAAACATACACGAGCACCCGTCTACCATTGTACCAATCATAAGAAACTGAGGGTGGGTTAGTAACTAGAACTACGTTATTGACAAGAAGAATTGTCTATAGTTTACATTAAAAAAATATTTATGTATAATTGCCGGCACGTAACTTGGCAAGGGTCGTTATATGCGTAGAAGTAGTTTTTTAGATCTCTTTGGTTACCAAGCGGGATTCGGGGAACGTTTACCACCGTTCCGAGCGCGCGATTGGTTGCTCAGTTGACACATGGATAGACTGACCAATCACGTCGCTTCCACGTTCCGTTCGCTATATATGGCGGCGCACTATGCGCGAACTTACTCGCTCTACGCCAAAACCTTGCCAAGTTGCATGGCGGGAACTATAATAGGGTAGGCCGACAAACAGGCGTGCGGCAAGTCTTAAAAAAAAAAAAAGGATTTTCTCTAGTCGACTAATATTTTTTGGGTCTGTTCAGCGATATCTTCGCTAATTATTGTGAACCAATGTTAATGATTGTATTTTTAATATAGCGATACAATGTAGAACTTTATTTCTACCAGAACTCGATTTTATTCGAACTCGAATAAATTCAAATTCTCTCAATTAAATATGAACCTTTACATGTAGTAAAAAAGGTCCTATATTGCGTCGCTATTTTAAAAGTGCGCGCAGAATCGCGTCTTTGTGGGAGGACCCGTATAGACAATTCTTAGGGGAATTAATTATAAAATTGGGAATTTTATCAGAATCTAGTTAGGGTATTTAAATGAGGAATTTGGCAATACACGGACTGCTTCGGCTGATTCATACTAAATTAAATATTGGTATAGAGCTTGATGAGATTGAGTCATCTATTCAGCTTTTAAATGATATTGATGGAGCCAAATCTCAGATAGTTATCGACTACACTAGACCTTTAAATATTTTTCGCAGATTCGTGTGCTACTGCTAAAGGGAGTGGCATTACTTTATTTTTTGCTCTTGAACAAAAATCTCTACATACTTGGACTGCCTAAGCAATACCCGTATTTGCCGGTTTTAATATTCATAAATTCAAGGAATTAAATAAACTAAAAGTAACTTACCTTTACTCATTTCAAAATACCATATTCAAATTATTTATTTTAGAATTTCATAATATCACAGATCTTCTTGTAACATCATAAAAATAATCAAAAACCTAGATGGGAAGTCACATATACGTCTAAAATACAGTTTAAATCAAATCAAATCACCTAAAGATAAAACAGTATTATGTATAGTAAAGTCTTACTAGCTAAGTACTTACCAATTCGGCTACAATCTTCCTGCCAAGCCTCTGACACTCGTTGACTGACGGTTTCGTGAAAGTGTTTGAGTCGAACTTGGTGGTCTGTGAAAGAGATAGGATATGTGTGAGTACTTGCTGAAAATGTTATGGATGGGGAATTGGGCAATATGATGTTGCAGTGCATTATGATAATAAGGCCAAATGCCAATGCATTCCACGAGTTTTCTGGATAAATCCATTACTGTCCAGGCTACTTGTCTGTGGAATGCGTTGCCAGACCCAAAAAAACGCGCGTGAGGGATCATTACCTGTCGCTGTGATTATGAATTGATTGTCGTCATAATACTTATTGCCTTTATATTTTAGTATTTACGTATATATTACATAGCATATGTATGTATCTACATATCTTTTATAATATATAATTTTTTAACACTGGTATTGTCACACCACTAACTGCCCCACTTTGTGTCCAGCAATTATTGTCCATACCTGGTTGAGTGTAAGAAAGAGATCGCGGATTGCGATAAGGTCGCCCATTGTATGTCTTTTTAGTTTTAAGTTTCCTTTATAAATGTGACTTATGGTGTATAATAAAGTATATGATAAATAAATAAGGCGAAAAGGCTCTTTCGCAAGGAGATTCCACTCTCAAAAATGCGACTTGTAACAATTTGGCTCAATCAAATTGGCCTAGCCTTGCCCAACTATTTTGTGTCTACCTTTTTGACTTCCCAGAAGTTTGGCGAGGACTATAACACAATATTTTTTGGGAAGACTGGTGTCATACGGCTTCTGACTACTGTGACAACTGCATCTACACCCTGAAATTTAATTGGTTGTTTTCCCGCGGCAGAACGACTTGCCTTAAGGAGTACTTTCGAAGTATAGAGTTAAAGTAAATAAATAACGATGTTTCTGTTTTAAAATAATTTAAAAAATATTCATCAACTCGAAAAAGTGAGTAACAATAGTAACTCTGGACGTAACTTGTAGGTACTAGGTACTACTCGTGTCACCACCTACAAAGAAAACCGATGCACAAAATAATGTCAAACCAAAATAAACTCTCGCACGTGGTGATACGGCATAAAAGTTTGCACGCAAAACAAACGAGCGAGCCACAAGCCGACAATGCAAAGACCGATTTATTAAATGTTTAAAGTAAAATAAGCTCTCGCGTGTAATTATACGGCATAATCTAGCCCGCGCGTAACATGATCAAACGGAGCCGCCTTCGAACCTAATCCTTTCGACGGTGACCTAGCACCCGGGTCAACGGCCTGCTGTCGTTCGGCCGTAGATATCGGGAGGTATACTATTGGTTCGTGATCGCTTTCGAGTTTAGTTTTTCACAATGTTAAATATGCCAGTTTTTGTTTCTAATATTTTATATAACTACGAAACGATTGTATTACATAGACAAAACCATTTCGCTGCGGGAAAACAACCATTTAAATTTCACGGTGTATAAATGCTGTTATTATAATGCGGAATCCACGGTTTAGGGCCAATTTCACCATTGAAACTAATCGCGATTAGTTCAACTGAACTCAGTTTATGCATATACAGCGTTCTGATCGGAAATCGGCCCTTAATGTGCTCTGCGATTACATAAATACGGGATGATTTTCTCCTTGAATTGCTTCATAAACCTACAATACGAATAAAGCTAAAATACAGTTCTTTTTTTACGATTTTTTCTTCAAGGTTACGAAAACATTACGATTTAAAAAAAAACAAGATACACAAAATTGACACATGGGAGTTCTATTCGTGCATTTTTAATAAACTATTAAGTAGAAATAGTCAGCCGATGTCACTTTTTTGGGTCTATAAAACACTGTGCAGTGGAGTCTAGGAGGGTCACCTATCCACGGACCGACCTCGGCAAGCATTCCTAGACCGTGAAGATCAACCTATTCAAAGATCAACAAGTTTTTAAATGTCATTCAATGCAGAAATAGCACCTGCATAATATATTATCATAAAGGTTGCAACAAACCTGTACAGCTTTGCTAGTATTATCTAATGCTTGGTTGATATCCATCCAAACGAATATTCTAAATTAACTCTGTCTGTTTGTAACGTTTTCACGCTGAAGCCACTGACTCAATTTTGATTAATTTAGAGAAGGATATAGGATACGTTTCACCACGGCGGTAAGATCCCCTGGGATAATATACAAAAGCTAGTCCTATAAACTAGTGTGGACCACCCGGAGGAGCGTGAGGGAGACGCGAAGGAGACGCCCTCACGCAAACTTGAATAAACACATAGGACCTTTTATCTTGATCCCAAGGATTTATTATACCGAGTTTCAGTTTAATCAACCCTCAGGATAATAAAACACTTTTCACGCGATCAAAGTCGTTAGCAAGAGCAAGTAATCTATAAATACAAGTTTACATACCTGTTTCGCTTTAGTAGTATTATCTAATACTTTATTGATGTCTTTGATAGAATGTATGGACACATCCAGCGTGGACGCGTCTAGTGTCTCCTGCTTGTTGTCTCTGGGTTTGGCTGTTGTCTGTTTGTTGTCCGGTTTGTTGTTTCTAAACGCTGCTGTTGTGTGTCTGTTGTTTTTGGGCTCGGGTTTAGCCGTCGTCTTCTTTGTTGTATTGTCAGGTTGCTGAAAAGTAAAAGAAAATGACGTATTTAACATCTTATGTGTGTTTTACATATTTCTTCTCCAGTAAGTTGAGTATATAAGTGATCTTGTAATTGGTTAACAGTGTGTTGTCAAATTACTAAGTAAAATGATATTGCTACACAACCTTCAGATCTTTGATCTTTAGGCTTATTTTGTAAGAAATATCTATCAGCAATCATCGCGTGATGAAACGCTTGTCATAAAAGCTGGAATAACCTACAGTGTAATTATGGTAGGTCCTACACAATCGTTTGCTAATCGCTCGCTGTTTGTCAAATGCACTTATTTAAAAAAGACCGCCAAAATCTCAAAAACTTCTATATTGAAGAGCAATTACTGCGCAAAAATCGCTATCGTCTCTGGTCACCATTATAAATGCACAGAAAATTCAAACTTTGTTGCAAATTCCGAAACCATAATTTACTATCTACTAGAAAATTCTAAACTAAGTAGGTGACAGTAATGAATGGATCCAGTTTTACCATTTATTCAGATAAACATAATAAAATCGCCATGAGATGCATTTTACATAAATACTGCTGTTCAGCAGACAATGAGACAGCTAACATCGTGTATGCTGCATTCCGTTATGAGAACTCATCATCATCATTTCAGCCGAAAGACGTCCACTGCTGGACATAGGCCTCCCCCAAGCGTCGCCACACTGATCGGTCCTGTGCGTTTCGCATCCACCGGACACCCGCAGCCTTGACCAGGTCGTCGCTTCACTTAGAGGGACGTCTTCCAATGCTGCGTCTTCCGGTACGCGGTCGCCACTCTAGAACTTTTCGACCCTTAACGGCCATCCGTTCTGTGAGCAATGTGCCCTGCCCACTGCTTCGGGCTATGTCAGTAACCTTGGTCTCTTATAGGAACTGATGGCACCAAATTCGTAACCATATTCTGGGTCGGCTCCGTTTAGAATGCCATCGACATAAGAAGAAAAAGTACACTTACATAGGTATGATGCGTTAAATCATCCTCCCAGTTGTTTATCTGGTCTGCTAAAGCCGCCAGTCTACCGAACTTCTTCTTGCCGTCCTGTTGCGGCCGCTGCTTCGGCTGCTTGGGTTCCAGTTCTGATGGTGGAGTCGCTGAAGAGAACTCGAGTTCTGTTCGGTGGATAGGCGATGAGAGTGTTGGTTTATCTGAAAAAAAAATAGGAGTTTGTTTGTTAAATGTTGATGGGATAAGACTTGACTATGGAGACTGATAAAAAATACAGGGTCCTATTTTAACCGGCTAGATGTACACAGACAGACAGATTTGTACCTATTTGACTATTCTTTGTAAAAGGGAAAAAAGAAGGCTGCAAATTTTAACCTCGGCATGGATTCCCAGCGCTAGCAAAGAAAATTTGGTTCAAATAAATGTCACTAAATGGCGCGATATTCATCGATTTGTTATTGAATTGTGTGTAAAATTAACATTTTCTAGAATTGATCACAAAATTGTATGTTCTCGTTTAATCAAATCGCCTAACAAAATTATGGAATATTGGGCTCTTAATTCACATTTCAAAGACTATTTGAAAGGATCATTTAAAATTGATTTCAATAGATGGCGCAGTTTTAAAAACTATTAATCAAATCGTCACTGTATTTAAAGAAAAAAATAGTGAGGAACCGAGAAAACCCTTTTACTTGCAAGTCGCTGCTAACACCATCTATAGCCATGGAAGGGAACTGAACGCGATCAAAGTACTTATAAAAATAATCATATTAATCATACAAAAAACGCTAGTTACGTCGGCACGGTTTCTTTGTATGGGATGAGGCATCTGTATGCTGGTATAATATTATCTGTAACCACAAAAATCCAGAGGCCTTGATCCTGCAATGGGACAGTTATAAAGTCAAAGTTCGAAAAAGTTCTATGATTGCTTTCTTATGGCCTTTAGGCTTAAGCAGAGACTAGGGGAGGTATTATCAATAAGCATTGAATACAAAAAAAAAAGAAAAGAAATTACCAAGAGAAGAAACGTTTATTCCTAAGACTACAATAAAAAAACTGTCAAAAGTTACACTCAAGAATTAACTTTCAAAGCTGAACCACGAATGAACAGTTTATTCTATTCTATCTTAAAACAAAACAGTTATCAATTTTTATCTAATCCTTGTTGTTATCACATCCTGTTATGTTTAAGGGAGTTATTTAATAAGTTGTCAATGATATGAATACAGGATATATTGTGTTAGTCAAACTGTGTATGACTCAAGTGAAATGAGTAACACAAAAATATTTCTATGAGTTTAACAAAGAATGAGACAAGTGTTATGACTACATCATGGCTTTTTGGAGTTGTAAACTGCTGTCTGGAGTCCTGGGTTTGATTTCCAGGTGAGACATAATTTTACTGAGCTTTGTTAGATTTGCACTTCTTACAGTAAAGTTGTCATTAACGAAAATAAGAAAATACCTTTTAGGGAAAAAATACTAAAGTAATCTATAATAAAAATATTGGTCATTATAAATTAATAAATAAAATGTTTATTTGAAAGTGATATACTCTAGCTAGAAATACTCATCCTAAAATTCTTTCACTGTGAGACAGCTACATTATCACTGAGTTTACTTTGCTACCATTAATGCACAATCCTTGTGGGATAAGGCAACAGGAGTGAAGCTGCAGAATAAAAACCGACCAAGTGCGAGTCGGACTCGCGCACGAAGGGTTCCGTACAATTATCGCAAAAAAACGGCACAAAAATCACGTTTGTTGTATGGGAGCCTCACTTAAATACTTATTTTAATCTGTTTTTTGTACTTGTTGTTATAGCGGCAACAGAAATACATCATCTGTGAACATTTCAACTGTCTAGCTATCATGATTCATGAGATACAGCCTGGTGACAGACAGACAGATGGATCGTGAAGTCTTAGTAATAGGGTCCCGTTTTTACCCTTTAGGTATGGAACCCTAAAAAGGTAAGAAATATTTATAATATACCTGAATACAGATTGCCGAGTCTGTCAAGTCGTGACTTAACATTGTGCCGAAGTCCTGCACGTTTGTTCTCTGATGGCTCTTCTGTTACCTTCTCCAGGTTGCTGGATGTGTCATCTGTAATATTGTAAAAATTGTTTCTGTAGGAAGTTGGAACTAGGAAGATTAAGAGAATTTTTGTCTTAATCTTAACATGAAAGACAAAAAATAATCATAATACAAAAGACATTCCTACACAGTACATGAGTAAAATAATAAAGGTTCTAGGTTCAGTGATCAGGTTATGCCAAGTTCCATTGAGTGCAGCTTAGCGCCAGGTTTTCTGGCTGCCAAATTGAAGGCAAGCCTATTGTTATCAAACAATAAGCTCGCCTTTAATTACATGGGATGAAACTAGCAAAATTAAATACATCTCTGCCCAACTCTTTGGTGAACACAGGTGTGATATTATGTTATATAATTGTTGCCCTAAGATTGGACATAGGTTTCAGACATCCAGTTAACATTAGAGTAAAATTACTGAAAATTTTATCAACTAACAAACCATACTTTGAACATAATTAGCAAATACTTCCTTAAGTTATTAGCAAAACCTATTTTTTTTTACAATACCTGACATTTTATTCACAAAAATAAGTTTTCAACACCACACTGGCCACAAAACAATTTATAACAAGAACAAATATTATAAACCATAGACGCACAATCTTAATTCAAAACTATTTACAACCATTAGTCTAATGTTTTGTTTATACTTTTAAGAAACATTTACTAATTATTGGAACCATTATCTCTTTGAGGTGAGTAATAAGTTACTGAGCAGAAGTTTTGTAAACTTGTGAGGAAATAAATATTTAAAATAAAAAAGGAATAGGTGTCATTGGCTTTTTGTTAGTCATCCTGTGTTCTTCCATATTTAGATATAAATACCTTCATGGTAAGACCTTTTTAGGAGAAGTTATGTGTGGAGAAGTGACAATTATGTGGTTTTTGCTGCATAATAATGTATTCATGTTGTGTAAGTCTAAACAAATATAATAAAGAAGTAAAATGTTATGTTTGTTTATATTTGTGTTAGGAAGGCCAAAGAAAAGATGGATGAACTGTGTGAAGAGTGATATGAAAGAAACAGGAATCAGTGATAATGAGTCAGTGATGGATATTTGTTTATGGTTTGGTGATAGGTAATCTCTGAAAGTTCTGATACAATTTTGAAAATTTCTCTCACTGGTACAAAGCTATATTAATGCTGAATGTTTTAGTCATATACTTTTAAATGCATGACTCCAGCAGGATCGGCAAGGGGAGTATGCTCCCCGCTGCACCTGCACTGCTCCTGGCTATGGCCAGGCGAATATACTAGTATTTCTTATTTTATGAAGCTGTTGCTATGCTATTTTATGCTTTAAGTGGCTGCAAATGTGTGGTTTTGACTCAATTTAGGATAAATTCATATATTTAGTTAAGATCAATCTATAATACCCAGCAGGTAAGTTGTCAAGGTTTTGGCCTAGTGAGGGTAAGTTTGCACATTTCTGCGAACTGATCAACCACCATATAGAGCGAACGAAACGTGGACACGACATGATTGGTCAGTCAGTCTCTCTGTCAACTGACCAACCAATGACGCGCTCGGAATATTCCTAAATGTTTCCTGCGCCCTGCTTCACTACCAAAGTTACCCAAAAACTACATCTGCGCATCTAACGACTCATGCCAACTTACATGCCAGGGATTGTACCTAGCCTTTTCTCAACACTGTGGGACTTGATGCTGTGTGGTCAGCATCAAGTCTAACCAGATGTAGCTGAATAACAGTGTTTCACATGGAGCAACTGTCTATCTCACCATCACAATTGGTTAACTGGGTTTTCACCTATTGAGTACTAGTAATATAAAAGTGTTCTTAAACACTTCCTACCTGTAATCTCCTTTATAACAACATTGCCTCCAGGCCGCGCCTGTGAGTCATACACCACACTGATAGGAGCATCTCTTTCCTCCACCTGAACTTCTATCTGAATATCATTCCGATGAGAAATGTTGATCTCCACCGACACGTCAGAGTTCCTTCTGTTGATACTCCCCCTCTTTGGACTTTTAAATTCTTTTTTAGTCACTACAACGTCGTTACGACCCCGCTGTGGAGACGCAACATCAGACTTTAAGCTCGACCTCTTAGTTAAAGCTTTCGTAGGAGTTTCAGACTTTGAGAAGTCCTTTGACTGTCTCCGAGGCGACGTAATGGACTCACGAACCATTTTACCCGGCGACTTCGCAGGAGAACTCTCATTTTTCACTATAGCAATGTTTTCTGATAGTGGCTTCCTTTTCGGAACAGCCTGTCCGGAATTAGCAAGTTTTTGATCTATCTTCTCCTGTCTGGCCCGCGCTCTCTCTAACATGCGCTGTAAATAAGTTTTTTAATGTTTAAACATGCGATTCTTGATGACCTTCTAAACATTGCGACCGTTAATACATAAATTATCCTTATAGCGTACCTGCGTGAAGGGATCCATGATTGCGACAATATAAAAGGTATTCGAATATCACAAATCACACAGTTGACATAATTTGTGTACACTTTGCACAATATTATTGATTTCACGTTAGTTTTTTGCAATTCAAACTAGAAAACAATTTCCACAAACATTCACTCGTTCGTTGGACGTTTGACGTTTGAACTGAAATATTTGAATTTATATAGTTCGCTTTGTATCCGGTAGGCGCCGCGGCGCGTTCGTTCGGAAATTATGTTAAAGTTTATTGAATCGCATTACAAAGCATACAGTTGTAAGCTTATACTTTAATCATAGAATTCTTTATTTACATATATACAATTGAATATTCTAAAATAAAAACAAACTTATATACAAATACAAAAGGGAGACGGTAAAGAGCTCATTGTGCATCAAAAAATTCGTCCACATCGATGTCAAATAATATGGTACCAAACCTAAATAAAATGTAGAATGTCTTCACTATAAAATAATAAAATGGTTTTCGATTTCATTATTAAATTTTTGAGTCAACAAGTCAACAACATTTGGGAGCTAATAAGTTTACGTTACTATTTTGTTTCTGCGCCGTATAATAGATGGCGATAAACTCTATAAAACTAAAAAGATGTGAGTGATTGCAATGAATTTCTGTTTCTGTTTAGGCAGAGGCGCATTTCTTCTAACATATGACCATAGCGATGCTCAGTGAATAATTGAATATAGTTCAATAGTGAGTCTTGGGCAATCCTTCGGAATACACCCCCAATTTAGACCATCTTAGCGGGAACTGGCTCCCCTCGAGAATATTGGACCCCCTGGTTCTTCTAAAACAATTTATGTAAGTCCGAAGCCGATTAATTAGTAAAACTCAATGGATTTGGCCAATGTACAGTAAATATGGCCCAAATTTATTATACACTAGCGACCCGCTTTATAATATTTACCTAATAAACACGTAGGCCAACTGCTAGATAACAGAAGGTCAAGTTAAAATCATGAAATATCATTCCACAAAACCGGATTCGGGTCGTTACTTATTATTACTATCAAACCAGGATTATACCGGTTACGGTTGTTAGTGCAACCCTGTGATGCAACCTGTGTTGGCAAACCAGCTCATAGTAGTAAATTTAATGGCGGCTCAGAACATGAGGCGAGTCGACTCGCAATTTAGTAGGCAGTAGTAAATTCTTGTAACCGCGTTAATTAGCAGCGAGTAGCGCGGTTCGCAGTCGCCATTAAGTTTGACACTAAATATAGTCATAACTCACTATCATACACTGATACTTATTGTGGTATTTCCACAATAGAGCAAGTGGGCTAAATAACTATCTAGAACCGGTCATTAGGTCAATTAAGTATTTATCGTGTTCTGCAGTAATATCAATCATTAAGAAGTCCATGTACCTACTTATGTAGATACATGTATGTAGGAACTACGTAGGTACCTATGTTTATTTTTATGTTATCTAAAGGCAATAGCCACTCGGAAATAGCGCAAAGAATGGCCAAACTTACCTAAAAGTGACTGTGGGCAGGACACGTTGCGCCAGAACGGATGGTCGATGGGGACGAAAAGTTCTGGAGTGGCGACTGCGTACCGGAAGACGCAGGTTTGGTAGCAGGGTCGGACTAGCTCCATGGAGTACCGGGACTTTTCCCGGTGGGCCGGTTCTTCCTTGGGCCGGTCTGGTCTGCCAGCCGGACCGGCCCAGGCCACAGCCAGATCGGCCCACGAAGCGAGCCGTTGCCGGACTCCAGCTCCATTTTCCCTTCATTTTTGTTTACAGCCAAGCCGTGATTAGCTGTGGTTAACCGTTCGCGGTTTCGAGCCGCGTAATTTTGTGGTGTTCCTATAACAATACAAGCACACTGGCGGTATCTTTCCGCAACTGTTTTTTTAACTGCAGTTAAGCTACAAAATGTGCGCGGTCAGGCTAGGGCCCGGGCTGGTCCGGCTGGCGGGCTGGACCAGCCCTGGCCACTGCCTGACCAGCCAGCGGAGCGACCCGGAGTCAGACTCCAGCTCCATTTCTCTTTCATTTTTATATCTTTAAGTATTTTGTGCCCAATCGGTGGCCACACCAATTGCGGCGTCAGTGGCGGACATAGTGTTTGCCAAAGTGCAGGTGTATGGGGTGGCACTTGGGACACTCCAGCATATTTGTCATAGTCTGCAAAGAGACACCGCACTTACATTAGGTATCAGACGGGTCTATAAAACCCCATTTCGCCAAATTGTGTTTGCAGCGGCCTAGCTAGGTGTTCAACCGATTGAATGCTGCTCTACGGATGCAAAACGTAGAAGTTCAGAAAGGACATCTCACGCCATATCCAAGTTTTCATCAACCGCTGTCTTCGTCGCATTCTCAGCATTTACTGGCCTGCGAACATCTTAACGTAGAGCTTTTGAAGAAATGCCACGAGAGCCCGATTGACTAGATACGCTTGATGAAGCATCGCAAGAGGGGAGGGATTGGCCACACGCTCCTAAGGGGTCTCGATCACATACCCAGACAGACTTTGGACTGAATCGCCAAGGCAAAAGAAAGCGTGGCCGTCTCCGTCAAACCTGGCGTCGCACCGTGTTGACAGAAGCGACGAGCATCGAATTGACATGGAGCGAGGTGAAGCGTAAAGCTCAAGACCGATCGGAGGGTGAAACCTTAAAAAGGCTCCTATGTGGCGCTCCAGTATTTTGTCTCTGCCAACGTGGCCCTCACAACTGCTAGTAAAGACAGGTCTCTCTCGATCCTGGCGACCATGAACTGCGAGCGTTTACTGTGCAGAGTCAAAGTCGCCTTCGCAATGGTGCCATTTACAGTGGTCTCTCGCCCAATCCTATTCGGTTACTCACCGAAGCAACTGTGCAGTCAGTACCTGAGTGAGCCTGTAGGAGATGCACTCCTCTTTTTTTTAGCCAGGCTTCGTCAACGCGCTTGTGTGAAAATTACGGCTGTTACGAGTATAGCCGCTCGCGCCACCGCTCGAGCGCGGGTCACAATTCCTGCCACCTCCCTTACCACAGCAAATTCTGGCACGCTATCACCATTCTGGCGGATGGCGCGAATTCGGTTATAAACCCTCGCGTCCATGTCCGCCAGAATGTCCAGCGGAGGAAATCGTGCCAGGAGAGTTGCTGCTCAAAGGATACCGTCCGGTAACCTCTATATAAGGTCGTTATAAGGCGCTATCTCCAAACTCCAAACCCAGTTCGTAGATCGACGCCATCAATCTTGCCACCCACTCGGAAAGCTTAAAGGTCTCGTCGAAGGTGTCATCGCCAGTTAACATCAGGGTGTCGTCTACGTAATAAACGATATTAACGCCGACGGGGAATCGTGTCATGTAAAATACTGGTACTTAGCTGCATCCGATTGGGTGGAAGCCGTCCCCAACTTTAGTTGGGAAAAAGTCTAGTCAGATTGATTGATTTGAATTAATGTCAGTAAAGTATGTACTCGTAAGTAAATAATAATTCAATTTAACTCAAATAGCTTGCGATAGTTATTACATTCACCCTTATTTTTTGTGTTTGCCTAGTGTGGGCTGCAGTTTAAAAAAAGTACGATACAAACTATCGTACCCCGTCCCAGTCCAACGCTGTTACTTTGGTAGGTCACCTGTGGACCAATGACCTCCGCGAGACGCATACGACCGATCGATGTGGCAGCACTTGGGGGAGGCCTATGTCTAGCAGCAGACGTCCGTCCTACGGCTGATATGATGTTAATGATGATGATATGTTGCACCACGCGTTTGACCGCTATCTCCCCTGATGGTTAGTGAAAGCGATTATGTGGTTGACAATGTGAAGAAGTCGGAAAGAAAACATAAAAAATCTTCTTGTTTTTAGAGAAAAGCTTCGTTTGAGTCCAAAATGTTCAAATTTAATTGGAAAGACAAGCGTGACGCGACAATGCGAAAACACGTTTTCATACAAATTGTTCTACGGATAATGTTTCCATACAATCCGTAGACGTACCTACTTATCTATGAATTTATACAAAATAAGGTTGTCGCATTTTCACATCGTGGTCTTCTGTCATGGTGCCTTACGAGTGTCCGTAAGTAAACATGTCATGTTGAAATTGAAATAGGTGGCTTCAAAATAAATGCGTTTATTTAGGTACGTTATTTTCAGACTCAAAACTGCGTCAAGAACTTCATCAAAATAGGGTTTGTTTATAAACTGGACGAATAAAGTGCAGCCGAGATTCTGCTGTCTCTGATTCACATAGTTCTCTTCTCGACAAACCTGAGTCTTGCGCATCCGAAAGCCAGGGCGGGCAAGAAGTTTTTGCGAGAACTATTGTTGCCTATATGATAATAATATTGAATTTAAACAAGAGATTTTTTTAACACACTTAAAAAGGTAGAGTTTCTCATATTACATTTGCTAAGGGAGGGAGAGGGGGAGAATCGTACTTTTTTTTTGTATATTTATCATGGGTGATATAAAATAAAAACGGGACTGTAATAAGACACTAAAAAGTTCGAAACAAACAAATCACCTTTCAAGTAGTCTGATGCTGTTGGTGAAATTTATTTTATCAATCACAGACTTAAGTCTCACTCCGATTTTTTGTTTACAAATGTATTATTTAAAGTCGAAGTTCTTCAGGCATAGACGATGAAAATTTACAAAGGATGACAGCAGAACTAATCAAGAATTAATAAAAAGGAGGATCGTAAATCAATATAATTAAAAACTCTCACACTAATACACTTGACCTAAGACCTTGAACGATACGATTGGCCAGAAAATTATATTATCGTAAACCGTCAAGTTGGGCACAAACACTGGCCAAACGGCCCAACATACATTACGTCCCACACATGGTAATCCTTCATCAAAATACAAAGAAGAAGCACAATGAAAGTGTTATTGGCGTGTTGGCCGGCGAATGCATGCCAAGAAATATAAATTGAATTAAGAACATGGAAGGTTTCTCAACGGACTGCGCTGCGGAACACATCCAGTTTCTTGTTAGCATCTGTTGTGAGTGCACGCGTTTGAAGTGAATTTATTCTTTGAAAAAGAGAGAAATATTGATATGGGTAAGTGATTACTTGTGAAATAAATTAAAAGTATAAGGATAGGTGGTGATGGATGGATTTTGTGAAAGATGATAATATGATTAGAAAGGAGGTGCCTTCTGATATGACGACTAAAAGGGAAGTAGATATGGTAGATGAAGACATACTGCGCCGATCGCAAATAAATTTTTGATTTTTTGGATAAGAGCAAAGAATAAAGTTGATGAAAAAGATCGTATAGGAAATATTGAAATTAAAATAACTCACACTTAAGGATTATGCATGTGTCATATAAATTTCTTTGTCAAGCCGTTCCCAGTTTTTTTCTCGAGTTTTTATAGATGCTTTTGTCTAGATTGCTTGTAGGATGATGCCCATTTTCGTCAAAGTATTTCTTCGTAGTCGTAGAACAATTAATTAGGTACCGAAGTATTTGTAAATTAATAGCCACATATCACGAACTTAATTTTACAACAGAACAGAAAATACGAATATATCTTTTAACTTTTCCAACAAAAATCAAATGTTTTCCAAAATACTCCGACAACGTTACTTCCCAAAAATCAGTAAGATCTAATCTAAGCAAGAGAATAAGAGTTTTCTTTCATCGACCTCACCCAAATCTAATGGTTTGTTTATACAACCAAGAATCAATTATAATAAAACACAGAATCGTAAAGTTCACACGGTTCAAACAATACCTACGTCGTTTTAGTATATAAGTATTGCTTACGAAATATTGAACAGAATGCCTACAAGTTTTTGCTTCATCTCATTGTCTCTAGATTGGATACAGCCAAATTCCAATTTCTTTAGAAATTCTCTGAAAATCTGTTCTTTTTCTTATCTCTTCGATCGATGCGAAATATAGTTTCCTTGTTAAATATTACGTTTGGCGTAGTACTCAGTTTATTCCGAAATTGTCCCATTTAAATTTAGTAAAGATCTGATGAAGAACTTCGGAGATAATATACAACAAATGACGGCAAATCCCTCGGGATTGCTGCAATCGCATGTCTCACCATTTCATAACATACCATCAAGTCAGTACGCTCTAAAAGGGTACGCAGATGTGTACAGTTCACCCTGGTACACTCTCATTCCACCGGTTATGTTGAAGTTACATGTTATTCAGGTAATCTTTTCTAGCATAGCTGTGGGCATCATAGGTACCTTACTATAGAACTTGTCCATGTACCACTAAAAAGTGAAAATAAAAAACTTTTTTAAAATAAAATACAACCGACTTCCAAATAAAACTCTACAAAATTAAAAATATCATAAATTTCGGCAGTCGGTGTCAAAAAACGAAGAGACGAAAACAGGAACACCGTCTTCGGAAATTGAAGTAATTTTAATTTGCAAGTCGGTTTTATATTTTTGTAAAAAGTTTTTTGTCTTGTCTAAAACTTTGCGTTCTAATCATTCTCAGTTAGAGAGCCTTCAAAGATCTGAAACCCTAGATAGACACATCCCATCATTTACTCAATTATCCCAGATTTCCCTTCACTAGCACCCTAGATGACCTCGATACGCGTGGCTACCTACTGGATCTATATAGTATGATAAAATGTGCTATCCGTCAAGACGAAAAAAGGAAGGAGATCTAATACTCTGTTTTTTTATAGATAAAAAATCGGAGTATGAGTATTTTGTCCTTACGGAATCACGACAGTTCTAACTAAATCCGGGCAGCAACGAGATGCCATTGGTCCATGGGTTCATCACTTGAATACAAATCAGTATTTGTACAATACAATGCCAATTCATAATGTTTACTTGGCTCTTGAATTTGACTGCCAATATCACTTGTTTGTACTGTTTACTATTAAACATACGGCAATATTTAGTGGCAATTTTTTTACAGCTTTTTTTCGATGTGTATTATTGATCGAAGCTGCTTGTGGCTGCTGGGTTCCGTTTTAAAAGGGTATTTGACTCGATATCATCTCTCAGCTGAAATAATTCGACAATTGGTCATAGCCCTTTCCCAATGGCGAAATTGTGGGAGGCCTATGTACTTCACTGAGCATGGAGCTCTGTGAATTACATCACCACCGAAATGTTTGTTTTATATAGAAAGTTTTGACAATGCCGTACATTTAAAACCGTTTCGAAAACTGGCCGCATTGGCGTCCCTTCTTCCAGTCCTTTATTGATGGGATTTGCACCCTGAAAAAGGCCTATCCCAAGCGTCACCTCACTGACCGATCCTGTGCTTCTCGAATCCAGCCGATTAAGGCACAGTTATCTTCCAAATGATAAGATATCACAAACGAAGAACGTATCTTAAAGAACGCTTTGAGTATCTTGTTCCGAGAGGAAAGCCTTGCCGTTCTTCATCATCTCTTCTCCTTCGTTTTCCTCCCCACTCATCAAGTCGTTACGGTGAATCATTTATTGTTCGTGCCGTCCGCCTCTGTAATAATCTTCCTCATTCCATACGGGATAGCCATTCGCTAGAGATATTCAGGAGAAGAACTAAGGAACATTTCCTGTCAACATGACGATATGTATGTATTTTAGTTATGTAGTATGTATTATGCTTATGCATTGTGTGCTGTACCTACACGTATTTGTGTAGTATATTTAGTTAGAAAGAATTGAAATATTCAAGAGTTACGTTTTTGCACTTTGTGCGCTTTTATTAACTATCCTAATTTTGTAAATCAACCCAATTATGGGTTAAGTTCGCATTTGTACATAAGTTGTCCTTTTGTATTTGATGTTTGTTTTGCGCCCAATAATAAAGAATATGAAACGAAGGGTATTTGTACCTACCAGTAACTTTTGATATTGCAGCATTATCTCGGACTGCCTCGTTGGTCGCAAGCGCTATAATAGTCACAACGGATCTTTGTGTCTCTGAAGTTGGCTCTGCCAACCATTGTGCAAGAACCAGTTTGTCATCGAATATACTGCATATAGTAAGCGAGATAGGATGATGCGACTAACGTAAGCGACTGAAAGAGACAGTTATACAATGCTATCTTCACCTTCAACATTGACACAAAAATAGCTACTGCGCAGGGTCTTGCAGCCAATTTATAGACTCAAAGATCCGTTGTGAGTATTATACTGCCGAACATGAGGTCCGGGTTTCGCGGGTCGGGCTAAGTGTTATTGGGTTTTTTAATCTAAGTAGCAACCCCGTATTATGGATTTGTGTCCGATGGATGGCTATAGGGTCGTCCCCTGTCAGCTAAACGAGACTTAAACATAAATGGCGAATTATGTGCGTGTCTCTGCCCAACGCTTCGCGAAATACAGGCCTGGTGGTGTCATGTTTATGGGATAGCACAGCACTGTACAATAAGCAGCCATTCTAGTTTATAAAAAAAATATTTTCACTTTGTAGTGTTTTTATTTGGAAGTCAGTAGTTAGTATTTTTTGTCATCATCAGAGTGTACCAAGGTGAACTGTACACATCTGCGTACCACTTTAGAGCGTACTGGCTTAATGTTATGTTATGAAATGTTGTAAACAATAAACAGACATGCGATTGCAGCAATCCCGAGACATTTGCCGTCGGTCATTGAAGCGTTCTGTTGGATATCTCCGAAGTTCTTCATCAGATCTTCACCAAATTAAATAATAGATAAGTTAGAATAAGCATATTAAGTATGTATGTGAATATGTTTAGGTTATGATGGGACTGGCATGATTTCTAAATAAAAGATTAAAAAGAAAACTTCTGCAACCATTTATCAATACGCGTGCAGCCTGCTAGCTTTGTAACTAATAATTTAGAGAAGACACTGAAGACAGGTTTTATGACCACTGGTCATATTTAAATATGTCTGCCGACTTAGTAAGGTCTTATGTCTGGCAGGTTTTGTTGAACTCTAATAATGGCTATGTCTCGAGATCATCAATTCTAACAATATCAATATCATCATGAATACAAAATACATTTTATAAATCTGTAGAAAAGTCGATTTTGGAAATTGATAAAATTTCCATAAAAATAGGCAGGGTGTTAAAAAATAACCAACGGAACCCATCAGAAGGAAAACATAGGAAACCGGCATGTCTTAGAACAAAAATTCGAAGACAAGTGACATCCACCAACCTGCACTGGTGGATTATGGCTCAGAGAGAGGAGGCCTGTGTCCCAGCAGTGGGAAGATTAAAATGCTGATGATGAACATAACATTACGCCTGTATGCCGCGAAGTCTTGAGCAGTGGGGCATCTATTCCATATTTCGCCAGCTATGTCTAAGTCACATGTAATAGAGGATGAGCCTATTTCCATCAACTGAGCACAAATCCAGACTCCAGGCTGCTCTTACTGAGAAATTAGAAAAAAAAAAACCCAAAAAAGAACAAATTGCACAATCACACTAATATCACACAAACATCACACTAATATCACACTAATATAATACTAGTATCACACTAATATAATACTAATATCACAATAATATCACACTTATATCACATTATTACTTTGTTTGATACTTCTTCAACTCAAACGGCTTAACGGATCTGGATGAAATTTGGCACAGAAAGCATATGGGAATATGTTTCCTCGGGATGATTTTCGACTATCACGCGGGCGAAGCCGCTGGCAGAAGCTAGTATTTTTATAAATGTGCTATTCTGATGTAAACATAAAGTTTGCCCACTGTAAAGTTTCGTGAAAGAGTAACAAACATGTATCCATAATGCATAAATTTATCCATCTTCACAAACTGCCGCGTTTATAATATTACTATTATAAACCTTTATGTAGTTTGACTTGATTTGACTTTTATTAGTTTAACTCCCTATAGTTTGGCATTTCGACAATAACCATCGCTAACAGAATGACACTTTGGTTAAACGGCACATCTAGAGGCTCTAGCCGCTAGAGTATATCATCATCTGAGCAGAAGTATTGTACAGTGCTTTGCCAACCCAGAGATTCTCTAGATGTGCTGTATATTGAATAACATGGAAAAAAAAAGAAAGAAGAAACTTATTATGGACTAGACGTGCACGCGGCTTCGGTCCCGTCAACTGCCTGCCTGCCCCTGCCACAACTAAACAGACAAAAATGCTGGTGTTGTGCTCGCATCAGCACGTAAAATGTACGCGATTCCCAACTAATTGTTGTCAGCTTCCAGTCTTACCGGATTCAGCTGAGTACCAGTATTTTACATGGAGCGACTGCCTATCTGACTTCCACAACCCAGTACCTGGATAATACGATATCCCTGGGGAAGACTGGTGTCAGATTTCAGACTTCAGACTACCCGTAACGACTGACAAAGGTTTTCAAATGACAGCCGGGGTCAACGGCTTAGCGTGCTTGCCGAGGCACGAAGGAAACTCGCTATGTAAAGATGTTCACCCATCCACGGATTGATCTCGGCAAGCGTTGCTTAACCTTGAATATCGACACGTGCGGTTGTTATTATTTAGCCACGAGCAAAGCCGCGGATGTCAGCTAGTACCCAATGTTCTTAGTCACATTTGTCGTAGTACTGAAGCCAATCAACAACGTTAGTCACACAGGTCATATGCAGGTACATAATGGAGCAAAAAGTGTGTAGCTTGTTGCACACAAGCAACATATTTGTATTTACGTATGCACATTGCACATACTTAGTTACTTGGTAAATCAATCTACCGGATTTTATTAGGTACGGTAGTAGGTTCCACAGAGTTATGAGCGGAATTCGGTATGTATAATAATTTTCAGGTATTATTTTTATATTTTTAATTTATGGATTTAGTTATTTTAAGCAACTAATTTCTATATTTTGTTTTTCCAAGCAGAACATATAAAAAAAATTGTTTGTGCTGACGTCATTAGTCTGAAGGGCATAGGACTTGACGTTGATATTGACGATTGACACGAACAAAACGTCGGCCCACTTGCAAAAAGACTTAAGGCGATATATACGCCCCAATGTAAACGCAGTACTAGCCGTGCGCGCGCTCGATGCCAAAGTATAAATATTGAACTTCCTTTTGAATAGTTTTGTTTGCAAAATATTATTTGATTTGCTATGTCACTTATGAAGAAATTCCAGCCATATATTTTTCTGTGTAAAAATATTTTTAAACATCCAATTGGGCTTTGGAGGAGTATCCAAAAGTTGCGAAAAATATCGTGTTGCTAATAATTTTTTTAAAGCAAAACTATTTGTTATACGAAAAAAACATGTTTAAAAAATAATGTACATGAAACAATAATAAATACATTTTTTTTCAAACCTTTTAACCTAGCCGTTACTAAGGAGTATGCTTTAGAAAGTTACCGTTTTACGGCACTAAAGCGCATGTAGGCCCTTAACTCGGAGTTGGTTGCTAGCGCGAGGTTAAATTGACATTATTGTATAACGAACTGTCAATTTAACCTCGAGTTGGCCTTTTTGGGAATTTTTGGGCCTTAATTATTTCATTACATGAGGCACTGAAAGTTTTCTTTACAGAGGTCAAGTAAGTCAAATGATTTAAAGTATTTTTCTGAAAATAAATACGACCTTAAAATTTTAAGACCAAAAATTTTAAAACAAGGTTTACAGACCCAAAATCTCGGTGGTTTTGGAATCGGCATGGTTTAATTTTTACTTTACATACCGAATTGGCAACCACTGCTTATGAAAACATTATCAATACTTGCAAGTAAGGAAAGTTTGTATGAGGAAACGGTAAGACTTATATTTGGTCACCGTTTAGGTACTCCTAGAAATTCACGGTTCACGACAATAATTCTGACTGCGGATACTTGTTTTGTTTTAAGGGCGTCTCTAGTCGGTGTCGGCGCGACATTCCAAGCTCTGTGGTTAGAAAAAATAAAATCGCGTTTACAGGTAGATGCAAACTTAATGTCGGCTCGTAACACACCGCGATCAAACTTCACAACCCTCTTTAATTTTAGTCGGCCTGTATTACCGCAATCATCAATGAGAAGATCAAAATCTCATATAGGTCATCCAGAGGGGTCACGAACTTACAATAAGGATGTTGCAAAAGAAAACATCAAGGAGTCCCTAATTGAATTTAATGCTCTGTGCGCACTTGCGTAAGAAGTATGGAGTTTCTTGCCGGTTCTTTTCCATAGGAAATAACCAATTGGTGCCGTGCACCTATGTAGCTTCTGACATTTCCTAAGTGCCCATGTACTTTGAAACTAGCTTTTGCAAGCGGCTTTGCCCGCGTAAAAGTGGATATTATCCCGAGAGAACGTATTCCCGGGATAAAAAGTATCCTATGTGCTGTTCTTTACTATAATCTATCTCTGTGCCAAATTTCATCCAGATCCGTTGAGCTGTTCTGGCGTGTTTGAGTAACAAACATACAAACATCCATCCAAACTTTCGCATTTATAATATTTGTAAGATTAGCTTCTGCCACCACAAATACATAAACCTTTTTGCCATGGGAGTAGGCAGAAACTACTGAACGCCACCTGCTAAGATCCTTACATACTTCTTTTGCTTCACTCACATTCATACATCTAGTCATACACACACGCCGTTTATGAGTACTGCGCACCTGGCCTTTCTGAAGAACATCACCAATAAGGGATATGTATGTCTTTCTAGGGCGTCCCCTCCCGGTGTTCCTATTCACCTCTGCCTTGTAAATACCTTTCGTTAGTCGTCTTTCATTCTTCCTCTCAACATGGCCAAACATTCTTAGCATTTTCAATGTTAGTCACTACATCTTCTTTTAAACGTTTTGAATGAATGTCTTTTGATATTATATGAAAACGCTTCGTCGAGACGTTGTAGCATTATCGCCTTTGACCTGTCTGTGGCAGCATTTATTCATTTACTATTATAATCATATTCAGCCTGAATTGTCCCACTACAGGGCAAAACCCTCCAATTCTTCTTATATTGGGAAAATATATACCAGTTCTTTCTTTAGGTGTCAAGCTACTCCTGCCATCTTCATCTGGGTCTGCCGGGATGTCACCGTACTTACACAACATGTAATAGCTTTAGCCCATGAATCATTCGCAATTTAAATTTAAATTTAAACGAAGATAAACATAGTAATCTGAACGTGATCTTCATACCATCTCAATGCCTGTGCAAACCTGACTGCTCGCCCTTGACTCGCTGACATTTTACAACCAGAGGCTGCGCTGTTTGTCGATAAAACTTAATTAGCAAATAATTTTTGCATACTATAAACATAAATCCACGGATGAACATCAATCAACCTGAGTAACCTTCTCCGAAATATGTCGGGGTCGGCTTGCAGTCTGATGCAACTATACCCTATTCGCTGCAGCAAAAAAAATTAAAGCTACCTAAACAAACCATAAAAAAGGTTTTTACAGTGTCTTTCTTGCTGTCAAGAAAAAAATTAAAACATATCATGAGATGTTTATTTCATACAACAACCAAATATACACATGCCCGAATATATCTAATATTAAATTATTATTTTCTTACCTATATTTTACAAAAATATCAATATATTAATGTATAAACAAATAAAATGATAGGTATTATTAAAACCAAAACCAATAGCCGACATTAAAAAGCATCTCGAAAGCCTGGAGTTCGGAATTATTATGCTAATAAATTAAAGAGTGCTACAAAAGTAACTATTTTTCGTTGTAAGGTTGAATTTTGAAAATTAATCGGATTAAATCCATTTGACGTTTGTTTGTTTACCTTTTATTTTTTTTGCTCTAGCGAATAAAGTATGAGTAGCAGTATTTTTCCATCCATGGAGCCATTGCCTGTCGGTCCTTCAGTCAATGGGTAGCATGTAATCCCTTGGCAAGACTGGTATCAGATCAAAATTTTATATCAACAACATAAAAAACTCAGCATTACTTGAAGTTGAAACGTTTTTTCTTTTGCTTTGATGTAAGCCAAATACTTAAGTCGTAAAAAATATTCACCGTATTTTTTATGACACCGTGTACATAAAGTTTTAAAATTAATATAGTGTATACTATTTCTTATTAACTAGAGCATAGGTAAATTGAACTGTATTGAGGATAATAATGTTTTTCCTGTTTACATGGCATAAGAAAATTGCAACGAATGACGCATATGTACCTTTTTCTTGGCCTATATTACATTACCTACATTCAGTGGGTATAAAATAGTATAAGTAGTATGCAAGACCCGCGGATCGATCTTCAATGTAAAGCAACGCTTCCTGACGCCAATCTGTGAATTGATTGTCCATCTTAACAAACCGAGACTAACCCCTAGTTTCTCAGCTCAAAATTATCGCAGAATTAATGTGAAAATTTGTCAAGCACACGTTATCTGATGTGATTGGCTGTTGAAAATTCATTCAACCAATCACAGCAGATAACGCGTGCTTGACAATTTGTAGAGATAGAGATCTCTGTACTTTATTTACAACACCTATTTACACTTGTGTTTCTACAAATAGATTTTGAATTTGAGATCTTGGACAGTCTTCAAAAGCCAGGATATCTGACATCTGATGATCTGGGGTATCATGCTATCGGTTAATGGATTGTAGAGATCATATAGGCAGTCATCCGTATAAAATTCATCTGGTTGTGCTGGGAGCCAAAGCCAATATAGTTAAAAACTTTTTAACAAAATATAATCAAACTGATTTCCAAAACAAAACACCACAAATCGAAAAATAACTTTCTTTTCCGAAGTCGGTGTTTTTGGTACCTATTGTTTTCCGTTTTACGACACCGAATTCGGAAAAGAAAGTTATTTATCGCTTTGTGGTGTTTTGTTTTGGAAATCAGTTTGATTCTTTTGTTCACCAAATGATACTTTCTGAATGCAAAGGAATGCATTCAGAATGAAAATCGCTATAGGTGTGCCATGTGCCTGTAATATTTGAGGAGTTACCTCGATTTCTCCAGGATCCCATCATCAGATCCTGACCTGATGACCATGTGACCACTTGAGAAGTATACCTTTTCAAACATAAAAAAACTTTTTTACAAAAATTACAACCGACTTTCAAACAAAAACACTACAAAGTAAAAAAATAACTTCAATTTCGGAAGTCGGTGTTTCTGTTTTCGTTTCTTCGGTTTTTGACACCAACTTCCGAAATTGAAGTTATCTTTTTACTTTGTAGTGTTTTTGTTTGGAAGTCGGTTGTAATTTTTGTAAAAAAGTTTTTTATTTTCCATTTTTTAGTTGTGGTACATAATGGACCAGTTCTATAGGCTAGGTACCTACGCGTATAGTGCCCAAAGTGAAGTCAGAATAGATTAACCCAATAACATGAAACTTTAATGAAACCGGTACAATGAGAGTTTAACAGGGTGAACTGTTCAAACCTGCGTACCCCTTAAGAGCGTACCAGTGTGATGTTATGTTATGAAATGATGTAAACAATAAACAGACATGCGATTGGATCTATCCAGAGTGATTTGCCGTCATTTATTGAAGAGTTCTGATGTATTTCTCCGAAGTTCTTAATCAGATCTTGATGAAAATTAATGGGCATGACAAGCACCCGCTTTCAAATGAAAAAATTGATGAATCATCAAAATCGGTTCGCCCAATAAAAAGTTCTGAGGTAACAAACATTAAAAAAATATGCAATCAAATTGATAACCTCTTTCTTTTTGCGAAGTCGGTTAAAAAGAAGACTTTTCCAAATCAAACCAGGCGTCTTTGAGGGCACCCAAAGTCCTCAAAGTCGCCTGGACCGAAGTCGGTGTCGAAAAACGGCAAGCAATTAGGTACCAAAGACACAGACTTCGGCAAAGAAAGTTATTTTTCGTTTTGTACTGTTTTGTTTTGAAAATCAGTTTGATTTTGTTGTTAAAAGTTTTATTTTAATGAGGGTATTCTGAAATCATGTACACTAGGTGGCATCACTGAGACGTGAGGTCCAAGCTGCTGTCAAATGCTTATGTTTTTTGACATTAGTCAAATTGACGTCAAGCAAGTTGATGTCATAAGTTAAATTTTCCAAGTAAAAGACCTCTCATCAATGTGGCGCCAACTAGTGGCGTGAATTTTCTTAAAAACCCTCATTCTCGATTCATGTTTGGCGTATTAGCAACATTGGTGAAGAAACCTATGGAAAAGATCGGGCTAGAAATATGTAAGCAACCTTCTGGTTTCATTGTTTCGATGCAATATTTAATCATGTGGGAACAATGTAAGGCCAAGAGAATGGCCCTCTTATGTTCACATGCCAATCCAGGTCAGGTACGTTTATTTACATAGGTAAATCTGTCAAAATTATCATGGCTCCACTGTTAGAGAGGGACGCAGCTATACAACACAAATATCTGTCTTTTTTTCACAGTCGCAAAAGTATGATAGTTTTGAAAGGTCACGGGGGTGACTATTAGCTTTTAGAGTAAGGTTATTTTGAGTGTGTGTAAGGTGGTACAGATGTATATGACTTGTATACATCTGTCCCTTACGTACACTCAAAATAACCTTACTCTAAGAGCTAATGGTCACCCCCCTGTACTGAAAAGTTAAGCCACAATTTCTGTACAAATGGAGATTTCGGACAGCTACGTTAAATAAATACTTAACCTAACACTTATTTCCTAAATTAATCACGTTTTGTTTTGTTTCCAGGCTCCGCTACTATTCTGCTGTCCATCGTGGCTGTGGTGCTGATGGTGTCGTACTCTGAGGCTTGTGAGTACCTATCATAACTTTTTTTTATTATTGATAGGCTCGCCTTTGGCGATAATGTGGTCGACGGTAGATCACGCTTGCCTAGAAGTAACCTCTTGACTTCAAGACCCCCAGGTTGTAGCTATCAGTAAACACAGACTCTGGCAAAGAATTCCACTCCTTAGATGTACGCACCATGAAATCGAATTCCTAACGTTTTCAATGCACGTTGGGTCTACAAAATTGCCCACTCATTTAATAAACCTACAGAGAATCAGAAAAGAACCCTACGCAATTTATGATGTTGTCATCCTTTGACTTCAAGGAGTAACATAGAGCACAGAGACGTTTATACGGCCACGGCTAGAAACGGAATAGTCGAGAACTTTCCATAAAAACCAAGCGTGTCAGTAAGACTCACCGTTTGTTCAAAGAAATTGACGACCGGTGACAACATGACGTCGGCCTGGAATTATCCTCTGTTGTGTATATTACCCAGTAGTAAGATATTCTATAATAGACTTCCTTACTTTGTGCCATGCTTCCCAATTCTGTACGTCCGGTTTCTCACAACTCTGTTGATGTCGTCGATTCAACGTGATTTTGGACGCTCTTGATTTCTATGGCCCAACATTGGCCAGCATTCGGATTATCTTAGCCGTACCTCTAGCTGCCATCTTCGCATCCAACATCTTCCACTCTGCTGAACATAGGCCTCGTCCAAGCGTGGGAGGCCTTCCAACGCATCGCATTCCAGTTCGCGGTCGCCATTACGCGTGTACGAATGTTATTAGGGCTTCTCTAGTCACTGCCGTTGCGACTATTCCGTACTCTGTGATCAGGAACAAAGACTACGCAATCCGTAGGTACATTATCATTCGTCATCCTTCCTTTGACGTCATGTATTCCTAGTACCTACAGTCCGGCCGTTAAAGTAAATTATTCAATCAGACCACCGTTTAAGGAGACCAATGATTAAACGAGCACTTAGAAGAACAGATATATAAACGGCATATTTTGTCCTTTAACAAATAATAATAATACCAGCCTGCTACAGTCCCACCGCAGGGCAAAGGCCTCTTCTCATACATAGAAGTCACATTAATCATCATTTCTGCTTGCTTAATTCGAGTTGGCGATCGCTATCTGTTTACCAGTTTGTCTGTGTGGTTGTGCGCACTAATCTTAGAAACGGCTTAACCGATTTGGGAGCAGTTTCAGTAATGTATTGTGGTAAGCTTCACTTATAATGAAGTGTTTTTATATTTAAATTAGTTCATAAATAAAAAGTTATCACGTCGAACAATAATTATTCGATAAAAATGACTCATCAGAATAATAAAAAAACCCGGGGCTGGCATCATGAGTGGTGATTCTCAAATTACCAGAAGAAAAGAATCATAAAGAAAAGAAGTATATCTGGAGATGGAATAAGGTGTGGTAAACACTCTCAAACTACCAGGTGATTAGAATCATTAAAAACAAATCGATAACCAGAATTGATTTACAAAATCAATGTTAACGCGACCAAAAACGCTGGCAGAAGCTAGTTATAATACTCACAACGGCTCTTTGTGTCTCTGAATTGGCTGCAAGACCCTGCGCAGTAGCTATTTTTCTGTCAATGTTGAAAGTAATGATAGCATTGTATCTCTTCCACTCGCTTACGTTTGTTGCATCGTCCTATCTCGCTTACTCTATACAGTATACTCGATGACAAACTGTTTCTTGCGCAATGGTTGGCAGAGCCAACTTCAGGGACACAAAGATCCGCTGTGACTATTTTTCACAAGTAAATCGTTGGTAATTTATCAAACAGGTACCTATCCCCACAAAACCGCTAATGCTTCTAAACAATTTAAGTCATTACCAGATTCACAGACGAGTATATTGTTTTACTTTAGGACTTATCTATTTACATAGGTACAAGTATATACAGTGTAAAGAACATTTAATTAACTATTGCGTACAAACATATACACTTAAACCAAAAAATACTCACTAACTAAACCTTAAAAAAAAATACTAAACTAAAATATGGCGTCGAAAAACTCCTCCACATCGTTGTCCACTGGTAATGTACCCAAAAGACTGGCAGCATTGCCACGTTGTATGGCAATGCTTATTCTCTGACCAAGGTAAAAGCCAGCCTTTGGGTCACGCGAAGTGTCAATTAGGCGTTTGGATAGATCTTTAAACAAATCGTGAGCACTCGGCCCCACGGACCAAGAGTTTCAACCTCAAACGGCCCGAAAATATAACTACCGATGAGGTTATTATATTTCCGCTGCTTGAGGTTCTCTGCAGCCGCAGCAGCAGCGGCAGCACAGCACGACGAGCTAGGAAGATGGGATGGCGCAAGAGTATCGACACAAGTAGCGCCCCACACTAAAGGACTACGAATCTTCCATGTAAACAAAGACATCCCGTCCGGTCTTTTGCCATCGTCACGTGCCAGGCCTTGGGGTTCCAATACGGCCGGAACGCCTACGGTGAGGAGAGCATGTCGGATGATGTCGTTTAAGTTTCCGTGACGCGCTATGCGACCCGCACTTCGGCTGCATGAAAGACCGTGGTGACTGAGGCTGTTGACAACTTCGCCACAGTGACAACGATGAGGAGTACAACAGGGAGCGCCAAGACGTAGGGAAGCAGCGAAGCGGAAAGTAGTGTAGAAAGTTTACTTTAGGTAGTTTGTATTCTGGGGCTTTACTCTGACGTGTTCAAACTATCGTGTTTCCACTGGAGAGAGAGCCAGAGCTATACAGGACGAAGAGCACTATCCCCTTATTTACAGTAGACCCATGAAAATTTAGGTACGTCAGAGTAAGGCTAAGTTTTTATTTAGTTAGCTTATCAATTCACATATTTGTAGGAATTATTAGGCCCTTAACTGATGTGGCGATGCATTTCGATATATATCGCAACGGAAAGTGATTTTTACGAAGCAAAATTGCAAGTATGTTCACATGTACGCAATGCGATGCAATTCGATCGATACGCAATTTATATTTTCTTAGAATATCATCATCATCATCATCATCATCATATCAGCCGCAAGACTGCTGGACATAGGCCTCTCCCAAGCGTCGCCACATTGATCGGCCCAGTGAGTCTCACATGTCATCCAGTGAATCTTCACCAGGTCTTCGGTCCACCTGGTGGGAGGCCTTTCAATGCAACGTCTTCCAGTTCGCGGTCGCCACTCAAGAACTTTTCTGCCCCATCGGCCATCCATTCTGCGAGCAATGTGCCCTGCCCACTGCCATTTAAGTTTGGTAATTCTTTGGGCTATGTCGGTTACCCTGGTTCTCTTGCGGATCTCTACATTTCTGATTCGATCACGCAAGGATACTCCGAGCATAGCCCTCTCCATTGCCCTTTGGGTGACTGTAAGCTTTCTGATGAGGCCCATTGTAAGCAACCACGTGTCAGAGCCATAGGTCATCACTGGCAACACACACTGGTCATAGACTTTCGTCTTGAAACACTGTGATAAGTTGGACGAGCAGATACCGCACGACTTCCCGAACGCTGCCCAGCCGAGTCGGTTGCGACGGTTGACCTCTTTCGGAAGCTCTACTGAGGTCATCGAGCATTGTACTGAGGTCTTCCATGGTCTCAACCATGACTACACCCCAGATAAAGAAAAACAATAAAGTAAATAATAAAATCCGTGCGAGACCAAAAGGGCTCTT
This sequence comes from Orthosia gracilis, assembly GCA_947562075.1. Classification (NCBI taxonomy): domain Eukaryota; kingdom Metazoa; phylum Arthropoda; class Insecta; order Lepidoptera; family Noctuidae; genus Orthosia; species Orthosia gracilis. Next base: position 13,408,348 of record OX387265.1, read on the forward strand.
ATCTCAGCATATGCAGCGTTATTTAGAAGGAAATAACGCTGCACTGGTATTCTGATAAGGCCACGGACACTTCACGGAAACGGAACATACAATATTTAAAAAACAAAGTAGAATAAAATAAATAGTATAAACATAGATTAAGGTGAGTCAAAATACGTATATCACTTATCGACGCGATTTAAATTACGTCGCACTATCAGAAAATACCGTAAGTCATCTAATCTCATCTCAGCAGTAAGTTAACTTGTTTTCTAAAATCCTTAAACCGACGCTACATCCAGCTAGACTGGTATTTGACCCCAAGTAGGAAAGAAGCTATGCAGATGATTGCAAGCCAAACTAATCATGTCTCATTCTCCATTCCAGCTGGCAACTGTCCCCTACCGTCGAAGGTCTACGGCTGCAGCCCCAAGTGCGTGCAGGACTATGAATGCGGCAACGGCAAGGTTTGCTGCAACAACGCTTGCAACGCCAAGTCCTGCACAGTACCGGCAGCCAACGGATCTGGTTCTAGCAGCTCCAGTAAGAGCCAATGTAAGTTTTGAGGCTCTAGACAAGTCTTCCTCTCCTTTACGTGTTCTCATCATCCATCAGCCTTTTTTAATGTTCCCACTGCTGGGACACAGGCACCTCTCTGTAAGAGAATGGGTCGTAATTCACCACGCAGGCCCAGTGCGGGTTGGTGGATGTCACATGTCTTAGACTTTTTGGTTCTAGGTCATGTCGGTTTCCTCATGATGTTTTCCTTCGTCATTTTGAGAGCAGTGGTGATGAAATTATTTACACAAAAGCGCCTGCTTGAGTTCGAATCCACGATCCACCACTTGTAAGTCGTGGCCGTTACCACTGGGCCACCACTGCTTTCTGTCTCCACTCTTTACGTGTTGATTGGACTTAAATTTTGTCCGACTAGAATGTGGCCACCTGGACAGCTCTGTCTTTGGCTTCGTTCAAGTCGTGGAAGGTAAGAGAAGTGATATCAATGAAAGCGTCGCGATAGCGATAGATAAAAACCGCACCGCCAAAATTTCCTAAAAGTAAACGATCGATTCGAAACGATTTTGTGGCCGAAAAGCTGATGGTATTCAACTTGGCAAGGTTTTGGCGTATTGGGGGTAAGTTTGCGCATAGTGCGCGAACGAACCAACCATCTTATAGAGCGAACGGAACGTAGACGCGACGCGACTCGCGAGTCGATTCTTGTATCAACTGACCAACCAATCGTGCGCTCGGAACGGTGCATAACGTTCCCCGCGTCCCGGTTGGCAACCAAAGAGACCTAAAAAACGACTTGTGCACATCTAATGACTCTTGCCAATATACATGCCGACAACTATACTCGGAAACGTCGATGCAGCCACTGCTCGAGACGGCTTTACGGCATTGTCAAAACTTTCTATACAAACCAAATTTTTCGGTGGTGATGTAACTCACAGAGCTCCATGCTCAGTGATGTAATAGCCCTCCCACAAATTCGCCATTTAGTTATGTTTAGTCTTATGTAATCCAAGGCGTTCTCCATCTGTTTTAATTCTATTATATGTAAGAAAAACTAACCAAAACGTTTATATCTTCCAGCGGGAGCCGGCATCTATTGCGACAACGTGAAGTGTAACTCGTTCGAAGTCTGCAAACTGGACCCTAAGACCAAGCGCAACAAGTGCAGCAGAGCCTGAACAATCCAGCTATATAGTTTATAAGATTCATCCATAGATTTAAAAAATAAAGATATGGCCGTCCGAACATTTGAGGTAGTCTTCTTGGCCGCCCTGAAGTTGGCTACAATATCTGCGCAGTAGTAAATGTCATACAAAAACAGCACCGTGCTATGCCTTGCGCATCGGAAAGCCCGGCCAAGAAGATTGGCGAGTACTGTACTGTACTTGTTCACCATACAAGAACAGGAACGTGCTCACGACCATTCCCGAAGATAGCCGACCGCGTGGCGAGTTCACTTCGGTTTAGTATCAATGTATGCCCAAAATTTTGCGTTAGAAAAATGCACGGTCTGGCCCTGTCCTTACTAATAAGTCAATGGTTTTATCTTCATTTTGTATTCTGATTAAAACAATTTTTTTTACTTGCTAGGAGTTGCTGTCGTTTTTTTTTGTGTTTGCATATTAGGCACATACCCAGATGTCGAGTAAGGTGATAAAGAAAAAGCGGGTCTTCCTGCAGAATACTCTTGTCTTACCAAATACAAGCTTGTAGTAAAAAAGAAACCCGAGTGAAAAAAGAAACCTGAGTGATACCAAATATGCTCAAAATAATATATCTGCATAGATCTGCTGCGATATTTCAAAAAACATACTTGATAGGGATATACTCAGTCCAATCTTTATGTTTATGCGAAAGACATCGCCCTTATACTACTATCGGCTACTTCAAATCTGCCATAAACAGGGCATTTTTTTTAAATGGGTGTGGATGGCCGAAGGGCCGATATTGATGAAAACTAAAACTGCATCATTGGATTTTTTAAAAATCAATATACCTAGCCAGGAATAAAACCCGTTGATTCTGAAACAAAAAGAACATGCTGTATTATAACACCATTCGCTGATATGGATTAAATTCTGGCAAGTAATGACATATGGCAAACTTAACAAAATAGCTCAATTTTGACAAAATACTTTTTTTCCTACGTGATGTAATCGTATTAAACCTTAAGTGATGTAATGATGGCCATTATTTTCAATCAATAGCCGAATTCGACTACTCAAGCATTGTACTACATTCAGCATTATAATAATTTTGATTCCGTTCAGAATATTCTCCAAAGACTTTTTCATGTCATCAATTGCATGATACGAGTCTTCGTAGATTGCAGACAAAAAAGTTATATTTTGTTAAAAATGTACGTTTTCCTTAATTATTAATTCTTTATTGTACACCAAAAACATCATTACATACAGTGTGATAATAAAGTACAAGTACAAAGGCGAGCTTAACTTAATGTTGATTTCTCTTACAACAAACCCTAGGGTGATAGAAAAAGATAACATTATGGAGGGCAGGATCCTGTGAACAATTTTAAAATAAGACGAATAAAATAAAATATACTTAAATACATATTTTTATATAAATCCTAATATTATGTCATTGCGCAAGGAAATGCTCTTTAATCTTCCTCCTGAAGACCTCCAGAGAAGGGCTGTCGCGTGGGGAGTGCGGGAGAGAGTTCCAGAGACGCACTGCAGTAGCAGAGAATGAGCCATCATAGCGGCTGGCAGTGTGTCGTGGAGGGCGAAGGAGAAGAGAAGTGGCAGTGCGACAGGTTTTACCCCTCGGGACAAGATATTCAGTGTTCACGAAGGTATTGAGGAGAATTAGGATTGTGCAGGATAGTATAGAGAAGGGATAGGATATGGGTATCTCGACGACGCCGAATCGGCAGCCACTTCGATCTGTTTCGAAATTCCGATACATGGTCGTATTTGCGGAGGCCAAAAATGAAGCTGATGCCCAAGTTCTGCAGTCGCTCTAGTTTATTAAGGAGTACCTCCGTTGCATTTAAAAAACAGACATCCGCATAATCTATGAGCGGTAAAAGAAGGGTTTGCGCTACAATAACCTTAGTTTGAAATAGTAAGAACTTTTGGAGACCTTGTTTGTCATATGCCATTACTGCCCAGAATTTAATCCTTACAAGCGACACTATTGAATGGTGTAATAAAACAGAATATCTTTTTTTTTAGAATCAATGTGTTCGATTCCTTGATAGGAATATTGATTTTTCAAAAATCCTATGATGCAGATTTAGTTTTCATAAAAATCCACCTCGTTACTCCTTTGAGTGTTTTCCGCTATTCCTATTTTGTTATAAATTTGACGTGTGTTGCAATGTGGATAATTTTTGAACGGCTACACCGATTTTAATCAAACATTGCTAAGAACACTCTCGACAAAGTCGACTTTCAAAAAAAAAAGTTAATCAAAATCGGTTCATCAAACGGATGAACCGATTATGAAGGAGCTATGAAGTCACAGACTGACACACAGATACACAAATACACAGGTACACCGTCAAACTTATAACACTCTCTTTTTCCAACGGGGGTTAGTAAAACTAAACTGCTGTAAACATTGGCGGTTCCCCGACGCGAGTAAGAGGCTTATTTTTTAACAAGCACTTGTCTTATAGCACTTTATCTTACGTACGGTTTTTGAAGCATTCGCAGGCATTGCAAGCATTCGATTGAGCGTAGTATTACAGCTCTCAGTGAAAAGCTATCTTTTTTATGGTTCCGTTCCTCAAAAGTAAAAAAAGAACATCTTATTGGATCACTTCTTTGTCTGTCTGTCTGTCCGTGTGTCAAGACCTTTGGAACTCCTGGAGGTAGCAAGTTATTAATATCATAATAGGTAGGTACTCAAATCTACAATCTCTTGGAGCAGTAAAAATTAGACTTCTACATCAATGCAATCAAAAGATACGGCCTTTTATGTCGCATATTCGACTCTAGCAAGGGAATCAATCCCACTCACAGAGATTTAGTCCAGTCAGTTCTATCCTATTGTATACCTGTCTGGGGTGGTGCTGCCAAAACAAAATTTCTAACGATGGAAAGGGCACAACGCGCTCTTATCAAGTGTATGTACTTTAAAAAAAACAGATATCCTACTGAAGACCTCTTTCGACTTGGTAACTTGCTCTCAGTCACGAAACTTAATATTACTCAAATAATATTAAAAAACGTAAGTCTCTTTCCTATGATGCTGGCTTACTGAAAAAAAGAACGAAGGCATGCGACCACGTTTATCCTCTTAGAATATTTTCTTGTTTCTCATATCACGATTTTTTTGTCGTCGGGTTTTGGTTTTTAAACTTATTTTATTTTTATTTATTTAATTCAGACAACTCCAGCCCATAGTTTAACAAGATACATTAAATTACATTACACAGGTAAAAACTCAAAATAAAAACAATCAATAATAAAATTCAAACAGTAAAAAAATCATCAATGTCATACAGTCTAAAAAGCAACAATTGAAAAGGTCCAAGAAATTATAAAAATGTCAGAAAATTTATTAAACAATGTCAAACGTAAAATTGCCAAATGTTGAATATTATAAAAAAAAAAATGTCAAAATATTAAAAATTAAAATTATATAAATCGTAAAACAAAATAATAAATATTAAAATAAACTATGGTAATTATACTATATTTTTACCTGCCCCAAGCCCGGTATACGGGTGCATGTAAGGCTTGCCACTGCCGCATGAAAGGCCCGTCCAACCTGTTGGCAACAACGCTAAGAAGGCTGTTGCCGCTGCCCATAGTTTAACAAGATACATTAAATTACATTACACAGGTAAAAACTCAAAATAAAAACAATCAATAATAAAATTCAAACAGTAAAAAATTCATCAATGTCATATAGTCAAAAAAGCAACAATTAAAAAGGTCCAAGAAATTATAAAAATGTCAGAAAATTTATTAAACAATGTCAAACGTAAAATTGCCAAATGTTGATAATTATATAAAAAAAAAATGTCAAAATATTAAAAATTAAAATTATATAAATCGTAAAACAAAATAATAAATATTAAAATAAACTATGGTAATTATACTATATTTTTACCTGCCCCAAGCCCGGTATACGGGTGCATGTAAGGCTTGCCACTGCCGCATGAAAGGCCCGTCCAACCTATTGGCAACAACGCTAAGAAGGCTGTTGCCGCTGCCCCGCACTCTACTCGCTAATGAAGTCGCCCTCTTGCGCATGCTGGCATAAAAACAGTCAACGCGGACGTTCGCGAACATACCTGATGCGCTGCAAAAGCGAGGCAGCCGCAGCAGTGACCTTAACGCGTTATTGTATTGAACGCGAAGAGCGCTGTAAGATTTCTGCAAATACGACACCCACAGACTACTCGTATAAAAAGATGTGCAGTAGGCTCGAAATAATGTGATCTTCACATCCTTGGAGTTACGAGCAAACCTGCGGGCAATCATATTCGCCCTCACCGACAGCGCCCTCCTTTCTCGCTCAATATCAGCGTCGTCGTCGTCGATTTTGTTCCTCAAACCAGTTTACCTTTTCGTTAAAGCGATGTACCGAATATCACGCTTTGAATCACGATATGACGCATGAAACAAGAACATATTCTGTTTATTTTTCTATAAAAATTTTCTTAATTCGTTTAAATATTCTTATTTCGTTTAAATATCAAGTATTGAAAAGATTAACTTCAGTAATGTGACCTAATTATTTTGGAGAATGTATTTGATTGTACGAAAAAAACGGTGCGCGAGTCCGACTCGCACTTGGCTGGTTATTTTTCACTCCCCGAGAACCATGCAAAGCAAGCCAAAATACTTAGTGTAGCTTTTTTTTTTTTTATTTGTTATAGGCCCGCGCTTGACCACTATCTCACCTGATGGTAAGCGATGATGTGGTCGAAGGTGGAGCACGCTTGCTTAGAAGTAACCTATTCACTCTTGACTTAAAGACCCCTAGATTGCTAGATTGTAGCTATCGGGAAACACAGACTCCGGCAGGGAATTCCACTCCTTAGCCTGTACGCATAATAAAAGTATTCTCAAAACGTTTAGTGCGTATGGGTGGGATGTCCACCATGTACCGAATGCGCATCGCCGTACGTCTGGCAGTCCGATGATGAAACGGGCTGGGCGGAATTAGATCATGCAATTCCTTCGCACACTCCCTGAAATGTAACCGATAAAAAACCGACAAGCTGGCAATTCAGCGATGGTGTTCAAGGCTCTGGAATCAATGGCAAGCTTCTTAACAGAGACAAAATATTTGAAAATGGATTAGTACTTCCAGAATGAATGAATATAAATGTGGTTGGGTGGAGAGGGAGGGGATGGTCAAAAAAAATGGATGGACTGTGTGAGGAGTTATTTTCCTCCTTCATATTTGAAAGAAAATGGAATTAGTGATACTGTGGCGGGGGACAGGACGGTATGGAAAAAGAAATCATGTTGCGCCGATCCCAAGTAATAGGACAAAGGCAGGAGAGTGATGTGTGATCAGTATTTCCAGAGATAATCTTTTATTTTATTTTATTTACTTGGCTCACAAAAGACAAAATTTATTTATTTCAATTAGGCCATTAAGCGGCACATTTGAACGTCAAAAATATAAATTTAAAGTTAATAATAATTGATTCTACCGTCCATTCGGAAAAGTAGCTTGTTATGGAGAAGAACGGACAAGAAACTCCATAGGAATAAAGGAAAAAAGAAACTCCATTTTCTTTACAGTTTTTGCTGCAGCAGAAGTTTTAAAGTTTGATTGGAGCGACTAGTGGTACATGGCCCAGGGTAATGATTTAGTTAAAGAGTAGAGTTCTAAAATTTCCCTTATTTTCACGAACCCAATGATCTACTTTGGTCAGGAGTAGCCGAGCGATGTGTGGCAGCTGTTCACCTGGTTGGCAACTGTGAGCCTGTGTTCTGTGAGGTGCTGTAGGAATCTCACCTGCTTTAGTGGGTGACGATTTAGACCAGCTTGATTGTAACTGCGCTGCAGGGATCTCACCTGCTTTAGTGGGTGACGATTCAGACCAGCATGATTGAACTTTGTGAGGTGCTGCAGGAATCTCACCTGCATTAGTGGGTGACGATTTAGACCAGCTTGATTGTAACTGTAGGGGTTTTCTGTTGTAAAAAAATATCTAGACCAGTGATCCTTTCGAGGTGCTGCAAGAATCTCACCTGCATTAGTGGGTGACGATTTAGACCAGCTTGATTGTAACTGTAGGGGTTTTCTGGTGTAAAGAAATACCTAGATCAGTGATCCTTTCAATATGTAACTATACAAAATGTTTCCTCACTCACCTAGAGTATGAGTCAGGATTGGACGAGCGAATACTGTGTGGAGATTTTGTGTGTTTCAGAAAACATCCCTTGTATGATGGGAGACTGGTAGAACGGAGAAGACTGAGAACGTGTCGCGCAACACGACATGAGATGGCATGAAGCAAGGACAAGAAGATGATGCCTGCGGGTGATAGATTTGGAGAGTCTGTCACCTGAAAGAGGCCCTAGAAGGCGACGTGCTGTGTTTCACGCTCGCCTCTCAAGAGGAATTACGGCCTAGAGAACACCATGTGGTTTTAGTCAGTAGGAGTCTGACAGACCCCTCAGCTTTCCCCAAGGGCTGAGGACATCCATTGAGGATTTCCACATGATTCGATACACTGTTATAACCTGACAATGAGGAACAGACGAGGACGCCTGTATCGCAGGATGGCCGTGTCGGGTTTAGTCAATAGTACGGACGTCAAAACAAATCACGAGCACGCCACCTGTCGGCAAATCAAGAACAACTACGCTGTGGCGCACTTTCCCTAACGACTTGCGTGATGGGGACACAGAAAATAGGAGTTGAGTTCTGACCGCCTTGGAGCTAAGACGTCGTAGAATCAGTGTCTGTGAAGATTGTAACTGTGAACTATTTAAATAAACCCAGTGTATCGAATAATTTGTGTTATTTCATTTTCACGACTGTACCTACCGACCTACCCACACATGACTTCCCGATGGTTTGCATCTATCGGCCAGCCTTGATGCGACAAGTATTATTATAAGTTTAATTAATTTTTAATTTTATTCATTTGGGAAAACACACGGTTACACATTACAGCAAAAAATAAAATTTAAACTTAACAGCGTGACAAATATTCATTATTATATCTGTCAATGTCTAGAACTCCAGACCCATTAATTATGTACATCAAGTTGCGCTGAAGATTTATGGCCGGCTAGCTTTTGCCCACACGAAAGTCGAAAATGATCTCACAATAATGTACTACCGGGATGAAAAGTTTCCTATGTCCTTATTCAGGCCTAGTTACCCGTGTACCTATCAAATTATATCTAAATAATTGAGGCTTGATTGATTTAAAAATATGTAAACAGATATTCGCTTATTTATTTTATTTTTTATTTTATTTTATTTATTCGGGAAAACAAACAATTACACATTAAGAATTACAAAAATAAAGGATACAGAAATTATACAAATGTGAAATCAACCACGTTCTCCACAGATAACAATGAGACAATTTGGTAAATATTAAGATTAGCGTTGTAAACAATAAAAAGTAAAAAAAAGGGGAATATTAATTATTAGATTGTTATAAGTGGTAATTTAGTCACTAAGTAGAAAGTAGGATTTTTATTACCATAGAAGATTCCAATCTTATACAAGTAATAGAACGAATACAGTTTGAGGCAATGTCCTCTGTTTCAGACAGGATTATTTTTGTAAACTACTGACAACGCACTGAAAAAGATATCAAAGTTCTAGTCTGCCACATACACAATGCACATTCCACACACCATATTAAACTCTGTTTCCATCGTAATATCGCACACGTTATTTTTTGGGTTCGTCCGTTAACTTAAATTGGTCAATTTAATACTCTTGTTCCACACTTGCTCCACTAGCTCATCATCATCAGCTATCCTGCTGTACTCAGCTTCCTTACACTCCATGAAGTACTTCCCTCGCACGCCCTCCACCTCTTCAGACACACACAGGTGTATCGTCGTCTGTGCTCCTTCTTTAGGCACTTTAAACAATATATCGCAGATAACATAAAACACTTTTCTTATCACAGTGGGTACCCTTTGAAATATATCAGTTTTAGTAACTCCAGGATGTAAAGAATTGACTGTTACTCCTTCAGGTAATCTCTTAGCTAATGCTTTCATCCAAAGGACATCACATAATTTACTATTCCAGTAAATTATTAAATGCGCAATTGGTCCGAACCATACCTTTCCGCTGAATTTATGTAAGTCGTCGACGCGTAATCTTGCGAAATTGTGGACCCAAGATGACACTATTATGATCCTGCTGGGTTTAGAGGCTATCACCTTGTCTAGCAGCAGGTTCGTAAGCAGAAAGGCCCCGAAGTAGTTGACTTGCATCACTACATCTATTCCATCTTCGGTAAGCTCCGGGTCGAGGCAAGCGCAGCCAGCGTTGTTTACCAGAATATCGAGACGATCATAGGAGTTGTTGAAGTCTTCAGCGAATTTGCGTACACTGCTAAATTTTGCTAGATCTAGAGGCCTGAATACAACGTGTTTGTTTCCTGTGGTCGCTGCTATATCGGCGATGGCTGCTGCGGCTTTCTTGGCGTCCCGGCTGGCGATGACGACGCACGCTCCTCGGGCCGCGAGGTCACGCGCAGTCTCCAGGCCGATGCCTTGGTTCCCGCCTGTCACGAGCGCGACCTTGCCATCAAGCCGCACATTAGATTTACACACTCCTATCACAGGTTCTAATTTTAGTTTCACATATAGAGCTAAAGAAAAACCCAAGAGCACTGCTGTTAAAAATGAAATAATTGCTGTTAACGTAAGATAGTAAACAATAGCGAGTATCATGTTGACGCGGTTGAACAGAAAATAAAAATGAGTTCGTTTATTGACTATCAGACTTATTTATGTATATACGACGAGTAACTTGAACATGTTTTTAATATTCAAGACACTCATCAAGGTCGCCTTACGTTGCACCGAGGCGGATTTTCTTAAAATTTTGGACAAAATCTTTTTATTGTTTTAAAAGTTCGAAAAGTCGAAGGAATTGAAGAGAAAACATGATTAGCATATAATTAAGTTTTATTTAACGTTTTACAGGTTTGTATTATTATTAAATATTATTCACTTTTAACCGACTTACCAAAAAGGAGGAGGTTCTATGTTCGACTTCGAGATTGTTATTTTTTTTTTGTTTGAAAGAGTATGTTTCGAAATTGGCGGACGGGCATCAATAAAATCTTTGAAGGCGCTTTGGACTACATCATCGGAGTTGAATTTTTTTCCTTGCAAAAAGTAATCCAAATTTCGAAAAAAATGGTAATCTGTTGGACCAAGGTCCGGGGAGTACGGTGGATGTCTTATACATTCAAATTGAAGCTCCTCTAATTTGGTAGCCGTCTGTTGTGCAGTGTGTGGTCTAGCGTTGACCTGAAGCAGCAATTGCCTAGAGCGATTGACCAGCCTCAGCTGTTTAGCAGCTAGCTTTTCCATCATGGTTTGCAGTTGCTGACAACAGACATCAGCCGTAAGCGTCTGGCCAGATTTAAGAAACCTGTAGTGAACGACACCAGCACTAGTCCACCAAACGCTCCAAGTACTTTATTTTGATTCAATTTTCGCTTGGGGTAGGATCTGGCTGGTTCGCCAGGCTTCAGCCATTGCGATGAACGATTCCGATTATTGTTCAGGATCCAATTTTCTTCACAGGTAATGATTCGATTTAAAATCCCTTCATTATTGTGCCGGTTGAGTAATGTAACGCAGCAGTCGACGCGAGTTTGTCGGTTTGCTGCACTCAATTCATGAAGTACCCACCTTTCAAGCTTTTTCACCTTCCCAATTTGCTTCAAGTGGATTAAAACAGTTTTATCACTAACACCGCAGCCTGCAGCTAACTCGGACGGGGTTTGCGACGGATCCGCTTCCACAATAGCCTTCAATTCTTCATTATCAACTTTGTCTCCGGCCGTCCACGGGGCAAATTTCCAGAACGAAAACGGAACCAAAAAAGCACTGTGTTTTCTTTTGCGACACCGTCGCCATACACATCATTAATCCTTCGAGCCGTTTCTGCAGCACTGGTGCCACGATGGCACTTGTACTCGTAAATAACGCGATATTTCAAGTTTTCCATTTTGTAAACTGACTGGCGCAAAAAAAAAACCAAAAGAGGAAAAACAAATGAATTACGGTTTTCCAAACACAAAAGCATGAGTAAATAGTTGTATAAATTTAAAATTGGAATTCCAAACCAAAGAGGAGATATTTGAGATCAAAGTGGCCAGTACGACAAAACGCCAATTTCATAGATAAGGACCTAACATTAATGTTCAATGTGCCTCTTACCATGAGATGATCGTTCCTGGTTTTCACCTAATTGAATTTTTGCTTCCTGGTTGACATGATGAAGTCGATCTCATATTTTGTTGCACCATCGGGGCTCTGCCTGGTCCACTTCCTGTGTTCACGCTTTCTGAAGAAGGAGTTCATCATATAGAGGCCGTCCTTCTCCATAAAACTGGGCAGTAGGTGACCCCGTTGGTTCCGTCGTCCAACTCCAAATTGCCCCACTTGCAACTCATCATTGTCTCGTTTGCCCAGTTTCGCGTTGAAGTCCCCATGACAACGGTGAAGTGACTTTTGAAACCATGCATGGCCCTAGAAATATCCTCATACATGGTGTCCACCTCGTCGACGGGGTGTGCCGAGGTCGGGGCGTAAACCTGTACGACTTTCAGCGAATATCTCGAAGATATTCTGAGTATAAGGTACGCCACCCTGGTCGACACACTCTCGATCTTCACCACGTTATTCACAAGGGACTTGTGGACGATAAACCCGACACCACCCTGGGACTGCCGGTCACCCTCTCGGAAATAGAGCAAGTTACTGGATTTGAGGCTTATCGAGTCCTCCCCCTCTCTTCGGACTTCAGATAACCCTATAATACTCGATCGTAACCTGTTCAATTCCTCTTCGAGTTTGGTGATCTTCTCGTCGGTCCGAAGTGTGCGCGTGTTGTACGTTGCCAGGTCCAGTAGTCGGTGTTTGTTGGGGTAGCCGGATCTCGTACGGAGATTCTTAGCACCTCTTGCCATGCCGTAACCTCAACCGCTACCGTAGTCGAGGGTAGGCAGGCTGCCGGGCATTAGGGGCCATTTTTTATTTGTGCTATTCATGGGGGTGGTTTTGTCATAATTGCCACGCTTGGCATACGAGTTGGCGATCGCAGTATGGTTGTTATAGAAGCACAGAAAACGCTGCTGCCCATTCTCTGGTTTGTCCCTTAGTCGCCTAATACGACACCCACGGGAACACATGGGATGGTGAAATTCTTTACGTCCGGCAACATACGGAGCTTAATGAAATCTATCTTTACGTAAAACTTTGCTCAAACTTGCTATATTACAAACAATCGAAAATGATAAAATAAATACCTGTCTATTTTTAACCGAATTTACCGAAAGGAGAAGTTTTCATGATTTTTTCATTTTTTTTTTGCTTTTTCTGCTGTATGTTTTTTTAATGTGTTTTCACTGATTATTCCGTCAATTATGGACCGATTTTGAAAATTCGTTTTTTGTTTTGAAGGATGTACTCTTGAGGTGGTTCCATTGTCACCAAGTAGGATCTGATGAGGGGATCCCATGGAAATTGTGGGAAGTCCTAAAAGTTTAAAGTCATACATTATAGCGATTTTCATCAACATGGCAAGCATTTACATTCAGAAAGCATCATTTGGTGAAGTGGAACTGAGGAAGAAGTCGGCAGATGTCCACTGGAACTTCTCAATGATAAGTATGTTTTCGGTAAGATTTCTCGAATAGTTAAAGGATGATGATGAAGCTAATTTAAATAAACGGTTCTAATGAAAATGGTAGCATCGCACTGATCTGATGATGAAACCGGAGGGTAGGCACCGGAACTCCGTAATAAATCAATGTATCCCAGTTGTGTTTAGGCTTGATGGAATTATTATGAGAAGCCCTCTGGCTATAGACTATAGACTAAAATTGAAAAAAGTATGTTAAGATGGTTTGGAAATGTTGAGAGGATGAATGAAAGGCAACTAACGAAAGGTATTTAAAAGGCAGATGTGAATGGGAACGTCGGGAGGGGACGCCCTAGAAAGACATACATAGACCTTATTGGTGATGTTCTTTAGAAAGGCCAGGTGCGCAGTACTCATAAACGGCGTGTGTATGACTAGAATGTATGAATGTGAGTGAAGCAAAAGAAGTATGTAAGGATCGTAGCTGGTGGCGTTCTTTAGTTTCTGCCTACCCCCATTTTGGAAAAAGGCGTGAGTTTATGTATGTATGTAAAAACCTTTTTTACAAGAAAATTAAACCTTCTACCAAATCTGCCTTCTTTTCGGAAGTCGGTGTAAAATGAAAAAAAATGGTACCAAAGACACTGACTTCCGAAAAGGAAGTTATTTTTCGGTGTAGTAGTGCTTTGTTTTAGAAGTCAATATATGTTTTTGTAAAGATTTTAAATACACAGATACATTCCTCCAGGTACACAATCCATGATCAAAGATAAGTATTCCAAACACTTTAAAACGCAACACTATTTTTTCAAAATCCTCGATTTTAAACAACGGTCAGCATAAAGATAGGATACTTTGCAATAAAAAAAAATAATTAAATCATTCGACAAAAATATTATACAAACTGAAATTGGATTAAAGAAACCATTATGATTGCAAAAATAAAATTGGGTGACTGTTATGGCTAATTTCATAATTTGAATTTTGTCCGCGAATAGATGTGGGGAAATCCACCTGTGTGCGTCAGTAGATTTTTTGCCCGCGCGCAGCGGCGCGTCGCGTCCATCTATCCCGCAAAAAAATTCGGCGCGAAAATATTGGCATTGGTTTTAACGACCTAATTTTATATTCTTGATTCGTCATCATCATTTTAGCCGAAAGACGTCCACTGCTCAGAGCCTCCCTCAAGTTTCACCAAATCGACAGGTCCCGCACTTCTCATATCCAGCGGATTCCGGCAGACTTAACCGATCCACCTAGCGAGAGGCCTTCCAATGTCTCTTCTGGGTCAGCCGGGACCAACAGCTTACTGCGTTTTCCGAGACGGAGCGGAGGAGGAGCCTCGGTTTATCAAGAATGGTTACCCATCCAAGGACCGATCTGGGCAAGTATTGCTTAAGGAGCAGATACCCCTCAGTAGCTGATTTTAAAATGGGAATCTCGTCTAAACGGCTAGTCGTAATGTTTTGGAAAAAATGTTTAACAATAGACCATTTTTTTAATATATTGTTCTAAAATAAATTCGAGTTTTATTCGTATAACATAGTGTAATTAATAAAGCTTCTAATGTTTCTACATTCCCTGACTACAATAATGTTTGCAGTTTGCATTCAGTTTGTCTTAGTGTAAATAGTAATCTGTGGAAAATGTAGTGGGTAGTATACTTGTTAAGTCATATGTTTAAGACACTATGTATATTTTAGTATACTACTGTTTGTTTTCCCTATAAAAATAAATAAATAAACGTGCTTTCCGAGACACGGAGGAATGTCTGACTCGGTACGTAATGGATACTAAACAACTTAAAATACCCGATATTATACTTGATGCTTGAATTGGTGGGAATGTATTGTCAAATTATGAAATCAAGTAATGGGCTTCTAATCTTACTAATATTATAAATGCGAAAGTTTGGATGGATGGATATATGTTTGTTACTCAATCATGCCAGAACGGATGAATGAATCTGGATAGAATTTGGTATAATGTTCCCGTGGGATAAAAAAACACTTCCCACGCGGGCGAAGCCATTGGCAGATGCTAGTTTATTAATAAGTCGTCACGAAAATAGAAGTTGAATTTTGATCCGGTATTTAGGAGATTAAAATAATTGACAGTAACGTATTTAGCTGTAGTATTTTTAAAACCTATAGAACTGGTTTTAAAGTCTAAGACCAGTTTTGGTCTGCCTTCAATTTTGTTCGCAAGTTGCTTAGTATCAATAAAAATATCTTATACAGGAAATTTATAAACTTCCTCATTTTTAACAAAATGTTTTATTTTTTCCCTATTATACCACAAGTGATTAATTGTTCGAAATGATGACAATTATTTTTAAAACACAGCCTTATTCGACTACTTATGGATTGTACTGCAGCATTACCAATTATTATGATTACGTTAAGAATATTCTGATTTACTTTTGAGTAGGTTGTCTCGTTCATATTTCTGTGACTTATGCAATCTTTTGCAATCCAAATTTTAGCTCAATTCTCCGGTTCAAAAGTCGTTATCAGAACATAACGCAATTTTTGCCACTTGGTGGTAGACTCAAGCCAATTGTCGACCCATAACCTCGCGAGACCTTTGAACAAACTACCAACTTTCATTCATCTTTATACCAACTATCATGATTAGGTCAATTTACGGTAATATCTCTTTGAAAGAAAGAAAGAAACAAAAAATATTTATTTGACAAAAAAATAAAAATAAAATAATATTATATTTATTATATATTTGTTTGTTTTTATGTATTTGTTTCTGAGTTTATTTTTCTTTTTTTATTATTTTTATATAAATATAAATATTTATTTCTTTCGACATTGACAACAATTTGTATAAGCGATTACGGATAGAACTTGAATTTTCACGTGGTGACTATGAAGTGTGCTCAGACATTCTGATAGTTAATACCGTTGAGCTCGAAATACGCTTAAAAGAAGTGTGCAAGTGTGTCGAGCGCAGGCCTTACCGATTGAGCTTAGTTTAACGCGAACAAGGACGGGAAATAGTCAAAAAATTACTCGAGCTTAAAATTATCCGCGAAAGTAAATGAGCTTTTTCCAGCCCAATAATATTAGTCAAAAAGAATAATGGAAAAGACCGCATGTGCGTGGACTATCGCGAACTAAACAGAAACACTCTGAAAGACTGTTCGTTACCGATCATTTCAGATCATCTAGCGGGGGGTTTTTATTTTTCGACAATAGTCATGGCAGCTGGATTCCACCAGATACAGATTTCAGATGGGTCTATTAAGAAAACAGCCTTTGTTACGGTCTATGCGAATATTTGACCATGCCCTTCGGACTCAGTAACGCGGTTTCAGTCTATCAGCGTTGTATAAATAAGGCCCTAGCTCATCTCTTGAACTCGGTAGACCAGGTTTGCCAGGTATATGTTGATGACGTTTTGTCAAAATATAGGCTATTCGCTGAGGGCCTAGCCCATATCAAACCCATATTGATTTCCCTGTAAAATGTTAGTTATGTTTATCGATAAATGTCGATAAAACTGCTTTCTTTAAACGCTCCATCGAGTATTTGGGAAATATCATGCAGACGGACAAGTCAGTCCAAGTCCAAGAAAGGTGTAGGCTTTAACGAAGACACCGATCCCGAAAACTGTCAAATAAGTTAGGCACATTAACGGATTAGCTGGATACTTCAGACGCTTCATTCCCAATTTTTCGCGTGTGATGGTTGCGCTCTATGAACTGACCAAGAACGATACGAAGTGGGAATGGAATGAAAGGCATGATGAGGCTCGAAACCATACCATACAACACCTGTCTACTGCGTCCAACCTTTTGGTTTTTCCTTAATCGAGCTTTACAAGGACGCCAGCAGCATCGGCTTCGGGGCGGTGCTCGCGCAGACCGTCAGCGGTCGCCAGCATCCAGTCGCGTACGTGAGCCAACGCACCACCGACGCCGAGAACCGCTATCACACGTACGAGCTCGAGACCCTGGCGGTAATAAGCAAGCAGTCAAGCATTTTCGGCATTACATATACGGCCGAAACTTAGAACAAAAAGGATCTCCTCCCTCGAATACATACCACCTTGACCCTAGAACCGAACCCAAAACTTTGTTATGCTAAGAAGAAAAATAAAAAGAATGATTTTACTTTAACATTTTATTGGCAAAAACAGAAAGTAGAGTAGAGAGCAAAAAGTACACGTAGGTAATCTTAACCTAAACTAAGAGGTAAAGTTGTTAGTTAAAGGTAATCTTTATAAATGCTGATCTGAGTACAATCAATATGTTACTGATAAAAAGCTATAATATTTTCAACGTAATACAAGGTATAGTGTTCCATAATTTTGACCCTTTCTTAAGGTTGCGGGTATCCGTTGGACTTGAGACACCCAAGATCGGTCGATGTGACAACACTTAGGTCTTGTGTACAGCTGTATTCGGCTGAATGATGATGATGATCCCCAAGCACGATCTTTGTGAGAAAGTATAGTAGTTAGTTCATCTATAAAGGCTTCTTCGTTTACCATAAATAGTTGAGTCAGACGGTACTTCGATAGCCCTAGAGGCCTCGATGGAAATCTTAGATTAAGAAAGTTTCACTTGCTTTGTCTAACAACGGCGGAAGGATGCGGATTTGGAACTGCAACTTAGACTATGGCATGTCCTACCTACTTTCCTGCCCTCAGTGGCTCAGTGCCCTAAAACCTGCAACCGAAGAACCTATGGGCTGCCACAGACGAAGCCGTGGAAGGGCCGATGGATTCTGTGGGGTAGCTCACGAAAGAAGGCGCGGGCAAAAGCTGGTAAACTTTTTTGGTGTACACTAAAGTATATTCTATTCTATTCTAAAGCAAAAGTTGTGTTAATTACAATTTAACAGAACTGAGAAGCAAATTCTCCAAGAAATGGCAATGCCTGGTTTATAGGAAGTAGTTCTAAGCCCGCTGACATCTCAGCCGCTTGGTGTACGGATCAGGCTTGCAGACCTCGTATGGCATGCATTTGACGCCGCCGCACATCGTGCCACCACCGGCTCCGCCTGTAATGATGATAATGATGAAGTGTTATTAATATTTATGTCAAAAAATCCTAACCACATTTTTCACGATCACAGAAAGCGTTTGATGACTTCTACTTAACGAGTATGTCGCAGAAGATGCGCGCCTTGGTATGTTAGAGTATATAGACGCTGGTATAGAGTACCACAATTTGGCTGTGCGCATAGCGGTTGAGGAGAAGCATTTACTCGGAACTAGTCGCGAGATATCAACCAAATGCTTATGGATGTAGTTGGTTCAAGCTCAAGAGAGCCAGTACCACTAAAACTAAGAAATGGAATTCGAGATCAAAAATTTAAATAAAGGTGTTGCCAATTTTAAATAATAACTTCAATTGTGCAGTTTGCCGAAAAGTACTATAACATAGTGCTTAAATTGTAGGCATATCTTAAACAGTTTTCTAATTATAATATCGCACACAGTTTTCAACTTTTAAATGATGTAAACTAGGATCCAAGAATGAAATATAAGTGTTTGAAAAAATATATCGTTTATTAATAGAAATCGTGCAAATTATTTTTTTCTACTGGCAATAAGGCAGTGGTCTTAAACATTTGGACTTAATTTAGTGTTTTCAACTACTAAAAGCACCCATGCGAAGCCGAGGCAAACGCCTCGCTTGCTTTTTACTAATGTAATAAATGAGAATTTTCTTACTCACAAACCTTGTCCTGACAATTATGAACAGAACAAAAAAGAAATCGGCCAAATCAAAATTAAATTTAACCAAATCCAATTTACCTTACCTGTAATATTAGGATTTAGCCTAGACTATCATATTTGTAGTTTTGACACGCTGCTTTAACGTTCTGACAAGAACACTAAATTAAAAAAAAAAACTTATTTTGAATGACTAAATGTTGACTACCCCTGAACTGTCACTTTGACAATGACAAATGTTTACATTTTTGTATTCTAATTAGATTTCTGGGATTAGAGACTCTAGATAAGTGACATTATAAAGCGACAGCGATTATCAAAATTTCAAAAATGTATGAGATTGACAAACGCTATCGAAATGTCACGTGATCAATCACTTACATTTTGGCATTTCGAAAATCGCAATCGCTGATAGTAGAACACTTTTGGCCGGTTTCCAAATAGAAAATTAAGAGTTAAGAACCTGTCAAACCTTACTTAAATGCAGAAGTTTGATAGATTTTAAGGCTAAAGTAGAGTTTGACAAATGCTTAAATTTAAATTATTAATTCAGAAACTGGCCGGAAATAGTCCAGACTTCAAATATAGATCTTCAAAATTTTACAATCTAACTTACCAGTGTACTTTTGGTTCCCATACTTCCCACCGTCCTGAGCAGTGCTCGCCCAGGGCGCGCGGTACACACAGGACTTGGTGTTGAACTGGTTGGGGCAGCAGATCTTGCCCCACTTTAAGCAGTCAGCATCGGAGTGGCAAGTGGGCTTGTTGTTATACACCTTGTTTTTAGGGGGACAGCCGCCCTGCCCGAAGCTTGCTGCAATAGAAAGAGATTTTTTTTTTATACTGATTTTCAAACTTTTTAGTATCTCAACTCAGTTTTTAGTTAATCGATAAAATGCAATTAATTGCAAAAGTTTGGTCATCACGCCCTTAGCTTTCCTTTCTATGCAATCTGACATTGACCGCGCTATATATCTTGTCTGTGTCTATCTGTCAGCCTTAATGATACACGATACGTCATAAAACAGAAGAAAGAAGTGACATAAAATATAAAGAAGATGAATTAATTCATTGTTTGCAGAAGTTATCGAGATCTTAACAATAGCAAAAATACTTAAAAAAACTAAAAAACACGCTTTAATCGGAAACCAAACTAAAAAGTAGAAAATAGCTTTCAATCATCTAAATTAAGAATAGTGTGATTAACAAAAAAAAATATTGTTAAAAAGCGTAGGTGCTTTTTAAAATATTTAAAAAATGACTACTTTTACCATTATCTGTCAATTAAATATAACAATTGACATCAAGCACACCACGCTTTTTTACAATATTTTTTTTAATCACTCTATTCTTAATTTAAATTTATTGAAAACTAAGTATGTTTTACTTTTAAGTTTGGTTTTCTACTAAAGCGTGGTGTTTTTTTAAAGTATCATTTATTTTTTACTTTTTAGTTCAATCGGTACTCTTGAAGGTCCTAGTGAGGATAATGTGACAAAATATTTAAATTATCGCATTGTCATAGGTCCTTGATACGTGTGCAAAGCTTCAAATTAATCCGACGTTTTGAAAGGGGTGAAAATCACATTCAAGATTCCGTTACTTAGGTACATATTTACCAAGCTATTAAAAACGTGTTAAAAAAGCTAAACTCTGGAAGTACTTAATCGATTACGATACGATGAGTGTCATGGGCCCGAAAGCAAAATACGCGCTTGGTCGTGGAGTTGCGGACACCAGCCCGTCGAAATTATACCAAACTATGCCACTTTTTATCCCGGCAAAAACAGCACTGTTACTGCCTGAAGCTGTGGGAAGGAATTAGTTATTACGTAGTTAGTCTATAAAGTGGAACTTTGGGCTCTTCTATATACAAGGGAGCGCACATACACAGTGCAGGCCATAATGTGTTACCGGTTAGAGCCTCATGTGGACATCGGCAACACAAAAAGCAGCGTCGTTCATACACGGGGTCGTCTGGCACCTATGTGCTGGTTTGGTCCCTGGGGTGGTCACGGTACAAAGTGTGTTCTGGTGCGCCGGTAATGGGGGGTACTCCACCGAGGTGGGTCCGGTGACGGACAGCCGCGGCGGGTTCGTGGTGAGTGCTAACGCGTGCCCATTTACCCGGCATAAGCGGCGCAGTAGGACACCGTGGAGTTTTAGTGGGTTGGAGTTCCACATAACTGCACTAAATCCCCGTGGTAATGCAGTATGCATGAGCATTTCAACAGAAAAAAATATAATCGTTGCCTTTCTAGAGTCAACTTCAATCAAAAACATTTCGTGTTTTTTATGATTCCGCTCTTGATCTTTATTTTGCCTTATGGTAAGCAGCAGATGAATTATTCTATGATGGAACGAGCGAGCCCAGAAGAAGATTGTTTACGGGTCATAATATGTGGTAGAGAGAACACAGATGCTGACAGAGAGTTCCATACCGACTTTGGCTGGGTTACCCATAATAACAAGACTAAGTTAATGAAGGCATATTTCCCGTTAGGTATGTTATTCCCCGTCCTTAAGATAATAGAACGCTTAGCTCGAACTTATTGTTTTCCTGTTATGAATAACTCCGTTCACGATATTACTTGTTCTTATGAAAACATTCGACGTATGTATGAAACATGGGAAAGTAGAAAAATGAGAGGAAATTTAGAAAAATATACCTGATGCATAGTTGATGAACAGCAAGCTTGCCACGACGAAAACGAAGGCTCTCAAAGCACCTGGAAATAAATAGAAAAAATTAAATGGTACACAAGATAATTAAATATAATAAACCTTACTGGTTTGTGTAGGTGTGTTTGAGCTGTTTGGGGTTGAAGTAATGGCCATGCGGTCCGATGCTCGTCTTGTTTTCAGGACATTAACAAGCAGTTAGTCGACTCTTCGACGAGTGTGCTCCTCGAGTTACAGACCTGTGAGCTGGCCTTTTTTCGGCCAATGTTTTAGCATTGCCATTCAAAGCAAAGGTGCTAGTGATATGGACACTTTGCCCACTGCCCAACGAGTTCTTTCCCTCCTCCTTTACACAAGATAGGTATCATAAACAAGATTTTTTTTAAATCAAGTGATGACAACTGAAAAAGAACAGATTAACAGATCTTCTCGTGGTTATAATAGATTGATTTTGTCTGGACTTGTGCCCGGTTGATGGCAATAGATGGTCTCGTTCTCAATTACGTAAGGCCCACGTAAAACCTCTTCGTCCTCCTCGTGTCGTGTTTTTCTTTTCTGAGGGTCGTGCATCCCCCACGAGAGATCAACCTTTCTCTAAGATGATCCTCCATCTGTGTCTGTTCTTGGCGTCGCGTAGTGCTTCGTGCATGTTGGTGTTGAGCGTTGCACGAATTTGGTCAGACCACCTGATCGGGCTGCGACCCCATGGCCTCCTGCCATTGACCTTGCTAGTTTTCATCAACTGCTTGAGGATATGACCTTTGTGGGTAATGTGCCCGAAGAGTTCCTGGAATCTTTGCAGGCAGGTGGTGGAAAGACTGGCTTTGACGTGGAGCTGACGAAGGATACATTCGTTTGTGCGGAATGTAGTCCAGTTTGAACGGAATTTACAGCACCCTCGAAAGCCTCAATGCGATCAAGGTCGGCCTTCCTTAGCGCCTATGTTTCCGAGCCTTAGCTAAAGATGGAGCACACTAAGGAGTTCACCAGTTGCATCTTCGTCTTCCGAGATGTATTGCGGTCCTTGCATATCCGCTGAAATTTGGACATTTCGCTTTTGGCCATATCGATGTGTCTCCTGATATCTTTTTCACAAGAACTTGTGGTGCCGATGGTAGCGCCTAGGTAAATGAAGTCATCTACCCTTTCGCAGAAAAGGGTAAATAATCAGTGGTTAAATTACATAGGTGCTCTGCTTAACCCTTCAAGGAATATGGGCGTAATGTTAAGTTGTATATCCCGAAGATACTGAGAACCTGACGAAACGTAATTATCCCATCAAAAAAATAAATGTGAAAAAGATAGCCAAGTTCAATGCTAAGAATATGCGCGGTTGTTGACTACGCCGACAAAATAATTGAGAT
The DNA here is from genome assembly GCA_947562075.1 of Orthosia gracilis. Classification (NCBI taxonomy): domain Eukaryota; kingdom Metazoa; phylum Arthropoda; class Insecta; order Lepidoptera; family Noctuidae; genus Orthosia; species Orthosia gracilis. The sequence goes on from OX387265.1 coordinate 13,431,393, forward strand.
CTAAATAGGTGCCAAGTTCTGTATCCTGAAATTTATTTACAAGAACATAAAACATTCTAAAATAAATTTAAAATTTCTTGCTTTTGCTGCTACAACAATATATGCTTTTTTAAAATATAACTTCTTAAATTTGAAAAATCGAATTAATTACATAAAGCAGATTACTTAGGATAAATTGTATCTCTAGTTTTGACATGGCTGATTTTAAATCAAACATAATCATCATCTTGGCTGGAATAGAATCAATTAATTGAAAAATTATAATAAAATGATAAAAATTTACTAGTTTCTGATTTATTTCTTTGTATTCACCCAACTACCTACCTATCTATATGCCAAAGAACTTTCTAGGTCATCTGGAACTGGGTTAGAGATTTGATCTACATACAGGTCAGTCAGTTAAAAAAAAACCTACCAAGTGCGTGTCGGGCCACGCGCAGTCATAGGGTTCCGTAGTTGCATAATAATGCTGACTAAGAAAAGGGTTTTTTGTTGATACATGAACATTAAAAAGGTTTCAGCGGCTCACAACGTCTAAAAACGGGCCCACATAGGACGATGGTAACTAAAGAAGGAGTAATAACATCCAAATTCACAAGTGAAGTTCGAAAAAATATTATCTATATAAGTACCACCGCGGGAAGAGGCAAGCGTTTGTAATAAAGATTTATAACCAGCGTCACTTAATAATTTGAATAAGCAGTAAGACTATCTCCGTATTGCCGTTACGGAGATAGTCTTCGTTAAAATCTCCAAATATTTACAAATCGAAAACAAATAATTTAGTATGAGTATTTTCAAACAACCTACTCAACGACTAAAAAGTAAAATTAAATTATTAGATAGGAACAAACAACCAACGTAAATAAGCTGCAATAAATAATCGATACGAGCGCGCGTTAGAGCCACAGGGAATGGTTGGTTCGTTCCTGGATCCTCTCACGCACGCTCTTTCTCTTTCGGAATTTGAAAAATTTTGAACGTATTCACTATTTCGTTCCCTAAATTTTTTTTTTTTGTGTTGGAAATCATCTAATTACTTCTCCCGCTCTGGGTGAAGCGGAAGGGAGTGTCAGACTTTTACTGACTAAAACCAGCCACTTTGTGCCAGGGCCGCGGTATCTCTTTTTCAAATTTATCCGCGACCCAGACAGGCATCAGCCCTAGCGGACCCCGTCAGTTTTGCTGAAATCTCTTTGAGGCGCGCGTGGAGCACTACGCGCCTTCGACTCAGGCCTGGTCCTTATCAGACGGCGAGCTACCCATTACTCGCCGTCCGCAAGCCCGCGAGCTACCCATTACTCGCCGTCCGCAAGCCCGCGCCTACGGTGGCCGGGAATCGGCTTGCGACTCCCGACGCCCAGAGCGTCTCCTGCGGTGGCTAGGGGCGTGAGGGCGTCTCTGTTGCGTCTCCCTCACGCGTTCTGCCTCCTCCTTTGCGAGCATTACACACACACCAGCTGGTCGATCCAGTAAAAATGTTCAGCGTAAAAACTTAGATGAAGAGCAGCTGACATTGTAATTGATGCTAGGATTTGGCAGGTCACTTTACCTGCGGTCATCATGGTGAGATTTTTTACAGAATAGCCCTACAGGACTTCAAGACGAAATGAAATATTATTTATTGATGAAAGCGGTTGACAGAATGCCAGGAACTCAATTCATTTACTTGATCTATATTAGTGCAATTTTGGAAGCGCATATCTCACCCATATAATGTCACTTTGTTGGAACACTCTGGAATTACGGTCCACCTGTACGGTTCCGTGCGTCCCAATGATTAATTCATAGGGCCAACCAGGGGCGGATTCAGGATGAATTTTGGGAAAGCACGGGGGCACGCCCCCCTTTCCCTGGTTACACCTATATAGCCAACACATCTTAGTTTTTGTCAGGATTATTTTGAAACACACAGCTGCTGCGTCGCCACGCTGCCGCGTGTCTAGATTTTAAATTTGAGTTTAATTTTATGTTTTTTAAACTTTACCTATATATATTTGTAGACACACTTCGATCGACAATCGACAATATATATAGAAACACTAAATTACGACACGATAATCATGCACAAAACTTTTGACCGACTGAACCGATTTTCATCAAATGCAGCTAAGAGCACTCTCGATGAACTCATTTTGTAAACAATAACTAAAGCAATATCGGTTCATCCAGTTGGGAGCTATGATTACACACACAGATAGATACCTACCACACGTCAAACTTATAACAATAACTTACAACTCTTGCTTTCGTAACGGGTTAAAATGAAACGAAATCAAAACTCACTCATTGTAATTTGCAGTAACTATATCAATTTGCGTCAGGTCTCCTCTGAACAGCGTACACCTCACAAATGACGCTTTGTTGCCCGTATTTACAACAATATACGCCAATATACAGTTACATATGAGATGAGTCAGATTGATAACAGTTGACTAGCGGACTGTGAGTAAGCTGAACAAATAGGTATCTAACTCACATGTAATTATGTCTTATGAAACTTCTTATGTACTTATTAATTAGAAAATAATTTTGCTGTTTTACGATAACTTAAATGATGAATACTACGTACCCCACACTAGTCGCTTAAATAATGCAGAGATCGTGCCTTCAAAAGAATTATCAAAATCGGATCAGTAGTTTTTGAGAAAATCGCGAACATACTTAGTACATACATTCGGATCGAATAAAGAATCTCCTTTTTGAAGTCGGTTAAAGATGTCAACTTCTTGTTGCTGATCAAATCGTCTTGCAAGGAATAACAATTTTATACATACAGGTATATAGATTTATATGTTTTCTTACATAAAATAAAGTTAAAATTATACGAACATTGAAAAAAAATCGATATCTTTAAAATATTTATGGTTTCATCACCATTTAACTATCATGGATAGTCTGTTTCTTTTTTTTAGTATAGATATCAGTAAGAAATAAATATAAAAACTAAAACTTTCGGTTGGATATTGTATATAAGCATAAAAACTACCGCAATTTTATCCTATTAAGGTTACATTAGTCGATCATTCTTCTATACAAACAAATATGGAAATGTTAAACGCTAACGAAATGTCACGTGATCAATCCCTTACAGTTTGGCATTTCGACCATCGTCATCGCTTACGTCGAATGGCCTAGAGATACTTTAGCATTTATAAAAAAACTTTTCACAAAAAAAATACTACCGACTTCCAAATAAGAAAACTAAAAAGTGAAAACTGACTTTATTTTTGGAAGTCGGTGTCTTTGGTTGGTACCAATTTTTTGCGTTATGGACACTTTGTAGTTTTCTTATTTGGAAGTCAGTAGATTTTTTTTTATAAAAAAAAGGTTTTTTTTATTTTCACTTTTTAGTTGTACCAGCCTAATAGTTTTGAATGACAAAAAACTGCCGGGAATGGGCAGGTTTGGTAACTTTGGCAATATCGTCAATTTTCATGGCTTACCAGACCCAGAGGTTAGGAATGGGCATGAGAACGCGTTTGCTTGCCGATGATTTATCCTAATCCAAAAACCGTTGGCCTATTAACTATTATTATAATATCGTCAAAAATAGAGGTTGAACACTAGATTCTACTTACCCATTTTGAAAACAATTTTCACTTTCCGTCTAGTCCCAATGAAGGTAAATTTAAGACTGCTCTTGTGTTTCCCTTTAGGACTTTAAATATAAGCTCTAAAATACCTACTTAGATACTTCATGATTCACACAATAAATCCTGTTAATCCTAATATTATAATATCATAAATGCGAATGTGAATTTGTTTGTTTTAACTATTTCACGCCTTATCTACTCGACCGTGAATCATGAAATTTTGCATTCCCACATTATCAGGGGTACAGAAAAGGACATTCCTTTCACACACGAGCGAAGTTGCGGACTAAAGCTAGTTCGAATATTACAAATATGAAATACTGTGAGGAAGTTTTTTACTCTTTCACACAAAAACTACTGAACAGATTTTGATGAAACTTTACAGGAATACCTATCAACAATAAATAATTAATATACCACAGAGGCGGCCTTAGCTGCGGGCGGCAGCTAGAATCATTTTAACCGACTTCCCAAAAGGGAGGAGGTTCTATGTTCGACATTATGTTTGTCTTTTTTTATGTATATTCACCAATATCTCCGACAATTGTGGATCGATTTTGAAAATTGAAAGAGTATGTTCCGAAATTGGTCCCATTTTAATTTCGTTAAGATCTGTTGAAGAACTTGGCAGATATACAACAGAACTCTTCAATAAATAACGGCTAATCTCTTGGGATTGCTGCAATCACATGTCTGTTTATTGTTTATACCATTTCATAACATAACATCACGCCACCACGCTCTTAAGGGGTTCGCAGATCTCTCATTTCACCGGTTATGTTCATGTTCCATGATATTCGGTTAATCTATACTGGCGCTATAGGTACCTTACTAAACAACTTGCCTATTAAGCTGGTACAACTAAAAAGTAAAAAATAAAAAAAAACATTTTTACAAAAAAAAATTCATCTGGCTTCCAAATAAGAAAACTACTAAGTGTCCATAACGCAAAAAAATGGGTACCAATCAAAGACACCGACTTCTAAAAATAAAGTAATTTTTCACTTTGAAGTTTTCTTATTTGGAAGTTGGAAGTATTTTTTTTTTTTTTTTTTATGAATGCTTACGTATCTCCAGGCCATTCGACGTAAGTGATGACGATGCTCGGAATTGCAAACTGTAAGGGATTGATCACGAGACATTTCGTTAGCGTTTGGCATTTCCATATTTTTTTTACATTATTGCTTTCAATGATAAAAAATTACTTGTCGAAGGCCGGTCTGTTTGTAACGTTGTCACTTTTAAACCACTTAACCAATTTTTATGTATTTTGGTTTAGAGATAGAATGGATATAGGATGTGTGTGTATGTGTTGCCGGCCGCAGTAATTACTTACGAGAAAGAGACGTGGTTGCTCATAATGGGCCTCATGAGAAGGCTTAAAGTCACCCAAAGGGCAATATAGAGGGCTATGCTCGGAGTTTCTTTGTGTGATCGAATCAGGCATGAAGACATCCGCAAGAGAACCAAGGTTACTGACATAACCCGAAGAATTGCCAAACTTAAGTGGCAGTGGGCAGGCCACATTGCTCGCAGAACGGATGGCCGTTGGGACCGAAAAATTCTGTAACCGCGACTGAGTAGCGGAAGACGTAGCGTTGGAAGACCTCCCTCTAGGTGGAGCGACGACATTGCCAAGGCTGCGGGTGTTCAGTGGACGCGACCGATCAGTGTGGCGACGCTTGCGTGGCCTAATATGTTTTTTTGTGCACAGTCGTCATGGCCAGACCATTGAGACGATTTTCCACCATAGTACTTCTTACCCAGGTGTTTAGTCTCCTGAGGCTGCTTAACGATCGGACTACAGGTCGTACACGGTAGACCGACCAAATTTTCGAACATTTTTCCAGTTTCGGGAATAAGAACTATTTAAGCACATCAACAACGGCTAGTTTTGTTGGGTTGGGTTTATGTTGACTTAGGACTTTGATTTCTTTGCATTTGGCTACATTTTCTTTAATCTCAAGGAGGGTGGCAACGGCCCTACCTGCCCCCCTGCGACGCCTTTGCTGCAATACATATATCTCGACCTACAATACAATACATATATGCGGTTTAGTAGGGATTTTACGGAATTTAAAATGATTGGCTAATGCGTAAAATTACATTGAATACTATTACATCATTTGGTAGGCATGTCAAGTTATTAAATTTTCCTTTAAAACAAATTGTTATTACTACCTAAATCGTTGATAGTCTCGTACGAGTCCCATATAAGGAACTAATGCCGTGAATAGTAACAAGTATTGAAAATAACGTGACTCAATGGGGTTTAACGAAATAAAATTTCATTGGTACTAGTTTGGTAAGGTCTTCGTCAACAACAGTCTTCGTCGCAATCTCGGAACATACTACTTTTCTGCTGCCAATAAACAGACCGTTTTTATTACAATAATATGTCTGATATTAAAAATGTACATAAAACAGCAGAGATACCTCATCCCCTAGAAATGTATACTAAGCGACATCTATGGACAGGAGGATATAGTACAATTTTTACGTGCGCCGCGTGCGCGCCATCTCTGTGCCAGCAATGAAGTTAGTTTTCTGTAGTTATTGACATCGATTCCACAAGTAAGCGTGCAAGATACCTACCCATTGAACAATATTTTTTACGTTGATACAAAATTGTCATGCGCTAACCAACTTCGGCATATTTAGGCAGCACTGTATAGCTAGTTGAGACTATTCTTTCTAGTTTTGTGATTGTAAATATCTCAGATTCTTTTATCTAATCTGAGGTAAATATTATATTTTTATTATGCTTATTTTAAATCTTACTAGGTATGTACCTACCATTTATTTCTCTCATAGGTAATAATTTCATAATTATATTTTGTCTAATTCAATAATATATGTAAGTAGCTACGTACATAAGTAAGTAGATAGCCTGGCGTAGGTAGGTCACTCGTATGTCACTTTATCACCCTATCCGCTTATTTATTTATTAATCCAGTTATTTTACTCGGTGGAAAAAGCGAAATACCTACCCATTAAAAAAGAAACAATCTACGTACTAGTAGGTTAGGTATATCATTTTTTATTGTCTTGCCTTTCGGAGGTCCCAGGTAATTAAAAAAAAAAAATGTTATAGAAGAATTCAAGCAACCAAAAACAGCACAATATAGTATATAATTGCTCTCTGACATATTAAGCAAGTATGTACTTGTACTTATTTCAATCAAATATTCACAAATCGCACGCCTACTGCTTACAAAACCATCACACCGTTCATGACTGCAACTGTAGTGTATCGAGTGTCGGCTGAACTCAACGCGCGTAGGTATGACTCGCGTTTCGACCGTTTGTATGAAGATGGAATACTGTTAGATATCATTACCGTGATAAACATATAACGATAACCCGTATTTACAAGTGATTGTATATAGAGTTTGGTTATATGCAGTACGCACGCCTGTATTTTACATAAAAGGGTGCAAGTAGCTTGCATGCAATAGTGAAATTCACCAATCGGCAGTTAGGCCTCCTATAATATTTTTACTCAAAAATCTATTTTAAGCTCTCACTTTAGGATAAAAACAAATAGTAAAAAAGATTCGGTTTTTATATTGGATCCGTGTTAAATATTTTTACATTCATCATCATATCAGCCAAAAGACGTCCACTGCTGGACATAAGCCTCCCCCAAGCGTCGCCACATTGACCGATCCCGTGCGTCCCGCATTCAGCGGTTCCCCGCAACCTTCACCAGTTCATCGGTCCACCTGGTGGGAGGCCTTCCAACGTCAACGTCCATTTTTACATTGGTGCTATGCTATGTAAATTAGTATAAGCATAAAAAACGTCGGATAACCGCAGCGCTCGCAGTGTGAAACAGCCCTAATCAAAAACTTAATTATCATCAGGCACAATCAATTAAGTATACTCGACGCTATGTAGATTTGTTTATTTGTTTAACCGGATGAAACAACAAAGAAATTGTATATTAGTTATTATAGTAGTATAAAAAATATAAGTTATTAAAAGCATAGCAGTTCGTGGCTAAATAATAATAGCCGCACACGTCGTTGAGGTCAGCCCGTGGATGGGTGACCACCTTTACATAGTAAGTTTCTTCCATGCCTCGGAAAATCCCGGCTGTCATTTGAATTAAAATTTACTTTTACTGTAATTTTTAGAGTTCCGTACCCAAAGAGTAAAAACGGGACCAAATTACTAAGACTCCGCGGTCCGTCTGTTTGTCTGTCTGTCTGTCACCAGGCTGTATCTCATGAACCGTGATAGATAGATAGTTGAAATTTTCACAGATGATATATTTCTGTTACCGGCGGCGGCGGTATAAATCAAGTAAGGGGATTACATTATATTATTTGGACATGCAAAAAAAAAGTTGTTAAACATAACTTTGATTTTGCTGTCGCGCGGTCACGTAAAAAATGCACAGAGGGTATTAACTGAATACATTGTTATGATAAATGTCTCCTAATCAGAGAATGTTCATGTTACAAATATATCTGCATCCTATTGATAAATATATTTTGGCGTACGAACGTTGAATAGTTTCATGATTCAGGAAACCGCGATAAGACGAAATAATATAAAAAATAGACGAATATAAAATTAAAAAATAATTATTAATGTTAGTCTTATCATACTTAACCACACAGAGGAAATAGGTTTTTGGCACCAGCCATATATATTGCGTCGTCGTTTCACAGAAAATATCGTTTTACTTTAATATACAGTGAGTGATCGCCGAGAGTTGACGTCACATCGAAATCTGCTCAAATAAAACAAAATTGTCTGGTTAACAAGATGAACAGCACGCGTGTGTTGGTGTTGTTAGCTCTGCAGATGGGATTAGTTTATTCGTTCTCATGGGGTAAGTACTGTAGATCAGAATATTGTTTGTTCATTTTATTTTGTTTTGGGTAATAGCTTACATTTTAACGGTTACCGGAATCGTACCCATTTTATTTTACCGCTAAAACGAACAAATGCTCAACACTCAATTTGATTGGAGTTGGTTAGGTGCCTGAATTGCCTAGGTCCAATCCGGATTCAGAAATGCATTGAACGTAATACTTGAGTGGGCATAGTTTTGAGACGGAACCCTTACGGCCCAATTTTTTACTTATTTACTATGTTGAAAACTATGCTCCACAAATACTCTGACCCAAGAACAAAATAATGTTTTTTTCGATTTTTCAGCGTTAAAGTAAAAAAAACCTCTTAGCAAAAAAAAAAAATTACTGACTTCCAAATAACTTTCTTTTCGGAAGTCGGTGTCTTTGATACCTATTTTTTAGTTTCTGTCACCGACTGCCGAAAAGAAAGTTATTTTTCGCTTTGTAGTATTTTTTTATGTCGGTTTTTTTCTCGCTTTTTAGTTTTGGTACCTTTTATTACCATGAGAAACATAAAAACTACTCGTCAGATTTTAATGGGACATGGGAAGCAACAGCATTCAAATAAAATAATAATCTTCATAATCGGTTCTTAATACATAAAAAATAAATCTTCGACAAAAAAAAACATACAGTCGATTTGAGAAACTCCTCCTTTTTAAAGTCGGTTGAAAAGGTATCGTAATAAGGTTACTTATGTATCTGTCTGTCTGGCACATTTATCCTACGTTACTAGTACATAAACTTTGTGTAGCAGGCACGGAAATAACATTGAAGCTCACATATTTTAAACCAGATTTATTAAAAATAATGACAAGAGCCATTGATTTAGGACGAAGTTAAATCCATTTATTTTAAAAAGCTTGTTAAAAAAACTAGGTTTATTTTCATATTTTTCACGAAGTTCAGAAATTAAATTGGGTGTAAAAATATGGATTATGCGTATTTTGGAACATGGTCGTTTTTAAGTTTCAATTCTAGCTTTCTATTAGGCTGGTACAACTAAAAAGTAAAAAATAAAAAAAAACATTTTTACAAAAAAAAATTCATCTGGCTTCCAAATAAGAAAACTACTAAGTGTCCATAACGCAAAAAAATGGGTACCAATCAAAGACACCGACTTCTAAAAATAAAGTAATTTTTCACTTTGTAGTTTTCTTATTTGGAAGTTGGAAGTATTTTTTTTTTTTTTTTTTATGAATGCTTACGTATCTCCAGGCCATTCGACGTAAGTGATGACGATGCTCGGAATTGCAAACTGTGAGGGATTGATCACGAGACATTTCGTTAGCGTTTGGCATTTCCATATTTTTTTTACATTATTGCTTTCAATGATAAAAAATTACTTGTCGAAGGCCGGTCTGTTTGTAACGTTGTCACTTTTAAACCACTTAACCAATTTTTATGTATTTTGGTTTAGAGATAGAATGGATATAGGATGTGTGTGTATGTGTTGCCGGCCGCAGTAATTACTTACGAGAAAGAGACGTGGTTGCTCATAATGGGCCTCATGAGAAGGCTTAAAGTCACCCAAAGGGCAATATAGAGGGCTATGCTCGGAGTTTCTTTGTGTGATCGAATCAGGCATGAAGACATCCGCAAGAGAACCAAGGTTACTGACATAACCCGAAGAATTGCCAAACTTAAGTGGCAGTGGGCAGGCCACATTGCTCGCAGAACGGATGGCCGTTGGGACCGAAAAATTCTGTAACCGCGACTGAGTAGCGGAAGACGTAGCGTTGGAAGACCTCCCTCTAGGTGGAGCGACGACATTGCCAAGGCTGCGGGTGTTCAGTGGACGCGACCGATCAGTGTGGCGACGCTTGCGTGGCCTAATATGTTTTTTTGTGCACAGTCGTCATGGCCAGACCATTGAGACGATTTTCCACCATAGTACTTCTTACCCAGGTGTTTAGTCTCCTGAGGCTGCTTAACGATCGGACTACAGGTCGTACACGGTAGACCGACCAAATTTTCGAACATTTTTCCAGTTTCGGGAATAAGAACTATTTAAGCACATCAACAACGGCTAGTTTTGTTGGGTTGGGTTTATGTTGACTTAGGACTTTGATTTCTTTGCATTTGGCTACATTTTCTTTAATCTCAAGGAGGGTGGCAACGGCCCTACCTGCCCCCCTGCGACGCCTTTGCTGCAATACATATATCTCGACCTACAATACAATACATATATGCGGTTTAGTAGGGATTTTACGGAATTTAAAATGATTGGCTAATGCGTAAAATTACATTGAATACTATTACATCATTTGGTAGGCATGTCAAGTTATTAAATTTTCCTTTAAAACAAATTGTTATTACTACCTAAATCGTTGATAGTCTCGTACGAGTCCCATATAAGGAACTAATGCCGTGAATAGTAACAAGTATTGAAAATAACGTGACTCAATGGGGTTTAACGAAATAAAATTTCATTGGTACTAGTTTGGTAAGGTCTTCGTCAACAACAGTCTTCGTCGCAATCTCGGAACATACTACTTTTCTGCTGCCAATAAACAGACCGTTTTTATTACAATAATATGTCTGATATTAAAAATGTACATAAAACAGCAGAGATACCTCATCCCCTAGAAATGTATACTAAGCGACATCTATGGACAGGAGGATATAGTACAATTTTTACGTGCGCCGCGTGCGCGCCATCTCTGTGCCAGCAATGAAGTTAGTTTTCTGTAGTTATTGACATCGATTCCACAAGTAAGCGTGCAAGATACCTACCCATTGAACAATATTTTTTACGTTGATACAAAATTGTCATGCGCTAACCAACTTCGGCATATTTAGGCAGCACTGTATAGCTAGTTGAGACTATTCTTTCTAGTTTTGTGATTGTAAATATCTCAGATTCTTTTATCTAATCTGAGGTAAATATTATATTTTTATTATGCTTATTTTAAATCTTACTAGGTATGTACCTACCATTTATTTCTCTCATAGGTAATAATTTCATAATTATATTTTGTCTAATTCAATAATATATGTAAGTAGCTACGTACATAAGTAAGTAGATAGCCTGGCGTAGGTAGGTCACTCGTATGTCACTTTATCACCCTATCCGCTTATTTATTTATTAATCCAGTTATTTTACTCGGTGGAAAAAGCGAAATACCTACCCATTAAAAAAGAAACAATCTACGTACTAGTAGGTTAGGTATATCATTTTTTATTGTCTTGCCTTTCGGAGGTCCCAGGTAATTAAAAAAAAAAAATGTTATAGAAGAATTCAAGCAACCAAAAACAGCACAATATAGTATATAATTGCTCTCTGACATATTAAGCAAGTATGTACTTGTACTTATTTCAATCAAATATTCACAAATCGCACGCCTACTGCTTACAAAACCATCACACCGTTCATGACTGCAACTGTAGTGTATCGAGTGTCGGCTGAACTCAACGCGCGTAGGTATGACTCGCGTTTCGACCGTTTGTATGAAGATGGAATACTGTTAGATATCATTACCGTGATAAACATATAACGATAACCCGTATTTACAAGTGATTGTATATAGAGTTTGGTTATATGCAGTACGCACGCCTGTATTTTACATAAAAGGGTGCAAGTAGCTTGCATGCAATAGTGAAATTCACCAATCGGCAGTTAGGCCTCCTATAATATTTTTACTCAAAAATCTATTTTAAGCTCTCACTTTAGGATAAAAACAAATAGTAAAAAAGATTCGGTTTTTATATTGGATCCGTGTTAAATATTTTTACATTCATCATCATATCAGCCAAAAGACGTCCACTGCTGGACATAAGCCTCCCCCAAGCGTCGCCACATTGACCGATCCCGTGCGTCCCGCATTCAGCGGTTCCCCGCAACCTTCACCAGTTCATCGGTCCACCTGGTGGGAGGCCTTCCAACGTCAACGTCCATTTTTACATTGGTGCTATGCTATGTAAATTAGTATAAGCATAAAAAACGTCGGATAACCGCAGCGCTCGCAGTGTGAAACAGCCCTAATCAAAAACTTAATTATCATCAGGCACAATCAATTAAGTATACTCGACGCTATGTAGATTTGTTTATTTGTTTAACCGGATGAAACAACAAAGAAATTGTATATTAGTTATTATAGTAGTATAAAAAATATAAGTTATTAAAAGCATAGCAGTTCGTGGCTAAATAATAATAGCCGCACACGTCGTTGAGGTCAGCCCGTGGATGGGTGACCACCTTTACATAGTAAGTTTCTTCCATGCCTCGGAAAATCCCGGCTGTCATTTGAATTAAAATTTACTTTTACTGTAATTTTTAGAGTTCCGTACCCAAAGAGTAAAAACGGGACCAAATTACTAAGACTCCGCGGTCCGTCTGTTTGTCTGTCTGTCTGTCACCAGGCTGTATCTCATGAACCGTGATAGATAGATAGTTGAAATTTTCACAGATGATATATTTCTGTTACCGGCGGCGGCGGTATAAATCAAGTAAGGGGATTACATTATATTATTTGGACATGCAAAAAAAAAGTTGTTAAACATAACTTTGATTTTGCTGTCGCGCGGTCACGTAAAAAATGCACAGAGGGTATTAACTGAATACATTGTTATGATAAATGTCTCCTAATCAGAGAATGTTCATGTTACAAATATATCTGCATCCTATTGATAAATATATTTTGGCGTACGAACGTTGAATAGTTTCATGATTCAGGAAACCGCGATAAGACGAAATAATATAAAAAATAGACGAATATAAAATTAAAAAATAATTATTAATGTTAGTCTTATCATACTTAACCACACAGAGGAAATAGGTTTTTGGCACCAGCCATATATATTGCGTCGTCGTTTCACAGAAAATATCGTTTTACTTTAATATACAGTGAGTGATCGCCGAGAGTTGACGTCACATCGAAATCTGCTCAAATAAAACAAAATTGTCTGGTTAACAAGATGAACAGCACGCGTGTGTTGGTGTTGTTAGCTCTGCAGATGGGATTAGTTTATTCGTTCTCATGGGGTAAGTACTGTAGATCAGAATATTGTTTGTTCATTTTATTTTGTTTTGGGTAATAGCTTACATTTTAACGGTTACCGGAATCGTACCCATTTTATTTTACCGCTAAAACGAACAAATGCTCAACACTCAATTTGATTGGAGTTGGTTAGGTGCCTGAATTGCCTAGGTCCAATCCGGATTCAGAAATGCATTGAACGTAATACTTGAGTGGGCATAGTTTTGAGACGGAACCCTTACGGCCCAATTTTTTACTTATTTACTATGTTGAAAACTATGCTCCACAAATACTCTGACCCAAGAACAAAATAATGTTTTTTTCGATTTTTCAGCGTTAAAGTAAAAAAAACCTCTTAGCAAAAAAAAAAAATTACTGACTTCCAAATAACTTTCTTTTCGGAAGTCGGTGTCTTTGATACCTATTTTTTAGTTTCTGTCACCGACTGCCGAAAAGAAAGTTATTTTTCGCTTTGTAGTATTTTTTTATGTCGGTTTTTTTCTCGCTTTTTAGTTTTGGTACCTTTTATTACCATGAGAAACATAAAAACTACTCGTCAGATTTTAATGGGACATGGGAAGCAACAGCATTCAAATAAAATAATAATCTTCATAATCGGTTCTTAATACATAAAAAATAAATCTTCGACAAAAAAAAACATACAGTCGATTTGAGAAACTCCTCCTTTTTAAAGTCGGTTGAAAAGGTATCGTAATAAGGTTACTTATGTATCTGTCTGTCTGGCACATTTATCCTACGTTACTAGTACATAAACTTTGTGTAGCAGGCACGGAAATAACATTGAAGCTCACATATTTTAAACCAGATTTATTAAAAATAATGACAAGAGCCATTGATTTAGGACGAAGTTAAATCCATTTATTTTAAAAAGCTTGTTAAAAAAACTAGGTTTATTTTCATATTTTTCACGAAGTTCAGAAATTAAATTGGGTGTAAAAATATGGATTATGCGTATTTTGGAACATGGTCGTTTTTAAGTTTCAATTATCAAAAAAAATCGTGGTACAACTAAACCGCTTTCCAGCGACGATATGATTCCGTTACCTACAATTGGAACAAAATTAATTGTCCTAAAAAAACTGACTGAAAAGTTTCACACAAGATCACTTCTTAAACATTGCAATAATTGGCGACAGCTACATATTTCAATCTCATAAATTATTTCATATTATACTCTTTGTAAATAATGTAAGAAGTAATTTAATATTTCTATTTACATATTATGTACATTATTTTTAAACTAGAGTTAGAACTAAAATAAGAATAAAATATTAAGAAGACACGAAGAATATATCTTTTTCTTATTTTATGTAAGAAGTGTGTCGAAAACACGAATTTTCTCGAATCAGAAGTTCATGCAGTAGAACAAAGTCACAGCGCTTGATATCACACAATATTATGTCTTTACTTCTTAGTATTTACTTTCCAAAGCCGGCTTTATTATAATAAAATGTTAAGGTTGTTCTATCCTCGAAGATGTCGGAGCAACACGTTAGCTACGGATTTTCTTTAGATCCAAGGCGGTCTGCAACTGAGTACGTTGATAGTTATAAGCCATCTCCCTCTTTCATTGCTAATTTGAGTAATTGCCTGTTGGTGGATACTCTTTTAAACACCCAAATTTGAACGATGCGTGCTTACCGCCTGCCTCAGTAAGAATCATTCGTATTGATGGCGGTATACTGGTTATAAACGTAGTGTTTTTAGCACTTCTTCATTTGTTTGGTCAGACTCATCAACAGTAAATTGTATGCGTGAGGAATAGGTGCAAGTAGGTGTAATGTTATTACTACAATTTTTATTCATCCTTAGTCTTAGCGAGCGTTCGCCATACTATTAAGAAAGCAATCCAATAAGCAAATCCCTGAGCCCACTTAGTAGTGGCGGTAATGAGTTGAGACCAGATTGTAGGCATCATAAAAAGCTCGCGAAATATGTATGCAAATATGCATAAAAAACTCTTAAAATACGCATAAAAATTTTCAAAATATGCAACAACATGTAGTAAAAACTTAGATATTTTTAGGTATTTTATTAGAAAACCCATACAATCTGTGCTTTTTTATTAATTTCATAAATCTACACGTATCTGAAAAAAAGTGTCCAAATATATGCTACTAAATATTTATACATTAACAGGGACAGTTCCAAATGTCCGGTAGTAAGATTGTCTCTTTGATCGCTCAAAATATTTTTATAAGTAGAATAAAATAAAAAAAGGTCGATTCTACGTCGATAATATATGCACTCAAATATGCATCACTAACCGGTAAAAACGGGCTAAATATGCAAATACATATTCGAAAATGCAATGCATATCCGGTCTCTAGTGATTCGACACCGATTTTGTTTTTCGACACCGACTTCGGAAAACAAAGTTATTTTTCGTTTTGCAGTGTTTTGCTTTAGAAGTCGGTTTATTTTTTTTGTTAAATAGTTTTTTATGTTACTCTTTTTGGTGTTGGTACCTCATATTTTATTACCATGAAAATAATTTATAGCCAGAGTACATCTCATTTCAATTCCAATAAGCCCAAAAACACCACTAAAACGTTCATGACATTCTGATGGCCCAAAAAAAGAAGCGCATTCTAGTGGCCCTATACTGGACAATAAAAATTGATCACATCAGATCCACGCTATCCTCACTTTCGGGCGTATTGGGCAATGTTGTTCATTGTCTTCCTCATCCAGTGCGCCAGACCATTTACAACTCGTTAGTGAAGCCACATCTGATGTACCTAATTGAAATATGGGGCAACCCGCCAAAAACTAAACTAAAGGACCGCTCAAAATAAAATCATTAAACTATTTTTCCACAACGATCACCTTACATCAACATTTAAAAATTATAGGGAAACGAAACCTCATGAGGAGTAAACAACTTAATGCATACATACAGTCTATTCACACGAAAGTACACTTCACTAAAATACATCAAGTACACAATCGTAGCAGTCGTAGGAAGGGACAAATTTTTATACCGCGAGTGCGAACAGTCAATGGTGAGAGAACAATTAATTTGCGGTAGTACAACAATATAATAAACTACCTAAAGAGGTTAAGAATGCGAACTCGTTTAAGATTTTCAAAACTAAACTAAAAAAACCGACCAAGTGCAACTCTGACTCGTGAACAGAGGGTTCCGTGTAAACAGCTACATTCACCAAAATAAATAGGTAGGTAATGTTACTAACGTTCATAAACAATGAAAGCACCGAACATTGCTCTAACGAAGGGACAAAAAAAAACTTAACTGTTTGAAAACTGATGTCCCCATACATCAACAAACAAAATGTTTATTTTTTCAAGTACATTTTATAAGTTGTTCGACTATTACTTGTTAACTTGTAAAGCCTACCTCGCTGTGATAGTTTTCCTTTTAATTTCGATATATATATACTACAGTCGTGAATTTTTTCACATTTCCAAAAGCAACCATATAACTGGCAGGACAAATGCCCAATTTTTTTAGAGTCAATTAACTTGACACTTGACTCTAAAAAAATTGGGCATGTAGAGCTTAATTTTACGCAAACGGATCCCTGAATCAAAAAATGGGTTATACAGATCCGTAATATTATTTTCATAAAATTGTTCCAACCGTCCCCACACCAGAAAAAAAATATTTTACCACTTTGTCGGCGTGATTAATATGTATATCCATCCAAATTATAGCTTTCTAGTACTAAGAGTCTCTGAGCTAACCTGCGGGTGGACGAACGAGGAACAGACGGACGGATAGACGGAATGGCTAAACTATAAGGGTTCCTTGTTGGCTACGGAACCCTAAAAATCCCATTCTAAATGATCAAACCCTACTAATTTAATTAATAGGCTTGCCCTGCTGTTGCGCTGCTTTACTGTGGCACTGAGTATGCATTCCTTAGCTATTATGAATATTTGCGACCACGGTAATTAAATTTCATTTACGACGGATTGAAAAGTTTTTTGTTTATATTTGTTGATGTTACTTGCGTACGAAGTGAAATATTATTGCGTAAATGATTTTGTTTTAGAGAAAAACAATCGCTGCTTAGTTTTTGTGTCAATATTCTTATAATGTAACTTTAAAAATGTTCTCAAGTAAGTGAAATCTTTAAAAAAAAGAGAGTGAAATTTTAAATTCCGTAGGTAACAGTAGCGTTGTTTTAATCTTGTACTCGCATTTAAGGGCCTTCCCCCGCTTTAGTGCCGTAAAATCGTTACTTTCTAAATCATACTCCTTAGTAACGGCTAGGTTAAATGGTTTGAAAAAAAAATATTATTAATTCATGTACATTATTTTTGAAACAAGGTGTTTTCGTGTAACTAATAGTTTTGCTTTAAAAAATAATTAACAAAACGATATTTTTTCTCAACTCCTGGATACTACTCCAAAACGACTTGGATATTTAAAAATATTTTTACACAGAAAAATTGATGGCTGGAATTTCTTCATAACTGAAATAGCACATGTAAATCAAATAATATTTTGCAAACAAAACTTCATAACTGAAATAGCACATGTAAATCAAATAATATTTTGCAAACAAAACTGTTCAAAGGAGGTTCAATATTGATATTTTGGCATCGAGCGGACGCACGGCCAGTACTGCGTTTACATTGGGGCGTGTATATCGCTGTCCAAATAGTTTAGCGTTTTGTGTTGTGAGCCTAGATATATATATGTTTAAAAAGTAGCTATCTAAGATATATACAGTCCACTATATAGTTCAGTTGCGAATAAACCTGCATACTAAACACACGTTGTTTTCTTCAAAAAATCCCAGCAAACAAAAGTCAACCTTATTACTTCATCATTTTGGTCCGTATTCGAACCGGAGCGTGTTAATGATCCTCGAGCCCGGCCGGCCCGCGAGAACAAAAGAATATTACCTGAGTGCGATAAGGAGTCGGCGGGTGCCACGTTTTTTGCTAAATACATATGTGCAAGTTATAAAAACATTTTTAACTGACGAGCTAGTAAGCAGTGATTGACTATAAAATTAATAAAAACTGATACTTGTTTACAAGGTGTATGTGATTTTTGGTGCAAATCATAATAACAGTACATTGAGTGAGTGTTTAAAGAGATTAAAATTAACAAACTGTTATTTTGCGAGAAGTTATCACCTAAAATAAGTGACCGATCGGTGTTGTTTGCTGAGATTGCTGTGCGAGTTTATTTGTTACCACAATGGAGGAACTTTTTTCGTTACAAGATGAGTTGTTCGACAATTTGATGAAAGCTGAGAGAAATTTTAGGAAAACTCCAAAAGACAGAATTAAAACTCAATACTTAGAAACAAGATTGGAGTTGTTAGAACAACTATTGAAAGATTTTAAAGACGGACACAAGGAGATAGTTGCAAAAGCGAAAAATAAGAAGGAAGCATATTTTACAGAAGGAAAATATGAGATTTTTGAAGAGTTATATGTGCAGTATAAATCGAGTTTGCGAGAAGCTTTGCAACAGTTTCTACCTTCAGTTACCGAGTTACTTAGCCCAGCAGTTACCAATAACGCGAACAATAATTGCAGTGATGTAAAATTACCCCGCATACAATTACCTAGTTTTGGGGGTAATTATGAAGAATGGCCAACCTTTTACGACATGTTTTCCTCATTAATACACACTAATAAGAACATTTCATCGGTACAGAAATTACATTACCTCAAATCCAATTTGAGTGGAGAAGCATTTAATTTATTAAGTAATTTTTCGACAACTGATGCAAATTATGAGGAAGCATGGAAGCAGTTAGTTCGGCGATACAATAATAAGCGTTATAACTGCAATGCTATTATGAGGACTTTATTTGGCACAAAGAAAATGCAAACCGAGTCAGCAAAGGCAATTAGGAGTTTGTTGGATACGACATCTACCTGTCTTAAATCTTTGGAAAACTTGGGCATCAGTACTGAATCCAGTTACGCTGACGCGTCTGTCGTTCACTTAGTTGTTTCGAAATTGGACACGGAATCTGTCAAACAATGGGAACAGCAGATAAATATGATGAGTGATGAGTTGCCCACTTGGACACAATTGAGAGATTATTTAGAATTCCGATTCAGGACATTAGAAATGATAGATACGAACGGAAACCGCACCGCGCAACAAGCTAAGCCTGCTGCGAAGTCGAAATCTTTTCACGCGTCAGTGGAGAAGGAGAAAGAAAACAAGTCTAAGGCTAAAAAAGAGTGTCCGATGTGTCATGAAATTCATTATCTCAACCAGTGCAAGCGTTTTAGCCTTATGACACCTAAGGAAAGACAGGCCTTCGTTCAAACAAGTAAATTATGTTTTAACTGCCTGGCACCAACTCATGCGGCAGTTAAGTGTCGTCAGTCATTCAGCTGTAAGAAATGTGGGAGAAGACATCACACGATGTTACACTTTGAGAGAGAGAACCAGGAGCCAGCCAGTAGCCTGGAGCAGGCAGACGCTGTGTCACCGAGTGAACCACAACAAGAGAGAGCGAGTACAATACGAGGTGACACAAACATAACTGCTACATTTTCTAGACGAGAGCTACAACCCAACAGCGTGCTACTTGCGACGGCTAAGGTTAAGGTAATCCGTTCTAACGGTTTTAAACAAATAATTCGTGCTTTACTCGACCAAGGGTCACAGGCATCTTTTGTATCTGAGTCAACTGTGCAATTATTAGGTCTTGTACGCAAACCAGTGAGTGGCTGGGTGTCAGGGCTGGGAGAAGGCCGTATGAGGATAAAAAACACGGTTTCACTTCGCCTGGAATCACGTCATAATCCAGCTAGTTTCATTCTAGTTAACGCTTATGTGTTACATTCCTTAACGTCACTACTTCCTTCCACCAACTTTAGCACTTCCAAATGGGTAGACATTGACAATCTTCCTTTAGCTGATCCTACATACGCGACGCCAGGTAAGATCGATATTTTGCTAGGTGCAGAGGTTTATAGCGAAATATTACTTGATGGCGTTATGAAGCATCCTGATTGTAATTTAATAGCACAAAATACGGTGTTTGGATGGATTTTGTCAGGAAGAATGTCAAAAAGGTATCGAACGTTAGCAAAAGATAATCTCATTAGCATGCACATACAGGTGAAAGAGGATGAGTTACTTAAAAAATTTTGGGAGATGGAAGATGAGCCTAATTTAATAAAGAAAGAGATGACTAATAGCGATAAAGTATGTGAGGATTTGTTTGAGTTAACTACAGTGAGAGATAATGAAAGGAGATTTATAGTGAGATTGCCTTTTGCAACGGACGATCCTAAGTGTCAATATGGTAATACAGAAGAGAGAGCAGTGAAGAGGTTAGAATATTTAGAGAGAAAGCTATCGAAAGATTCGAAGTTGAGAAAAGAATACAATAATGTAATGAGTGAGTATTTGAGTATGAACCACATGAGAATGGTTTCTGAGAGTGAGTTGCAGAAGTCTAAAGCTGTGTACCTTCCTCACCATGCTGTGGTGAGAGAAGACAAAAACACCACTAAGGTGAGAGTCGTCTTTGACGCTTCGAGCAAAGGTGACAACAGTGTGTCACTAAATGATGAGCTTCTTGTTGGACCAAGGTTACAACAAGATTTAAGGCACATCTTGATGAGATGGCGTCTTCATAAAATCTGTATCGTAGCCGATATTGTAAAAATGTATCGGATGGTAAGAGTGGCGGACGAGGATACAGATTTCCAGAGAGTTGTCTGGAGATTTGATTCTTCAGAACCCATACAACGTTACAAAATGTTACGTTTAACGTTCGGTACAGCATGCGCGCCATATCTAGCTGTCAAGGTATTGCAAAGACTTGCTGAGTTAGAAGAGAAAAAATATCCATTGGCGGCGAGAATAACAAAACAATGCTATTACATGGATGACTTAATGGCCGGGTGTGACACGGTTAATGAGGCAATTAAAATTTATGAGGAGATGAATGAGTTGATGATGAGTGGTGGTTTTGAGTTACAGAAATGGAATAGTAATAATGATAAGTTTTTAGAGCAGATTGGGAAAACTGAGTTGAGTGAAAGGCAAGCTATTAAATTAAATGATCTAATCAAGGTTTTAGGTTTGAGTTGGAATAGGAAGAATGATAATTTTGAATACGTAGTAAACTTACCTGAACCTAAAGATATAGTCACTAAAAGACAAGTATTATCTGAAGTAGCGAGATTGTATGACCCTTTAGGCTGGATTGCCCCAGTGGTAGTTACTGCTAAGATTTTAATTCAGAAACTGTGGAAATCTGGTCTTGGGTGGGATGATAGTTTGACGGATGAATTACATGGTGAGTGGCTAAAATATAGGCAAGAGCTAAAAGATTTCAAAAATCTTAAAATACCTAGATGGATAAATTTTACACAAGAATGCAAGAGAGAGTTACACGTATTTTCCGATTCTTCAAAATCAGCTTTTGCGGCAGCAGTTTACATACGAGTGATTGATAGTTCAAATAGGGTGTATGTACATTTACTGGCCGCAAAGACTCGAGTTGCCCCAATCGTAAAGGAGATTTCTATACCCCGACTTGAATTGTGTGGCGCCACCTTAGCAGCCAAGCTTTTATGTGAAGTATCACAAGTTCTGGAGATACCCAAGGAACATCTCTATGGGTGGACCGACTCCACCATAGTGTTAGCATGGCTCAAGGGAGGCTCAAGTCGATGGGCAACGTTTGTTAGCAACAGAGTGTCCACTATATTAAATATTATGGATTACCACCAGTGGCGTCATGTCTCCTCAGAGACGAACCCTGCGGACTGTGCTTCACGTGGTCTGCAGCCCAAAGAGTTGAGTGAGCATACATTGTGGTGGAGAGGACCGCATTGGTTGTCAGAAACTACAGTACACACAGAGAGTACACCGATTGAAGACACACATGAAGAGGAACGAATCCAATCTTTATCCGTTTTATCCCACGTTGACGAAGAATTTTTTTGGTCAAAATATTCATCTTTAAGTAAATTATTAAAAATTGTATCCTATTGTAGACGAGTTTTGAATTATAAATTTAAGAAAATTAATAGATCGAAACTACCTAAATATATCACGTCAAGTGAAATGAATGAGACTTTATTAGCATGCATTAAACAAGTACAAGAGCGCGAGTTTTCCTTTGAAATAAAACGGTTAAAGACTGGAGAATGTGTGCCTAAAAAGAGTAAATTACGATCTCTTTGTCCCTTTTTGGACCAAAAGGGGATGCTAAGAGTAAGTGGACGCATAGCACAATCGGACGCGTGGTATGACACGAAGCACCCGATAATTATGCCTGGTAACTGTCATATTATCAAGGTTTTAATTGCGGATGCTCATGCAAAAACATTGCACGGTGGTCCACAAGCTATGTTAAACTTTCTTAGATCCAAATTCTGGATCTTACGTGGTAAAGATCGCGTTAAAAAATATTTCAGAGAGTGCACTATTTGTTTAAGATACTCCACAAAGAAGACTACTCCTCTAATGGGCCTGCTTCCAGAGGCAAGGTTGAAACCCAGTAAACCATTCAAATCTACTGGTGTGGATTACTGTGGTCCCGTTTTTATCAGATTTTCGCCAGGCCGAGGAGCTAAGTCTTACAAGAGTTACATTTGCATATTCGTGTGTATGGTTACACGAGCAGTCCATTTAGAAGCAGTAACCGACATGACTGCCAAGGGTTTTATTGCTGCGTTTAGGCGATTCACTGCTCGTAGAGGCCATTGTCAGGATTTATACAGTGACAATGGCACTAATTTTGTTGGTGCTGATAAGCAAATGCGAGAAATGTTTAATAGTGCTAAATCTTCTCTGCCAGGAGAATTAGCCGAGCTACTTTCTTTAGAAAGAACCACCTGGCATTATATTCCTCCCCACTCGCCCAACTTTGGTGGGCTGTGGGAATCTTCAGTGCGAAGTACTAAGACCCATTTGAAAAAGGTAGTAGGAATTAGTACACTTACATACGAAGAAATGTCGACAGTCCTGGCGCAAGTGGAAGCGTGTTTAAACTCGAGACCAATTTCCTTGTTGAGCGATGACCCCAATGACCCTCTACCCTTGACACCAGGTCACTTTTTGGTAGGCGAACCATTGTTGAATATTGCAGATGAGGATTACACTAATTGTAATGTTGTTGGTTTGGATAGATGGCGATTAACGCAAAAAATTGTAACTGATTTTTGGAATAGGTGGTATAAGGAATACCTAGTTAACTTAAATCAAAGGTATAAATGGAACACTAAACGTGATGAACCAGAGATAGGTGATGTTGTTGTTTTAAAAGAAGATTATTTACCGCCAGCAAAATGGTTACTTGGTAAAATTATCAAAAAATATCCTGGACCTGATAATGTAACCCGAGTTGTATCCGTAAAGTGTAAAAATGGAGAATATAAGCGTCCAGTGAGCAAAATTTGTATTCTAACTAAATGAAATTTGTTTATTTTTTCTGTTATTTGTTCAAAATTTTGTTAAAATCGATTAAGTTTGTTTTCAAATTCAGAGTTAATTTTACCTACCTATCTAATTGAAGTTAAAAAAGCCAATGTATTTATGTTATAACATTATCGTACTATGATGAGTTCTGCCTACTCTTTACCGGCATCATTAAGTTCAGTTGAACTATATTATGTACTAATGATCTACTCATAAAACTTGTTTGTTATCGATGTGCCTACTTGAATACGCCGAACTTGAGCCGCACGTGTTCTGCGTTAGGTACTTGTTGAATATTATTTACTTAGTTCAAATAAGAAAGATACAGGTTGTTCTGTTAGTATTCAACTGTTTTTATTTTATTAAGATTTGAGAAGAATATTTTTGTTTCTTTGGTTTGTATTTATACTTGTTATGTGTTAAGATTACACATTAGTATATCTATGTTTTTATTGTTAGAGTTAAAGTTTTTTTTAAAGAGTAGTTAAAGAACTATGTTCTTTGGCGGGCGGAATGTCCAAATAGTTTAGCGTTTTGTGTTGTGAGCCTAGATATATATATGTTTAAAAAGTAGCTATCTAAGATATATACAGTCCACTATATAGTTCAGTTGCGAATAAACCTGCATACTAAACACACGTTGTTTTCTTTGCTCGAAGCGTCAAAGACGACTCTCACCTTAGTGGTGTTTTTGTCTTAACGGCTTTCTAGCATTGGATTTAGACAACTCATCTTGATACAACGCATAAATAAACAGCATTTAAAGTATTTTAACCTCTTAATAGAGTAGAAGATTCTTATAACCGCAATTTAGTTAAGTATTTTATGGTAAAATACTAAAAATAATTTAAGTTATAAGCCCTTAGTCACTCTTTAGATAAGCATTGTGGCTTATCTGCGTTTTAGCTAAGTACAAGGAAAAAACCTATTCAAAAATCAAAAACCCGAAATATTCGCGTGCTGGCTGACCAAAACCAGATGTATCCTCCGACTGCACAGCATGATTTTTAACCGACTTCCCAAAAATGAGGAGGTTCTCAATTCGGATGATTATATATATATATATATATATTTATGTATTTTCTGGCATAACTCCGTCATATATAAACGGATTTGCAAAATTCTTTTTTCATTCGAAAGAAGTTTATTCCAAAATGGTTCCATTTAAATTTGGTAATGATCTCATTAAGAAATTTAGAAATATACAACAGAACTCTTTAATAAATGACGCCAAATTGCTTGGGATAGCTGCAATCGCTTGTCTGTTTATTGTTTACACCATTTCATAAGATACCATACCGCTAGTATGCTTTAAACGGGTACGCAGATGTGTACAGTTCACCCTGGTACACTCTCATTCCACTGGTTATGTTCAAGTTACATGTTATTCTGGCATTACTGTGGACATTATAGGTAACTTACTATACAAATTGTCCATTATGTACCACTAAAAAGTGGAAATAAAATCTTTTTTACAAAAAAATACGTTTTAATAAAAACACTACAAAGTGAAAAATAACTAAAATTTTCGGGCGGTGTTTTTTTCTTCTTAGCCTAATTTTACGGCTTAAAATTGAAAATTTTTGTTGGAGTGAAGTTGTCCTCCCTGCCAGCTAAATGGTTGCTTTTGGATATGTGAAAAAAATCATGGCAGTAGTATAAATAACGAAATTTAAAGAAAACTATCACAGCTAAGTAGGCCTTACAACTTTACGAGTAATAGTCGACCAACTTAGAAAATGAACTTGGAGAAGTAAAAATTTTGTACAATTGCCATTGAAAAATTACTGATATAACGTTATTAGTTGTGTAAACCAGATAGTAAAAATAAGTAAATGAACCATGTAAAAATATACAATAGTAAAATCATGACATCCTTTATAATATTGATTTCTAAATTAATAATGTTTACGCACGAATAACGCATTGGAGTCGTTGGCAGTATCGGTCCGTCCGGCGCATGCGCGTGGAGGATTATAATTTTTTGTGTTACTGCAGTAAGTATTGGTATATTTTCGACGTATTGTAATCTAAATTCAAACTAGATTCGATTGTCATGCTATTTCCGCTATTTGACCACTACATAGACCGATAAACATATAAACCTCCTTCGGCAGTCGCGTAAAAAGGACACTTAACAGCTATTTTAATTAATTTATCTCAGAACCTATAGTAGAAATACGTTGATTAGCCTGAAAGAGATTTTTGTTCTGATAACGGAGGTCCTGGTGGGTTAAAATTGACCAAATGTCACATAGTGACACTAGTCATAGGACGGCAGGGTACATAATATCATACCAACCCATCGTATACCACCCCGTTAGTCTCACCACGCCGGTGATGGGGGATACTCTCCAGAGCGCCGCCATAAGCGTCACAGGAGGACATCGTGGAGTTTTAGTTGGTTGGTGTCCCACATAATTGCACTTCTACACTTTTCGAGCATTTCTACACGCAAAAAAAAAGGTCAGATATTGGGTTTTTCTATTGGTTATTTCTCTCTGGCAGCCTGGAGTTTAGAAGTGGTCGGTGTGACATATCCTTGCCTCGTCGTGTTGGAACAAAGATTTGCACCTGTATTTGCGCTCACACTTTTGCGTTATATTATCTACCTCACCAATGGCTGGTCTCTAATTCTGATCGGGGATTCTGGCTTACTTCCGGTTTTTGGACAGAAATTATCGTCTCGTCAAAAATTAGATGCGAGTCAAGTGATATGATAAGTGGTTGGAGGGTCATTCAATCAATCACACTTGACAATTTGTGACATAAATTTTTCAATTAATCTTGTTCCAGAAACAGACCAAGTCTTGCCTTACAGTACGATTTCGTATTGTTGACCTCGGTTTTTGGATTTCAGAATTATTCATACTCGTATTTTAGTTTCGAGCAATGCAATAAAAAGAAAATACTTATTTTGAAGCTTCGGGATTTTTAAACCAATTCCGTGTCAAGTAATGGGTTTAGTTACGATGAGACCGCTTTTACATTGTAAAACACTGTAATTATTAAAATATCTTATTTGTTGGTGGTTATTGTACTTAACTCATTGTAAGTAGTTAATTGTAGAAGGTACTTAGTTCTCGAGTGGAATACAAGTGATTTAGAAACCATTTGTATGAGCAGTGTATTTTATGAAGAGAAGAGAAAGGAGATGATTTTATTTAGCAATCAGTACGGTAAATATTATTTTCATGTTTCAGATATCGTCGAAGGCGGCGAGAATCTACTGGAATTCTTTTACAATGGAACAGTAACGTACACAGAACACTTTCTGGTCATTAATGATATCAAAGCAGTAACTTACGATCCAGTTCACTACAGGGTGCTGGTTGCATACGATAACGACGGGGACCATTCGATATCCAGCTTTGACATATCAAGCAGGACTATAGAGCCGTTAGTTACGAGTAGAACCAAAGTCATAAATAGTCTCAACTACGACCCGGTCACACAATTACTGTTTTGGCAGGAAGGATATGCTAATATTTACTCGTTTTCATTAGATCCTGCATCATCTAATAAAGATGTTAACGAAGATCCTATAGTTACGTTGAAAAACAACCAATTTGGCATAACCGTGGATAGTTGTAAAGGGTACGTTGCTAATAATTTAATCATACACACACCGGCACAATTAGCGGAACACAAATAAAGAAAATAAAGAAAGAAAGAAAACATATATATTTGTGACCGCACAGGAGACACGATATAAGCAAAACAACCAATAATAAAAATAAATAAATATAGATGTAAAATCTTTTGTTTACCATTGCAGGGTAGTTTTTACTTCCTGCTACTATTATATACGTGAAAATTTGTGGGGATTGATGGATGGATGTTTGTTATTCTTTCACGTATATACAACCGAACGGATTCTGATGAAACTATACAGAAATATAGCTTATACATTAGAATAACACTTCTTACTATATATTGTAATCTACACATATAATAAAATCGTAGAGAGGTAAAAACTGTACATTGTTTTTTTTTTGACAAAAAGTAAAACCTACGGGGTATATGAAGGATATTGAAGCATTTTTTTTGTTTAGTATTATTGTCTGTTTGTCTGCTGCATTGCATTTGTTAGAATCATGTAGGAACTCCATATAAAAGTATCGACATATGTCAAGATGGTTACTAGTTATTTATTGTGTATCAGAGTTCCTATGTATGTGGTGTATAAGGGAAAGGTTTTTATGAATAAAAGCACAGAAAGACAAGACTAGGTATTTATTTCAATTAGGCTTGTCAATTAATTCATATTGAGGCTCAGAGAGCTTACCGCCCGTTCGCTAGACTAGTTCTCGTGGAGAAGAAGGGCAAGAAACTCCACGGAAGCTCTTATATAGTATTTATAGATATATTTTATAATCATATAAATATCGTTTACTACAATAAACGATCTAATTCTATTATTACCATTAATCTTGTAACATTCCACAATAAAACATAATAAAAACAACAAGACTAGCCCTTAAACCAATTTAACATCATTACGAATAACGGTAATAATATGATACAGACAGTTTCAAAACAACCATTAGCAATAATCAAGTATATCAAATAATTTACGTGAAGCTTGTGTAGTCCATCTTTTACAAAATATAACAACAAAGTATGTCATGGCTTGTAGTTCACCTGTCGACCTGTCTCAATACGTCAGATGTGAGATATCCCCACCATTTTCTACATTACTATAAATAATCTCACAATTAGGTAAATAATAAAATATTAAGTAATGAAACCTTTTAAAAACATATCAAAACAATTAAGGAATTTAATATCGCCTATTTAGTAATTCTTAATCAATATTCGAAAGAATATTGATACTAACTGACAGTCTTGTACTAATTGTCTCAAAGGACTTATAATACCAAAAGAGTAATATAAAATCCAGGATATATCACAATGATCATTACAAATTACGTAATATTTTAGAATATCATCACTGTGGCTTAAATGTAAATTTAGAGTTATTTCCTGTACACACAAATATATTTACTTAGGTGGGTATTCTAACAATTAGGTATTTGACAACACAATAATAATTTAGGTAGGTACTTCCACATTTGTCGGTAGGTGCTTAATAACAGTTTGTATTTTGTAGCAATAAATTGTGACTTAAGTGAAAATTCGTGATTTAGTGACGTCACACGTACTTCCAATACTAACACATTTAATTAGCGCCGAAACTACTCAACAGATTCTGTTAAAATTTTTCACATGCATTTTTTAGAGATCAGAGCAACATATAGGCTTTCAATTACTAGTATCACACTATTTGTCTTGAGAGATAAGCAATGTTGCATTATGTGTGTTTTCTACCATAGTTTAGCGTGGGCCTGGAAAAAGAGGACAAAAATAATGCAAAAGGTTCTCTACAGGTATAGTAAACCTTAGGTACAGCTATATATTATAGCAAACCTATAGACGTGGACAGGATACTACGGGCTATTCGCCGAGATGAGAGGTAATATACAAGGACAAATTACTTTTCTCTGAAGATTTCATTTCAAATTCATTTATTTGCCAGAATGTAGGCGTATGATCTTAAATCTATGACGGTCCCTTAACATTAAATAGGTTGTGCCAATATTTAATTTTAGATTGTACTATCATCTAAACTTATCTTAGGAAAATAGAAAGTAACAACAAAAAGACATCATGCATTAGGATTTTTATGGAAGAAATGAATTAATTGATGTCAGCGTAACATTATTATACCTTTGTCAGTTCAAACAATGTCAAATTAAGAATACAATTATAAATTATCGTAAATTATTATCAATGTTCAGCGAATAAATTTCAAATAAACTACCTATCCTTAGGGATGCTAAAATTTTTATGAGATTCTTTTTATGCGTTTCAAGACAACTTCCTACGTTAATACAACCATCTTGATATAAAAAAAAACATGGTTTACAATTTAACCCAGACATTTATATTGTCATCAGTAGAGCAAAACTGCTAGGCAATGTCTTAAGTCCCATTGGAAATCGTTTCATTTGATACTGCTTGTCTGTTGTAAATGCAGTATACTTCCTAGATTTTTCTTAAAGACAGCAGATAGTAACTTTGACTGAGATCTAATTTTAAAAATAGATGTTATTAGATAACGAATCTCAGTGATTAGTTAACGGAAATTTATCATCCTGTATCCTATTATTGAGTTGGCGATAGTCCAGACTTGACCATTCTGAAATGGTATCTTCAATGATATCGTTTTTAACCATTTCATCTATTTGTCTTTGTACCTCGCCTTTCAATGCTTTAGGCAATCGATAAGGCTTCAAGAGCTCTGGAGACGCATTTTACTTTAGTTTAATTGAATGTTCTATTAAATTAGTAGTAGTGAGCGTATCTCCTGGCAAATAGAAAACATTCATTTTCAATGCCTCTTTATTCCTCTTTATTTAAATAGGTAGTTGTAAAGTAGTAAGCAAAGTTCTGACTCTATCCGCAGATATACAATCGTCGTCAAACTTCTTCTAGCGTATGCCATTTACATATTATTAACATCTGGAGTGAGGCCATCGAGAGGCAAGGGGAAGCCCTTGCTATCTCCCTTGACAAATCGAAGGCTTTCGATAGGTTCTGGCACGAGAGCCTAATTGGTAAGTTTCCATCCTTCGGTCTGCCTAGTGACCACTATGTGACTGGATTGCAGACCTCCTGAGGGATTGGTCCATCCGAGTGTTTATCGATGGCTACTCGTCCGGTAAGTTAGATATTAACGCCGGAGTCTCTAAGGGGTCGGTGCTCTCGGAAACATTGTTCTTGATGCACATTTATAACCTGCTAAAAGCCGGCACCTTTGGGTTGGCGGACGACGGCACTGTTGCTCAGAGATACGCGTCCGAAGCACGGGCTACTGGGCCTCAGATCCGTTCTCTTCGAGAGGCCATGGTTGAGCGCTTGAAGCTGTCTGTGGAGGCAGTCTCGGAATGGAGAAATGCCAATCTAGTCAGTTTCAAAGCTGCTTACGTTAGACAGGTCTAGGTCTAAGCAGTTTCGTTTCCGCAAAAAAGAGCCAATTCCATCCAGCATCCTCTTTCCGTGGTATAACCGTGCCGATAACGGACTATCCGACCTTCTTAGTATAACGTTGACATCGATGCTCAATTTTGGTCCATTCATTGAAGCAAAGGCTCAGTTGGCTGCAAAAAAAATTGGTGATCCTTGCAAAGGTGAGACGATACTTCACGCCTGAACAGCTGCTGAATTTGTATAAAACGCAAGTTCGGTCATGCATAGAGTACTGGTCTCAACTCTGGGACGGATCTGCCAAATACCAACTTGATGCACTTGAGACGATTGACAGGCAGGCCAAGAGGCTGATTGGCAATGATGCACTGGTCGACTCAAAGCTCCAGAGCCTTGAACATCGACGCCGAGTTGCCAGTCTGTCGGTTCTTTTTCGGTTACATTTAGGGGAGTGTGCGATGGAATTGCATGATGTAATTCCATCTAGCCCGTTTCATCATTGGATTACAAGACGTACGGCGAAACGCCATCGGTTCATGGTGGACATCCCACCCATACGCACAAAACGTTTTTAGAACACTTTTATTATGCGTACAGATAAGGAGTGAAATTCCCTGCCAGAGTCTGTGTTTCCCGACATCTACAATCTACAATCTAGGGGTCTTTAAGTAAATAGTGAATAGGTTATTTCTAGGCAAGCGTGTTTCACCGTCGACCACATCTTCTATTACCATCAGGTGAGATAGTGGTGAAGCGCGAGCAAACAGATAATAAAAAAACTTCGCTTTTCACTTAAGTTGCAAAATTTTAATTGCTGGCTAAGGGTCGCCATGTATTAGAGTGATGTAGGCAAAATAAAAGAGAACAGGGGTAACCATAAGCTCTTAGAGCAAGGTTATTTCGAGTGTGCGTAAGGGACAGATGTATATGACTTGTCTACATTTGTCCCTTTTTCCCAGTCGTACCATGATATTATTGACACTTCATGGTGTTATGATGGTGGTGGCGTCAATGATTCGTGTATAAATGCCCATAATAAGTGTGTGCAGTTACAAATATATGATTTGGTGAGCTGCACACCTCATTTTACAAGTTGTTTTCAAGAGTCATTTTCACGAATCGTCTCGCGCGCAGATTTGACGATTTCCAGCCTCCCGAACAAGTAGGTTTCCGAAAAGGCTTAAGCATCGTAGACCACATGCATATGCTGCGGCAGATTATACAGAAGACTCAAGAGTATGACCAGCCTCTTTGCTTAGCATGTGGACTTCGAGAAAGCTTTCAATTCGATCGAGACTTGGGCTGTACTGCAATTTCTCCAACGGTGCCAAAACTACCGTTACATCGAGGTGTTAAAGTGTTTGTACAAAAACGCCACCATGTCAGTCCGATTCTAGGAACAGAATTCGGAACCTATCCTTCAGCAGCGAGGTGTGCGGTCGGAAGACGTCATATCTCGTCAAACCGAAACTGTCCACCGTTGCACTGGAGGATGTCTTCAAGGTTCTGGACTGGAAAGGGCTGGTCATCCACGTCAATGGCGAGTACATCACTCACCTTCGATTTGCTGATGATATAGTGGTCATGGCTGAGACCATGGAAGACCTCAGTACAATGCTCGATGACCTTAGTGGAGCATTCGAAAGAGTGGGTCTTAAAATTAACATGGACAAAACCAAGGTAATGTTGAATGCCCATGTTGCACCCACATCTACCAAGGTCGGAGACTCTACGTTCGAAGTTGTGGACGTTTATATACCTAGGTCAAACGGTCCAGTTAGGTAGGTCCAACTTCAAGAAAGAGGACAACCGTCTAATCTGACTCGGCTGGGCAGTGTTCGGGAAGTTGCGCGATATCTTCCCGTTCAACTTACCACTGTGTCTCAAGACGGAAGTCTATGACCAGTATATGTTTCCAGTGATGATTTATGAAACAGAAACGTGGTCGCTCACAATGGGCCTCATCAGAAGGCTTAAAGTGGGGCAATGGGGAGAGCTATGCTCGGAGTTTCCTTACGTGATCGAATCAGAAACGAAGTCATCCGCAAGAGAACCAAGATTACCGACATAGCTCGAAGAATAAGTGGCAGTGGGCAGGCTACATTGTTAACAGAACGAATGGCCGTTGGGGCCGAAAAGTTCTGGAGTGGTGACCGTGAACCGGAAGACGTTGCGTTGGAAGGCTTTCCACTAGATAGAGCGACGACCTGGTCAAGTCTGCGGGAATCCGGGGGATGCGAGACGTACAGGACCGACGCTTGGGAAAGGCCTATGTCCAGCAGTGAACGTATTTTGCCTGAAATGATGTTGATATAATATTTCGTCATATATTAAAATACTCTTGACATGTCTAAGCAAGTGAAAACTTAAACAAGAAAATAATATAACGACCTTTTCAAAATTCTGCTTATTTTGCGGTTGTGTGTGGTTTTATTACTCAGCAAAATTCGTTTTGAACATTGTGAATATTTATAGTTATTTACATATTACAGGTATATTTACTGGAGCACAGCCAAAAAGATAGAGAGGGTTCGGTTTGATGGCTCCGAGAGAGCAGTTTTAATAGAAAGTGTTGTACTTTATCGAATAAGCTTAACCATCGACCAAAACACGCAGAAAATTTACTGGATTGAGAGAGATGATTACTATAGTATAGATGTATCTATTAAAAGTGCCGATTTGAAAGGAAAAAACGAAACAACATTATATATTATCAAAAATGAAATACGAGCAAGTTCATTGACCATATTAAAAGATTTCATCTACTGGACGGGCGAAGATCAAAAGGGAATTTGGCAATTACCAAAGGATCCACCAAAACGTGCGGAAGCAAAACTGTTTTCAATTTCTAACGCAACCTCCTGCTGGTATTGTCAACGTGTAGCAGCCAACTATTCAATTGAGGAACAAACTCAGGGAGTGAAGAACTGTGAAGCTCTAAAGAGTATGATATCTAATATTTCTCCAGTTCCCAATTCCAGAGATGAAAGACTAGATTGTGTCTACGGTAAGAAAGTTAGTGAGGAGTCTCGTTGTGAATGTACACAGGGTTACATCGGTGAGAGATGTGATATTTATATCTGTCAGAACTATTGTATCCAAGGAGACTGTAGTGTCAGTACTGAGGGACAACCTAAATGCAGGTAAAACATGTTCATCTCATTACAAACTAGTGAAGATATTAAGCCGCGACGGTGCTTGTTTAGTGTTGCGCAGTGAGACGCACGAGCTGCGAGGTGCATCGTGAAGCCGCGGGGTTATTCGAATTTTCTCACTAAAATGTGTCATTTTTGTTTAGTATATAGTCTTAGAATTTGTCGCTATTTGGAAAAGTTCGCGCATTGCACGTCGTTTCACGTCTCGATGCTAACTGGACCTTATACTCACTTTTACTAACGTCAAGTTAAGCAATACCTTGACAAGGATACCTGGAACACTGACTTACGTCGAACATTATTGTACATTATAAGCTTTTAATAATTATAGAGTCATGTTTATAGTGCCTTGTAAAGTTTTGTGATATAGAGAACTAAAGGGCCCTATTCATAAAAACTATCAGTGAATTCAATCATTGTTGATTGATTTGATTTTTTAAACAGTGTTAAAACAATTTTATATGACTAAAAGTTTTTACAAATAAGTATTTTTAAGTAAAGTTCTGTATGTGACAATATTGATGGCCAAGTACCTATAACCTACGCAAGAAAAGAGAAATCAAATAAGAACACCTACGTGGACATAAATCATAATATTGCTTTCCTGCCTTATCAAAATATTCAGTTCATATTGGTCTGTCTTTACCATGAATCCGCACAAGGTGATTTTTAATTCAAAGGCAATATTTCTGGCAGATAAAGTACTCATGAATATGCACTACTTTCACTAGAGGAACAGCTCTTCAACATGATATTTAAACCCGACCCAGTTCTCGAAAATAACCTTGTCATGTTGTACTGGGATCGGTCTATTATCACTGATAGGGCTATTATTGTCAATAAGCCGGACAGAAGGCGGTACGCCTCGATTCGGCTCGCATTTTGAGGAGGTTCCTGTCTCTGGAGCCTTAGCGACCGGTGGGGTCGCTTGGACCCTGCTCCCGACACCGGCGGGCAACATTTTTTTAGTATATTTTTATCTTTTATTTAAGATTTGTTTTTGAAGAAACGAAAGTCAAAAGTAAAGTCATAATTTGAGAAAATATAACAAACTTATTTTCTTTGCGATTTTAGTTTAAAAATAGCTAACATTCATGAGAACTTTTACTCCCTCAAAGATTGACAATGAATTGAAAATCGAAAGGATGTAAATGACTGGTAAAACCTGTTAAATGAGCGTTGCAAAGAAATAACATCACTTTTTTAGACCGGTTTGCGCACCTCGTTCGCCTGTTACAACTTGTCACAAATATTTTTTGTTTGTTGTCGTTTACGAATATTTTATGTAACGCTGTTTCTTACGTTCATTATTTCAGTTGTAAGGCCGGATACACCGGGGAACGGTGCGAAGTTAACACGTGCCATAGGTTTTGTTTGAACGGCGGTGTCTATTCACTGAATGATCAGCATGACCCGATCTGTAAATGCACAGCAGACTACAAGGGTGAAAGATGCGACGTCTCTATTTGTAAAGACTATTGTTTGCAAGGAAACTGTAGCGTCAGTGCTGAGGGACAACCTAAATGCAGGTAAATCATATTCGTCTTATTGGGAACTAGTAGTTTCTTGCCTTATCAAAATATTTCAGTTCATATAGGTTTTTCTTTACCTTGAATCCGTACAGGGTGATTTTTAATTCCATGGCAATGTTTCTGGAAGATAAAGTTTAGTACTCATGAATATGCACCACTTTCACTACAGGATCAGCTCTTCAATATGATATTTGAAAATGTGTAAAACTAAGAAATATATTAAATATATCCTTTATTTAATAGTTTTCTTATTTTTTAATAATAATTATTCACCAGTTACTGTAGTCTGAGGTACCGTATTACAAGATGTAATTTCTTAATTTAGTTTTCTTATGTGCCTGACCCTTTTTTCGAAAACGACAATGTCACGTTGTACTGGGATCGGCCTATCATCACTGATTGGGCTATTTTTGCCAAGAGGCCGGACAGAAGGCGGTACGCTTCGGTACGACTCGCATTGTGAGGTGGTTCCTGTCTCTGGAGACTTAACCATCGGTCGCTTGGACCCTGCTCCGACACCGGCGGACAACTTTTTATTTATCTTTTTTTATTATTTGTTTTCGTAGAAACGAAAATTAAAAGTACATCTATGTTTCCATAATTTGGCACAATGTAACAAACAGCTTATTTTCTTTGCGACTTCAGTTTAAAAATAACTGATATTCATGAGCACTTGTACCCCCTGAAAGATTGTCAATAGATTGAAAATCGAATGGATATAAATGACTGGTAAAACCTGTTAAATGAGCGTTGCAAAGAAATAACATCACTTTTATAGAGCGGTTCGTGCACCTTGTTCACCTGTTAAAACTTGTTACAAATATTTTTTGTTTGTTGTCTTGTTTACAAATATTTTTTGTAACGCTGTTTTTACGTTCATTAATTTAGTTGTAAGGCCGGATACTCCGGGGAACGGTGCGAAGTAAACGCGTGCCATGACTATTGTTCAAACAATGGTGTCTGTTCCCTAAATGAGGATGAAGAGCCGGTCTGTGAGTGCACACCAGACTATGAGGGTGAAAGATGCGACGTCACCATTTGTAAGGACTATTGTTTGCAAGGAAACTGTAGTGTCAGTGCTGAGGGACAACCTAAATGCAGGTAAATCATATTCATCTCATTGGGGACTAGTAGTTGTAACAAGCGCCCGAGCGCGCGTGTTGGACGCGGATAATACACTCAGTGGGCGTTACAAGTTGTAGGTGAACTATTTATATTTAATAAGTTTTCACTCATAAAGACGCTTGTGTGCATTTAAATTTTATTTCAAATGCAGGTAAAAGGGAACAACTACGGAAATAGTGGTTTATGGTTATATCGAATAACATTAAAACACGAGTATGAGCATACAGAGTGTAACGGAACGACGGCGAATTATTTTTATACAAAATTTGGGGGTGAAGAAAAGAACTTTGTACGGGAAATTCATTATTTTTTTGGGAATTTCCTTTGACATCCTTGCAGAAAGTAGTTCATTTACTAGGGTAGAAGCAGTGATTAAAATATGAACACACCTTTCTGTTACACCCCGCTGTATATACCGAGCTACAGACGAGATTTATAATAATACTAGGTACTGCCAGCGGCTTCGTCCGCGTGAATGTTGAAAACAGTCCCGAGGGAATATATTCCCGGGATAAAAAGTGCCCTATGTGCTATTTCTGACTATAGTCGTATCTCTGTGCTAAATCGAATCGATATAAAAGACTTTGCTACATGAACGATAACATCACTTTTATAGAGCGGTTCGCACACCTCGTTCACCTGTTACGACTAGTCACAATTATTATTTGTTGTATTTCTTTATTATACACAATTCTTCTACTCCTGCGTTATTTCAGCTGTATTGCCGGCTATTCTGGTGAACGCTGCGAAGTTAACGCGTGCCATGACTATTGTTCAAACAACGGTATCTGTGCCCTAAATGAGGAGGATGAGCCGATCTGTGAGTGCACACCAGATTATGAGGGTGAAAGATGCGACGTCTCCGTTTGTAAGGACTATTGTTTGCAAGGAAACTGTAGTGTCAGTGCTGAGGGACAACCTAAATGCAGGTAAATCGTGTTATCCATAGAATTCGTTGCATAGATTATTATTTTTTTACTGGAAGGTGAAGTCTTCTTCTCAAATAGAGAAGGTATCTACCAGCAATTATGAGCTTACTAATAGAAAGTGAGTTGGCGTTTTCGAACCTACAATAATTTGTAGTACGAGTTTACTCACCGATATCAATGTTGTCTAAGATAAACTTTTTGAGTGTCCGAAACGCAGTGCAGTGATTGAGGTGTAGAACTACACCTCAATCACCTATTACAACTAGTCTCAAGTATTTGTTGATTTTCTTTATTATAGATAAGTAATTCTTCTACTCCTGCCTTATTTCAGCTGTACTGCCGGCTACTCTGGTGAACGCTGCGAAGTTAACGCGTGCCATGACTATTGTTCAAACAACGGTATCTGTTCCCTAAATGAGGAGGATGAGCCGGTCTGTGAGTGCACAGGGGGTTATGAGGGTGACAGATGCGACGTGCCTTCCTGTAAGGACAATTGTGTTAGTGATGAAGGACAAACTGAATACAGGTAACATATGTTTCATTGAATACTAGATGTGACAAGCACCCGAGCGCCTGCGTTGAGCGCCGGTCGTACATTCAAAAGATGCCACAAGATGTCAAAAAAAAAAATCGGTTGTCTGTAAAGTCGGTTTACTGACGATAGTTGAACGTGACAACGTCATAAGAAAATACTGATGGAATGGTTGCATTTTTTAAAAGAAAATTTTAATTTTATTTGTTTGATAGATATTTTGTATGGATATAGAGAAGGAGGTAAATGGAAATCACAATTGAATTGATCAAGTTACATTTATTTGTACGCATAAATACAATTATGTCATTTTTTTTTACAATGTACATAGTTTTTACAAGTATCACTGAACAATATATCACTGAACATATATTTAATATCGAAAGAATCATTACCTTTATCGCCGCAATTATCGTTGCTATAAACAATTGGCACCACATTCACTTTTCACTGCACTTCATACTTAACGAAAACATGTAAATGTATTATTGTATAGCAGCTGTCCACGCGGACGCATCGCTCACTCAAGCAGGAGAGACAGATGTCGAACGCTGCCGAACGCGGAGGCCGATTGTGCCTCTTTGTCGCTCGTTCCGCGCTCTCGCTTGCACTTCAAGCCTTAAATGGAACGCCTCAGAGAGCGAGGTAACGCCGCATGAGTCATGTTTTTTCGTGCGTGCAGCCGGCTCCATCGAATTATAAGACGTTGTCACGTCAATAAAGGAAATGGTAACGAAAAATATAAATGCAGTCGGGCTGTCCCAATCAACTACAGACCCATTTCGATAACTTCCATCCTCTGCAAGAGTATGGAACGGGTACTCAACTCTAAGCTCCTGGTATACCTAGAAGCTAATGACATCCTCAGTGACCGCCAATATATTAGCCATATTGGCGGTCACTGAGGATGCCTCCAAAATCGATCAACTGGGGATCTTCTAGCGTATGCCATTCACATCTGGAGTGAGGCCATTGAGAGGCACGGGGAAGCACTTGCCGTCTCCCTGGAGTTCTCGAAGGCTTTTGACAGGTTCTGGCATGAAAGCCTTATTGGTAAGCTTTCTTCGTTTAGTCTGCCTAGTGGTATGTGCGATTGGATTGCAGACTTCCTGAGGGACCGGTCCATCCGAGTGGTTTTTGATGGCCGCTCGTCTGACCAACTCTCAGCAACATTGTTCTTGTTTCACATAAACGATCTGGTAAAACGGCACCTTTGGGTATGCGGATGACAGCACTGTTGCTGAGAGATAAGTTTCCGACGCGCGCGCTACCGGGCCTCAGATCCGGTCTCTCCGAGAGGCCATGGTTGGGCACTTGAATCTGTCCTTGAAGGCAGTCTCTGAATGAGGCGATGCCAATCTGGTCAGGTTCAATGCTGCTAAGACCCAGGCGTGTCTTTATTCCGCTGAAAGATACCAATTCCACCC
Organism: Orthosia gracilis; assembly: GCA_947562075.1. Lineage (NCBI taxonomy): Eukaryota > Metazoa > Arthropoda > Insecta > Lepidoptera > Noctuidae > Orthosia > Orthosia gracilis. The sequence goes on from OX387265.1 coordinate 13,470,937, forward strand.
AGCTCCTTCTTTCCGAGGTGAGGCCGTGCCGATAACGAACCAACCTGAGCTTCTTAGTGTTACGTTGTCCCTCAATTTTGGTCAATTCATTGAGGCAAAAGCTCAGCTGGCTGCCAAAAAGTTGGGGATCCTTGCGAAGGTGAGGCGATAATTCGCCCCAGAACAGTTGCTCAATTTGTATCAAGCGCAAGTTAGATCATGCATGGAGTACTGCTTTCATCTCTGAGATGGATCTGCCAAATACCAGCTTGTTGCACTAGAGTCGCTCAAAAAACGGGCCAAGAGGCTTATCGGCAATGAAATCCTGGTCGATTCTAGGCTCCAGAGCCTTGTACATCGGTGCCGAGTTGCCAGCCTATGTGGAATGAAATGTGGAAGTGTGCGTTGGAATTGCATGAACTAATTCCTCCTAGCCCGTTCCATCATCGGATTACAAGACGTACGGTGATGCGTCATCGGTTCATAGTGGACATCCCACCCATAAGCACCAAACGTTTTGGGAATACTTTTATTATGCGCACAGCAAAAGAGTGGAATTCCCTGCCGGAGTCTGTATTTTCTGATTGCTACAACCTGGGAGTCTTTAAGTCAAGAGTGAATAGGTTTCTTCTAGGCAAGCGTGCTTCATCGTCGACCAGATCATCGCTTACCAACAGGTGATGTAGTGGTCAAGCGCCTATCAAAAGTAATAAAAAATAGAACTCTGTCTCCATACCATGGACATTTTTCAACAATTCTCATTTAATTTTTATTGTTTTGTATACATTTTACTGGCTTCTTTATTTATTGTTACACTGTCTAATATGTACAAATGTTCTCTGTTTCAGATGTACTGCCGGTAACTCTGGGAATGAGAAAGTCAACGCATGCCATCAGTATTGCTTAAACAACGGTACCTGTTTCCTGAATGAAGAGAATCACCCAGTCTGCCAATGCACAGCAGATTATGAGGGTGAAAGATGCGATGTTCCCGCCTTTCTCATCAAATGTTTCTTATACGCGTACAAGAGTAAGGAAAATGAGACAACTTTTTTTTTCTCTAATATTTAATGACGATGTCGGTGCAGTTGACAAACTTTTTTTTGTAAAAAATAAACCGACTTCCAGAGCAAAACACTAAAAAGTGCAAAAATGACTTTCGTTTCGGAAGTCGGTTTTTTTGGTACCTCTTGTTTTGATATCGTTTTGTGACACTGACTTCCTAAACGAAAGTTATTTTTGCACTTTTTAGTGTTTTGCTTTGGAAGTCGGTTTATTTTTTGTAAAATTTTAAATTTGTTACGCCATCTCTAAAAAGTGAGCAAGTTCTATAGTAAGGTACCTAAAGGATTGACAAAATACCCATAATAACTCAATTTACCCATGCGTGCTGCTTGTTGTTAAGAAGTTCGATTTTACGTTCCATATCTTGAAAACTTCTGAACTAATTTTGATAAAACTGGTGCTATATCCTAAGTTGAGAGATACTTAATCCAATAAAAAATAATGATTAAGATTCAATGAATAGATCCAGCTAAATGCGAGGACAAATGTACATACAAACATACACCTATAAAATTTGGCACACATGTTTAGAACCCCACCTAGAGTAAAATAATTATGTGAATATTGTGCAATTCCAACAATATTACAAACACACGTATCGAATTGATAACCTCCTTTTTTTGAAGTCGATAATAAAACGGAAAAAAAACATTCGATGGATGGCAATACTCGTAATTAACAAGCTGTAACTATAAATCAGATGATTCGTGATGGAGTAGAGTTAGAGGAAATTACTTTTGTTTGTATTTAACCTTTAATTTCCCACTGCTTTGCAAAGAAAATTACTTAATTAAAATATAATTAAGGCACGAAGAATTAAATCATCTGCTAACTAGAATAGCATAATTATATCCTAATCACATTAATTGTGCATTATTACGCTTCGTATACAGATAAGCCGTCAGTGACTGTGAGCAAAGGAGTGAAATCGACGTGTGATTCAACTGTTGTCTGAAATAATGGAGCTGCTTCGGAACGAGCACATGATGTGAAGCCGTTGAAGAGTTCATTTTCACTTCTACCATCGTCCAGTGTAGCAACTCTAAGTTCAGCTTAGTTTATAAATTTGCTAATAAAGAAATCTGTTTGTCATCATTCCAACAATTGTCCGTCATTTTATTAGAATTCACTTCAGTGATATCATTAATGAGTAGTTTTCGTTTACCGGATCCTGCAAATGGGTTCCCTACTTGAAATCGAATGACGTTAGATCGAATAACACTTGCTCGAAAACGTTTACCCGATAGTACTTGAAATCGATAAATTATGAGCGCGACAGTTCACTTCCTCTTTACATCAAAATTTTGAATAACTAGAAGCTCGAATCATAGGCAGCGCGAAGACCTTGAGCCATCATTTCTCGACCGACCATCTAATCTATTGACAGAAAAGTTTTAATGATTTTATCCGACTTTCCAAAAAGGAGGAGGTTCATTCAAGCTTTAGTTTTTTTTTTTTAATTTTATTTGCCCCGATCAATCAAAAACACCTAGTCCGATTTGAAACATTCTTCTCTTATGCCATCCCAGGTGGTCCCATAGTAATCAAGTCATCGATGATGGGATCCTGGGGAAATCAAGGGAACTCCTCAAATTTTATAATTATACGCATAGCGATTTCAGTGTTTTCATCAACATGGCAAGCATTTTCATTCAGAAAGAATTTGGATTTATTTGGTGAAGTGGAACTGAAGAAGAAAACCACAGATGGCCACTGGAACTTCCCAATGATAAGTATGTTTTGGGTATAAGATATCTGAAATGGTTAAATAAAGCTAATTTAAATAAATGGTTCTGATGAAAATGGTAGCATGGTGCCAGTCGTGTTTATGCTTGTTGGAATTGTTATGAGAAGCCATCTGGCTATAAATGATGTTCATGGTATTAAAATGTACCAAACTAAAAGAGGAAAATAAAACCTTTTAATACAAAAAAAAATAAACAGACTTTCAAAACAAAATACTACAAAGTGAAAAATAACTTTTTTTCGGCAGTCTGTATCAAAAACGAAATAAATAGTACCAAAGACACTGACTTCTGAAAAGAAAGTCAAAAAGTGTTTTTTTTTTTTATTAGCTACATTTATTCACTACACGCGCACACACGTATTAGAAAAAGTCAATGCAGCAGTAGACAAGAGACCACGTAAAAAGAAAATAAGGCAACGCAATGCCTCTATTATTATGTGAAGGGACAGAGAGTTTAGAAGGGAAAATGGGTTTCCTCGAGTTTTTGAGATGTATTGCAAATCATAGAAAATTATAATTCCTTTTTTTTCAATACTTATGACATTTATTCCATACTTCGTACTTATATAATAGTGGTTTATGCCACGGTCATATAATAGGGGTTATTAAAACACGAGTGTGGGTTTATGTGGGTGGTGGGTTGTGGGGTGTGGTTTGTGATAGTATCACACAAGTGTTTTAACACCTGATTATATGCCGTCATACACTATTTTATCGTCACTCTTACAGTTGAAATAAAACAAAAGTGGAAATGGAAAAAATATGTGGTATGACGGAAAATTTAGATTCTCGTTGCGCAGCGCGCATCCATAGACAATGACACTATTTTTTGTTAGGAACTTACAATTTCTCGTAATCTAGGCAATGGAATCGAAGTGTCTTCAGGTTCAGTATTAATATTACTGTTATTGATATCGTCATCGGTATGGGTCGTCGGTTTAACACAACAGATATAGAGTCCACATGCCATTAAACTTGTATACATGGCCTTAGTCAGGAGTAAACTGGAATCAGCAGCAGTGATCTGGAACCCGTGTGAGAGTACTTACACCTGACTTTTTGAAAAAATTCAAAAAGCCTTTCTTCCTTTTCTTTATAAAAAAATCTTCGGATATTACCTCTTCCTGTACCCTACCAAATGTCTACTTGGTGTTTTAAATTTTAATTCTCTCGAAGTAAGGCGTAACTACTTCTTGCTTATCTCTGCTGCCGTATTATGCGGGGTGAGTCCGATTGCTAGGAGCTCGTGGGGCAGTTGTTGAGGCTATTTGTTCCTGTGGTGCCCAAACAATAGCTTAGACCACGAAGCCACCGGCTTTTGGCCGTATCATCGGCACGTACGGTGTCCCGAGCTAAATCGCCTCTAGTTCGGGCGCTTACAATGCTTAATGCCCTTCTGACATCAACACCGGAGTGTGACCTGTTTGCTGGGAGATGGATAGTTGTGTGTCGTGAATGTTTAAGTTTTTGTAAGAAGATGGATGAAAGTTAGATGAGTGAATAATTGTATAGGTATTCTTTGTAAATTTTTACTTCTGTATGTTTTACTGTTATTTTTCTTTTTTGAATTTTTTTTCTTCAATGTTTTTGTTAGATCGTGTTTTTTTTTTACTAAATTACTTCTTATTTGTATATAGATATTTTTAATTTTGCCTAATTCCCGTATGTTTCGATTTAGTGTTTTTTTCTCATTGTATAACGTCTTAGGTAAAGTTAAACATGTATACTTAAATAAATAAATAAAAATAGAACTTAGATCTATATTTAATAGTAGTCTTATATAACTTAAATAGTATAAAAGACATAACTATTATTAAAATAGACACGGTTAATATAGAATAATGTGTCCCGTATTTTACTAGAATATGGTCTTCGTTAATAACTTTATTTACTCGTATATCTGAAAATATCTTATCATTTTGTTTATTTATAGAAAATCATCCAAGTTGATGTTTTGCAGTAAAATAGGGGATATATTGTTGCTTAAACTAGTAGTCTTAGTATCTGTTTTAGAACACGAATCATTGATAATGCTAAAGTCTAAACTAGGAATTTCAGTAAGTCTATGTTTATTTCGTCCTTGGACGATATAAGTCTCGCATTTTTTGTGTATACTGTATAGTGATTTAGGATTCGTAATATACCGGTTCCGGATACCATGATTTCGCGTAATTTGGAATTATCACAATCCATTGATAATTTACTTGGACGAGATTGAACGAAAGTTCACTGATTGTTCATAAGTGATTTCCAATTGTCCAATTCGCCGACAATTGTTTTAGTTTCACGTGAGGATAGTACTAACCGTTTTAGTTAATAGTTCGCTTTCACACGTAGGATTTCCGCTAGTCAACAATACCGTAGGTATGAAACAAAGAACTCAGAGTTTATTGTTTTACATTTATCTAAGTTATCTAGATTAAAGAAATATAACTTATTTTTTGAAATAGCAATATACAAACTAGAGTGTAAAATTAAACTAAAAGTATTTGGATTATCTGACCCGTGAGGGAAAGAAAGAAAGAAAAATGAGTTTATTGGCATTACAAAACAAAAACACCTTAAAATTAAACAAAATATTTTTTAACTATTAATGCCAAAAGGGCCTCAGCTCAGCATAATGCCAAATGGAAATATAGGGTATTCCACCTGACGCTGATTTTCAGCTGCAGCCCACGAGTGCCATACGCTCGAAAACGCAAACAAACATTTATAATATACATTTTTTGTAAAAAACCACCTATGATAAAATTTTTGCGACTCTTAATTATAACAAAACAAAAATAAAAGTTCTATGTGCCCAGTAACAAAAGAGAACAAATAAATAAAATAAAAATTGTATTACGTTATCAAAACGGGGATAGGTCGCTGGACTAAAATAAATTGAAAGACAATAATAAAGATATTGTGCTTTAAATGGCTGACGTGTGTAGCGTTACGGGTCGCTCAGGTGGGCTGAGCCACACATAAGCCACGTTAATACAAATAAAAAAACAATTATAAACTAAAAATTATGTATGAAATCAAGGTCCGGCTTCGCACGACGTGGGCAGCCAACCGGGGAACAGGTCGGGCAGGCAGGTCGTAGTGTAGGCAGCTGGTAGGTTAGGCAGGCAGCACAACTGTCAGGAACTCTTCGTGGGCAGCCAACCAGGGAACAGGTCGGGCAGGGAGGTAGCAGTGTAGGTAGCTAGTAGGTTAGGCAGGCAGCACAACTGTCAGGAACTCCTCGTGGGCAGCCAACCAGGGAACAGGTCGGGCAGGTAGGCAGTAGTGTAGTATAACACGCACAATAAAGTTGGAGCACCTTGTATTTTAGAGCTTAGCGATTAGGCGACTCTTCGGTTTCAGACCAGATTGAAGACTCCCAAGCCTTCGGCCTTTCCGTCTTTTATATCCACGGCCTGTCCTTTTTCTTCTTTATTAGAATTTAAGTTCGTGACATCTTGTTGTCATACAAAAATGCAACTTGCCAGTATTCAAAACAGCCAGTAATATTCAATCCAAAACCTCTTCGATGAATTCTGAGAGCGTGTAAATTAATTTAAGTTATAAAATACAATATTTGAACTAACATATTGATAAAAAGAATTTTAATTATATAAATCAGAAGTAATCTTCATAGGCTAAGCTAGTGAGAAACTCTATGACAGAAAATTTAAAAGGAAAAGTATTGACAGCTTGACAACCTGACGTAGGTGTCATAACATTGAAAAATATGATAATTATTTATTTTATTTTAGATATTTTATAAGAAAACGAATCGTTTTAGACCGATTCGCAGAATAGTAATGCAAAAACCAACAAAACGTATAATAGATGCGATGCGATGTAAAATGTTTTGGCATGGAATAATATGAATACAGTGTGAGTAAGTAAGTATTATGAGACCTAAGTGTGAATTAGGTGAGAACACTTCAGCTCACTCAGTGTAATAACTAAAATATGTGGTTTAGAATAGCGAAATACCACACGTGTCAGCACGAATATCTTTAAATTCATTTTGATGATTCAATAAAAACAACTTTAACTTTAATTTGAATGTCGAGCAAGTTTTACTATACTTTATTGGAGGCGGGATATTGTTCCAGCATTTAGTAGCTGCGTACCGAAAACTGCCTCTAAAAGCTGCCGACTTATGCTGGGGAATAGAAAGCTGTCGGGAACATTTTCTTCCCTCACCGATTTGGTGTCTACTAGTCCACGACAGCTTATCGTATAAGTAAGAAGGGGACTGAGACTTGATAACTCCAAAAAGTAGGGTCGCCAAGTGCAGCTTACGTCTAGCTTTCATTTTCAGAATGTTGTGTTCATTCAAAAAAGGTGTAACATATCCTCTAAAGGGAACTTTAAAACAGAAGCGTGCACAGGCGTTCTGAAGTCTTTGGATCATTCTTTCGGTTTTTGTCAAAATTCGTTGACCATACACTGTGTCCGCGTAATTTAATTTTGATAAAACCAAAGACTCCACAAGCAAGACTCGCAATTCTTCGCTAAGATACGGACGAGCTTTGTATATAATCTTAAGTCTATAATAACAATTACGGATACACTCTGTCACGTGTTTGTGAAAACGAAGCTCCGTGTCCATAATAAGTCCCAGATTACGTGCTTCGTAGACCCGTTCGATAGGCTCACCCATAATTGTTACACAGCTGACACAGGGTTTAATTTTACTAAGCTGGTTTACGGTGCCAAACAACATATACTTCGATTTCGTAGGATTCAATGCAAGCGTGTTGGCATTAGACCACCGAACAATACTTTCAAGATCTGCATTAAGATCAATTAAAGCTTGTTCGTAGTCTTCCGGCTTAAATGATATATATATACTTGTGTATCATCGGCATATTTACACTTCTTAATCACTTTAATCAAATCTGCACAATACAAAATAAACAAAACTGGGCCAAGGATCGAGCCCTGCGGAACCCCTCTTACAACTGAGCATCGCCTTGAAACAACTGCCGATCCGTCCGCCCGGCGTATTTCAACGAATTGCGTACGATCGCTTAGATAGCTATCAAACCATTTTACTGTGGCCTCGTCAAATCCATAGAAAACCATTTTTGACAATAATAAAGGAACGTTAATACAGTCAAACGCGCGTGAAAAATCAAGCAAAACCAAGAGTGTGCACATTCCACTATCTTAAGCTGACAAGACATTGTCAGTCACATCCAACAAAGCCGTGGCCGTACTACGGCCCTTCCTGAACCCTGACTGAACATCTGGGAGGATTTTATTAGTCTCTAAAAAATCAACCAATTGCGCGCAAACTACTTTCTCTAAAACTTTAGAAAGTACTGGCAGTATACTAATAGGCCTAAGATCCTTCATGTCTAATGCATTAGAAGTCTTCGGCAATGGAAGCACTTTGGCTATTTTCCAAGAGTCAGGGAAAGAAGAGGACGTGATAGATGTATTCAATAAGGCGGTCACGACGTCCAAAGTCACCGGTAGTGACAAGCTAAACGTGGAATCATTATTCCGAGTTGATTCATAAAATGCAAGCATTGATTCACTAACCGTATCCGTTCCTGGCACTCTCAGAAAATGGTCACAAATTTTATTGGGGTCGTTAAAGTGCAAAGGCAATTCCTTATGTTTAGACGGGAGCAGGTTGGATTTTAAGTTTTTCCAAAGCGCTTTGGAATCATTTATTTGGCTGTTGATTTTGTGTTTGAAGTATGCTGACTTTTCATAAAATAGAGACCTAGAAACCAGCGACTTTAATTCTTTGTAATATTTCTTTTTGTGATCGTTTTCTTTGTCCTTTAAATACTCTGCATGTGCTTTATTTCTCAAATGAAACATCAATTTAACATTGTCAGTAATCCAAGGGCAACAACACTCCTTAACAATACTAGTTTTTAGAGGTGCATGGACATTCAATAGTGTGAGCAGGTGCGAATTAAATTCATTTACCATAGCATTAACATCTTGCAGTTCAGTTATCGCTTTCCAGTTCAGCAATACGAGATCCTGATCAAAACATACCCCAACTATATCCTTAAGTGGTCGATACGTAATGGTTCGCCGTGGAATTTTTGGTCGTTTAAAACTAAATTCGCTGGAAACCAGCGCGTGCGCCCCTAGATCTGGTATTATATCAACTGATACAGAGCGAGGTTTAACATTTGTACAGATGATGTCAATCAGAGAGTTGCCGTGTACTGTGAAATGCGTGGGTGACTGCACTAATTGCGTGAGACCAAGGCAGTTCAAAAATGAGACTAACTTGTCCGTCTTTGAGTCCAAGGCGTTGAGCACGTTTATGTTGAAGTCACCCATCAATATCGTGTACTCACATTGCGTTAAGGAGTTTACTGAACTAGATATAGCGTCCAGGAAAAGATCAACATCTTGCCAGGGAGGGCGGTATGCAGTGCCTATTGCTAGCTTTATTCCGCGAACACTAATTGTGACCCACATCTGTTCGACTGTGGTGTGGGATGTACTAGCAGAGTGCGAGTGACTTCGAACATTTATTCCGTGTTTGAAATAAAAACCAATCCCACCACCTCGTCCCCCCTTGACAGACAAAGAGCGTGGTATATGCCGCAGCCTATATCCAGGCACGGAGGGCGCGCGCCCTTCTTCACCTATTCGCAACCACGTCTCATTTATGGCCATTATATCTACGTCCAAACCCAGTAGAGCTGCTATAAATTCATCATGTTTCGTGCCCAAAGAACCAGCATTCCAGAAACCAACCTTCAGGTATTTAGTAGACGTCATTGCTGAACGAAGGTCGACTAAGAGGGTGGTTAATTAAACACTGGACTTTGTATTAAGCGCGTATAATATAAGTATCCACAGTGCTTGACGCTCTCAAAAAAAAACAATTAGTAATTTTGACGTAGTTGAACGCCGGAGAATCTTAACACCGAGATTCAGGAATCGGCGTTCAACTAACAACGCCATCTATTGAAAAAAATTAAAGCTAATTTGACCTAGTTGAACGCCGGAGAATCTTAACACCGAGATTCAGGAATCGGTGTTCAACGAACAACGCCATCTATTGACAAAAATTAAAACTAATTCGAAATGAACGAATATTTGGGATCCCTTCTTTTCGCATAATGTTCTTTGTCCTAATATACTTCGGCATAACGATTTTGGCACAATTTGTTTTGGCATAATAATACTTCGGCATAATTTTTTTAGGCATACATTTTATGTTGGCATAATCATCTTAAAGACTAATTTGTTTTGGCATAAATTTGATTCGCATAACGTTAGTAGGCCTAATGACTATTAGCATAACGTTAGTAGGCCTAATGACTATTAGCATAATAATATTTAGGCATACAATAAATATAAATAACAAAAACAATTTTCATGCAAATGATTTATTATACATAACATTATGTAACTTAAACGATTTTTCAATCGAGAGATAACATTTATCTGAAGAATATATTAGATGTTTTGACAGTTTTTGTATAAAAAAATATGTCAATCACTTAACTTCTATTATGAGAAATAAATATGGCGGTTATTCCTCAAATAGAAGTTAACTGATTGAAACAGTGGTCCTTAATTATGTATAATTATTTATTTTAGGTGTATATTTTAAGCAATTGCTTGAAAATATGCTAGTTTAGAAGTATACTCATCTTTTTTACTAATCATTTTTTCAATTCTTTTGGTTTTGTCCGTGTATTTTTCTTTTTTTTTGGTATAAGTGGTGTTTCGACATACAGTTTATCTATTTCAATGGTTTGATGTTTTATTTCTTGAACGATCTTTTTTGCCAAAAAATAAAATCCAGGATGGTGTTTTCCCAAAAAATGTGCAATTCTATTGTGCCATGCCTCTGCATGATTTTGTGTCCTAGGTCTATTTTCCTTTTCTAGTAGATACGTACTCCAGACTGTGGGTGGAAATGGTGGTGGTGAACTTGTAGTGCCCCATACATAATTCTGATCAAACCAATTTGCTATAGTTTCTGTAACAATTAAATAATATTGTTGGTTAAAAATTTAATATGATGTGCAACAAAAGTTAGTGACAGAACCGAATTGCTGCAAAACCGACTCTACGTAGTCTTGTTTGTCCTACCCCTAGAGTGTAATTTAAAATCGCGTAGGCGCGTAGGGGCGAGGCGGCCCACGGGCTGAGGAGCAGGCGGCTGCGAGCGAGGGTGGTGAGCGAAAGCCGTCTGCGACGATTAGCACGCGTGGGGCCGCCGGAAGCCCGCAGCGCCGGAGCCGAGACAGAAACCCTGCCTGCTGCATGTTGCCTGCTCGCTTGAATGCTGCATGCTTGCTTGCATGCTGCATGCTTGCTTGCATGCTGCATGCTTGCTTGTTTGCTGCATGCTTGCTTGCATGCTGTTTGCTTGCTTGCATGCTGTATGTGTAAATAAATTTATGCTTTAGGATATTATGCTTAAAAAAGTTATGCTTTAGAACTTTTTGCCTGCTCGCTTGAATGCTGCATGCTTGCTTGCATGCTGCATGCTTGCTTGCATGCTGCATGCTTGCTTGCATGCTGCATGCTTGCTTGCATGCTGCATGCTTGCTTGTTTGCTGCATGCTTGCTTGCATGCTTGCTTGCATGCTGTTTGCTTGCTTGCATGCTGTATGTGTAAATAAATTTATGCTTTAGGATATTATGCTTAAAAAAGTTATGCTTTAGAACTTTATGCTTAATAAATTTATGCTTTAGAATATTCTGCTTAATCATTATTATGGTTAGAGAAATTATGCTTAAAAAAATTATGCGTAAGCTGTTATGCGTAATTATATTATGCTAAAATATAATTATGCCAAACAAAATTATGCTAAGATATATTAGGTCTTAAAATTTTATGCAAATGGATAGGGAACCCGAATATTTACATGAACATTCCGCCCACCAAGGACATTATGGTGAATGTCCTTAAAGACTGACTCCTATCACAATGTTAAATTGTGGACAGCCTGATGATCAATAATAATTATTAACGGGAACTATATTTTTTGTCACCAAAATTTATATTTGTCATCAAGTTGTATCACCTAATAAATAGATCTATCGCCACGAAATATTTTCGTTCTCAGATAAACAAAGAGTGTTTCCAGGTATGAATTACCAAATTATTGTTAATATAATGTGTAAAATATGAGATGGATTACCAATAAAATTGTAGTGCATTACATGAATATAAACTTCGTTCTTATAACAATAGTTTTATTACTTAAATAATAGCTTGGTGCTCAGAATGGTAGATCTGTCACCAAATAAATCGATTATCGATCCCTGACTGCGACTCCTTTTTATTTGTTACATTTTATTTCGTTCAGTTATTAAAATAATAGTATTCGTTACTAATTTAATACATCAATTTATAATTTTAATGAAAATGTCAACATTAAAATAACAAATTATGGTCAATGAATCGGTCCAAGAGCGAGCGAAGCGAGCTCGGGAGCTTAGGGCACCCCGTCTCGGACTCGGTTACTTTAGACCCTGCATTCAGAAATAGGAGCCTCGCACAGCGGGGCTCCGTCGACTCTGTTGCATATACACCAATCCAACTTTATGAAATTTTCTAGTGACCTAATATATGATTTATTGGTGATCTCTTTAAATTAGTTTGCTTAAATACTATTAGGACAAACCTATTATAATACATACAAAACCATTTATTTGGTACTTGACCCCATATCTCCATGATTTTCGGTAATTTATTGTGGAATTGATTTTATATTGTTTGGTGACTACATTTTGGTGACAAATCTACTATTTTGAGGGCAAACCCTATTATTTAAGAAACACAAAATGAATTAAATTGGTGACAGCTTAAATCATACCCATTATTAACAGTTTAAACAACCCTTTAAGTACTAAACTTATGACTAACCACTGTATTTCTTAAACTAAATAAACTAAAATACATGTAAAAAATAAAAACAATCCGTACATTTATTCTGTTTTAGGTAACAAACATAATTTTGAAGTAGGCCTCTTTATCGTGGACGATGATGTCCGTAGTGTTACCACCCGGGTAACACCATCAGACCCGGGATGTTTTAGGGTTATCTTGCCTAACAACCACCTGCCAGGGGGCAAATTGTCCTCCTTAATTAACACTATGTCGCCGACAGATGGCTCCGGAATTTTATTTTGCCATTTATGCCGTTGTAAGAATTGGTGAAGGTAATCGTGCGACCATCGTCGCCAAAATTCCTGCATCATACGCTGTTGCAGTTGCCATCGCCTTAAGCTACCAACATTTGCCCTTTCATAATTTGAATCGGGTGGCAAAACAAGAGGTTCCCCTACTAGAAAGTGACCTGGAGTCAAAATTGTTAATTTATCCTCAACATATGATAATGGTCTCGAATTAAGGCATGCCTCAATTTGAGCCAATACTGTGGTAATCTCTTCAAAGGTCAGAGTCGAATTGCCAATCACTCTTTTCAGGTGATGCTTTGTGGATTTTATCCCTGATTCCCAAAGACCTCCGAAATTGGGGGACTGAGGGGGAATAAAATGCCACTCCGTGCCATTATTGCCTAACTCCTCTGCTAATTCGGAATTTATTCCTGACTTTTCTTCATTGAACAAATGAAGCAACTCTCGCGCTGCCCCTACAAAATTTGTTCCATTGTCGCTGTGTAGTTGCGCACATCGACCACGCCTAGCTACAAATCGCTTGAAAGCAGCTAAAAAACCCCTTGTACTCAATTCACTTACAGCTTCTAGATGCACCGCCCTTGTGGCCATACAAATAAACAAAGCTATGTAACCCTTGTAGGATTTATTCCCGCGACCCCTTGACATTCTAATACTTATAGGACCCGCATAATCCACACCGCTACTTAAAAATGGTTTATTCGGTGTAACGCGTGCGGTTGGCAACTGACCCATTAGTTGAGATTTGGTGGTAGCCGCGTAACGAATGCATCTGACGCAATTCCTTACATACTTTTTTGCAATCATCTTAATTCCGATTACCCAATATTTTAAACGCAAGTATGTCACCATAAGCTGCGGACCTCCATGCATTGTTTTACTATGCGCATCAGCTACCAAAAGGCTTGTCAAGAATGACTCCTTTGGAATTAGAATGGGATGCACACGATCATAACTAAGCTGCGACATCTCCAATCTGCCTCCAACTCTTATTATTCCATTGGAATCGAGGAATACATTTAATGATTGTAAGTCTTTTTTCTTGTTCTCTAAAGGCTTATTATTTCTTAAATTCATCAACTCTTCAGCAAACCCTTCTTCTTGACATCTCCTTATACAAGTTTTGAGAGCTTCCTCGATTTCCTGCTTAACTAAATATTTTGTTTTACACCTAGCTGACCGTTCCTTTAGAAGTGTTAAAAATCAACGACAGTAAGCAACTACTCGTACTAGCTTAAACAATGTTGAATACCTATTCCAAAACCCAACTTCAATGATAGATGGGTGCACCCTTACTTCTTCCAAACGAGTATTATTATTTTTTGGCTTCTTGTATTCAACTACTCGCTGTCTTAAAAGCTCTGGACCATCCCACCATATAGATGTGCCAAAAACATCTGTAGGAGAAACACCACGCGATGCACAATCTGCGGGATTCTGCTTTGATGGTACATGACACCAGTGTTGGGCTTCTGTGATGGTCAAAATATGGGAAACTCTGTTGGCAATGAAGGTTTTCCAACGGCTGGCTTGGATGACTGTTAAGCCACGCCAAAACTACTTCACTGTCCGTCCACATGTGCCAGTCACTTTTTGGTATATCCATAACCTTGCCAACTTCGACCATCAAACTACTTAAGAGCACTGCACCACAAAGCTCCAAACGTGGAATGCACACCTGCTTTATGGGGGCAACCTTCGTTTTTGCCGTTACTAACGATACATGGATATTACCGGCATGATCTACGACTCTCACATAGATAACTGCTGCATATGCCACTCTCGAGGCATCTGAAAAGCCGTGCAGCTCAGTCTTCACATTATTGGAACGCATGAGCAGCCATCGTGGGATTTTCAGATTTGTTATAGAAGCCAAATTATTACGGTAAGTATACCATTCCTTTACTAAGTTTTTTGGAACTTCTTCATCCCATTGCAACCCTGCTAACCACAGCTTTTGAATCAACACCTTTGCTATGATTATGCTTGGTGCTAGCCACCCCAATGGATCGTATAATCGTGCAATATCGGATATAATTTTTCTTTTTGTTACAGGTCCTGCTACCGGTTTAAGTTCTACAGAGTATTGGAAACAATCGTCGCGCGAATTCCAGGTAAGTCCTAATATTTTTGATATATCATCTATTTTTATCTGTAACGCTTCTTCTTTCCCATCCCTAATGCTATTTAATAATTCTTGGCTATTGCTCCTCCATTTTTGTAGTGGAAACCCTCCTCTGGCTAACACCTTGGACAACTCTGTGTATATATTGAAACAGGTTTCTTCGTTTTCAGCTCCGGTCATTAAGTCATCCATGTAAAAATCGTTTAAAATGATACTTGCGATTTCTGGTTGATCCTGGCACTCATCCTGTGCTAATTGTTGAAGCGATCTTACAGCTAGATATGGTGCCGCTGCCGTGCCGAAAGTAACCGTTTCCAACTCATATTCTTCTATTTCTTTTTCAGGACTGTGTCTCCAGAGGATCCTTTGTAACATTACATCCTTCCTATTTACCAACACTTGCCGGTACATCTTGATTATGTCAGCTACGAGACATATCCGATGTGTTCTCCAACGCATAATAGTGTGCCGGAGTTCCGGCTGCAAACTAGGACCAATTAACATATTATCATTAAGTGACATCCCATTAGTTCCTTTGCAGGAAGCGTCAAACACGACACGCACCTTCGATGTTTCTTTATCCTCCCGCATAACAGCATGGTGCGGTAAGTAGATCGCCTTTTGAGGTTTGGTTTCATCTGCAACCTTTTTCATGTGTTTCAGCTCCAAATATTCTTCAAGAACTCTCGTATAATCTTCCTTGAATTTGTTGTTTTTTCTGAATTTACCTTCTAACGATCTTAATCTTTTTTCAGCGATTCCCTTCGAATCACCAACCATGCTGACCGGGTCTACATCACGAAACGGTAGCCTTACTATATAACGACCACTCTCCTCACGTTCAGTAGTAGCTTTGAAGAAAGCTTCGCATTTATTTTCTTTCTCCGTTAGAATCTTTTTACTAGATGGTTCCGCTTCTAGTTCCCAAAATCTTGTAAGCAGATTATCTGTCTCCAGGCTTAAATGCATCACAGTAATGTGTGAAGGATTACTAGTCTGATCTACTTCAAAGGTTCCTGACAATATCCAACCTAACGTGGTGTCTTGTGCTAAAAGAGTTCCACCAACATTCCTTTTAATTCCCTCCTTAATAACCTGACTGTATACTTCAGCACCTAATAAAACATCTATTTTATTAGGCCTGTCGTACTCTGGATCAGCCAAATCATCATCGCCCAAATCTACCCATTCTACCCGAGTTACTTTCGTAGCTGGGAGTAGAGCAGTGACTGATTTCAAGACGAACGCATTTACATTTATTTGGACAGTCGGATTTATTCTAGACCTCAATTTAAGTACAACGGTTGCCTTTGCCGTCGCACTTTTTTCTCCGCCTACGCCTATCACCGTTTGCCTGGATGGCGTTTTGTGTAATCCTAAAAATTGGACCGTGGATTCTGTTACGAACGACCCTTGTGATCCTTGATCAAGTAAAGCCCTAACTACTCGATAGTTCCCATCTCTCGACTTCGCCTTTACTAACGCAGTAGTTAATAAAACAGTTTTGCGACCAGTTTCCGACGAGAAACACGTGACTAGTGGTTTACTTGACCCCTCCCCTTGCGCGGCTATTTCCTTATTATTAATTTTACTATCTTCCTTCATCACCGTTACAACGGCTGATGAGGTTTCCTCGTGAGCCCCCCTATTACCCTCACCAATTACCGACCCAGAAACACCTGTTTGGTGTAATAAAGAATGGTGGCGGCGTTTGCACACCTGGCATCTGAGAGTGTTTTTACAGTGTCTGGCAGAGTGGTTGTTGTGTAGGCAAACAAAACACAAATTATGTTCAATTGCAAAAGTACGCCTAACTTCAGTTGTCTCTTTACAAAATTTTGGACAACATGTAATCCTATGGTCGGCTGAGCAAAATTCACATGATCCTTACTTTTTATCTTTCGAAACATGGAATGAGTGAGTTCCCTTCTGATGTGTAGGTTTTCCCTGTTTTCTGACTTATCTAAATTTTCTAAACCTCTAAAACGACTATTTAAAAATTCTGAAAACTGTATAAATGTAGGTAACTCATTACTGGAATCAGAAGCCACTTTGAATTCCCAACATTTCCTGGTCTCTTTGTCTAATTTTTCGCTAATTATATGTATAATAATCAGATCCCAGGAAGAAACGTTCACTCCTAGATTACTTAACGACTCCAAACATTCTGAAGTGGTCGTAACGTAATCCGGCTCGAAGGACCATGAACGAAGGTCGACTAAGAGGGTGGTTAATTAAACACTGGACTTTGTATTAAGCGCGTATAGTATAAGTATCCACAGTGCTTGATGCTCACAAAAAAAAACAATTAGTAATTTTGACCTAGTTGAACGCCGGAGAATCTAAACACCGAGATTCAGGAATCGGCGTTCAACTAACAACGCCATCTATTGAAAAAAATTAAAACTAATTTGACCTAGTTGAACGCCGGAGAATCTTAACACCGAGATTCAGGAATCGGCGTTCAACGAACAACGCCATCTATTGACAAAAATTAAAACTAATTCGAAATGAACGAATATTTACATCAACAATTGCATATATAATTTACTAACAATAAATAAAATAATACAGAAAATAAATACTAAGTAAAAGAACTCAAAGATTAATAAAAGATGCATGTATACATACTTGTTTTGGTACATAAACAGTGAGCAATGTAAACAAAAATTTATGAGCGGCATGGTAAAAGCATATTTATGTAAAATGGCACCGTGGGCAACGCAAATTGTTAGTAAAGATTGGAAACTTAAAAAACTATAGATACCAATAGGGTGAAGCTCACAGAGGCATGCAATTTTCATTGTACATAGTATCCTAAAAGTAGTTAAAAACAAAAAGCACCTACCGAACAACAACATGCAACAATTGACTAAGAATAAAAATATGCTATTAAGTAAACAAATTATTGGATTAAATAGAACATTATAATAAAAAACGCTGATGGAAATCCCTACCGCACAAACGAGCAAACCTATTGTGTGATAAAAAACCGCGAGATGTCCTTTTCCGTTCGGATATGCACGACCGGCTTTCCCTCCTCTTTGCGCGCAAATATGCGGCCATCTTTATCATCTTCCATTCAAGTCGACTAGCAGCTTGGCGGGTGTTGTAGTATAATTGCCTGTTAGTTTTAGTTTAACGCTCGTTGAGGTAGATTCGGTTTAGCGTTCCCGGAGCTTCGATGTCAGCAGTAGTGAGATTCCGGCGCACACGCGCGGCACTCAGTAAACTATCACGCGTCGCGCGTCTTGCCAGTCGGGCAACGATGATTCGAGGTCGGGGCTTTTCACCTTCGGTGTGGTCACGCCGAACGTTCCCAACTCGTTTAACGAAAACAAAGTCTCGTTCCTCGAGGTTGATCGCTAGTTTAAGAGCAAGGGTACCAATCAACTAAGCCGGGTTTTCCCCACTTGACTCCGTTACACCTGACAGTTGCACATCGTTCATCAGTGACTCTTGCTCACGTTCATTCAGCTGCTGCTGCAGTTCCACAAATGTTTCCTCCAAGTGAATCATACGAGGGGAACTCGAATGGTCGGTGTTCTCCTCGAGCTCCTTGACACGAACTTCCAAGGTGTCCATACGATTACAGCACTTATTCACCTTATCATTCAAACCTGAGAAATCGTCACGAAATTGGCGTAACTCGTCTCGGAAGGCATTAAACTCCTTGCGGAGACAACGGATTTCTACCGCTAGGCTGATTACTTCAGTATCAGGCGTGTCATCAATTACTGTCACTACATTATCAGTAAGGCTGACCGCTGTTTGGATAGTAGATGCGCTGAGCTCTTCAATTCCCTTGCCAGGAGTTTGGGAGATTTCTGCCCGTGGTACCTTTGCCTTACATCCAAGGCAAGTCCACTTTGACGAGGATGATGCTGTGGGAGCAAGGTTGACGCAGACACGGTGATAAAATACCGAACATTTCATGCATTTGATGCCATCATTCATCGCCAAAAATTTGCCGCAAGCTCCGCACTTCAACATTGTAAGTTATCGTAATCACCAGATTAAAACAATTGAATTCAACAAAAGTTGGGATTACAAAAAGAGTTCGGTGCTCGGCGTAGGCTTGAACCTACGAACACGTAATTAGTGTGGAGAGGTACGGCCTTAGTTAGCCTCGCTATTTCAACACACTATGTGGTGTCGAATTATTTGTCCTTAGAGCGCAGGAATGGCGATGAATTATTTTTTTTAGAATTAATGAGGGTGTATTGCTTTTTCTGGTTCAAATACACAAAGACCCCGCACTATACTAACACTTTTAGTGTGATTTTATCATTAGTTTTTATGCTATTTTAATGATTTGCACTGTTTAATTTTGTTGTATAATTTGAAACTTTTAAGATATAGTCACAATCACCAATTATATGTCCTTCCCAATTCCAAACTTCACCAATTACTACAAAAAAAATATATTTTTAATCGCGGAACAAAAAGAAACACGTATCCACAGTTTCGAGCGTACAACGCGACACGACGTTTAGGGAGTGATCGTTTAGGGGTTTAGGGAGGGAGGGGTAGGTAATGCTAAATTATGATACAAGTTAAATTCGTCATTAGTACCTACCTAAAGGAAATTGTAAAACAAATACAAGTTTGTTTTTATAATAATATAACACGCAACATCAGATATAATTAATATTAAGTGGATATTATCTAGACTTAACTCAATAGACCGGGGTCGATAATTTTTGAAACCAAAAAAAATTACAGTAGGATGAAACCCATTAGAAAAGGAGGGAAATATGATAAAAATGAAAGGAAAAATAAATTACGGGCGATCCGAGTTCGAGAAGTGGGAGGGGGTGAGTTTTTAAGGATAAAACATGTTTATTTCGATTTCCGGCAAAACTACAAGTCCTATGGAAAAATGTTAAATGGCAAAGTTGTAGGTAATAAAAAGATCTACAACTTTTGTATTTACAAATTTTTCACATTACCCCAAAATTTATGTGAAAAATTCAAATAACCAAGTTTTTGGTTAATTACTCTCTATGAAATACTTAGTACTTACAATGAGCTAAAATTTACCGTAGGTCACTCAGGTAAATAAATTATCTTAAAACAGCAATAAATAGGCCTCTACAAATATTATTTAAAGAAGATTCCACAACTTTTTCAAAATATTGTAGATGTCTTATTAAATATTAACTTATTTGTTTGTTAATTATAGTAGTATATTTCGATTTGCTCTTACGTTTTTTGAGTGATTAAAGTGTAAATTTTAATAAATAGCTCAAAATTGTACATAATGATTAAAAACAAAATTCGAATTCCGAATTTTGTCATCTTTTTGCATTTTCTGAGAAGATATACTATAGAAATGTTTTTATTTTTATACCATCAGAAAGTAGAGATTTCATCGAACAAAAAGCCCACCGACTTTTCAAAAAAAGCTGATATTTTGACGCAAGAATTTTCGATTGAAAATTAGGGTGCTTTTTTGATATTAAGTCAAAATAAGGCGAAAAAATAAATATTTTAAATCAAATAAATTATAGTGTATTTGGGACATAATAAGGTAAGGTTACACCAAATTTCGTAGTTTCTTTTTTTTTTAAATAGTTGAAAATAAAAAACCAAAAACCTTGGTTATTTGAATTTTTCACATAAATTTTGAGTGCACCCTTGGTCCCCTTGGGACGGGTCAAGGTCAATGGCCCCTCCACCTACCATTTTTCGGGGATAGGGAGAGCGGCCAAAGCTATAACGACACTCCTCCTCCCCTGCGGCCCTACCGCATCCGCCATCAGACGGTGGCGATCCCGTCCAGGCCGCGGAAGCTAGGGATGGTGGCGCACCGCAATACCGGCACTTCTCTCCCGCCATGGCTTCCAACCCACAGCCGATATCCTATGAGATCTGGGACGCTTCATACGACATCGCGGCCCGCCTCAGTTGCGATGTCGCCTGTTACCAAACCGCACCGCAACCTACGTGTTGTCGGCTTAATTGGCAAAAGCCCTGACGAGCGGCCCCTCCTCGGTTTTCTCTTCGCTTCACCATGGGTGACCAAGTCTCAGCTACTGAGCCCCCCGCCTCGACAACAATGCGGGAACCACCGGGGGGGAGGCTTTTCTGTCCTGAACCAGGGGCCCAAACACAAAACTGCGGTGCGACGTCGCATCGTGTAAGTCTACGAGCTTGTTGCTTAGTAATAAACACAAAACTGCGAATTACCGTGATGCGAATTTGCAACGCAGAAAAAATGTTTGTGTTTGGGCTCTTAACTAGCTTTTTAATTTGTTCAGACTTTTTGAAAGCAGGGTTTTTTAATCGTACCTGAGTTGTTTTTTTTAAGTATATTACCAAAATGCAAATCCAGAAGGACTAAGAGAGAAAGAGAGACATTTTCTTTCAGAGGGGAGAAAAAGTAAGTGTGGAGTTTCTTGTCTGTTCTTATCCATAACAAGCTTCTTTTCCGAATGGATGGTAGAATCAATTATTATAAACAATGATATTCTAGTAAACAGATCGAATATCTTATGAGCGCGCGCATTATGAAGATTCGAATACGTCCCAGTTGGGACGTATAGTCTTTAGTCTATGTCACGAATGGCGAAGAGCGATACGCTTTGTTGAAACAAAAACAAAATTAAAAAAATGCCATCTTGTGTATTTAGAAAGAGTACCAATTATGATACCAAAGTAAATAAAACAGAAGGGATCTCATACCATATGTAAGTACGCAATACACCTCAATTTACTATCTTTTTTTTTTCCTAATATCAGAATATTTGGAGGTTAGAAAAAGAAATAATGTTTGTTTACATTCACACGCAAGCGACAAACACTAGCCGTCTCTTTTTTTCTTTTTGGTTTTATCAAGCCATCCCTTTCGACTTGTAGTGAAATGTCAGATGAATGTAAAGTGTGTATGTGTGCTGCCGCTGCTGCGCGAAACACTTTTTTTCTGTTGTTTTGTGTGTTTGTAACATATCTGTTTATTAGAATATCATTGATTATAAGTGTCTAATTGATATGATGAAATTGGTCTTTGACTTTTTTTATTTTGGCTTTGACTCGTTGACTTTGACTTTTTGACGTTGACTTTGACTTGATGGAAAAAAAAGATGCCTTTGCCCTACAGTTGAACAGAACAGTCTTAAAAAATATGCGAAATTTCTTCAGGACTTCAAAATGATAAACCGAGTTTCTCTCAGAAGTGTAAAGCAGCTTATTATTATTTACTATTCGATGTTCTATTTATAGATCATGCCCTAACAAAATAGTACATTACTGCAATGACCAGCAAAAGAGGCAGTGATGGACGAACGTGTAAATGTGGGCCGAGGCGAATCCGAGGCACACATAGGTAAAGCCCCTCGCCCCCGGCGACTTTTTGTAGCGATGCAGTAGCGATGCTGTCGCGCGTTCTCTTCGATACAGTCGCGATGCGGTCGCTAACTGTTCGCCCTCGTCCACACCACGATACTCTGTCGCGATGCAAATGCGAAAGTGTCGCGCTAATGTCGCGATGCAAACGCGATTCAGTAAAGGCACAAAAATGCCACAGTTGCAAGATGGATGGATGTCCGTTGAGGCTACATTAGTCACGTTGTCTTTGGTCTCTCGACCTGTCTGTGTTGCACTGATGCTCGGTTCTCCACTCACGCGCCACCCTCTCCCCGATGTCGTCCGACACGGTCGCGCGTTTGCGTCGATACAGTCGCGATGCTGTAGTGCGTTAGTAACGCGTTGCAAACGCGATGTTATCGCAACCAATTCACTTATTCACACATTCATAAAATTTTAGCATGATGACGACGACTTTTTCGCGAGCTGAAGGAGAATTGCTCACGCGCATCTGTAGCGCGTTTCTCGTGGGTTTGCAGCGATGCAATCGCAAGTAATCTGCCTATTTCAAGTTTAGCAGCGCGATAGCGAAACGCGCGGTAGTGAAACGCGCGATATCGAAACGCGCGTCGAAGGCGCCTGAAAAAAAAGCCGTGTGTAAGAGCTCTAAGTCCATCAATGCCTAATTGAGGCTTGTATAGTAATTTTCTCAAATAATGCGTGGGAATTATAAAATAAGTAGTACCTAGAACTCATTTTGTCAAATACAATTACTTTTTAAAATCAATGACAAACTACATTAATTGTTCCCGCGTTAAAGTGTTCAATTGTTTTTTTTTTCAATAAACCGCTTTCTATTTGCAAGCCAGTTCGAAATTTAAATGAAATCTTTGATAAGTTACCTCCTTGGTTGCCATGTTTTGGAGTAAAAGATCGTTCCATTTTTAAATTACACGATAGATATGAGTTTAAGTACTATGTAATTTATTTGGCCGCTAAACCACGACTGATATGGATTTTCATACAACTTTTGCCGGCCGCTGCTCGCATGTATATTTGGCCAGTAGGTACAGCAATTTCGATTTATCTCGAAGAAGGTTGTCAAAATAATGCTTCTATTTCCAAGCTTTTTTGAAAAAAATTGATAACGTGATAAATCACGCAGTAACTTATTACATGTTCATTTATTATTTCTTGTTATAGGGGTCGATTACGAGAATCATGCTCCTTTATCTTATTTTCGCTTAAGAACTTTTGTGCTGTTACTCGTATTCGATTCATTTTCGTGATTATTTATAAGGAGAAATTCGGATTCGATTTAAGGATGATGCTTTCTGTCGTCTGTCACTCAGATGGTACAAACACAAACGGTTGGAGCTGCAGTCTTCAAATTTTCACAGTATAATCATTTTGTTGACCCAAAGCCATATAAATTGACAAAAATAATTAAATGTTTTTTAGGAGGGCTCCCATACAGGTAAAGATGGGCGCAAAACATATTTTCGGCCTACCCCATCGAATCGTTGTTTAGGGCTCGTCGGGTAGATATTTTTTTGTTTTTTTTTTGTTAATTTTGGGATGCAAAGGAATGAGATAGTCCATAGTCAGTTTTTTTTTACAATTTTACAGTTTTATCTTCCCATTTCATTTCATTTATTTATTCACAAACAATTAACATTGTATCGAATATTGGTTACATAATTAAATATTGGTTACATTTACCTATGAACTTCAAATTTGGTGACAATGTCTATTATTATTTATTACTTATGTTTTAGTAAAAAATACTAATACATTGATAAATCAGATTTTTCTTTGAAACTTCTTCATCTTTCCTATTACCTACAACCAACTTGTTTTTGCGGCACACACACTTGGCCGGTTTTTTTAATGTTTGTAAAAAATCACGAATATGTGAAAATGTTAATCGAATACTAGTTAGTGCACAAATAAATATAAGCGTCTGGAACGTAAGTAATTCTAAAGTCTAAGCTACAGTTTTTCCTATGCATTGCAATGGTGTCTAGCAAAAACTTAAAACTTAGGTATAAATCTTCCAACCATCGAAACACGCTAGTTAAATCTCACTATTTAACTTCCTTTTCAAATTTACATCGGGGATATAAATAAAGCAAAGAACACAATTGACCTTTTTTTGCTCAACAACAAGTTGCGTTGGGTTTTTCATCAGTTAATTATGTATTTTTATCATATGAATTTCCTCAATGCAGGCTTCTGACTTAGAAGGTATCTACATACATAAACATCTAAAGAGGCAATTAACCAGTCAAATGCCGTAATTAACAAAACAATTAAAAAGCTATTGCGTCTCGCGTGGATCCACGTTTCAGGCACTCCTGGGCTAATTATTCATCTTCTCATCCACTGGCTTTTACCAGTATTTAAATCAAAGACTTAATTCGTAAATTATCTCACGGGACCGTATTACAGGGATAAAAATTGTACTAGGTATGATGGACACTTATAATCCTGGTTTGCTGGATTGAGAACTAGCAGCTTAATTGCGTAAGTGAATTCGGCAAGGCGAAGGGTTTTGACCCCATCAATCGACCAATGTTGATAAAATACCAAAATAGCTATATGTATACCTATAATATTTGAGAAGTTCTCTCGATTTCTCTGGGATGCCATCATCAGATCCTGGTTTCCTTATCACCGTACCACCCTTGACATAATATCTCCTTTCCAACAAAAAAAGAATCATTAAAATCTATTCATAAACGACGAAGTTATCCGCGAACACACATAAAAAAAATATATACATACGGTCGAATTGAGAAACCTGCTCTTTTTTTGAAGTCGGTTGAAAAATCAGTTTTCTTTGATAATAGTCCCCTAACTCCGTCTCCTAGATCGCGTATAGTCGATACCGTCTTACCTCAGGCTGTATGCTAGTAACTCCTTCGCCTCCCTTGCAATACCACGCTGGCAGGTGACGCTCCGTTCCCGCGAACACGCGATAAAAACATTTTCGAAATTTAAAAGCTATATTAGCAGTTCTTTTTTGAATTGAAAAATCTGTATTAGCCCACGCGAATGTGAAATTATGGATGTTTGTGTCATTAAAAATACTTAGGTTTTCCAATGTAAGAATTAAAAGACGATTAAAGTTCAGTTTGCAGTTGGTTTCAAGAAAGTGGAATTTAAAACTAATGATAAAACTGTATGACAAAATTTACTTGTAGGCAACTAAATAACATAAACAATAATTGCACAACATTGCATTTTTTTTCAAGTAGAGGAAGAGCAAAGACAATGGATGGACTTTGTGAAACATGACATATGTAGAAAAGAGGTGATTACTGAGATGACGACTTGTAGATAAGAACACAATATTGGGCCTAGCTCAAATAAATTGTTATAAAGGCAAGAGTTGTTTAAATCAGAGCAACTCATCTCAAAATGTTTCATAGCTGCATCCAGCTTTTGATGATATTATTTCATTACACACCTGCAATAAAATCAAGTGCGACTAGGTCTCGCATACGAAAGGTTCCGTACCATTATGGCAATAAACGGCAAAAAAAAACATGATTTTTGTGTGGGAGCTCCACTTAAATATTTATTTTTTTCTGTTTTTAGTATTTGTTATTATAGCGGAAACTGAAATACGTATATCAATTGTGAAAATTTCAACTATTAAGCTATCACGGTTTATGAGATACAGCCTGATGACAGACGGACAGACGGACAGTGGCGTCTCAGTATTAGAGTCCTGTTTTTACCCATTGGGTACGGAACCCTAAAAAACAACATCTTGTGAAATATTGCAAAGGTTTTCCCAACAAAATACTCAGGAATCAGTCTAACCAATTTAGTATGACCAAGGGTAATAATGGTCTCTGCTGCTATTAAGTACTTACGTGCCTTATCATCGTGGCCTATCCAAAAGGAACCGTTCATTTTCCGGGATAATAAATAGGCCTATGCCATGCAGCGTTGTACGGACGGTAATATCAATTATTATTTCTTGTAAATTTTAATTGTTGACGTCCAAAAGTGCCGCTTAATGGCCTAGTTGAAATAAATATTTTTGACTATCACTTTGACTTTTGTAGACTTCCGCCAGTAAAACGATTTTCGCAATCCGACATTTTTCTGAAAATACACCTCTGCTTAACCTTTCGGAGATAACAGGCGCGATGGTATCTTAACTCTTTTGAAAACCAAAACAAGTTTTACACTACAAAAATAATTGCCTACTTCTCGTTTGCAATTTTTATGACACAAAGCAATTAGCAAAGAAAATAATATCGAATGCTTATCACAAGTACATCTACTGACAATCGATCTAGCTTTCTAATAATTAACAGCAGCTGGCCCTATGAGCCGTACGTCATCACATAAAATATCGATGCATTGTAGTTATGACATAGTCTGTTATTATACAGCGTTACCACTGCAGCTGATGATTATAGTTTAGGCTGTGGCTTTGAAGTAATGTATAGGGGGTCGTTTTTATCATCATCATCATAATCATTTTAGCCGAAAGACGTCCACTGTTGAACATAGGCCTCCCCAAAGCGTCGCCATACCGATCGTTTCTGTGCGTTTGGCATCCCAGGCCATCGATCCATCTAGATCGCATAAAGCACTTCAGTCGTTTAAGAATGCCCTAGTCGACGGCACGAACTATTTTGTGGGCGGGGTTAAAATGCATGCTATCTCATCCGAAAACACGTGCGAAGGGTATAGACGCTGTGATGAGCAGTTAGACGCTAGTTCGCGTACGAATACACACTTTTGCAAAACTGTTGCCAAATGGATTATGATTTATAAAGAAAACGAGCGCGCGAAATTATATAAACTGTTCTTTGGAAATATGGGTATCATCTGATCAAAATAATATATTTGCATTTTTGAACTACCAATCTATCCCTGTATAGTAACTGTTTTGAAATTATCTTTATTCTTATATATTTATTTCTTATTATGGAATTTTCGACGCTCTTAACTTTCAAATGTATATTTTTTTTACTTTTTGTTTCATACGGGGCTTGAATTAACCGATTTTGAAAGCAAACCGTCAAACAGTTGAGTAATCGCCATACTACGTTTGTATGGAAGAATGACCGACTAGGGCAACCTTAAGGGTCGTTTTAAGTAGTATGACCGTGATATGGCCCACCCCATGAGGCATGTTAATTTTTTCGGTTTAAAAAGTATTCTATGGCACTCAGCGATAGTGTAGTTTTCAATTAGTGAATTAAATTTGAGGTCGCATCAGTACTTCAGAGATTACATCCTACATACAAACTTACAAACTTTAACTCTTTATAACATAAGTTCAGATCGATGCACTGTATGCATGGCACAGCTTGTTATTATCCAGCGTTGCCACCGGAGCGGATGATTATAGGCTAGGCTGTGACTTTGAGATATTGTATAGGGAGTCGTTTTATGTAGGAGCTGGTATTGTTTGGAAAGTTTTATCTGGGTAGATAAATATATATTTGGTCGGCCAGCCAGATTATCAAATAAAATAAATTTTATGTTTTTTTTTTAATCAATCGTTTTTCGTATTCTACTCAGCAAACCCTTT
Organism: Orthosia gracilis; assembly: GCA_947562075.1. Lineage (NCBI taxonomy): Eukaryota > Metazoa > Arthropoda > Insecta > Lepidoptera > Noctuidae > Orthosia > Orthosia gracilis. Next base: position 13,498,852 of record OX387265.1, read on the forward strand.
CATTTGATACCCATATCATGGCAGTGCACAAAAATTCAAAAGCCTGCCATCTTGGACCGTCCGCCATATTGGATTTAGAATGACGTTATGTAGCTAACCATGCGTCGTCATCCAAACTAAACGCGTATGCAAAATTCCATCTTTATCGGTGTAGGATAACTGCTTTAAAATTTTGTTGCAAGATTTGACCCGAACACACACACATACATTGCAAGTTAAATAAAAGCTTGTAAAAAAAAATGATGCATTGTAGCTATCACACAGCCTGTTATTAATATTACCCAGCGCAGCCACTGCAATTTATTGTCATGGAGTCGGAGTTTCAGAGGCTGTTTTAATAATTATAGGCTAGACTGTGACTTTAAATACAGGATAGATTTTCTTTAATAATCTTTTGAGACTGAAATTTTTTTCGAAGGACGAGATCACTTCTTTTATTCGTGGATAAATCAGGTGATGATCTCATCAATCTAGGAGAAAGGAGAATGCTCATGGATGTATGAAATCCCGTAGCATGCTGCATCAAAATAAAACTATACCAATCATATTAACTCCTACAAAAATTTGTTTCGGAAAACCCGGGTTTCGGAGTTATTTTATAAAATCGAAAATAACCTAAAAACTAGGTCTATTTTGTTCGACGCTACCAACGACGTATTTTATACTCGTATAGACACGTTACACACTGACGTTATAGTTATTTATTACACAAAAAAAACAATTACTGGCCAGTAGATTCATCAAAAATCGATTTCTTATCATTCCTATATCTTTATGACTGGCTGTGAAAGGCCAATTAATCATAGACAAAATAATGATAATTTTTGAAATAAAGATTCTATTCTATTCTTTTTTTTAATAAATGTAGAACCGGCAAAGTATATTTTTTTACAGTGATCATGACACTTTCAAAAATCAAGGTTCAAATCATAATTATCATTTGTAACGGAACGTCATTTATAGGGAGTAAAACAATAGCCATATTTTTAAACTCATAAGTAAATATCCCTATTAAAAATCAAATCCCGACGCGTAATGTGATAAAAAATTAAGAAACTAATTACTGTACAATTTTGGTCTTGATGCGTAAGACTTTTTGGTACCACTTTTGGTCATTCTCTTTTATGCAGGAAATTTCTAAAATAAGTTATTGTGCAGCAGGTTAGTCGAAATATATCAGCTACAAGCTAGGAATAAAACCAATTTTTGTGAAGTATTAAAAACTGAATAAATAAAACAAAAATAACTATTCTGAAAAACTGTTATTTGTGTAACCTTAAACTTGAACATAAAGTTTTGTGACTTTATGAACTTTGAAATCAGAAATTCACGAATAACGAAAGTCTCGTAAACCGAGATACCTATTAAAGTTTTTTCTGCAAGTTTAAATAAGCCTACCCGTAGCTATTTCTATTTTATTATTATGACCAATAAAACTTAATAGTCTAGTAAGTTTTCGTGACCCGGTATAATTACGTAGGAGACACCATTAAAACATACAATATCATAAACTTTCAAGGCATGGTCTATGCCTGTCCAAATTTAAAGAAATACACACTAAAATTTGATTTTCATTTCATACATTAATTTTAAATTTATTCCAGAGCACTTTGGATTCCATTTTTTTTTTCGATTCTGTAAAAGACCATTCCCGGAACTTGCCCATTCGCATCTTAGTCGCGAAATTGAAATAACATTAGAAATTTTTACAACCCTTTTTTACAGTCCGTCCAACCGATTTTGAGTTCTGTCCCGTAACTATAAGGATAGTATAAAGCATAAACCTGTTACCAAAACTAACTGTTTACTACAGTTGCCATTTGTCATATCACCAACGCAATAGAAGTCAAAATCGGTTAAACCGGCTGTACAATGGGATTATTTAAATGTCTAATACTATCGCAAATGGAGTATAAGTATATCAAAATCAACGCGCCTATATTCTGGCAGGCGTTTTGACATTTACGATTATATTTCGCCTTCATTTAGTTTTCTGGAGAGAATAGATTTTGCCTTTTGATGTTAAAGAGACAGTTTATATAAATAAAACTCGTTGTTTAGGCTTTACCTATCAATATTAAGGAAATCGGACTCCCTAAATGCAAACAGTTATTGCAAACCAGCAATCTACTAAATACCTAACCTACATTTTCAAGCCTCAGAAGCCTTCATAAAGTTCTAATTACAGTCGCACACCAACGAATCAAACAACAAACTGGCAATTAGGGTTCTTGTTTACCAGAATGTTACTCATGAATTTATAGCTAAACTCAATATTTTACAGCAAAAAAAAAAGTTAATTCGAACCTAACAAAACAAAACCCCACTGCTTAAGAAGCGAACTAAAAAGACGAATTGACTTTATTTATTTATAACTAAAAAGTTATAAATAAATAAAGTCAATTCGTCAACGTTAACATTATATTTTTTTAATTAGGTACATTTAAACATCCTAAGTGTTGTATATTTTTGAAATCACCTCTTAGAACTCTTTATTTTGATACCTCACACGATGGGATTGGAAAACAAAAAAATTGGGTCTCCACAAATATGCCACCCAAAAGCCGCCATTTTTATATTTTCCAATTTTAATGTAGCCTTTGACACTCGCCCGGTTAAGACGAATCGATTGACGTAAACATTCTCAAAATCAGCCAACGTGTTTGGTCTCTAGAACTGGCGTCCAAGGTGGGATGGCCATAGTAACAAACATACATAGACTGATAAACACATTACCCTCCTTCGGCAGACGGGTAAAATGGCATCCTCCTGACTTCTTGACATCATTCCCATATTTGCAACGTATCCAATATTCTTCATACCTATATCGTTTTTATCCGACTGCAACGAAAGGGTTATTGCCCATCATCTCAGTAATCACCACTTTTTCTACTTATATAACTTTTCATCCTATCAAATCATAGTTTATCTTGTCTTCCCCTTCTTATGTAGATAAAACAGCTTTTACATTAAAAACTGCATATTCACAAGAAATAAACGTATGTATAGAAATTCAGCTCAAATGTACCTGAGCAGTGGGTCTTTAACTATCAAGCTTTGATTACAGACACCGGGCCAGGTTTAACTAAATTACAGCTTGTAAAGAATTTTGTTCTTATAGTCAAACCAACATTAAAACTTAAAGAAACTGCAACAATATCTAGATATACGAATACAGGCAATAAAAACTAAAATAAAAATGAGATAAATAAAACCAAAGACCTAAACTAAAATGAATGGTGACGTCGCGCCAGATTCGCCTCGTCCTCCTCTATGGGAGCGACTGGGCTGTGCGCGCGGAGTGTGTGCCAGATTGTGCAGGAGACGAGGGAGGACCAGAGTCGCGCCCGTGCATAATGGGAGTAACAATAACAGGTCAGTGGTTTCATGACATGACCTACATGATCAAAATAACTGTGCACCTCGCTGGAATGCGACCTCACTCCCGCCTATCCGCGTTAGCCTCGTGTGCCAATAGCGAGAGTCGAACGTCAGAATGACTTGACAGCGCCAGGTGCAAAGTTATTTTGACCGAGTAGTAACTACTCTACTTTAGTATGCACTTGTAAGAAGAATCAAAACCGAATCTAAAAGAAACTGCCACAGTTATACCAAGATTTATAGCTAATAAAAATTATATAAAACAATAGACAAAAAGTGAACAAGAATATATGGTGACGTTGCACCGGACATCGCCCTCCACTGTAGGAGCATGGTTTGCGAGTCGGCTCCACATTCACATCCAGCAGCTAGAACTAGACTTTGAGAGAAGGACTATCGCGTAGGGAGTGTGGAAGAGAGTTCCAGAGACTACGCACTACAGAAACAGAGAACGAGCCATTGTAGCGGCTAGAAGTGTACGAAGAACAGCGGAGTATGAAGGAGAAGCGGAGTAGCGTGCGACAAGGTTTACCCCTCGGGACGAGTGCGCGAAGGCATTGAGGAGAATTAGATTGTGTAGAATAGTATAGAGAATGGATAAGATAGGATATGCAGCCACTTCAATGTGGTCCGAAACTACAACACATGGTCATACTTTAGGAGACCAACCATAAAATGGATGCACAAGTTCTGCAGTAGCTCGAGTTGGTTTAGGAGTTGCATCTAGAAACAGACATCCGCGCATTATTTGAGCGGTAGAAGAAGAGATTGAGCAAGAGTAATCTTAGTTTGAAGCGTACAACATTAGAAGACGGAGGGTCTTCTACTCTCTTTTACTCACATCCGCGATATGAACCTCCAAAGAGAGTTTAGTGTAGTAGGTGAGCACTGGATAATACAATACTGGTGGTAGAGACTGGGGATCCAACAGATGGAGCTTGTATTTGCAATAATGAGTGCTTGAGATTAAGTTGGCTTCTCCTCCTCCATCCTGTGAAACCCCTGCAGCCAAGTCACACCATTCAGAGGAAACCTCATTGGATCGAACAGACTGCGAGCGACCCCCAAGATAAGATTTGAACCACTCAATTAACGGAGCTAACATTATGGGATGAAAGAATTCCTACGAGAATGTCGAAGTCAACTGAGTTAAAAGCGCTGCTTAAGTGCTTCAGAACCAATATGGTTAGACATATATTATCCATAGCCATCTTATGACGTCAGTTATTTTGACTAGAGTTGTAACAGTGCTATGGCCAGGTCAGAAACCAAATTGGTAAGGTCTCAGCTGGCTATTAAAGGACAAATGACAGGATAGTTGCTTCTGAACTATACTCTCGAGGACTTGGGCGAGGATTGGGATTAACTTTAGGTACCTACCTGAGTTGCATGGTGAGATTTTTACAGAATGGGTATCCAATGTCCAATCGATCATGAAACTGTTTACAAACACGAAGAAAATTGATTTCATCAAGTCCAATTTATTCGTTTGAAACTTGTTTGAAATAACAAAATGCCGCGTCTCCCGATCTAAAATATCAGAATAAATTACAAACATTTCTACACTACCTTCCAGTCATTATTCATTATAATTTCTAATGGTTCCTACGATTTGTTTCGATAGCCCGTTTAATGGACGCCATTACATTTTATTTACTTCTAAAAAAGCTCTAACACACGCATTTGGCATTCATTATTAATTTTTCCCCTTACTTTGCTTGCATTTTTACCTAATATGTTTATGGATTTATTAAAGTTTATGGGATTCTTATGGAAATTAGTGTTTGATATTTTGTTTTTTATTTATTTTCATTCAGAACTTGTGACCCTATTAAGGGCAACAGGCTCGACTATTACATTCAATAAAATTTAAAATATAATTGTAGGCGAGGGCTCGTGGCTAAATAATAACAGTCACACGGGTTGATCTTCAAGATTAAGCAACGCTTGACGTGGTCGATCCATGGTTGGTTGACCATTTTCAATACACCGAGATTCCTCTGTGCTTTGGAAAGCACATTAAGCAGTTGGTCCCGGCTGTCATTTAAAGATCTTTGACAGTCGTTACGGGTAGTCAGGAGCTTGATATCTGATACCAATCTTGCCAAGGGGTATCGTGTTACCCAGTTACTGGAGGACAGATATGCAGTCGCTCCATGTAAAACACTGGTACTCTTAGCTGAATCCGGTTAGACTGGAAGCCGACCTCGACATAGTTGGGAAAAAATGCTGGATAGATTGATTGAATTGTAGGTAGACAGCTGCTCCACAGTTAGGTCCAGAAAATTTCTAATCTCCTACTTGCTCTATGGAAGTATCACACTTACACCTCAACTGTGATGAAACCTGAATCAGGTGTTTAACAATAGAAAATCAATTGTTTCCTAATTACCACATACCACAGTCAAACACACAACATGTTTGTATGTTTGTTTTGTACTAATTTTATGCACCTGCCTGCTATCTCTCTGACGCCCTTGGTTGACTGGTAGAGAATGCTTCACGCATTATGTACCTTTATGTTGCATAAAGTTTTCATAAATAACATGTTTCTAAGTATTATTATGCAAAATAATATTTGCCAGCGATTAACAAATAACAACTACAAGAGATGTAAAATTCCGAGAAGCACCAGCAAAGAATAATACATTTAATTGAAACCTCAGACTCCTCAACCTCCCACTTTCCTTATATGCTACTTTCTATAACCGCAATATTTAAAATGCAGTGTTTATAATTCAATAGTGTAATTATTCATTATTATGTTATAATAATTAAGGCTCTCACTTTTTCTGCAGTACTTAGTCAAGTGAAGATCGTTGCGATATGGGGGCAAGTACCATTTATAATCATACAACACTAATGGTAATATATGCAATGAGATTTTACCAATAGAGACGCCATACATTATAAAGAAATAAAATCATGGCGATATTTTACTTTAGCTACCTACATAGGACCTATGGAACTTGGAACTTTATTTCTATCATTGAATAGGTCAAAAGATCACAAAGATATAAATAGGACCCCGTTGCCAGAAAGAGATAAACATACTGTTTAAGCGTACGTTCGTGTCGCGGCCAGGCGCAGGACGGTCTGAGTACGCTCAAGCTGGTCAGCTTGTGTTTGTATTTAACATCATTGCATTAGAGCCCCCATACCAATAAGGAGTAATCATGCAAGACAAAATGAACAACCTTAAGTTAATATATGAAATGAAAAAGGAATTAAATTTTGTAAGTTTCAGTTTTCGAAGACATGCACCGCCTGCTTTTATATACATTCTGGTAAAAGCCTTTACAGTCGGACTTTCAAATCTATTTTTTTAATTACTGATAGACAACACACAAGCTGAAACTGTCGGTCTAGAACAGAATAACCTTTTTACAGTAAAATAGTTACATATCTCTTTTACAAAAAAAGAACCGGCCAAGTGCGAGTCGGACTCGCGCACCGAGGGTTCCGTATAAATAGCTACATTCACCTAAATAATTAGGTAACATTATATATATGTGATTAGGACAAAATAAACTTTACCGTTCGAAAACTATTGTTCAGTTACATCAATACAGGTCAGGTCGGTCGGTTTACCAACCGCAAATAAGTTGGTAATCTTTTTTTATGTAGTTACTAATTTACAGTTTTCAGACTTTTCCTTTACTTTTGCTTTAAGAAATTGCTTCCTGCCAAATTTGATTCTAGGTCAACGGAAGTACTCGATTTTGATTCCCTTACGATTTCTTATATATGCGACATAATCGGCTATATCTTTTGATTGCGTTGATTTAGAAGTTTGATTGTTTCACGGCTTCTAGGGATTGCAAGGGATGAGTATATCATATTAATTTCAACTTGATACGTCCAGGCGTTCCAGAGAAAAAGGTCTTGACACACGGACAGACAGACAACGAAGTGATCCTATAAGTGTTCGTTTTCTTCCTTTTGAGGAACGGAACCCTAAAAAACTAACTAATATTAGTAAACAGACTAGTTATTTTACCGAAAGCAAATCTGAAACATTTGCCCAATCTCAACTTTGTTAGGATTTCATTATTTTACCTTGTCCTACAAAAAATCCGTCTTCTAATTTAACAATCCCAAAAAGGATTGCCTCTATATCTGCTCACATATTCACAAATAACCGGGTGTGAAGACCTTAACGTAAACAGTAAAATTGCAAACAGTTCCGTGCTAAGGTGTCGTGACCAAATTGCTTTAATTCCGGATATGAAAGCCTTTGACCCGGACGTGACCGACGTGAGCCTGCCCACTGCACAGGGGGCGCGTTTGTAATACTTTACGGAATTATTATTGTTTCTCAGAAGAAGCGTAACTTGTACCTACGAACGAAAAGTGTTGTTCTTATAGCGTTAATAAAAACGCGCGTTTTGCCTTTTAACCGACGAAAAAAAGGAGAAGGTTCTAAATTCCACACGTATTTTTTATTTTACGTTTGACCACGCATAACTTTTTATAGAGTGGTCTGATTTAAAATACACAACGTAATGTTCCAAAGTCCGAAATAACTTTCTTTTCCAAAGTCGGTGCCGAAAAACCGAAAATAACAGGTACCAAAGACACCGACTTCGGAAAAGAAAGGTATTTTTCGCTTCGAAGTGTTTTGTTTTGGAAGTCGATTTGATTTTTTGTTCAAAAGTTTTTATTGGAATGAGTATCACTCAAAATTGGTCCCATATAAATTTGAAAAATAAAATCCACCCCTACAGGTTTTGTTTATAATTTTCAATTCTGAACCGATTCTGTAGAAGTTAAAAAAAACGTTATCAACATAAAAATTAACCGACGAAAAAGCGAAATGAAAAGCAAAAAATAAAAAAGTATTTTAGTCTAGCGTTGATTAGTCTCTTTTGAGACGGCGCACTATGGAAAATAAAGGTCTGTTTCTGATTAAAAATCAATAACTTTTTATTTCTGAATATTATGTTCTAAAATTTTGCACAGATATAGAATAGTGTATAGGGCTTCAAATCTAATATAATTTATTATGATTGAATGTAAAACCTTACATTAAAAAATAAAACAAAATCAAAATTATAAAAAATGTCCAATATTTATTTTTTAACAATGTATAGGTACCTACTATTGATTTAATGTTTACGAAAACCTAATATCATATAGTACATCAAAATACATATCAATTTAAATAATAATATTTTTTTTTTAAATATTTATGATTAAAATCGGTTTTAATCGTAATATTTCATAAAAATGTTTTTTATGATTAGTTAATTAATTAATTGTAATCTTTACTAAATATTAGGTATGTTAATTATACTTAATGAACTTCGGGATCTGAAATTAATTCGTTTACTTTCAAAAGATCTAAGGTGTCTTCGTCAAGTTCCTTCACGTTTTTAGTATACGGTTTTCTAATGCTGGTTATGTATGGATCTGAAGTATAAAGAAGAGTATGAAATACATCCTCGTTTGTAGCGGATCTTGAGCATTTCCTAGCATGATGTAGACGAAATTTTTTATAATCCTTATTACGAGATTCTTGTGCATCTTCTGAAAGTTGACCAATAGGAAGTACTGCAAAATGCTTTATGACACTTTCTCCATGAATCAAAATTTTGTGAACGGAAGATGGCATGTAGTACCATTCATAATTGCTCACATACAATCTGGCAGTCTCCATAGCATAACTGCCAAATTTTTCAGCATTTATCATTATACCCGATTAAAGAGCTTGCAGAATTATGTAAAGTCGTTTAATTAAATTTATATCCACTCCTGTGTTCAGCAGAGCAGCTTGCATTGTGAAAAAATCTTCTGGCAGTATTACCGTCATTAGAATTACCACTTACTTGTCTTGGTTTATCGATGATCAATCCTAGCTCTTCACGGAAACGCCTTTGTACCAGGGTTTTCTTCTCTTGCTTTAGTTGTTTCTTTTCTTCACTTGTGGCTGACCAAGTTTGGAAAGACAGATTATAGGAAATATGTAAAATCATTTCCATACAACGAATCCAGGCGTGCAAAGTAGACAGTCCGTAATGATAAGAATCTTCATTTTCAGGCCTAGCAGTAACTTTAGTCAAATCGTTCATTTGGCGTGGAGTAGCTCCACATATTGTACACGTGGAACCCGAAGACGTATCTGTTAATACCTGAGCTACTTTGCCATCTATCATTGTAAGAAATAGATCATGCTTCACTTGCACTCCTTCACCTTCTTTGTTAATTAACGATGGACGCAAAGAATTTATTTGACCTTTTATTTCGTCCACAACATCTTTAGTTTTCTCGGGAGTTTCTTTGCAAAATTCTATTACTATAGGCCGGCAAAAACGAACAGATGAAGGTACCGGATTTTGCCAAACAACATGAACATGATGAACTTTAAATAAACTTTTTTTTTACCATTATTTATTTTGCAATTATTTTATGGTAAACGTTAATATAATATTAAATACATAATAGGTGTTTCATATTCTTCAAAAGACGAGGTTTCCAGAAATATATAATACATTATACCTTTTCCTGTAATGTATAACGATAAAATCAATTTGAAAGTGATGAAGTGAACGGGCTTAACATGGACGTCCGTCAAAACTAAAAGTTTGTAGAGTTGTAAAAAAAACATTTCAAATAATATGTATAATTTTTTTGATATTATATTCTAGTTTGGTCCTTAAACTATTGAGTAAAATAAAAAAAGTATGCCAGTAGCGACATTGACAAAACCCATTTTTAATCAGCAGTTGTTCTACGATTTTCCATAGTGCGGCGCCAAACAATCAACGAAGATCAATCTAACTACAAAACAATCAATTTTTTTGGCGCCGCCTTAAAATGCTAGACTTATGGTTTATTTTTAATTTTGCTTTTCAGATGCCTTAGTGCGAGTTTTTACTCACGCTCAATCGCGTTAACGACAACGTCAATTTGTATTGAAACCGGATAAGCGCCGTCTGGTGACGGTCAGGAGAAACCTTTTTTTGGGTACCGTAGGCAACAAGGAACCCTAAAAATATATTGCAGTTTTGCCATGTCCGTCTGTCCGTCCGCAGGTTAGCTCAGAGACTCTTAGTACTAGAAAACTATAACTTGGCATGGATATACATATTTGTATACCTTTTGACAGAGATCGTTTAAGTTATCACGAGTGAGTACGTTAAAAACTCGGAATAGAAAGAAGAAAGAAAGAAAGAAATCACATTTATTTGACACAAGCCAGAGCAGACAACATAAACATAAAAAAAAGAAAACAATATAAAAGTTACATCATGTTTTGGGGACACTTTTATTATGCGTACAGCTAAGGAGTGGAATTCCCTGCCGGAGTCTGTGTTTCCCGATAGCTACAATCTAGGGGTCTTTAAGTCAAGAGTGAATAGGTTACTTCTAGGCAAGCGTGCTTCACCGACGACCACATCATCGCTTACCATCAGGTAAGATAGTGGTCAAGCGCGAGCCTATTTACAATAAAAAAAATAAAAAAAATGTGTCCCACGGCTGCGCCAAATAGGACCAGTTCAGCAAAATGTCGGGCAACTAGTGCCCAACGCTGGTTTTCAACTGGTCCTGTGACCAACGACGTGACGGACGTAAAGCAGTTTTATAGTAACTAAATGTGTATGTGAAAAAAGTACGTACTTATATAAAAGATCAAAACAGACGTTATAATTGTTATAAGTTGTTATAATTGTATATTACAAATAATAAAAAAAATACTTGTACACTAAATATAAGAGTAAGTAAGGTAAGTGTGAGAATAAACGAGGTGTGGGTAGGTAGGCTAATGCGTCATATTATTGAGGCATCCAGTGCGACCATATCCAGCTTACGTTGCGCTTCCACCAGATATAGTTCTCGCCAAACTACCTGGCCGCCCTGAAGTTGACTACATTGGCTACGCAGTAGTAAATCTCATACAATAACAGCACCGGTTCGTGCCTCGTGCATCCGTTAAACCAACTTCAGGGCGGCCCAGAAGTTTGGCGAGGACTATACAGCCGTAAACGTCTCCTAAATGTATGTGTGTATGTTTGTGTGAGGGGGAAGGGGGGAAATCACACAGTTCATTATTTCATCGGTTAATTTTTTTGCAACAAGGTTTTTTTAACTTCCAGCGTTGAACATAATGAACACTCTGATGTTTACTCGGGAAAACTTAGACCTAGGGAAAGTTGGAAATTATTTCAAGGCACTTCCGGGGCAAACGTAATAATGTTTGTGAAGGACATAGGTAGGTACAGTCTTAGGCCCAACCAATCTATCTCTGTACCAAAATTCATCAAAACTGGCTAAGTGTTAAAAGGACATACTTCCTTTGGCCATGTGGGCCCATGGTCATCAGGTCAGGATCTGACGATGGAATCCTGAAGAAATCGAGATAACTCCTCAAATATTACCTACTAGGCATACTTAATAGTGATTTTGGTACTTTCATCAACAATGCAAGCATTTCAGGAAGTATGATTTGGTGAAGTGGAACTAGTGAAGAAGACCACAGAGAGTCACTGGAACTCCTTAGTGATAAATATGTCACAGGTATAAGATATCTCGAATAGTTAACCGACTATGATGAAGCAAATACTTATAAATAATTAGTACTTATGAAAATGGTACCATCCAACTGATCTGCACCTGTAGCCAAAGTGACAAACAACAATAGAAAACGCTAGTAGAATCAATGTATGAGAATTACACATCTGATCGTTAAGTCAATGGTTCAGACCAAACAAATAGAAGGCGTTAACGATTGTAGAAAGAGATTCGATACGAAACGTTTGTAACTTGGCTAGGGGAACAGATGATGAAAAGGGGAAGGTAGGCACTGGAACTCCGAAATAAAACAATGTATCCTTATTGTGTTTGGGCTTATTGGAATCGTCATGAGATTTACTTTAACTATAAATGATTTTCACTGTAATTTGAGGTACCTACCAAAACTAAACAGAGAAAAATAAAAAGTTTTTAACAAAAAAATTAAACCTACTTCCAAAGCAAAACACTATAAAGCGAAAAACAACTTCCTTTTCCGAAGTCGGTGTCGAAAAATTAAAAACATTAGGTAACAAAGACACCGACAGGTTGAACATCAAAGGATATCATATATCCTTCGATGTTCAATCTGTTAAGTGCAACCCTTTAATAAGCCACCTTAACCTTTCTACTCGTATTATCTACTTATTAGCTTTGGATTCGTAGTAAAACTATTAAGCCTTACTAAGAAAACGAGTAATCACTGTTTCTTACTCTATATTAGTTTGCCAGTAGTGTGTTTAAATATTCTATTTACGAGTACCTCAACAATTGAAATGGCTTTACGCTTTCGTTTCGTAAGGCGTCGTTGTCCTTATAGAAAACGATAATCGCTCGATTACCTACTGTCTATTACTAACGATGACACCTATATAACCCATGTTCCTCCACGTTTCTCTATGGTGGTTATAATTTTGTCGTGGTTTTTGATAAGTGCTAATTGATTCAGCGATAACGACTTAGGGCAAGATCCCAGACACCTTGCTTATCAGACGTTAAATATTATTCAAATATGATTGTATGCATTATTTATCGTTATTGTGTAAACCATCCATAAAAATCAGCGCTCAGACTTTAAGAAAGGTGGGCAAGGTTTTTGCGTACCCTTAGCACCTGATACCTGCAAATTAGCCGTCGGTCCATACTAGCAAGTATACGTATGTTCATAGTACATACTAAAACTACTCAAGCCCTCAAATTTTGTGTAGAAAGCTACCAGTAATATCTGGAGCGTCTCGGATCTTGAACCCATGTTCAAATGTCCGCAAGTTTTAGGCCATGTGATATTTTGGTAGTGTATGTCAATTCAACTGTATGTATTTTTTGACTTTTTGATAATGATTGTTATAGCTGACTAAAAACCAAGTCTAGATAGGATTCGTGGCTTATTAAACACAGTGTGTGAAAAAGGCCAGCTCTGTCCGATCGTCACGCGAACCAAATATACATTCCTGTGAGAGTGAGGTAGCTGTAGGCGCTGGCGCACGATGTTGTTAGCTAAGGTTTTTGTAGAGCCGCTGTTGGTGGTTGTGCCCTTTACGATTAAATAAAAATAGGGTGTAATAACTATGTGCCTACATATTATGTTGCTAAAAAGCCTCGAGAAAGGTGAACCTTGGTAACCCAAAAAAATAGAAATAGGCCTAGGATCGCAACCAAAATAGAGAAACTCCGCACAAAAATATTTGTCTTGACTCCACTTGTTCGATCAAAGAATCGGTATTGCCATTCAACGAGGCAATGCTGCCAGCGCTCAAGCTTGAATCCCTGCCGAATTGATCATAACCCTGGTTTGAGCGCCGTTTGGAAGGTTAAGGAGATGTTCATGTATATTAATTTGCCCTTGTGGCTAATGGGAAGGTCTCCCTTTATCACAACCTTCCTCGACCTATAGCTCTTCAAGGCGTTTTCATTGATGACATAGATGTCTTCTCCTTCTTCAATCGGTCCCTCATTACTGATGATCGTGGTCACTGTACACTTTTAAGCAGAGAATCTGCCTCCATCGACTACGGTCCAAAGTTGCCATCACCACCATCACTTGGTCAGACCATTGTTTTGGCAACCGGCCTCGTCCTCTCTTTCCTTCGTTGTTGCCAACAATGACGGCTGCTATCTCCTCTTCGCATTAAGTTCTTCTTAAAACTACATAAATAAAATTAGCGTACAGGTAGATCAAAAACAATCCAACTAAGTAAGTTATATAATTATTATCCAAATCTATCGGAATTAACCCCTTCTTAAATAATTCACAAGCACACTACAACATTTCCCTCCCTACCTCACGACACTTTTAATGAGGGGACTTGCGTGACAGCTCCCGCACGTGATATTCCAACTACCCGCCTACACCATATTTCGTGGGGCACGCACCCCAAAATATGGGTTAGTTTTGTGTTTATGGGGATTTCCGACCTGTGCCGTAAAATAGGTTATAATGTTCTGGCAGAAGGTGATAAGAAATTAAGTTGGCTACTAAAATGACCTAGTTGCTCTCGAGAATGAATTAATGAGATCCGCAGAACCAAGGTAACCGACACAATTAATCTGAAACACAATGCGAGTGCGGTGCTCCTGTGATAGAATATGACAAACATTATACTATACCAACACCTGTGTCTACACTTTAGAGGAACTTATGAACGCCACTGACGATGCGATTGGCATGCCCGTCTACTGGTTCCAAAAATATTCAAAGATTTTTTCTTTGACTCAAGAAGAAGGTAGGTAACTGACCTGAAGAATTGCCGAAGAATAAGTTAAAATAGTTTGTTTAATAATTCATTATCCAAGGCAAACATTTAGCCATATATAAATATATAACAGCTGTTCTTATATCATCATTTTTAGGGTACCGTACCCAAAGGGTAGAAACGGGACCCTATTACTAAGACTCCACTCTCCGTCTGTCTGTCTGTCTGTCACCAGGCTGTATCTCATAAACCATGATAGCTAGACAGTTGAAATTTTCACAGATGATGTATTTCTGTTTTTTTAACATTTTCTTGCTGATGACAATTTGGAATAAAGAATGAGTTTTTCAAGTGGGCGTGGATGGCCAAATTCAAAACTATGAGGAATAGTGAAAAACATTCAAAGGAGTCACGAGGCCAATTTTGATGAAAACTAAAACAACATCATTGGATTTAAAAAATAACAATATTCCTAGCCAGGAATCGAACCCGTTGATTTTGAAAAAGAAAATAATTGCTGTATAACTACACCTTTCGATATTATCTCTAGCAAGGATCAAATTCTGTAAAGTATTGACTCACGGCAAACTTACGGCAAAGGCTGATTTTTAACAAATTACTTTTTTTCCTATGTTAAGTACCTCCCTATTAAAGCTTAAGTATGGAGTGACGACTATTTTTATCAAAACATAGCCGGATTCGACAACTCAAGCACTATCCTACATTCAGCATTACAATAATTTTGATTCCGTTTAGAATTCTCAAAAGATTTTTTCATGACACCAATTGCATGATACGAGACTTTTGAGTCAAATAAAGTATTTTGATAAAAATTTAGTCTTTCCTCAAGTTTTCCTAATGCCATTATTTCCCAGAGTTTTACCGTTACTACCGACAGTATCGAATGGTGTAATAATACAGCAGGTGTTTTTTTTTCAAAATCAATGGGTTCGATTCCTGGCTAGGGATATTGATTTTTCAAAAATCCAATGATGCAATTTTATTTTTTATCAAAATCGGCCTCGTGACTCCTTTGAATGTTTTTAGCTATTCTCAATAGTTTCGGATTTGGCCATCCACGAACACTTGAAAAACTTACCCTGTATTTGTATTGTACTATCGTTTGAGCAAACAAATGATAGCATTTCTCTCTTGAAATAAAAACTAAATAGACTGAACCCATGTATGTAAACCTGTATGACAATCTGATCAAACAAGTAAAAGCAATCATAGGTTTATCAAACAAAGCCATCAATTGATTATATTCAGAATGTTATTTCTCCCTATTATATTTTCAGTTTGTCGACCTATTTGAAAAGAACCATAATTGGTTAGACTGGGCTGCTTCGCTGGTCTATTGGTCGTAAGGGCTATTGCTGAACACTGAAACTAAAAAACATCAAAAAATATTATTTTTCAATTTGTATGGCTTTGTGTCAACAAGATGCTTATATTGTGAAAATTTAGGCATAATATTGTTTGGCATAAAAGTTATGCGAAAACGTTATCAGCATAATAATAGTGTGGCATAATAATATTTTGGCATAATGCAAAGTTTAGCATAACTGTCATTTGGTGTTTTTTGTTTTGCCATAATTTGGAGTTGCATAAATATTTAAGGCATAATATTTATTCTTCATAATAATTTTATGGGTACATATTTGAACGTCGAAATTTAGAATACCTACGGGAAAAATGTCAATTTTAAAAATATTAAAAAATTTAATATCGATTTGAATCAATTGAACATTGTTCTACCTAAGCTTAAAATGTTTAATTAAATATATTTAAAATAAAACTCAAATTAATTAGGTTAAGATGCGGCGGGCCTGAGTATTAAGCCGCGAACATGTTTGTTTTATTCCAAAGAAATATGGCAACAGTATTTAAGGCAATATACATTATGGCAAAGCATTTATGCCTAAAGACATTATGCGTAATGATCATTATGCTGAATTTCGTTATGCCAATGTAAATTATGGGTATATAATTTATGCTTATCATTAAAGTTGTCAAAAAATAAAAGGCCCTGTAAACTTGATGCTTGCGAATGATACTCGTTGTTATAGTGTATGGGTAACATAGTAATTAGGATTACGAATTTGATTTTTCTATTTCATCGTAGAAAGTTATCGCGGCATGTAAAATGAGAAACGTCAACGGACTTCTTAGATTGTGACGACATTAGTAAACCAATCTTGCTGGGTCCTGATTTACCCTTAAAAACCACTGGTAAATAAAACCATTCCTCATTCAAATAAGAATGGTATACTGTCGTTAGAATTGACCTAACACCCTACCTGTGGTTGTCCATTACCCCTAATGTAACTATGACCTTCACCGCATAGTACGGTCAGAATATTAAATAACAATATCTTTCTATTTTCGGTAAAATATTTATAGACACCGCATGATTTAATAGTGAGGAGGTATGCGTGTCTGACGTTTCTGAATGTCAAACTGCCTGCAGTCTGCACGCAAAGAGATAATGGTTTTAAGGATTGATCGATGGGTTGAGTCACTATAGTTTCAGCTCGTAAATTCTTGAAAATCCTTCAGTCAACCATTGAAAATCCTTCCAAAAAAGGGAATTTATAACAAAGATTAAGAAGGTAACATTACTTCGTATTCGTACAACTGGATTTAAGTAACATCATTTTTTTTCAGTTTACCCTGGCACACTCTAATTTCACCGGTTGTGTTCAAGTTTCAAGTTATTCGTGTTGTTCTGGCATAACTAATTTACCTTAAATAAACATTGTACCACAACAAATAGGTGAATTTGAAACTTTTTGTCAAAAAACAAAGAAATAAAAACATGAACACCCACTTCCGAAATTGAAGTTATTTTTCACTTTTTAGTGTTTTTATTTGCAAATCAGTTGTATTTTTTTGTAAAAAAAATCTTGTTTTTTTTTACCTTATCATCTTATTAAATAATTTTAAATATTGCTGTGGGTTTTCGTTTTGATTCAAAAGTGTACGGAAATTGTATGTATTATAATAATAAGTATGCAGTTACAAAGATATTGTCTTAAGGAGAAGTTCCTACTTAACTGCTTTGTTGGTCTAGCGACCGAAAGTACGATTTCTCATATTCCTGGGTTCGATTCTGAGGTCTTGAAAAGTATAATTAAGTTTTCCATTATAATGAATACCATGACGCTATACATCTATACATATAAATAAAATTGGAGTGTGTTTGTAATATTGAAATAACCGTTTTTTACTACCTGTATATGAATATATATACGGTACATACACCAAAATAACATTTTTTACAATTTTTGTCTGTCTGTCTGTTTGTTCCGGCTAATCTCTGAAATGGCTGGACCGATTTTGACGGGACTTTTATTGGCAGGTAGCTAATGTAATAAGGAGTAACTTAGGAAAAAATCTTTTATTTTAGAAATTTGTTAGGCGGAACTAATAACTTAACTTAAATTTTTGACGTTCAAAAGACTCGCTGACTGGCCTAATTGAAATAAAGAAGTTTGACTTTGACATGGAATGTTTTCCTTTAACAGTCCGGTGGTGTCTGGATTTCTGACCGGATACGGTAGATGATAATAGGGTCGCCCACTATAACACGAGACTTCATTTTCAGAGAATGCAGACAAACAAAAACCTGTAAAAAATAGATTTTACTTTTTCTTCTAACCCTACTTTTTGTTCAGTCGGCCGCTTGTTTATTTTTACAATGCTAAGGGCGACACCATTGTAGTACCTACTCACTGCGATACAGTACTCAGTGAGCAGCCTGCTAGTTAACAAGGCTGTAATATTACTAAAATGTCCACCAAAGTATTAGAAAAGGAGCGAAGGAAATCAAGCATAAATTTTGTAAATTTTCGGAGATTTCACTTTTTGGATAGGTAAAAATATATATTTCTGGAGTTGAAGGAGCCACTATCATCATCATAGCAGCCGAAAGGTGTCCAATATTGGACGTAAGTCTGCCCAAGTGTCACCACACTGATCGGACCGGTGCGTCTCGTATCCAGCGTATTCCAACCAGATCATTTTAACCAGGTCATCTTTCCATCGAGAGTGAGGCCTTCCAACGCTGCGTCTTCCAATATGCCACTTCAAAACTTTTCGGCCCCATCGACCGTCTATGCTGCGGCCAATGTGCTGTGTCTATTGCCACATAGTTTAAACAATATACATAAGCTTGACCACTCCCACAATGTAGACCGATGACCTGGTGAAGATCGCTAATAGTCAGCTGGATGCGAAAAGCACAGAGTGTCGACACACACTTGTGGGGGGCCTAGGTCCAGCAGTGGATATTTTTATTTATTTGACTGAGTGTTTAGATCATTAAGCTGAAGAGGAGAAGTTTATCGGTGTAGTGTTATGTTTGTGAATTATCAAGTGGATACAGTTCAATCACTAGAAATCTTCGACAGTCGTCGAGGCCATTAAAAGTTCAACTGAAGAAACTGACTTTTCCTTAGCAATTTGAAATGCGGATCAGTGAATTGATTCGATCAGTGTGATATTTTGAAAATCCAAAATTGTTGGTGACATACTTTTAAAATAAACAGGAAATCGCGCAACCATATACTACGCTCGCCTATTTTGAAGCAATACCTTAGAAAACTCTAAAATGACTGATTCTTTTTCTGTATGCGTACTTGTCTCGAATATAGAACTCAACTGAGTGTATTTGTAATTTCAACAAGTTTAACACAAAAAGCATGTTAAGATGCCAAGCCGCCAAGTGTAGTACTAACATAGGTAACATGTTCCTCGCGTTCATTTTCAAAACTTTTCCATATTCAAAAAACTATTCCCCATTTTCCAGGAGTCGTGAATCCCGTCGCCGCATCAACCACCCTCCCTCAGCGCTATACAGCGTGGTCGGAGAAAAGCTACGCGTCAGCACACCTCGCGGCTTACAATGTGCGCTGTTCTGTGGCGGTCAGCGCTGCAAATACGAGCTGCCTCAGTCGTGCACCGCGATACAGGGGCTGTACTCCGACTGGTAAGTATTTGCAGTTGGATAACCTCTTGTTGGGTCCGTCAGTATTTTGAATGGGCAATTGCCCAATTGACCTCCACAATCTAGCTCCTAAGTAATACGAAACTCTTTGGTAAGAAGACTCGAAGTTGCTCCGACTTGTCTCCTCTGTGCCATAATAAGAGGCAATGCGGGCAGAGAGCTCCGACTGAATTTTCTTAGTAAAAGTCATAATTCGAGGTTTGGCTCTCGCCTATTTCCTCCTCCAGTATTGGAAAAATTTAAAAAATCACAGTTATATAATCAAACTGTCACACTAATACTCCAAACATACTCCTTCACTCTCAAACGGCTGGACGGATCTAGATGAAATTTGGCACAGAGATAAATTATAGTCAGGAATAACACGTAGGATACTTTATACCTCGGAAATAAAATGTTCCCTTGGGATAATTTTCGATTATTAGAAGCTAGTAGTAAATAGGCGAGATCCAAACCTCGAATTATGAATTTACTTAGGATATTCAGTCGGATGTCTGCGGTAGCATTTCCTCTTAATCCGAAAATGAACCACACTACGGTGGGTGTCTTCAGCTACAAGATTTTGGCCATGAAGTCAGTTACGTCTCTTTTGTATAAACCACCATAAATCGTTGCAATGCGGTTGATATTGCATCATATTCCTGCCCCTGTCCCATGTAGTTACAAGTGCTGTCTCTAAGTTCTGTCTCCAAGTGCTGTCTCTAAGTGTCGTCTCTAAGAGCTGTCTCTAAGACAGCCAAATGTGTTTTCATCTTCCATTCTGCCCCGTTTACCATGCAGCATTCATTTTTGAAAAAAGAGGTTCCTCCGACCAGACGGGTGTTGTCGGACTGTTGAATGTGTACAAATCGCGCCGAAAGCTCTGCTTGTGGATTTTGTATAACGAATGACCCTGAGGTCTTCTGAGTCCTAATTTTGTAAATATCTCTTTAGCACTGAGGTTTGCTGTCAGAGAACCCAATTTTGGGGTAAGCTCGCCTTAGTACATAAGTTTTCCTTTTGTATTTGTAATGATTATTTTGTGTGTACAATAAAGAATATGAATATGAGGTCATTATGTCGTACGTGGACGCATAGATATCGCTCCAATTTAATCTATAACTCATTAAAATATATTAGCACCTTACTGACCCACAAAACAATGTTATAAAACCAACTAACCACAGATAACACTGCCGGTAACCTTTACAAAAAACAGCCCACACCTCGACCTACTCGTGGATATATTATATTACCTGTAATGAACTGACCAGCGCGTTCATAATTTAGCTCCCACTGCGGCGACGCCTAAAAGTACCACCGAGTAGCCATGTTTACTATGTCACCGGTTTTATTTGTGGGCTTATGTGGTAAATAAAAAAATGCCTGCGTTTGTAAATGTTCACAAACGTGTAAAGGGTTTTATATACCTACATATTTGCACCTTTTTTTCATCATCTTTTACCAAGGCGGGAGTACATGTCGTAACGGCAAAAGAGAGTTTAGAGTCTTAATTTTAAACCTTCTCCAAATCTACTCGTTATCTGCATGCTTCATCCTCCATCATCAATTTAGATCAGAATGGGTAGAAAACAGATGCTGTTACCTAGCGCAGCTTCAATATACAAAAAATGTGAAGCACAAAGGTTTTAATTTTTTTGTAAATTTTGAAGGTAATAAACCATTTATTTATTTATTATTATTCCTTGTGCTTTTGACTTAAATCTTTCTTTTTCTCGTAGTCATGGTATAAAATATAGTATGCAACTCTTGAATAAAACGAATTTATATCGAGGGCCATTAATCACTAGCGCTCAGGATTCTAACAACGCCGTCCTTTGTACACTAGTTGCATAATATGCTATAGTCCGTCAGTTAAATAACCTAAAAATATTGGACACGTATTTTTTCTTTTTCCACGTAAACAAAAAAATACGACGATACAGTGCGTCTAAATAACGTGTGACGTCACGGTGTGCTACACTTTGTACGGACCAAGTGACGTCACAAGCCCCCACATGAACTTTAATCCGCTTTATCTTTGTCAGTTTTTATTTATTTGATATAGCGAAAAAACGGGTCCGATATTATTTGCTAATCTCACTGACGGACCAAATAGAATTATCATTATTCTACCCAGGAAATATCCCTATTCCTCCCTCATGTGCATGAATTCATGTGAAACGACCCGAAGTCCCGAGTCACGGAGCAAAATGTGCAGAAATAAAATCGATTGGCGTTATGGCTGCAAGTTTGCTCTAGCACATTTATTCAAGGATTGTTGAAACAACAATGCGATTCCAACGTTGCCTGTCGCAATGCCTTCTGGATATTTCGGTGTTGGTGTGAACGATGGAAATACCGACGGCAAAATTTAATTTCGACTTTGTGAGTGCTAACAATAGAACTGCTCTTTTCCTTAATTAATATAAGTAATCAAACACCCCTCTAGAAATTATCATATGTAACTGTACGAATCCTTGGTTTTAAAAATAAAAAGTAATAAAATATGTAGATCGCGTGACTTCCGCTTAGCTACTTTATGTTAATTGTTGTAATAATATACTTTTTTACTCGACTTACTAATGTGAACTTACTAAGGAATAAGGGTTGGTGTACATGAGGCTCCAGGCAAAGCTTCATTCTATCAGCGAAGTCGCTGGTTGAAATGGAAAAAAAATAACATTGTAGGTGTGTGGGCCGCCTTACTAAAGAAATTATTAGTTCACCATCCAAATCCCACCCCTTTCGACCCTCTTAAGGATGATTTCTGGGATAAAAACTACCCTATATCCTTCCCAGGGTCTCAAACTATCTCCATACCAAATTTCATGTAAATCCGTTCAGCGGTTAAAACGTGAAAAGGTAACAAACAAATAGACAAACAGTTACTTTTGCATTTATAATATTTTAGTAATAATACTCATATTTTTTGTGTTACAAAATACAGGTGAAACATACTTATTTGAAGTCCTGTCTCCTATGCTATGTAGCAACCTGTGTTACAGGAGCCAATGTCTTCGCCCTTTTATGGTACATTTTTTTAACATACTAGCTTTTGTCAGCGGCTTCGCCCGCGTGAATATCGAAAATTATCCCAAGGGAACATATTTTCAGGATAAAAAGTATCCTATGTTCCATTCCAGACTACAATCTATCTCTGTGCCAAATTTCATCTAGATCCGCCCAGCCGTTTGAGCTTGAAGAAGTAACAAACATACAAACTCACACACACACACTCACTCACAAACTTTCGCCTTTATAATATTAGTGTTATGATAGGCTATGCAATAAATTAATTAAAAAAATAACTTACACGCTATGTCAAGCTTTTGATTATCTAATACGTACATAGTATCAATAATAGGCAAAAACCTATTTTTTTTTATCTGCAGAAGAAAAGAAAAAATACGTTGGCCCATTTTTCGTCGCCTTTGTCTGTGGCTACCTTTAACACTGGCACTGCAGTCGTAATAACACACATGACATTTCTTAATAAAACAAACTACTAATGTACAGCCACAAATAAGTAAATTATAACTACTTTAATAAAATAGGCGCATGCAATTTTAAAATGTTGGCTTTTTTTTTTCAATGTCACTCTTTATGGCAAGGCACTGTTTAATAAGGCTGAAATGTTAATTATGTTTTAGGTGAATTTTGTTTGTTACTTTATTGTTTGTGTTCACATTATTTTTCTGTATTTTCGTAATGTTAGTAGAAGGTTTGACATTACGGAGCGATATGAAGTACTTATCTTTAGTAAAATTACTGCTTGTAGATATTATTTACTGTGGGCATTGCCAAATGCCAACTAATAAATAACTAATTAAGTAATGGATAAAAGGCGGAATTGAAAACTCGTTTAAATAAAGAGTTTTTGGGGTTTTCTTAGTTTCTAGATCCAAAGAACCTTGGCTCTATTTGACACTAAGTAATAAGAAATCCGGTCCCACGTAGACTTGTTCCAAAAACAAAACTTAAGTTTGCCCTAGTCGATTATTCTTCCATACAAAAGTTGTCTGGCGCTTACTCCACTGCTTGACGATGTACTATCGCATGCATAAATCCATTAGCAGTTTTACAAATTTATTGCATCAAAGCAAGTCGCACTTACGACCTTTCAATATAACAAACCTTTTGCACACATACACGTCTCGTATATCGCACTCTTTCATCATTATTTATTAAGAAAGAGTACGGTAGAATGATCATTTGTATAATACTATCTAGTCTGTCATATATCGTGGCGGCGTATTAAGATAGTTGTATTTAATTTCGGTACTACTGCCATATAGCTATCTGGCTGAGTGGTTAACGCATTGGTTGTTTCACACTTTGAGACCTGCTTTCGAACCCCAGCTAAGTCGATCTTTTTGTGTTTTTATCGAGAATTTTAAAATAATATCTATCTTTGATATTACTCGATGAGAATAATGTTTCTTATTAGTTGAACTTGTAACAAAATTAAATAAATGTGGGTGAGTGTAAAATAAAATAAACTTACTGGATTGAAGAAGTAATTACCTACGATGTTGTTAGTTGGCGAACTTTATTAAGAGTACTTGTGTTATTATTGCGATTATTGTGTTGTTTGAATATCTGATTCGAGATGCAAGCTAATATTCCTATTGATGCCAGGGCAAATATTGTCGCTTTGCATAGAAATGGGCTTAATATTTCTCAAATTTCTTCCGAAACCGGTTTAAGTGTAAGTTATTTTTAAGGATTATTTTAGGTATGATGATAGTTGCGGCGTATGATACCTATTCATAAATCGCTACTTGCAAGTGTGTAATAAAATATTTTTGTTTTTTAGAGAAATACTGTGAGCCGTTGGGTAAAGAGGTTCGAGGAAGAAGGTAGTTTGAAGATAGTTATAATTACGTCGAAGTTTTAAATGACATAATGCTACCAACTGTGCGTAATGTTTATCCAACTGAAGACTTTGGTGAACTAAGTTTTGTTCAAGATAATTGTCCGATACATCGTGCCAGTGTTGTAAAAGAGTGGTTTAGTCAGCATACTGATATTAAAGTTATTCCATGGCCAGCTCGATCCCCTGATCTTAACCCCATTGAAAATATATGGGGTTTAATGGTTCAAAGGTGGAAAGCACGAGATGAGAGAACTCCTGAGCAGCTTAAATCCCATTGCACTCAAATATGGGAGGATTTACGTGGCACAGATATATGTGCAAACATTGTCGCCTCCATGCGTCGACGGCTACTTAGTTGCATTGACAATAATGGAGGTGTAACTAAATATTAATGAATAGGATGTTTATTACAGGAAATATACTGGTCATAATATCTATAGTTATACACGTAAGTTAGGTTATGTTTGTAAAATTGGGATTAAACTTCAATCTTCTTTTCTCCATGAGAAAATGAAAAATTAAGCTATAATCTCAATAAAGTTAAGACATAGAAACAATTTTTCATAGAAGCAAACTTGTTACCTAATTTAATTATATATGTTTGAAATTACCCACTATTATTTTATTTTAACCTACAATATGATTCCTTTTTGTAATTTTCGGATCAAAAGTATTATATACCAATATTTATATATAAAGCATTTAAATTTATATATTACTTATAACATAACATTAATTTAAACATAAAAAATATATAATAAAAAAAGTAACGAAAATACAAAATCGATCTCAATAAATCATATGGGAATCGAACCCACAGTCTCTTGCTTACAATTCATATATTTCTGACCTTAGCCAAATGAACTGATGACAAAGAGTTCGAATTTTAGCTTTAGGTTTGGATTGACTAAGTGCGAATACTAATTAGAAGAAAATAAAACTATATCTTTATCTTTGTCTAGTATTGACCTCACAGCCACCTTTTCGTATTTATACCGTATGACGAATAAATGTTTGCGTTGAATTCACTCACACATGAATGAATACACGCTACTGTGCACGCGATAATGATTATTGACGTGCTAAAGGATTTTTGTGGCCTGACTGTACCTACGTTCAAAATAAAAAAATATATATCAATTTGTCTCATCATTATCTAGCTTTGTATGTAAACAAAAAAAGTAAAAAAAATATATATTCGAAAGTTATGAGCGTCGAAAGTTCAATATTTCAACACTAATTTTAACGCATCTTTGGGCGCAAATAAATACCATAAGAAGAAGGAAAATTGCAAAACAGTCACCATACAGGGATGGATAAGTAGTTAAACAATGCAAACAATTTCATTTTGAACAGATACATTTAGTAGTTTTTTCATGATATCCATACTCCCAAAGGTCTGTTTATAAAATTTCGCGCTCGCTTTCGTCCTAAATCATCATCCATTTTGCTACAAATTTGCAAAAGTGTTTATCGTACTGTGTGTAGTGTATTCGAACTAACTTCTTACTGCTCATCACAGCATCTATCTTTTTCGCAAGTGTTGTCGGATGAGATAGCACGGATTTTAACCCCGCGCACAAAATAGTTCGTGCCGTCGACTAGTGCAACCTTAAGCTACAGGTAGGAAAGTACCTACCTATATAGCACGCACTGCATCATGTGTAAGGCATATTAATACAAAACTGTGTCAAGAACACCTAAGCAATTAAACAATAAACTGACATTATTTTTTTCTTCAGGTAACACACGATACATAGTCTTACCAAGCCGTTACCTTGTAACTGAGTTGGAATGATGCTAGGCAGATCATGATATTACTGCTGACACAGATAATATAATAACTCTAGCATACAGATGCCTCATCCCATACGAAGAAACGGTGCCGACGTAACTAGCGTTTTTAGTCTGATAATATTGATTATTTTTATAAGTACATCGATCGCGTTCGACTCCGTTCCACGGCTTTAGATGTTGTTAGCAGCGACTTGCAACTAAAAGGGTTTAGTCGGTTTGTGACTATTGTTTCTTTTAATACAGTGACGATTTGTTTTATTGTTTTATTTTTGCACGTTTTTGCAGTTTCATTGTACCACAATGTGTTACAATACAAACCTAAAAAAATCGAGTGGTATGTCTCAGAAATTTTAAAGCGCGCCACCTGCACGAATTAATTTTAAAAATCCGTTCCATTAATCTTTGAAATGTGAATTAAAAGCCTTATATTCCATAATTTTGTGCTTAAGAGAGTTGAATAAACAGATAAATACAATTCCAGAAAATGTGAATTTTACACACAAATCGATGTATATCGCGCCATCTAGTGATATTTATCAAAACCAAATTTTCTTTCTAAGCGCTGGGACCCATGATGCCGATGTGTACTGAGCAACAGTGCATAGCGTGGCTCAGGCCACATCTTTGGGGAAACTGAAAGGGGTCTCCACTTAAACAAGCGTTACACATACCTTGTTTCGGGATGGTCGTAAAAGAGGCCACGGGGGTCCATGTGCATGGTGATAATCAGTGTGGTTTAGTTAGCTAAAATCATAATCTCTCTGGTTGTATCCCCAAAAATTCAGGCGTCTACTTAAGGTTTCCTCCAGAAAACAAAAAGGCAAGGCAAATGATGACACAGGATGCCAAACACGCATATTTTTGTCACATAGAAAAAAGTATGGGGCGCTCATTCAAATGTACTATATTATACATAATTATGTATGTAATACCTATCTACATATTCAATCGACAAATACTTAATGTAATAACTATAATTGCCTTCATGTTTACCAGCTAATCAAGGGGATTTTATGATTTGGTTTATGAATTATTAATACTTAGCTGCTGTTGTAAAGCGCCTGCTGTGACTTTTATAACAGTTCTTATAATTTACAACTTACTTCTTTATGATTTAATGAAAGTTTAATTATTTTTGCAGCCTATAAAATCGTAAAAAAATGTTTGTTTAAAAATGTTTTTATAGTTTTTGTAACGTATAAGCTTGTACCCTTGTAGGGACACAATTACCTAAACCCTAATTCACAGTTTCCATCACAACCGAAAGGAGTTCTAATCCATTGTTCTTTTATTTGTTTAAAAAGCCATCTACTTGACAGCGTCACAGAGTAAAGCATGCAATAGATTTAGTAAAAAAGGATGAATTATGCTAGACAGTAGCGGGCGTCCTCGTTTAAACCGGCCTCGTCCGGGATGCGGACGCCGCACGGTTTAACATGGACCGCATCATATAAAAGGTTCGTGAAGTTTTAATTCCGTGCGTCACGAGGCTCGGCTCGCGCTCGCTACGGTCTAGCATAATTCATCCTTTAATTAACTAAACGAAAGAGTTTCCAATATTCCGTGCACTTATATATTATAGGCAGTTAGGCTGAAGGTATGTATCGTTTTGCTGTCATATAAGTTTTCTCGCCATTAGCGGCTAGCTACACAAACATTCGTCCAACAAACGAGTGAGTGGACAATCAATAATTCATTACTCGAGCATTTTTTCCTAGGAAACGCTTGGAGCAATATTCAACTACCTTTTTTTTGTTTTCGAGGGCAAACCTTCAAAAAGGTGCCTGGACTTTTGGGAAAAAGACCAGAGAGTGTGGTATTTTGACCTCACTAAATCCACCCCGGTGATCACAATCGGCACATAGAAGGGGTCCCGTGACCTCTCAAAATACCACCCCGGCATCCCCTTTGTGCAAGGCCTGTTCGGGTACATCCCTAGGGAGACTTATAAACGCCAGCCCTGAGACTCGCTGTGCACAGCAGCCCGTGATCACTGCACCACTGTCTTTCCTGGAGTTACTTGGTGGGCGCAGAGTCCCCAATCTAAGCGCTCGCGATCCCGCACACGCTTATGATGCAGACGGGGTTTCGGCATTTTAGACATTGAGGCGGTTGCCTCCCCGACGCCTTCTTCTCAGAGTGGGATCGGCTCCGAGAGGGTAGTATAGGAGTTGGGGTAGTATAGAAGGGGAGTAGTATAGGAGGGGGGAGGTAACCTATACTACCCCCTATATCCTACTAACTACTTTTATAAATGCGAAAGTCTAAGAGGATGAATGAATGAAGGATGAATGTTTGGTCTTTCACTAACTAAAGAACGAATTAAGAAGAAATTTGACACACATCTAGTTTATAAACTGGATTAAACTAAGGGGATAATTTTCGATTGTACCGCAGGTGAAGTCACTGGCAAAAGTTAGCGCCTTAATATTCTTTTAAAGAGCTCACAAAATAGAACTTCAAAACGATGTCTTATGAATTGGGCGCACGGTTGGCGCAGTGGTTGAGCGAGTGACTGGAAGAAAGAAAGAAAGAAAAATATTTATTTGTGACCCGCACAGGCAACACGAGATAAGCAAAACACAAACAATAATAAAAAATAAAAATAATAAACCCCGTGAGAGACCAAAAAGGCTCCTATCTCAGCATGTGCAACGATATTAAAAAGAAATATCGCTGCGCTGATATTCTGATAGGGCCCACTGTTGATGACACGGACACATTCACGGAAACGGAACATACTTGAATATTTAAATGAACTGACTGACTGCTGCGCTGCGTGTCGCGGGTTCGATTCCCGCACGGAACAAATATTTGTATGACCTACAGATAGTTGTTCCGGCTCTGGGTGTTGGGTATGTGAGTTTGTATGTTTGTAAACGCAGCCACGATACAGGAAGAAACTCCTAGTGTGAGGCAAAGACGTTTAAAAAAAAAACAACGCCCACCTCCCATTCCTCTTTAAAGCCAACCCTTCGATGAACATCAATAAGTCTACCCGAATTCAATAATCAATATTCGAAAAAAAAACAATCAATATTAACTCTTGAGTACCTAAAACGTGGATCCACGCGAGATTCAATGGATTTTTACTTGGTTCAGTAATAACGGCATTCAACCGGTAATCCCCCGTTGTCGTTAATTACAGCTCGAGACATTTCAGCTTTGTTCTGAAATGGTAAACCGCATTCTATGAATCTGATAGGTTTCTTAGACGTACAAAAGTTAGAGGCTACACACACACAAGAAAATAAATGATCAACTTACATAATGGATAGCAAACATTTTCCTTCACTCTCAATCAATTCTTCAATTTATACTTTCTGATCTAATGTCGTGATGTTGTCACAGGGTTACCGACGACATTCTGGCGATGGCACGCCCCAGCACGGCCAACATCGCAGCCAGGAATATTATACAACAGTTCCACAGGTAAGTGTTTCAGAATACTCAAATAATTATAATATCTTGTAGGACTGTTTCTATAAATACTTGTTCGTAACTGTCGTGACTCGTGATGAACAACGCCGTCAACAATATATTTAGGTAAAAATATAAGACTTTTTTCCCAAATCGAGACTGAGATTAGAATCCGAAAGTTCTTATAAATACTGAAATTGTCCCGTAGATATCGTATTAGGAACGTGTGAGCTTACATTCCATGAAATGATGTCATTCTTAACACTCGGAGAAACTTTCGTATCTCAAAGAGAATACCGGTCGTCAACGTCACAATACAAATTAAACACATACTACATTTTTTTTTATATTCTTTGATAGTCTAATTGGAAATCTCGAAACTTAAGCTATATTTATATATTTAAGGACTTTTTTTTCTCTAACTCCGGGATGTGGGTATTGCGAAGACTGTTGTTGCCAATTCTGGGATCCCAATGGAGTCAATGGGATCGACGTTCACATTGATTTGTATTGTAATCTTTGTACAAATGAATTGTTATGTCGAGATTATTCAATAAATGATTATTAAGCGGTTTCAAAAATTGTTTATGATTTTTTTTTTTAACATAAGTATTTTTTGAAGACAAGGCTTTACTATACTATTAAACTTGGCAGCTGAACATTTCTCAATTCTCCATAGCCTAGTTAGTATTTGGTCGATGGAAACATGTAATTTTCCCCGTAGACCAATTGGTCAAAATTCAACTCGTCCATGGAGCACTGACGAGAAATTTGTAGCCCCACTTGCTACGCCGTAGCCTGCCGTAGCACGTCGTAGTCCAACCAATACCCCGGTCAGTTGCTGACCCACTGCTGGGCAAAGGCCTCTTCTCATACAGAGATGGCATGAGTATTGATCACCACGCTTACACAAGACAAGTTGGCGATTACAGACTTACATTAACTACGTTTCCTAACGATGTTTTCCTGCATCGTTGTCAACGATTTTCAAGATAAACTTGGTAAATACATATGACTTGCCCGGATTTAAACCTACGACTTCAAGCACGAGAGACGAGGTCATTAGCCACCAATTTCATCTATGCCAAAAATTGAGTATGATAACGGGGCCACAACGACAGACCCCTAAATACAGCAATATTTTTTGACAAGGACTTTCTGTAAAAAAAAATATCTCTACCATAAATGTATTTTTTTACAAAAACAACAACTCAATAAATGTGTATGCACGGTTTCAGCTGGGGTATTCGCACGGTGATCAACCTACAAACCCCGGGAGAGCACGCCAGTTGTGGACCCCCTCTCACCAAGTCAGGGTTCACGTATGACCCCACGATCTTCATGGCGAATGACAGTAAGTTATCCATAGTTTTTTTTAAGGAAATGGGTCGATCTTCATGATTAATACCGAGACTACTCCGTGCCTCGGCAACCACATTAGACGTTGGTCCCGGATGCTATTTGGCGCTATCAAATATAACAGCTCACAATGTTAAGACCCATTAATATTAATGATAATAAGGGTTCCGTACCCGAAGGGTCCCAACGAAACCCTATTGCTGTCACTCACGTGTCCGTCTGTTCGTCTGTCCGTCGTCTTTCACTCGGGTTTAACGGCCAAACGGTTGGAGCTACAGTCTTCAAATTTTCACAGTATAAGCATCTTGTTGACCCAAAGCCATGCAAATTGCCAAAAAATATGTTTTTTATATTTTTGAGGGGCTCCCATACAGCTAGAGGAGGGGCGTAAAAAAGGGTATCGTTGTTTAGAATAAATTGAATAGATAAATACAGTATTTTTTGTTTTAAAAAATTTTGGAAAACAAAGGAGTGAGAAGCCACCAAAGTCAACTTCTTTTTACAAAATTTTGTTCCGCAGAATGTTTGAACTTCCCATTGACCTAAGAACTTGAAATTTGGTGATCATGTTTATTATTACGTATATTTTACTAACAAATACCAATATATTGATAAATCAGATTTTATCCTTGAAATTCACTCATTTTTCCTATCACAACCAACTTAATTTTGCTGTTTGGTACGGAACCCTAAATGTGCGAAGTCCGACACGCACTTAGCCGGTTTTTTTATCCGTGGTGCTAGGCAACTGGGCTATCCCAGTTGTATACAACCCTTTGTATCTATTGGCCTAGTTTGTTCTGTCTCCTGCTTGATATGGAGGAGATTATTCTTTTCTGATTTATTTAGTTGCGGGATCCAAATCAGAGCAGAGAGCCACCCAGTTCGTCTGTGACTGTTGGAGATGCGCAAGTCCAGATGGGCGATACATAAAGTATCTTGGCCTAACCCTGGACAGTCGATGGGATTTCGAAGAGCATTTCGAGCGCCTGGTCCCCCGTATTGAAAAG
The DNA here is from genome assembly GCA_947562075.1 of Orthosia gracilis. Classification (NCBI taxonomy): domain Eukaryota; kingdom Metazoa; phylum Arthropoda; class Insecta; order Lepidoptera; family Noctuidae; genus Orthosia; species Orthosia gracilis. Next base: position 13,530,889 of record OX387265.1, read on the forward strand.
ACAGTGGGTGCTTTGCATAGACTGCTGCCCAATCTCGGGGGACCTCGGGAAGAAGTTCGCTGCATCTACGCGGGTGTCGTGCGATCGATGGTCCTTTATGGGGCACCTATTTGGTCAAGCAGACTATCAGGTGTCCGACGCTGCAGGACTAAAATTAATAGCCTGCAGCGGAGAATGGCCATTCGTATCTCACGAGGATACCGAACGGTATCCTTTGAGGCGACGTCTTTCCTGGCACACTTTCCTCCGCTGGATATTCTGGCGGACATGGACGCGAGGGTTTATGACCGAATCCGTGCCATCCGCCAGAATGGTGAAAGCGTGTCAGGTGTTGCTTTAGTAAGGTTGAGGTGGCAGGAACGGCGACACGCGCTCGAGCGGTGGCGCAAGCGGCTACAGCAGCTGCAATTTTCGCGCAAGCGCGTTGTAGAAGCCGTCCTGCCTCACTTCGAAGACTTGCTGAAAAGGAAGGAAGAAGAAAGAAGCGCATCTCCTACAGGCTCACTCAGGTACTAACCGGGCACGGTTGCTTCGGTGAGTACCAGAATTGGATTGGGTAAGAGACCACGGCAAATTGCCACCACTGCGGAGGCGACCTTGACTCTGCACAGCACACGCTCGAAGAGTGCCCTTTTTCAGCCTCTGAGCGGCAGGTTTTGGTCGCCAGGATTGGGCCAGACCTATCTTTGTCAGCAGTTTTGGGGGGGCATGCTGGCTGAGACAGAAAACTGGAGGCAAAAGGCCTCCTTCTGTAAGACCGTGATGGTCGAGAAGGAGGACGCCGATCTGGATCGCGAGCGAGCCGATCCCGCTCGGAGAAGAAGGCGTCGCTTCGATGACTAAAACGCCGAAACCCCGCCTGCTTCAAAAGTAGGCGGAACTCCGTGATTTCGGGTGGTTGGGGACTCTGTCCGCCCACCAAGTGACTTCAGGAAAGACGGTGGCACGGTGATCACGTGCTGCCTTGCACAGCGAGGCTCAGAGGAGGCACTTTTTCAGTCTCCCTGGATATATAACAGATGTTGCACAGAGGGGCTCCGAGGTGGTCTTCTGAGAGGTCACGGGGCCTCTTCTGCGTGCTGATAGTGATCACTGGGGTGGTTTTAGTGAGAAAAAAATCACACACTCCCTGGTCTTTTCCCCAAAAGTCCAGGCGCCTTTTGAAGGTTTTACCCCGAAAAAAAAACAAAAAAAAATGCTCACTCACCGGGAGCATTATGTCAATGCAGCGTCGAACATTCGCAAAACGTCACATTACATGGAAATGCTTTAGGAAACTGAGCATTTGTCTGTATTGTACCATTCGTAAGAACGTTACATAGCATTGTAATACTCGAGAAAATGCTCTAGTGTATAATCGCACAGTAGGGCAAAATGTTAGGCAGATTGATTTACTAAGTTTTTCTTACTTCTTTCAGGAGTCCCATTTTCAAGCACAAGTTACCTCATTAAAATATCAGTGATTTAAAAAACTCGTTTAGCTTGTTAGTCTCATTGTAATACAACTGTATACCTAGCCGTAAAGATTTAATTTATACACAAAATTAAAAATACTTAATTATAAAGTCTGTAAGTAATTAAGTTGTTTTTAGCTTGACAAAAACTGGCTCATGTTTATGAATGAGTCTTGAGATTCATTTTAACTCGTTTTATGCACTTATCTGGCGTAGTTACAGACACAACAGTACAATTTTTATTAAGGTCTCGCGCTGGTTGAGGGGATTGTGGCATTCAAAAGTCAAAAAAGTCAAATTTCTTTATTTAAATTAGGCTATTAAGCGGCATTTTTGAACGTCAAGAAAATTATTTATAAATAATTTGATTCTACCGTCCATTCGGAAAAGTAGCTTTTATGGAGAGGGACGGACGAGAAACTCCGATACCAAGACTTACATACTAGCGTACCAGTAAAACAGTTTTTCGAATCAGCGTGTTCGCGACAACGTCATTCGATATAGCGGTTGTCGACTCCATGTGTTTTTGAACTGACGTACCACTTGTAAAGTTTTTCGAAATAGCGTGCGTGCAATATCGTCATCATTCGAATCTTCATATCACTCCCAATTAAGGTATGTAATAATATTATTGCCGCAGCTCACAAAAACCTCCTATAAAGTATTACTCAAACCGGATATATAGTCACTTACTCAGTATAACAGTCGCCCATTCAGTATATATTTTTCTTACGCAACTTGAAAACATGATTTCTTTTTATTGAGATATTTTGATAATTTTGGTCTCAAATGAAAGGTAAGTAAAGGCGTATAACCATCTTATCCGTTTGTATCAAGTAAATCGGTCCACGCGTTTATGAGATATAAACTCACTACTCGATGCCAAGTGAAAGGGTCAATAACGCCCCTTACCGCGATACGTTTGTTTTGATCGTGGTTTCGACACTGCCTTACATTTTTGGTATCGTTTTTAATATTGGAATACATTGGTAGACAGGTTGTAACGACTTTTTTTTGTAATTTGACAGTGCATTTACATTAGCATGCGCGACTCAAAAGGCGGGGCCAATCCCAAATATTTTGGGTATTAACAATAGTTATCGATAATAGAGAGAGAGTCACTTCAGGTTCAGTTTTTTAGTGACATTTTATCATCGAAAGCGTGGCGACAGCTATTAGAATAATTAAGTAAATAGTGTTACCAACTTCCGGTCCCGGATATACCAGCTCGACTTAATCCTACAACATAATATTATGTATTTCATCCTTATTTTTAATTAGACTGTAATATTTTCACAATTATTCAGTTACTTACTTGATTCAATGTATTCATTCTTGACAAAATCTCTTAGGACTACATCCGCTTGATAGCTATTTTTACCCAACTGCGGGAGGGTAATGTTTTCGAGTGAATGTATGTATTTATGTATGTATGTATGTCCATTTCTATAGCACGCTATACAGCCCAAACGGCTTGGCGGATTATGACATATCATGTGTCGTTAGATTTGTCTCAATTTTGGGAATGACATAGACTACTTTTTTTTTTTTAAATAGCAACCCTCTAAAAGGGGAAAATGGGTATCAAATGAAAGCTACTAAATGGGCCATTCCAAAAAAATATACAATTGTAACACTTTTAAGTTTCATTTTGACACAATTTCAAGATACGCGTAACTTTGATAGCAAAATAAATAATCTTTTACCACGTAACTTGTTTGGAGAACTGTTTCATAACTAAAACTAAAAAGTCTCAAATAAAATAAATAAAAATAAAAAAACCCGACTGCTAAAAAAATAATTAATGTCAGCGGTTACAGACGAAATTTTGGTCGGTTGTTCTATAATTTTTGCTTGTCCCCGCCTGCAGCACCTCATAATATTTAATTTATAAATTATATCTAGTACTTGTTTTTCTCTTTTCAATTAATTTATTTTTTGTTTTTATAATAATTTGTTTTATTATGTATCAAACGATTAGTAATGATTACGCAGGATTATTTCAAAATATTACGGGTAATAATTGTAATATATTATTGGTTATTTTATTATGTAATTCAATTTCATTATAACGTTAATATCAATTTGTTGGAATAATATAAAAAAGTGGACGTGTTAAGCAGTTGGAAGGATTGGCGGCGGCAACATTATTGACGCTACAAAATTGTGAGACGAACGCTCTGAAAAGTTGTTATTAAGAGAATAACGTAATAAACGTATTGTAAACTACGAGTGCCGTTTCTATACTGAGATGACAAAAGCTTTTTTTTTTAAAACAAACTTTTTGTGTGACTTCCAATGTGCCCAAACACAATTCTGGTTAATTAAGGAGTTGCTATATCCACCTTCAGGGTTCATCATGAGACCAACTCCATATTGTTTCAATAAAAAAATATGGGAAGCTATCAAAACAATCACAAATACAACTAAGTTGAAACATAGCGCTACGAAATTACTGAATCCATCAAACCCAAAAGAATCTGTAGAGAAGGTGAACGATTTTTTCTCGTCTATTGGCAAAAGGCTGGCTGATAACACTCATCCTTGCTCAAACCCTAGCCATAGTGTTTTTAATAAAACGCCCCCACAACTGCTTTCCAATTCTTTTGCATTGCTGGAAACCGATGAATTTGAAGTGGAACGTTTAATAATGAACCTTAAAGATGAATGTTCTGTTGGTTGGGACTCTATACCAAATAGTTTCCTTAAAGAACACAAACACATTTTGATTCGTCCATTAACCTATATTTTTAACCTCTGCTTAACAAAGGGTCGGTTTCCTACGATGTTGAAGAAATCAGTAGTACGCCCAATTTATAAGTCAGGTGATAGGGACCGTGTCACTAATTATAGACCCATCTCCATATTGCCCTCGATCTCCAAGCTTCTGGAACGAATAATAAATAGTAGACTGATTGACTACCTGGAGAAAAACAATCTTTTATCCAAGAACCAATTTGGTTTTAGAGCAGGCAAATCTACTAGTGATGCAATCCACGAGCTCCAGGATTATGTGGTAAAGAACATCGATTCTGGTAAAAAAACAATAGGCATTTTCTTGGATCTAGCCAAGGCATTTGACACGGTCTCAACGCCTCGACTTATTCAAAAATTAGAACGCATCGGAATAAGAGGAATTCAACTAGAACTTTTAAAGGACTACCTGTCTAATCGTTTTCAGTGCGTTAAGATTAATGACACTATCAGCAGTGATTCACCAATCACTTACGGAGTTCCGCAAGGGAGCATTCTGGGACCACCACTCTTCCTTATATACCTAAATGACCTCTGTGAACTAGACCTTTCAGGAGGTAAAATTATTTCATATGCAGACGATACAGTTTTGTTGTTTTCTGCTGATACCTGGGACAAAGTATATAGGAATGCACAAGACGGATTCAATGTTGTGACCCACTGGTTGCAGAATAACTCCCTAACTCTTAACCCGGATAAAACCCAGTATATGATATTCTCGATGCGCTCTCTAAATCATCAGCTTCCTTATACCTCCTCCATTACAGCACATAGCTGTTGTAATAGCTTAGTATGCTCGTGTCCAACATTAATAAAGACGACGTCAATTAAATATCTTGGAGTTATTTTAGACTGCAACCTCTCCTTTAGAGACCATATTCACCTGCTTACAGCTAGGACGAGGAAACTAATATATGTGTTCAGGAACCTTAGACATGTTGCACCCCCAAAATTAGTGAAACAAGTTTACTTAGCACTCGTACAGTCCATTCTTCAATACTGTATCACAGTTTGGGGAGGTGCACATAAGACTATATTAAAGCCCTTAGAAATAGCCCAGAGGGCTGTTCTTAAAGTAAGTACTTTTCGTCCTTACTTGTACGCAACCCATCTAGTTTATCAGTCTTGTGAGGTCCTGACAGTTCGACAGTTGTTTATAGTTCTTGTGGTTTTGAAGCAACACTCTTTACTACAATATTCAAAAGTTGATCTAGCTAGAAGACAAAATGCTATTGGTAATATTGATCGACCTTCCTTCAGACATGCTTATGTTAATAAATATTTTTGCTTCCTAGGACCTTATTTATACAATAAAATTAATGACGCATTAGAAATATACCCGCTGAATAAAAAGATTTGTAAAAGTAAACTCTTTCAATATATTTGTAAACAAACTTATGAAGAGACAGAAGAATTGTTAAAAATATTGAAGTAGTAAACTCTTACACTCACCCTCTCACACTCTTTCACACACTTTCACACTCTACTCACCGAGAGGTCAACACTCCACACTCCCTTTTGTTTAGCTTTATTTTGAGCTTAGTTTTGTGTAGAGATCTCCTTGTATTCATATGTCTCATTAAGGTAGTATTGAAAAGGTAATCGTAAGGAAGAGCGCTGATGTCTGAGATACAGATATTTTTTTTTATCTAGTTCAGACACAGATGCCCCTAAAATAAAAATTAAGAAAAATGTAAATTGTCCTGTATATCTGTTTAAATGTAACCTATGTTTGTGTCAAATAAATTATTATTATTATTATTTCATTTATTCATTTTATATACATATTTCTACATTTTTAAATATTATTCTATAAAAAATAAAATAAAAAAACATTTAAAAATACAAAAATAGTAGCCCACCGGTATCGGGAACAGGGTCCAAGCTACCGGTGGTCAGGGCTCCTGAGAGAGGAACCTCCTAACGATACGCGCCGTGTCCAGGAGTACCGCTTTCTGAATCAAGCCCTTGATCCAGCTGCCCAACGAGAGCCTCCTCAGATGTTCGTCGAGGCTCTTGGCTATTATGCCATTGGCCGTCACGACTATCGGCACAATGACTGCTGTATTCACATCCCACATGTCGACAACCTCGCGAGCCAGATCAAGATACTTGCTTTTCTTATCTCTCTCAGCCTTCACGAGGTTCTCGTCATGGGGGACCGCTATATCAACAATCATTGCGCGACGCTCTAGTCGGTCTATCACCACTATGTCAGGCTTATTGGCAACAATAGTCCTGTCAGTGATGATAGACCGATCCCAATACAACGTGATATTGCCATTTTCGAGAACTGGGTCGGGCACATACCTATAGTAAGGCACTTCCGATTCCACAAGATTGTATTTTAGAGCAAGTTGCTGATGGATAATCCTGGCTACAAGGTTGTGTCTATGCAAATAGTCTCCGTTAGCCAGACTAGAACAACCGGAGATAATGTGACGGATTGATTCCCCCGGTCGGTGACATGCCCGACAGATGTCAACCGTGCCGTCCTTCACAATGTATTTCCGGTAGTTGTTCGTCATCATAACTTCGTCCATAATCGCAAAGACAAAACCTTCGGTTTCCCCGAAAAGGTCACCAAATCGCAGCCAGGCCACGGACGCTAAAAGATCTACATCGGGTCCATGTAGGACCCGGTAGAAGCGTCCGTGAAGCTCCTTGCTCTGCCATACCTCCCTGCGGTCATTAGTATCTAATACTATAGGTTTGCGCCAGTTCTCGTTTGCCAAGGAGAGCGGGGTAAGGCCCTTGTCCACCGCTACCACATCTCGATGCATACCCACGTCGGCGGCCTGGAAGTATTCCCTAAGACTGCATACCTCGCGGTTGTGCAGGGTCCTAGCATTTAAAAAGCCACGACCGCCGCACTTCCGCGGGATATACAGTCTCATAACCGATGATCGCGGGTGATGCATACGATTTGCGGTAAGCAGTGCGCGGACCCTCCTATCCAGGGCGTCAAGTTCTGTCTGAGTCCATTTGAGTATGCCGAAAGAGTACATCAACACCGGCATGACCCAACCGTTGAAGGCACGCACCTTGTTTCCGCCTGATAAAAGACTATTTAGTACTTTTTTCAGGCGGCCAAAGAAGCGTTCCCTCAACGACTGTTTCACGTCACTAGCATTGATGCCTAATGCTTCCGACATACCCAAATACTTGTAAGTTTCGGTTGAGGAAAGGGATCGAAGGTGTATGGAATCCGAGAGTTGTATTCCCTCGGATTCCATAATCTCCCCTCGCTTTACATGCATGACTGCACATTTGTCCACACCAAATTCCATCCTGATGGCGTCACTGAAGGTTTCTGTCACCTTCAGTAACTTCATCAGTTGCAAGTTGTTGGGGGCAAAGAGCTTCAGATCATCCATGTAAAGGAGGTGAGATATGACCTGACCTCCTCTTCTCAACCGATAGCCCAGGCCCGAACCCTCCAGCAGTGTACTAAGAGGGTTCAGGGCTAAACAAAACCACAGTGGACTCAGACTATCGCCCTGAAATATTCCACGCTCGATCCTTATAGGTTCGCTGTCATTTTGAATCTGTCGACATCCTGGATAGCGAAGGACCGTCATCCACTGCCCCATACACGACATCAGGAAGGTGCGCAGAGTTGCATCAATTTTATACAACTCTAGCACCCTCATGAGCCATGTATGTGGCACTGAGTCATAGGCCTTCTTGTAGTCTATCCAACATGTCGCCAGATCCCTTCGGGAACGGCGAACCTGCTGGCTTATGGCAATGTCTATAAGGAGCAGCTCCTTAGTACCACGGGACCCGTTCTTACATCCATTCTGAGAAGCAGACATGATTGAATTCGTATCAATATGATGATTAATTTTAGCTCTCAGAATGGATGTAAAAACTTTATAGACCGTCGGTAAACATGTTATCGGTCTATAATTTTTAGGTTCCGTAGTACTACCTGATTTGTGGAGCAGGTGGGTTATTCCTGTCGTTAGGAACTGGGGCAGCGATCCTGACTCTAAGGAAGACTGGAACTGAATAGCCAAACGAGCGTGCGACCTTTGGAACCATTTAATCCAAAAGTTGTGCAGTCCGTCCGGCCCTGGAGATTTCCAGTTAGGCAACGGACGGACTGCACGAGCTACATCTTGGGGGCTGATGGTAATTGCCCCCATTTGTGGTATCGGATCGCACGCTTGCTCGACCTCCCGAGTCCAGTCACCCTCGGTGTGACTGATAGGCACCGACCAGATATCGCGCCAGAACGAACACATGGCGTCATTATCCGGTAGGCGCGTATCAGTCACACCTTGGTCGGGTCGCTCCCAAGCCCTATAAACCCACCTTTCGTTGTTCTGGAATGTGCGATTCTGAGTGTATCGCTCCACTCGCCGCTTGTATCGACGAATACGGTTTGCCCATGCATAGATCTTCTGCTTCAGGAAGTCGATACGCTCTGCGACGCGGGACATATAATCTCGGGAACTGATATCAGTCCCCAAGAACGCCCGCTTCACAAAGCGCATCACTCTAGGGCGAGTGTTGCCCTCCCTGAAGCAGATAAGCTTGCCGATGAGTGCTCTAGCCTCACCGATACGACGCTCAATCCTGCACTGCCAAGCTGGTATAGCTGGTCGTGTAGCTCTGTCAGTTTTGGGAAACTTGACGTTAGCTACACGACATGCCGCTGCAGCCGCACAGTACAAGATCGAATGGGTATCGGTAAGGTCTTTGCTGCTATCAAAAACACTTGATAGTTGCGAGTCTAGAGCACACACCAGCGCCCTATTTTTTCTATGCATAGGCAGACGAGGTAATCGAGGTCTAAGCTCAGGCGGTGTGGACCGATACTCTCGGAATGCACACTCCAAAGCGCTCCTCAGTCGTGCATTGCATTGGGTACTCACGGATATAGCCCCGTCGTCGTCATCCTCTCCAACACGGTCGGGTCGCGGTGAAACACTGGGTTGCACCGTGGCCGGTGGCAAGGCAGGCGAGACACGGCTACTCCGTGATTCCTCACGCAGTCTATCAAGTACGGCGTCATCCAACATACGGTTACGTTGGATGACCCGCACCTGATCCGATAGACGTTGGGCCGAAACGTTGACAGCTGGCTCAAGCACCTGAAACAGAGAGAGCATTCGACCACGGTACGCAGTCAGGTTACTTCCCCCCTCTGTAGCCCCAAAGTATGCACGCATGACGTTTTCGTTAATCGATTGCGTCCATCGCATGCGTTGCACACTTCCACCGGGAGCGGGGACCCTGTCAGAGGCCGATGGGCCTCGAGGTCCCAGGCTGTCCGGCGGCCGGCGTCCTCCCCGTCGACGCGCAGGTGGTGGTGTCGTCGGCGGAGAGAAGTATTCGTCGCTCGAGCTCGACGCAACTGCAGCATCCGGGAACGCTTGACTCACGATTGTAGGTGGTCCCGGCGGCTGCGAGGCGGAGCTGAGCGACGAACCCGAAGATGTTGGGCGTGTGGTTAGTGCTCGGGCCTGGCTTCTTGTGAACATATTTTTACTGTCTCATCTTGTCAAAACATTTTTCTTGGTTTATGTTGAAACTATTGTAACTTTTGCATTACCTTTTTTTTTTGTCGTTGTTTTATTGCGTTTAGTCATTTTTCTATTGTATTATTCTATATTAATATTGTAGTAGATTAAATTGGAAAATTTGGAGAGAAAATTTTATATGTCACACTTGACAGGTCAGGCCACAGATTATTATTATTATTAATGTTTCCAAAGTTACATAAGTATGCCAGACACACGTATAAAAGCAAGGTACTATAAAGCTTGTTCAAACGTCAAAAATGTTTGGGCATGTCAAACGCTAAGGGTTCTTAGCTTGTACAAACGTCAATTTTTTTGGTAATGACAAATGCTGTGGGTACTTTAAAGCTTGTACAAACGTCAAAAATGTTTTGGAATGTCAAACGCTAAGAGTACTTTAAAGCTTGTACAAACGACAGAAATGTTTGGTAATGTCAAACTCTATCGGAATGTCAAGTGATCAATCTCTTAAATTTTGGCATTTCGAACACCGCCATCGCTGACGTCAAATGACACTTGTCTTGAGCTTCAGAACCCAAGCAATAATATGTGTACAGTTCCTAAACTTTTGTCTTTTTTTCCAGTATATTACTACAACTTCGCATGGCCAGATTACGCGGAAGCCAGCCTGAGTGGACTCCTCAACATGGCCAAAGTTCTTTCCTTCGCTCTGCAGGAGGGCAGGGTGGCTATACATTGTCATGCAGGTAAGGGTCTTACTGAGAAGCGAGAGGACGTGATGCTGCGCGCACTTTTTAACCCCCGACGGAAAAAGGGGTGTTATAAAGTTTCGAAAATTTCGGTCGGCGCCATGATGGATTTTTAATTTGACCGCATATTCGCGCTAAGCGATCCCAAAAACCATGAAAATGACACCACTGACGAAATTATCAAAAATTTCGGTCATTGCTATCTTGTATTTTCATTTTGTCCCCATAATAGCATTTTGCGACCCCAAAAGCATGAAAATGACAACCATGACGAAAATATCAAAAATGTTGGTCGGCGCCATTTTGGAATTTCATTTTCACCCCATATTCGTAAATAGCGACCCCAAAAAGCATAAAAATGACACCCATGACAAAAGTTTCAAAATTTTTGGTCAGCGCCATTTTGGATTTTCATTTTGACCCCATATTCATATCCAGCGACCCCAAAAACCATGAAAATGATGCCCATGACGAAAATTTCTAGAATTTCGGTCGGCGCCATCTTGGATTTTCATTTTAACCCCATATTAGCATTTAGCGATCCCAAAAACCATGAAAATGACACCCGTGACGAAAATTGCAGAAATTTCGGTCGGCGCCATCTTGTATTTTCATTTTGACTCCATATTAGCATTTAGCGACACCAAAAACCTTGAAAACTACATTTAGTAAACTACAATATATATATATTTATTTTTTGCATTTAAACTATCACTATTTGTTTGTTTAATAATGAATCAAAGAGATGTAAAGGTCAGACTACCTGCCTTTAATGTACCTACGGGTTGTAACTCCATACACTGATTCGCCGTTAGTTGGTTGAAGAGAAACACGTAACAGTTAGTTCCACTAGTAAAATATATTTGAGTTAAGTAAATTACAGTATAACTTAGATGGTAGGCGCCTATTTCTCTCTCTTGGTTTGGATAGCAGAACGGCTATAAGATCACTATCTACGTTGGTTGCTTTGTTATGATGTTTTATAGGATCAAATTATGACGCACATCTTTGACCTAAAGTAGGTTGATAGTATGCAGAAAAATTTACGGTGATGAGACCGTACACAACTAGTCTGTTGCGGTATATGGTAGCAACCGATTTTTGACAATGCCCCGTTAAAATCATATAACTATCTATCATTCTGCCTTTCCCTTCTTCCATTTCTATGGTGCATCCTGCACGTGCATTTATTTTTTTTATTTCGGGAAAACAAACAGTTACACAAAAAATGCAAGCTAAACAAGTAATAAAATAATGAAAAGTAACTTATGTGTAGTACCCCACGACGTTATCCACATCTTAATTAAACAATTTTACCAATGGGGTAGCTACAAAAAAATATATTTAGTCCTTTAGATAACCTAAAACTATCGGACACGTATTTTATTTTTTGCCACGTAAGCAAAAAAATTACAAGGATACATTGCTTTGAGATGTCGTATGATTCCTTGGAAGTCGCGTCACCCCCGTAAGGGGGCGAGGCGAGCGGTCACGGAGCTATGCTCCCTGGCCGCGAGTGCAACACCAGGGCTCACTACGGTGAGCCCGTTCTTGTATTGTCCACTGAACCTATGCGGGCGCGAGTCGAAATAGTCACGGTGTGCTACACTTTATACTGACAAATTGACGTCACAAGCCCCCCCTGAACGTTGATGCGCTTTATCTTTGTCAGTTTTTATTTATTTGATAATTTCAATGATGGACTAAATAGAATTATCATTTTTTCTACCCAGAAAGCATTCCCCAAAACTGAGGCTGAGAGTAACACAGAAAAATTAATTAAAATTAAACGATTAAAATAGGAACAAGCATTAAAAAATAGCAATTGAAATTTAAAAACAAAAAAGTCAAAATAATGCGTGCATATAGATAGATAAGATTAACTATATATGAACCTCAGATTAGTCTAATCTGAGATATGAACTGATTAGATGACGACCTTTAACACTGTCGTCTCGAGATTATCATAAATGATGACACCGTGATCTATCAGAACTATGTACTCATAAGTTTATCACTTATCAACCTTACCTACAGTACGCCGTTCAAGAATGCAATATAAATCAACACCTTTAATACAAACGTTAATCATATCAAGTTAACTTTGACTTGTCACGTACAATACACTTAAAAATCTATCAATGTCCTGGTCTGCCACATGTGTATCCGTTAACTTGAATTGGTCAATTTCATACTTTTGTCCCACACTTGCTCCACTAGCTCATCATCATCAGCTATCCTGCTGTACTCAGCTTCCTTACACTCCATGAAGTACTTCCCTCGCACGCCCTCCACCTCTTCAGACACACACAGGTGTATCGTCGTCTGTGCTCCTTCTTTAGCACTCCTAAACACCATAGCATCTGCTATCACGTGAAACATTTTCTTCATATAAAAAGGTAATGTACTTAATATTTCAGTTTTGATAAGTCCTGGATGTAGAGTATTGGCAGTTACCCCTCCAGGTAATCTCTTAGCTAACGCCTTCGTCCAAAGAATGTTACATAATTTACTATTTCCATAATTTAACAACTGGCCCAATCCGAGAGTTGTGGCTGGTTTATGTAATTCGTCGACACGTAGTCTTGCGAAGAAGTGAAGCCACGATGACACTATAATGATCCTGCAGGGTTTGGAGGCGATCAATTTGTCTAGCAACAGATTCGTAAGCAGGAAAGGGCCTAAATAGTTGACCTGCATCACAACTTCGTTTCCATCTTCTGTAGGCTTCGTAAAAGTGCCACTGCACCCAGCGTTGTTCACCAGAATATCGAGACGGTCATAGGAGTTGTTGAAGTCTTCAGCGAATTTGCGCACAATGCTGAATTTTGCTAGATCTAGAGGCCTGAATTCGACGTGTTTGTTTCCTGTGGTGGCTGCTATATCGGCGATGGCTTCTGCGGATTTCTGGGCATCCCGGCAGGCGATGACAACGCGCGCGCCTCTTTCTGCAAGGTCGCGCGCAGTCTCCAGGCCGATGCCTTGATTCCCACCGGTCACGAGCGCGACCTTTCCATCAAGCCTCACATTAGACGTACACACTCCTCGAACGGGTTCAAGCATTATTTTTGCGTATATTGCTGCCGTCAGTATGATTAGAAATATTGTTAGAAAAAATATTACTGGTACTATGATTAAAAAAGAAGCTATGAGGAGTATCATGCTGTCGTGGCAGTCAAAGACGTGACACTGAGCCCGCAGACACACGTAAATAATATCAAATGTGGATGTTGCCTGATTTATATTTCGTTACGAGGTCGTTTACATAATAAAAATGAGAATTTTAACTGCAATGTCACTGTGTGAGTACTCGCAAAACGTTGAAACAAAACCGGCATGCAATTAGAATAAATTAAACGAAAATAAACAATAAGAAAAAAGCAGTGGTGGCCCAGTGGTAACAGCCGAGATTTATAAGTTTGTAGGTCGTGGGTTCAAACCCAGGCAGGCGCTTTACTTTGTGTAAATTATTTCATCACCACTGCTCTGAAAACGGTGTAGGAAAACATCGTAAGGAAACCGGCTTGTCCTAGAACCCGGGCCCGCATGGTGGATTATGGCTCATTTCACATTCTCACAGAAAGGAGGCCTGTGTCCCAGCAGTGGGAAAAATTGAAAGGCTGATGATGACGAAGCAACAAAAATTAAAATAATTTTATTGTTGTTGTCAGCACAAATATCAACATTTTTTTTATTTGAGTTTTGTTTGCTCTTGACACTAGTCTAGGTCAGAGGTGACAAAGACAGAGTCAACGATGGAGTGAGCTTACCCAGAAGAAGCCTGTTCACTCTAACTCTGAAAAGTTTCGGGTTCAATGCGTTCGGAAACACAGACGCAGGTAGCGAGTTCCACTCATTCGCTGTGCGCATTATGAAGGATGTTTTGAAGCGCTTGGTGCGAATTGGTGGAATGGCAACCAGGTAAGGATGGTAACTTGCAATGCGTCTAGATGTCCGATGGTTGAAGGGGGTCGGTGGGATGGAGTTCTTGAGCACACTCACCGAAGTACAGTATAATCGGAAATACAGTAATAATAGGCAATATGTCAACTTTAAAACAAAGATAATAATATAAAAAATGATTTTTTGCCTTCAGCCTATATATAATTTGTAATCCTAGAAAAAAAGATATGCTAGATTTAGTATAAAAAAAGCTTAAATCGTTCTCCTGTAAAATGCACTTTTTGAGCTTTAGTATTTTTGCCTTTCTAGGGACGATATAGTAATAATTTATTCCATTTAATTGACACTAACAATTGTGTTGGTAATCACTTAGTTTTTTTTCCTGGATAGGTACTTTCTTTCAAAGTATTGTAAACGACAGATGGCTGTGTCGCTATCATATTATTTTTCTATTACAGCCAAGAATTTGTCTAAACAACTTGCTTCTATTGAGCAATGCCAAGACATGTTATTTAATTCACCCAATAATTTGGTATCAGAAATTGATATTTTTATTAATTTAAATTAGAAATTAAGGCAATAGACACAACCTTTTGCAAAAGTGTACAGGATGAAAATTGCAAAATAAAATCATATAAAAGTTTTAAATCAGTAAATAGTAATAACCTGGTGCATCAAAATATTCAAGGATTTATGAACAAAGATTTAGGAAACAGAAATATTTATGAATTTTAACGGTATCGATATTCTTTGTATAACAGAACATTGGCTTAGAAACCACCAGTTATTGTTAAATTTTAAGGTTGGTAGTTCATTCAGCAGAGGTAGATGCTATACAGCTTAAATTTAAAGACCGTAAGGATATTGTGAGCCTATCTGTTGAGCGGACAGTCGAAATAGCTTGTATAGAATTGGAGCATTTTATTGTATTAAGTGTATACATACCCCCTTCAGGATTGTATGACTGCTTTGAAAAGGTAATGGATGAAGTGTTACACAAAATTTTTAACTGGAATAAATCCATTACCAAATGTTAAAACGTTTTATACCATTAAATCTCCAATCAATTTATATTTATAATATTCCAGCTCCAATTAATTTTGATTTTTTTATATTTTGCACCGTGATTTTTTTGTTTGTGTTTGTTTATTTACTTTTTAAAGTATTAAATTATTTTATTTTAATTACTGTGAATGTGAAGACTGTGTAGATCATCTAATTATTATTTTGTTTTTAATTTTCATTTACCTAAGTTAGTTTTTAATCATGTTCTGGCAGTTTCATTAGTTTATGCAGCCTACCCGAATGTGCTTTTTTTGGTATTGTTCGTCGAATCGTTGAGCTCCTTAAATTCTGAGTTGAGCTGCACGGTTATCAATTGCCAAATGCGTACACTGACTGGACAGCTCTACTCAATCTGTCTGGTTCTTTCCTCAAAAGACCATTTCAGACAATCAGTCTATGGTCTTCACATGAGATAACCAAGATGTTTTCTGGACATTAAAAGAGACTGTGACCTCTGAGTTTGTTTCGGGCTTTCTTCTCAGAGTAGTCAGATAGAAAACGCCGACCTCATCTAGTTTTAAAAAATATGATCGACTTGTAAAAGTGTTTGTACAAACCAACTTACAGAAATAACTCTTGACTTAAAGACCCCCAGATTGTAGCTATCGGAAAACACTGACTCCGGCAGGGAATTCCACTCCTTATCTGTACGCATAATGAAATTATTTCTAAAACGATTAGTGCGTATGAGTGGGATGTCCACCATGTACCGATGGCGCATCGCCATACGTCTCGTAGTCCGATGATGAAACGGGCTTGGGGGAATTAGAACATGCAATTCCATCGCACACTCCCCGAAATGCAAACGATAAAAAACCAACAAGCTGGCAACTCGGCGACGATGTTCAAGGCTCTGGAGCTTTGACTTAACCAGTGCCTCATTGCCGATAAGCCTATTGGCCCATTTTTCGATCAACTCTAGTGCATCAAGCTGATATTTGGCAGGTCCGCCCCAGAGATGAGAACAGTACTCCATGCAATATCGAACTTGCGCTTGATACAACTTAAGCAGCTGTTCTGGCGTGAAGTACAGTCTCACCTTTGCAAGGATCCCTAATTTTTTGGCAGCCAGTTGAGCCTTTGCCTCAAATGTATGGGCCAAAATTGAGTGTCGATGTCAACGTTACGCGAATAAGCTCAAGGTGGTCCCTTCGGCACGGTTACACCTCAGAAAATTGGCTCTTTTTAGCGCAAAAAAGACACGCCTGTGTTTAAACGGCATTAAACGTGACCAGATTGGCATCGCCCCATTCAGAGACTGCCTCTGAGGACAAGCTCAAACTCTCCAACATGGCCTCACAAAGAGACAGGACCTCAGGCCCAGTACGACGAGCCTTCGAGATGTCGAGGAAGACGGCAAGCGCTTCCCCGAGCCTCTCGATGGCCTCATTCAATATGTGAACGGCATACGCTTGAAGATCCCCAGACAGAACTGTCAGTTGCTGATCTTGCCCACCGCTTGTTTAATTTTTAATGAGCTGTATGTTTTGCGGGCATTAACTTTCATGGTATTCCACTATGTTTTCATCTGGCCCAAATCTCTCTGACGGTAGTTCAATCCAATAAAACTATAATTATGAGGAAATATGAAATGAATATTAAATCGCATTCTACTAATATACAAAACGATGGTTACAATTAGGTATGCTGCAATGGCTGAACGGATTGGTATTCAATTTGGCGGAAAGGTATATTATACCCTGATATAACACATAGTACCTAAACCTCCTGATATAAAGTTAGCAGATCGTAAAAACAGAAAAAAATAACAGAACATTTAGTGGACTTGCCCACGCTTTATTTTTATTCTTGTTTGTATTTGTGTTCAGATATTTGTATTCTATTATGTGCACGTAATCTTTTAAAACACTGCGAAGTAATTGCTGAAACGGTCGAACTGATTAAGTATCAAAATACCTATTATATGTATTTATTATACCTATCAAATATAACATGACTTAAAATAACATAGAATGGTTCATTGAAATTACTTAACTTTTGCTCTTCATCCTGCCATTTAAGTTTAAAAATTGTTGAGATAAATTTAAAATTGTCTTCTTTACTTTCAAAACTGTCAGATGTCACTCTAACCCAGACAATAATATTTACGCAAAATCTTTCGTTTTAATTTCAACTCTAGGCTTGCTAGGTTTCATTTACTGGTTCATTCTTTTTACTTTTAAACTAAATTGTCAAAGCTTACGCGTAAGTCCAAGAATAAGGAATGAACAGTTAGTCCGAGGCTAATCCACGTTTATTAATAACCTTACTAAACTAATCTCACGGATAGATAACAATACACAGAAGTATCGAGAATCTGTGCTAAAACCAAGCGTGAACTTATATATCTATCCAGTTATAGAGTAACAGAATTCGGCGTTCCAGAGAACAGTGTGGTTGGTCCAACACTATTTCTACTTGACATTAATGACCTACCCCGTCAAATTCGTAAATCAATGACATTATTTGCCGATAAGGGCACTGCTATAGTCGAATGTATGAATGAGACTAACTAAGGAGATGAAATAAACAGCACACTAAAAGCAATAATAGATTGGCTTAATAAAAAGTTACAGCTAAAAATAGTACATTGTTCACCGAGAGGAGAAAGTGACCGATTACCGTCGAGGGTGTCGTTTGAAGCCCGAGCCGTAGGCGAGGGCTTTAAAACACCCGAGATCGGGAATCGCACTTTCTCTCGAGTGATACATAGTGCTTTATACTACACCTACGAGGAAAATAAAAAACTAAATCTTTACTAATTGAAATTTATATTGAAATTGTTGCAGTTAGTGAAGCTTAATGTAACACTTTTTCCATTAATGTTTGTTTGAGATGTTTGCGACAATGTAGGAGGAATAACTGGCTGTGCTGTTGGCACTGCGCTCGTAGAAGGCTGTGGTGCCAAAGGGGCAACTGGCTGCTGAGGGGCATCTGGCATCGCCGCGCTCGTTGATGGTTGAGGAGATGAGTCTTGATGCACATTAATCGATCCCGATATTTGGTTATTTATTCGTGTTTTGTTTTCTACGGAATTCTCTATGTAGCTTTCTGCAACAGCGGACGATTTCCAACCACCGTGACGTTTTATTGTGGTTAAATCAGCACCAGTATCGGCAAGAATAGTCGCTGAAGTTCTGCGAAAGCAGTGGCCAGTGTATTCTAGTGGATTGAGTAAATTAAGGTAGGAAGCTATTTCTCTTGGCACAGTACTTATTTTGTTTTTCCCAATTACTTGTTTCGTACATTTTTTGTTTTTATATTGTAGTAAAAACCGATTGGTTTTGGGGTCACTGGGGCGAATTTCGTTATATTTCTTCACTATCTCATAAAATAAGCCCGATATAACAAATGATCGCTGAATTTTGGTTTTTGTTTTAGGAATATTGACGATTATTCCATTTTCGAGGATTTCGATATCGTCTGTTGTCATATCCACAAGTTCTTGCGAACGACAGGCCCCATTTACTCCTAAAATCAAAATAACCTGTAAACAAAAATATCAAACATGAAAACCTAGTAGATTTCTACTCATAAATAGGTACGTAATAAATCATAAACCAGTGCATTTTGTTCATAAACTTACCTTCATCAACAAATATTTGTCATCTGGAGCATTCTGCAAAAAGGAATAAACATCCTTTGTAGTAAGCACTTTTGATTTCTTACTACGGAATCCCTCCGACTTTCTTTTCAGAAATGCTGTAAGTTTTTTGTATTCTTGAATATTTATGTCGTTTCTTGTCAATATAGTACTTTTCAACATTGAGTACATAGACCATAACGTACTTGGTTTGTATTTTTGCGCTTTTTCACTGAAATAAGCTAGCAAAACAGTTTCAGAAAAAGATGCCGCATTTTTTTCACTTTTCCTTGACTTTTCCATTGCAAAAAATCGTCATAAGTTTTATTATATTTTTTAATTGATTTCTGTGGTAAAAGGTTATCAATCAGTATTTTTGCTGTTTCCTTCAACTGCGGCGGAGTTAAAAAATCTTCATCATCACTATCACTACTTATCATTTTGATAGTTTTATTTTACTTTTCTACGAAAACTGAATCCTCAAACAACACACAAATTGAAAATGGCGCCAATGGCGTCTGCAATTTTCACATGTTCTTTTTTCAAATTGTTTGACACCATCCAACACACAGCTAGTGGCCAGTGTCATTTTGCGAACTTGGAGATAAAAACTCACTGTAAAAACTTTTTGGCTTTTGATATTTAGGTTACCAGCGCATAGTCTTATCCAAAATTAAAAAAGAAAAACCACGTAAGAAATGGATTTTCAGATGCGTTTTCTCGCCGCATATTTGTTCGATATGCAATGACGTACTTTCTACCGTAAATTTGATAAAGTATCAAGATACTTTCCGAGCAGGTGTAGTATAAAAGTAATTACTGAATATAATGGCCAAATCGTAGACACAACTCTTGACAAAATTCTTAGGAGTGCATATTGACAACAAATTGACATGGAAGTCTCATGCTGAAAATGTGTGCCAAAAACAAAGTAAATCTTCGTAATGTACGTAGAGATTATAGAACTCTCTCAAATAAAGTAAACATAGATACATACGTGATAGCCCATCATGGATGTTGCTTCATAATTAAGGTACGGTGTCATATTTTGGGCAACTGCAGTGAGAGATAAAGAATATTTGGGACCCTAAAACAATGCCAATCAATGACAAAATCCCCAATGCTAATGCCCCAAAATCAATGACCGGTCTTAAATCTACTGAAAGTTGTCAACCCGTATTTAAATCCCTAAGAATTCTGACATTATCTTGTTTTTATATACTAGAAGTTGCCCTATACGTTACATTAAACAAACACTTATTTACCTCAATGGTTGAAATAAGATAACACACAGTACCAATAAGTTCCCAGTATAAAAACTAATTGCCCATAGGTGGTCTTATAAACAGTAATTAACAAAACTATTGCTGGAGAAATTACACAACTAAAGACTTTTAAAATGACAAAACTCTATAGTAAAGTTTTGTTTTTTTTTTTAAGAAAAATGTTATGTTGTCTTTGCGATTTCGAATGTATAAAGCTATTATGATGACATTGTTATACATATTAGTGTTTCTTTTTATGTTTTTTGTTACATTAGAATAACTGTGTCGACATAATCAATACATAAGAAAATATAAAAATCTGTAGAAAAGTCGTTTTGGACATCGTTAATATTTCCAAAAAAATGTAGCCAGAGAGTTAAAAGATAACCAACAGAACAAATTTCCAACATTTTAGGAATGTTTGTTTTCATTTTATTTGAGCACGCCTCACATAAAATGTACGAAACCAATATAGATAACTTGAAGTATTACTTAGTTTTTGTTTCATCGCAATCGGTTCACTCTATCAAAAGTTAGATGAATTTATATATAGTGTTTAAGAAGTAAAATATCACAACACACGCGATTCAGATACTCGGACAGGTGAACACTATATTCTATAGAAGGCATTGTGCATTTGACGACATTTTCTGAATGGCGATATTAAGATTCTCGATGAACCTAGAAAAATATTGGTAGGTAGGTTAGTAGGATAGGCAGGCAGTTAACAGGAGCGAAGCCGCGGGCACAGCTAGTCAAACATAATTTGATATTACAGTAATTGACATTACCTTCACATTATGACATTATCTGTATTCTCTAATAATTGTGATTGTTGTTGTTTTGGAATATTTTGACATTAAGCTTTTTGTCAATATACATTATGAAATGTATTTTATACTACACCTGCTCGGAAAGTACCTTGATACTTTATCAAATTTACGGTAGAAAGTACGTCATTGCATATCGAACAAATATGCGGCGAGAAAACGCATCTGAGCGGGAGAGAAAAGTGTATGAAAATCCATTTCTTACGTGATTTTTCTTTTTTAATTTTGGGTAAGACTATGCGCTGGTAACCTAAATATCAAAAGCCAAAAAGTTTTTACAGTGAGTTTTTATCTCCAAGTTCGCAAAATGACACTGGCCACTAGCTGTGTGTTGGATGGTGTCAAACAATTTGAAAAAAGAACATGTGAAAATTGCAGACGCCATTGGCGCCATTTTCAATTTGTGTGTTGTTTGAGGATTCAGTTTTCGTAGAAAAGTAAAATAAAACTATCAAAATGATAAGTAGTGATAGTGATGATGAAGATTTTTTAACTCCGCCGCAGTTGAAGGAAACAGCAAAAATACTGATTGATAACCTTTTACCACAGAAATCAATTAAAAAATATAATAAAACTTATGACGATTTTTTGCAATGGAAAAGTGAAAAAAATGCGGCATCTTTTTGTGAAACTGTTTTGCTAGCTTATTTCAGTGAAAAAGCGCAAAAATACAAACCAAGTACGTTATGGTCTATGTACTCAATGTTGAAAAGTACTATATTGACAAGAAACGACATAAATATTCAAGAATACAAAAAACTTACAGCATTTCTGAAAAGAAAGTCGGAGGGATTCCGTAGTAAGAAATCAAAAGTGCTTACTACAAAGGATGTTTATCCCTTTTTGCAGAATGCTCCAGATTACAAATATTTGTTGATGAAGGTAAGTTTATGAACAAAATGCACTGGTTTATGATTTATTACGTACCTATTTATGAGTAGAAATCTACTAGGTTTTCATGTTTGATATTTTTGTTTACAGGTTATTTTGATTTTAGGAGTAAATGGGGCCTGTCGTTCGCAAGAACTTGTGGATATGACAACAGACGATATCGAAATCCTCGAAAATGGAATAATCGTCAATATTCCTAAAACAAAAACCAAAATTCAGCGATCATTTGTTATATCGGGCTAATTTTATGAGATAGTGAAGAAATATAACGAAATTCGCCCCAGTGACCCCAAAACCAATCGGTTTTTACTACAATATAAAAACAAAAAATGTACGAAACAAGTAATTGGGAAAAACAAAATAAGTACTGTGCCAAGAGAAATAGCTTCCTACCTTAATTTACTCAATCCACTAGAATACACTGGCCACTGCTTTCGCAGAACTTCAGCGACTATTCTTGCCGATACTGGTGCTGATTTAACCACAATAAAACGTCACGGTGGTTGGAAATCGTCCGCTGTTGCAGAAAGCTACATAGAGAATTCCGTAGAAAACAAAACACGAATAAATAACCAAATATCGGGATCGATTAATGTGCATCAAGACTCATCTCCTCAACCATCAACGAGCGCGGCGATGCCAGATGCCCCTCAGCAGCCAGTTGCCCCTTTGGCACCACAGCCTTCTACGAGCGCAGTGCCAACAGCACAGCCAGTTATTCCTCCTACATTGTCGCAAACATCTCAAACAAACATTAATGGAAAAAGTGTTACATTAAGCTTCACTAACTGCAACAATTTCAATATAAATTTCAATTAGTAAAGATTTAGTTTTTTATTTTCCTCGTAGGTGTAGTATAAAGCACTATGTATCACTCGAGAGAATTTCGATTCCCGATCTCGGGTGTTTTAAAGCCCTCGCCTACGGCTCGGGCTTCAAACGACACCCTCGACGGTAATCGGTCACTTTCTCCTCTCGGTGAACAATGTACCTACTATTATATTCTTCATTGTACACGAGATTTACATTTATGTCATTTTTTTTTTTAGTTTGGTCTGAACCTATCTATTAAATTCTGACTGGTATTAATAATAATTGTGATGCTTGTTACTATATTATTAAATTCTAATTGAATATTTTGCATGCCGTAAGGCATAATATACTTGGAGAATTTACTCATATTCCACCTTATACATTATCAGCAAATAAATGATTTCTTTCTTGTTTCTTTCTGAGTTAATCCTCAGTTACTCCGGCATTAGCTAGTCCAAGAGTAATTTCGGAGTAAGCTGATAATAAGACATTTTCATTAATAACACGGATGTTTATTATAAAATACGAGATATTAAGGCCGAGTTTCTCATCTTTAAATTATCGCAGAATTAATGTAACAAATTGCACGCGTTATCTGCTGTGATTGGCTGTTGAAAATTCATTCAACCAATCACAGCAGATAACGCGTGCTTGACCATTTGTCACATTAATTCTGCAATAATTTAGAGCTAAGAAACTTGAGGTAAGTAAGTAAGGATTTATATACAATATTAACAACAAAATACTATCGATATGAAAATATACGTAATTACAGAATTGGAGAAAGAAATTGCGTAATTAGTTACGTAACTTTGGAAAGCCTACATACAAGCCTGCCGTTCGCCTTTTATAAACGAAAGTAGGTAGCGGTTTTGAGATAAATCTTAGGGCCGTCGCCCACCGCGATTTTATGCAGCGATGTTTTTGCTGGTCCTGCTCCATAATTAGTGTAGACAAAATCAAACTGGTTAATCTATATACCTACATATTAAAGTATTGTTTTTTTTTCTTTTTTATTCTCTTTTTGCTTAAGCACTTTCTCGCAAACTGTTCCGTTATTGTATAATTAGATAATTTTCCTGTGTTTGCAATATTGAAAGTATGTGAGAACCATGTTCCTATTTACCAAATGAAAGAATTTACCTGTTAGTGTTTGTTATACTTTATATCTTTACGTAGTATAGTAGTGTTAGTCTGGGTGCATCGTCCTCCCGTTAATGTGTATATATATTTTTAATTGTTAATGTATATATTGTAAAACACTTTTTTTTTAAAGAGCCTGTGTGGAGTTTCGTGTCCTTTCTTCTCCATAACAAGTTTTTCCGAATGGATGATAGAATCAATTATTTTTACTAATAAATATAAAAATTGTCGTTCAAAAGTGCCGCTTAAAGGCCTATTTGATTTTGACTTGATTTTGACTTTGATGCAGACGCGATACAGTTGCAAATTAAACGCGATACAGTCACGATGCTGTCGCAAGTCATATATCATCGCTTCCATAATTACGATGCTGCGTCGCGACGGACGCGATGCAGCATCGCTGCAGTCACGCGTTTGTATTGAAAGAGTCGCGCAGCAGCCGCGATGCTGTATCGGTATAGTCGTGCGTTATCAATGCAACCAACTGCCAAAAGTAGCGAGGGAATCGTGCGTTCACGAAACACGCGACTGCATAGCTGCAAAAGCCGTCATGGGCGACCGCCTTAACTCGCATAATGCGACCGTTGTACAACGACCTTATTGGGTGTCGTGAGCTTATGAATATTAAAATCAAGTTCAAATTACTCGTCCTACACGTATAAATAAGTCTGTTGGTCAATAAACTCACTCAGTTGCATTTTCCGTTCAACCAAACCAAACCGTTGATAAAACATCATGATACTCAACATGATACTCGCTATTGTTTACTATCTTACGTTAGCAGCAATCATTTCATTTTTAACTGCAATTCTCTTGGGTTTTTCTTTAGCTGTATATTTGAAACTAAAATTAGAACCCGTGGTAGGAGTGTGTAAATCTAATGTGCGACTTGATGGCAAGGTCGCGCTCGTGACCGGTGGGAACCAAGGCATCGGCCTGGAGACAGCGCGTGACCTCGCGGCCAGAGGAGCGTGCGTCGTCATCGCCAGCCGGGACGCCAAGAAAGGGGCAGCAGCCATCGCCGATATAGCAGCCACCACAGGAAACAAACACGTCGAATTCAGGCCTCTAGATCTAGCAAAATTCAGCAGTATACGCAAATTTGCTAAAGACTTCAATAACTCCTATGAACGGCTCGATATTCTGGTGAACAACGCTGGTTGCGCCGGTCTCAATCCGAAGGTTACCGAAGATGGAATAGATGTAGTGATGCAAGTCAACTACTTCGGGGCCTTCCTGCTAACGAACCTGCTGCTAGACAAGGTGATCGCCTCTAAACCCAGCAGGATCATCATAGTATCATCTTGGCTCCACAATTTTGCCAGATTACGCGTCGAGGACTTACATAAATTCCGCGGAAAGGGATTTTTAGGACCGTTAATGAATTACTCAAATAGTAAATTATGTGATGTCCTTTGGATGAAGGCATTAGCTAAGAGGTTACCTGAAGGAGTTACAGTTAATTCTTTACATCCTGGAATTATTAAAACTGATATATTTCAAAGGGTACCCACTGTAATAAGAAAAGTGTTTGATGTTTTCTGCGATATTTTGTTTAAAGTGCCTAAAGAAGGAGCGCAGACGACGATACATCTGTGTGTGTCTGAAGAGGTGGAGGGCGTGCGAGGGCAGTACTTCATGGAGTGTAAGGAAGCTGAGTACAGCAGGATGGCGGATGATGATGAGCTAGTGGAGAAAGTGTGGAACAAAAGTATGAAATTGACCAATTCAAGTTAACGGACGGACCCAAAAAATATGTGTCAGTGTTTCACACGCTATGATCCTTATTCTTGAATAGGTCTGTCGGATGTGTCAATGCAGAACATTGACAATAGTTTTAAGTGCGTTGTCAGTAGCATCCAAAAGTGAATCCTGTCTAAAGCACTAAACCAAAGAGTACTTTTTATATGCATTAAACGTTCTATTGCTAGAGGCTACGCAGCACGTTATAGTTCTCACCAAACTTCTTGGCCGCGCCGAAGTTGGCTACAATGGCTGCGCAGTAGTAAATCTCATAAAAAAACAGCCCCGTTTCATGCCTTGCGCATCGGAAAGCCAACTTCAGGGCGGCCCAGAAGTTTGGTGAGCACTATACTTAAGTAGGATTTTTCCTTGATAATAAAATTCATACTTCCTCCTTATTTACTATACTACCATTAGTAAAAATGAGACATTTGTAAAGAGGTTGAATGGATGATACACAGTTAGATCATGGCATAGATTAGGACATTATATTATGTCCTTACATATATGAAGTTGGCGTACTTTGAAACGGATCACTTCGAACAGTGATAACTACGGTTAGACCTGAAATTGTTAAAGTTCAAATATTTTTTAAGTAAAAGGCCTTTTTAAAGTTGTGTTATTCATTGGTTTCTGATGGTTTTGTATTTTCTGAAACATGAAATAAAATTTTGAATTTTGGGCTTTTTGACAATCATTTTCGCTGATAGAATGACTCTTTGTCTGGAGTCTAAGGTCAATAACATTATATAAATAAATATGTTGACTTTATTCATTAGGTATGTACCTACATTTTTAATAGGCCTAGTAATATAAATATATTTAGATTTTAGGAACATCAACTACACAAACCTATACATATTTACAAAAGATTTACATTTAATTGTAAAACAAAACATACAATCTATACTAATAATAATATTATAAAGCTGAAGAGTTTGTTTGTTTGTTTGTTTCAACGCGCTAATCTCAGGAACTACTGTTTGGAATTGAAAAAAAACTGTTTTTGTTGGATAGCCCATTTATCGAGGAAGGTTACAGGCACATGACGCTACGACCAATAGGAGCGGGGCATAAATGAAAAATGTTGCAAAAACGGGCAAAATTATTCCTTTTTGAGAGCTTCCGTAACGTGCGCTGCGTAAACGGTTTAAGTTACGCAAATATCATGTATGATGGAATTGTTCCTCTTTTCTAAAAGTTCTAAAAAAAAGTCCGTGACAGCATATGTCTTTCTTTTAAGATTGACTCACTATAACCTTTTTTATGGTAATCAAATTTGTTCATTTGCGAAGGAGTTTTATCAACATCTATACTAATATTATAAAGCTGAAGAGTTTGTTTATTTGTAGGGTAGGTAAGGTAGGTAGGTAGATAGATAGCCAGTTGACGGAAGCGAAGCCGCGGGGGTCAGCTAGTTAAATATAAATTCCTTTTTTTGTTAATTGTTTTTCATTCTATGCTAATTGTCACTTATAGGTGACTTATGTAAATTAGTGTTTCTAGACAGTAAATTCTATTGCGATGATACACAAGTACACCATGGCCTGGATTAGGACATTACATAATTAAAATTAGAGTTTTTTTTTTAAACTGAGCTCTTTGAATTGTGATAACTACGACCTTTGTCTTGAAATTATAAGTTTAAATAAACATAATGTTAAAGGCGTGTTAGTCATTTACTCGTATTTCTCATAGTTTTGGAAATATTTGACTTTTTGACTGTCATTATCGCTGATAGAGTGATTCTTTGTTTGGGTCATTAACATTTGAAATAAATAAAAATGTTCACATTATACATTATGTAAATTTTTATTGACCTAGTACTGTATGTAAACATGTGTTTCTAGACAGAACTTTAACACTAGAAAGACTATAGTGTGTTAAAGTTTAAAGTACAATAGAATTATTTAGTTTTTGTAGTGTTAATGAGTTGTAAATGAAGTGCATGAAAGATATATTAATTGCTTTTAATATAAATCGTAAGGTGTATGGGTTAGGTGCAAGCAATGTGTACGTAATCTTTTAGCAAGTGTTCACGATGTGGGTACACATTTATTTTGTTTGTGACACTGATTTTTGCATACAATTTTTAAGTTGAGTATATTTTGTTGAACTTTACGTTAGTCTGTCAACCCGTTAAACCTTGTGAACCTATAAGCAAACTAACGACGTACGTAGGTACTATCCCAAAGGTAACAAAAATAAAGGAAATACACAAACAAATTTAACTACAGCTAGCTATTAATAATATGATTAGGTGAACTAACTATGATTAACTGCAGCCCTTCGAGGAGTACAATCCTGATATTATGGTATCAATGGTTTCCTCTTTGGTATAGTGATACTGAACAGGGAGGCTTTGGTACGATTCCCGAAACGAAAGCTTTGCTAAATAACCAACCTATAACTCAATGGTTTGTTTTTAACTAGCGACCCACCCCGGCTTCGCACGTGACAAATTATACACAAAAAATATTCCTCGTTTTTCACTCTTTCTATTGGTGAAGACCGCATGAAAATCCGTTCAGTAGTTTTTGAGTTTATCGCGTACAGACTCGGCGGGGGACTTCATGTTAAAATATGTAGGTAGTAATAATTATGCAGTGATCGTGATAGGTTTTTTATGCATAATGTGAAATAAATAATAATTATTTACGTACGAGAATGTCACCGGATTATTGCAAACATCGTAACTTAATAAAATAGCTAAAAAGAATTATTAGAATCTCTAGATAAATTGTGAACAGATTATTTCTTCCTTAATAAAACACAGTCTGAACGGATATTAACTGGCGACCAATTAGTTCAATTATAATAAAAGAGATGATACATATACATAGAAGAACACAGTAGGTATGTTCGTTGGTACGTAAGATGCTTCGACATTTCAAACCGCCAAAGATAGAAACCTGAATTTTGGACAGAAATTGTAGTTTAAAACAAATGTGTACCTTTGTTTTAAACTGCAATTACATTAAAGCAATTCAAATTCATTTAATTAAGTTACAGGAGGAAATGATTTTACGAAAATCAACCAAATACCTATCTTATTGATTGGGTTTATAAACTTAAAAAATGGATATTTTATCTTGGACATCACAGACAACGGTGAAGGTAAACATCGTGAGGAAATCTGACTTACCTATAGTTAATGTAAGTCTGAAATTGCCAACCCGCATTGAGCAAGCGTGGTCATCAATGCTCATGCCTTCTCTGTATAAGAAGAGGTCTTTTTCCTGCAATAGGAAATTACAGACTGGTATTAATATTGGCTAGTGTAGATGTCACCGGAATATTACAATTGTAAACTCTTTCTTCTTTCAAAGAGCAATGGTGGCCCAGTGGTAGCGGCCCCGACTTACATGAGGTCTGGGGTCGTAAGTTCGAACCCAGACAGTCGCTTTACTTTGTGTAAATTATTTCATCACCACTGTGCTTAAAACGGTGAAGGAAAACATCGTGGGGAAACTGGCATGTCTAGAACCAGAAATTCGAAACAATGTGACATCCACCAATCCGCACTGGACCCGCGTGGTGGATTAAGGCCCATTACCTCTCTCACAGAGAGGATGCCTGTGTCCCAGCAGTGGGAAAATTATAAGGCTGATGGTGAAACTCTTTATTCCCAATAAGGCACAGATATATTGTAAGCTGTCGAATTTGGATGTTTTTTTTTTACATAAAGTATTTGGAATTATCTGTTCACAATAATATATCGAAATTTTATAACCTCCCAAGATTTGTTACGAACTTAAGCTGTTTACAATAAAACGGGGACATAGATACAATTATACTTATAGCTGCGACATGATTTGACAGATTATAGTGTAGGTAACTATCGCAAAGATTTACAAGAAGTATACTATACATTTCTGTCGGAAACTACCTATTAAAATACTAAACACACGTTGAACTGAACCCAATTAACCTTGCACGCGAAGTATTTTTCCTCCATGATTTTACTGTTTACCTTGGTTATGTAGTTGTAAAGGTCATTCGAGAAAAATTGTACAATTTATACGATATGATATTTAAGAGAGCATCATGGGTACCATGCTGGCACATTACTTTGCGTGATTTATTTTCCTCACAACTTCTTTCAAAACAGTGAAGGAAAACATCGTGAGGATACTGGCAGGTCTTAGAACTAAAAATACGAAGACATATGACATCTAAATCACACTGATAATATTATATTTTCCACTGTGCAATTTGATTCATACTTAATGAGCCGGGGAGGCCTGAGTGACACGGAGTGGAGTATGATCTACCACTCGGGCCCAGTCTTCTTTTTCGTGTGAGGATGTGGCCACCTATGGTGTCAGAGTTAATCAAACCGCCTCTGGAGATTCCACAGGCGTCTGACTTGGCTATTTCAGACTTACATTAACTTTATATAAATCCAGTTTTCACAAATAAATACATTATTTTTGTTAGCATCTGGCTCACAAAAAAAATTGTATTTATTTATCCCACTTTTGGGCAAATGCCCCCTTCTGCCTGCCATTTCTCTCATTGTTGTGCTTCACCCGCCAATGCTCGAGGAAGTCATCCAAGTCAATCCACCATTATGGACTGACACGACCCCATCTAGCTGAATCAGGACTCCAGTCTTGCGATATCGGGACCAAAGATTAGACGGCATCCGACAGACATGGCCTGCCCAGGCCCACTTCAGTTTTGCACCATTTTGAACTTCGTCGGCAACTAGCGTTCTGGAAAACAATTTGGTGTTTCTTATTCGGTCACATAAATAGCTAGACGATCTTAATTATTCCAATGCCATAATATTTAAATTATGTCTAATCGATGTATTATTAATTCTAAGAACCTGTATTTTTGATTAACAACTTTTGATTACGACACACGTTCTTGATCTTCAAATTGAAGCATTCATACTATTATTTAAGGCTTCCGAAAATCTATGACCACGTATGTGTCTTTCTGTCTGATTGTCACAGCCAATTTTCTCCGAATGACAAAAAACAGAAACACTAAAAAGCATAGCAAAGCTGTATTGATCCATTTACAAAACTCATCATCAAAACAAAAAAAAACATCATTTAATTAAAAAAAAAAAACGGCCGCATGCGTTTCGGACTTCGCACATTTATGGTTCCGTACCAAAACTCAAAGACATGTTGATTGTAATAGGAAAAAATTAGGACATTTCAAAGAAAAATCGGATTTATCAATATATTAGTATTTGTCAGTAAAATATACGTTACAATAAACATTATCACCAAATTGAAGTTAATAGGTCAATGTGAAGTTAAAAAAATCTTCGGATCTAAATTTTGTAAAATAAAAATACATTTTAATATAACAAAAAACGCGACTGCTTAAAAAACGAACTAAAAAAGGTAAACAAGATGAAAATCATGCTGTGCAGTCGGAAGATACATATGCGCTGGCTGACCAAAACCAGATGTATCCTCCGACTGCACAGCTTTACTTTTTTTACAATATTTTTTAAAACAAAAATATAGTATTTATATACTCAACAAACCTTATACAAAAATACGCAAGGTAATTTTTTTTTTCGCGCTTCCCTCCCCTTTGCTGTATGAGCCCCCTTACAAATTTTAAGACTGTAGCTCTAGTTTTAATATGTGATTTATCAATATGTTGTCATTTGTTAGATAAACTATACGTAATTATAAACATTGTCACCAAAGGACAATGGCAAATGATATATTGTTTAGGTGAGAGTAAATTCTTACGACTTTATATGAAAAATATCTGGTTTAGCCAGGGTCATGTTCTGAATTAGTTTGTGCAAGATTTGTTGTTCGGGAACATGGCTGTATCTATTATACTCGGCAGTATAATAGATCCAGCCAAGAACTCTTGTGGATTATTTTATTATTTATTTATTTATTTTATTATTAAAAATACAGAGTAGACTTATAAGCTACACACACTCCCACAAAACTGCACATACATTTATGTCTAGGTAACTTATAATAATGCGTTTGATAGGTAATATTATTTAATTTCGTGGAAGTAAAAGGGCAATATCGCATTAGAATTTGTCTTACCTAGTTATTTCAGCATGAAATGTTAAGTATACTTTTTGGAAAGAATATATATATTTAAACTGAGTGACTTTGACGTGTAGTGTACCAAAAAGTCGTCGTCAACAACCAAACTATATTTTTTTTAAACCTGGAAGACTTACTTTCAATTAATGATACGCAAACAGACTAGTACTGTTTGCCTATCATTTATTGATAGTAAGTAATTCATTTATTTCTACAAAACTAAATTATTATTACGTACCTGCAAGGAACAACTACACTTAGACATAAACTGTATTATTTATTAATTCACTCCGTTTTAATTAAATGAAAAATACAATAATGATATACTTACTACAGTCACTACTTTTCACTTGGCAGATTAAGTGTAAACTGGCAACAAGCTAAGCAATAAGCTATGAAAGTTAACAAAAAATTTATAATGCTTTTTTTATCCGTTGTGAACCAGTTAATGTTATACTTTGAAATAACGTAGACAATTAATGGAACTTCTTTCGTGTATAACTCACTTTCAGACGCTCAAATTTAAGTCAGCTAAGATTTTGCCATTGTTCTTTAAAGTTCATAGGTCAATGGGAAGTTAAAAAAAACTTCGGATAAAATTTTGTAAAAAAAAGGTAACTTTGTTGACACATTCCTTTGTGTTCCAATATTTTTAGCCCCCCTTAAAATTCATCCTCTTAAAACCATTACAAAATATTTATAAATGGTTTGTTTAAAGCCATCTTTGGTTCAACAAGATTTACTGTACTGATGATAACCAAACTAATCAGGAAGCTGGAAAATATCGGTGTGCGTGGAATGCCTCTGGAATTTTTTATAGACTACCTAAAAACCATAAGCAATGTATTAAAATTGATACTTAATTAAGGGATGAGTTTCTCGTGTCCTACAGTGTTCCCCAGGGTGGGATCCTTTCCCCGACACTATTCCAGATCTATGTAAATGATCTCTGTAGACTGAGTCTTCCAAACGGTAGAATTTATGCTTACGCAGACGACACCGCAATTGTTGTAGACGGAATCACCTGGGACATTGTGAAAACAAATGCGGAGATGGCCATGGCTGAAGCGATGGGGTGGTTAAAAGCGAACCTTCTTACATTAAATCTACAAAAAACGACATATATTCCTTTTGCTATAAGACGTAACGCTAAACCATCTCCTTCTTTTAGTACCACTGCACATACCTGCACAAATCCGCCTACCCACTGCACTTCAAACATCAATATTATATACTAAGTACTCATATTTATATAAACATTAAGAAACACTGTGTGGTCCACATCCTCCGGGTACGGAACCCTATAAACAAATTTCTACCGACTTCAAAAAGGAAGGGGTTCTCAATTCGACTGCATGTTTTTTATGTTTGTTACGCGAATACCCCGCCAATTGTGGACCGAATTTTGAAAAATCTTTTTGTGTTCAAAAGAATATACTTCCGAGCTGGTTCCATTGTCACCAAGTCCGAATCTGATGATGGGGTCCCATGGAAATCGAAGAGAACTCCTCAAATATTGTAGGCGTACATAGAGCGATTTTGGTATTTTCATCAACAATGCAACCATTTGCACTCAAGATGTATTATTTTGTGAAGTGAAACTGATGAAGAAGACCACAGATAGCTACTGGAACTCCTTAATGATAAGTATGTCACGAGTTGACATCTCGAATAGTTAACCGACTATGATGAAGCATATATATACTTATAAATTAATGGTACCGATGAAAATGGTACGTACCATCGAACTGATCTGATGATGATGCCGGAAGGTAGGCACTGTAACTCCAAAATAAAACAATGTATCCTTGTCGTGTTTGGGCTTCTTGATATGTCATGAGATTTACTTGGCTATAAATGATTTTCATGGTAATTTGAGGTACTTACCAAAACTAAAAAAAATAAAACATTGAATAAAAACAACTACAAATGGCAGCCGGGACCGACAGCTCAGAGGAGTGTCTAATGAATGGTCACGCATCCACGGACCGACCTCGACGAGCCTTACTTTACCTTGTCGATCGACCCGTGCAACACTTATTATATATCCACATCATTTACAACTTATTCTCAATGTTTTCCAATCCCCAGGTCTAGGCCGCACCGGAGTCCTGATAGCCTGCTACCTGGTGTACTCGCTGCGCATCCGAGCCAACGACGCCATTCGTCTGGTCCGCAAGAAGAGGCCCAAGTCCGTGCAGACCTCCGGACAGATTCTCTGCGTGCAACAGTTTGAGCATTATATGCTGCCGCAGACGATTGTATTTAGTTCCAAGTAAGTAATAAAGAACGAAAAAAGCATCTTGTTGTAAAGCTTAGGGGGAAAATAAGGAATCAGGGACCAATCGCCATAAAAGTTTTGAATTTCAACGTGAATGGCTAAACGATGGCGAAAAGCAAGGATTGGATAGTACCGTTTCAGGCGAATGACGTTCACTGTTAGACATAGGCCTCCCCCAAATGTCTTCACCAGGTCATCGGTCTACCTTGTTGAATGGATAGTGTAAAAGGGGGAATACTGAGATCACGGCTGATATAGATATAGGTTCTATGTTCTATGTTAGGGGGTTTGGTATCCTCACTTAGTCCTTCAGGTGGAAGCTGGAGCTCCTGGTTTTCTCAGAACTTTTGTGTAAGATCTGGGGACTCGAGGGTTTGTGTTCTTATCTGGGTGACACCTGTGCATTCAAAGAGAATGTGCGCGACGGTTTCCTCAGCCTCCATGCATGCCCTGCACAGAGGACTGTCCGTTACGCCTATTGTATGGAAGTGTTTGTTAAGTGAGCAGTGTCCCGTGATGGTCCCCGTCACCAGGCGCAGGGCATACCTTTCCAGGCGTAGTAGGCGCTTGGTAAGCCTACTATCCAAGGATGGCAAAGCTTTTTTGGACTGCCTGCAGCCCGGTGTAGAGGTCTACCAGTTCTCCGCCTGTGTTTGGTTGTGGGTGAATTCCTGTATACAACAGTGGTTTGGTTGTGGGTACAACAGGTTCGGGTCCATAGACCGCCGTACTGAATCCGCGTTTCGCAAGCTCGTCAGCCGCGTCGTTGCCCAGCGATCCGCTGTGTCCCTTTATCCATTGCAGTGTCACCGTGTTACGACTAGATACAGTTATTTGTTCTAGTGTGCTGTGACATTCTAGTATTAGTTTTGAGATAATATTTTTATTCCGTAAGGATTGAAGGACTCCAGCGCTGTCGCAAAGTATACCGGAGTTGGTCTTCGATCCGTCGGTGTATACTCTCATCTCTTTCGGGCCTGAGTAGTCACACTGTTCTTCTGTTAGTATTATGTTGTAGTGCCTATGAAAGTGGTGCGTTTTTGGGGCTTTGTCGCAGGGTGATGCCATCATTGGTCTTCGTTTGACCGCATCTTCCTTTATGCGTGTGTGCATGACTCTGGAGTCTTTACTCAGGGTTCCTGATGGTGGAGCCTAAAAGCGGCCAGGGCTGCCTCCTCCCTCACGATGACGTGCAGAGGAGGTAGCCCCAGCATTATCTATAGGGCGGCAGTGGGTGTGGTTCTCATACTGTTGGTGATAGCAACACAATCAAACCGCTGCAGTTTTTTGAGATCTCTTTGGGATGTGCTCAGATCTTGCCTGGGCTACCAGACCAGTGAGCCGAATGTGATGTATAGCCAGTAGGTGATCTTGGGGCTGATCTCCCAATTGCTACCAAGCAGCCGCTTGCGCTGCCATAGTGATATGCTGGCTTTTGTAGTGATATAGTTCGTGTGTTTTGCCCAGTTTATTTATTTGTCCAAATAGATGGCCAGGTATTTGGTTTCTGTTGAAAGGTTTAGGGTTGTTCCAAAGAGTCGTAGTAGTAGCAGTTTTGTCGGTTTTCTCTTTTTTGTAGGGT
Organism: Orthosia gracilis; assembly: GCA_947562075.1. Lineage (NCBI taxonomy): Eukaryota > Metazoa > Arthropoda > Insecta > Lepidoptera > Noctuidae > Orthosia > Orthosia gracilis. The sequence goes on from OX387265.1 coordinate 13,566,484, forward strand.
TCACTGAGAATTGTTGCTCTTTGCACTATTTTTCTACAAATTTCAGGGCTTGCACGCATGAAATTGCATAGAGTGTTTTCTTGAGTCCCGTTTATTATTGTGGTTATGCCAACCGCGTGGCCTACGGTAAAGTTATCTTTGTCGTTGAGTGTTTTGATGAGGCTGTCTGCTACCAGGTTCCATAGAAGCGGCAAAAGGACGCCCCCTTGTTGATTGCCTTTCGCAACGACGGCCCTTATAGTGTTGTTAACCTGTGACTGGAGCCGCTTTCGGTTTGAGCACGTTGGTGATCCAGCCACTCAGGGTCGGGTTGTGTCTGTTGAAGGCCGTGTTTATACTGTTGAACACGATCTAGTCAAAAGCGCCCTCAATGTCAAAGAAGGCAGCCACAGCCAGCATGAACATTTGTGGTCCACTGCGCAGGGGCAGTAGAAGATTATAATGACCTGCCCAGAAAAGCAACTGTCAAATCTCGAGATCTGGATAACCTATGTTCAATCAAGTTGATATAATATAATCCACGACCAAAAATGTAATAAGATAGTATGACGGAAGAACGATTTCCTCTATTTCTTTCAGAGAAACCCTAAACCTGACGAAAGATAAGAAAACATCGGAGTTCACGTTAAAACAGCATCTGTACCGACAACGAGCGACGCTGCACGGATTAGAAGAAAGAGCTTTTAAAGAATTGCCAAAGGTATGCTCCTGCAAAGAGTGTCTAACGAATAAGTCAACACACAATCCTAATTCTCCTCAATACCCTCGTGAACGCTTTGAGTACTTTGTCCCGAGGGGTAAACTCTGTCGCACTTCCATTTCTCTTCTCCTTCGTACCCCACGTCACACTTCCAGCCGCTATGATTGCTCCTTCTCTGTTACTGCAGTGCGTCTCTGGAACTCTCTACCACATTCCCTACGCGACAGCCCTTCTCTGAATGTCTTCAAGAGGAAAATCAAGGATAATTTTCTTTCGGAATGACATAATGTTAGTATATGTACATACGTATATATATATATACTTTGAACTTATTTGTGTATGTATTTATTTATGATTTATTTTATATTATTCTAAAATTGTACACTGGACTACTTCTCTTCTTCCTTTTAGAATTAAGAATTAAGAAGGACCTATGCCGAGTACGCCGTCCAAGGAAACTTCTATCTTCTATCTTCTTCTTTTCCACTGTAAAAATCTACGGTCATCACATAACCGCCTTCTTCAATGTCCCACTCACCGCACTGACTTCATTCACCGTTCTTTCTTCGTTCAATCTATTTCTCTATGGAATGCGCTCCCCCAGGAAATCAGGATGGCAACCAACCGGTTAACCTTCAAAGTTAAAGTTCGCGAGCATATTCGTAAGAAGTTGGCAGTAGTATCGTAACAGCGCTAATGTTTTCCAATTATTTATCTATTACTACTAATGTTTAAGTATATTTATGTATTTAATATATTATTTTGAATATGTATGGTATGATTATATTGTATTTATAGTTAATATGTATATTTAAATAATCCACACTTTCATTATTGCACCTACCACTGTTTATCTCTCCATCACCCAAAGGTCGACTGGTAGAAAATGCCTAAGGCATTAAGTCCGCCTCTGTACTTGTGTGCATGAAGTATTAAATAAATAAATAAATAAATTTTATTTGCAACAACGCAGCTCTTTGTCCTGGTGAAATTTAACTGCCTTAATTAGAAGACATGGAGTGGAACACAGTAAAAAAAAATATTCTGAAAGTTCAATTACATGTTAAACGCTTTTATTTTTTTGTGGTGGGAAATCATCCAATGACTTCGCCCGCTCTCGCCGTGAAGCGGAAGGGCGTGTCAGACTTTTACTGAATAAAACCCACCCGTGTTCCTTCAGTTGCTTGTACCAGGGCCGCAGTAACTCTCTTTCAAATTTATCCGCGACCCAGACAGGCATTGGCCCTAGCGGACTCCGTCTGACATTTTTTTGAGGCGCGCGTGGAACACTACGGGCCGTCGACTCGGGCCTGGTCCTTATCGGACGGCGAGTTACCCATTGCTCGCCGTCCGCAAGCCCGTGCCTGCGGTGGCCGGGAATCGGCTTGCGACTCCCGACACCCAGGGCGTCTTCTGCGGTGGCTACGGGCGTGAGGGCGCTTCTCCGTTGCGTCTCATCACGCATTCTGCCTCCTCCAACGCGAGCATTACTGCTTCTTAGAAAGAGGTGACAGCTTCCCATGCCCTCTCGCTTCATACCATGGCCTAAACCAGGGCCGGACGCAAGAGGTCACCACCACCGATCGCCTCCACGAGGACACGCTCCGCCCAAGCGGGGCAGACCTCCACCGTATGTTCCACCGTGTCCTACGGGCAATCCACACAATGCTGACACCCGGGCATTTCACCCGCCTTATCCTGAACAGGAACCTCCCGAAACAGCCGTGTCTAGTGAGGACCTGCGTCAGGCGGAAGGTGAGGATGCCGTAGCCACAAAGCTCAGAGGGGCCTTATCGCCGCAATTGTGGCGTGCCCAGCACTGGGTTGCAACAGTTGCTCTCCCCATGTCGCCATGAGATCCTGCCGGAGTTCTGTCTGCCGAGTCTGTCCGCCGAGCCGCGATTTGTCGTGACAGCAGAGTTTCGCACCGGCGTTTCGCTTCCTCGCGCCAGACTAGGTCAAGCCTACGAATTGAATCTTAACTTAGCTAATCAGCATTAAAGTATACAATCAGCTTTATATAAACAAGGTTTTTAGCAAAATTTCTGATATAAATTCGTATTATTACAAAATTCCTTCTTAGTACCCAATAATGCGGACTTATGCAAAATTCTTCGGCTCTTCGTGAAAAAACCTGGAACCACTGACCCAACTTTAACAATGACCCATTTCCTTGCCATGTCCAGATAGTATACTGCATCTGCGAACGTCTGCTGAAACTATGCGGCTGTCACCAGAGCGTGGGCCTGGACTTCCGCGTAAAGAATAAGCCCTTCTACAAGTCCTTCATGGTGTACAAGCTGCGGAAGAGTAAGCCTCCAGATCCCACTACTCCTGAGGAAGCTGCTACTGAACTTGGTAAAGTAATAACCTAATGAATTAAAAGCTTCTCTAAAAGGAGAGGGCTTTTCTAGTGGCTATTTTAAAAGCTTTCAAAGACCTTAAAATTAAATCAACACAAGATCTTTGGAAACTTTCTGTAAAAGTCTGTAAATCAATCATTGAAACTATAGTGCCCTATTTAGCTTACATATTTAACACTAATGTCGACCAAGGAGTTTTGCCGGACCTCATGAAACACAGTTAAGTAGTTCCATTGTTTAAATCCGGGGATAGCAAAGAAGCCATAATTATAGGCCAGGGTCAATTCTGTCGGTTTCCAGTAAAGTCTTCAAAATGTTAATGCCGATTGTTGCGTCATTTTAACAAACATTCCATCTTTCATGATCAACAGTACGGTATCACCAAAAGGCGATGTACAACTGATGCTGGTAAAGAACATTTTTAACGTCTGGGACAAGACGCCATAGGAATCTTTTGATGCGATTCTGTTAACCATAGATGAGATGCTATTTTTGAAGCTCGACCACTACTCGAGATAATCGCACCAAAAACGCCGGGCGTATTTTTTAATGAATTTTTCATAATTTCAAAGACAATTTAAGTATCTAACATTTGATCTAAGGCTTTTTTTTAAAGTAGGTAATAAATAATGAAAAGTACAAAAAACTAAAGAATTTTGGTTTGCGCAGGTGTAAAACGAGTGCGCATTTATTTCACTCAAGATGTCGTTGTCTTAATCTACAAGATAAGGCGCTTACAATAAGCAAATCTCTATAAAATTAAACAAATTATTTTTAATAAGTATGTAACCTATTAAGTTAAATAAACTTATCTCAATTTTTTTTTATGAACCTACTAAATAAACAAAATTTCATGTAAGTACTAAAATAGACTATGAAGAAATATATAGTTGCCATCAAATAAAATTTAAATGAGATCATACATTAAACACAAGTCACAACATAAAATATAATGACTTTTTAAATTACTTACAAGATAATCTACAATGCATTTTTGTTATATGATTGTCATTGGCGTTTTTTTAGAAATTCAGTTATAGAATAAAAGCAATGCGAAACGAGCCACTTTTTTAAAACTGTGCTGGTTCGTGTTCGTTTCCATGAATTTATATAATACGCATTTAGGCTGCTGGCCTTCCTATAACTGCCTACTTCCTGCCAACAACAATTTCTTACATTGATTACAGACCACATAGCACCATTACCAATGGTAGAATGGCGGGATCCAGTGGAGGAGGATATCGAGAGGAATCTGGAGTCAGTCAGCAAGATCACAGGCACAGCTAACAACGGCAGTATACCGGCCATACGTATACATGAGGTAGCAATGCCGTATTTTATAAGATGTTGAGCATCAGGCATCCTAGTAAAAGTTGAATTAAAATAAACTCCACAAAATGATAACGGTACGTCTGTCTTTACGCTGGGAGGCGAATGGTTCTGGAGTTGCGACCACGTACCGGAAGGCAATTTGGCAAGGTGGACGAATGACGTTGCGCAGGTCACAGAACTTCTAGTTGGTGAAGCACTGGACCGGTTAATGGTGACGCTTTTAAGAGGTATAGGACTAGCAGTCTACGTTTTACGGCTGGAATGATGATGTATGTTAAATTAAAAATGATTCATTGACAATAGCCCTTTGCTGACTGGCTATTTATTGTCTTGAAAATTAAATTTGGAACAATAGTGGCTCTCAAAAGCCTTAATGGCAAACAATATCCAGAAAGGAGAGAAGAAGCTCTCCCATCAATTTCTTCAACTTTTATGACACCATTTTGTAAAAGTTGACGAAACTGGCATTATTTTAATTACAAAGCGTTTTTTATATCTAGGCATTCACAGTGGACCACCACAGTCTTCCAGAAGAGAGGCAGAAGTATTTAAAGACACTACGCAATGAAATCAACCAGCAGAGGGAAGCGTTTGACAAAATTAATGTTGAGGTAAGCAATCACTAGGAACACTATAAAAGTCCTATAACTGTTTAGGATTTTATCAGCACAATTATGATGTTCCCACTGCTGGGAATCAGGACTCATCTCTTTGAGAGAGGGTGGGTCTTTAGCCGCTACGGAAACATCCATTACCACTTTGCTGACTGCCTTATTTTGACCATGTTTTGAGCTGTTCTCATTAACAGTCTTACCAAGGGGGAATCGTTTTATCCTGGGTCTTGAAGAGCCTCTAGATTGGGTGATAGCAAAAATGATTGCCGAAAGTTATAGAAGTTAAGCGCTACCGAAATAACACGTGGTCCATCCTAAATACTTTAGCATTTGGACAATCGCTATCGCCGATAGTTTGAATCTGGTTAGACTGGAACTTCCAATCTGGAAGTCGACTACAACTTAGTTGAGCAAGAGAGTTATTCTCATGGTTCGTACCGATACTATCGATAACGTTCATTTCTCATGTTTTCAGAACGACCCCACAATTCTGACAGGGCTACTATTCGAGTGGCTCGAAGGTCTGAAGCAGCCGGTGCTGGATAGAGAGGACCTTTCGCTGATCGTTGGAAGGGCATACAACGTGGAGTCTTGTGTGCTGGCCTTGACGATGGTAAATATCCTTCTGTTTATAATACTCAGTGAAGATACAGTCATGGCAGGCAGCCATTACTTATTAATTAAGGGTTAATCGAAGTTCGCGGAGAGTATACCTACAGGTAACTATTTTCCTAATAAAAAGGACCGTCGGTGCATTGATACTTTTAAAAACCAAAACCACTCGTTTCGTCAGGTGGAATAAATGGGATCCTGATATTTTAGTCATAGATGATTAAAAAAAGTCAGTCACATCATTGCAATTAAGTTGTTATTTTCTCTTTCTTCAATCTGAACGCCCGATCAAAGAACTGACAGTTCATTTAGGACCTTAAAAACGTCGTACAATATTTAACTGCTAATCATTTCCAGGAAGACATAATGCTCCTCGAGTACCTCCTCCGCTTCGTGACCCGCCTGCGTCCCCTCGCCGCCAACAAGAAGGTAGACATTCTGAAGCGACTGCTGGCCTCCCTCACGCATCAGACTGTCAGCGTCAACGGACGATGTCTTCCTACACGCAAGGTGAGGTTTGTGGAGAGACTTTTAATTCAGATTTATTCTTCTAACCCTCAACCATGTTCTTGGCAGCCATTGCTATCTGCCAAGCAAGAATGTCCCGGTCAGGACATTGATACACCACATTTTTGCTCATTGCAACATGAAGCCAAAGTCTACAAAGATGATTGTTAATAGTAATAAATAGGTCTTTTACTGCAGAAATCATTGTTGTTCCCATGGAAATGTAAAAAAAAACAGATTTCCAACCACCACCACTGTTGCCAGGAATCATAACGATTAAATCATATAATCATACCATATTGCGGTCGAAGTGTCACTCAGAAGAAATACGTTCGAATAATTTTGATCTAAGTTCATTCCTTATATCCCAGGACTTCCAAAGACTGCGCGAGGGCACATGCAACCAGGTGGTGAACTTCATGCTGCGCATGATCGTGGAGCTTCAGAAGGACATGATGAAGCCGGGCCGCGATGACGCCGACGTGGTGGTGCCGCAGAGACGTTTCAGAATAAAGGCTTGGAAATAAACTGCTGCTTTTTTATTAACCCTGACAGAAATCGATGGCGCTGAAAAGTTCTGGAGGACGATCCGTTAGAAGGCCTACCAATAAGTGGAGATGCGAGACGTCCAGGATCGGTTAACGCGGCGACGCTTGGGGTAGGCCTATGTCCAGCAGTGGCTAAAATGATGATGTTGACAGAAATATCTGAGGTCTAGATTACGTACAAGTCTGAAGAATATCAGCTGGAACTTCTCTTCTCTCATGATATGATGAAGCCGAGCCGTGACGACGCCAACGTGGTGGTGCCGCAGAGACACTTCAGAATTAAAGGCTTGGATTAAATAAAGATTGGCTTACGCAAAGTACGTAAGCGGCGGCGAAAATTGTAGAGAAATCCGTAAAATGACATCAACGAGGATGGCATCACCTATTCGATAATAGGCTAAAAGAAAGTAAATAGTTGAGTGAGAAAAACCTTGGCTAATAACTTGACAAAGAAAGTTATACAGTGATATCATACTTGGTACCATGAACCATCCCAGACAGTCCTAATATGTTAAACCACATAATTCAGTAAAATGCTGAATTGAGCACTGCCACTGACTTACCGTGAGGTTGTTTATTGGTCGCAATCAGGCTTGGCCATTCAAACATCAGCGTCTTCACCTAAATGACGTCTTGGCACAAAACATATATACCCTAAAGTCTGCGTGTCTGTGTCTGTTGTCCACGAAAAATGTTCCCTTCCGCCTTTCACGTAGGTGAAACTCAGTAGAAGCTAGTTATATTTACTCTAAAAGACAGAGACGAAGAAGTCCAGAAGCCTGCAGGCGCGCGTTCCCATCTTAAATATAAAAATGGATTGTTTTATGGGCCTGTAATAACACGCGGCACCCATTCTCTTCAGCCCAAACCGCAAGCTATGGTGGTAGGGCTTTCGTGTACTTTGCAGAGCGTATGCTTCCCAATCGTTAAGTCTTCTGATAAGGTCCATTGTGAGTGACCATTACACAATACATCACAAAAACTCACTGTAGACCAAAGGCCTCACCCTCTTTCCACGTCTACCAGTCTTAATAAGATTGTACGCCAATCCATCAAAAATTAACTCTTCCCGCCATTTCTTTCTGGTCCTACTTCAGAATAGCCTCTAAACGACCGACGAAGTTAAGAGGACCTTAAAAAGTGACATTCTAAAAAGTAGAGGAAATGCGGGCAGAGAGCTCTAACTGAATTTCCCAAGTAAAAAGTCATAATTCGAGGTTTGGCTCTCGCCTATTTCCTCCTCCAATATTGAACAAATTTAGAAGATATTCCATAAATTGAATGAAAAAGATTTATGTTGTACTCATATTTTTTTCTTTTTAGAGTTCCGTAGTCAAACAGGAACCCTTATAGTTTCGCTATGTCCGTCCGCAGCTTAGCTCAGAGACTCTTAATACTAGAAAGCTATAATTTGGCATGGATATACATATTAATCATTCCAACAAAGTGGTGAAACAAAATAATGAAAAAAAATATTTTATACCATTCCCCCTCTAAAAAGCTTATTTTATTGACTGAAAACAGTGAATAAAAAGCACTTTTAATCACTGTTTTGGTGTTTGAATTTAGAACACACCAATATATATTTGACCTCCATCTCAATGCAATACAACCTACTTGCGCATAAAATACTCGATACAAACTTCTTGTGCAAAGAATATTCGAATTTCAAACTCCTTCGTCGATTTAATTTTGAGTTTGTTTTTATTTAGGATTTTGATAATGATTTTATATTGGTCTAGGATGTTTAGTGAATACTTATTTGGATTGTAATTCTAATATTAATTGCATTGGTGTTTAATTAATTATAATTATGTTACTTAACGGAGGTGGTCACTGGCCCCTGAAACACAGGTGCTGTTTAGGTAACTCAAACTCAAAGGCTCAGCTTCAATTTACAAAAATGTGAACCCTAAGGTTTCTCATTTTCTGTAAATTTTGAAGGTAATAAACCATTTATTTATTTATTATTATTCCTTGTGATTTTGGCTTAAATCCTTCTTTTTCTCGAAGTCATGGTATAAAATATAGTATGCAACTCTTGAATAAAACGGATTTATATCGAGGACCATGAATCACTCGCGTCGCTCAGGATTCTAACACTTGAATCACTCGCTATGCTCGTGATTCAATCATCATGAATCTCCCTACGGTCGTGATTCAGTTTTTAGAATCCTTCACTTGTTCGTGATTCATCAATGGCCCTCGCTTTAAATCCGTCCTTTATTCACTAGTTGCATAATATACTATTAGTGTACCTCCTGTAGACGTAAAGTGGATCCCCACTTTACGTCTACAGGTTTTATGCAGGTTTTTAGTCTACGGGTTTATTTTTTCTCGTCGATCCCATGGTGTTGGGTATCGTTGGATACGCCTTTAATAGTAATTTATGCAATGGTCATATATAATAGGGGTTATTCAAACACGAGCGTGGGTTTATCACATGAGGCGAAGACAACGGAAGAGTTTAAAAAATAAACTTTATTTGTACCCAGTTACAGCAATACAATAATTCATTAATTCTACAGAATATTGATCTTATATACTAATCTTATGGCTAACCAATCATCTCTGCTAATGACGCATGTCCTAGATAGCATAAGCTGACATATAGTTGTTATTCTAATGTAATATAATTATTGGCTGATGAACCTAATATTGGTGGATTGGGGTTCCTTAACTCCTCCCTCCCTAAGAGAGAAATAACCGAAGGCGTTGTAGATGACTTCGGAGAATTTCGGCAAAAACGAAAAACATTCAATTTGTATGAGATGACGACAATAATTATTATGATAATGATATACTCTAAAATGGTCCATACGCTAATTTCTATTATCACTATTTGGGTTCTATCGTCACTTTCACTATATTTGGCACTTTGTAACATTTATTTCACGTCACTAGAATCTACGTTTCTTAGGTCGACTTTCTCCGTCCTTGTCTGTATGTCCTGTTGAAGCTCTGGCATCTCGATCAATGGCAGCTTGAAACTGGAAATTGTAGTGTTTGTGGCGGCACCAACAATCCAATCGACTCCTTCTATTTGCGTCTCGGATTGTTGACCCAGAGTAGTCAGAAGCCTGATATCTGACACCAGTCTTGCCAAGGGGTATCGTGTTACCCAGTTACTGGGTTGTGGAGGTCAGATAGGCAGTCGCTCCATGTAAAAACTGGTACTCAGCTGAATCCGGTAAGACTGGAAGCCGACCCCAACAATAATTGGGAAAAAGGCTAGGCAGATTGTTGACCCAGAGTCACGATATAGGTCCCAAAGATGTTGTATTTGCGGATTTCCTCGTTGCAGTTTTCAGTAATGATCAGGTTCTCGTCTGTGTAGCCAACCATTGACTATCGGTTATCTTCTGCACCTTAGGTTTTTCTAACTTGATACGATTCTTTACGCAGCTATTGTAGTTGTTCTTCATCAACATAATTTGTTCTATATAGGTCTCGACTGGGTTCTGAACTAAATTACTTTCATAGCAAAGTAATCTGTCATTTTCAATTTCAGTACATGAGCTTACCACGGGCGTGTATTTCAATCGCTTCAACATTAGGTAAGGGTATTTGGGAATAATGGTAAATGTTTCTGGAGAATGGAAAATAGGAATAATCTTCTAATAATTATATGTTACGTTGTCTATTAGAGGGACTTCCATTACAAATACTAACCTATTGTTATTTAAATATGATTTAACAATGATATTACGTTCTCATTTTATTAAATTACTTTTACTAACTGGGTATATTGTCCTAGCATGTTTACTAATTATTTCTAAAGTATTGTATAGTTCTGTGCTATTTATTATAGACTGGTGCAAAACATTTAATTTGTTAAAGGCGATTGCGGACTCAATTTCCTGTACGTTCTCATAACAAGTTCGAAATTTGCTTAAAATTTGGAACATAGTATCTATAATATCGGCTAACTATATTCGTAGTACTTATTAAATTTGAATTAATTTCCAAGTACCGGTAATACGAGGTTGAATTGAATTTTGAAATTAAAATTTACATAACTAATTTAATTATATTTTGAAAAATATGAAATAAATGCAGTGTTGACTGTACAAAAAATTTTATACACTAAAATAAAAAATAAATTTCTTCCATAGTTTGGGGCTAAAATAAAAAAAAAACGGTACGGTACCCTAAAAACTATAAAAACTTCATGGATAGCCCAACTTATGCACTAGAATAAGACATGTGACACTGGTGTATTTTAAAGCGGCAACGAAAACTTTAGAACAACAACGTAGGAACAAATAAAATACAGGCCGGTATTCACACAAATACATGTAATTCTCTGATTATCTTTAACAGAAAAAGTAAAATAGTAGTAATAAACAACTTTTTATACAGTACTCCAGCAAAACTGTATATATAATTAGCCAATAGGTACTTTATTTGCTACCTCCTTTTACCTTTAATTTTGACTCGTCAATTTAATACTCTTGTCCCACACTTGCTCCACCAGCTCATTATCATCCGCCATCCTGCTGTACTCAGCTTCCTTACACTCCATGAAGTACTTCCCTCGCACGCCCTCCACCTCTTCAGACACACACAGGTGTATCGTCGTCTGTGCTCCTTCTTTAGCCGTCCTAAACAGCATAGTATCACCCATCACGTAAAACACCTTTTTCATATAAAAAGGCAACGCACTAAATATCTCAGTTTTAATAACTCCTGGATATAGAGTATTGACAGTTACCCCTTCAGGTAATCGCTTAGCTAAAGCCTTCATCCAAAGAATGTGACATAGCTTACTATTTACAAAATTCAAAAACAGGCTTGGTTTATGTAACTCGTCGACACGTAGTCTTGCGAAGAATTGGAGCCAAGATGACACTATGATGATTCTGCTGGGTTTAGAGGCGATCAACTTGTCTAGCAGCAGGTTCGTTAGCAGGAAGGGCCCTAAGTAGTTGACTTGCATCACAACGTCTATTCCATCTTCGGTAAGATTCGGATTGAGACTCAAGCAGCCAGCGTTATTGACCAGAATATCGAGACGGTCATAGGAGTTGTTGAAGTCTTGAGCGAATTTGCGTACACTGCTGAATTTTGCTAGATCTAGAGGCCTGAATTCGACCTGTTTGTTTCCTGTGGTGGCTGCTATATCGGCGATGGCTGCTGCGCCTTTCTCGGCGTCCCGGCTGGCGATGACGACGCACGCTCCTCTGGCCGCGAGGTCACGCGCTGTCTCCAGGCCGATGCCTTGGTTCCCACCGGTCACGAGCGCGACCTTTCCATCAAGCCTCACATTAGACGTACACACTCCTCGAACGGGTTCAAGCTTTATTTTTATGTATATTGCTGCCGTCAGTATGATTAGAAATATTGTTAGAAGAAATATTACTGGTACTATGATTAAACAAAAAACTATGGCAAGTATCATATTGTCGGGATGGACAAAGCCGTGTTACTGAGCCCAGACACACGTAAATATCAAATGCGACTGTTTTCTGATTCATGTAATGTTCATAATCCTCGCTAAAGTTACCAAAGGTCAAGTAAAAACTGGTCTTAAGGCAATTAATTTTAAGGTGTAATACAAAACATAAGAAAAAACCAGTTCTTTATCGGTCTCTTCGACCATCCGTTCTGGGCCTTGATTTTTTAATTCGAGTTATATTTACAATCCGTGGCGAGAGAAGGTCTTTACCTATGAAATTGCGGTTTTTTTGTGAAATAAGTTAATGTATTTTATTTTCCATATTTTTTACCTATCCATCTAATACCTTTAAACGAGCAATTCTTGTACATAGGTTTCTAAAAAAAAACCTTGCCCCACATTAGGAATTTCTTCATGTATCGTGGGCACATGGGTGCGTTTACAAACATATAAACACATACACAACACCCTGAGTCTGAACAAATATCTGTAGGTCATACAAATATTTGTGCCGTGCGGTATCGAACCCGCGACACGCAGCGCAGCAGTCGATAGCTCAACCACTGCGCCAACCGTGCACCCCAAATTTGTATGTAGGATCAGGAGAGACCGAGGGGGTATATATCGTCAGGTTTTTGGCGTTCCCATTTATAAACAAGACTACAAACAATAACAAGGTTTTTAATTACAGTACTAGTTTCACTAATGAAACAATACAAACGGTAACAAGATAAAGTAGGTTAAAAAGGAATCGTAACAACAATACAGTTTAATCGAACAAACCCTTAAGGTTACAGTTCATACAGCGGCCTAAGCCACCCAAATACAAAGTGTATCGTTCGCCATTAACAAGCCAATACAGCTATGTGAATATACAGCAGTACTGTACCAAATAAACCGACAGTTTTGTCGGGAGCAGGGGAGCTCTTTACTGAGTCTAATCCGAAGATAGATTGACTTGCCTACCGATGCAAGCTCTTTTATACATTGCTATCCCTCCACAACAACTCTGTCCGATGTCGTACGGAAGTACGTCACTTGTTTACTTGATACAAAACACTAAAATGTGCTAAATCTAATAAGACTTACATTCTAATTGAATCAAGTAATACAAGAATAATTGTCGTAAGTAAACAATGGTGATTACACAAAGAATAATCAAATTAACATGTCAACAATTGTTTTGAACTTTACCATCGATTACAATTTTCAAAATAAGTTGCCAAAAATCAATTGGTGCGTACACTGAGTACTCAATAAATTATGTTACGATTTATTAGGCAATCATTGATAGTAGAATCACTTGAATTATTAATAAGAAAAAAAATATTACAAATTCTGTTGACTACAGGCAATCTAATTGATAATCATCTCCGACATGTCTATATATATAATCTGAATCACAGAAATGGCTCCAATGATTTTCATGAAATTTAGTATGCAGGGGGTTCCGGGAGCGATAAAGTAATCTAGCTACTTTTCATTTTTAGAAAACGTCGTTTTCTTTATTTTCACCCGAGCAGAGATCGGTAGCCCATTATTTTCTAATAATCAAAGAAGAAATCACCCATACAGTCGATGCATCTTTGCCAACGCCGTGGCAGTTTATTGATGCCCTTCTTGAAGAAATCATCTGGACGGGAATAATCATAATAATCTTGGATATAGATTTTTTTTCCACCAAGAAGTTACCCAAATTCTGGAAAAAGTAGAAGCCTCAAGTTGTAAGGTCTGGTGAGTACGGCGGATGACGGAGAGTTTCCAACACCAGTTTTTGTTACTTGGATACCGTCTGCTGTGCAGTATGAGGTCGAGCGTTGTCGTGCAGGAGTAGCGGAGACGAGCGATTGACCAAAGCTGGTTGCAGATGTGCGAGCTTCTCCATCATTGTGTTCAGTTCTTCATAGTACACATCTGCAGTAATGCTCATCCCGTTTGGTATGAAGCTGTGATGAATCACACCGGCAATCCACCAAACAGTGACTATCAGTTTTCTAGCAGTAAGTTTTCGTTTAGAGCATGGTTAAGGTGCGCCTGGTTCACAGGATCCAACCAACTTGCTTGGCGCTTCCGGTTGTCAAACAGCATCCATTTTTCATCGCAGGTAACAATGCGGTTCAAAATTCCGTCATTTGTGTGCCTGTTAAACAGTGCAAATCATGTCTCGATACGAACTTCGCGCTGACGACCATTGAGTTCGTGGGACACCCATTTGCCAAGCTGTTTTACCTTGCCAATATTATTTGATGCCTACGTCAATAGCTGCTGCGAATTCAGCCGTAGATTGAGTATAGAATAGATTATACTTTACTAGCTTCTGCCAGTGGCTTCGCCCGAGTCTTGACTTACTTGACTTAATGTCCTACGTCCCCTGGATGGGGCAAAGGGCGTCCACAGTAGTCCTCCATCGCGATCGGTCCTGAGCTTCACGCTTCACCTCGCTCCACGTCATACCGAGGTTCGTCGCTTCCGCCAACACGGTGCGACGCCAGGTTTGACGGTGACGGCCACGCATTTTTTTTGCCTTATGGATTCCAATCCAGCGCTTACTTGGGTATATGATCAGAATCCCTTCGCAGCGTATGGCCAATCCAACTCCACTTGCGACGCTTGATCTGGCGGTCGATCGGGCTCTCGTGGCATTGCTCCAACAGCTCTAGCGTTGGTGATGGCCTCGGGCCAGTAAATGCAGAGTATGCGACGAAGAGAGCGGTTGACGACGACTTGGATCTGGCGTGAGATGTCTTTTGTGACCTTCCATGTTTCGCAGCAGCACGGATTTGACATTTGACCCAAAGATTTTGAGTTTAATCCTCCGCGATTGCCAAACGGGTCTCAGCTGCGCGAAGGTAGCTCCTGCTTTGGTTATCCTTGAAGTGATGTCATCTTCACTACCTCCAGTTTCTGACACGACGCTCCCGAGGTAAGTGAACTTATGGACGCGATCCACTGCCTCCGAGCCAATCAGCAACGGTTAAGTATTCTTCATACCAGATCTCATCTCTTGGGTCTTCCGGGTGTTTATTTTTAGTCCCGTTTCTGTCGCTTCCTGACTTAAATCTTTCAATTTAGCTTGCATATCAGCGAGGGTATGACTCAGCAGGCATAGGTCATCGGCGTAATCCAAGTCCACTAAACCGTTGGATAATCCCCACTCTATCCCGCGGCGCTTGTTGTCGACAATGCGATGCAAAATTCCGTCAAGAACGATTAAAAAGAGGAGCGGTGAAAGGAGACAGCCCTGGCGGACACTTGCGTGTACTGTAATAATTCTTTATATACTCTTCAAGAGACGGTCAATTTTCGGTGGCACTCCGATTTCCAGTAGGCGGGACCAGATGCTGGACCATTTCAGCGTATCAAATGCCTTTTCGAAATCGACAAAGGTGAGATACATATCCCTCTGCCATTCTGATGCCTGTTCTAAAATGATACGGAGAGTGTTGATCTGATCCTTACACGAGCGGTTTGCGCGAAAACCAGCCTGCTCTTTGCGTAGGAGAGGATCTACAGTCATCGATAACCTATCCAGGATAATCTTGCAGAGAACCTTCGGGGGAATTGAGAGCAACGTAATATCGTACTCAACTACCGCGGTTTAAACGGTTCAATTTGTGATTGAAATAAATGAATAGAAAGTTCCCATAAAACTACAAGTAGGAAATAAGCGTTTTATATTCCTATAATGGTGGGTCCTTGGGTGTGCGTAGCGCAGGGGCTTGGAGTTTGTAATGAGAACGGAGACCGATTTGTCGAGTTTTGCCAGAACCACCTGACCATTGGAGGAAGTTGAGAGGAACATTATTAATACATGGCGACCACCACACGTACACGTGGAACTCACCCGATGAAGTCACCAAGAACCAGATTGACCACCTTACCATTAGCGCAAAATGGAGTTCCTCATTGCTCGATGTCCGAAACCGCAGGGGCGCCGATATTGATAGCGACCATCATCTGGTAGTTGCTGGAATCCGGCTTAAGGTTGCAGTGGCCCGTGTTGTTGGAGGACCCGGCAAGATAGGAAGAAGGTTCGACGTGAGCAAACTGCGTGACCCGGGCATCCGTAAAACGTTCCAACTCGAACTACGTAATCGTTTTTCGGGACTTGATATCGGTTCGGACTCATTGGACTAGGAGAGGAAACGCATCAAAGTGGCCTATACAGAAATACTAACCTAAGGGCCCTAAGGGTTTGTAAATTCCTCTGTTGATAGATGTATTTCTATTTTAGATAAGGGTGATATAAATATTTACATTTTACTTTATGTCGAAGACCTTGTTTTAGTGTGTTCTGACCAGCATGTTATGAACAACGTCAAGATTTATCTTATGAGTAATTTTAAAATGATAGATTTAATTGACATCAAATTATTACTAGGAATTAGAATTACTAAACATCAAAATGAAGTAACTTTAGATCAAAGTGCATATAATAAAGACAATTTAAGATAAATTAGGTATGTCGGACTGCAATCCTATAAGTACCCCTTTAGAAATTAAACCAAATTACGAAGCTCTAAACATAGACAGTGAATATAATGCACCTTGTCGCAATCTTATTGGTTGTTTAATGTATTTTATGTTGTGTACTCGTCCAGATTTAAGTGCAAGTGTTAATATTTTGAGCAGATACACAAACAACAATAATAAAGATTTGTGGCAATGTCTCAAAAGAGTACTAAGATATTTGAAAGGCACAATAGAATTACAACTAACATACAAAAGGTGTAATAATTTTGATAATATTTTACAAGGTCATGTAGATTCAGATTGGGGTGGTAAAGATGTCAATGATAGAAAAAGTAAAACGAGATATTTATTTAAATATTATTAAATAGTGTACAATAACTTGGATTACAAAGAGGCAAATGTCAGTAGCAGCTTCTTCCACAGAAGCTGAGTATATGGCATTACGAGCAAAAGGAGCTGAGCTGAGCTGGAGGCTGTAAAAGAAGCATTATGTCTAAAGTCTTTTGCAAATAGTGTTAAACTTAATATTGTCAGTCCAATTGCTGTTTACGAAGACAATAATGGTTGTATTAGTATAGCTAATAACCCTACCAGTCACAAAAGGTCGAAACGCATTGACATCAAGTACCACTTTTCTAGAGAACAAGTTGAAATAATGTAATAAAATTGTTTTATATTCCCACAGGTAAACAAATAGCGGATGTGCTGACGAAACCGCTACGAGCTGTCACACTTAACAAGCATAGAGATGAAATTGGCTTATGTAAACAATAATTTTATGTTGTGTTAATTATTATATTGATTTTGATTTATTCTGTTTAGGTTTCCTGGGTTTTACGAATAAGCAACAAATGTTGGACCATAATAAATTGTTATTCCCCAGGAATCACTTGGAAGGTTTTTGTGTTCTGATTATTTAGGCTTTATATTATTTGTGATTATTCATTAATTTTTGAGATTGTTGGTATTTAGTCGATTTTATGTGAGCAAAAATTAATCGATACATTGCAAATAATGGCAACACTGTCATAACATGTTCACTATAAAACCAACCACCACTCTCAGTTCGTTCCCTTTTTCTCTATTGCCTGTGCTAGGAGACAGACGCAAAAACTTCCTTGTGAAATCATTAATTTGAATTTAACGAACATTTTAAATTCAAAGTCTGCATTTTAATTCACGTCCATAACCTGATTTCCTATACTACAGAATCACAATAATTATTGTTAAACTACTTACTAGATACACTTACCTATTTACATACAATACTATGCCAATTAAAAATGCACAAAATGAATAAAGTCAACAAATTTGTTTAAAAGTATTTTATTTAAAATGGTAATGATCTTTGACTCCAGACTAAGAGTCATTCTTTCAGCGATAATGATTGTCCTAAAGTCCAAATCTGACCTATAGGTACCCTTAAAAATAAGTGAATAACACTTTATTAAAAAGGAATACCTCTAATATGAAGTTTATTTGAACTTATACAAACCAAACCAACCAAAACCAAACCAAAGTTATCACAGTTCAAAGTGACCCGTTTCAAAATACGCCAACTTCTTAAATGATATGTCATGATATAATGTCCTAATCCAAGCCATGGTCTACCTGTGTATCAAATTTCATACAAATCCATTCAACCGTTCAGGCGTGACTGATTTACAAATGTCTCATTTTTACTAATGGTAGTATAGTAACTAAGTAGGAAGTATTAATTTTATTATCACGGAAAATTCCAAACTATGTAATGTGCTGCGTTTCCGCAAGCAATAGAACGCTTAATGTCATATACGGTGTTTTTATTTGATTCACTTTTGGACGCTACTGACTACGCACTTCAATCTATTGTCAAAGTTTTGGATTGACACATCCCCCATCCATCTATAGGTACCAAAGAGTCTGGTACACTAAATATTGAACCCATTATTTTTTGGGCCCATCCGTGTGGAAGAAAAGTATTAAATTGAATTGGTCAATTTGATACTTTTGTTCCACACTTGCTCCACTAGCTCATCATCATCAGCTATCCTGCTGTACTCAGCTTCCTTGCACTCCATGAAGTGCTTCCCTCGCACGCCCTCCACCTCTTCAGACACACACAGGTGTATCGTCGTCTGTGCTCCTTCTTTAGGCACTTTAAACAATATATCGCAGATAACATAAAACACTTTTCTTATTTCAGTGGGTACCCTTTGAAATATATCAGTTTTTATAACTCCAGGATGTAAAGAATTGACTGTAACTCCTTCAGGTAACCTCTTAGCTAATGCCTTCATCCAAAGGACATCACATAATTTACTATTTGAGTAATTCAATAACTGTTCAAAAAATCCCTTTCCGTGTAATTTATGAAAGTCATCGATGCGTAATCTTGCAATATTGTGGAGCCAAGATGACACTATGATGATCCTGCTGGGTTTAGAGGCGATCACCTTATCTAGCAGCAGGTTCGTAAGCAGGAAGGCCCCGAAGTAATTGACTTGCATCACTACATCTGTGTAGAAGATTTGTGAACAGTGGATTCGAAAAGCACTCACCTCTCGCCTTCGTAGGTATACTGCTTCGCGCTCCTTGGGCTCAGCGTCGTATCAGGCAGCGAGGGTCTGGATCCAGCCGTTCACACACACGATATCGTCATCAAAACAAGTCCATAGGCATAAGTCCTTCAAATTGTTCACCTGGAGCACACTAACCACCAGAAAATCGGGATAACAGAAAAAAGCGCGGAGAGGTCCGCCGCTCGTTCGACGTTCGTAGACAATCCATCTTTTTTTTATAAAGATGGCGCTGCATTGTGGCTCGCCGCTCGGATTGGTCAGCGAGCATCCAATGAGACGATGGCGGGACGTTTCAAATCCACCGTAATTGGGTTCTTACTACACACAATTGATAAGACACTCTCAGAAGACTACTAATATTTAGAATGTTTACAAAATAAAGAACAGTACGGAACATGCCGCTCGCCTTAAAAGAATGTAATTCTTTTAACCTTAAGTTAAAGATATTGAAATAATGAAAGATTAAACGAAAATAGTCGCTAATCGCATTTAAAACTGAAATAAATTCTATTAAAAATAATTAATACTTAAGAGGTAGGTACTTAGCTAAGAAACGTAACAGTAAGAAATAGGTATTCTTAATTATTCTAAAGGTAAAGGACATATTTTAACTACAGAACGTTTTACAAAAGTTTTGCCCATCTGAAGGGTTACGACGCGGGTGATATTATCTGACCCTGGATGAAGAGCATGTACACGAGCCAATCGCCATTGCAAGGGTGGCAGGTTGTCTTCACGTACGACAACAATCATACCCTCTCGGAGTGGAGAGCCGCTATCCTTAAACCATTTATTGCGTTGTTGAATCTCGTGTAAATATTCACGACTCCAACGCCTCCAAAAATGCTGTACGCACTGTTGCACTCTACGCCATCTAGTGAGACGATTTGACACGTCTTCGCATAAAGAAATATCAGGCAAGGCCGTCAGAGGACCTCCTATTAAAAAATGAGAAGGGGTTAAGGGTAAAGGGTCTAACGGATCAGCACTTAACACACAAAGTGGGCGCGAATTTAGTACCGCTTCTATCTGGCAAAGAAGAGTATGCATCTCATCATAGGTTTGAGTCTGAGTGCCAAGTCCTCGATGAAGATGGTGTTTAAAACTTTTAACTCCAGATTCGAAAAGACCACCAAAATGTGACGCATATGGTGGTTGAAAATGCCAAGTGATACCCTGTTCTAATGTCTTACTGTGAAGAACGGTTTGGACAGAATCGTTACGTAAATATTTATATAAATCTTGTAGGTAATTATTACAACCCACAAAGTTCTTTCCACAATCCGAGTAAATATCAGAACATAAACCTCTGCGGGACGTGAAGCGTCGCAAAGCTGCCAAAAAGGCATCAGTTGACAACTCGGATACGAGTTCAAGGTGAATGGCCTTGACGGACATGCACACAAAAACCGCAACGTAACATTTGACTATTTTTGCATTGCGAACCTTATTTGCCCGAACGTAAAACGGGCCTGCAAAATCAACAGATGTCTTAAGAAAAGGTCGCTCAGGTTGCACTCTTGCGGCGGGTAGGGTACCCATAGCTGGCTGCGGGTGCGTGGGCTTCGCACGAAAACAACGAACACAGCGATGTATACGCATACGTATAGCGTCGCGACCAGACACGATCCAGTACCTTTGTAATAATATGTACTGTACAGCCTGTGGACCGGCATGCAAGTGACTGACATGGGCATGGTCAATAAGTAGATTGGTGAGATGGTGCCTTTTAGGCAGAATTAATTGATGTTTAGAAACAAACGGCAACAATGACTTATGAATCCGCCCACCGACACGTAAACTATTTTGTTTGTCAATGAATGGTTTTAACCTACGTAGTTTAAGGGAAGGATAATTACCTAATGCAATATTTTTTATATCTTCGGGAAAAGATGAATGTTGAACTAAATGAATAAGTCGACCTAGACAAAAATTAAATTCGGGAACTGTTATGTAGGTTGGATATTGAATTTGAACCTTTTTGCATCTATTATAAAATCGAAATATGAGTGAGGTGATTCGAACAAGTTTACCTAAACTAGAAAATCTTTCTATGTAATCCGTAGCATCAGGAGGCGCCGGCGTCGTGATGGACGAGTTTGTTACCACCGATAGTGGGGAATTACGCTTTTCCTCGGTAACTTTAGATACCTCTTTAGGAATTGGCCAACCCTTAAAATCACGTGACAACCACCAGGGCCCCTGGAGCCACATTGAAGAATTTTCAATAAAACTAGCAGGCAGCATTCCTCGAGAAGGTGCGTCTGCTGGATTATCAGCAGAGGGAACATGTCTCCAGCAATCGGCAGGAAGCCGGGATAAAATCTCACTCAAACGATTAGAGACGAATGTTTTCCATTCATGTGGTGGCGAACGAAGCCACGCTAACACAATCTGAGAATCAGTCCATGCATGGACATGATTGCAGTTCACACGGTCACCGTACACCTTCATAATTTTATCAATTAGCTGTGACAATAAAACAGCCGCACACAGCTCGAGACGCGGAATAGTGAGAACCGGTTTGAGCGGCGCTACGCGAGTTTTCGCTAGTAAAAGAAATGTTTTAACGTTATCACTACTATCAGTCACACGAACATAGACACACGCAGCGTAAGCACGCTCAGATGCGTCCGAAAACCCATGAATCTGAATAGAACTTACATTTGGAAAAACAAAACGTGGGATTTGAAAACTTGATAGCAATGATAATTCATTGATGAAATTAGACCATGAATTAATTATATCTATGGGAGGTGACTCGTCCCAATTGACACCGGAGATCCATAATAGCTGAATAAGATGTTTTGCATAAATAGCTATAGGAGATAACCAGCCCATAGGGTCATAAATTTTTGCTATTTGGGATAATATGGTCCGCTTGGAGATTTTATCTAAAGTTGCTTGAACACTAAAGGAAAATGTATCTGATTTTGGGTTCCATTGGAGTCCTAAAACCTTTGTTTGTTTATCGCTTTCCATTAATGCAAATGAAACATTATCGGGCCGCTCGCCATGAGCCTCTGATGTATGTACAGCAGCGAGTAACGCTGGCGAATTGCTCTGCCACTTTCGCAGTTCGAAACCAGCCGATGAACAAATACCTACTAACTCTCGTTGTAAAATCAGAGCATGTGTGACGTCACATGTGCCAGTGACCACATCATCAACAAACACTTGGTCGCGGAGGACCTTAGAACCTAACGTGAAGTTAGTAGCTTCATCATCCGCCAACTGTTGAATCGTACGAAGTGCTAAGTACGGTGATGAACTAACACCGAAAGTGACGGTTCGCAGCCGATAATCACGCAAAGGTTCGGTTGGAGATTGTCGCCAAACAATACGCTGATAGTCCCAATCAGAATGTTGTAACAAAATGTTTCTGTACATCTGCTTAATATCAGCAGTGACAGCGATAGCATGAATACGAAACCCTAATAAAACATCTACGATGTCCTGGTGCAATTTAGGCCCAGTTAATAAAACATCGTTAAGTGAAATACCATTAGAAGTTTTGCAACTCGCATCAAAAACAACACGGGTACGAGTTGTTTCACTAGAATCTTTGACCACGCAGTGGTGCGGAATGTAATAGGTACTGATAGAAGGAGGGGAATTCACGGGCTCCATGTGACCAAGATCTAAATATTCCTGGAGGCACGCGTGATAATCAACCTTAAGTTGTGGATTACGTTCTAACCTATACTCTAATTTTCTAAACCTAGATACTGCCGTATCTCGTGATTCGCCGAGGGCAGGTGCATCGGGTTTAAATGGAAGCGAAACTACATATCGCCCATTTTCGTCGCGAGTGTGTGATTTTACGAAGATAGACTCACACAAGGCTTCGTCAGGGCTGGAAACTCTTTTTTCAGGAAGGGACTCTAATTCCCAGAATCGTTTCAGATTTATGACGTCATCGTAGGATGAGCTAGAACTACTGAAACACACTTGAAGCGAAGAAGGCGTATTTTGGTTGCAAGAAACATCACCCATTAATAAATAACCAAAGATACTATTTAATGCCATTGGGGACCCGGAAGGGCCCGTAATCACGTGACCTAATATCACCTGGGATAGAATATCCGCACCTAAAAGCATTTCCACCGACTGTGGAAGATAAAATTTCGGATCTGCCAAATGTAAGTGTTTTATGTGTGGCCAATCCCTAAATGGTAATGTTACACAAGGCATGCGTGACATAAGTGTAGGTAAAATCAATGCATCAACTGAAAGGGATGGTTGATTAACATGAGTAGGTGTGACGCAAAAAGAAACAACACCCTTAGGGTATACAGGATCACTACCTCCTATACCGAACACGGGAACGCGCGCATGCCTACGCTGCAATCCTAACCGCTGAACACAAGTCTCGGTAATAAAAGTCGCTTGACTACCGGTATCTATAATACACCGAACGGTGTGTTTTTGCGAGCCTACGTGTACATTAACTAGCGCTGTACACAAAAGCACGGTACTTGCGCGCACGGAAGGCGCAATGGATTGCGGAGCGATCGCGTTATCTCTCGACGTATGATTCACAGCTGTCAGTACGGTTGGCGCGGTACCGGGCGCATCTGTCTCTGTCGTTTGATGCACGGTAGGTGAGACAGCACTAGCGTTCAAATCTGCTTCACTGACAACCGGAAAGCTATGCTGTTGATTAAAATGAATTAAACTATGGTGTCTTTTATGACACGAACGGCACACAAAGTTAGATTTGCAATGTTTCACATCATGTCCTACACTTAAACAATTGTAACAAACATTTTTGTTTTTTATGAAAGAATACCTATCTTGAGGGGATAAGTTTAGAAAATTCGCACATTTCGTCAACGTATGTTGAGCACCGCAACTAATACAAGATATCCTTTTACTATTTGAATTGTTGGACTGTGAATTGTCTGACTTTGTTTCCGGGCCCGCCGCGACGCCGGCCGAGAGCGCACGGCGCGCGTTCGATGCGGGCGGAGTCCTAGAACTACCTACCTTTTCCGCATTATAAATGGGTTTGTTTTGATACGCAAATTCACTTGCAGATAACTCGCGTTCTAAGAAATTTATTAATTCACTAATTGTGGGTATCTTAGATGGTTGGGACAACGACAAATCGAAACGTCTACGTAATGTTGGTGGAATCTTACGTAAGAAAAGAAGCACTAACATGTAACTCCACTCCTTCGTAGGAAAGTGCATTACTTCTAAAGCCATGATATTTTCATGATAAGTGTTCAGTAAATTTCTTAACCCTTGAACTGATTTGTCGCTTTTATCGGACTGACAAGGTTCAATATCGAATATTTTTTCTAGATGAGCGGAAGCAATGGCTCGTTCGTTATCATACCTAGACTGTAGCATACCTAACGCGACCGTATAGTTCTCGTCAGTTATTGGAATAGATTTAATTAGATTGTAGGGTTCATTTTTCAAAGATAGTAGCAAATAGCGGAACTTCTCCGAGTCTGAGTAGGTATTTTTGTTGTGCACTAGTGACCGAAATAGATCGTAGAAGGCAGGCCAATCTGTTATTTCTCCTGAAAAGGTAGGCATTGGAAGAGTAGGTAATCTACTAGCACAACTACTAGACGATGGCACGTGAACAACAGCATTATTAGGGGATCCGAGTGACGACATCCTACGTTTATGTTCAATTTCATCTTCTTTAATTTTATTTAAATGTACCACAATAGCATAATAGCAATCATTAAAACTGTTACGAATTCTTAGCTGTTCCTCTTTATCAAAAGTATTAGACTTAATGAGGGATTTTTCAATTTTAGCTTGAAGTTTGAAAAACTTGCGCTGTTGTGAAGTTAAATCTTTAGATCGAGATTTAAATTGTTGTTCGTCGGAATCTATGAACTGTAATGTTCGTTGAAGCTCATCGAGAATTATTTCTCGTTCAAAAAAATCTTGTTGGATTGCCGCCATATTGATAGACGCGTGGCGTCGTAACTTGAAATTCGAACAACAAGGGAATATGGAATGGAAAACCTCACAGGTGAAAAAATATGAACAATCCGGCTCGAATGATCAAACAATTATGTGTAGAAGATTTGTGAACAGTGGATTCGAAAAGCACTCACCTCTCGCCTCCGTAGGTATACTGCTTCGCGCTCCTCGGGCTCAGCGTCGTATCAGGCAGCGAGGGTCTGGATCCAGCCGTTCACACACACGATATCGTCATCAAAACAAGTCCATAGGCATAAGTCCTTCAAATTGTTCACCTGGAGCACACTAACCACCAGAAAATCGGGATAACAGAAAAAAGCGCGGAGAGGTCCGCCGCTCGTTCGACGTTCGTAGACAATCCATCTTTTTTTTATAAAGATGGCGCTGCATTGTGGCTCGCCGCTCGGATTGGTCAGCGAGCATCCAATGAGACGATGGCGGGACGTTTCAAATCCACCGTAATTGGGTTCTTACTACACACAATTGATAAGACACTCTCAGAAGACTACTAATATTTAGAATGTTTACAAAATAAAGAACAGTACGGAACAACATCTATTCCATCTTCGGTAAGTTTCAGATTGAGGCCAGCGCAGCCAGCGTTGTTCACCAGAATATCGAGACGTTCATAGGAGTTGTTGAAGACTTCAGCGAATTTGCGTACACTGCTGAATTTTGCTAGATCTAGAGGCCTGAATTCGACATGTTTGTTTCCTGTGGTGGCTGCTATATCGGCGACGGCTGCTGCGGCTTTTTCGGCGTCCCGGCTGGCGATGACGACGCACGCTCCTCTGGAAGCGAGGTCACGCGCTGTCTCCAGCCCGATGCCTTGGTTCCCGCCAGTCACAAGCGCAACCTTGCCATCAAGTCGCACATTAGATTTACATACTCCTATCACGGGTTCTAATTTTATTTTCACATATAGAGCTAAAGAAAAAGCCAAGAGAACTGCTGTTACAAATGAAATGATTGCTGTTAACGTAAGATAATAAACAATAGCGAGTATCATGTTGAATATCATGTTAACGCGGTTTAAAGAAAAATACAACTGAGTGAGTTTATTGGCTAACAGACTTATTGATGCGTGTTCGACGAGTAACTTGAACTTGTTTATAATATTGATAAGATCACGACACCCATTAAGGTCGTTGTACAATGGTCGCACAATGCGGTTAAGGGCGGTCGCCCAAGAGAACTTTGGCAGCTATGCATTACTACTTTTAGTGGTGGGTCGAATTTGCAACGCGCGACTTCATCAATTCAGCATCGGGTCTGCTGTGCGACTGTATCAATGCAAATGCGCGACTTTATTGATGCAGACATTAATAGGTAATGGCCATCACGTGATCTATCTTTCGCCAATGTCGCCACGACCAAGTCTATCTTACAATTAATGTAGTGTACACAGGCACAGCATACTCCGGACGAGATCTGGCTACCCCAACAAACACCGACGACTGGACCTGGCAACGTACAATACGCGCACACTTCGGACCGACGAAAAGGTCACCGAACTCGAAGAGGAATTGAGCAGGATGCGATGGAGTATTATAGGGTTATCTGGAGTCCGAAGAGAGGTAGAGGACTCGATAAACCTCAAATCCGGTAACCTGCAAGTGGGGAAATTTTGACTTGGACGACGGAACCACCGGGGTCACTTACTGGCCAGTTTTATGGAGAAGGACGGCCTCTATATGATGAACTCCTTCTTCAAAAAGCGTGAACACAGGAATTGGCCTGGCAAAGCCCCGATGGTGCAACAAAAAATGAGATCGACTTCATCATGCCAACCAAGAAGCAAATGTTCAATGATGTCTCTGTGATCAATTCGGTAAAAACCGGGGGCGATCACCGCATGGTAAGAAGCACTTTGAACATTAAAATTAAGCTTGAAAGATCTCGACTGATGAAGTCCACGCTCCGTCCAGCACAGATCCAGGTCCAAAAGAGAGAGCTTTCAGCTCGAACTCCAGAATCGTTTCGAGTGCCTAGGGAGCTCCGTGGACGAAAACAGCGACGGGTTCGTGGACGCTGTCCATACGGTTGGGTCTAAATTTTTCAAGACCCGTCGTACAGATAGAAACAAAATGCTGTCTGATCCTACCCTCAAGCTTATGAAGGAGAGGCGTGAGATGATCCTGCAGTCTTATAGACAGATCTCTAAATCTTTGAAAAGAGACCTCCGCCGCTTTTATACCGAGCGTATTAAAGTCGCAATTGAGCGAAATAAAGGCTCTAAGATTTTTTCAAGGGATCTGGCTATTGGGCAGAGCCAGCTCACGAAACTGAAGACCGACAATGGCAGGATCGTCTCCGCCAATCCGGAGCTTATGAGGGAGATCGAGACATTCTATGAGCAGTTGTACACATCAATCAGCAAGCCCGTTGCGAGTCTAGTAAATGACCCAAGAGCTAGATTGACCGAAACTTTATCGAAGATATCCCGGACGTCAGCCTTTACGAGATTAGGATGGCTCTGAAACAGCTTAAAAACAACAAGGCTCCGGGTGATGACGGCATCACGGCCGAACTCCTGAAGGCGGGTGGGAAACCGGTCCTTAGGGCCCTTCAGAAGCTGTTTGATTCCGTCATACTCGAGGGCAAAACGCCACAGGCATGGTGCAGGGGTGTGGTGGTACTCTTCTTCAAGAAGGGCGACAATGCCTGGTTGAAGAACTATAGGCCCATCTCACTTCTTAGCCATGTCTACAAATTGTTTTCAAGAGTCATCACGAATCGTCTCGCGCGCAGGTTTGACGATTTCCAATCTCCCGAACAAGCTGGATTCCGAAAAGGCTTTAGCACCGTAGACTACATACATACGCTGCGGCAGGTTATACAGAAGATCGAAGAGTATAACCTGCCTCTCTGTTCAGCGTTTGTGGACTACGAGAAAGCCTTCGATTCGATCGAGACTTGGGCTGTACTGCAGTCACTCCAACGGTGCCAGTTCGACTACTGGTACATTGAGGTGTTGAAGTGTTTGTACAAAAACGCCACCATATCAGTCCGTCTTCAGGATCAGACCTCGAAACCAATCCTTCTCCTGCGCGGCGTGAGACAGGGAGACGTCATTTCTCCGAAACTGTTCACTCCTGCGCTGGAGAAATGGATGGATGAATGTCTTCAAGGTTATGGACTGGAGGGGACTTGGCATCAACGTCAATGGCGAGGACAGTCCCTCACCTTCGGTTTGCCGACGACATAGTGGTCATGGCTGAGACCATGGAGAGCCTCAGTTTAATGCTCGATGATCTCAGTAGAGCTTCCAAAACAATGGGCATAAAATGAACATGGAAAAAACCAAGGTCATGTTGAACGCCCATGTAACCCCCACTCCTATCAAGATCGGAGACTCTACTACTCGAAGTTGTAGACGATTATGTCTACCTGGGACAAACGGTCCAGTTGGGTAGGTCCAACTTCGAGAAAGAGGTCAACCGTCGAATCCGACTCGGCTGGGTGGCGTTCGGGAAATTGCGTGGTATCTTCTCATCCAATTTACCACAGTGTCTCAAGACAAAAGTCTATGACCATTGTGTGTTGCCAGTGATCACCTATGGGACCGAGACGTGGTCGCTCACAATGGGCCTTATCAGAAAGCTTAAAGTAACTCCAAAGGGCATTGGAGAGGGCTATGCTCGGAGTTTCCTTGCGTGATCACGTCAGAAATGATGATATCCGTAGGAGAACCAAAATTACCGACATAGCCCGAAGAGTTGCCAAACTTAAGTGGCAGTGGGCAGGGCACAAGGAATGTGCCCTGCCCACTGCCACTTAGACACGCAGAACAGTTGACCGATGGGGCCGAAAAGTTCTGGAATGGCGACCGCGAACTGGAAGACGATACGTTGGAAGGCCTACCACTAGATGGACCGATGACCTGGTTAAGGTTGCGGGAAGGCGCTGGATGCGAGACGCACGGGATCGGTCAATGTGGCGAAGCCTGTGGAAGGCCTATGTCCAGCAGTAGATACAGACGGGGTGCAATCGGGGCAATTGCCCCTCCCTGGGCTCCGACCAAACTGAGTCTAAAAATCTATATTTATATTTGTGGATCTATTAATTAGATATTGATAAATTTTCGAACGAGGGCCACATTTTTAGGTTTAAAATAGGTCTCGAAGGTCTATAATTCTTATGTATTCAAGGCGCTCACCTGTAGCCAAGTTGACAATCTACAATCGATAACGCTAGTAAAAAACGAATCAATGTATGAGAATGACACATCTGAACGTTAAGTCACGTGGTCAGAGATTCGATACGAAACGTTTGTAACTTGGCTAGGGGGGGGGGGCAGGAAAGGTAAAAAATTCTAGCTCGTTTCGCTCGCTCTTTTACATCTCTAGCTTCTTGGCTTGCCTATGTTGACAAAAATACTTCTATAGTAGTTTGAAAGGTCAACAGAAAATCTATCTAGATCCAAGGCGGGTTGCTGAAATTTTCGAGCTCAGTTTTGTAACAGAAATTGTCTTTATCCTGATACTTCTGAAGAATGGTCTAAACGTGACCATTCTTCAGAACCATTCTTCAGTGATTTAGGACTTTATTGATAAATGAAGTCCTAAAATTTTCGAGCTCGCACCGCTCGCTCTTGGCCACAGTAATTTTTGATGTAAGGAGAGCGGCATATCGAAATCAGGAAGGGGACCTAAATAGTTCACTTGCATCACCACTTCGTTTCCATCTTCATTAAGGTTAGAAAAAGTGCAACTGCGACCAGCGTTGTTCACCAGACTATCGAGACGGTCATAGGTGTTGTTGAAGTCTTCAGCGAATTTGCGTACACTGCTAAATGTTGCTAGATCTAAAGGCCTGAATTCGACGTGTTTGTTTCCTGTGGTAGCTGCTATATCGGCGATGTGCGCCTTTCTCGGCGTACCGGCTTGCGATGACGACGAATGCTCTCTGGCCGTGAGGTCACGCGCTTTCTCCAGGCCGATGCCTTGGTTCCCATTAGACACATTCCACTAATGAGTTTTAGCTTTATTTTTGCGTATGTTGTTACCGTCAGCAGGATAAGAAATAAAGTTAGAGAAAATATTACTGGTATTATGATTAAACAAACAAAAAACCGGCAAGGTGCGAGTCGGACTCGCGCACGTTTGTTGTATTGGAGCCCCACATAAATTTTTATTTTATTCTGTTTTTAGTATTTGTTGTTATAGCGGCAACAGAAATACATCTGTGAAAAGTTCAACTGTCTGGCTATCACGGTTCATGAGATACAGCCTGGTGACAGACGGACAGACAGACAGACAGACGTTCCGCGAAGTCTTAGTGTACCCTTTGGGTACGGAATCCTAAAAACTATGGCAAGTATCATGTTTTCGCCATGGACAAAGCCGTGTTACTGAGCTCAGACACACGTAAATATCAAATGCAGCTGTTTGCTGATGCATATAATATTCATAGGGAAATTATATGTGCGGCAACAAAAGTTTTCTTTAGCACCTGCAACCTAGCGTCTTTTTTTATATGTGGGCGACGAGTTAATAGAACAGCTTCAATTATATTAATTCATCATCTTTACTATTCCAACAGAATATCAAAAAACCAGCGTCAATTTACGAGCGTAAATTAATATGACTCCGAGCTACCGATAAATATATTTACTTCTGATTTGATAACTCAGCGACTAATGTTGTAAGTGAGCTACTTTATATATTTTAGAGATTCAACATCTGTCTGCTAATAAAATCAAATTCCAGCCTCAAAATTAGCAATCAAAGTTTTTCATTCAACAACTAAATTAATAAATCATATTCTTTTTTCGTGAAAGTTTGCAACACAAGCGCGGGAGTGTACCTGACGCTCGTTGGGAATCAGAGGGGCGCGACCGGCCATTTGCACCAATGAGCGAGCTCTATTCGGTGCGTGCAGCAACGAGTTCACGTGTATTTGTTTACATTAATGACACGATTAAGGAGTATAATTGTGTTTTCAACGAATTGGTACAAGAGCAAGCGGAGCGAGTTCGGGAGCTTAGGGCACCTCGACACGGACAGGTTAGGTTCGAACGAGATGACGGGAGCTGGAGTGAGCGAGCAGAGCGAGCGAACTCAGCTCCCGTCATCTCGTTCGTGTTAGGTTACTTTAGACCCTGCGGTCGGAAATAGTCCATCTCCGTCGACTATGTTGCCAAAGTACTAAGCAAGTCGTTGTTTTAAACATTTGTATTCGCCCACTGTTTGTCGCCCACTTAGTATTTCAGTAAGCCATATTCAGTATTTTGTACACCTTTAATTTGAATTTATTTTGGCTCGTTTAAATACTAGCCAAATTATAGCTTTCATTGACCATTATTTGATGACAATAATAAGGAAATTTTATGTTCAAATATATTAGATTCACTCATCAATTACTTATGCTAAAGTATAAAAATAAAGGTGACTCTATGAAATTAGAGTACGTTGATATTATTTTATAGATGAAGTTGATACACTTATTAGAAGCTGGCAATGAGTAGACATATCACAAATTTAGTTGCTTAAGAATTATCAACATGTTGCGTCATATTAACAGTAGCTTGTTTTACAATATATGGTCGCTTATAAACCATTTATTAGACGCTAAAAGTTCGTCGCTGACCTATTAATTCATTAGACAACTAAATATATTTGCAGACGAGAATGACATTTTAAAGAAGCTGCCTTAATTAGCACCCATATTCATAATCCTCGCTAAAGAAACTAAAACTGGTCTTTAGGCTATAAATGCTAGGAAGTACGAAACAAAAGAAATAAAAACAGGTCTTGATTTTTCTCAAATACCACAACTAATTAATATTCAGATCAAAGTTCGGCTTCTATTTTCGTGGCGACCTATAACAAAAAGAACAAACAACATCCTATACCTATACATTAGAGGCTCTTCTATACTTTATTTCATCATCATCATAGTTTCAGCCGAAAGACGTCCATTGCTGACCATCCTCCCTCAAGTGTCATCATATTGGCCGGTCAAGTGCGTCTCGCATCAAGCGGATTCCCGCAACCTTAACCAGGTCATAGGTCCACCTTGTGGGTGGCCTTCAAACGCAGCGTCTTCCAGGTCGCGATCGCAACTTCAGAACTTTTCGGTCCCATCAACCATCCGTTCTGCGATGAATTGATTCCTTAATTCGAGATACATACATGTTCAATCCGTGGCGAGGGATTGAAAATATTAGGTCTTTACAAACATGGAATTTGCCGTTCGTTTATGAAATAAGTTAACCTATTTTTTTTCTATATTTTTTTATATTTTTTTTAATCTAAGTAATCCAAAACCCATGCAATCGGTGCATCTTTGCCAACGCAGTGGCAGTTTATTGATCCCTTCTTGAACAAATCAGTTGGACGGGAGCCAAGAAATTATTCAAAGCCATTTTTTACTGCCTCTAGTCGTATTGTTTTCTTTTCTTTCAAAGAAGTTATCCAAATTTTGGAGAAAGGTCTGGTGAGTAAGGCGAATGACGGAGAGCTTCCAACACCAGCTCTTGTAACTTGGAGCCGTCTGCTGTGCAGTATGAAGTCGCGCGTTTTCGTGCAGGAGCAGCGGAGACGAGTGATTGACCAAAGCTGGTTGGACACGTACGAGCTTCTTCGTCATTGTGTTCAGTTCTTCACAGTTCACATCTGCAGTAATGCTCAACACGTTTTTCAAGAAGCTGTGATGAATCACACCGGCCCAAGACCACCAAACAGTAACGATTGCTTTTCTAGGAATAAGTTTTCGTTTAGAGCATTGTTTAGGTGCTGAACCAGGATCCAACCAACTTGCTGAGCGCTTGCGATTATCATACAGAATTTGTACAAGGCACGTCTAGACGCGTACTTCGCGCTGGCGATCATTGAGTTCGTAGGGCACCCATTTGTCAAGCTTTTTACCTTGCCAATTTGACGTAAATAGACTATTGAATATTGTTTGAAGCCAATGCCGAAAGCTGCTACTAATTCAGCCGTAGATTGAGTAGCTTCCACAATCGCCTTTAATTCGTCTTTGTCGACCAAAGTTTTCGGACGCCCACGGAGTTCATTTTCAGGTCGAAATTTCCAGAACGGAAGCGGGCAAACCAATAACAGATGGTGCGTTCGTTTGTAGTGTTCGCTCCGTAAACGTTGTTAATATTGCTTGCCGCTTGTGCTGCTTTGCTGCCACGACGATACTCATATTCCATAATACACGATTTTGTAACATATCCATGATGACGAAAAAGATTCAAATGCGATGAAAACATAACGTTAATCCATTCTATTTTAAAATAATATTAATTTGAATTTAGAATTTTTTACAAACAAAAAATATTTTATTTGAAATGGCCTGTACTGCAGAGCGGCAATTTCATAGATAAAGATCTATTATTTATACGTATCAACTTTAGCATTGGGTATTTTAAGTTGATCATCCTTTACCTATATACCGAAACTCTTCAGTATCTCGGAGAGCATGATAGGATGTTGGTCCCGCTTTTTATTTGAAGATATTTGATAGTCGTGACGGTAGTAAGAATCAATCAAATCGTGTCAAGGGGTATCGTGTTAGCCAGTTACTGGGTTGTGGAGATCAGTTACCAACTATAGCAACAATAGTCAACTATTACTAATCAGGAGGATTACTAATATCGAAGAGTTGGCAAAGTTGAGTGGTAGTGGGCAAGGCACATTCTCGCAGAACGGATGGTCGATGGAGTAGAACATTCCTAACATAGCGAAAGAAGAGACATTGGAAGGCCTCTCGCTGGGTGGACTGGTTATCACTGCGGGAATCCGCTGGATGCGAGATGCACGGTATTGTCAATGGGGCGACGCTTGAGGGAGGCTTATTACCAGACATGCACTTCTTTCAGCTGAAGTGATGATGATGATGAAATATGTAATTCGGTAATTAAAACCGATTTCATTAAAAAGATCTAAAAAATATTCGCACTGAATTATTTGCAGGATGTCGCGGTACGTTACGACGGCAAAGAAGAAGTAAAACCACCTTCGTGAGTCTATGAATGTTAAAAACAAGTTTACTCGTCTCACACTCATAAATAAGTCTGTTACCAACTCACTCAGTTACATTTTTTGTTCAACCGCGTCAAGATGATACTCGCTATTGTTTACTATCTTACGTTAACAGCAATCATTTCATTTCTAACAGCAGTGCTCTTGGGTTTTTCTTTAGCTCTATATGTGAAACTAAAATTAGAACCTGTGATAGGAGTGTGTAAATCTAATGTGCGACTTGATGGCAAGGTCGCTCTCGTGACAGGCGGGAACCATGGCATCGGCCTGGAGACTGCGCGTGACCTCGCGGCCAGAGGAGCGTGCGTCGTCATCGCAAGCCGGGACGCCGAGAAAGGCGCAGCAGCCATCGCCGATATAGGAGCCACCACAGGAAACAAACACGTCGAATTCAGGCCTCTAGATCTAGCAAAATTCAGCAGTGTACGAAAATTCGCTGAAGACTTCAACAACTCCTATGAACGTCTCGATATTCTGGTGAACAACGCCGGCTGCTTGGATTTCAATCCAGAACTTACCGAAGATGGAATAGATGTAGTGATGCAAGTCAATTACTTCGGGGCCTTCCTGCTTACGAACCTGCTCCTAGACAAGGTGATCGCCTCTAAACCCAGCAGAATCATCATAGTGTCATCTTGGATCCACAATTTTGCCCGATTACGCGACGACGATTTAAATAAATTCCGCGGAAAGGGTTTTTTTAGACCGGTAATGAATTACTCAAATAGTAAATTATGTGATGTCCTTTGGATGAAGGCATTAGCTAAGAGATTACCTGAAGGAGTAACAGTCAATTCTTTACATCCTGGAGTTATTAAAACTGGTATATTTCAAAGTACGCCTTTTGTAGTAAGAAAAGTGTTTGATGTTACCTGCGATATTTTGTTTAAAATGCCTAAAGAAGGAGCGCAGACGACGATACACCTGTGTGTGTCTGAAGAGGTGGAGGGCGTGCGAGGGAAGTACTTCATGGAGTGTAAGGAAGCTGAGTACAGCAGGATAGCTGATGATGATGAGCTAGTGGAGCAAGTGTGGAACAAGAGTATTAAATTAACCAATTCAAGTTAACGGACGGACCCAGAAAATAACGTGTGCAATATTTAGTGTACCAGAGTCTATGGTACCTATAGAAAAGGTCTGTGGGATGTGTCAATCCAGAACTTTCGTAACAGTTTTAAGTGCGTGCGTTGTAGGCGCGCGACCGTCCCTGCGATCGAATCCGCTCTGTGCAGTAAATTGTTTTTAAAATATTATAACTTACGTTTTGTGGACTTTTTGTAGTATAAAGTGTTCAAGAAGTTACAAAAAACAAGTGAAAGAGATATCTCGAAGAAAATCGAACAATATCCATTATATATAAAACAAAGTGAATGTGACTATCAACAATAAATAATTGTGTCAACAAAGTAGAGTGTTAGTTAGAACAGTGATCTCGTTGTAAACCAACCTCATTGCATGGGGAAATAGTACCGACTATAATAGAGCATTTATCGCTCAAAAGAAATGTGTTCGAGCCATTCAGGGCATTCCACCGGACGTATCTTGTCGACCATTATTTAAAAAACTCGGTCTGCTACCACTACCCTCACTATATGTTTATGAAACATGTATGTTTGTACGCAAACACAAATACCTATTCAGAACAGCAGCAGATGTATGTTCTAGGAATCGACGTGACAAATTTAGACTTGTTTTAGATGATTCCCCTCGATCAACAAAATATAGTAAAAACTGTTTAGCCATGGCTGTACGTATATATAACAAATTACCGTGTAAACTTAAATTATTAAATGGCAGACTGTTTAAAATTCACTTGTTTAAATGGCTAAATGATAATAATTTTTGTAGCATTAAGGAGTACCTTGAACATAAGTTGTGTTAACCAATTTGCATGCTAGTCTTAAGCAAAACATGTATGAACTTATCCTTAACTCATGTAACACCTCTGTATACCATGTTTTACGCAAATAAATAAATATGAATATGGACCTATTAACAATATTTTGAATACGTAAACAATAAAAGTGCATTAAAAATGTGTAAAAAACCTTCACCTATCAAACAAAGCAATTGGCAAAAGTGTTGAACTGTGGAAAAAAACCAGCCGAATGACTCATTTATAACCGTCTTGTTTAGTTTAAATATTGGATTTGTTTAGTACTATGCCCAATTTCACCTTATATCTCTCTCTTGCCTAGCCTTTTCCCAACTATATTGGGGTCGGCTTCCAGTCTTACCGGATTCAGCTGAGCACTAAGTGTTTTACGTGGAGCGACTGCCTATCTGACCTCCACAACCCAGTAACTGGGTAACACGATACCCTTTTGGCAAGACTGTTGTCAGATCTCAAGCTTCTGACTACCCGTAACGACTGTCAAAGATCTTCAAATGACAGCCGGGACCAACGGCTTAACGTGCTTTCCGAGGCACGGAGGAAACTCGGTATGTTGAAAATGGTCACCCATCCACAGACCGACCTCGTCAAGCGTTGCTTAACCTTGAAGATCGATCCGTGCGGCTGTTATTATTTAGCCACGAGCTCCTCTGCTCCGCTCCTCCTATATAACTAAGAAAATTTGGTTCGGTGGTGCAACAGTCTACATAAAACAACTGATCGTCTGAACGCGACTTCGAACCCTAGTAAAGTTGATAGACATTTTTGTGAAGTTTTAAATTTGAATTCCTTCTTACTCAACACAACCGACAATTTAAATTACCGACCATTCATATGAAGTGTTAGAACTACCTACTTCCACAATAGTCCAGTAGGGATATAATCATTTTTCACATAACCTTCGATAATTTAAGAGTTTGTTATTTACACTGGGTGGATAATGTATGCGAATTCATTGATTTGTACACAAATGTTTAGAGTTATGCAATAGGTAAGTATTTCTTATTATTTCGTGATATTACAAAAATATAATATTTAAATTATTTACCTACTGTATCTTTATGAGTACTATCTAAACTTTATACTAGTGAAAATGCTAACAGAGTACTGTGGAATAATGGAAAACTGAAAATGGTTCGTAACTCTTTCAATAAAAGGTTTAAGTTTTTCAAATAATTTAATATATGCATTGAGGGATTTGTTAAACCTTACAAAACAAGTTCTAACAACTAAGTATTATGCTGCACAGTTAATTGTATTTTTACTTTGCGATACGCGAAATATTGAATTTAAGTTTATAATTTTGCGCCGACATTTTCGTAATAAGAAACTCTGCCACCATACAAAAGTTTAAACATTTACGTGTTATGATAGTTGTGCCTTTAGTTTAATAAATAAAATACAATTTGGGTACTGCGGGGCGCGGTGTCAATCCTCTCCGAACGTATTGAATGAGGCGCGAAACCATTTCATAACTGTCACATCAGTATTTAAACCTCGTTCATAAAATCTTACTTTATGTTATTTGTTTTTTTTTTAATGTTGAGATCGAATACAATTTTTAAATCCTTCGTTCCTTTAGAATGAATATGAATTAATATTCACAGAGCACGGAATGGTCGTACCTGCCGTGTTGACAGTGTCTCGAAATGGCCGAATAGTATAATACTCCGTATCGTGAATCTTTGATAGTCGTTACGGGTCGTCAAAAACCTGGAAGTCTACGGCCACCCTAACAAAAGGGTACCGTATTATCCAGTAGGATTACCGTATATTCTGGGTTGGCAGGATAAACAGTCACTTCATATAAAATACTGGTATTTCGCAGCATCTGCTTCGACAAAAAGCTGTGGAAGCCAACCCCAACATATTAGGGGAAAGTCCAAGCAAAAGTCTTTTCCAAACAGATGTGACTGTAGAAATATACATATCTTACAACCGGTGCAACTGTCACATTACTAAATTGACTGCATAGCTGGTCCTAAGACCTAATACAATAAAAGCAGTGTTACCCTCTTAACTCTAAGGCATGTAAGCATGATATGATGTATTTTAGACGAATCGATGTATTTATGTTTGTAAAATACTACCTATTTTTTTTTAATTTTCAATCAATATAGTAGCAACCCTAGTGAGTCCGGCAATTTTAGGTGTAAATTTTCGAGGATAGTGGGAGTGGTCTGTCTGTAAACTTTCTATTTTGTGGTATTAGATACATACATACAAGATACGCGCGAAAATCGTAAACCTTTCCTTGCAGTCGGGTAAAAAACAACAAATCGGTTCAGTCGTTCCCTTGTGATTGTGATACGCTTATCAACACTTAGGGCATTTTTTTATAGGAAGATACATTTTACATGATCGTGTTTTTTCGCCCTGTCTATTTGTTTTTAAATACTATTAATCAGAAAAATCGGCACCACGTGAGCTCACCACACTGCTGCTTTACATCAAAACCTAATAAATGTTTTAAACTATATATTACTATATACTCCAGGATAGCGCAAAAATATGATTTGAATTAACCTATGGGAAGTCATCTTGTGTTAGGAAACAAAAAGAAAAAAAAGTTTTATGAGTGTACTAAACAAGGCAAAGCACTGGTTAAACTGTTCGTATATATACACAATGATATTAATAGTGTCATAAATCTATTGAATATTTTACATATCTCTAAATGACAATTCAAGAATGAGAATAAGAAATTTTATTTGCTCAAACATGTGATACACATGTGATGTGATAAACAATACAGAATTGAAATAATACATGCAAGATCTTAAATAAGAGTGACTCACGATATGTCTGCCATTTCTCATGGCGTGCAAATATTTTTGGTAAATTATTATTATTGAATCGAATGATTTTTAAAATTTGCAACTATACATTAAATATAATTCACAGTTAAAACAGATTTCTTATATTCTATATTATTTACATTATCCAATGATTTATTATTTATTTTCCTTGTCCAACATTATAGATTACAATTATCACAATGAAGATTTACATCACTTTAATAGGCATCAATTCAATTATGATGAAACTTGTAGTTCGCCGCTACTTCATAATCATAATTACTACAATGTTAGTTATATTTACAATAATCACCATGAGACGTTTAAAAAATCTGTTATACTATACTTAATATGCTTTTTCTGTAACTAACCTAAACTTAAACAAACAATTTCATTGTTTGTTTAAGTTTAGGTATAGTTTGCTCTTTCCAACTTTTGGGCAATTTATTGTAGATAATTGGTGCCATGCAAAAAACACTCTTGCGCATAAGTGCAGTTTTTGATATATGTAAACATAGTTTGCTATCATCACGCCTATTTCTTGGAAATTTGTCTGCTATACGAGGACACAAATGTGGATTTGTTTTTGCGAACATTGCCATTTTTAATATATAAAGTGATGGTAATGTTAATATATGATATTTAGAGAAATAATGTTTACAGCTATCGGTAGTTTTGAGATTAAACATAGATCTCAAGCAACACTTTTGTCTTTTAAAGATGATATCCCTGTCGGTTGAGTTACCCCAGAAGATAACACCATATCTAATGACAGATTCAACTAAACCATAGTAGGCCGTTAATAGTGCCTCTATATTTAGAGTACGTGATAATTTATACAACGCATATGCACCACTGCTTATTCCTTTGGCTAGAGCCTCAATATGCGCTTTCCAATTTAAGCTTCTGTCGATTGTTAGGCCTAAAAAATGTTGTACTATTAGCTGTCCGTATTTTAGTATTATTATATTCGATATCAAGACTATAGAATAATGATGATCGTTAGCTAAAGTGCATAATCAAAGTTTTATTTATATTAATTTTCAAAATATTATATTCAGCCACGTTACTGCTTCAATTAATGTATTTTTTATTTATTTCGGGAAGTCATTAATGTAGAGTGAAAACAGTGGTCCGAGTACACTGCCTTGCGGAACTCCATGAGGGACGGTACGCTCGCATGACATGAAAATCTCTTCACGTTTGGAGCTCATATTTATTCTCCATATGCATCAAGTTTATTTAGTAATATATTATGTTGGACATAATCAAATGCCTGTATCATGTCGCAGAAAATGGCACAGACTGGCGTATTTTTATCTATGTTTGTCATAACAGTATGCAAGAAGTCGTATATCGTATACGTCGATATCTAGTAAGTGCCAGATATTTGCCAAATTCAGTGTTTTTAGAAATTGAAGGGACTCTCCTATAGTAAATAATGATTAAATTGATTAATTGAAGCACCAAATCACAATTATAATTTTAAATTTCTAGTTTAAAATTACACAGTCCATCGCAGCATAGTAAAACTCATTAAAATATCATATTATGATTGTCTGGGTATAAAACCATTATAAAATAAATGTCATCTACTGCTTTCTTTTATGGGGCAGTCTTATAATATCAGACATCATTTTAATATTTATTCAATTCGCACGGCGAAGGCTTGTATAACACATGCCAGATTACCTATTAAAAATATAAAATTTCGCGTATCGCAAAGTAAAACTGCAATTATCTGTGCAGCTTAATACTTAGTTATAACTTAAAACTTTTGTTGAAAGGTATAACTAATCGCTCTATGCATATAGGAATTGATTTGAAAACTTAAATGTTTTATTGAAAAAGTTACAAGCCATTTTCATTTTTCCAATATCTACAGAACCTATCTAATAGCATTTTCACATAAGATATCCCCAGCAAAAATAAAAACTTTTGAACTATCGAAGGGCATATTTTTCTGGGTATTGGACTACAATATTATAACACTTCAAACTCTAGTCAAGGAGCTGCGGCCATAGTTACACTACAAGCCGCTGGAGGTCACCTGCAGTATATAAATAAAGGACGAATTAAAGAGGATGCTAGAAAACATTCAAGGAGACATACATAAACAAAAACAAGACATGAAGATGATGGCAGAAAATAACATACACAAACAAAAACAAGATATGAAGTTAATGGAAGAAAACATCAAGGATTTGATTAACACAAACATAGATGATATATTCAACAGTATTGAGACCAAAACTAAATAAATCGAATATAAAATTGAAGAGAAATAAAAAACCATCGATTATATGGACAGACAAATAAGAAAGAAAAAATTGGTGTTCTGTGTGAACTCCAAAAATTGAAAAGAAGGAGAGGAACTATGAAGATTTATGTTTCTTAATACTAGATGTTTAATAACAATAAAATGGCAGTAGAGTGTACTAAATGGGAAATCGAAATCGTCAACAAAATAGAGAAGAGGACAGGAAAAGTCAGACCCATAGTAGTTACACTTAAAACAACAGGCAGGAAAATAGAACTTCTTAAAAAAAAAATCATAAGAATGTACTGGAATATATAAGGGAACTTCAAGAAAACCTTAAACTGGAGCGCATTAGAGTGCAAGCAGGAAATTTGCCTTACGTTACGATAAAATAGTAACATTAGATAAACATAAACCCAAAGCTCACCAAGCTACAGGGAAAAAACCTACCAAGAGGTTCATGTCGGCATCGCCAGAGAATACTACTACATCCACAAATCCTAAAAATATTTTAGAAGGAGCAAAACAAGTCCAAAATAAACAGAAAACGCAAGCAACTACAATAACCAGCTTCTTGCGATCTCCGCAATTAAGGTTACACTAGTCGATCATTCTTCAATACAAACGTAGTCTGGCGATTACTCCACTGTTTGACGATGTACGTTCAAAATAAAAAATGATATCAATTTGTCTCATCATTACTTAGCCTTGTATGGAAACAAAAAATTTAAAAAATAAAATATTTGAAAGTACTGAGCGTCGAAAGTTCCATATTTCAACACTAATTTTAACGCATCTTTGGGCGGAAATAAATACCATAAAAAGAAGGAAAATTAAAAAACTGCCTCCATACAGGGATAGATTACTAATTCAACAATGCTAATAATTTTATTTTGGAAATTTAAATTTAGTCGTTTTTCATGATATCTAGACTCTCAAAGGTCTATTTATAAAATTCGCGCGCTCGTTTGCGTCCTAAATCATCATCCATTTCGATACAAATTTGCAAAAATGATAATTCGTACGCGAACTAGTTTCTTACTGCTCATCACAGCAGCTATCTCTTTCACATGTGTTGTCGGATGAGACAGCACGCATTTTAACCTCGCGCACAAAATAGTTCGTGCCGTCGACTAGGGGAACCTTAAACCCTACAAGCCAGGGTCCAAGGCATGATAATGAAGATACACAAAAAACTAAAAAGCGCCCCTCCACCACCTCCTCCAAGCCGATTGGTCATCGTGGAGGAGTTAGACCAAAACCCCCTAAATTGGAGTAATAAGATCGAAAAAATAAATAGATATACAGAAAAACCTAAACCTAACTATCTCTATGTAGCAAATATTAATGTGAGAACCCTAATGTCAGACTGTGGTATGTGACAATTAGGAAACAATTGATTTTCTATTGTTATACACCTGATTCAGGTTTCATCACAGTTGAGTCCACAGAACTAATTTTGTCGGTAGCATCTATAAATTGGGATATAATAGGGTTATGTGAAACTAGGAGGCACAATGAAACTATAGAAGAGTTTTCAGACTTTATCTTTTATCACTCGTCCGGAGTCTCAGGAAGGAACGGAGTTGGATTTTTGATAAAAAAACACCTGAAAAACAATATTCATTCTCAGATAGAGTAGCGACATTAGGAATCCAAACGATCGATACGATCTGGTCGTTTATCCAAGTGTACGCTCCGACGGAAACTCTCGAACGGAAACCGATCTCCATACTGACAAAAATTGGTTGAATTTGCACTCGAAAACAACTGTAAAATATTAAATACCATGCTTAATCGCAAGTCTCACAAAAAATGGACCTGGCGGTCACCGGGCGGTAGATATCGCAATGAAATAGACTTCATACTCACAAACAAACATACCAATGTACATAAATTCGACGTAATAAATAATTTTACTTTAACACAGACCATAGAATGATAAGATGCAAACTGTCCGTGCAACTAAAACGTAAGAAGCGGATTCTAAAACCTATCGACTACACTAGAAATCTACCTTTTGATGCCAGGAGAAGGAGCAAGATCTTGAGAAAATAAATTTATGGAAGCATTATGTACAACAGAGGAAATACAAGACCAGTACAACAAATTCGAAACTATAATGAAGAACATGTTGCAACTATTGGCGGAAAACATAGAGGTACGAAAGATTCGA
Organism: Orthosia gracilis; assembly: GCA_947562075.1. NCBI lineage: Eukaryota > Metazoa > Arthropoda > Insecta > Lepidoptera > Noctuidae > Orthosia > Orthosia gracilis. The sequence continues at coordinate 13,609,665 of OX387265.1, forward strand.
TAAAACAAGAAACAAAACACCTATTAGACCAGAGAAAACTTTTATACAAGGGAAAACGAACGAAATAAATTACAGCCAAAATAACAAGAATAAGTTAGGAAATCAACAGACCCGAAAAGAAAAAATATAAGTAAAATACGTTAGAAAAGTTATTAAAACGAACAGGCGCTTTACGTAAAGCTTACAAAGAGTTGAGTGACAAGACCGAGTGGGCTGCGAACCTGAAAAATAAACGTGGAAAAATACTAACACGACATCCAGACATAATCCACGAAGCAACACGTTTCTACAAAGAACTGTACACCAACGATCAGCAGAACACACCAGCGACCACATTATGGGAAAAATCTTTAATGACCACAATTCTTCTGGAACCTCAATTTAACTGAAACGGAAAGCTTTCTCCAGTCTGAGATCGAATACGCCATAATCACGCAGAAAATGATAAATCTCCCGGTAGCGACAATATTGCAAACGAAGTTCTGAAGTCCCTATGCATCCCACTCCTCAAACCTCTTCCACTCAATAACATCCTTACGCGATACACTAAAAAACTACCTACTGAACAGATTTTCATGCGGTCTTCACCAATAGAAAGAGTGAGAAACAAGGAAGGTTTTTGTGTATAATTGCCACAGGCGAAGCCGGGGCGGGTCGATAGTTGTTATATATAGTGACCTACGTGGTCTATAGAGGTAAGTATTCAAAACAATACAATTTGAACGAGATAATATTTAAGAAAGCAGGCCCAGTATTTACAGCTCCAATTTACTAGTTGTAAGACGTGGGTTCGCACCCAGGCTGGCACATTAGGTACTTTGTGTGATTTATTTTCATCATCACTGCTAACAAAACGGTGAAGAAAAGCATCGTGAGGAAACTGGCAGGTCCTACAAATTCCAAAACATCTACCAAACCCACACTAGGTCCACGTGGCATATTATCTTTACATTATAGACTGATAATGATATTTTGCACTGTGTAGCGAACTACAAAGATTGATTCATACATACTTAATGGCGGCTCGGACACCGTGGAACACACCGTCTGGACAGGCTTCCCCTCTGTGACACGGACTGAGCTGTAATCTACCTCTCGGACCTAGTATGGACTGGTAAAGCGTTTTTTTCCTCGATATGCCGCGACACCGTCTCGCTGAATCAGGGCTTGCGATATCGGGTCCCTACCCCACCCTACCTACCCTACCCTACCCTACCTAACCTACCCTACCCTACCTACCCTACCCTATCCTACCCTACCCTACCTACCCTACCCTACCCTACCCTACCCTACCTACCTTCCCTACCTTACCCTACCTACCCTACCCTTTTAAACTATCCTATCTCTCAAGTTGGATCGAACTGCACATGGTGTGCGAATTTTATTATAATCGGTTAAGTGGTTTAGGAGTCCATTGAGGACAAACATTGTGACACGAGATTTATATATATTAAGATATGGAAACAAAAAAGTAAAAAATAAAATATTTAAAAGTTATGCTCGTCCAAAGTTCCATATTCAACAATCATTTTAACGCATATTTGGGCGGAAATAAATACCAAAGAATAAAGAAAATTGCAAAACGGCCTCCATACAGGGATAGATTGGTAATTCATCAATGCAAATATATTTTTTTAGAAAATATACATTTAGTCGTTTTTTCATGATATCTAGACTCTCAAAGATCTGCTTATAAAATGTCGCGCGCTCGTTTTCGTCCTAAATCATCATTCATTTCGATACAAATTTGCAAAAGTGCTAATTCGTACGCGAACTAGCTTCTTACTGCTCATCACAGCATCTATATCTTTCGCACGCTTTGTCGGATGAGATAGCATGCATTTTAACCTCGCGCACAAAATAGTTCGTGCCGTCGACTAGGGGAACCTTAAGTCCAATCGATGTACCTATTATTAATTCTAAAACCGGTGCTATTGCGCGAGTGTCTAAGAATGTCACATGATACTGAGACGAAGATATTATTCAATCAATACATATAATTAATCTGTTGAAAAGTCGATTAGTACAGCGTAAATATTAAAACGAAAAATAGCCTTTATGCTAAAGGATAACCAACAAAACCAATTTCAATAATTTTTGGCATTTTTGTCTGTTTGTGTTTAGTTGTGCACACTTCACGTAAAATAATCGAAACCAATGAATATAAGTTTTTTTCATAAAAATTGTGCGTAACTTGAAGGGTTCCCAGCGCTAAGAAAGAAAATTTGGTTCGAAATATGTAGGTACATTTAAACATGTGTCATACATTTTTGAAATCAGCTCTTAAAACCTTTTATTTTGATAACACGATGAGTATGAAAGAAAAATTAAACTGGTCAAGTGCGAGTCGAACTCGCGCACGAAGTGTGCCGTGCCATTATCGCAAAAAACGGCAAAGAAATCACGTTTGTTGTAAGGGAGCCCCATTTAAATATTTATTTTATTCTGTTTTTAGTATTTTTTGTAGCGCCCAAAACCCACCATTTTTCTAATTGCCAATTTTATGTAGCCAGTGACACTCGCAAGGTTAAGACGAATCGATTGGCGTTAGAACCATCATAATCGGCCAACGCGTTTGGTCTCTAGAACGCCACATAGGAACAAACATACATATATAGACTGATAAACACATTACCCTCCTTCGGCAATCGGGTAAAAATTACTTAATCGCTTGCTTGTTACATTGAATAATCTTCTTTATATAGGCTTCAATTTATTTCGGTTAGTTACCCCAGCAGTATTCGTTCACTTCATTCACTACTATAATATAATGTAATCAGGAGGGTGAGCCATAAGCTCTTACAGTCAGGTTATTTTGGTATGCGAAAGGGACAGATGAATCCAAGAAATATACATCTGTCCCTTACACACACTCAAAATAACCTTACTCTAAGAGCTTATGGTCACCCCCCAGTACCTAACTATTAGTACAAATAATAGTATATTATCTTGAGCAGCTGGGTTGGTGAAGCCGCCTAGTTAAGAGACCTTACCAAAATCAGTCTTTGGATGGGTGACCACTTTTTTTTGGATCGCTTGTTTGGTTAAGATGAGTTAATTATTTAACCATTTGTTAAAATAACAATTGATGAATTAACGCGTTTTACCGAGTTTTAAACCATTGGTTAGCATATTTAACCATTGATTGAGTTAACTATGGATCAAAAAACTGGACCTTAGGGTCTCATAGACACTGTGGATCGAGGTGGATCGTGATAAAAAGAAAACAGAAACAGTGCCATCTATCAAAGTTAACTTTAAAGTACGATGTCGAAGGGACGTACCATGCCCGTATACGACCCAAATTCACATTTCCAGAAATCGCCTCATCATCATTCATCATTGGTAAAACGATGATACTCGACTTATTCACTGCTGGACGTAGGCCTGCCCCACCCAAGCGTCGCTACACAGAAATCGCCTTAAATTATTTAATTAAAGAAACGCAGATAATAATACCTTTTTCGTCCAAAACTCCAATTTTTAAGTATTAGTTAAGTTTGCTATCTGCTTTATACACAAATAGTGAGAGACCTATTAGAGATAGTGACGAGATAGCTGGTGTGACGAGTTGTCATCACAACCAAATCATGATATACTCAACAGGACAATAATAATGGGGGCTATCGCGTATGGATTCGCCGCTAGAGGCTCTGGTGTGGGGTGAGGTTTTCGATAAGTTAAATTTCAAAGTTTTTTGGCTTAATTCGCGATTTTATTTAATTTTTTTGTATTGTTGTGAATATTTCCCAACTATGGCAGATTACCTTCCCGTACCGAATATTGCTCTAATAGAGTTTTATGTTATTTAAACTTATTTTAAATTTAATCGCACTTCTACGGCATTAGAAATTATTTTAATTCAAACTTTTCTTCCGTGCACGTTATAAAAACATTTAACAGCTATATTTATGGACCTTAGTCAACGTTCGAAGTTTAAACTGACGTTAATTATTTCATCCTCATTGCAATAAGGTATTGGTTTTCGATCTACAAAACGAAAAATCTACTAAACCTAAAAATATATTGGCATTGACAGCTGTAAAATTTTGCAATAGGAAATTGCGAAACATTAAACAAAATCCTAACTATAACTGTGATTTTTAATTTCATAAACTAAACTGAAAGCTGCTTATTTTTTAATGTTGCAAGCGTGGAGCATAGTGTTGTAGGTAAGGCTCAATCATAAGAAGTGATTGATTCTTCAATTTAATTTTACAAATTGGTGTAAATGAATGATTTATGAATATAAACATCGTATATTTAAATGTAACAATATTCATACACATAGTACATCAACTTTTATTGTGTTAAATATTAAGTCAACGATAAAATAAATGCAATCGATAAAATGAAGTCGGACATAAATGAGTAGAAAAATAAGGGCTGCTTGATTCATAACAAATTAAATTTTTTAGCCGTGAAATAGTTTCATTTTCAATCCACTTCGTTTTTCGATCAACTTTCGATCACTAAGGATAGTCATGATACGACACCATTTTTATGTAATAAATTTAAATTTAAAAATCAGATTGTAGTTTTACAATAACTAAAAATATTATGAATAACTTAGTATAAAATCGACTAAGAAGTTTTTAATCAAGTAGTGCACATCACTATAATTTTGACAATTCGCCATCGGTATCGAAGCCCGCTGCCGTGTCATCGAATCGTAATTACACGTCGAAGACCAAACCAAGTACAATTTACCTAAAACTGTTCTGTGCAACGTTGGCATTTTTTATTATTTACAATCAAATAATTACTGTTGTAATCATGTCGTCCACTGAAGAGACTTCTCAACTTAAGGCTGGTCATCCCCCGGCAGGTATAAACTAATTTTCCAATGCCTTTGTTTATTTTTATTCAAACGTTAATAATAAGTTTTGTCGTTCTTGAAAACAGAAAAAGATCCGTATGGCGGCAGAAATGTTATCTTGCGTTTTATTTGCAGCCAAAAACTTTCAAATTCCCAATATTTTGCGGAAATCCAAGGAATTTTGATGTAAACAAGTTAATTTATTCAGAAACCACAATTCAATCAAGTATTTCTAGGCCTTGAATTTCAATATGACGTCATGTTAAGTATGTTTTATGTTACGATTCATTGCGTGTTGTCAAACAAAGACTTGCTACCTTCAAGGTCGTCATGCGGTCAGCTTAACGGCTATTTAATTACCTACTTTTTATATCAAATTATGTAAAAAAAGTCAAAAAATTTCCCTTTAGATATGGACCATTATATTTCATATAAGAATCATATTAGGTTTTTATATAAATCTATTCCAGTTCTGTAATCTCGCTAAGGGATAAACCTACAATATAAATAATAAATTTACAAGATAATCAAATTATAATATAATTAAAATCTGATTAACAAGAAAGCCACCATGTCCAACATAGCATAACAAATTAAAATTTTATCACTGATAACAAACCAAAATTCATTCATGTTAACTCAACAAATCATTAACTACATTATTTCCAACATCTACAATTTCAGTGAAAGCCGGAGGCATGAGAATCACGCAACACAAAACCCCACACGCAAAAGACAGCGGCAAGGAGCCTGCAAATGAAGACTTAACCGGGCTTTCCGGGCCTTCACCTGTGCCTTCAAACCCTGTAACAATCACTGGTGCTCCAAACAGAGGTAATGCGGACTTCACTCCGGAAGCCGCTCAGGTGGCACACAGTCCTAAGCCTCCAGCACACATCAACTTTAAGCCTCAAACAAATATTCAACAGCCCCGGAAGTAGGCCACATATCATGTAAGAATATTAAGGTTGTTAGGTAGATCTACAGAAGATATTATCAGATTTAATTAAAAAGTTATCTACTGTTATTGTAGGAAGATTTCTTAGTCAACGAGAAATCCCATTCTCCTCAATCAATCACATTATGCCTTATGATGGTATGACCTGAAATGGCCTTGAAATAAATGCTTCTTGCTAGAAAGAGCTGACTAAAACTGGGCTCATATTTTTGTCTTTAACTTTCATAAACAATAACATTTTTATATATGAAGAAGGAAACATGTTTTTAAAGTCAGCCTTATCGGTCTTACCATCAACAATATAAATGCAATAACATCAAACTGCCAATAACAAAAGGTGATACCATATCTAAAAATTAATGTTATGCAACTGGAAGATTTCTGTCTGTTTATCTATCTACCTTGATAACTTATATCACACAATTTGTTTACATTAGGCATTTTAGACGCAAACAATTTAATTTGTAACTGGTTATAAATAAGTTTTAGTAGTGATAAAGTTATCTGTCTGTTGTTGATAAGGTGCATAACCTAATTTTATTGGATGGCAACTTAAAAACATGACAATAATGTTGTATTTTTTAAAAGGTTGTTCAGAATCATTAAAAAGAAACAAACCTAAGTATTTCCTATAATTTGCATTTAGTTCTATATAAAATATATTCAGAATTTTGAATCAATGTTCTTAATGGATTTCCATTAAGAACATTGATTCAATGTTGAATTTTGAATCAATGTTCTTAATGGAAATCATTTATACATCCATATTCTATTCCATTTCTCAACAATAGAAAAATGGAACACATGTGCAAATAAGACATTTCATAATCAAAAAACATTCATTGACTTGTGTTCAAATACCTAATGTAAACATACCTAAACAAACAAGGTTCTGACTTTGCATCATTTGGTATTAAAACTTTTTATTGGTTACCATATTCTATATTCAAAATTGCAATAGAGAATTTGAATTCAGAATCTGTTAGGCAGATCCTGAAAAGCTTAAAGATTTTATAAAAAAGGTCCAAAATGTGCTGCCAGCATTTAAAATCGTACTATTTTCTTTCCAAATGTTGCCAAGCTAGATCCATATTAGCCTAGTGATTAGATTGGTATATTAAGAATACTTTGTAGTATAAATAAGCACTTTATTTATTTATAACGTCTTATTATATTCGTTTCTTTCTTGTTATAACAACCTAATCAGTTTCTTAATACTAGTTTTTGAAAGATTTTGTACATTATAGGAATAACTAGTTTTAAAAACAAAGAAAGACATTAAAGTGATCCTATAAGGATTCCTTTTTTAATGGAAACCCAAAAACGACTAAGTCCTATTTCTTCCAGTCATGCGAGCTTATTTCAATCAACTAGTTATTCCTAAAAATGTCTTCTAATAAACTTAATGATGAGAAAAGCACGTAAACATAATTAAAGCTACAAATGTTAGAGAATTTCCGACAATAACATACACAATTGGTCTTACTATATTGTATATCAACACACTCCATCATGAATAATTTATCTATCAATATTATCTAACTATGGATTTAACTCGTTAACAAACCTAAGTATGTCATGATGACATACCATCGGCAGAACCAAAAGATAAGTCATTCAGAAATTAATAATAATAGTCAAGAGTAACCAATTCATGGTTACTTCTAGACAAACATGGTTCACTGTTGACCACATCATCACTTACCATCAGTTCAGATAGTAGTTGAATACCTGTACACAAATAAAAAAATATAATGGGACTGACTTTCCATGGTACGCCAGTTTCATCCGATGTATTTGTAGCTTTATTTATATCAATGAATTTATATCATTGTGTTGTAAAAACGCATTAGAACTACATATGTTGACTGTGTAAAGTGTGTTACTGTACTTAGAGATAAATGGTTGCAGCTCACACCTCGAATATAAATAAACACACACATGAGACGTTTTTCTGGTTTTTCTCGCATGGCAAACCATCTCAGTCTGTGATCCCTCTGGTCAAAGAATATGGAAATGCTTCAGATGCCGCTGTTAGAGGCGAAATTATCAATACTATCCATCCAGCCAAGCACGTCACCGTATACTCGCACTTGACATTGAAACTGATGACTTTGAAAGGATTCAAGCCTCAGCGACAGAATTCGTGCATTCAAGAGTCTTGACGAATTTTATAAATATTGCCGTGGCTCGATCATTCTATGCACTGTGCCTTTGGTATTGCAGATGTCCATAAGCAGTGGTTACCATCAGATGGGCCATCTCCTTATGTATCTATTTATGAACACTTCTCTTTAGAGGAATGAAGTTCAAAAGGTGTGAGCACAAACCATTTCATTAGAATATAATATGGTACGAAGGTACGAGGAGCAGAATAATATAGTATATAATGTATAGGTAGTTCAGTACATAGATATCCAGTGTTGTATTCAATAATTTTATTAAAAAGATTTCAAATGTCCATACTTACTGCACAAATTTTCTGTTCTACGTTCTACAATTCCTTTTTTAGTTTTTATTGAAGGCTTTTCTGATTGAAGTGTCGCCAATATTTTTGATTATTTATGTTTTGAAAACGAATTTTGCGGGCCATGAGAAGATATAAATTATTTATTAAACATTTAGGGTCCTGAAAATGTACAGGGAATAAAATTATTATTACTTTTATTAATTTGGTTTGCGACAAAATTATGTTTAACTTGTTTGAAATTTTATTGAAGAACTGGTTTCTCAAGCAATAATTGAAGTGGATAAAATAATAAATAAAATATCTAAAATTTAGATAGTGCAGTTTATATTAGGTTCTTATTTGGTGCTATGCCATTAAATTTAAAAAAAGTATTTCTTCACATTCCTAAACATTGAGTTTATGGCATTAAAGAATTTAAAAAATAACAAAAAAATATTTTAATTATAGTTTTCCTATTCTTTATTATTTAGTCTGAATGTTTTGCATTTGGGCCAAGTTTTAAGTAATGTTTCTTTTTTATTTTATTAGTTTTAAAATAAATTGGTATAAAAACCAAGATGTGTTTTTATTGCCCAACCGTATCATTGTCGACTCTACGACAAGTCTTATCCACTTTTATCTTAGATCAATATTAATAAGTATAAGAATTACGCAAGGCGATATTTAAGTCAATGGTATACAGATGCAGGGCCCGATCTAGCAATTTCGTCGCTCCGGGCAGTTGGCACCCATCGACCACACAGCCCTTTATAGCCGTAGTAGTGCTGATACACGTCCGGATTTGGTACGAGAGGACTACCTCCGCCCGCAAATCGTTCTTGCTTACACACGCTCGGATATTGCATGGGTTATTTTCCATAGTTATTTATGACTTAATTGAATGTAGAAATATCGGGCGACAATAACCAAAATCAGTAGAAGTCCCATAAATCGAAGACTTTTTCAACGCTGGTCGTAGTTTGTACGATCCAACCCAACCATATACACGTCCGTCCGTATTTGTACGGAGCAGACCATATCCGATGTGTAAACAAGCGGACTCAATTAATAATAATAATGTCCGACGGACCACTCTACACACGCTCGGATATGGTACGGGCGGACTAACTGCCCAAACATCCGTGGTCCGCCCGTACCAAATCCGGACGTGTGTTAGCACTATAAAATGACGCCTATTAAGGTCAGGAATTCAGGATTACTATCTATTGAAAAAAATTTTGTTTTTAACCGTCGGATCGGACGTCGCTTTTTTGACAACTTCGAGCAAAATGAAAACGAAGTGAACTCGAAAATTCCACCTAAGAATTTTCGCAACATTATGAATGTTAAGTTATTTAACGGTAAGTTTAGAACAAGATCCAATAACATTCGACAGCGAAGCGAGCTTGAAAATTTGAGCACCACACCATGAACAAGTTAGATTTTCTAATGAAATGAAAAGGGCGGTTAGTTCAGTTTGGCCGCCCCTCATGCCGCTCAAGGCATTTGCCCGGCTCGCCCCTCCTAGATCCGACCCTGTATAGATGGTAATGTTAGCTAATGGTGGAGTGCCTACCAACAACATGTTTTTTAATTACTCAAACCAAAATGAATGCAGTTGAGCACGCTCTTTTTAATAATTATAGTACCTACTGGCCGTTTCACTAACGCGATAAAAGTTGCCTGATTGATCTACTATAGGGTTAAAGTCTTCTTCTCATATAGAGGCAAGAGCATGCTCAAGGCGAGTTGGCAATTTTAAACTTAATAACTTAGTCCTGCTCACATTTCCTTAAAATGTTTTCGGTATTGCATAAATAATTTAGAAAGGGTACGTCCTCCACCCTATGAGTTGAATTCACACATCCTTTCCATGACCCTTTCGAGTGTATTACGCAATACGAAATTCGTTATTTTTGTGTGTGTCATCCTTACCTATACCTACGTGTTCTTTGCCGAATTCACTTATGCATTTAGACTGCAGTTTTCTTCACGATGTGTTTTCTGCACTAATGTTCAAGAAAAACTTGGAAAGTAAATATGAATTGAAAATTCGTATTTATACTTGCCCGGCTTTGAACCCACGACTTTGAGGTCTTACTCCTTAACTCCGTAACACTTAGGTCTTAACCACACCTAGGTGTTACTCGCCTCTCTCTCTCGCCACAGGATGACGTCGATTTGCGACGCCTCCATGCCCCGGGTCAGGTGCTCCTAGCGCCCGGGTGCGATTTACTGGTGGTCGGAAGACATCGAGCAGATGCGCCTATTCTGTCTTCGATCCCGACGTCAGTATCAACGTATCTGACGCAGAAGACAGCCAAGAGCTACAGTCGAGGAAATACCCAGAACCTATAAAGCGTACAGGAAGGCGACCATGGAGCTCCCACTCGGATGCCAAGTCGAGATCTTAGAGGGAGCTTCTTGATGGACTGGACAGGGGGGGCGACCGTATAAGATGGTCATGACCAAATTATGTCCACGGGTGCCCATGGGTCCATGCCCCCCCTCACGGAAACGATGGATCCAGGTCTGCTGGAGAGAGTAGTAAACACGCTCTTTCCAGCCAGCCAGGGGCCCTCGTCGCTCGTGACACCCTCGGACTGGACTGATGAGATGGTGGTGATTGAAGGTGAGCTGGAGCGAATTGTTCGACGTATGGGGGCTCGCAACACCGCACCAGGTCCTGATGGCATCCCTGGCCGAGCGTGGGTTTTGTTTATGGCTGCTCTGGGGGACCGCACAAGACAGTTGTTTAGCAACTGTCTTCGTGCGAACACGCCCGTGTTCTCCTCCGACTGAAAGGAGGCTGGATTGGTCTTGTTGAGGAAAGTAAGCATGGACTCGAGAGTCTCCCTCTGCATACCGTCCTATTTGCCTGCTCGACGAGATTTCCAAGCTATTCGAAAGAATAATTGCCGAAAGACTCGTTGGTCACCTGTCGCGGGTTAGTCCCGATCTCGCTGATTGCCAGAATGGCTTGCGACAGCAGCGTTCTGCAGTGGACGCGATCCTACGCGTCCGCTAGCTGTCGGAACAGGTTGTATCCCGGGGTGGGATGGCGTTGGCGGTAACTCTGGATATCGTCAATGCCTTTAACTCCCTGCCCTGGGATACGATTAGGGCGGCACTAGTACATCACGTAGTGCCCCCTTACCTGCAGTGCATCGTCGGGACTTACCTACGCGATCGGCACATTCGCTATGTGGGCCGGGGTAATAGCGTACATCGGAGGGATATTACGTGCGAGGTTCCACAGGGGTCGGGTCTAGGTCCTCTCCTGTGGGATCTCGAATACGATGCGGTCCTGCGTGTTGACCTCCCCATCGGCGTTAATATCGTGTGTTACGCAGATGACACCTTGGTACTGGCTGGCGGGGACACTTTCGACGAGACCATCCAGCTTGCCATTGCAGCCATGCAGCTCGGGATGGCAAGAGTCATGGTGTCAATCCGCGAGCTGGGTTTGGAGATAGTGCCTCATAAAACTGAGGCGTTATGGTTCATAAACTACCGAGAAGCAGAGAGCCACCCAGCTCGTCAGTGACTGTTGGAGATGCGCAAGTCCAGGTGGGTCGATACATAAAGTATCTTGGTCTCACCCCAGTGTGTCCAGACAGTCGGTAGAGCTTCGAAGAGCATTTCAAGCGCCTGGTTCCCCGTGTTGAAAAGGCAGTGGGTACTTTGCATAGACTGCTGCCTAATCTCGGGGGACCCCGGGACGAAGTTTGCCTCCTCTACGCGGTTGTCGTGCGTTCGATGGTCCTTTATTAGGCACCTGTTTGGTCAAGCAGACTATCGAATCAGATGTCCGACGCTGCAGGAATAAAATTAATAGCCTGCAGCGGAGAATGGCCATTCGTATCGCACGAGATTACCGAATGGTATCCTTTGAGGCGGCAACTCTCCGGCACGCTTTCCTCCGCTGGATATTCTGGCATCTATACCGTGCCATCCGCCAGAATGGTGAAAGCGTGGCAGGAGTCGCTTTAGTAAGGCTGAGGCGGCTGGAACGGCGACACGCACTCGAGCGATGGCGCGAGCGGCTACAGCAGCCCCAATTTTCGCGCAAGCCTAGCTGAAAAGAGAGGAGTGCATCTCCTACAGGCTCACTCAAGTACTGACCGGGCACGGTTGCTTCGGTGAGTCCCTGAATAGGATTGAGCGAGAGACCACGACAAATTGCCACCACTGCGGAGGCGACCTTGACTCTGCACAGCACACGCTCGAGGAGTGCCCTGCGTGGGCCTCTGAGCGGCAGGTCTTGGACGCCAGGATCAGGCGGGACCTGTCTTTGCCAGCAGTTGTGTAGGCCATGCTGGCAGTGACAGAAAACTGGAGGGAAATGGCCCCCTTCTGCGAGACCGTGATGATCCAGAAGGAGACCGCTTAGCGGGATCGCGAGCGAACCGATCCCGCTCGAAGAAGAGGCGCCGGGGAGGCAACTGCCTCGATGACTAAAACGCCGAAGTCCCGCCTGTATCAAAAGTAGACGGAACGCCGGGGTTGCCGGTGGTCAGATTGGGGATTTTGTCCGCCTACCAAGTAACTAAAGGAAATACGGTGGCACAGTGATCACGTGGTGTCTTTTGAGAGGTCACGGCGCCTCTTCTACGTGCTGATGGAGATCACCGGGGTGGTTTAGTGAGGTAAAAATCCCACACTCCCTGGTCATTTTACCAAAAGTCCAGGCGCCTTTTAAAGGTTCTCCCCAGTAAACTAAAAAAAAGAAGAAAAGAAGATGTTACTCGCCTCTACTAGTGCTTGGACACTAGAGGCGAGTAACACCTAAGTGTGGGTTAAAACTAGATATTAGAAATTACTTACGGCAATAAAACGAAGCTTTATTAAATCAATATTTAATTCTTGTATACTATTATAAATAAACACTAACTTAATAAAGTGCTATAAGTTTTACAATAGGTACAAAAAAATCTTTCAAAACTTCTTTTTCTCTATTTGGTATTCTTTTTACCTGCTGATGGTCTTCTCATTAGCATCGTGTTGTACAACTGCAACAGAACAAATAAATATTATTGAAAATTATGTTACTGTATAAAGGTAGGTAGACTGCGATGGAGCTTGGTAAGGGCTCAAGTTTGGGGTACTATTAAAGTTATCTATACAACAGATAATATAATACTGGCATACAGATGCCTCATCCCATACAAAGAAACCGTGCCGACGCGACGTAACTAGCGTTTTTCGTCTGACTAAGATGATTACTTTTCTAAGAGCGTCGATCGCATTCGGTTCCGATCCACGGATATAGATGGTGTTAGCAGCGATTTGCAAGAAAAAGGGTTTACTCGGTTCGTGACTATTTGTTTTAGTGAGTAATATGTACCTATAGGTAAATTCAAACTTAATGGCGGCTGTGAAATAGGTACGCTATTAGCTGGACAGTACCCCACCTTTCAAATGTCACATGGATATTATGTAACTTCGCGGCGACATGCGGCGTGTTCCGAGCCGCTATTTTTGAAACTACCTATACCCAGATGTAGTCTAATCTTGATCCGATACTACTAAGCCAATATTGTTTGTGACCGATAATCCGGAGACTGAAATTATCGGTCACAAACTTATAATTATTGATTATGATAGGTACCTTTTACATACAAAATACCCAAATTGATTATTTTGATACTGATGTATAAAATTGTTATGTTGTAGGTATATACTCCTCGCCAAACTTCTGGGCCGCCCTGAAGTTTGCTTTACGCTGCGCAAGGCACGAAACAGTGCTGTTTTTTTATGAGATTTACTACTGCGCAGCCATTGTAATAAGATTGGCGAGGACTATATACCGATGAGACTAAGGGCCAATTTCACAAATGAAACTAATCGCGATTAGTTCAACTAAACTCAGTTTATGCAAATACAGCGTTCAGGTTGTTGAGTTGTTGGCTGAGACCGTTGAGATACTAGCAATCAGAACGCTGTATTTGCATAAACTGAGTTTAGTTTAACTAATCGCGATTAGTTTCATTGGTGAAATTGGCCTTATGCTACGCTTGCCGAGGTCGGTCAGTGGATGGGTGGTTAAGCCGTTGGTTCGGAAGTCATTCGTAGTTCACTTCACAGATCGTCCAAAGCCCGGAGGTACGACAACCAGACTTACCAATGTATGTCGGGCTACTAGCTAATCATCATCAACATATCAGCCGACAGATTTCAACTGCTGAACATAGGCCTGCCCTTAGGAGGTAATGCGGTCGCAGACATGCGACTGAATTTCCTAAGTAAAAAGTAGTAATTCGAGGTTTGGCTCTCGCCTATTTCCTTCTCCAATATTGGACCAATTTAAAAGATATTCCATTAACTGAAAAAGAAAGACACATATTATGGCGCTATGTTTTCCTTTTTGATGATACATCATCTTTAGAAGCAATAGAACCCTCAAAAAATGCTCAAAATTACGCTTTCAACAGAGGCCTATTGTACAAATTTGACAACGACAAATTAAAAAAAACATGGGGCATAGTATATATATATACTTAATATTATAAATGTGAATGTAAGTTTGTTTGTTACGCTTTCACGCAAAAACTACTGAACCGATCATCATGAAACTTTGTACATATATTCTTGGAGGTATTAGAAGTAACATAGGATACCTTTAATTACAATTAACATTAGAAGTAACATAGGATACCTTTAATTACTGCAAGCGAAGCCGCGGGTAAAAGCTAGTAGTATACAATCTTTATTTTCCAGTTTATGGAATAACTTTCAAATTGGTCCAATACTGGAGGAGGAAATAGGCGAGAGCCAAACTTCAAATTATGACTTTTTACTTAGAAAATTCAGTCGGAGCTCTCTGCCCACAATAGTTTTGCTTTAAAAAAATAATTAACAACACATATTCTTTCGCTACTTTTGGATACTCCTTCAAAACGACATGTACCTATGTTTAAAAATATTTTTACGCAGAAAAATTGATGGCTAGAATTACTTTCTTTCAAATAGCAAACAAAATTTTGCAAGCAAAACTGTCCAAAAGTGGTTCATTATTGATATTCATATTGTTTCATAAACATTATTTTTTAAACATGTTTTTTTCGTATAACAAATAGTTTTGCTTTAATAAAAAATAGCAACACGATATTTTTCTCAACTTTTGGATACTCCTCCAAAACGACATGTATGTTAAAAAAAAAATTACGCAGAAAAAATGATGACTAGAATTACTTTCTTTCAAATAGCAAACAAAACTGTCCAAAAGGAGGTTCAATATTGTTATTCTGGCTCCGAGCGGGCGCACGGCCAGTACTGCGTTAACATTGCGGAATTCATAAGCCTTAAATGTCGCCACATCGAGCCGCAAACCGAAATCGTTCCGTCCTTGCAGCCGAGACCCGTCGCGAAGCCCCTGTAAAACCCGCCCCGATTTAGTTCAAAACTAGCCCGCGAAATGCTGAACAAATTCAAAGCAGACAAAGTGGAGTTTCTTGTCAGTTCTTCTCCACAGTAGTTACTTTCCGAACTTATAATAAAATCAATAATAGTCAAGATAGCGGCCTGTTCCTTTGCTGTCCCTTCCAGCGACGCCCTGAGCCGAGGTTGTAACCCACAGGGGGTAGCCCTCAGCGTTGTCGCTTAGGTTTAGAACTTAATGCCCAGGCTAGAGGATTAGATTAGTCTCCACGGGATAGTCCGGTTAAGCAGAAGCCAATCACTTTGATTGAACTGAAAGAAGTCAAACAAAACAAAAAAGCCCCGTGCGTCTCGCAACCACCGAATTCCCGACATCTCAGGCTAGTCGGTCGGTCCATCTATTAGGAGGCCTTCCAACGCAGCATCTTCCGGTACGCACTCGCCACTCCCAGAATTTTTCGGCCTCATCGACCGTCCGTTCAGCGAGCAATGTGCTCTACCTACTGCCACTTAAGTTTGGCAATTCTTCGGGCTATGTCGGTAACTTTGGTCCTCCTGTGGATATCCAAAAGGAAATAGGCTAGGCAAATGTTTTTACCTCTTCCTCTTCTTCCTCGGGTGGAGCCGTCACTGGCGTTTTATATGATGGGTCTTTCATCGCGTCTGCGCAAAGTAATCAAAAACTAGCATTATGTGTTTGATTTTGACTATACACATACAGCAGCCATATTGCGTAATGAATTCGGCAAGGCAAAGTGTATGGAAAATCGACCAATCACATGCGAGGTGAAAGACGTGACTCCTTGCTTTGTCGAATTCGTTACCGCAATAAGGCTGCTGGTGGCCTTTAATTCGTTACTGTAGGACAGGGTGAATAGAAACAAAGATTAATCGAAACAAAACTTTAATGGGGCTTTTCTCGTTATGTAAATATTTGAATGAAGAATGGTCAGAATCCGACAGAAACCATGACTATTTATTTATACTTTATTGTAGGTATACCAAGTTCATGCATAGAAAAGGAAACTAAAATACATACAACGGGCGGCCGGCCGCATACCGCGATCTCTTCCAGGCAACCTGGCCTGGATTACCGTAGTTTTGATGTCAACATACTAATAACATCTATACTATTAATATTATAAAGCTGAAGAGTTTGTTTGTTTGAACGCGCTAATCTCAGGAACTACTGGTTGCAATTGAAAAATTATTTTGTGTTGGATAGTCCATTTATCGAGGAAGGTTATAGGCTATAATACCAATAGGAGCGGAGCATAAATGAAAAATTTTGCACAAACGGACAAAATAATTCCTTTTTGAGAGCTTCCGTTACGTACGCTGCGTAAGCGGTGAAAGTTACGCTACAATCATGTATGTAGTGTAGGTACGGTAGATGGGTAGGTAGGCAGCCAGTTCACGGGAGCGAAGCCGCGTGGGACAGCTAGTTATTTATATAAAAACGAAAGTTACTCTGTCTCTCAGCAAATCCTTTTATTTGATGCCCATATGAGGGTGCATAAAAAATTGGTCCTCCATATTGACTTCAGAATGACGTCACTTAGCAATGTCATCCAATCAAACGTTTATGCAAAATTTCATATACATCAGAATCACGGGTGTAAATTTATTGCTGTTATTTGGTATTTTCCTACTGCGTTCATGAACATCCGAATTTTGTAAATCCTTTACAATTCTAAAATAGGCACAATGTTGTTAGTTTTTCTTTAATTTTTTTTTCATATTTAACTTAAGTTATTAATACTGAAGATTGGTTTTCTTTTGTCTTCGCACGATTTGTGCATTTAGCCAGTGTCACGTTTAGTAGTTCTAGTTTCTTTAGATTCTAGTCCAATGTCCTAATTAGGCCCAAAAAAACCCGACTGAAACGAGAAGAAAATCATGCTGTGCAGTCGGAGTATACATATTCGCGAGCTGGCTGACCATCTCCTGTTTTTATTGTTTTTTTTTGTCTGACTGTCTGATTTTTTTTTGTTTTTTACGTCTTTTTAGTTCGCTTTTTAAGGAGTCGAGATTTTTGATTTTTTGAATATTTTTTTTTTATTTATAACTTTTTAGTTTTTTTTTTAGAATTTGGTACATTTAGACATGTAAGTGTTATATATTTTTAAATCACCTCTTAAAACCCTTTATTTTGATATCCCACACGTTTGGTTTGGAAGAAAATTTGGTCCCCCACAATATGGCACCCAAAATCCGCCATTTTCTATTTTCCAATTTTAATGCAGCCTGTGATACTCGCAGGGTTAAGACGAATCGATTGGCATAAGAATCATCAAGATCGGTTACTTCATACTACTACACATCGGTACATACATAGACTGATAAACACATTACCCTCCTTCGGCAGCCGGGTAAATATCATTGTACGTGTGTAGGTACACAGATTTTCAAGAGAGGAACGTAAAGGTACAGAGAAGGTACCAAATAACTGCAATAAATTGAGGCAATTCTGAGAAGTACACCCGCGATTCTGATGTACATAAAATTTCAATTCAATCTTTTCGGGATAACTGTTTTAAAATTCAGTTGAAAGTTTTGACCCATACATACATACTAACTAACAAGGCATGTTAAGTAAAAGCTTATTAAAATCACCTTTGTTCCTCGAAGATTCCAGTTTTTCAGGCTGTAATAAAAATATTATAGTCATAAGTTTTTTTCAAGTTCGAAAACAAAACCTTATTTAGGTACGAAGGATTCATGAAAACTTTAAACAAAACATAAACCGAGAGTAATGACACAGATAATATAATACTAGCATAAAGATGCCTCATCCCATACAATGAAACCGTGCCGACCGATGGTGCCGACGTAACTAGCGTTTTTCGTCTGATTAAACTGTATTTTTTTTGTAAATTGGTCGCGTTCGGTTCCGTTCCACAGCGATAGATGGATCACCATCTATATCCGTAGAACGGAATCGAACGCGATTGATTTACAAAAAATAATCAGTATAATCAGATGAAAACGCCGCCACGGTTTCTTTGTATGGGATGAGACATCTGTATGCTAGTATTATATAATCTGTGGTAATGATACTCCTATATATAACATAGGGTTCCAAATCAAAGTAATATTTTTACATTGACAGTATATTATGTCGTTGCAGTACCAAAACGCCAAATTCTAAAATGAGAATTTGAAGTTAAAAAGGTGTTTATTGAAAAACTTTGACAAGGTTTCAGGCTAAAAGTAGAGCTTGACAAATATAGTAGTCTGCACGTAACTTGGAAACAGTCGTTAGAAGCGCGCAAGTCCATTTTTAGGCCTCTTTGGTTACCAAGCGGGACGCGGGGAACGTTTAGCACCGTTCCGAGCGCCCGATTGGTTGGTCAGTTGACACAAGGATCGACTGACCAATCGCGTCACGTCCACGTTTCGTTCGCTCTATACGGTGGTTGTTCAGTGTCCGCACTATGCGCGAACTTAACCCCACTACGCCAAAACATTGCCAAGTTACGTGCCGACAACTATACATGGCACTTAAGCATAAGGGGGGCAATGTAGGTGTAGGTGCATGTCTGTCTAACCCTCCGAGGAATGCAGGCGTGATGGTTATGTTTCTAATTTAATTTTTATTTAATTGAAATGTGCTATTGACTATAAGAATAACCTACAAAGTACTATAGAGTGGATATTATAGATGGACCCCCTTTTCCGCACTTAGACGCCCATTTGGTCCGTTGTGCGTGCAGGCCTCCTCTTTGTGGGAGGGAATGGGCCGTAATCCAACACGCGGGCCCAGTGCTGATTGATGGATGTCACTCGTCTTCGAATGTTAGTTTCTAAGACATGCTGGTTTCATATCGATGTTTTCATTCACCGTTTTGAGAGCAGTGGTGATGAAATAATTTACACAAAGTAAAGCGCCTGCCTGGGTTTGAATCCAAGAACTACAACTTGTAAGTCGCGGCCGTTACCACTGGGCCACCACTGCTCTGCATTATGGGATGTACCTACTCACAATTTCAGTGATGCTCGGCTTGTAATACTTTGACGACATTTCTCTCTCGCTTGCTCCGACCATGAGCTGTGACGCTGTAATATTAAAGACGTTTATTAATATTTCTTCCTATTTCAACCAACTTGATTTTGCGGTTTGGTACGGTACCCACGTGTGAAGTCCGATTCGTACTTGGCCGGTTTTTATTTATTTCACATTTTTTTCGAGAGGTTTAACCGCGTTAACGTAAATAAGTAATAACAATACTAGAAGATTAAAAACATGCACATGAGTATTTCAACCACAGGATAATCTCAAAATCTTCACCTAATCATAGACGACATTGAAGCTGTTTTTTTTTAATTCCCTTTTTTAAGACCTCTTTGCGTTTCAATGGGATAGTACAACAGGCTGAAAATAAACAAAAAATACACAAAAAAAACAGTTCATTTTCTGATATACCCACATGCGTTTTCGGATTTAATCGCATACGGGAAGCGACTTGATTCTTTGAGTGGGTCTATATTTATCATTATCACTTCATCCGAAAGACATCCACTGCTGAACATAGGCCTCCCCCAAGCGTCGCAACATCTAACAGTTCTGCTTTGATGGGTAGCTGTCGCAAGCGCTTCTGCTTATAGCATTAGTTACCGGGTTAGAATCGTAAGTGATGAAAAGTGGTAAGATTTAGATAAGGGTGACAATATGCCTGCATGCATACCTTTTTATTTCACTTTGAGAAATTCTAATGCATACTGCGCTACCACGGGGAGATGGTGCAGTTATGTGGGACTCCAACCCACAAAAACTCCACGGTGTTCTCCTTTGCCGCTTATGGCGGAAACACGGGCATGCGTTGGCACTCATCCGCGAACCTACCGCGGTTGTTCGTCACCAGACCCTCCACTGGGGCACCAGAACACATTGCACGCCGTGACCACCCCAGTGACCAAACCACCACATGGGCGCAAGACGACCTCGTGTATGGCATCCTTGGTCGCCCTGTGACGGGTCAGATTAGTAGCCCCGCCACCTATCACTTTTCGGCCGCAGGGGATAGGGAGAGCAGCCAATGCTATACCGACACTTCTCCTCCCCTGTGGCCCCACCGCGTCCTCTATCACGACGGTGGCGATCCCGTCCAGGCCCTGGAAAGTACGGAGGCAATACCGGCACTTCTCTCCCGCCGCGGTCTCCAACCCTCAGCCGCGATGCCTCCCATACGACATAATACCCATACGCTTTAGCCTACTATTTAACGTATACTACATTATTGTCATTCCATGTCTGCAATGTTATCTCTTCACCACTCTTGGCTGACTGAAAGAGATTGCCTCATGCATCAAGCCCGCCTATGTGCCTGTATGTTGCATGCAGTTTTAATAAATAAATAAAATATTATAGTAATAGTGATACTAACAGATCTGCTTCCCCCACACAGACTCTCTGTAGTTGACTCGCTTGCCCGCGCGGCGCCGCTTGCCTCGGCCACGTCGTGAGGAGGGCGCGCGGGACTCTACAGAGAAGCGGCGAGCTACGCGGTGATACAGGCAGCGAGATGATACGTTGGAGATCTATGGAGGGTAGACATAGGTTGAGGCTCCTGCATTCCTTCACTAAATAGTACAAGTGAAATTTAAAAAACCTCCGACACATTTTTTATTACATGCTACATCATTTTTATGACACGATGACACGATATCTTGCGAAAACACCTCGATTCAAACAGTAAAACGCCCATAACTTTAGAACGGCTGAACCGATTTACATCAAACATAGCTAAGAACACTCTAGATAAAGTAACCTTTCAAACAAAATCGTAATAAGGATAATGTCGTTAACAAAATTTGATCCTTATTACGACACTATCGAATGGTATAACAATACAGCACGTGCCTTTTTTTTCAAAATCAATGGGTTCGGTTTCTGACTAGGAATATTTGTTTAAAAAACAAATAATGATGCAGTTTTAGTTTTCATCAAAATCGGCCTCATGACTCCTTTGAGAGTTTTTTCGCTATGCCTCAGTTTCGGATTTGGCCACCCACGACCACTTGAAACCCCAACCCTGTGTAGTAGAGTAGAGCGGAATGCGCGTTTTTCTGACGCTACAATTAGGTCATTCTCGTAAAGGCCATACTAAACCGAAGCGAACTCGCCACGCAGTTTGTTATCTGGTCAGCGCAATTTGTTCATACATAATTGATACTAAGACGCAACGTGGTGTTCCGAAATCTGTCCTGGTTTCTTACGATCAGATTCCTGCTTTCGTACCTTAACTATCTTGGATCCCGCAACAAAATTAATCAGAATACAATAAAGGAGGAGTGGGCAAGCAAAAACATAATTACACACAGACAGTTAAATTCATTCTCTGGGACTTCGTCGAGCTTCATTGCCTCGGCGTTTTTCTGGTGGTTGCCTTTGTTGATTCTGGCTTTTGAGAGTTGATGTGGTTTGGGAATACTGTGGTGGGACTACCTTCGTGCCTTTCGGTGTAAATTGTTCTTACCAGTTCACACTGCACGTCATCGAGCTCGTCTTCCATGATATCCAGTTCATCAGTGTCCTTAGAGGGCACGATCATCAGCTTGGTCTCGGGGCAGTTGCCCGACACCATCAGCTGTGAGGACTTGGGGAAGATTAGGCGGTGGGCAGTTCTGAAAGTAAGCTTATTCTACAAACTTAGCACAAAGTAATGAATTGTGTCTTATTCCTAGACTGCTTGTTTAATTAGTTAAAATAATGAAAGAAGAAATAAAAACCTTTTTGGGAAAAATAAATAAACCGACTTGAAAAGCAAAACACTAAAAGGTACAAAATAACTTTCGTTTTGGAAGTCAGTGTCTTTGGTACCTCTTTGTTTTAAAATTTTTCGACACCCGGCTTCCGAAATGAAAGTTGTTTTTAAATTTTTAGTGTTTTACTTTTGAAGTCGGTTTATTTTTATGTGAAAATGTTTTTATTTCTCTCTTTTTAATTTTAGTACGCCATCACTAAAAATTAGCAAGTTCATTAAGGTACCTAAAGGATTGACAATTAATACCTATAATAACTAAATTTACACATTCGTGATGTTTGTCGCTAAGGAATTCGGTAGTATGCTCCAAATCTTGAAAACTACTGGACCAATTTTGATTAAACTTGCAATATTCCCTAAGTTGAGAGACACTCAATCCAACACAAAAACAATAATCACAATCCGATAAGTAGTTTCGCAGTAATGCGTGGACATACATAACTATAAACAAACATACCTACATAAACTTATGAAATTTGGCACACGTGTTGAGTGACATATGTGAATATTGTGCAGTTCCAACAATTTAATATACATACGTATCGAATTGTTTACCTCCTTTTTTTTTGAAGTCGGTAAAAAGTAAAATTTCAGTGTTGGTCCTAGTAAAAGTTGTTGATAATGATAAGTCCAATGACCCCTTTTTCGGAATTAAGTTTTTTCTTTTACACCTTGTATAAGCGATATATTATTAATTTAATTATTTCAGACATAATTCCAGTCCATAGATAAACATACATTAAACTATAAACAGATAAAAACCCAAAATGAAATTCGTAATTAAATTTAAATAGTCAAAAACTCATAAACACCGAGTTTCTCAGCTCTAAATTATCGCAGAATTAATGTGACAAATTGTCAAGCACGCGTTATCTGCTGTGATTGGCTGTTGAAAATTCATTCAACCAATCACAGCAGATAACGCGTGCTTGACAATTTATCACATTAATTCTGCGATAATTTAGAGCTGAGAAACTCGGGGTAAAAGTAATAATTAAAACGGTCAAAAAAATATAAAAATGTCAGAAATGTATAAAATAATGTCAAATGTAAATTGGAATGTGAATTGCCAATTGGAGAATGTTATAAAAATGACAAAATATTAAAAATTAAAATTTAATAAACAAAATAATAATATTACAGAAAAATAATACAAACAATGGTAATTATTTTACTGTTTTACCTACCCCGATATGAGCCCGCATACGGGTGCATAAATATACAGTGATATGTTACCTGGGTATGTAAGCCGGTGGTTGGAAGACTTCTCTTGTCGCCATGTCCTGACAGATTCCGTCTATCAGTACAATATCTTCCATCAATTCATTTACCACGAACACCTGCAAACAAAAACAATTAATTATTAAATCACTGTTTTTTTTATCTTTTTCAGAAAATTACAAATTCTGTTGCTTAGTTTTTTGCGTTCATACTGTAGAGGCTTTCCACATAGGACAAGCAACCTGTTCGGCCGCTGACACCTAATACTGGCGACTTATAAGTTTGGAGGGAAATCGAATACAGAATATTTGAAATATATCGAACGCGTGTAGTTTTTGTTTAGCTGGGACTTCTGTAAAAGCCGCCCGAAGGCAGGCACGTTGTTGATACAATATAGGTTAAAAGTAATTTCTGCTTATTATTAGTTTCCCTGAGTTACCCCTTCACATAGCTCATGTAGAGGCTTTCCACATAGGACAAGCAACCTGTTCGGCCGCTGACACCTAATACTGGCGACTTATAAGTTTGGAAGGAAATCGAATACAGAATATTTGAAATATATCGAACGCGTGTAGTTTTTGTTTAGCTGGGACTTCTGTAAAAGCCGCCCGAGGGCAGGCACGTTGTTGAGTCAATATAAGTTAAAAGTAATTTCTGCTTATTATTAGTTTCCCTGAGTTACCCCTTCACATAAGTTATGTCCCCCTGGTATGTTTCGCTTATAATTCAAGCAAACAGGCCAGCACTAGAATTTCACCCCATATGTTGCTGTACGCTAGGGAACCATTATTTCAGACAGACATGATAGTAAATAACGGAAATAATGACATGATTGATTATGTGGGACGTCATGAACTAGGAAATAATCTGACACGATGTGCCATAGCCAATATAAAAAGGGCACAGGTTAAACAGAAAATGCGATATGATAGAAAAGCTAAGTTCAGAAGGTTTATGCCGAATCAGTTGGTAATGCTCTACACGCCCAGACGGACCATAAATAGGAGTTTGAAACTATGTAGGTTATATAAAGTCCCCTACCAAATAGTTAGGCGATTATCTGATGTTAATTATGTAATTAGAAAGTTAAATAATAGGAGATCTAGGGATATTGTACATATAAATAGACTAAAACCGTTTAATGTTAGAGTAGGCTAGTTAAAGGTAATGTAGATACTGGTAGGCAAGGTTATGTAACGTCAATGTTTAAAAAATATATATATGATAGACAGTTTTCAGATTTGACATGTCATAGTTAGTAGGGATGGGCAAGCAGAAAATATATTTATCGATGATTTTTGCTGCAATTAGTATCGATGTGATTAAAACAAATTATTTTCCAATTCCATGAGCTGATGTAAGCTGCCGGGGGAAGAAAAGGCTGGCAATGCTGACTACGCATCGAAGCAATATTTGTTTTTTTTATTCAGCTAGGCTGAGCTTAATCCAGTGCATTGATGATATAAGCATTTCAAGAGTGGGAGAGGTATTGGTCATAACTGAAACCGACTTTGCATACGGGGCATAGCCTTCGCAAAGGATGTTGATTTGGCATCATTGGTCCAGTTGATGACTGTTTATGGCATTGGTCCAGTTAATAACTTATTGATAATATTAAATACGATAAGTGTGATAAGCTCTGGATAAAGTTCAATGATAGGTTTAGAAGATTCGATGCGATCCAGCCTTTCCTTCTCTGGCCTGATAAATGCTTGAGGATGAAATATTGTATCACGTTTGAATTTCACATAATTAAACCCCATCCGGGTGGATGTGAGTTATCACATCATTTCTGTTAGGTATAAGAGGCCGCCTTGTTACTTTTTCGGAGGTTTTGTGCAAGGAGGTTCAAGCATGACGGCGTTGACTTGTTAATGCATGTGCACTTATTAGCTGAAGTTAGAGTAAATATCGGAGAATCCGGTAATTCGTTTGCCATGACTTGAGCCTTCCCCTTGTAAGGGAAGGACCTTAGATTAATTCCTCCGTTAGGTAAAGGTGTTAGGTAAGAGTGATTTTCCTTCCAAAGTTGAGAATAGCTGCGCTTCACATGATTCTGCGCATCTATTCGTAGGGGCGTAGCTCATGTAGAGGCTTTCCACATAGGACAAGCAACCTGTTCGGCCGCTGACACCTAATACTGGCGACTTATAAGTTTGGAGGGAAATCGAATACAGAATATTTGAAATATATCGAACGCGTGTAGTTTTTGTTTAGCTGGGACTTCTGTAAAAGCCGCCCGAAGGCAGGCACGTTGTTGATACAATATAGGTTAAAAGTAATTTCTGCTTATTATTAGTTTCCCTGAGTTACCCCTTCACAATACCTACATCTAGTTATACACGCAACTGGATAATGAATTATACTGCAGCTCACCTGGCCTTTCTGAAGAACATTACCAATAAGATCGGTGTAAATCCTTCTAAGGCATACCTACCGGCGGGGTTTTCACTCACGCCTGTCTTATAAATACCTTTTTCTCAAACATGCTTGAAAATTTAAGCATTATTTTGACAACCTTCTCCCAGATAAATCGAAATTGCTGTACTGACCAAATACATGCGAGCAGCGGCCGGAAAATGTTGTATGAAAATCCATATCTATCGTTGTTTAGAGGCCAAATAATATAATAATAATTACATATTAAACTCATATCTGTCGTGTAATTTAAAAATGGAACGATCTTTTACTCCGAAACATTGCAACCAAGGAGGTAACTTATCAAAGGTTTTATTTAAATTTCGAACTGGCTAGCAAATAGAAAGCTGTTTATTGAAAAAAATAACAAATGAACACTCTAACGCTGGCAAAATTCTTGTTTTTCGATGTTCGCCATTGATTTTGAAAAGTAATTGTATTTGACAAAATGAGTTCTAGTTGCTACTTTGTTTTAATTGCCGCGCAATCTTTGAGAAAAGTACTATACAAGCTTTGGTCACAAGTAGGCATTGATGGACTAACGTAATGTTACGAGTTGGGGTTCAGGGATAAATTATTTAAACAGCAGACTTCAATTAATCACACTTTATTACAAGAACACTTAATAAAGAATTCTATTACTTCGCACTATTTTCCTTTTCCAATCGCACTGTATCGCTTCTCCATTGAAACCGACCGCTCTTTATATAGCACGGAAGATGTTTCTGGGACGTTCCATACGGTCCTAGATAATTTGAGAATCTTCCAGAACAATCGACATTCGAACTCACTGTTCCCGAAGCGTCTAGAAACATCAATGCCTTGTTTGCTGGCCACTGCAAAAACAACAAGTATGAATTCAAAAAATATTATATAAACACGTATATTTTTTCGTGGAAAGGGCGAATTAAAAAAATATACGTGTTTATACAATATTTTTTGAATTCATACTTGGAACATTAAGTTGTGACTAGTTGTGGGTGTAGATAATAGTACATTATTGCAGTGGCCAGCAAACAAGGCATTGATGGACGAACGTATAAATTACTGTTACAAGATAAGGCAATCGCGATAAGCGCCATCTAGTAACAAAGTTACTAGTGGCGCCATCTAGTATCGAATAGCGGAACTAATCTTATCGAAGTTTCTAGACGCTTCGGGAACAGTGAGTTCGAATGTCGATTGTTCTGGAAGATTCTCAAATTATCTAGGACCGTATTTCCATACGTGCTCTTGCTAATCGCTAATCGCTAAATTGCTAAATCATGATAGGGGATTACTATTAAAACACGAGTGTGGGATTATCACACGAGTGTTTTAATAACTAATTATATGCCGTCGCATACACTATTTTATCTTCACTCTTCACTTCAAAATTTTCCTTCGGTTTTCATACAACTGCATCAAAAAATAACTTTTTCATTTTTATAGCACACTTTTACTTTTTAATTTATTGGAGCGTATGGGTTTATTGACTTAATGTAGAAAAACAGTGTCGTCTATGAATGCGCGCGTTGCGCAGTCATGTGCAATGAGAATCTAAATTGTCCGCTAAACCATAAATTTTATCCCCCTATCATGATTTAGCAATTTAGCGATTAGCGATTAGCAAGAGCAATGTAGGTGTTCCATACATCCTTTTGCTTCATTATAGTTCATAAATCTATTCATTCACGCATGCCGGTTATGAATACTGCGCATATGGCCTATCTGAAGAACATCAATAAGATTGATATACGTTATTGATGTTCTTCAGAAAAAAGTTAATCTCACCTTAAAAGCCTTAAGACAAGGCACGAAGGCGTGTTCCAGCCTCATGCTCAGTCGCTCAACCGGCCAGCCGTGGTAGGCTGGTACTGTAGGTAGTAGCATCATACAGAGTTTGATGCCTATTTCACGCCACATTGATGATTCCAGGCTAAAAGAAAAAAGAACGAGAGAATGTTATGGATTTAAACTTTAGGTTCGCTAGTTTTCTCTACCTTTGAAAAGCTTTTGTTTTTAGGTAGGTTCCTACTATCTCACCTGATGGTAAGCGATGACGTGGTCGACGGTATAGCACGCTTGCCTAGAAGAAACCTATTCACTCTTGACTTAAATACCCCGAGTTTGTGGCTATCGGGAAACACAGACTCCGGCAAGGAATTCCACTCCTTAGATTTAAGCATAATCAAAATATGTCCAAAACGTTTAGCATATGGGTGGGATGTCCATCATGTACCGATGGGGCATCGCCGTACGTCTTGTAGTCCGATGATGAAACGGTGCAAAATGGTGTCATATTTGCTGTCGTTTTTTTCATTGTTACACTTTTTTCGGGCTTGCCCCTCAGCCCGCAAACAAATCAGAACTATATCGTCCAATAAGGAACTCCGTTCCAAAAAGAGAGTCACTGTTCGTTAATGACTGCCTCCTGTCCTCTTTGCCTCAAAATATGCAGCCTCTGAGCTGCTACCAACGAGGCAGTCGAATTGGCGAAGTTTAGGGTCTACAATCTTAATCTGCCGTGAGATATAACCAATGAGTCGATTAAGCCTAACATAATTTGCGCATACCTTCAAGATCTAGCAGAAGCTACTGTAAAATCTCATATTACTGTTTTAGGTAATAAGAGCCAATTCTTCATTTGCTATGGGATTTGGTGACACAGACCGAGACAGAGTTACTTGACCCGGAGGAGACAATACCTTATTAAATAAGAGGTTAAGGTCTACTTACCCCATAATAGGATGCGGTGCCAGGTTGAAAGCCTCCTTGATGATCGGCAACGTGATGTAGTACGCTTGTACTGCAGAATCGCAGCGGACGGTGTAGCTGTAGGGACGATTTGTTAACACCTGCAATTGATCGTTTTTTCGTTTTAATTACAGGCAAAATAGCAAAAATTTGCTACAGACACTTCGGGCTGTATCTCATCGAAATCAGAAAATTGCTAAAGAAATGTTATGGAAGATGACACAGCGTTGCCCGACACGATATAGTCCTGTCTGGGCTCCCCAAACTTCAGATCTATCATTAACTCGTAGTTAGGTATTGTCTTGAATGTCATCTAGCCCAAGGGGTACAAAACTTACCCCCAGCACCCCCACAGCGTTGCCCGACACGATATAGTCCTGGCTGGGCTCCCCGAACTTCAGGTCTGTCATGAACTCGTAGTTAGGTATGGCCTCGTCAATGTCGTCATCGGGAGGAATGTAGGTCGCTTCCAGAAGACCCGACACTAGGATGTACATGCCTTTGGGCTCGTCACCTGAAAATGAGACGAATAAGCATAGCATATACAGCCTAGAAACATATAAACGTATGAACATAAACCAAACAAAAGGAAGTACAGTAAAAAACGCAGGTGATATTCTGTAGTTTCTATAGTACGCATGTTGTCAATACTTCACAACCACTACGGTACCAATATCCATGTCGAACCATGATTTAATATTTTTTTTCAAACGGCCATCATGAGATAAACTGCGGAGACCATGTAACTTTTTTGCCCGACTGCGGGAGGGGGAAAAACCAAAATTATAGAGAAACCTACCAAAACTTCGTTTGTCACCGATGGCAGCACCTCATCATATTTAATGTCTATTTTAACAATACTTGTTTTTCTCTTTTCAGTTAATTATTTTTAGCAGTCGGGTATTTTGTTTTTAAGGTCCCGTACCCGAAGGGTAAAACCGGGACCCTATTACTAAGACTCCACGATCCATCTGTCTGTCACCAGGCTGTATCTCATGAACCGTGATAGCTATACAGTTGTAATTTTCACAGATGATGTATTTCTGTTGCCGCTATAAGAACAAAAACTAAAAACAGAATAAAATAAATATTTAAGTGGGGCTCCCACACAACAAACTTAATTTTTTTGCCGGTTTTTGCAATAATGGTACGGAGCCCTTTGCGCGCGAGTCCGACTTGCACTTGGCCAGTTTTTAATATAATGAACAACCAAAAAACATTACTGCTAGGATTTACATAAACAATAAGAAAAACCATAAGTTCTTACTTGAAAAGTAACTACGTCTTTTCAAAAGAACACAATACCTCTAGATATCAAGATATCGTTGATATTGAAATTCAGAATCTCTGAATGCTCCAAGAAGAAGTCTGCTATCCTTTCATTGCCTTGTAGCCACGAAACAGCGCGGAGTTGTGTCTGCGAATATCAAAATTAATAGTTCTCGACATCTTTGGACAAATACATTCATTGTACATCGTACTTTCATCGGTTGTCGAGGGCCAGGTAGTATCACACGATTAGGGCTTGCAATCCGGATATCCGGATAACCGTATTATCCGGATATCCGCCGATTTTCAAATCCGGAGTTTACTTGCATCACCATCCGGATTTTCGGATGTTACGGATAGTTGTATTTCTCTTTTTAATCACACTAATATTATAAAGGCGAAAGTTTGTGAGTGAGTGTGTGCGTGTTTGTATGTTTGTTACGTACGCTCAAACGGCTGGACGGATCTGGATGAAATTTGGCACAGAGATAGATTTTAGACTGAAATATTACATAGGATCACTTTCTATCCCGGGATAAAGAAGATTGATTAGATAGTGTAAGCTTTTTAAGGTTGCCCTAGTCGATGACACGAACTATTTTGTGCGAGGGGTTAAAATGCATGCTATCTCATCCGACAACACGTGCGAAAGAGATAGATGCTGTGATAAGCAGTAAGAAGCTAAAAGCTAGTTCGCGTATACACACTTGCAAATTTTTTGCGAAATGGATGATGATTTAGGACGAAAACGAGCGCGGGGAAATCTTATGAACAGACTTTTGGGTATATGGATATCATGAAAAAGCAACTAAATGTATATATTCAAAATAAAATTATTTGCATTGTTTAACTATTAATCTGTCCCTGTATGGTGACTGTTTTGCAATTTTCCTTTTTCTTATGGTATGTATTTGCGCCCAAAGATGCGTTAAAATTAGTGTTGAAATATGGAAATTTCGACGCTCATAACTTTCAAATATATACAATTTTTACTCTTTTGTTTCCATACAGGGCTAGATAATGATGAGACAAATTGATATCATTTTTTATTTTGAACTTACACCGTCAAACAGTGGAGTAAACGCCAGACTACGTTTGTATGGAAGAATGATCGACTAAGGCAATCTTAAGATCATATTACCAGAATTGGGCAAAAAAATAATTTAAGAATTACGTAATATTATATTATAAAGGGTTACTAGATTATTTTGAGATATTTTGTAAATTTTTGTTTTATTATATGTGATTTATACTATTGTTGTTTAATAATTGAGCTGATTTGCCAGGGAAAGTGATATTTTATTTAATTATTACGTTTTAAATAGGTTGATTTGATTGTTATGTTGTGATTTGAGATAAATTTAAGATCACATTTTTAATTAGAATTGCTTTTAGTATGAAAAGAGTAGATACAAATAATTTGTGCGGCATTGTTACTTGAAATATTGATATAGTTTATTATTTCTTTGTAATTTTGCTTGATAGACTGATTAAAACGTGTTACAAAAGCTTATTAGTTTTATATGTAACAAAAAATAACAAATATCCGTATTATCCGCACTATCCGGATACTCCGGATAGTAAAATATTAATATCCGTATTATCCGGATAGTAAAAATGAACGGATATTGCAAGCCCTACACACGATGTAGGTATTGAATTCAAAATTAATATGTTCATGGATACAAATTGCGGAATTACCTCTGGTGATGACGGCGCGACCAAGCTACCTTTATGACGACACAGCTGGATTTTCTCTTGAATCGCGTTTAGTAATAATCTGTACTCCATTTCATCTAGAAAACCTTTGAAGTGTTTGTGTTTGTCAGTATTTGAAAGTACAATTCTTATAAAACTATTTTTTGCCAAGCAAACTGGACCTTTTAGTTAAAGTCATAAAATCCACTTACCTTCCTCCTTTAGCTGCATGGCATCTAAGATCATGATGTTAAGAGTAGATGTGGTGGCTTGTCTAGTCTTCACCGTGATAGCAGTCCAGGGTCTATCTCGTTGGAGCAAGCCCAACTGACGGGTAACAGCTAATCTATAACCAAACATAATGTCTTATGTTTTCTTCCACTGTATCCGATGTTTATCCGAATTCAAAAGCCGAGTTCCGTACGAATTGGAAATATACTCATTTCAAACGGACGGTGTTCGGATGCCGTGCGTAACCTCCTCTACAAGAAGTGCTACTTCGGACCGAAATTTCTCGAATTCGGATCGGATGCAGTGCGTAACTGCTCTTATGGTGCTCCCAAACCGCTGTTAAAAATGTTTACAAACATTAGTAAACATTTTCTAAA
This sequence comes from Orthosia gracilis, assembly GCA_947562075.1. Classification (NCBI taxonomy): domain Eukaryota; kingdom Metazoa; phylum Arthropoda; class Insecta; order Lepidoptera; family Noctuidae; genus Orthosia; species Orthosia gracilis. Next base: position 13,641,988 of record OX387265.1, read on the forward strand.
CTAACATTTGATTAAAATGTTAAGGTGCTCCCACACTGCTAAAAATTGTATTCATGTTAGGACAAACATTGTGTAATGTAATAATATCATCATCATCATCAGCCTTATAATGTTCCTACTGCTGGGACACAGGCCTCCTCTCTGAGAAAGGGAATGGGCCGTAATCCACCACGCGGGCTCAGTGCGTTTTGGCGGATGTCACATGTCTTCGAATTTTTGGTTCTAGGACATGCCGGTTTCCTCACGATGTTTTCCTTCATCGTTTTGAGAGTAGTGGTGATAAAATAATGTACACAAAGTAAAGCGCCTGCCTGGGTTCAAACCCACGATCTACAACTTCTAAGTCGCAGCCGTTACCACTGGGCCATCACAAACGTAAACATTTTTAATAGCGGTGTGTGTGCACCATATTATAATGTCTAATGGTCGCAAGCGTTGTAAAGTTTTGAAACAGCCCGGAGTCTCAGACCTTTTGGGCACCAGTCGCAATTCCAGAGAACTCACCACAAAATTCACGACACCAAAAAATTACTGTTATATTATGTGTCTAAGTCAACCAGAATCTGTGTTCCCCGATAGCTAAAAACTGTGAATAGATTACTTCAATACAAACGTGCTACACCATCGACCATCGGGTGAGATAATGATCAAGCGCGAGCCATTCAAGAAAAAAAAAGATGACCTGAATCTTGGTCTTTGACCGCATCTGCGGTAATTATCAAACTCGTCTGACATTACATTAATATACTCGACCATACAGCGATGAAGGCCTACACTTTCGCGCGGTCCCGGCACCGCCCCGCCAGTTGATTGTCACCGCTCGCACGCAAAGCTCGCGCGTGCGAGAGGGAGTGCGTGGTTGGTGGGCGCGGGGTTCTTAGTTCGGCAGCCTCGCAAGAAACGCGCCTTCAAGAATCAACCCAACCGTCATGGACATTAAGGTCAAAATTGTTTACTTGATCTCGGCGACTGAAATATCTGTTACGTAGTAACTTCTCTAATCTGTGACTAAAGGACATCCAAAGGCACAATGCTTGCAGTTACCTGTCGCTATCCAATTTGTTAGTCAACATGTCATATATCTGCTTGTTATCTACCAACTGCGGTAGGAGAGTGCATACTTCTTGGGCACCGGTCACAAAACCCTAGAAAGAATATATTACAGAATACAGAAAGTTTTAAAAATAGTTATGCCAAACTTGGAAGTGATAAAAGTTTTTAACAAAAAAATTAAACCGGCTTCCAAAGCAAAACACTACAGAGTGTTTTGCTTTGGAAGTCGGTTTGATTTTTTTGTTGAAAAGTTTTGCATTTTTCTATTTTTAGTTTTGGTAGGTAACTCAACTAACCATGAAAATCACTTATTGACAAAGAACATAGCACGACGATTCCAATAAGCCCAAAAACGATAGGATACATTGCTTTATTTCGGAGTTCCAGTACCTACTTTCCGGCTTCACCATCAGATCAGTTCGATGATACCATTCTCATAAGTATCAATTGTTTATAAGTATTTACTGCATCATAGTCGGTTAACTATTCGAGATATCTTATACCCGTGGCAAACTTCTCAAGGAGTTCCAGTGACACTCTGCGGTCTTCTTCATCAGTTTCACTTCACCAAACGATACTTTCTGAGTGCAAATGCTTGCCTTGTTGATGAAAATACCAAAGTTGATACATATGGCTATAATATTTGAGGAGTTACCTCGATTTGTCTAGGATCCTATCATCGGATCCTGTCCTGATGACTATGGGACCATCTGGGCAGTATACCCTTTCAAATAAAATCAACAATTTTTCTGTTAAAAAAATATTTAAATATCCAAGTCGTTTTGGAGGAGTTTCCAAAAGTTGCCAAAAATATCGTGTTGCTATTTTTTTTCAAAGCAAAACTATTCGTTATACGAAAAAACCATGTTTAAAAAATAATGTACATGAAACAATAATAAATAATTCTTTTTTTCAAACCTTTTAACCTAGCCGTTATTACTAAGGGCGGATGTAGGGCCCTTAAGCAGTCGGGTTTTTTGATTTGTTGAATCAATATTTTTTTAATTTATTTACCTTTCCAACATCATAACCAAAAGCCAGTTGTATGTCTATCATGCGATCAATATAAGCCATTATTTTAGGCACTGATACCCTGAAACAAAATACAACCAATTTAAAAATAATTAATTTATCTAATACCTTTAAACGAGCAATTCTTGTATTTATGTATCTGTATATTATATAATCTGAATCTCGGAAACGGCTCGAACGATTTTCATGAAATTTATTAAGCTGGGCCTTTCGAAGTCGATAAATCGATCTAGCTAAGTTTCACTTTTAGAAAACGTCGTTTTCTCGATTTTCACCCGAGCAGAGCTCGTTAGCCCAGGTACTTAATCCTAATGCTAGCCAAACATTCTTTAATATTTTTAATATGTACTATTTTCGGTTGCGTCTTGGCAATAACCAATTTAAGCATGTTTCACGGCGGATCATAACATGAAAATTACAGATTGCTTGTCAAAACCCAAGTGGAGACTGGTTCTTACCCGTCCCAAATTTTGATCTGGACACTCTACAGGCCACGGGCTTTCTCGCTATGTATGAAATGGACCCAGTGATTAGTACCTACGGCATTATTCATAATGCCCAGGCAATTTGAAAAATGCCCAACATGAGTAGACAATATGATAAAAACTATTGAAATAATTGGACCGGGTAATAAAAAGATGTGTTTTTGTATTATTTTAATGTTGACATTGGTTAAAATATAGAATTGGTAAGTACGATTACTATTTAAGCAACAAAGCCGACGGAGCCTCGCTGCGCGTTCCTCCTATTTCTGTCTGCAGACTTATCCGCTCTTGGACTAATTCATTGACCATAATTAACGTATTGCCCAACCGTTACGTAGCAATATTCATAATGACCAGACAATGTGATAAATATAGAAGTTTAGATCAGTATTCATTACATTGCCCGATTTGACTTGACTAGATTCATAATGCCCGGGCATCATACATAGTGCCCTGATTAATCACTCGCTCCATGACATATATACTACTCAAAACAAAATAAGAGCCACTATGTATTTAAGGTGTACCATGAAAATTATAAAATTATTAGCTTCTGCCAGCGGATTCGCCCGCGTAAAAAGTGTTTTATGATGAAAAGTAGCCTCTGTGCTATTCCAAATTATAATCTACCTCTATGCCAAATTTCATCCAGATCCGTTCAGCCGTTCTGGCGTGATTGAGTAACAAACAAACATCCACAAATAACAAAAAGTCACTAAAAACTGAAAAATCTTTTTTTATTCTTTAATAGCTCCTTTGGCTATGCACTCCTGTAACCTGGAAGGCATGCTCTCAATCAAATGCCTCAAGTTTTCAGTTGGGATCTCTCCCCAGGAACTTTTCAAAGCGTAGATCTCTTGCGCACTCTCTCTAACCATTTGTTTTAATTAGCCCCACATGTGCTCGATCGGATTTTAGTCAGGACTGTTTACTGGCCACGGCAACACTTAAACGTGAGAGCCTTTCAGTACAGACTGGGTAGATTGACCTGTGTGCACGGGCTGTGTCTTGTAACAAGATGAATCCAGGACCCAGTCGCTGTGCAAATGGGATCACATAAGGCCTGACGATTTTCTCAATGTAACGCTAAGCAGTTACGGAACCCTCATTTAAAATAGCGAGTTCAGTTTTGCCGTGTAAACTTATCCCACCCCAAATCATTACATTGGATCCACCGAAACGGTCAACTTCGTGATGCAGGCTTCCGAAAATCGCTCGCTACGTCGCCTCCATATCCTAATGCGCCGATCGTCATTAAAAAAAACATTTTAGTTTTCTTGTTTGGAAGTCGGTAGTATTTTTTTGTAAAAAAGTTTTTTATTTTTCACTTTTTGGTTGTACCTACATAATAGGCAAGTTGTTTAGTAAGTTACCTTAAAGCCAGAATAGATTAGCCGAATATCATGAAACTTGAACATAAAGGGTGAAATGAGAGATCTGCGTACCCCTCAAGAGTATACTGACGTGATGTTATGTTATGATATGGTACAAACAATAAACAGACATGCGATTGCAGCAATCCCGAGAGATTTCCCGTTATTTATTGAAGATTTCTGTTGCATATCTTCGAAGTTCTACATCAAATCTTCACCAAATTAAAATGGGACCAATTTCGAAACATACTCATCCAAACAAAAAAAATCAAAATCTGTCCACAATTGACGGAGATATCGGTGAACAAACATAAAAAAAAACATACAAGAAGTTGAACATAGAACCTTCTCCTTTTTTGTAAGTCGGTTAAAAATACTTTGCAAACGTCGTCGTCGGTGAAAAAAACCATGCGGCACTGGCTTAAGCTGCAGTCCAAATATTTTATTAATATTTAAGACGGGAGAACAGAACCTTAAACGATTAGCACGTTGAGCCCTGGACGAAGGAATTTGAACAACTCGACGTTTTCATGTTTGCTGGTCTTCGTGCACTCGGTTACGGATAGTTTGAAAGAAAGAAATAAAGAAAAATGAGTTTATTGGCATTAAAAACAAAACCACCTTAAAATTAAACAAAATAAATAATTAAAACTATAAATGCCAAAAGGGCCTCAGCTCAGCATAAAGCCAAATGTTAATACAGGGTATACCACCTGAGGCTGATTTTCTGCTGCAGCCCATGAGTGCCATACGCTCGAAAACACCAACAAACATTTAATAATAATACAACACATAACAGGGGCCTGTAAATCTCTTGCACAGACAGATTATAAACACCGACATGACCAAGTTGCCGCCATTATACACCAACACCTAGCACACAAATATAATCTTATAGACGAGATGATTCCATATTATAAATATAAACCTGAAATAATTTTAGAAAGAAATCAGAAAATTTATTGGGACAGAACAATAATTACAGACAAAACTATACATTATAATAGACCTGACATCACTGTACACGACAAAGTAAATAAAACAGTGTACCTAATCGATATAGCTATACCTAATTCACACAACATCCAATCAACAATATCCGAAAAACTCAGTAAGTACCATGAAGTCGCCATTGAAATTAAAACCCAGTAGAAAGTACAAACCGTCCACATAGTCCCTATAGTACTTTCATCTACCGGTGTAGTACCAAAAGCTCTCACGCAAAGTCTTGACACTCTACACATGCCTTCTCACACACTATACATGCTCCAAAAAGCCACCATCCTCAATACTTGTCGCATTACCCGGAAGTTCCTTACTTCCTCTACATTATCATCCACCTTTTCAATTTAATTTTCCCCTCACACACTTGGTCCTGGCCCGTGTGTAAGGTCGTATACTCTCTTAAAAGAGAAGAAAACTAAAGAACTCTATATAATAATAATAATTTTATTTATTTCAGATAACATAATCCATCAAATTATTGTTAGTAACTGTCGGAGCTTAAAAAACTATGTTAGTACTCATGTCATTCATTATACATTTATAAAAAATAATTAATTTAATTTAACAAAATTTTATTTTACCGTCCCAACGACGATGCTTAACCAGAGCGAGTGCATCGGACATTGGTATTTACCAGAAACTATCCTCAGAATGCTGTTGCTGCTGCCGCGCACTCTGCTTAACATCGACGCCACCCGCTTGCGTCTTAAAGCATAAAAATCATCCGTGCGCGCTTCGGCAAACATCGCGGACGCACTGCAGAACCGCGGCAATCGCAACAACATCCTGAAGACATTATTATATTGTACCCGCAGAGCGCTGTAGGCCCTTTGAGAATAGTTAAACCACAGGGTGCTCGTGTAGGATTGGCAATATGCTTTGTATAGCGCTAACTTCACTTCAGCTGTGCAAAGAGCAAACCTGCGAGCCAACATATTACCCCGGACCGCCAGCGCTCTGCGTTCACGTTCAATGTCCTCATTTTCATTTAAATCATCGGTGACAATGTGCCCTAAATATTTAAAAAAATTTCACTCTAGTGAGTGGCGCTCCGCTAGTGGGTGGAGGTTCTGGGGTTTTATCACCGAGTCCAAAAACCATACACTCGCTCTTGGCAGCATTATACTTGAGACCATGACTCTCGGCATACCTCTCACACACTCCAAGTAAATTACGGAGGCCCCTGATTGACGGGCTCAGCAGCACCATGTCGTCTGCATAACTTATATTATTGAAAGCAACTCCATCAATATGACAACCAACATGCATGCTACTGAGCTCGCCAATCAGGCCGTCCATATACACATTAAAAAGAGTGGGCGAGGAAATTCCCCCCTTCCTCACGCCACACTCCAGCTTGTACTCTTCAGGCAAACAATCCGCCCACTTAACGACATTTAATTGATTGTCATACCAGAATCTTAAAAGTTCCACCAATTCTGTCGATACATTTTGTTTGTACAGTTTCTCCCAAAGGATCTCATAACAAACTAGGTCAAAGGCTTTGGATAGATCTAGGTAACAAGCATAAACAGGTGTCCTACGATCCAGGTAATATCTAACCGTATGCTTCATACACAGAATGGCACTTTCAGTGGAAAGGCCAGGTTGGAAGCCAAATTGCGCGTGATGCAGGTTCAAGTTCCTTCTTAAATGCCCGCTAACCAGACCATCCATAACCTTAGCCAGAATGGTTGCCAGGGAGATGGGACGATAGTTACTTTTGTCAAAAATATCTGCTGTTTTACATTTCACTATAGGTATGACAATTGTTCTCATGAGGTCCTGAGGGACATAGTTATGACTTATGCATAGGGAGAAAAGCATGGCCAATACTCTGGGCAAGTGATAGCCCGCATGACGCAAATGCTCAACGCTCAAGCTGTCGTGTCCAGGCGATTTACCTCGAGTTATGCGATCAATAACGCTCTTAACATCCTTTGCTCATATTTGCATTGTGGTAGAAGTACCCGGCCGGAGACTGCATTGCTTTGCTACTGATGACACAAGTGGACTTACTTTAAAATTTGATTTAAACACATTCGCAATATTACTTGGATCCCTTTCAGCATTAATGCATTCAGCCTGCTTCTGCTTTACATTCAGTTTATTTGTGCATTGCCAGAATTTTTTGAAGTCTTTTTCAGCACTATTAGAAGCCAAAGTATCCATTTTAATTTGTTCGGCGTGATCCTGACACCACTTAAGTCGCGATTTAAAAAAAATCTACTTGTACACATGGCTTCATAAATGCATCCAGATGAGGGTTTCCTATGCCAAACCCAGTTGATGTAAGTAGCTTTAGCCTCCTCATGTGCCTTTTTTACGTGCTTGTTCCAACCAGGTACCCGCTTTTTATTACAACGGTGGGTAACAATATCGTAACTCTCTATACTAGCCTCACGCAGTATTTTTATTATTCGATCATACATTAAATCTAAACTTCTATGATGTTCCGGACAGTTACAATATTTATCAGCGCAAAACTGAAATTCTTTTGGGAAATCGACATTCTTAAGATTACCGTTACATAATTCACGATACAGCTGGATTTGTTCAGGGGTTCTATTTCCCCACACTATTTTGTTAAGTACAGCATTTGACGTGACCTTCCTATGTTTTAAAATGTTATTATAATTGCACTCTATTTCAACAGGAAAGTGATCAGACCAAAATACATTATAGTGAATTTTTATGTATATGATTTTGTAACCCGTTTCAGTAGTAACACAGTGGTCCAACCACCGACAAGAACCATGAACATCACTAATAAAAGTATAGTCACCTGCGTTAAGACTTAGGCGTTCCACGTCAGCACATACCCATCTTTGCTCCCCACAAAAATCCAAGAGTTCATTATAGAAGAGACCGCCTGGGTGGGCATTAAAGTCACCGAGTATGAACACTGATTCTGTGCCACTACTGTCTATTATTGCACATATTTCGCTCAAACATTCCGTGAACTCAATGATATTATCTCTAGACTCAACCGGCATATATACACAAAAAATTAACACCACACAGTCTCTGTTCACCACTACTTTGCATGCCGCTAAACGATCACTACTACAATCAACTGGAGTGACGGACACAAGCGATGTTTTCTTCCACAGAATAGCCAAACCACTATAAGGTCTTCCTTTCAGACATCCAGTTGACGTATCGACCGAAGATTTGCCAATATACGCAGTCATCACTTATTGTGCCCAGTAGTGGGACATCATGTGGGAGTAACCACGTCTCTTGTAATGTTATTATATCTGCTTTGCCACAAAAAGTCCTCACACAATCCATCGACCGTTTAAGGCCTTTACAGTTAAAAGTAATAATATTACTATTTATATCATCCATTAACTCTGTAGGTGAAAAGTGAAGGGCCTTAAGTCACATTTTATAAATATCTTAATGTCTTTTACCATTTGATCAATTCAGGTATTCTGAATAAAAATCATTTAAAACACAAAAATGTCAAAATATGGACTTAAGGTCCTTTAGCTTTCACCTACAGAACTGTATTTTCATTGGTTATCGTGTCAGGGCGTTTGTCCGCAGTCCGGTACTTATAATGTACAAACCGACAAAAAACAATCCCTTTCGGCCACATTGACTCGTTTAAAAACATTTGTAGCGTACCTATAACTCGGTACAAAAATTTTGTTAGCATTATATTTGTTTTCATTCTTAATAGATAATTTCGTGAGGGTAACTTTTTCTCCGGTTTTCTTCAGAATATAATTGGAGATATCCTCTATCGATGTTTCCCTATGTACATTTGTTATATATATAGGTAATCTTTTCTCTGCTGCCCTAAAATTTACTTCGTTATCTTTTACGGCGTTACCAACTTTTCCACTGAAATTATTCTTCCTCTTTGATCTCTGCACTACTGTCCAATCATTACTATCCTCCGCCATGTTAGGTTGTAACACATTACTTTTACGCAACATAATCAGCCATCGTTATTCCTCTATTTGGGGACACGGTAATACAGTTGTCGCTTATCGGCTGTGACTCATGCGGCACCGGCTCGTAAACCTGGCTTGGCTGTTTTGTATCGGAGACCGGTTCGCTCAGCTGTTTATCTATACACACATTAGCAACTGTCATGTCAACATATTCCATCGGCTGCTTACTCTCACCATTATGAGATATTCTGGAGTTTTCTAACCGATATTCTGTTGATTCCTTGTCTGATTTATTATTTCTGTTGCCAATATCATAATTTAATATTAGTCCTACAGGCCCGCTGTCGAGTTCACCACCGGACACATTAATATGGCGATACCCTTCTCTTTTTGTGTTGATATTGCAATCAAAGTTGTTCACGATTGATGTTTGCTTCATATTATCAAGGTCCGAACGCAACTGATTCAGCTGTTCCACTGTTGCAAAATCACATTTAAGTGTTTTAATCTCATTTTGCATCAAAATAATATCTTTTAATAACCTTGTCGCGTCGATATGATCGAACGTAACCGGGGGTAAACGGTGCAGTTCTCTCGCCACAAAAATTGGAATTTTCTCAGGATCCACTCTTTTTAGCGTATTTATCATATCTTCAAGGTTACGTTGATTTTTGCCATCACCTTTTCTCGTGGTTTTCTTAATTGTAGAAATCGAGTCGAATAATAAATTTTTGGCCGCATCAATTTCTTTCTCCAAGAAAGACGTTGCACATAGACGTATAATGTTTTCTTCATCCATCACATCAATTTTTGATTGAATGAACGCCAACACCTCATTAATCACTATATTACAGTGAGCACATTTTACAGTATTTGTCGACATAGTAAATAACGACACAATTCACTTTTTCTGTAAAAAAACACTCAAAATAAAATTTTGCGAGTCTTAATTATAATACAACAAAAATAAAAGTTCTATGTGCAAAAGAGAATAAAATAAGTTTAGTATTGTATTAGATACTATTAAAGCGGAGGCAGGTCGCTGGACTACAATAAATTAAAAGACAATAATAAAAGCAAAAATGATGATAAAATCGATCAATGTATAAAATCGATGAATTTTTTTTTTAATTGGTAAATTAAAATATAAACAATAAGGAAAAGTAACAATGATAAAAAACATTAAAAAATAACATTGGTAAAATTGAAAGACGTATAAAATTTATAAAATATAAAAATATATAAAGTTGAATGATAACAATGCCAAAATTGAGAAATGCATAGGGTACAACGAAATACTCAATATACCTAGTTGATAATAAAGTATTAATTAAAAAATGTATTTTTTTTAAACAAGCTTTTTTTCGTATTTTCTTTCAAATAGCAAACCCTTTCATTTGATACCCATATCGTGGCAGTGCACAAAAAATAACTAGTCCGCCATCTTGGGCCGTCCACCATATTGCATTTAAAATGACGTCACTTAGCTAACCATGCATTGTCATCCAAACTTAGCGTGTATGCAAAATATCATCTTAATCGGTGGAGGATAACTACTTCAGTTGCAAAATTTGACCCGAACACACTTACATACATACAAACATACATACATAAATAGCAAGTTAAATAAAAGCTTGTAAAAATAAACATAAATATATGGTGCTTCAAATGGCTGACGTGTCAGCACGAACATCTTTAAATTAATTTTGATGATTTAATAAAAAAGCAACTTTAATTTTAATTTGAATGTCGAGCAACTTTTACTACACTTTACTGGAGGCGGGATATATTATTGTTCCAGCATTTGGTGGGTGCGTACCGAAAACTGTCTCTAAAACCCGACCACTTATGCTGGGGAATAGAAGGCTGTCACTGTGTATGGTCACTGACACGAGTATCCGTTGTCAACCGTAAGCGATTTTCTAACTTACGAGCCATCACTGTGCGTTCTTGGCGGGCGCTTAACCGGATTTACCGATCCCCATGAACAGTTGTAATGCGAACTCTAACCGAATCAGGTATTTTGCAACACTGCCATTCTCTTGGAAGCGATTCCAAGCATTTTGTATAGCTTTTCGAGAAAAACCCAGGTGCAAAGCCACAGATCGCTGCGAATTTTCTTCTTGGATCATTGTAACGGCTCTGGTTGCAGTAATTGCGTCCATATGTCTTCTTACTTGTGCCATATTAACAAAAAATGTTATTTAAACAAATTAACAAAACAAACTTACGATTATTTCAGATTACCATGAAGATAATCGAAACAAAACTTAAAGAAAAATCGAAACAAAATAAATATTCAAATTCATTTGTTTTTTTAAATGATGGCCAGCATTTTGATCTCAAGGAGTAAATCAAAGAGGTTAAATATCGAAGCGTTAGTAACATCAACATTTTGCTACTTAATAAGTCATTTGTTAATCTTATCTTATCTTTTATCATTAAAATTCATTGAAATAACGAGTGAGCTCTATTAAGTTTTGAGTAGTATACTTTTTCCATTCACCATACCACCGTACCATCTTTTGAGTCATGGATACTCGATAAAGAGAAATGATTTTACCTGGCCAGCTTGCATAATCGCAGGAATCGAAGCATCCTCAGAAGCTTGGTAGCCGTGATAAAGCTGGAGTTGAGACTGTTCCACTTATCCCAAGGAGTGAAGGCATCTATGACGTCTAGGACTAAGTCTGAAACGAAGCAGAAATAAGAATTGCTTAATGCACTAGAGCTTAGTAAGATGCAATGTGGATTAGATACAGTTTAGTAACTATGAGTGACCGTTTTCACAGAGTATGATTGGCGCAAAACCACAAAGTTTGTTGTTTAACAACATGATCAAGCGTAATATGATTATTCGAAAAAAAAATACCATAGATACTATATTATTAATACTATATATTAATACTATATTGATTTTGATTTTGATTTTGAAAAGCACATTTAGGGTTCCGTACCAAACCGCAAAATTAAGTTGACTGTAATAGGAAAAATGAGGGTATATCAAAGACAAATCAGATTTATCAATATATTGGTATTTTTTATTAAAATACCTATACGTAATAAAAAACATTATCACCAAAATTTTAGTTCATAGATCAATGGGAAATTAAAAAACTCTTCAGAACATTTTTTTTTTAATGTGACTTTTGTGGCTACTCATTCCTTTGTTTTCCAATATTTTTTAAAACAAAAATTTAGTACTCAACGAGTTCTAAACAACGATAGCCTACTCGATGGGGTAGGTCAAAAAATTTTTTTCAGCCCTTCCCTTTTGCATTTTACATAGCAACAAGATGCTTATACTGTGATTTGAAGAATGTTGCTTCAACCGTTTGGCTGTAAAACTCGTGTGACAGATGACGGACAGACGGACACGTGTGTGACATCAATAGGGCTCCGTTTTGACCCTTCGGGGAAGGAACCCTAAAAAAGATTTTCAGTACACCCTTTGAAAAAACAAAAGAGTGATATAATTTTCTCTTACCACTAGTAGCCATGACTATGATGAAGAAGTCCAGTTTGTTCCAATGTGACTTGAAGTACCCGCAGAACCCAAGCGCGCACATCTTTATGATCATCTCCATCACGTAGATTATGTAGAAGAAACTGTTATACTTAATTAAATTATTACCTGTTTTTTGTAACACCCTTCAAATCCAGAACTAAGACATCTATCAAAAATACTGTTTACGCAAAAAGAACTCTAAAAAAAAACACGGGTTGCACTCCGGGAGTGCTGGCAGAAGTGAAAACTTGATTATTAACGTTGTGCATTTTTGATTTATTTGAATACTTAGGGAATAATTTTGAACAAATTGCTTTTAATATTAATATAAAAGTACAATCATTTATGTAGTAGAGGTAGAATACAATATTTATTTATTTCGCTATCGTACACAAACATTACAATTTATATTACATTAAAATACATTATTTTACATTAAAAAGTTTATCTCTCAGAAAAATCAACTTACATACATAATTTCGATTACTTTTTCACCATCATTATTACCAGAACCATCATCGCCAATCTCTAAAACTGATACGATAGGTTTATACTACTTTCCAACCGTCTTACGGTTTTTCGATCAGCACACGTGACCTGACGCGAGTTTCACAGTTTTTACCCATCCCACAAAAGTGCTCAACGCCGCTAAAGAAGTTTTCACTTCAAAAATATCTGCGAACAAAATTGTACTGAACAGATTATTGTAAAAAAAAAAAAAACTAATATGGCGTATATTACCCAATAATGTTGTAGAGTGTGTGTATTTCTATTCCACTCGTATTTCTGTGTCCATGTGCCTACACTGCTTGATGGATTTTAACAAATGAAATATCATTAGATTCGTCTTGACATCCTGTGAGTGACAGAAGATGTACGGTTTTTTTAAGGCTATATAACACAATCCAAAACTTAATGTGTATGCCAAATTTCAGCACAATCATTTGAAGATAAATGTTTTAAAATTCAGTTGCAAGATTTGTCATTTGACCAAAATAACAAGGCAAATTAAAACCCAAATGTTTGCAGTCACGTAGTGTTATGGATCTGTATTATATTTATGACCAAAATAATTGTACCAACACTTATTGCGAATGAAGAATAAAGATTAGTTTATTTTGATTTGATAGAAAAGTAGTTGATATACGGCCTGATTTTTATACCGCTATCAAAAAATCCAAAATGTAACTTACTAAAATGTATGAAATAAAAAAAAATAAAGAAACCCGACTGCAAAAACAACAAAAATGTTTCAAACTTGAAAGTGATCTTGTTTGGAACTTTATAGCTGACTTTGCAGTTGGGTTTTTGATATTTATTTATTTTTAATGTTTCCTAGAGTATGATATTGAGTTTTTGGATTTAATGCTAGTGTCGAATCTACCCAATAGATCCAGTTAAACTGATCTGTTATGTAGACACGACATTGTAAACAGTTCGTTCGTGTATGAAATTATTGCAAAAGAAATCACCTAGCTAGGAAAGTTCACGCACGTTAGTGTTTTAAATAAATGCAAAACGCACGTTCGTGTATTAAAAAAATGCAAAACGCACGTTCGTGTATTAAATAAATGCAAAACGCGCGTTCGTGTATTAAATTAATGCAAAACGTACGTTCGTGTATTAAATTAATGCAAAACGAATCACCTAGCTAGGGCTGAGTCTCAACGGATTGTAGATTTACTACTCTACCGCGTACAACACCCCGCCAGGAACGGAAGTCGTCTACAGACTATTCCGAGCCCCGACATCGAACTCAAATAAATTCGGATCTTCGGAGCCGTGATGCACGCGTTAAGCTAGCATCGATCTCCGCGATCCAAATGGCTTCGACGTCGCACCTCACGAGGTGAAGCACGACTAGTTTGATCACATTGTTTAGAGCCTACAGACTCTCGGGGCTCCTCAAAGATATCCTTGCCGGATTTGACTAGATGGGTTTCACTCTTAGATGCGTTCAGAGTTGCTCCCTACGGATGATAGCTTCGCACCACCGGCCGTTCGACCGAGTACAGAACCAAATGTCCGACACCGTGGTTATTGTGGGATTAAACGGTATTACTATCGCAACGACGCGCCATCAGTAGGGTAAAACTGACCTGTCTCACGACGGTCTAAACCCAGCTCACGTTCCCTGTTAGTGGGTGAACAATCCAACACTTTGTAATTTTCGCTTCACAATGATAGGAAGAGCCGACATCGAAGGATCAAAAAGCAACGTCGCTGCGGTTGCTAGGCTGCCACAAACCACTTATCCCTGTGGTAACTTTTCTGGCACCTCTTGCTAAAAACTCTTTAAACAAGAAGATCGATAGGCCGTGCTTTCGCAGTCCCTATGCGTACTGAACATCAGGATCAAGCCAGCTTTTGCCCTTTTGCTCTACGTGAGGTTTCTGTCCTCACTGAGCTGGCCTTAGGACACCTGCGTTATTCTTTGACAGGTGTACCGCCCCAGTCAAACTCCCCGCCTGGCAATGTCCTCGAACCGGATCACGCATGAGTTGTACTCTACGCTTGAATCAGAAAAACCGCACGCTTGACGATGTTATCGACCGAGCACGGCTTCCGCACAATCGAGTGAGTAATGAAACAATGAAAGTAGTGGTTTTTCAGCGACGATCGCGCGAACGACCTCCCACTTATTCTTATACCTTTCATGTCTCCTTACAATGCCAGACTAGAGTCAAGCTCAACAGGGTCTTCTTTCCCCGCTGATTCTCCCAAGCCCGTTCCCTTGGCTGTGGTTTCGCTAGATAGTAGATAGGGACAGTGGGAATCTCGTTAATCCATTCATGCGCGTCACTAATTAGATGACGAGGCATTTGGCTACCTTTGAAGAGTCATAGTTACTCTTGCCGTTTACCCGCGCTTACTTGAATTTCTTCACGTTGACGTTCAAAGCACTGGGCAGAAATCACATTGCGTCAACACCCGCGAGGGCCATCGCAATGCTTTGTTTTAATTAGACAGTCGGATTCCCCTTGTCCGTGCCAGTTCTGAGTTGACCGTTGAACGGTGGTCGAACAGGACCGCACCGATCGCGCACGAGACGAAACCGGTGCGTTCTGTTGAGCTGGGGAAATTTACAAAAGGCTGTAACGTCAGTCTAGAGACTACACTCATGCCCCAAGAGGCACACGCGCGTCCACCAGCCAACATCAGCAGCTTCTGCTTCATGTCCCAAGCCAACCACCCCGGTCCTCAGAGCCAATCCTTGTTCCGAAGTTACGGATCCAATTTGCCGACTTCCCTTATCTACATTATTCTATCGACTAGAGGCTCTTCACCTTGGAGACCTGCTGCGGATATGGGTACGAGCCGGCGCGACATCTCCACGTACATCCCTCACCTGAATTTTCAAGGTCCGCAGAGAGTATCCGGACACCGCCGCAAATGCGGTGCTCTTCGCGTTCCGAACCATATCTCCCTTCTATAGGATTCCATGGAACTCGAACGCTCAGGCAGAAAAGAAAACTCTTCCCGAACCTCTCGGCGGCGTCTTCAGGCCACTTTGGGTTACCCCGTCGAACACTCGCTCTAAAAACGAGGGAACGATTATTGAAACGGTTCCGCTGCCGGGTTCCGGAATAGGAACCGGATTCCCTTTCGCTCAAAGGGCGTTATTTATCATAATAACACATGCATTGTTACATACATAATATCATATTTGAAAAAACACGCCACATCGACATAAGATTTCTCCTTGAGCTTAGGATCGACTGACTCGCGAGCAACTACTGTTTACGCGAAACCCTTCTCCACGTCAGTCCTCCAGGGCCTCGCTGGAGTATTTGCTACTACCACCAAGATCTGCACCGACGGAGGCTCCAGGCAGGCTCACGCCCAGACCCTTCTGCGCTCTCCGCCGCGCACGTCCTACTCGTTACTGCTTAATGACGTCACAACGAACGTCGCTCATGCTCGTAACGGTAGTGTATAGGCAAAACTCTTAAGCGCCATCCATTTTCAGAGCAACGCATCGTTAATTAGGTGAGTCGTTACACACTCCTTAGCGGATGCCGACTTCCGTGGCTACCGACCTAGTGTCTCTGACGCATTACGACTTTTTTGTAACTTTGAGAGTTTTTTGGGCGCCTTAACACTACGTTTGGTTCATCCCACAGCGCCAGCTCTGCTTACCAAAATTGGCCCACTTGGCACCGTCATCAGATCTCCGGCTTCATCGTTCGAGTAAGCCGGAGTACTCACCCATTTAAAGTTTGAGAACAGGTTGAGGTCGTTTCGACCCCAATGCCTCTAATCAGTCGCTTTACCGGATGAGACTGTTGAAATCGACGCCAGCTATCCTGAGGGAAACTTCGGACGGAACCAGCTACTAGATGGTTCGATTAGTCTTTCGCCCCTATACCCAGTTCCGACGATCGATTTGCACGTCAGAATCGCTACGGTCCTCCATCATGGTTTCCCATGACTTCGACCTGACCAGGCATAGTTCACCATCTTTCGGGTCCCAGCATTTATGCTCAGAGCGCGTCTGCATTCACAGGTTGGAAACGAGTCGCCTTGGGAGTGCGAGAGATCGACCTAGATCGACGCTCCATCCTCCCTGAGCACGCGGCTAGCGCGCGCCTTCACTTTCGTTGCGCCTTTCAATTTTAATATCTCAATGACTCGCATACATGCTAGACTCCTTGGTCCGTGTTTCAAGACGGGTCCTGCGAGTGCCCAAAACTGAAACATCGCTGACAGAGCCGCGCACAGTCCGAGACAATACGGCGGCGACAACAGACGCGCCGCACCTGCGCCCGCACTAAGGCGTAGACACAGGATACGACGTTGACTTTCGTCGGGCCGGACGCGTATAAACGCGTGCGCGATTCTTCAAAACTACCGTCCGACGGCCGGTCGCCCACCGTCGCGGTCCCATCACCCCCGTGAAGGGGCAACGGGGCTCCCGTACGGCGCTTAGACCGACATCGAACGGGTCGCGATGCATTTACTAAGAGAGAAGTGCACGCCGTCCGCGGACGTCGACGGACGCGACCCGTGCCTACTGACCGAAGCCGACGGCATCGAGGCGCGCGTCCGTACGCCGCGGAATGACGATGAATCTCTCCGTTCGTTCATTCGAGTTTCGCAGGTTTACCCCTGAACGGTTTCACGTACTCTTGAACTCTCTCTTCAAAGTTCTTTTCAACTTTCCCTCACGGTACTTGTTCGCTATCGGTCTCGCGGTAATATTTAGCCTTAGATGGAGTTTACCACCCACTTAGGGCTGCACTCTCAAGCAACCCGACTCTAAGGAGAGTCCCACTCGCCGCGATCCTCCGTCGCTACGGGCCTGGCACCCTCTACGGAAAAACGGCCCCGTTCAAGACGAACTTGGACAGGAGTGATCGCGACGAGAAAGCGGAACCTCCCGAACACCACATCTCCCGCCGCTATGAACAACGGCGGGATTCAGTGCTGGGCTTCTTTCCTGTTCGCTCGCCGCTACTAAGGAAATCCTTGTTAGTTTCTTTTCCTCCGCTTACTAATATGCTTAAATTCGGCGGGTGATCCTCCCTGATCTGAGGCCAACGATATATTGAAGAAGCAGACTCGTAAATCGTGAATTCTTACTTGTCACATACAAAGAGTCATGCAGTCGCTTTAGACGTCCTGCGGTTCATTGATGAACGGTACAGGAAACAGAACAAAAGCGGTACGGTATACGTCGCCCTCAGGTTCATGTTATTTATAACCGACCAAAGAGTCGCTCGTACGTATGTTAAGCAGACGCCTAGCACGTGTCCTCGCCGTCGTGTGGACGACGATACGCATCAGAGTCCAGCCTACACGCACACCGCTTTTGACTTCGTCCTAAACTGTGACTATTGTATGAACTCAGTATTATTTTTAAACGGACTGAGACGAGGATGCGTCAGACGTTCTCGTCATAGAACCGTCATTTGCAGTTCAGCGCGCTCGGTCATCTCACAACAATACAGGAGGAGACGTTCGAGCACGAAGAAGTGCAATGTGGCATTTGTATTTCATACAGCCGGCCCTCAGACAGGAGTGGTCCTGGATGTGTCTCCACGGACCGCAATATGCGTTCGAAATGTCGATGTTCATGTGTCCTGCAGTTCACACTATGACGCGCAGTTAACTGCGTTCTTCATCGACCCGCGAGCCAAGTGATCCACCGTTCAGGGTAATATTTTTACACCTTGGTAAATTGTTACATAAATAAAAAGAAAAGTGGTCCCCCATATATCGTTTTGCCAAGACAAATTTATCATAATTCAATGCATAATTCAATGTTCAAGGCAGGTGTCTGTCTGTAAAATGTATGCCCCAAATACATCTAGACAGGTTGATATTTGTAGCAATTTGGATTAGAAAAGTCTCGTTTTGTTGCGGCCGGTTGTTTTGTCTGAACTCAACAGAATTCGTTCGCATGCCCACTTCATGCGATCACAGCAGGTGTCTGTCTGTAAAATGTATGCCCCAAATACATCTAAGACAGGTTGATATTTGTAGCAATTTGGATTAGAAAAGTCTCGTTTTGTTGCGGCCGGTTGTTTTGTCTGAACTCAACAGAATTCATTCGCATGCCCACTTCATGCGATCAATACGCCGCGCCGGCCTCACAGCGCTACAATATAGCAGCCGACTCATTCACCGACCTGTATATGTGAAGCTACAAAACGATGCTATCGGTGCCTTGTGAACCGGGCGCGAATCTAAAAAAGATAGCAACGCATTCGAGTAAATAATACTTAGGTAAATTATCTATCTGAATTGTTTAGATAAAACTTTGAAGCAAATCACGTCATCGTTTCTTGTGATTTCACAACAATTGTAAATAGTTCTTCAAGGAGGAAAATAGTGGATATTAAAGTAAAAAGATACTCAATGATCAGTCAAACTCATTTAAGGGGTCCACCTTTATTGACCTTCAACTGCCTAGGGAGTGATCTACATTTGTTAAGAGATCTCTAAGTAGAGTCTCAAGTTAATTCAAATCACACAAAATAAAACGTTTGTTTCAGTTTTTATTGTGTACAAAATCCAAAGATGCAATCTTAACAAATCGCTACGCCTTTGAACACAATGTTGAAAGTCAGCTAAGAGGTGTTTGCTCAATACATGAACATTTTGAAGTGCCGGCAAGCCTGTTTGCATTAACCGATTCTAAAGACTAAAGCCTGCTCAAGGCCCAGTTTTTTTATCCGTAGTTAACTCAACCAATAGGTAAATATGCAAATCAATGGTTTCATTTCGGTAAAATGCGATTTTTTATCAATTGTTAGCCTCACAAATAGGCAAATGTGATGAAGAGTTAATTATTTTACCATTTTTAACCGACTTAGCAAAGAGGAGGAGGTTCTACGTTCGACTTTGTTTGTATTTTTTTTCATTTTTTTATGTATGTTCACCGATATCTCCGTCAATTGTGGACCGATTTTGAAAATTATTATTTTATTTGAAAGAGTATGTTCCGAAATTGGTCCCATTTTAATTTGGTGAAGATCTAATGAAGAACTTCGAAGATATACAGCAGAACTCTCCAATAAATAACGGCAAATCTCTCGAGATTGCTGCAATCGCATGTCTGTTTATTGTTTATACCATTTCATAACATAACATCAAGCCAGTATGCTCTTTAGGGGTACGCAGATCTCTCATTTCATCGGTTATGTTCAAGTTTCGTGATATTCGGGTAATATATTCTGGCGTTATAGTTACCTTACTAAAAAAAACTTACCTGTTAGGTAGGTACAACTAAAAAGTGAAAAATAACGTTATTTTTGGAAGTCGTAAAGTAGGTACAACTAAAAAGTGAAAAATAACTTTATTTTTGGAAGAAAAGTAAAAAGTGTTTTTCGTAGGTACCAATTTTTTGCGTTATGGACTCCGACTTCCAAAAATAAAGTTATTTTTTTACTTTGTAGTTTTTTATTTGCAAGTCGGTAGTATTTTTTTTTACTAACAATTGAAGAACAAAAGCTTATTACCGAAATTTGAAATCATTGGTTAGCATATTAAACCATTGGTTAAGTTAACTTGAGATAAAAAACTGGGCCTTAGACACTGTTGGTTACCTTACTTGGCAATTTGTATGCATCTTATTGCATTGTAATGAACCCTTCATTTCCAGAACAGAAACATAGAATATCTCGTGATCCCGGTTAAATAAATAAAAAATAATGTTCTCTAATTATGAATATAACGTGTTTTTCTACAATATACAACCAAATTCATCAAGATACAACCAATTTTTCAAAGGGGCCCAAGTTCCCTTACAAAATCGGCATTCTCCTCTGATCTATCTGCTAGTCATACACTCGTGATTACGACGGACATCCTTTTTGACCTACAGAACCCAGTAACTCCGGTAATAAGTAATGCCGCCCACTAGATCAATTTGTCCAGCTTTTTCCGAACTATGCTAGTGTCTTCCAATCTAAGTAGATGCAGCTAAATATAAGTATTTAAAACCCGACGGAAAGAAAGGGATCTTACAAGTTTGATGTGTGAACCTGTGTATTTATGTATCTGTCTGTGGCACCGTAGCTCCTAAACGGATGAACCGATTTTGAAATCGTTTTTTTTTGTTTGAAAGGTGAGTTTATCGAGTGTTCTTATGTTTGATGAAAATCGATTCAGCCGTTCTAGTTATCGGCGAGTTACTGTTTGAATCGGGGTGTTTTCGCAAGATAACTTATCATAATTACGTGTTCAATAGATTATCGATCGAAGCATGTCTACTACTTGATAAAATAAGTAGCATGAAATAAAAATGTGTCGGAGTTTTTTTTCTTAAATTGTATTTGTTTACAAGGAGCGACTGATTATTTGACCTCCACAAAAAAACCTAGTAAACTCAGCTTGTCACCACTAGACCATAATAACAACTATCTAAAAACGTAAAAGGCCTTGAACCGTGACGTCACACCCCAAACGAATCTACTGGCACACGATTAGCCGGTGAGTCAGCACTGTTATTGTGATTGAAGATAAATAACGTACTACCTAGTAGGTATTATATTATCTGTGGTACTACGTATACTATTTGTTATATAAGCAAAGCGTTATTGGGGTTTTCCTTAAAGTATAACACGAATTCTGCTTTTCTAAAATAAAAATAAATATATGTCACATATATGTTTAAATGTACCTAATTTGAGAAAAAAATGTTGTCTAAAAAGTTATAAATAAAAAAGTTAATTCAAAATATCAAAAAAACCGACTGCTTAAAAAGCGAACTAAAAAGACGTAAACAAGAAGACAATAGTGCTGTGCAGTCGGAGGATACATCTGGTTTTGGTCAGCCAGCTCGCGAATATGCCTAAAAATAGAATATAATAAATATTTAAGTGGTTTTCCATACAACAAACGTGTTTTTTTTGCCGTTTTTGCGATAATGGTACGGAAATCTTCGTGCGCGAGTCCGACTCGCACTTGGCCGGTTTTTATTGTACTTTTTGAGCATTAAATATTTTATGTATTGTTTTTGCACGTTTGTAAATTTTATAAATTATAATTGTGGAAACTTATAATTGGTCGCTTTCAGGGTTCCGTACCCAAAGGGTAAAAACTGGACCCTATTACTAAGAATCCACTGTCCGTCTGTCTGTCATCAGGCTGTATCACGAACCGTGACAGCTAGACAGTTGAAATTTTCACAGATTTTGTATTTCTGTTGCCGCTATAACAACAAATAATAAAAACAGTATAAAATAAATATTTAAGAGGGGCTCCCATACAACAAACGTGATTTATTTTCCGTTTTTTGCGATAATGGTACGGAACCTTTCGTGCGCGACTCCGTCTCGCACTTGGCCGGTTCTTACATATTGTTGCTACTTATTGAAATGCAGCTGTAAGTAAGACTAGAAGGCAACCCCAAGATCATTGGGAAAAGGCAAATGATAATGATGATGAATATGGAACTGGAAATTTAGCCTCGAGCGAGAAATTTTGCTCCAGAGACCATCAAGCCCTACTTTAAGGCCAAAGGTTTGACATGTTTTCACACTTATGTAGTGTTTGACAAATACATACGAAAGTAAAAACCTTCGCGGTATCTTTTCCTTAAAAAAGTTAATAAAAAAATCCGATTGCTTAAGAAGCGAACTAAAAAGACGTAAACGAGAAGACAATCATGCTGTGCAGTCGTAGGATACATAATCGCCAGATGGCTGACCGAAACAGATGTGTTGTCGACGAAAAAGATGTTAACGAGAAGTTAACGTCTTTTTAGTTCGCTTCTTAAGCAGTCAGGTTTTTTGATTTTTTGAATGATTTTTTTTCATTATCTGTGTATGGTTTTAATCCTGCGTTTAAGCATTCTACTCACAAGTTAAGCACCCTGATAGTAAGCATCACGCTCTGCGACACGGGCACCGGCAGAGCCACTTCACACAGTATGACAGGCGTGTTGCACAGTATCATGAAGTAGATGAACCCGTCGAACCAGACGTTGCTGATGATTCTATAGCACTGTTGCCGCCATTTTTGTCTGGGTACTTGAGCGTTAGCTGCTTCGGGGACCATCATGTTTACTAGTTTGCGGCGCAGCCAGACTGCGTGCCTCTTTAGGAAGAGAAAATTTTACTTATCCTTCATTTATATAGTAGATAACAAACAAATTAACCGACTTGGTTCTACATGAGGGGTCGACATTAGACGGAGTCTTGGACAGAGGGGGACGGGGTGATAGGATCCCGTTTTTACCCTTTGGGTACGGTACCCTAAAAATCTTTTTTTTTAAATTTCCCATAAAGCCTTTTCACACCGTTTTATCCTGAAGTCTGCTCTTTTTAAGAAAATGTGTTATAATTAAATTATATTAACCAAGGCCCTGACACAGTCGTTTCATGGTCTTGAAGGTAAGCCTATTGGTCCCCTGATAGAAATTACTCATTGCGATGATCCCCAGGAGTGCTGTTCCAGATTAAATGTATAAATTTGGAGGGTCAGCCACTTGTATGTGCTAAATTACTTTCTAAGTCGTCTATTATAAATAGTAACGAGGGTAAAAAGACACTTAACGAAACCGAGATTCACTTGTTCTTCCGGTAGTTGTGGTATTTTTTTTGGAGAAAAGCTATAAATTCTTAAATGAATCTAACGATTTGTGATAAGAAATTGTACTAATTTTTAAGGACAATTCGCATTAGATCAAAACGTTCATTAATTGTATTTATGAAAATATTGCTAAATATTTCTAAGTCAGTTTGCCTGTATGTCATGTAAATTTGGATTTCTCAATATTAACCCGGTTAAAAACTCATTCTGTATACATATAGATATTCTCTAAGCGTGTTAACCGATGAACCGTAATGTGTTCTTCGAAAACCAAGTCGATAAAATTGTTTGTTGGGTCAGAGCTAGAAAGCTGGAACTAGAGCAGGACAGGTTGATAAGGATAGCTAGAGCAGCCGGGCGAGCACGGCCTCTGTGATAGGCTTGAGTCACGCATTTTATCAGGGTTTTGCTTCCAAACTGTGATAAAAACGTGTGACTCAAGCCTGTCACAGTAGGCCGTGCTCGCCACGCAGGATAGCTAGATCAGGACAGCTAGAGCTGGATAGCTAGAGTAGCATTGTTAGAGCAGGACAGCTAGAGCAGGGCAGCTAGAGCGGGATAACTATAGCTAGAGCAGGATAGCTTAAGCAGGACTGCTAGAGCTGGAAAGCTAGAGCAGGACAGCTAGAGCAGGCCAGTTAGAGTGGGATAGCAAGAGCTAGAGCAGGACTGCTAGAGCTGGATAAATAGAGCAGGATATTATCAGCAGTATAGCTAGATCAGGACACCTAGCAGTATAGCTTAAGCAGGGTAGCTAGAGCAGGAGCAGGAGCTTACTACTGCTACACTCATGGCAGCTATCTTGGGCTTCCACAGTGTCCCCAGCTGGTCTGACGCCATCCTAACTGATCTTTTCGTGTTCGTACTTTCGCCAGTATGATATCTATAGTGCCCTATTGCTACACCTATGGGAGCTTACCTTGGGTTTCCACAAGGTGCCCAGCTGGTCCAGATTGACCCTGCCGTCATCAGAGTCTGCAGCCACCTCAACTGCCTGCACCAGGACTCTGACCCCGTCCTTACTGATCTTGCCATGTTCGTACTGACGCCAGTACGATATCTTTAAGGCTTTTAGGACGCGTTGGTTGGCTTCCCTGGTTTGAAGACAATACAAGTTT
This sequence comes from Orthosia gracilis, assembly GCA_947562075.1. Classification (NCBI taxonomy): domain Eukaryota; kingdom Metazoa; phylum Arthropoda; class Insecta; order Lepidoptera; family Noctuidae; genus Orthosia; species Orthosia gracilis. The sequence goes on from OX387265.1 coordinate 13,666,507, forward strand.
CTGAGTTAGGTTTCAAGATAGGAATTAGATTACAAGGAGCTCGTGGCTGCTACAGCCACATAAATCGATCTTCAAGGATTAGCAATGATTACTAAATTAGTCCATGGATGTGTGAACATCCATTACCGAACTACATACATCCACATCATACATTCATACATCACTCACATACATTCAGCACCATTAATTTTTTCTACATCCATTACTCCTATGTGCCATGGAAAGCACGTTAATCCGTTGGTCCCGGCTGTCACATGGAGATCTTTGACTGCTTTTACAGATGGACAGTAGACTGTTAGTCTACCCCAGCATAGTTGGGAAAGGTCTAGGCTGATTGATCTGAAACTATTGAAACTAGAAAGAGCAGTCAAACTTGGTCATTTCGGCAAACTCTTTCTTGGTAGGCTCGTTGGGTATCTCCCTCTCGCAGTCGGGACAGGTGGTGTAGTGATAGCCCATGTAGGTGTCGTCCTCATCATCTTCGTCCCGGCCAGACATTTGGAGCTGATAGGGATGCTTTATTGTGGTGCCTGGTGGGAAGGGAGGAGTGCTTAGTTCGTGATTGAAGGATTTGCTAGTTAACATTTTAAAAGATCGTGTGGACTTTTCCTCGGTCTTATTTTGCAGCAGCCAGCAGCAACAGAATAGGAGATGAAGACTTATAACAAGTTGGCATGCTAGCCGCTGCAAGCGCTACAGCACAGCGCCAGACGAAAAGATACTGTCAGACCAGATGATCAAAAACTATTATGCCAATCTAAATTGCTGACCGCTGCAAGTTAAGGTAGAGGGCCTTTCATTCAGAGAAGGACGAATCATTAAACCAAGGTTGTTTGATGCATATAAGCGATTCGACCAGCTATTTTCCATGGGCACAGATAATATAATACTAGCAAACAGATGCCTCATCCCAAACAAAGAAACCGTGCCGACGTAACTAGCGTTTTTCGTCTGATTAAGATGATTATTTTTATAAGTACTCCGATCGCGTTTGGTTCCTTTCCACGGCTATATATGGCGATAGCAGCGACTTGCAAGTAAAAGGCTTTCTCGGTTCGTGACTATTTTTCTTTAAATAAAGTGACGATTCGTTTTATAGTAGATATTTTTTGCAAGATTTTACAGTTTCATTGTACTAAAATGTGTTACAATACAAAATTAAAAAATGTAGTGGCAAGACTCAGAAATTTAAAACAGCGCCATTTATTGGAATCAATTTTAAATGATCCGTTCAAATAACCTTTGAAATTGGAATCAAGAACTCAATACTCCATAATTTTGTGCTTAGGAGAGTTGATTAAAAAAGAACATACAATTTCTATGAGCATTTTTAGAAAATGTTAATTTTACACACAATTCAGTAACAAATCGGCGCATATCGCGCCATCTAGTGACATTTATTTGAAACAAATTTTCTTTGTTAGCGTTGGGACCCCGTGCCATGGGTAATATGTTTATGGGTAACACCAGCTCATCTTGGAACAAGGAATTATGTCATTAAAGAGTTAGGTTTTTTTTTTTTACTCACCAGTAGGTAGAAGGAAGCGCCAATAATGATGATGATGACAGGTAGAAATGAAGATAACATGGTCAACTTACCTCCCTGCACTAGATCCCAGTTGGCATCAGCGAGGAACTTGTCCATCTTCAGCATGGAGATGCAGCGATCCCTGGTCATCATGATCCGTTTCACGCAGTTGGTCATGTTCGCCTTCTTGGCGAGAGAGATCTCTGCCAGACTCAGGATCTTCAGGACCTTCGTCATGCTGGTCGCGTTTATAAGAAGGGAGAGGATTACTAGGCCTGCTGTTTGGATTATGAAGATCTGGAAGAATGGAAACGTGTATAGTGTCACTATGGTAGCCAAAAGCGGTAGGCGGACTTCATACGCTTTAGCTAGATAGTAATGTTATTGACGGTGTCAACGGCGAGTCCTATTTTATAAATGGGCTCCATTGCTTGAATCTGGACTACTACCTGGTATGAATTTACGAACAAAAAACTGAAAAAGATTGGACTGGACACCGGAGATTGAACCGCGGACATCAAGCTTATTATAATTCGCGTTATAATTTGCAACTGCTAGACCAAATTTTGTGCCTATTGGATAATGATGGACAGTTTTGAACCGTTTGGAATATTGTGTCCAAGGTAATTAGACAACAGTTTCAGGGTTTGTGATATGTCCAGTTCTACAAGAAATGGTTTTTCTACTCCTATAGTAGGTATACAGTGTGAATGTTTCAAGTGGGCGTAGATGGCCAAAGCCGAAACTTTGAGGAAAAGTGAAAAACACTCAAAGGAGACACGAGCCCGATTTTGATGAAAACTAAAACTGCATCAATTTTTGATGTGAAACATCTATAGGCGCACGTGAGACCGATTTCTGGCGTGGCGACGCGTCGCCACGCGCAATCGACTGTGCGTTTCTCTCTCACTCGATCCGGCGTTAAGCCATCTCTTTCGCTCCACTGAGCTCGGATACCTATAATGTATACTCTGTTTATTACAGTACTCATAACCTGTGTTTTTCTGGTAAAGTGAAACTAGAAGATGGAAGTGAATTGATGATGGTTGTTGTGTACATTTCTCCTAATAAAAAAATAAATGATATCATTTTATTTTTACACGAGAGATTATTTCCGTACAGTCACCGAGGTTCAATAATTTTCAAAACCAATAAAAACCAACTACCATTGATTTTAGCTGGGGATTTCAATGTAAATTTTGCAAAAGATGAATCAACGCCATTAATTACGTTTCTTCAAGAAGAATTTCAATTGGAAATTAATAACAATCCAAGAGAACCTACCACCAGATACGGAACAACAATAGATGCTGTATTTATTAGATATCTTAATAATGTTATGTCCAATACTTTCGTATCGTACTTCAGTTACCATCGACCAATTGTCACAGTAATACCGTTCTCAGAGGCAACATCGAATGTAACTATTACCGAAGTCACTGATTAAACTAATTGAGTAGTTTCGATTTAAAATAAATATGTAAATTTTTGTATTTAATGAAAATGAATGTTTATTTAATAAAAAATCATCGTTATCTAGAAAAAAAAATCGTTATATTTTTTATTTTATTTTATTGACATTTTTAGTTCCTACCACAATCTGTTCTTTTCTGCATACTACTTTTACGAAATAACGTCGATGTTTCACATCTACCAGGCGTCCCGTGACGGCTCCATTTTTTTTTTTTTTAAATCTATATTCCTAACCATGAATCGAAACCCGTTGATTATGGCAAAAAAACGGGTGTGTAATGTATGGTATAATATCATATAGTATATATCACTTGAAATAACGTTCACATGATATAATTTTCATATGGTATAAAAACAAAAAAAACCTAATTTCATGTGATTTAATGTTATATTTCATATAACCTTCATCTGCTCTAATAACATTTAGTATAACGTTCATTTCATATAATTTTCAATTTGTATAATGCTCTTTTTATATAAAGTTCATTTGACCTAATTTTCATATTAACTAATTTTCTAAGGTAACGCACCGTTCTTGAGATAAACAAATTATTGTAACCTAACCTCAAAACACTAAAGTTGCTTCTGCATCGTCCCCGGCGCAGAGGGACGTGCAACCCCTTCACCCTTACGTATCAAAGGATAGGCACCCATGCTCTCCTCCGCAGCTTCAGCTTGCTGGTCGCCCCTGGCGCCCAGCCACTACGGCTCGCCCGGGAGCCTTTGCTTTGTAACAAAGCAAAGGCGGGGGTTGCTCTCCCTTCGCGCCTCCGGATTTTATATACACTCTAGGGGTAGCAGCCAAAAGACTACGTGCCCCGATTCGTTTTGAAACAGAGATGAAAATATCCGTCCACCCGCATAGAAGTAAAATTATAAGAAGCAATATTTATGTGGTGCTTGTTTTTGCTAGCACGAAAATGGCAGGCGATTGTGTCAAATCAGTTCTTGGAAAAATATACAAAATAAATTAGACGTTTCTAAATTATATTAAACGTTATATAGATTTTGAATATTAACTGAATATTATACTAAACGAATATTATTTCAAATGTTCAATATACCATATAAAATTAGGTAAAATGAAATTTTATCAATAATCCATTACATCATTTGATCGTTATATTAAACAAAGGTATATTAAATGAAATTAGGTCATATGAAAATTAGATCTTTTGTTATTATTTCAAACGTTACACACCAAAAAAACGCATGCTGTATTATTGCGCAATTCGATAGTGTCGCTAATAAGGAACAAATTCTGGGAAGTAATGACATACTGCAAACTTAAGGAAAGGGCTTATTCCTGGCTAGGAATACTATTTTTTCTAAATTCCAATGATGCAGTTTTAGTTTTAATCAAAACCGGGTTCGTGACTCCTTTGGGTGTTTCCCGCTATTCCTCATAGTTTCGAATTTGGCCAACCACGACCACTTAAAAACTCACCTTTAGAGTTCTGTACTCTTGGTTACCTCAGGAGAAAAGATATATATTAAGTATTCACCTCTCCATCATTCGAAACAGCCGGCGTCTGCAGCACTATCAACGCCAAACAAAGCGACAGAGGTCCTCTCAGGCCACCCCACACACACGCCATGCAGTGCTGCCACGTCATGCCGTACCCGATGTGACGCAGCAGTGGTGTCATGACGGCGTAAACCATCAATCTGGGGATTGTACGGTGACGGAATATCTTGGATGAAACTCATGATACAGACACGCCCTTCAATCTATGTAAACGTAGGTATTTATAACGAGCTGGCATCCGCAACTCAACGTCCAAGCGCGTATTTTGCATACGGGTTGGATAAATGCGTCAATCGATCCAACCCGACCTGGGTTGGATCGAATGACCACGTGGGAGCAAAATACGCGCTCATGAAAGTGTCGTCCTGGTGTTACTATCTTTCAGAGAGGTACCCTTCACTCTACTGTAATTGTTGGCTCTCCAGCATTCGACAGTCGGTGTCTGCAGCACAATCAACGCCAGACAAAGCGACAGAGGTCCTCTCAGACCGCCCCACACACATGCCATGCAGTGCTGCCATGTCAACCCGTATCCGATGTGACGCAGCAGAGGTGTAATAATGGCGTGCCCATCAACCTTACAACATTATCATATTTAAGAGACTGGTTCAGTCCACCCCACAAACATGCAATACAGTGCTTCAACGTCATACAGTACTCGATGTGACGAGCAGACGTCTGATACAGACACGCCCTTTACTGTACTGCAAAGGTGGCTCTCCAGCATTCGAGACAGTCGGCGTCTGCAGTACTATCAACTCCAGACAAAGCGAAAGCGGTTCTCTCAGGCCATGCAGTGCTGCACGTCATGCCATACCCGATGTAACGCAGCAGTGGTGTCATGACGACATACACCATCAGTCTTGAAGGCACCATGTGATCACCCGTTTTAGTAGATTACAGAATAGACGCCCTTTTTCAAAATAGAAAATTTAATGTGGGTGCTAGATTCTGTTTGTCTATAATATAGACAAACAGGGCCTAGCACATATTACAATGACTGGCCAGAGCACACAGAGAAATAAGACGTTACTTATTGAAGCCGAAAAACCCACAATATGAATCAGACGAAATGTGCAACACACTAAGACTACATAAAAAACCAAAAAACTCACTCACCTCGAAAAATAAACCGTAGTATAAGTCACGAAGATCAACGAAACCTGCCTCACAGTGATCACATCACTGACTTTCTCAAAGATCACCACCCCTATCATTGTGAACACCAACGAATTAGCCGCATGGCTCAGTATCATCCAGAAGTTAGACACCACCTGTTCCACATCCCCAGCAATCGTCGACTTCTTATTACTGACTAGAACACCAGTAATCACTGTTCCCAACAACCCAGAGACGTATAGAAACTTTTCACCGATATAATATGTCAAATATGCTCCAGCCAATGTCACCGTTACAGCACAGAGTACGTCGTAATAAGTTATTGATAGTAATGTATCTGTAATTTTTCCCATTACTATGCCTAAGAGGATACCGCCTCCAGCGTAACGTATTAGGAACAGCGTTATTTCTGAAGCTTCCGTTAAAGCACCAGCAATGTATCCAAAAACTGCTGTAAACTCGATCATTACTGTCACATCTCCTAGTAATCCTTCGCCGAGAAGTAACACACTTATATACTTCCCTTTAGACATTGATTTCAACTGCTTGACAACTTCCAGAGGATATATAGGCGAACACACAATCCCGAATAGTAAGGCGGTTGGAAAAGTCCATGTTTGTTCTATCAAGTAAAAAGCCATGAATGCCACCATGAAAGCTGTTAGCAATGCTCCTGGTACACCCACAAGCAAAATCTGAGGAAAACTCCGCCAAAAAGAATGAGCGTCAACATTATAGGACGTACGAAAGATCAGTATCGGTAGGAATATCATCAATAACACATCTACATCCATGAAACAAAAATGGACAATCGGCTTTAAGCTCGGGAACCTGTTAGCACAAAATCCCGCGAAGCCGCCTAGAGCAAACATTATAACTCTGTAGGGGATGCCTATCCCGATCCAGAGCATTATGGCCCTTACGATCACTCCCACTAGGAGTGTGGTGAAGACGAAGAGGAAGCCTAGAGAAGTTGGATAGGCCAGTGATGGTCTGCTAGGGTCGTCAAATTGCATAACTTCGTCTGTCGAATTTAGTAACAACTTGGGATCCCCTTCTGGTTCCATTGTTTTTATTTATAAGTGATATTACGAAAAATTAAGTATAGTTAATGCTATAAAAGACTGTCTATCTCATGGCATGGCCAAATGGTTTTTGGCTATTCAAATGAAAATGTATTTTTTTCGTTTTGAAAGCATTAGGAAATTATTTGGTAAAAAAAATACTATAAGTAAGCAAAAAAATAATTTGTAGTATGATATTTTCTACTTAGCGATCATTAAGAATAATAAGAAAAACAGCAAAAAAATCTAAATCCAATTTTAATTAATAAAAAAAAAATACTTATATCAAAAACTAAAAATGTCAAAATTTACAATTAAAATAAAATAAAACTAAAGTCATCAGTTTCTAAATAAATAAAAATAAATAAACTACAATCATAAATCTATTGGGAATAAAAGTCTCACACCATTTGTCTTTGAAGAATTTTTATATGGAGAAAACTTCTGTGGGGTCTTCCTAGGAGATTTCCTAGGCGTCACGCTTTTTCTAGCATCGATCTTCTCTAACTCCTTGAGTTCCTTATAGGCCGCTTCTAGCATGCGTTTTTTCCAGTCTTCGTAAGATTCTATTTGTTCCTGTTGGGGCTCTTCTTGCTTGGGTAGATCGATATCCATGTTTTCTTCATTTTCAACTGAAAAAAATGATTAAGTAAATAGTAATAACTTTTTAACGATAATTGACGGGGGGGGTCAAGCTGTTAATAATAGTTCATTGAACAAAGTATTTGAAATTACAATAAATAAAAGATATTTAAATATTAAAAATTTATAATAATGGACTTTAAAAATACTAAATCTAAAATATTATTAGATTTTTTCAACTAAAATTGGTGAGATAATCAAAAAAAGGGTATTATTTGATAATAACAATAAATATAAATGTTAAAAAGTTTTGACAGCGGTGGGATTCGAACCCACGCCCTTTCGGACTGGTGCCTAAAACCAGCGCCTTAGACCACTCGGCCACGCTGCCTACATGTCACGGCGTCGAAATTAGTATATGATTTCTAAGTGGGAATAATTACTATACAATTTGCATAAAATAATAAAAATATTAAAAGATTCATAAGTGTGAATACAGAAATTTTAAAACAAATCTTGTACTTATTAAACTTCAAAAAGAAATAAGTTATACCACGAGCCGGGCGCCCAACGCAAAGAAAGAAAATTTGGTTCAAATTAATTGCACTAGATGGCGTGATAAGCTCCAATTTGTTATTGAGTCTTGTGAAATATTAAGATTTTCTAGAGAATATCATAAAAATATTATGTTCTTGTTTAATTAACTCTCCTAAGCACAAAATTATGGAATATTGGGCTGTACATTCACATTAGAAACATTATTTGAATTGACCATTTAAAATTGATTCCAATAGATGGCGGGGTTTTAAATTACTGTGGCATCAACTCGATTTTCAACACATTAAATTTGATTTGTAACACATTTTGGTACAATGAAACTGTAAAAACGTGTAAAAAATTACTGTAAAACATATCATCGCCGTATTTAAAAAAAAAAAAAACAGGAACCGAGTAAACCCTTTAACTTGCAAGTGGCTGCTAACACCATCTATAAAAGCGTCGAGGCAATGAAACTCGACGAAGTCCCGGGGAATTAATTTAACTGTCTTAGATCCCGCAACGAAATTAATCAGAAAAGAATAACGGAGGAGTAGGAAAAATTACATAATTTCCAATGCCCTCCATATCAAGCAGGAGACAGAACAAACAAGGCCAATAGGCACAAAGGGTCGTTAGGGGCTTATCACAGTTGTAGAACGATAGGATATTATGAAATAGGAAATGTGTGTGTGTATTTGTCAGTGCAAAAATAATTTACCAGTTTCCACAGCAGTCTTTGGTGGTCTTCCCTTCTTCTTCTTGGCGGCGGCAAAGTGCAGGTCAGTGAATTTGGTCCAGTCTACGTCCAGCTTGGTCCACTGCGAAGGCTTCAGTCTTGACTTCTCTATGATCTTACTTTTTGGCACTTTTACTTTGTTGACTCTGGAAATGATAATAATGAAGAGTTAAAATGGGTTCTGATTAAATACTGAGTTTGAAAGTTTTATTGTTGAAACAATATTCTTTACTGTGCAACAAAATTGTAACATAAATAATATAGAGGTCTGTAAGGAGCAGTGGTGGCCCAGTGGTATCGGCCGTGAGATACAAGTTGTAGGTCGTGGGTTCGAACTCAGGCAAGCGATTTACTTTGTGTAAATTATTTCATCACCACTGCTCTCAAAACGGTGAAGGAAAACTTCGTAAGGAAACCGGCGTCTCCTAAACCCAAAAATTCGAAGATATGTGACATCCACCAATCCGCACTGGGCCCGCGTGATGGATTGCGGCCCATTGCGTCTCACAGGGAGGAGTCCTGCAAGCACAATGGACCAAATGGGTGTCTAAGTGCGGCAAAAGGGGTCCATCTATCCTATCCTATCCTAGTATAGAGGTCAGAATATGCATGGTGTTAGTAAGTAATACTATACTGACTTAAGATAAGATATATTTATTAAGTATAACATGAGTACAGTATGAAAGTCGTATATTAATATGAGGTGGCTATATGTTTTGCCATTTATGGCGTACAAAATTAGTTGTATTAGATAAACAATACAAAAAAATTACAATATCAAAATTTAAATTAAATTGAAATTACAATGTCAAAATTTAAATTAAATTGAAATTACAATGTCAAAATTTAAATTAAATTGAAATTACAATGTCAAAATTTAAATTCAATTAAAAATCACTATGTCAAAATTAAAAATTAAATTGAAATTTAAATTCAATTAAAAATCACTGTCACAATTTACATTCAATTTTTTTATTGAATACTAGCTTTTCCCCGCAGCTTCGCTCCTGTGGCCCAACCTTACAGGATACATTTTCGGAATAAATATAGCATATGTCACTCAGGAGTCAAGACTAATATAGCTTTCTACTGGTGAAAGAATTTTCAACATTGATTAAATAGTTTTTGTGTTTATCCATTACAAACAAATCATTCCTTTTTAACCGACTTTCCAAAAAGAAGGAGGTTCTATGTTCGACTTCATGTTTGTTTTTTTTTTTCAGTCTAGTCGCCCATAACGAAAAAAATTGGTACCTACCAAAGACACCGACTTCGAAAAAGAAAGTTATTTTTCACTTCATAGTGTTTTTAGTTGGAAGTCGGTAGTATATTTTTGCAAAAAAGTTTTTTTATTATAATATTCGTGTAGATGAGAACTCTAATATTTCAGAGACAAGCTTAGACGAACGTGTTTATTCTAAAGGGAATACATGGAGATGACTGGCAAGTGGCTATAGTATGGCAACACCACTATATTTTACTGATTAAAATGACTTTAAATTAGTGTTGACCAGCATTGTAGCTATGCTGCACACTGTTCAACATTTGCTGAGCCCAGTTGTGTTGCCTAAGTATGGCAAAAAGGGCTCCTTTGTAGTATTTAGTAAAAAAAGAAGTTTTTGCTATTTAAATTATTATTGTTTCATTTATGCCAATAAGTATATGTTGCCCAATAAGGTATATTAAAGCCTAGTAGAGAGTAAGACTGGAGATAGTTGCACTTCAACCCAGGTCACTAAGTCTCTCACTCTTGTTAGTTATTAATAACATACAACAATAAATGAAGAAATAATGCTATGAAAAGACAAGCAATTATAAACTCACCTGCAAGCTTGATATACTGCCATACAGACATACTGAGGGAGATTCAAATCAACTTCCTGGAAAAGAAAAAGAAAAATAATGAGGTCCAGTAAAAAAGTTTGGGAGTAGCTTTGAAGGTCATGTCCTGCAATGATTGGTGATGTGAATTTTATATACCGACTCCAAAATTTATTTACATGCTTAGTCCCCGGCTTGTAATTTGGCATCATCGACCATACAGCCCCTAGACGCCTAACAACAGGCGAGCGATGTCTGTCAACACATATGACTACAAGATCATATACAGGTCCACTCGACAATTTCGAATTAGTAGCGACCATTTCTGTGAGCCGTAAACACTTCCGTGTCAGGCAATAAAAAATTGGTAAAATAAATATTACGATGGCCCTTTGTACAATACGTTTGTGTGGTAACAACAGCCAGAACTCGAGTTTCCCGAAAAATGGCATAACATTTCATCGGTAAGTTAATAGTTACATAATCATAATCAGATTTATTTTCTGATATTATTTATCGGAGTTCATTTTGTACTGGTCATTATTGTAGGTGAAAACCGCAACAGCACAAATTTTGTCGCGCGCGTTGCTGTCTTTGGTGTTTCGTCTCTTTCTTTTTAATGTATTTTTTTCTCTATCTCTTTTCCTCTATAATATGATAGATAAAACTAGTGATGCACCATATTCTATGACCAAATCTGTTATCGATAAAACTAGAAACCTACTTATATTTTACAAAAAGAGACATTAAATTAAATAGACTATTATTTGTTAAATTAATTGTGAAACGAATTGATTTTAGGTACCCACAAGATGCCGAATTAAAAAGCAAGTGGATTATTGCAACCAAGCGAAATAACTGGTTCCCCACAAAATATAGTCTAATATGTTCACGGCATTTTACTGAAGATTGTTTTATGGCTATGAAAAACCGGTGCCGTCGCCGACTACTAAGTTCGGCAGTACGAACAATGTATTTGCCTCTTTTGGTGAGTATTCCGTTTAATCTCAAGAAGATAGTTAGTAGAAAGTAGTAAGGAAATAAGTATAATAATAAGTTATAATAAGTAGTTAGGAAATATTATAGACTGATTATTGTATTTTAAAGATAATTATTTTGATTTTGGAATTTAGGTATTTTTCTACTAATTGTTTTTTACTAATATTTAATATTATGAAACAACCGCCGAAAAAATATGTTATAATTAGAATTTTGATATTTTGTTTTTTGCATTTTATGTTATTAGTGTTTAATCAATAATAAAACTAGCTAACATTAATAAATGAAAAATATTAAGTACACTAACAATTAAAAAAAATATCGATACCTTCGTGGTTTTATTTATTTATTTATTTAAACTTTATGTACAATTAGTGGTACATAGGCGGACTTAATGCCACAAGGCATTCTCTACCAGTCAACCATTGGGTCAAAAAGGACAACTTTGTGAAATGGGTACAAAAATATTAGTAATACACATATACAAATAAATTAATACATAAATATTAATAATACACATATACAAATAAAATAAACTAATAAATACCAATAAAAATAAAAACGAGAAACCTGTTAATAATTATTATGACTAAACTTCTGACTCTAGATGAGAGCTATTTAGTCTGACTCAAACAGAGGTCACGAACTTTTCTTTTAAAAGAGACTTTGCTTTCAGCCTTTTTAGTGCTAAAGGGTAGCGCGTTCCAGAGCTTTATTGTTGAGACAGCGTATAAATTGGACATAAAAGCGATGCGGTGTGAAGGAATTTGGAGGAGTAGATTTTTAAAAGCTCGAAGGTTACGACTGTGAGAACTGCCCAACACTTTGAAATAACTTTTTAGATAATCGGGAGCACAAGGATCGTTCATAATAGTGAAGAGCAAACAGAGAGATCTGAGGGACCTCCTGAGGCGGATAGGCAGCCATTTAAGCTGAGAACGGTAGGAAGAAATGTGATCGTATTTACGAAGGCCAAAAACAAAGCGAATACAATTGTTGAGAAGACGATCCAATTTATTAAGAAGTTCTTGGGATAGATCAGGGTAACAAACATCAGCATAGTCGATAATGGCAAGCACAAGTGACTGGACCAAAGTGATTTTGGTGCTGGTTGGGAGGAAATGCTTGAATCTATAGAGAGACCGCAGCGAGAACGCGACTTATTTAAACCTGTCCCATCCCTAGTTCGGCGAAATGACGTTGGTAAGGACCAATCAGAACGCAGTACCCCGTGCTTCATATCTCAGCTAGTTGACAGAATTGTTTTGATGTATTAAATCAAGCATTAGGCGTCTAGGGGCTGTATGGTCGATGTTTGGCATGTAACAAGGTTTTAGCGTAGTGGGGGTAAGTCCGCGCATAGTGCGCTCACTGACCAACCACCATATCGAGCGAACGGAACGTGGACGCCACGCGATTGGTCATTCGATCCTTGTGTCAACTGACCAACCAAGCGCGCGCTCGGAACGGTGTTATTCGTTCCCCGCGTCTCTCTTGGTAACCAAAGAGATCTAAAAAACCGGCCAAGTGCGAGTCGGACTCGCGCACGAAGGGTTCCGTACCGTTATCGCAAAAAACGGCAATAAAATCACGTTTGTTGTACGGGAGCTCCATTTAAATATTTATTTTATTCTGTTTTTAGTATTTGTTGTTATAGCGGCAACAGAAATACAAAATCTGTGAAAATTTCAACTGTCTAGCTATCAAGGTATCAGAGAAAGCCGAATTGACAATATAGAATTGTTTTAAATTTTTCAGAGTGTAACTGTTCAATATTAGGAGTCACCCATTGCTTATCTGGTGACTACATAGTTTAGTGCAAATATATGTTTACCTTTAACAGATTGGCTAAAAGACAGCTGTATTACAAGATTTTTTAAGTCATGGAATAGAAAACTGCTACCAGTGAGAAAATTTAACCAAAATTAACGTAAATTTAATGTAAATTTGACCAATTTGACCATCCACTGATAACCATCAAGGATCCTATCAGCGAACTACTGTATTTCTTGGCACTGCAGCGTCATAACCAGCATGGTGGAAGAAACATAGATAAGTATTAATATAGAAATCTCACCATTTTAGCCAGCCGCTGGTACTCCTCAAGGATCCTATCAGCAAGCTCCTGAACACCTTGACACTGCAGCGTCAGACACAGCATGGTGGTGGTCAGCTTGTCAGTGTTCAGTTCCAGAAGGTTCTGCACAACCTTCTTTGTGTTGGTGTATGCTGAGGGCTTGAGACCGGAGTATTTTATTGCTGTTTTCTGTAATTTAGACAAGCAATTGTGTTTAGAGTTTGGATTGTAAATTGTTATGAGTAGAAGAAATAATATTTTAAAAGGAATGTGTACAAGCAATTTATGCTTTGCTAATAATCCATATAAATATTAAAGTAAAAGGTCTATTTGTTAGTTATGGTTTTATGCCCAAACTGCTGAACAAATTTTGATGAATTTTGGCATAGGGACAGTTTAGGCCCTGGAGAAGGATATATGATACTCTTATCCTATAATGATGTTCCCTTAGGATAATTTCTGACTTTGCGGGCGAAGCTGCTAGCAGAAGCAATTGAAAAATAACTTTAAGTAGACTAACGGAGCTGTAATACTTACTACGTCCAAATCGCCCCCCAACATAGTAGCAGCCAAGTCCAAGCATATGACAACTTTGCTAGTATCAGTCATGTTGCTGCCTGCCATACTCTTTGTCTGCAGCAGGCGCTCCAACTCTGCTGCTTTACTGAAACCATACAATAACAATGGTTAGCAGTTAGCGTTGGCATTGAGAATTATAGATTTAGGATCACAGGATCTAACCTAGTTATATGGGGTGTGTACTCGAATTACCCACTGTGCGATTGCAGAGCCACGTCCTAAACAATGGCTCACCTTTTGTCGTGCTCTCTGTGCAACAACACCTGCACCTTAAAAGACCTTTGTGAGGCAAATGACAATGCTGTTGGCGTAAAATATATTTAAGTCTGGAATCATTGGACAACGAAGAAGAAGAATAAGAGTCTAGGAGAGGTTGACAGCAAATAGAGGTGTATGGAAGAAGATATGCTGTGCCAATCCCAAATAAATTGGCAAATATTGTGTTCAAAATAAATTGGGATCCAGAAGATACAAGTTCTATATAGTTTAGGAACCACCATCCAAAAAATAACTGTTTGCCAAAATAGTCACAGGGTGGTGGCCATAAGTTTATGGAGTAAAGTTATTTTGAGTGCACATAAGGGACAGATGTATATGACTTGTATACATCTTTCCCTTTTTCACAGTCGAACCAAATATAATTTATATAATGGTAGTAAGGTTTTTCAAACTTTATTCTTATAGCAGCTGGAGGATCAGGACAATCTTAGGGGCAGGTCTAAAGGAAGTTACTGTTACATGGTAGACATTCCCGTGTGAACATTAAGTTTTAGGAATACTTTTCCTGCGCAGATAGCAAACGAGTATACCCTGCCAGAAACAGTGTTTCCTGATAACTAAAACTTGGGGATCTTTTAGTGAGTGAATAGGTTACTTCTGGAGACTAATGCTACATCGTATACCATCAGGTGAAATAGTGGTCACGAACGAGCTTATGAATAAAAAATCCAGGCTTCAGAGATGTGAAGAGAAGTGTCCACGAACAAAATTGGAACTTTTGGTACCTCAACAACTTAAAAAGAATCGAGTGTAGCATCTGCAAACTAATAAAATCATGCTGTATTACTTCATATTGGTTTAATATAATAGTAAAGCGCTTGAATAGAATCTAACAATGACACCACTAGAGATATTTCTGTAAAAATTGTTAGCTTTTAGATAACCTGCTTTTGTTTACTTACATTAAAACTTTATCTTCTTCGCCAAGTCCAAGTTTGGACGCTATCAGGTGCAAAGTTTTGTTATTCGTTGCCATTTTATTGATTTGGTTTGTTTCACAAATAAAAGTATCTATTTAAATCTAAGATTTTAATACAATAAATGACCTGGAATAAAAACAAATCGCGCCATTTGAACGGGAATTTGACAATTGTTTGTATTTCATTCAGTCAGCTGTCACGCCTTGTCATTCAATGATCTCATTCCTTTTAAATCAATTTTGCTCATTCATTACAGGCATAGACAAAAGAGGAGGGAGAGGGATAACGTAGTGATGCGAAAAGAAAATGAAGATTTTCCCGAAAGTTACTATTGTCTAAAAAAAAACACAATTTTAATGAAACAGATTATTAAATAAATGGATTGGATGGAATAAACCAGAAACAGAAACAAAACCAAACAATTTTTTTAAAATTGAGCTTATGATGTTTCGTAGAGTATTGAATCTGACCTAGCTCTTTACCAACTATGCAACTATGTTAGGGTCGGGATCCAGTCGAACCAGATGCAGCTGAATAGAAGTATTTTACATGGAACGACTGACCTCCACAATCCAATCACAAGCTCGGGGCCCGGGATGGGATAGTGGTATTTAGCATTATCTCGGATTAATATGGGAATTGGAAAATAATGAGATTACAAATTACTAATAATCAACGATCTATACTTTACGTTTTAGTTCCAATTACCTAAAATCAGCTGGTTAATCTATGAATTACTTAACAAATAGATAAATAAATCAGAAAATCCTATGGGTACACATAGACCGGCGAGAAATATCATTGGCATAAGTATTAAATATTAGCCAAATAGCAATGATATGTAATGAATTAACGGTGATTTACCAAGAAAACAACAATTCTATGCTACAGCGAGCTTGAAAATTTTAGCATCTCGGATAGTTTCAGTTGTCGTCTTATGTCGTAACCAGTCGTAACTGAAAGATTCTGCAATTCTGCAAGAGCTATGCCAAAAATTTAGCACCCTTAGCTAAATTTTCGAGCTCGCTGTGGATCAATTTTCTTACGATTCATGTTGAATTTTCTCAGGTAAGCTATCAGTAACTCGATTGTTAAAGCTACTTTTCTCGACTCGTCATCCTAGATTAAATATTTTTCTTAAACGAATCAAACAATTCCTTTAATGCGCTTCTGCGCTGAAAATCAGCATCTCTTTCGCTGAGTCTCGCTTCTCGAAAGTAACTTGTTCACATGCGGCCTTGCGTTTAAGAAATTTTGAGAATTACATAAGAACAGGTCTTATACGTGCTGATGTGCATGATATATTGTGATAAAAGTTTACATGGCCATGGTATGCAATCTACTTTCTATGTAGGTGGCAAGGACGCGGACCCCTATAACCTTGCTGCTTACGGTTGCGGCAAGCCAGACTCATGAGAGCCCGAGCCCGTGGCCGTGCTGGAAAATGCTTCCTCAACTATTCTATAAGGCCAGTCCAACGTTGCTGGTTGGTAAAGAAGCCTGTAAACGGGCAACAAAAATTGCATTTTGTTGGCAATTTTGTTGACCAATATAGCTCAGTATATTTGCAACTTATACCCTTGCTGCAATTTCATTGTGCAATATACATTGCCGGATGTTGCCCAGCAAGATAGTGCAACTGGGTTGCTGAGGAATTTTGCTCTTACACACGGAGTAATAATTGCGGCCAGATCTCAGCAGTTGACGAAATGGCGGATACCAAGTCTGTTCTCGTTGCTGCAGCATTTATTGTTTTGTATCATGTATAGACAAACCGAAACCGGTTGATATGCTACTAACGTGTTTTTAAGTGTGTTGCAAGTGTGATGGAGGAGTGGGCCTGAGTAGCCCAATGAATGTAAAGGTGCCTGTATACGGGCTAGTTTTTTGACAATTTCTTGCTGCAATAGTATAGCCGCCAAGTTGCCAATTATATCGCTCAACACAGTGTAACAATTGCTGCAATCTCGCAGTGTAGCCTGGCGATATTGCCTATATATTTCATAGTAGTCACATGCATTCAATGTCTAGCCGGTTAGATTGCAAATGAATTACCCCGCTTTGAATTCACTGCAATATCGACGTATATCATCTTTGCTCTGATGTATAGTTGCATGTCTTTGCCCTCGTTCGCCTCGTGCTATCGCTGCCTGATTAGTAAAATTTGTACCCGTTGTTGATTTTATTCTGTTCGTCATGGCCGAGTGGTCAAACGAAAAGATTTTGAACTTTATCAACGAAATCCATGTACGTCCAGAATTATGGGATGTAGAAGCTAGTGCGTATAGTGATCGTAAGAAGGATGCTTGGGCCGTAATTGCTGCGAAGTTTCATGTAACGGCCGAAGAAGCATACGTAAAAATCATCATTACTACTGAGATCTAGCCGCAGTAACTGCTCCACGTGTACGAACAAAATTCGTCGGCAATCCAGTTGCAGAATCTTGCTGGACTACACCCGGCAATGGATTGCAGAATGAAATTGCAGCAAGGGTATAAGTTGCAAATAACCCGAGCTATATTGGTCAACAAAATTGCCAACAATATGCAATTTTTGTGGCCCGTTTACAGGCACCTTAACAACTGTTGAAGTTCTACAAAGGACATCCGGTCGGGACCAACAGCTTAACGTGATTTCCAATTCCGAGACACGGAGGAGTTTCGGTATGTTTGAGTCTTGGTCACTATAGTAATGGTCACCCATCCACAAAACGAACTCTTAACCTTGAAAATTTACCTTTGATTATAATTATTTAACAATTTTGTTTATTTTTTTTGTAGAATATTTAAACTAGTTTTAATAAAGATTTAATAGTAATGACGAATTTCTTGAAAAAGGTTGCCTTGCTTTTAGTCGAATATAATAAATTCTAATTAGCATGTCTTATTTAGCTAGTATATTCTTTCAGAAATAATAATCTTATTAGGAAATCACAATTTAAAACATATCTAATTAATAAAACAAGAGATCGGGTATCTTTTTTGAAAAAAGGCACAACTTGACATTGTTTATCTCTGTCGTTCATGGGTGGAAAATCTTCTCGATTCTCGATGACCACGCCCCTTTATCTCGATTTTGACTGAAGTTTCAATGATAAAACACCTTGCAATATCACAGGAGGCGACATGTTGATTTTTTTCTATAGGTTCTGTGAAGCCGATACGGATCGCTGTCATTGCTACAAAATGTCTTTGTAGTTATCAGGGTGTAGGTCATATAATTGTAGTAATATTAACTAATCCGTGCTAATTTTCATATGTTAAACGTCTCGTAAAGAGAAAGAAGAGGATCCACTCCGCCCGAATCAGGGGTGTGTATTAAGTGATACACCGATATAGATTTGTATCAAAATAATCCAAAGCTATTTATAAATATTATTTTCTCAGCTTTTACTTATGTTCAAACGTTAATAGTAACGTCTGATCTATAATTAACTTGTGAAAGTTTATAAATATTACAGTATCCCATGGTGAAGTAGTGAGTCGACTCGGTTATTAGTGGCAAAGGTTGCCATTTTTTAGTGGGATAAACCGTGTGTGGTGATATCAGGGCGTGATCTCAGTGCTCGGAGTTGGTTTGAGTCCGAATCCGGGGCAGTGTGAGTGCACGTCTGTAGTGTTCTGGTGACCGCGGGTGCTAGGAACTTGCTGCGAGACTGTGATACGAGTTTGTGGTGTGGTGATTTTCAGGTTGAGATGCAACTAGTGTCAGTGAGGTCGAGATAATACCAGTGCGTGTTGTGGTCGTGGTGACGTGATGATGCGGTCGCAGTGAGGGGGCAGAGCAACACCACGGCTTCTTCGGTGGCGGGCGGCGCGCGGGGAGCCGAGTCTCCTTCGCAGCCCAATCAAGACACGGTGGACAACGCCACACCCACCTGCTGGTAAGTCCTCCTTGTCCATTGAACCTCCTAAAAGGTCCCTCACCTAAAAGTCTTGGTACTCCAACTCCTTGGCAGTCAAGTGATCAAATGTCATTCATTCATTCTGTAGCACGCTAGATTGTGATACTTATGTCTATCAAAGCAGAAAGATAAACAATAGCATAGTTCAGTGCCAATTCTCCGTCTACAAGCAGTAACTGACAGCAAATTTCCCTAATTACAACATTCACTTTTTCTTATAAGACTCGCTGTTAGCTGTTGTTACTGCAGCTACTTTAGAATCTAGTAAGATTTTATGTTCCAGCCTATGACAATTTTTCCTGAATTTTCCTCCTAATCTTGTCTTTGGGCCAATGGAAAAACCAATTACAATGCCTTAAATATCAAGTGTATCAATAATAAATTATAACATTTACATTGACAATGAATAATAACTATGAGCCGGTGCTTAAATCAACCGTGGTATGTTGAATTTCAAATGATCCGAGTGTCATTTTGTAACTGACAACTTATGAACAGCACATTAACCTATTCTAAAATTGAGAACTGAAGTCATTTTTAAATACATTAATAATGGCCCTTTCTTCTTTTAAAAATGTTTAGTGTAGGCAGTAATAGAACTTTCAGTTTTTTGTCTATACCTTGGTGCTCTAATAAGATTACTTGGTAATACAAATTGGTTTAATCTTTTTTAAATATCGGCAGCATTCCCTTTTTAAATACAATGGCCTGACTGAAAAGTGCCCCCAATGACAGTGTGAAGGGTTTTTAACGAAGCTTAGTAACTTATGAGTAAAAAAAAATTGAATGGCCACAATCAAGTACCTAATAAAATTGAGTACATTCCAATACTCACTTTAGGTAAGCCAATAAAATTTATTTGATATAATCATCATCAACAATGAAAATAATTAATAGCTCATAAAACTGTAGAAATAATTATGTGACTGATTGATATTGATAAACATGTATAAATCATAATTTATTTATTAATGAACAATTAATTATATCATTTATGTCACATTTGGCAGCACTGGGTTGTTCCATTTTTTAATAATTTTTTATAGAACTAGACTTATTAAGTATTGAAAGCCTATATAAAAATGTCTCCAAGTACTAAAATCCAAGGTCTCAGTGTAATGTTAACATAACATGCAATCACTTTTTTTTTAATGTCATCCAAATTGACATTGCAGTGTTTAAAGTCAAAATATACTTGGCATCCCATTGTGCATTTTAATTTTTAAATTCCTACCAAGGAATTTAAATAAAATAGTCACACTTGTTCCACATTTAAATTCCTTGGTAGGAATTTAAATGTGGAACAAGTGTGACTTTTTATTATGAGTTCCAGTGATGTACTTTACTGTCCCATTCTTATCATCATCTAGTTGCCCTTGTCATTCGGATGTTGGGGTGGGCTCAACATATTTTCTTCCTCCGTTCCGTCCTGTCAACTGGCGCTCTTTCACTGTGCCCGTATGTTGTATAGAAAATGTTTAGATTGAATTTAACTTTAACCCTGTCTCTCAGCTAGTGACTGATATTTTTTTTTTATTAGCCCTTTTAAAGTAACATGCCAAGTATTATCATTAGTATATTTTGATACAATTTTTGGATTTAAAAGGGTAACAATCAAGTTTCTTGGATGCTCCTTTCTTTACAGATCTTATCTATGCTTTGTAACTAGCTTTGTCTTTCTGACATTCCAACTCTTTGAAAGTTTTGAATTCAAGAAGAGACTTTTCCAAATTCTATAGCTGTCAGAGCGTTGACATCTTGGTGTTGCCAGAGTCAATCTTTTTTCTGTCCTATAAAGAAAAAGCCTATCCACAATTTATAAAAGGAACTTGTTCTCATCCTCTTTTAAACTAGCCCTCACTGTATTCAGAGGCCTTAAACAGAAATTTTCCATCAATTGAACAGTAGGCCTGTATGTCAATAAAAACATTATCACACAAACATTCTACAATTTTGTTTATAGTTAGATAAGTCAACATGTTAGATAATATTATGTAATATTAATTTTTTGACAATGTGTTACCAAGTAAAATTTTATATGAAAAATAATACAATTTTTTTTTATCATTTGTTTGCACACTTTTTGTGTGAGGCTTCATTTCTTTTGTTTTGGATTGTTTTGAGAATAAAGAAGTCTTTGGCACACAGCAATTTTTTAGTTTGTTTGTTTAATTTGATTTTTTAGTTGACCTATAAGTCTAGATTTATAAAAAAACTAGTTTTAGTCCACGGTTTCACCGCTGGAAGAATTTTTTATTAACCAAGGGAATATTATACATTGTGTTAATCCAGGTTTTATAATATCTGTGTGCAAAGTTGCATCAGAATCTGTTCAGCCGGTTTCACGTGATTGTAACACAAACTTTCGCATTTATAATATAATTAAGATAACTAGCTTCTCCCGCGTGAATGTCGAAAATTATCCCAAGAGAACATATTCCTGGGATAAAAGGTATCCTTTGTGCTATATCTGACTATAATCTATCTCTGCCAAATTTCATCTAGATCCGTCCAGCCGTTTGAGCGTGAAGAAGTAACAAACATACAAACACACACACAAAATTTTGCATATTAATGTGAGTGTGATGTCTCACGAACATAGAAATTATAATTTTTCAAGTGAAATGATGATGTGGTTGTTCTATCGCCATCTATACCAAGTGTCAGAATGTGACACAGATAAGTAAACAATGGAGGTCTAATTTGCGATCAACCGACGTCCACGGGAAATATCGCATGACGTGTGATGACACGCGAAAGGCGATAGTCCTATGACTAACAATCTACCACTTTTTTTAAAAACCTACCTTACATCTGATAAGCCGAAATAAACCTACCATAACATTCATATGGTATATAAGGTAGATATTAATTACATTAAAAAAAAAACTTTATTTTCGTATTGAAAAACTATAAAAAAGACACAGATTTCCGAAACGAAAGTTATTTTAGCACTTTTCAATGTTTTGCTTTTGAAGTCGGTTTATTTTTTGTGAAAAAGTTTTTATTTCTCTCTTTTTAGTTTTAGTACTCTATCACTAAAAGGTGAGCAAAGTCTATAGTAAGGTACCTAAAGGATTGACAAAATACCACTAATAAATTAATTTACACATTCATGCTGTTTCAAACTAGTGCAAGTTTCATCAAAATCGGTTCAGCAGTTTTCAAGATATGGTACATACAACCGAACTCCTTAGCGACAAACAGCACGAATGTGTAAATCAATTTATTATTGGTATTTTGTCAATCCTTTTCCTAAGTTGAAAGATACTCAATCCAATAAAAAAAGAATGGTCGCGATCCGATAAGTAGTTTCGGAGAAATGCGTGGACAAACGTAAAGTAAAGTAAAAAAAAAAAAAAAACATACATACAAACGAACATACATACGCTTATGAAATTTGGCACACGTGTTTAGAACCCCATACATAGTAACATATGTGAATTGTGTGCAATTCCAACAATATTACATACATGATACACGGTGTCGAATTGATAACCTCCTTTTTTTGAAGTCCGTAATAAAATGCATGTCATCTCAGTTCTAATAAACTACTGGTAAATTACCTATGAAATAAATGATGATAAATAAATGACAAACATGCTAACTGTGAGTGCAGTGGTGGCTTGGTGGTATCGGCCGCAATTTATAAGTTGTATTTATCTTGGATTCAAACCCAGGCAGGCGCTTTACTTTGTGTAAAGTATTTCAACACCACTGCTCACAAACGGTGAAGGAAAACATTGTGAAGAAACCGGCATGTCCTAGAACCAAAAATTCGAAGACATGTGACATCCATCAACCCGCACTGGGCCCGCGTGAAAGATTACGGCCCATTCCCTCTCACAGAGAAGAATCCTGGGTCCCAGCAGTGGGAACTTTAAAAAGGTCGATGATGATGATGATGCTAACTGTTTCTGAAAGCCTATTTTTAATAGTTTTTCCCGCAGCTTCGTTCCCTTTGTAATCTTACAAGAACCACATAATTTTTTGGGATAAAATGTAGCCTTTGACACTAAACAATAATGTAATAAGCTTTCTATCAGTGAAATACCAAATTGAATCAGAAGTTCCTTTTACTTCACTCATTAGTTTAAGTAGTTCATCATCATCTAAACTCGCCGATTGCTGAGCATAAGCTTCTCCTGGCGGCAGATTTTCTGGCTCCTGTCTAAGATATCCGCCACATAACAAAAAATTAAAAGTCATTGACCTGACTTGTACCTTACGTTACTTGAAAACATGATTTTTCTTGAGATATGTTGATAATTTTGCTCTCAAATGAAAGGTATAGACGAAGAACCATTTTATCTGTTTAAATCATGTAAATCGGTCCACGCGTTTATGAGATATTAACTCATTACTGAATGGCATGTGAAAGGGTCACGGACGCCCTTTACCGCGATACGTTTGTTTTGATCGTTTTAGCGACACTGCCTTTACATTTTTTTCGTATTGTTTACGAACATGGAAATATTGGAATACATTGGTAGACAGGTGTTACGGACTTTTTTTTTTTGTTAACTGGCGGTGACTTTACCCTTTACGACTTTTCAAGACTCATGACAGCCTGGGCCAAAGGCTTAATTTTTTTTTTAATTCAACTAAACCATACGTTTATAGTTACATTTGAATTGTCAAACAAAATATGAATCTAGTTGCACTTTCTGGGACACGGAAGAGTGTTGGTATGTAATGAATGATCACCCATCCACGATGCAAGTAATAGGGTTAAATCGGTTCGTGAATACTTTTATTTTAAATACAGCGACGATTTGTTTTATAGTATTTTTTTCATGTTTTTAGTTTCATTGTACCAAAATGCGTTACAAAATAAATTTAAAAAATCGAGTAGATGCCTTAGAAATTTTAAAATCGCGCCATCTATTGGAATCAATGTTAAATGATCCGTTCAAATAATCTTTAAAATGTGAATGAAGAGCCCAATATTCCTTAATTTGTGCTTAGGAGAGTTAATTAAAAAACCGGCCAAGGGTTCCGGTCGCGCACGAAGGGTTCCGTAACTTTATCGCAAAAAACGGCAAAAAAATCACGTTTGCTGTATGGGGGCCCCACTTAAATATTTATTTTATTCTGTTATTAGTATTTGTTGTTATAGCGGCAACAGAAATACTTCATCTGTGAAATTTTCAACTGTCTAGCTGTTACGGTTAATGAGATACAGCCTGATGACAGACAGACTGACAGACCGCGGAGTCTTAGTAATTGGGTCCCGTTTTTAACCTTTGGGTACGGAACCCTAACAAGAACATACATATTTTATGATCGTCTCAAGAAAATGTTAATATTTCGCAAAACTCAATAATAAATCAAAGCTTATCACGCCACCTAGTGCAATTTATTTGAACAAAATTTTCTTCGCGTTGGGTGCCCGTGCCTTAGGGATAGTACTCCATTTACTACGTAGTACGTGATAAGCTATTTATAGATAACTTGTGGGAGTACCAATATCAGCTGTTTTCCCTCCCACGCCTTCATGGTCGGTCATCGTTTATAGAAGGTAACTTAATATTGTGACAGCTATTGACAATGGGGTAAGCATTGAACTTGAATCTATTAATAGGCGGCAATATTGTTAAATAAGTTAGTGGCCCACTGTTGTGCAAAGGTGACCCCCATCTCTTCCCCCCACTTCCACCCCCGACGAGAGATCAACCTTTATCTTATGATGTTCCTCCATTTGAATATCTGTTCTTGGCTTCGTGCAAGTTGATGTTGAACGAATTTGATAAGACCACCTGATCGGGCTACGACCCCGCGGCCTCCTACAAACAATATTCTTCGCGTCACAAATATTGCCATCAATCGGTCACAAGTCCAGATTGGTTTGCTATTAAGGAATGCGAGATGCGACAGCTCAATTACACATTGCCCGACTCGAGACTCGAAGCCGAACAGTAGCGGTGGCGACTACAAGACCAACGAAATACCTGTTTAAAGATAAATTGGGTTTTTACCAAGCTTTGCATTTTGGGATTTCCGATTCGATTCGAGGCCCTCACGAAAACAAGACATTTTACTCAGATAATAGTGAAAGTACAATACACTATCAGATAGCTTTTAGATCTATATCAATACAAACACAATAAAAGGACCAGTCACTCTACTCACTCGGGCTAATCTCCAAACTTAACTAGGTTATGTTATAACTTTCGTTTAATTCACTAGCTGCCGCCCGCATCTCTGCCTGCGTGGAAATAGGACTTCTCTTTTCGTGAAAGAGTAACATATCATTCATCCACAAAAACTCCTGCGTTTTTTATATTAGGCTTTTTTGCCTCGGCCGTGATCAATCTCACATGAGTCTTGCGTTTTTCCGGAATAAAAATGTCCTATGGCTCTTAGTGCGGGTCGAAAATGCATACTAATGCATCTTTTCAGCTGCCGTTCATGTACAGTCCGTCTGTTTTTTTAATTAGCAGAATTCTTTCACTGATAGAAGCTAGAACATATAATATTTTTTTTATTTGGAAATCATCCAATTCCATTTCTATGGGTGAAGCAGGAGGGCGATGACTTTTACTGACTAAAACCCACCCGTGTTCCTTCAGCTGCTTGTGCCAGGGCCGCGTTAACTCACTCTCTTTCAAATTTATCCTCGACCCAGACAAGCATCGGCCCTAGCGAACCCCGTCACTTTTGGTAACATATTTATGCAGCGCGCGTTGAACACAACGCGCCGTCGACTCGAGCCTGGCCCTTATCGGACGGCGAGCTACCCATTACTCGCCGTCCGCAAGCCCGCGCCTACGGTAGGACAATTACCTGACCTTTAAGAGGAGAATCAGAGAGAGAGATTTTACAAACAATATAATCAAACATACAATATTTTTCCCTCAAGGTTTAGATTTACGCTCTTAATGCCTCTTAAGTCGCAAGCCTGAATGATGAGAGTCGGTTCCTATTTGCCAATTCCTATAGGTTTTCCAATAGGCATTTCTCTGTAGCAGAACTAGAATTCCAGATTCAGAATTTCAGCCCGTTTGATGTAAGTTCGCGCCCCTATTACATGCATCTAGAGCATCCCTAACTGGCGAAATATGGGCTTACCAACTCTGTCTAAACCTACGGGGAATGCAGACATAATGTTATCTGTGTAACTGTCGAAACGTGAGTTAATAGACGTCCATGTCTAGTACTACAAGCATGATGATATTTCCTAGAGTTTTTACAGCTGTTCTCCCGTGCATATTATCGGGATTTTCCGATAACTTATGCCCTCTACCGGAGCCAGGTCAAGCCGTAAGGTCGCACAGTAACAGATGCATATAGTATTGAGTCTAAAGTTAAGTGCCGTAAATGAATATACCTTTTATACAATGTTGCTTCCATTGCGAAGTCTGTTTTTATGTCTAGGGAATAGCAATAGACAATCATCACCATCATCTTCCTGCTCTTGTCTCATGTTACTTGGGCTCGCCGTTACACGTTTTCTTCTTCCATACCGTCCTGCCATCGACACGCTATCACTGACTCCCTGAATGGCAATAGACCATGGACTTAATTATAGATATCTTCATTTTAACCAATCATTCTGCCTATAGTATTTTTCCAACTAGTAGGCGGCTTACAACTTAACCGGATGCTGCCAGTTGGCACGCCAACTGCACACCGACTGCAATCGGACTGCACGGTTTGTTGCAGTTTTATTGCAGTCGTACTAATTGCATTAAAAATGCAAATTTGCAGTCGGAGTGCACTTAAAATGCAGTCCGTCTGTCTAGAGTCATAGGCTTGCATTTGAATTCAAATAAGTCAATTTGTAAAAGAACACTTAATTACAAACCAAAGCAATTAACGTGGTTGCCGAGGAATGTTGTTTACGGCGTTATAATGGACAGTGAGAAAAGTTGTTAATTACAACAAGAGTTATTGTTCTAGTCTACATTTTATCGATGGTCTTATAAAAATGTGATTACACTTAGATCACGTGCATGGTACCCGGTTCTCCTTAGCTCATCGATGACAAACAGACTGTTCTTTGTTAAATACCTTGTCTTGCCCTGTATTCAGCTACGGTAACGCCTTCCGCTGACGCAGTCATAAGGTCCTCATGAGAACAGGCAATAGACTTTCGGCGCAAGATGAATGGTCGTCCATGGTCTGCGGAGAGACACCGCACAAACACCGAAGATCGGGACTATCTTAGAACCCTCTTGTGCCCGGTTGATGATAATAGACTCAACTCTCAGGCTTATAACGTATCTTTCAAGAGCAAAACGATAGCAATTTTTGCTCTTCAATACAGAAGTTTTAGAGACTGAAGTTTTTTTTAGAACAAGTGCGTTTGACAAGCAGCGAGCGATTTGCAAACGATTGTGTATGATCTACCATTCCTACACTGTAGGTAATGCCGATTTTTATGACATAAAGCGTTTGATCGCGAGATCATTGATGATTGATGTTTCTTATGTAGTAAGCCTGCCGTATTACATGGATTTTAAATAACTGACGAAATGTTTTTGTAATTATTATATCTTATAATTATTCTTGCAAATTGGTTAAAAATTACAGTTTTACACGTCTAATTAAAATGTATAGATGAGGCTGGTGTTTCCTAACTCGGAGAAGAAACACCGTAACAAACACAGAGTTCATCGAAACAAAAGTAGAAAAGTACGGGGTTGATATGATTTAAATCACTGATTTAAACCGCGATTTAAAAAAATCAAATGATATTTTTCTAAAAATTAATTATTTAAATCAATACTTTTTTACTGCGATCAAAGCAGCCAAAATGTGTCAAGGGACTTCCCCCGACACGGTCGGTGTCTTTGGTAGGTACCAATTTTTTTGCGTTTTGGACACCGACTTCGAAAAATAAAGTTATTTTGCACTTTGTAGTTTTCTTATTTGGAAGTCAGTAGTATTTTTTTGTAAAAATGTTTTTTTATTTTTCACTTTTTAGTTGTACCTACCTAATAGGCAAGTAGTTTAGTAAGGTACCTATAATGCCAGAATAGATGACCCGAATATTATGAAATTGAACATAACCGGTGAAATGAGAGTGTACCAAAGTGAACTGTACACATCTGCGTACCCCTTTAAAGCATACTGGCGTGATGTTATGTTATGAATTGGTATACTTAAACAATAAACAGAAATTGCGATTGCAGCAATCACGAGAGATTTTCCGTTATTTATTGAAGTTCTAATGTATATTTCCGAAATTCTCCATGAGATGTTCACCAAATTAAAATGGGACCAATTTCGAAACATACTCTTTCACACAAAAAAATAATTTTCAAAATCGGTCCAACAATTGACGGAGATATCGGTGAAAATACACAAAAAAAAAACATAAATGATAAATGATTTTATTTCTGTAAGTAGGTTTGTACAAACACTTTTACATGTCGATCATATTTTTTAAAACTGGATGAAGTCGGCGTTTCCTATCTGACTACTCTGAGAAGAAAGGCCGAAACAAACTCAGAGGTCACAGTCTCTTTTTAAAGTCCAGACAAAATCTTGGTTAGATCATGTGAAGACCATGTAGACTGAAGTCTGAAATGGTCTTTTGCGGAAAGAACCAGCCAGATTGAGTGGACCTGTCCAGTCAGTGCACGCATTTGTCAATAACCGTGCAGCTCAACTCAGAAATTAAGGAGCTCAACGATTCGACGAACAATACCAAAGAAAGGACATTCGGGTAGGCCGCACAAACTACTCAAACTGCCAGACCATGATTAAAACTAACTTAGATAAAAATTAAAAACAAAAAGTATGATCCACATAGTCTTCACATTCACAACAATTAAAAAAGAAATTAAAATAAAATAATATAATACTTTAAAAAGTAAATATTCTTGTCATTGCAAGAAAACAAAATTCACGGTGCAAAATATATAAAAAAAAAAAAACAAAATTAATTGGAGCAGCTCAATCCCAAGCCTGTTTGTCCTCAACGTAATCTTTAATTGTATAAAACGCTTTCTGGCACAACTTACGTTTAATGAATGTTTTGAATTTATTAAGACTTAGATCTTGTACGAGGCTTGGAAGCTTATTATAAAAGCGTACACATTGACATCTAAACGAGCCACCTATTTTCGTGAGCCTTGTTGCAGGTACTACATATTTGTGTTTGTTCCTAGTATTTATGTTATGGATATCACTGTATTTTTTAAAAAATTTCATATTTTTATGGGCATATAAAAGATTTTCATAAATGTACTGAGAAGGCACAGTCATTACATTAATCTCCTTAAATTTCTCTCTGAGAGAGTGTCTCGGGCTTAATTTATAAATTGATCGAACAGCTCTTTTCTGCAAAACAAAGATAGTCTGGATGTCGGCGGCATTTCCCCACAATCACACATGTTGTCGAACATAGTTTTTTTTGTTAATTTTACTAATAAATGTAATAAAAAAACCATTTAGTTTTTTTTAATTAATAACTGACTTCCAAATTAAAAATATCAGAAAAACAAGAAAATCCGATTTAAATCAAATACATCCGTTTTTTATATCTTTATTTTTATCAATCCTGAATAAGTATAATCGTGAAAATCTAAGAAGTCCGATGACGTTTCTCATTTCACATGCTGCGTTAAATTTGTACGTAAGAAATTGAAAATTTAAATTCACACTAACAACATTCCAAGTTGATCCTAATTAATTAATATATTACCACTACAATACACTATAACAACGAGTATCATTCGCAAGCATCAGATTCAATTATTATTAAGTATTTTTATAGCTGTCAAATCAGACTTCTTAGTTTTTTTTTTTTAAACGTTGCCCTACACTAGGAATTTCTTCCTGTATCGTGGGTGCGTTTAAAAACATATAAACTCACATACACAACACCCAGAGCCGGAAAAACTGTCTGTAGGTCATAAAATATTTGTTCCGTGCGGGAATCGAACCCGCGACACACAGCGCAGCAGTCAATCGCTCAACCACTGCGCCAACCATGCGCCGTTTTTTACCCATTTGATACCCATATCATGTGCACAAAAAATAACTAGTCCGCCAACTTGGTCCGTCCGCCATATTGGATTTAGAATGACGGCACTTAGTTAACCATGCATTGTCATCCAAACTAAACGTGAATGCAAAATTTCATCTAAATCGGTGGAGGATAACTGCTTTATATTATAAAGATAATTCCCGCGCCGGGATTGTCACGACTATACTGGTCAAATATTATAGGTACACTTCTGTATAAGGGAGCGTTCAAGTATTACGTTACGCATTTTGGAGGGGGGGAAGGGGTCTCGTAAAACGTTACGATGCCTCACAGGGGCGGGGTCTTTCTTACAACACGTTACGTAACATTGTTTCTAAAAAATTATGGAATTAAAACTCCCAAACTGGCAACCCTTTTCCTTTACGTTACGGGGAATCCCGCGATTGTAGAAAGTCGGAACCACACTTACGTGTCGTGGCGTGGCGTGGCGCGGGATCCACCAATCAAACGACTCTGTTCCAGCCTACGTCATAACGCAACGAGTTTTGTACCCACGACACGCCACGCCACGTAAGTGTGGTTCCGTCTTTAGTCTGGTCGTCATTTTTTGCATGCCTTAAGCGCGAGCGTAGGTTTGCTCTACTCTCGCCTAAAAATTCAAATGACCGATTACGTGGCGTTAAATCGTAGTTAAAATCAATAATATGCATATAAATGGGATGAAAAACACATTATTAAGGAAAGAAATTATTAATTAATAGATCAATTATTTTTTTGAGCTGCATGTAGCCTTTTTAATATAAAAAAAGTGGATTTCATGGATTTTAATATAAATTTTGCGGATCATTCATGGCGGCATAAACCTTAAAACTTTGAAAGAATAAAATTTTAAAGCTGTATTCTTTTTTTAATCTCTTTATTATAAATATGAGAACCAGCATGCACAAAATCATAACTTAGTATCCATTCTTTTAATTGATATTTTATTTTTTCGGTTGAAATTTTCACTAAATTTTTCCATTTTTGTCAGCCATATATATAAAAAATATAATAAACAGAGTTAGTGACGACTTGTGACTTTTACTAAAACGTGCAAGAGGGCGTTAGCATAGATTTCGATAGCACGAGCGCTTAAGGCATGCACATTTGGTTTTACCAAACTTTTTTTAATTAGTTCTCGCAAGTTGGCAAACCTTTTCGTTTATATTTCACGGGGAATCCCTAGATTGCATTGTACGTCATTTAATGTGGTTTTCGTTGTCAGTATTTGTTAGTGTTTATGTGTGAGTTCATAGTGTTCATACTGTAATGTCTTCAAAAGAGGGAGATTTGTATCATCAGCTGTTCTTGGCCTATAAAGGTTCTCATGCAGACTTGCCAGCGCAACTGTGTCAAAAAAATGCCAACGAAATTTGGAAAACGGCTAAAGGCGAATTTAAATTCTCTTGTTTTATTTAGTAGATTAAAGGTATACTAAGTATAAAAACTATTACATAACTTTTTACAACTTTAGGGTAAAAATGATCACTTGAGCGTTACGTAGCGTTTAGAGAGGGGGAAGGGGGGGGGTACAGAAAAACGTTACAGGGCGTTACAAGAGGGGGAGGGGTGGTCAAAAATCTTCAAAAATTGCGTTACGTAATACTTGAACGCTTCCTAACCCTTGGAGTAATTCAAGCGTGATGTTATGTTACTTATTGTGTCGTTTAGTCACCAAATTTAGCACACCGGTGAATCAATCATAAGTACTGCCAACATTACCTATTGCTGTCTGATTTGCTGACCACTACTGCGTTTTCTTTTCCAATGAAAAACGATAATAGTTACCTACGAATAATCCTTTCTGTGATTCCCCGCATCAAAAGTATCGTAGATCCCAGGAAAACTGACATCGACCTACTTATAAATTATAAAACCACGTACTGTCTTCTAATAATTGTGGTTAGTATATTGCATCATGTTTGTACTTTCCGGAGGGAAAGGCAAAGGTTTAAACACATTTTAATTTGATTTAATGATTAGCCAGTCATGGACCTCGATTTCACCTGATGGTAAGCGATGGATGACGTCTACGATGGAAAAAGCGTCTCCTGTTCCTCAGGTCTTGGTCTATCTTGCTTTGAAGGCTGGCCGGTTATTGGGACCACAGACTCTGTCAGAAAGTTCCACAGTTTGACGGTGCCCTTAATAGATGCTGACTTTCTGCAAGAAGTCCTAATGTAAAGTCACCGCCAGATACTTAACAACAAAATAAAAGTTGTTAACAGTAACACCTGTCTACCAATGTATGCCAATATTTCAAAACGATCCGAAAAAATGTAAAGGCAGTGTCGCTAGCACGACCAAAACAGACGTATCGCGGTAAGGGGCGTCCGTGACCTTTTCACTTGGTATTCAGTAATGAGCTAATATGTCATAAACGCATGGACCGATGTACATGATTTAAACGGATAAAATATCTCAATAAACAAAAAATCATGTTTTCAAGTTACGTGTACCCGACAGTCGGATCAATAACTTTTATTTTTTTTGTTATCTGCCATTAACCGGGGAAAAAGCAAGACTGGGCCGCTTCTGAGAATATCCTGAAAATCCGACGGCGTAAGGGCGTTGGTCCCTATTGTTATTTGTAGATTTTTGACAGTCCTGCACAATAAAGTATATATTCTATTCTGACACCAGTCATAGTTGGGAAAAGGCTATGCGGATTGATTTTATTCGCTTTTTCCGTATTATATTCTAATTATATATATAACTTTGTCAGAAGTTATTGCGTCAATGTCTCCTTCAGACGTCCATGATTATCGTCATTTTCGTCCATAGACGCAACCTGGACGTGTTTGTGACCTCACAGACCGGCTTTTGCCTGTCAATGACGCAATGGAGCCCATAATTTCCCTAAATCAGTTAGATTGCCCGTTTTGCAAACAGGACATGTTTCCTTAAATTTTTCCCTGTACCATTGTTGCTTTTTATCCTGCTGTGAGTCATAGGAGTTATATTAGGTAATTAGGAACTGTAGACGAAAAAGTTTACCCAAATTAGGTGCAGCGTTTGGTTGGCCCTTTTGTCTACATACGGCGCTTCCTAGGTAACCGGACATCTCGCTATAACAATCTTTTTGCGGGAGCAAACGCTTCCCTAATGTTAACACTGCTGGATCTCAGGCGTCCTATCTGTGAGTGGAGTGTGTCTTGGAATAAACGGGTCATTCTAAAATCCACTTCATAGACCTAGTGCTGGTTGATGGATGTCTCAGAATGTTTGGTTCTTTTCTGTCTTACTTTCGAGTAGGTATCTTCTAACGTCAATACAGTACAGAACTGAGGTGCAAATTCACATGAGGGTGCGTTCCAACTCAGTAGTTAACCGATTTGAGGTAAAGAATGGATTCAGTGTTTTCGGATCGAGATCTTTCTTTAAATAACCTATTAAATTATTGAATTTCTTATAGACATGCCCAAAACTAAGTTGTAAAGTAGTGCTCGATTGAAAACAGAGAGCTACGACAGATTCAAAAGAAAATTTTGAATAAATATTGGCGAATAAATATTTCCAAATTTACTCGCGTATTTTTGTCTCGCTGTAGCGTTGGTGTGTAATAGGTGTGTTATTTTGTTCAGTGGGATGTGAATTGTAAATAAACAACACGATGATGAATTGCATACCATCCCATCGCGCCCTTGACAAAGCATGGTAAGATCGGCTACCCTTCTCAAAACACTGTTAGAGGTTCAACCAGTCAACTTAGCCTACCTCTCCTAAGTTGCACCACAACACACAGTTTTTTCCATCCGCATCCAGTTTATCCCAGTCCCCTTTGGTTCGACATTAGCTTCGTCCAAGTTACAGCGCAGCACCTGGTTCTCTGCCTTCCGTAAATCCAGTTTCAGCCTTCATTTTAACGTGTTTAATTTTGAAATCTGCTTTCTTAATGCATCTTTTTATCTGCAAGAGCAACTTTTCCTCGCATTTCAAGTGCTTGGCTTCATCGGCATAGGCTATGCGCAGGTCTTATTTAAGAGGACCATGTTCCTCCACCTTCTGCCAACATATGTATGCCAATACGCAAATTACACTCCATGCTTAAGTATTACGTGGGAAGAAGTTTTTGTGCGTAATTATCTCGGTAATAGTCGGCCGATAGGTTGGCAGCCTGTCAAGCACTGTGGATTTATGCCAAATGCAGCTATAAGATGGTTTGTTTCGGTTGATAGTCTGCTGTACTTTTCTGCAGTTCTTAGGCCATTTTTGGATATTTCTTTGACAAAACTACCTTGTGTGTAATAGTCGGAAGCGCAACTGCTAAGTTTGAGGCCATTTTTTATTTGTGGGTTTTTAAATCCTCCTATGACTTCGCCCGCTCTCAGTGAAGCGGGAGAAGCCCTGTCAGACTTTTATTGACTAAAACCCACCCGTGTTCCATCAGTTGCTTGTGCCAGGGCCGCGGTAACTCCATTTAAAATTTATATGCGACTGAGATAGGCATTGCTCCTAGCGGAACCGTCAGTTTTGATGACTTCTCTATGAGGAGCGCGTGGAGTACTACCTACGCGCCGTCGACTCGAGCCTAGTCCTTATCGGGCGGCGAGCTACCCATTACTCGCCGTCCGCAAGCCCGCGCCTTTGGTGACCGGTAATCGGCTTGCTACTCCCGACGCCAAGGGCGTCTCCTGTGGAGTTTGAGGTCCTGGGATCCATATTAGGGTCGTGCAAAGTTTTATTAGGTGTTTCCATCAGAAGTCCATGAGCTGGAATTGTTCCCGGTAGATGGCAGTAGGCTCGCCCCTATCATATACTCGTAGTTCTTAAGCAGAACTGGCGAAATATGTTTATACACACACACCTCTGCGTTACCCTTCAGGAAATACAGTTGTGTTATGCTTTAGCAAAATGTAGCCAAGATTTGTCGCTCGCGAAGCACAGCCTTTCAGCCTCCTAGTCTTGATTGCGACTTGTATGCACATTATTCTAGCCTGTGGCAGCTAATCATCTATTTATTTACCTTAACACTGGAACGCTTTGCAGCAATTACACCAATGGAGCACAAACTTACAAATACTAACTATAAGTCCATGTTTCCTCACGATGTTTTTCTTCACCGTTGTCAGCGATGTCCAAGATAAACTTAGAAAGTACATATGTCTCTCTGCAAAGCAAATGCCTCTTTAATCGCCACGCTTGTTTTAAGCAGCTAGACGCTTTAAGGTGCTTTAAGACTTAATTTTATTAGCTCCAGTATTGCTTAACAAATTATCTTCGTCTCTTAAATAATACTCTTTACGCGATTAAATTCGCGTTCATAACATAAAGAGAACTGCACAAACCGATCTCGCCCACACAATACAATGACGTACGTATAGAACATAACCTTATCAGATAAATACATACACAAGGGGAAATAATAATTCCAAAAATAACATCGGCGTCTCACAAATAGAAATATGTGATACTGACAATTATGTATTAAATTGATAAGCGGGACAAAATCCTCAATTGATTGTTATCTTGTTGCTATAAATACCGTGTAACAGGTGTTTTTATATTTTTATTGAATGCTAGCGTCTCCCAGCGAGTTTGTCCGCGTAAAAGACGGGCAATAAATCCTATGGGAACTTACACTCGGGATGAAAAGTATTCCATATGTCCTTGTATTCATCATACAGGTTTAGACCTGAAAACTTAACAATCCGGCTGGCAGAGTTATTTTCGCATATATAATAATAATTAGTATGGAAGGTAGGGATTAGTTAGTTACCGCGGGTTTGCTTCTGTTGCCTATCTTGACAGGGATCGTGCTTTTTTCTGGGATAAAAGCCTATGACCAACAGCGATAGTGTACCTAGCTTTCTACAAACAAATGTGTCAATAGTTTGCTACAGCGTATTTTGGCCACATATTGCGAAGAGGAGACAGCAGCGTTGAAAAGCTGGTCATTGGTGGCAATAGCGAAGGAAAGAGCACGAGGTCGGTCGCCAACACGATGGTCTGACCAAGTGAAAGAAGCTACGTTCTCGAGAAAATTCCAGCAGGTGGTGATGGCAACTTTGGACCGGAGTCGATGGAGTCACATTTTCCTCTTTAAGGGGTCCAGTGAGCATGATCCTCAGTAATGAGGGGACCGAATGCAGAAGAAAAGAATTAGCTTGCTATCAGTGAAAAAAATTTTGGAATCAGATCAGTACCTACTTCTTGAGATTAGCTCTTACAAACAATCAATTTTACCTGTTCATAATATTAGTTTAGATAGATAGCTGTCAATTCTGCTTATACTATGTCAGTAACTGATGATTGACACCCTGGGTCTTGTTAAGCCCTCGACGCATTATCCATCTTGAGAGATGTCTTGAGCACTATCGTGTAACGGAAATGAAGATTGATCTAATACCTTTAAACGAGCAATTCTTGTATGTTTGTATATATATAATCTGAATCTCGGGGCGGAGGCGATAAATCGATCTAGCTAGGTTTCCATTTTTAGAAAACGTCGTTTTCTCTATGTCACCCGAGCAGAGCTCGGTCGCCCTAGTACTACATTATTATAAGTATAACCCTACGTTTTTCCATTGCAGGGGAATCTTCTTTATCATACGCGCCTTTAACTTAGTCGCCTTTCTCTTTATAAAGATAGAGAAAGGCGACTTAGTTAGATAACTTAGATCTTTATTGAAGGAGTCTTCTCATCTTGCCATCTTCGTCTATTGTGGTGAGGCTTAAGGCAAGCCTTAGAAGACGAGTCCAGTCCAGAATTGAATGTAAGACGAGATTTGCACAGAAACTGTATCCAAGCAGTTTCCGAAATGGAGCTTAGCTAAAAATAGTATACAAACAAACAGTAGTTTTTTATTGCATAAATGTAGAGTGTAGAGGAGCCTATCCCGATTTGAGAAAAGGCTCCTTAAACGTTGACCATTACCTTTTCAGGCCTATAAATTACAAAATAAGGATAAGGAAAGCAGAGAACAGGATAAAGGGTGGTGACTTCACACTCCTTGTTTATGAAGAAGTATAGTATGTGACGGAGATCACCAGTATGAATCATGTCTGCAGTCCTAGACGTAACCATTATAAAATTAATATTGTTTTAATATCATCAAACATACAAGATAACCAATATTTGGTTCCAATATTTACTTCCTTTTAAAAACTTGATGAAATAACTAATTTCAAGACGAAGAGAATGTTACTTCTTATCTTCAGCTGTGCGAAGTTGCTATCAATTATACCGAGTAACTGTTTTTTATTATGGGGTCTATATGTGACCCAAGAACCTCAGGATTTTTGACATGACAGAAATCCAGTGTTGTGTTTTTAGTTAAGTGTTTACTTTGGTGACCGAATTAACAACAACTAGTAAACAAAAAAATAGTGAAACACAGGCTTGTTAAGAGTTTATTCAGTAGATTGAATGATCCGGCTCGAAGGACCATGGACAATCTCAGCCTTTGCAAGGGTTAATACTGGATGGTTGATTAAAAATAGTATCTTGTTTTGGGATGTAGTTTGCACTGCGACTTCAAATATACAGTTATTCATTCATGTTCAATTATTAAACCTCCCACTGAGCCTACGGTCTGAGTTTAATGCCCTGTCATCATGAGATGCGACTACAAAAACAATTAAACAACCTTTCAGAAATTGATGGCTAAATTACACATAGATAAACACACGTCCTTTTTTTCATGACATGGCAGAAATTACAGAACGCAAAAAAGCCTTTCATTTCCAGCATTATTATCTAGCCAAAAATATTTTGTTTTAAATTCAGTCTTTTCGAAATTCGAACCTCCTTAAACCAAAACAGCGGCTGTTAACACATTCCATTGTCGCAGTCATTAGCACATAGCTCAGCTTTGCTCGTAATGTGTCACACGAACTTACAGAGAAAGTTACGTTCGTGTGTTTGCTTGTAGCTGCTTACCTTTCTAACTGACCGATATTACGAGCGCCTCCTGTTTCTGACAGCCAACACATTCGGGACGGGAACGAGTTCGGGAACATTCGGAATACTGTTCTATTGGAATTTGAACAGAATAATATGGCATAACATTCTGTAAGGTACTTTCTTCTATTTTTTACCCGACTATGTCGAAGGCAAAAGATGGGTTATTGCCTTATTTCTTTCTTACCTTTCTAACTGACCGATATTACGAGCGCCTTCTGTTTCTGACAGGCGAATCATTCCGAACCGCTTCGGAACGATTCGGAAAATCTGTTCTATTGAAATTATAATAGGGATCGGTTTTTTCGAAGACCCTGGGGTCGGTATAGTGAAGCGTTTGTCATCATTATTCTAGTACTAAGAAGGAATTAAATTCTCAGCTTCATCCTTTTTTTTTTTCGTCCTTTTCTGGCTCCTGAATCCCTCTAATAGTAAAAGAGTATGTAATGTTGTGATGTGTTATAAGTTTGACGTGTGTTGCCGTGTATCCGTCTATGGCATCATAGCTCCTAAACGGATGAACCGATTTTGGTTTTGGTTTTTTTTTTTTGAATGGTTACTTTTTCGAGAGTTCATAGCTATGTTTGATTAAAATCGGTTCAGCCCTTCAAAAGTTACACATTTTACTCTTTAAATCTGGCCTTTATCGCAAGATATCGTGACATTATTACTTGTCTTGATAGAAAGCGTGTCTACTACTAGGTATATTATATGTAGTTTAAAATTCATGAAACAAAAATTAAATAAAAAAACCCCGTCGCAAAAGCCTCTAAGAAGCAAAAAATAAGCATCGATCTCGCGTCGGGGAACCGCTAAGTAAATAAAATTAAATGCTGTAAACGTTGGCGGTTCCCCGATGCGAGTACGAGGCTTATTTTTTATTACTTTTTAGGACTACATATCATATTATTAATTAACAAAAATTGTTAATTATTCAAAAACTGTTACTTTAGATAAATCTGTTGATAAATATCTTGTGACACAGTGCTAATCACAACAGCTAACACAAAAGACAGTTGAAAAGGTTTTAAGAATGCCTGGTGTTCGATTTTAATGCTGCGCTGGTTTTAGTTTTAAATTTAGAACTAAAATGCGTTTTTGTATTTCTTGACAAGATACACATCATTATTTCATGCAAAACACGTCCAATACTGGACACTGGCATCCCCAAGCGTCGCTCGTCACATCGCTCGGTCCAGACAGCTATCAGCGACTCCTTAACCAACACTATTTATTCGCCATTATGAAAATCCTCACAAAACCCATTCCACGTCAAGTACATAACGGGCACTTAGGGGTTTTTCCCCAGTCACGTGGCGTCACAGGGGGTATTTTTACTGCACCCGCACTATAAATAGAACCATGGCGGGGTAGAATTGCAACTAGGGGTAAGCTAACGGCCAATTGTAGGTGGTATTGATTTATCTTTGCTACTGACATAACATCACAGTTTTATTCTCTGAAGACATGCAGAGCTGTATAGTATACGAGTACGTTACGTACGATATGTTGTGTTATGGACAAAGTGATTAATACGACGTTATTCATAATGCCCGGGCAATTTGAAAAATGCCCAATATTAGTAGGCAATATGGTAAAAACTATTGAAATAATTATCTTGACCAGGCTTTCTGAATAATGCCCATCACTTCGTGGGCCGGGTAATAAAAAGATGTGTATTTTGTTTCAGTATTTTAATGTTGACATTGGTTTTAATATAGAATAGGCAAGTACGCTCGCTCACTCGCTAACTTCAGCTCCCGTCATCTCCTTCGAACCCTAACCTATCCGTGTCGGGGTGTCTACTAGTCTACTTCTCCATGCCTCAATATTCCATCTGTTTCAAAAAAAAAATGTCTTCTTCTCCCATACTTCTCTGTTAATCGTCATCTCAGTGGTCATACCCTTTCTTGACATATCATCCTTCATCGTCGTCTTCTTCTTCTCCTACAGCCATCCACATTCATACCCAAAACTTTCCTCACGATATTTTTTTCGTACTTATATTTAGGAAACATAGGCCTCAATTACTTATTTATATTTATTCCAAATCAATCTGCCTAGCCTTTTCCCAAGTACCTATATCGTGGTTGGCTTCCAATCTAACCGGATGGAGCTGAACACCAGTATTTAACATGGAGCTTCTGTTGCAATAACTGGGTATAGATAAGTCAACTCATCTTTGCGCGCGGCGCTATGTGTGGGTAAGCATTTGTAAGCATGTTTGACCGGAGGACGATAGCCGCCGTGCCGCGTCACTGACACACAAATTTATAAATACAAGCGCACGCACACATGGCGCCGCGCGCACAGATGAGTTGAACTATCTATAACACGGTACTTCTTGGTAAGACTGGTGGCAGATTCTCTGGCTTCTGACTACCGTAAAGTCAATCAAAGGTCTTTAAATGACAGCCGGGACCAACCGCTTAACGTGCTTTTTTTTTAATTATACCAAAAGCAATAAATATCCTCTAAAGTGTCCCTTTTACTTGATATTCGAAGCATGCTTGGCACTTTCCCTTATCATGCAACTATTCCCAAACTTGTGGAAACAAACTCATTTGACTAAGTACTTTGGCATCTACTTGTTTACGTGAGAATTCGTTGATTCGTTTCAATGGTGTTGTAACTTGATTCTGTTTCGTTTCTTTAATGGAATATTTTTGTGTCATTATCGGTGTTAAGTCTGTTTCAAACTATGTGGGTAGATTTACAGTTCCAATACTTAGTATCAGTTTTTTTTATATATATTGCCTCTGTTAACAAGAGGTCTTTTATATCCCGTATCCGTACTTCTATTATTTCTTTGCTTATTTGTATTTGCCATATCATCATCAACATCATTCGTCAGTATCATCATTGACTGCCTTGTTCCACCCACTGCTGATAACGGCCTCTATTCTATCTTTTTGTGCCATCCTGCCTTCCAAGGCGCAAAAAGATCGGCAAAATTTTTTGAGTCATATTGAAAGAAATGTCAGTCAATCATTCATTTCATTTTCAAAGATCTTTATTTAGCATAAAATTTTCAACAAACATGCACTCACACTAAAAGACACATTAACACATATAACAGAGAACACTTTATGAAGCTTTATCAGTTAGTCAATCAAGCCCCTCCCAGGCCTTTGTTCCACCCACTGCTGAGTAAGACCTCCTCCTTTTGGTGCCCTGCCTTCCTTGACAAGATCAAAAGGTCTTTGCAAGTCTCATCCAGATCTTGTGCATCGTTATCATTCGGCATTTTAGTTCAGATCACTGTTTCTCCTGTCTCGATAATCATCGTCATGATGCGTTTAGCCTGATAAGGCCTTCTCAAAACAGAACAATGTTTCATCAGGCAATCTGATAGTCATTTAATCTATTGATGATTCATTGTTTTTCATTGACCTGCTGTGATACATATGAATTCAAAATAGATTTCCTACTCATACAATAAACGTACTTTTAGAGGAAAACTTAAGAGGAAATCCTAGGTGCAATAACAACATGACTTGATATTTTGTTCTTGTCATGAACGGATGGCTCAGAGACTCTAGACAAAGTCTCTTTCTAACAGCTTTGGCGATTTTCGAAATGCCAAAATCACACTAATATTACAAAGGCGAAAGTTTGTGAGTGTGTGTGTGTGTGTTTGTATGTTTGCTACGGATGAATGGTGTTTGATATGGATGAAATTTGACATTTAGATAGATTGTAGTTTGGAATAGC
Organism: Orthosia gracilis; assembly: GCA_947562075.1. Lineage (NCBI taxonomy): Eukaryota > Metazoa > Arthropoda > Insecta > Lepidoptera > Noctuidae > Orthosia > Orthosia gracilis. The sequence goes on from OX387265.1 coordinate 13,708,251, forward strand.
TACCGCTGATAGGAACCAATTTTTTATCTATACATCTATACATATAAATAAAATTGGAGTGTCTGTTTTTAATGTTGAAATAACCGTTTTTTACTACATGTATATGAATATGTACTCGGTACATACACCAAAATATTTTTTTTTAGAATTTTTGTCTGTCTGTCTGTCTATTTCGGCTAATCTCTGAAATGGCTGGACCGATTTTGACGGGACTTTTATTGGCAGGTAGCTGATGTAATAAGGAGTCACTTAGGCTACGTTTATTTTAGAAAAATTCTTTTAATTTAGAAATTTCCTAGGCGGAACGAAGTTCGCCGGGTCGCTAGTAAAAATTAAATATCTTTTTTTCAGACCTAGATCAGTCCATAAGTTGTTAGTGGTTAGAAACTATTGTGCTTATAAAGCCATAGATATAATAAACAAGGAGATATGCCCGGTAGACGGCAATATATCGGAAACTTTGCCTATACCACACGGCAAGTACTACTAACTTACTAATAACAAACTACTTATTTAAAGGATTGATTGATCACGTGACATTTCGATAGAGTTTGACATTCTAACACATTTTGGACTTTTGCAATCGCTTTCGTTGATACAATATCACTTATAATATTAAGATCCTCTGGTCTTGGTTAAAATATTGGCGAGCAGAAGGTAAGGTTGAAATGGAGCTTACTCTTCTGCGGAGGCGTAGCTACCACCGTATCAGCCGTATCAATGATAGGGGGCCCCCGAGCTACAGGGGCCCTACGAATGGAATCAAAAGTTCATCAAATCAAAATCACAGTCTCAAATTCTTATTGATAACGGGTTCGATTTTTATTTTATTTTGAAAGCAAAGAGTGTCTATTTTTAGCGTATAATCCCTACAAACATTTTATGGACGGTTGATCGGAGCACCCGTACCTTAAATAAGCTTTATTTGTTATGATGCCACCACAATCCAACTTATGCCTTCATAGCATCCTTATGCTCCAATTTAGTAAACAGAAGGATGAAAACTTATCCGATCCCAGTCAGGATTCTCTCGTTTTTAAGCTCGTATCACTCGTGATTCATCCTCGTCCCTCAAAACCGTTTAAGTTATCCAAGTGAAGAATTCAGTCGCCAATTATATTTATTTTGTAAGAAACATTAACGTTTTTAGTCTTTTCTGCATTCCGGTAGAAAGGGCCCCCAACAACTTTTGAAACCGAGCCCCTATATGCTACGCCACTGCTCTTCTGCTTACCTTGACTTTCATGAAAAGATTCGAGAACGCAAAAGATGCGCCCCAAAAAATTTTGACTTACTTTCTTATACTTAAAGGTGCACTTACGACCTAAAATGACTGCTTCCTACAACCCTAAACTGCACCATCTTCCCATAAACAAAGCTTAACCATCGCCCTCCATGGAAACTCACAAATCCCTTTAGCAACAAATCTCTGCTGCCATGGGACCTCTCAGCTCCGTTAATCCAATCAAAGCGCTCGCTCACGACGAGGTAATCAGTAGCATTATAGTATTATCCCATTAAATTATACCGATTAACTGGAAAAAAAAACTTTAATGGCTGCCGTGAGAGGATGGTCAACAATGCTATATATAGATGGGTTAATTTTGCACAGTAATAAGTGGGTAGTAATTAAAAATGGCCTGTTAGTTAGAAATGTAGCGTTGATAACTGTGATGGCACTTCAATCTTTGTTCTGTCAGTTTTTTTCTGAGTTAATAGTGGAGGACTTTGTTAATTTGACGGGGTTCTTGAATGTGGTGTATACTAGGCATCTTCTGGGCTCGTTCATTTCATCGTAGTTGGTGTCTTTGGTACCTATATTTTTTAGTTATTGACACAGATTTCGGAAAAGAAAGAACATTTTCGCTTTGGAGTATTTTGTTTTTGATGTCAATTTTTTTTTATTAATTTTTTTTTCATCACTATCCGTTTTTCCTTGTACAAGGTCGATGGACAAGGTCTACATTGGAACGAGCGAACCCAGCAGAAGCTTGAAAAAAAAATACAGCCGAACATAGAAAGGCCTCCTTTCTGGAAAGTCGGTTATAAACAGGCTCATTGTACAGTAAAATTAAGACATCCTCCAACATGCACTGGACCCGCGTGGTGGATTATTTATTTATTTATTTTATTACTTTTAAGAAGGCTTACAGTCTAATTACAAATAATAATAGGTAACTAAAACACATTATCAAGTTGCTAATAACAAGCCTCCACAGATGTATAACATATCGTTATGGATCCGCCATTATCATCGAAATGAGGCCTGGTTTCCATCAGTGGGATCATTATATGGGTTGATACAAGGATCTGTTTTTCATTTGAGGGCCCATGTTTTTGGTCCTTTGGTGAAATTTTTATAACCTTCGAAGATAAAGAATGGTACTCTTCAATAAATTGCAGGAATTTTAATTTTAGCGTGTCGATGGCTACAAATAGGTTACTATAGCTTTTTCAGTAGCGTCCTGTTTAAATTCGTCACAATCTAAGAAGTCCGTTGACATTTCTCATTTTACATGCCGCGATAACTTTCTACGTAAGAATTCGAAAAATCAAATTCATAATCCTAATTAATTACTATGTTACCCATACACTATAACAACGAATATCATTCACAAGCATCAAGTTTAATTATTATTAAGTATTTTTATAGCTGTCAAAACGGCCTTTTATTTTTTGACAACTTTAGTGCTGTTCTCTAAGGATACAAGCCTTAAGCGCAGCGCTGTGCCAGCGACGAAACTAGTACTTCCGTCGCTGGCGCAGCGCTGAATCCTTAGAGAATAGCACTACTGTAGAGTTGGAGTAGAATTTAATTACGTTTGTTTGATATGACTATTCTAAGTCTTAATAAGGTCTTATTGGATAATGAGGTCTTCGCGGTTTTTGAACGTCACACTTTTTCCGTTCTTGTAAATATTTTTTTTTATTTGACGTGTAATTAATAAAAACTGACGAACGACATTTTAAAACGTTGGTTGACCAGTTGACGTCATAAGAAAACCTATAATAAACAACGGTGTTCTTTTCCTATAGTGAAAACATTTTACTCTATGCCCAGAACCAGGCTTCTCGACTGTCTTGGTGCCCTCATGAATTTGATTAGACAAAGTAACTGATGAATTTAATAGAAAATACTTCTACGATCAAAGTAGTACTTATCAATTCCATGCAATCAACGTTAACATACTCCCGATTTCATTAGCTAGCCACAGATGACTCATTTATTTGTTACGTTCGATGTTCAAATGTTATGTTGATAATGTTGGTATTACCGGTTTTCATTCATGCAACTTGCTCTCATATAAAATTGAGTGACAAGGAAACCCAGAGCTAATGTAAACATGTTATGTTTACAAGCTTGTTTTATTTATATCGTATTATTTGAAATGTTGTCGTATCAAATTATTTTGTCATTTATTATTTGCTTATGGGAAAGGTGCTGTGCATTGGAAAAGTCCATGTCCAGCTTTGTGGGGCGAGCATGAGCGTACCTAAGACGTTTGTGTTGTGACAAGACATGATAAATTATGTCATGTCTTACAATTTGTTATAAATGCTAGCACGGGTCAAACTTGTATATTCTTGTTGCCAGCCGGCGAGCACGATTTACTATGACATGGCTTGAGTCACACATTTCATCACAGTTTGGGCGATAAAGCCATTTTGTCTTAAATGCTGTCTCACCGGGGGATGAGAAAATTTCTTGACTTGTGACATAACTTCTTGACGTTTATTTCGGACATATTTGATAATACTGGCGCATCTATTTTGTCAAAAGGCTATGTTGTCTGTAGGCCGTTCTTGCCGGGCTGGATTGTGATAGATAGTCTGATGGTTTAAATTTGGAAGAGACTTTTCTACAAGCTTTTATTTAACTAGCGATGTATGTATATGTAAGTGTGTTCGGATCAAATCTTGCAACTGAATTTTAAAGCAGTTATCCGCCACCGATTGAGATGAAATTTAAGTGACGTCATTCTAAAGCCAATTTGGCGGACGGCCCATGATGGCGGACTAGTTGTTTTTTGTGCACTGCCATGTTATGGATATCAAATGAAAGGGTTTGATGAAAAGAATGCGAAAAAAACTTGTTTTAAAAAAGATTTTTCGATGAATAATTTTATTCTTGTTTACTATAAACAACTGCAGTACAAGTTATGCGTCATGCTACTCACTGTAAGATTTTACATATATTTCATTGAACGACTAGTATTTTACTACATCTTGGCTCCCGTAGCTTTCCCACTGGAACTGAGAAATTTTCTAGGTTACAAAATAGCCAATTGCATTGCAAGAAACGATAGTAATTGGATAAATAAAATCAGTACTGCAACTATCTATAAGATTACCTCTTATAAACAAACAAACAAACACTTCTTTTAGTTAAGACTAGCTGTTGTCCGCGACATCGTCCGTGTCAAACTCGTAAAATTTTTGTATATTTTTTTTTAATTTTCCCTCAGGGTCTGTGAATTTTGCCGGGATAAAAAGAAGCCTATGTATTAATATGTATTAATATACTCCTTATAACATCAGCTACCTACCAGGTGAAGTCCCGTCTAAATCGGTCCAGCCGTTTACAAGATTACCCGGCACAAACAGACGACAATAATCTTAAAAATTGCGTATTTGTTATTAGTACCGTACATACTTTCTATCACATGCATTCAATAAAACGTTGCTTTTTTGGTATTACATACAGACACTTCAATTTTTTTTATTGTGGTGGCCCAGTGGAAACGGCCCTGACTTACGTGACGTAGTTTCAAACCCAGGTAGACGCTTTACTTTGTAAATTATTTCATCACCACTGCTCTAAAAAAGGTGATGGATAACATCGTCAGGAAACCGGCATGTCCTAGAACCAAAAATTCGAAGACATGTGACATCCACCAACCAGCACTGGACCCGCGTGGTGGATTACGGCCCATTGCCTCTCACAGGGAGGAGACTTGCACGCACAATGGACCAAATGAGAGTCTAAGTGCGGCGAAGGGGTCCACCTATCCTATCCTAGTATAGAGGTCAGATTATCCATGGTGTTATCTTGTGGAGGGGCCGAGAAATAACTCGGACACTTCGACCCATTGGGATCTATTGTGGCCATATCCATGGTGTTAGTAGTTAATACTATACTGACTTATTGAATTCTAGCTTTTCCCCGCAGGAGAGGGCCATTCCCCTCCCATTTTTGTGATTTAGGCCCATTCCCTCACAGAGAGGTGGACTGTGTCCCAGCAGTGGGAACATTAAAAGGCTGATGATGATGATGGTAAAGATGAATAGATGTAACCTTTAATGCAATATGTGTATGTCAGAGTGAGACAACCAGACAGTCAATCGACCTCCTTTCTCAAAAATAGCTCCTGTTTTAACTCATCGTAAGGAAACATCAAACTCTTACCGTATGAATCATAACCATTTCAAACTGCGATTAGGTAACTTCAATATCTGCTTATCCTGTTTGCGAACCTTGATTAAGTAAGCGAAAGCATAAGTCGTTAAAATAAATTGTGTTGTGTGCCAATGACACTTGCGTCATCGTGGGAAACCCCGTAAGCTTCTTCAAGTTGTCTTTATGTAATGGTTAATTTTGGTTGCAACAGTTTCACCCAAAAAAAGCCGGATATTCAATGAAAACACTGCGATGTTAACTCTTCAACAATTTTGTTTGAGTGGTAGAGAACGCCTAAGCCATTAAGTCTGCCATTGCACTTTTTAACCGACTTCCCAAACAGGAGGAGGTTTCTCAATTCGACCGTATATATTATGTCTCTTTTTTATGTGTTCGCGGATAACTTCGTCATTTATGAACTGATTTTGATGATCGTTTTTTGTTGGAAAGGAGATATTCCAATGGTGGTAGCATGATGAGGAAACCAGGATCTGATGATGGCATCCCAGAGGAATCGAGGATACTCCTCAAATATTATAGGCATACATATAGCGATTTTGGAATTTTTATCAACAATGCAATCATTTACTCTCAGAATGTGTCATTTGGTGAAATGAAACTGATGAAGAAGACCACAGGTGGCCACTGGAAATCCTTAATGCTAAGTATGTCACGGGTTTAAGATATATCGAATAGCTAACCGACTATGATGATGCAAATACTTATAAATAAATGGTACTGATGAAAATGGTAACATCGAACAGATCTGTTGATGAAGCCGGAAGATAAGCACTAAAACGCCGAAATAAAACAATGGATCGTAGTCGTGTTTGGGCTTATTGGAATCGTCATGAGATTAACTTTAGCTATAAATGAATTTCATGGTATTTGGAGATACCTACCAAAACTAAAAAAAACTTTTTAAACCGACTTCCAAAACAAAACACTACAAAGCGAAAAATAACTTTCTTTTCCGAAGTCAGTGTCGAAAAATGGAAAACAATCGGTAGGTACCAAAGACACCGATGCGAAGCAAGGGTGGGCTGCTTGTATGTAAATAAAATAATGGTTTCGTAAACAAACATGTAAAGCCTCCATAAACAACAAACATAAACTTTCGCGGCCATAATATAGGCAAAAAACTTTTTAAGTACAATCTATTAATAAAACAGATTCACAGTTTTTCATCTGAACGGTTCACTGACTCACTATTGAGTTTGTGCAGCAAAAACGACCACTTTTTTTCAACTACAATCAGGCATTTGACATGCTGATGACCACGTTAATAACTTCTTGACCCTGCAACTGTTGTACTGTTAGATAATTTGATTAATAGGAAATTGATTTCCTCGTGCTTTGTACATCCTAGCTGATTTTTTAGGTAATGGTTAGATATTGAAGATTAGAGGAACGATGGATGGATTGTATGAAATATGATATGGCTTGAAACAGTACTGAGATGACGGCCGATAGTTATGTATGGATGGTGATTAGGTACAATTTTTTACCCGACTACGGCGAAGCAAAAGGGAGGGTTATGTTTTTGGCCGGTATGTGTGAGTCTATGTATGTATGCATGTTCATCTGTTCCCTCATAATTTCTAAACTACTTACCATTATTTGACAAATGAGGTTTCGTTGGAAGCGTCTCGTTTGTCCACTGGTTAGTCTATGTGAAGTCACGTTCAATTGAAAATGGCGCCTTCTAGGAAGTAATGAACAATTTTTTTTTTCGGCCATCCCTTTCATGTATTGAACAGGGATTTTAAAATGAAGGTGGGGTTTGGTACATCATATTTTTGTCAAACGTACCATTTGCGAGACACATCCCGTCAAAGTCATGAAAACTAATTGTTTACCCGACTACAGCGCGCAACGTCGCAAAGTGTTTGTTGATCGGTATGTAAGTATGTATGCATGTATGACCACGGTAATCCTCTGAACTGAATATTTTCTTGTTTCATACATTTTAGAGCGAGATTTTTCAGTAGTCAGATTTTAATTTTTGAACTTTGTTTTTGGCTCGCGTTTGACCACTACAGGAACACACTTCGTGGAGACTCAACTAGCCATCTATTAACTTTAAAATTACATTCACTGTTGTCTAAAATTAACACCCAGACGCCGGAAATTTGTCTGCCCAAACCTCAAAGATAAGCTTTAAAGAAAATCAGGCGAGCCTGATGGTAAGCGATGATGTGGTCGACGGTGAAGCACGCTTGCCTGGAAGTGACCTATTCACTCTTGACTAACAGACCCTAAGGTTGTAGCTATCAAGAAACAAAGACTCCGGCTACTTGCTGCAATAAAGGCAAAAAGATGAGGATGATAATGATTTAATTCATTTTTGTAAGTTCGTAAAGTTGTTTAGATACTGAACTTGTTTTAGAGTTTATGTAGCATAAGGATTTTTTTTATGGCGAAACTGCTGTAGATGTCCTAGGGCAGGGATGGCAAACCTTTATTCGAAAACGTGCCATTAAATTATATATTTTTATAAATGTGAAACTGCTGTGCCGCCAAAGAATCTTGAATGTGTGACTTAATAAAAACAATGCTACTTATTAACTCTTTATTTGCAACCCGAAATTCGTACAGCAATAATATTATTTACAGATTTACGTTTTGTCGATATAAAAGTAGAAGTCGATGTCATGCCTGCTGTTTCAAATTATCTAGATGCTATATAGCCTTATATTGCCGTGCTTGAAAAAAAATTGTCTTGTGCCACCTCTAGCACGCGTGCAGTAGTTTCGCCATCCCTGTCCTAGGGTATCATCAATAAGCAGTGGCAGTCGGCATAGACAAAACTGCGGACTGCTTGAGCAGTTTTCATTGATTTTATAAACCAAATTACAATTTCTATAGTGTATCTAATAGTATACGTGGCAGACAGGAGATACCCATAAGTAGTAATTAAGGTTGATAGTAGGACTAAGAGCCGGCGCTCACTGACGGCATGGCACGGCAAAGGATTTTTTCATGCACAAATTATTTTCGACCTTATATCAATGACTTTAGCGCTGAAATTCCTGTATGTTTACACGAATGCCGCGGCATGCTGCGGCAGAATGATTTGGTTTGCTGAAAAGTGCCGAGCCGAGCCGCGGCAAGGTCGAAAATCATTTGTCCACGAAAAAATCCTTTTCCGTGCCATGCCGTCAGTGAGCGCCGGCCCTTAATAGACCAAGGTACGTCAAACATATTTAGTTACCGCCGTTCGTGGAGTCCCGTTTAATGTCCTTCTATTGTTTAAATGATAGTAACTATCTGTTGACGGCTTGTACTTATTCAATTAATGGAGGCAAAGATTTGAACAAACATGGGCCGCTAGCCCTGTTCTAAAAACAGTTCTGTGCAGATGGCCTAAAGCTCATTATGTAAGTTAAAAGATGTCTATTGCCGGACATTGGCCTCCCCCAATCGCCGCCACGCCAACCGTACCTGTGCTCGCATCTAGCGGTTTTCTGTGGCCTTTACCAAGGCATCGGTCCATCTTGTGGAAGGTCTTCCTTTGTTACTCCATCGTTCAATCCATTTACCATCCATTCTGCGAGCAATGCGCCCTAGCCACTGCTACTTAAGTTTAACCATTCTTCGGCCTATGTCGGTTACCTTAGTTTCTGCGGCTTTATTACAGCCCAAATTTCGTCTGTTCTAAATTGTGTAGTACCCCATTCAAATATATTTTTAAAACAATGTTGATACATCATACCAGCTTTTGGCTCGCACCATTTCAATTATTAACCATTTCGTCTGGACTAACTCTCAATCGCTTTTAACGACACCCCCGGGACCAACAGGGTTGCCATATTCGTCCTTCCATTAAATATTTATTCGGACACCTTTTTATTATCTCCTTCAAAATCAATACGAGTTAAGAACTTCATGTGTGAAATGCCAGTGTTAAAAATGGCTGTTGGATTTACTATTTTTGGTGAGGTCAGATTTCAGGACTTACTTGCTATTTGTAAGACTTTACTTAAAACCTTCAAGTTAGAAACGCTTTTGTACAGATTATTAGGGTCTTTGGAATTTTTTGTTAGCTTCAAGTATGAAAGGTAATTTTGTCCTATTGGGTCCCAATGGATCCAGGCTTCCCTTTTTAAATAACTAAGATTTGCCATTATTGTATTCTATATCGTATACCTACCGTACTGGTTCCGCGTTATGGATTACAACCCTCTCTGTCTCAGAGAGGGAGCCTGTGTCCCAGCACTGGCATCGTTATACAATTATGTTTATGCAAGAAATACATCAAACCTTAGATAGCGTTGATTACATTATTTTGTTTCTGCATCACGCAATAGTCGATAACAGAATCGCTCCTTAATGCAGTATTTTTGTGCTAATCTTCATTGATAAGGGAGTTAACCTCTTATTTATAATCGCTACCTGAAGCCAGTGATTAACGTCAATGTAAGCATACAATTTCCGATGTTTCAACAATCAATCTGAATTTAACCTACTATATTGAGGTCGGCTTTCAGTCTTACCGGACGCTTGATACCAGTATTTTACATAAAACGACTGCCTGTCTGAACTCCATAACCTAAACTCCATTTGAAATAACATTATACACGTTTCCATTTTTTTTTACAGTCCGTTCAACCGGTTCTGAGTTCTATCCCGTAAATATAAGGATGACATAAAAAGCATAAACCTGTTACCAAAACCAACTGTTTACTACTGCTACCATTTGTCATATCACCAACGCAAAAGAAGTCAAAATCGGCTGAACGGGCTGTAAAATGGGCTAATTTAAACGTCTAATGTTATCGCAAATGGAGTATAGGAACTAGTTAACACGACAGGCGACATTCGACACCCCTTGACAAGACTAGAGTCAGATTTCAGGCTTCTGAATACCCGTAATGACTGTCAAAGATCTTCAAATGAGAGCCTGGATCAACAGCTTAAGAGGAAATGCGGGCAGAGAGAACATCCAACTGAATCTCCTTAGTAAAAAGTCATAATCCGAGGTTTGTTTCTCGCTTATTTCCTCCTAAATAACATAGATAGTGGTCGAGCGCGAGCTTATCAATAATAATTAGAAAAAAAAAAACAAAAAATAAAAACATAGAAGCACAACATAATATGTACCATATTATGTTGTGCTTCTATGTTTTTATTTTTTTTATTAAAAGCTTTTATTTAACTTGCAATGTATGTATGTAAGTGTGTTCGGGTCAAATTTTGCAACTGAATATTAAAGCAGTTATCCTCCACCGATTAAGATGAAATTTTGCATTCACGTTTAGTTTGGATGACAATGCATGGTTCGGTAAGAGACATCATTTTAAATCCAATATGGCGGACGGCCCAAGATGCTGGACTAGTTATTTTATGTGCACTGTCATAATATGGATTTCAAATGAAACGGTTTGCTAAGAAGAATACGAAAAAAGCTTGTTTTTCAAAAAAGTTTTTTTAATGAATAAATAATTATTACAAGCTTTTATTTAACTTGCAATGTATGTATTTAAGTGTGTTCGGGTCAAATCTTGCAACTGAATATTAAAGCAGTCAACCTCCACCGATTAAGATAAAATTTTACATACACGTTTATTTTGGATGACAATGCATGGTTTGGTAAGTGACATCATTCTAAATCCAATATGGCGGACGGCTCAAGATGGCGGATTACTTATTTTTGCGCACTGCCTTGATATGGGCATCAAATGAAAGGGTTTGCTGAGAAGAATACGAAAAAAGCTTGTTATAAAAAAAGTTTTGAAATGAATAACTTTTTCGTTTTTAGATGTCAAATTTTTAGACTCGCCTCTGTTGACAGCGCAATTTTGAGCATATTTTAAAGGTTCTAGTACTTCTCGTGCTTCTAAAGAGAATGTATCATCAAAAACAAAAACAAAGGGGCACAGTGTTTATCTATCTTTTTCAGTTCATGGAATATCTTTTAAATTGGTCCGATATTGGAGGAGAAAATAGGCGAGAGCCAAGCCTCGAATTATGACTTTTACTTAGGATATTTAGTCAGATGTCTGCAACCGCATTTCCTCTTAATAAATGCTTTCGGAGGAGTCTCAGTATACAATGCGTTGTCTTTGTGTTTTTAATGTTCATGTTTGTCAAATAAAAAGAGCAGTATTTCTACCTTAATAACTAAATAGAACCTAATAACATCCTCACATACTTCTTTTGCTTCATACACACATTATTTTTTTCTTTCTCCCATCCAATCACCACATTTCAACAGCCTTATCCAAAATATCGAAAAAAACTTAAAACACAAACGGACTCGAAACGACTTTCCCGAATAAAGAATGCTGTTCTCATATCTCTCGAAGCGTTTCGTCACAGCCACCATTGTCCGACGCCAGCAACAAGGAATTTAAATCAGTTACTATACATTTGTTATGTTAAGTTTACTCTTATGTAATTTTTGAGTTGACGCCTTAAGATTATCGGTTTTGGATGATTTTTTAATGTTACGGAATTGAAGACGTTGGCAGCCTGTCGGTTTTTACAAGTTTTATTTAACTTGCAATGTATGTATGTAAGTGTGTTGGGGTAAAATCTTCCAACTGAATTTTAATGCAGTTATCCGCCACCAACTAAGATGGAATTTTACAAACACGTTTAGTTTTAAATGATAATTTATTTATTTAGAAAACCAACGGCGACACATACAATGCATTATAAATAAATATAAAACAGTTAGTAAGGCTAATAACAGGTTTCCCTTTTTAACTAATTTGTACATACCAAGCGAACGGACGATAAAAAAATGGTTTTTGATTAGAAGCAATGGTTAAATTACTATATGTTATAAGAAAAATGATAACTTATCGAATACTGAATCAATTAATGCTTTACGGTGCACAGAACCTAGTTGCTTACTTTTTGTTTTTATTAATAATAATCTTTTTAACCTGGGCCTTAAAACAAGGTTTTGTACAGTTAAATATATCAACTAGAGAGAAACAAAGAAAGAAATCAAATATGGCGGACGGTCCAAGATGGCGGACTAGTTCTTTTTTGTGCACTGCCATAAGAGTATCAAATGAAAGGGTTTGCTGAGAACAATACGAAAAAAGAGTGTATTAAAAAAAAAAAAATTAATGAATAATTTTATTTATCAGTTACATTTCGGGGAGTGTGCGATGGAATTGCATGAACTAATTCCTCCTAGACTTCCACCATCGGGATACAAGACGTACGGCGACGCGTCATCGGTTGGTACATGGTGGACATCCCACCCATACGTACTAAATGTTTTGGGAATACTTTTATTATACGTACAGCTAAAGAGTGGAACTCCCTGCTGGAGGTATTTCCTGATAGCTTTAAGCTAGAAGTCCTTAAGTCAAGAGTAAATAGGTTACTTCTAGGCAAGCGTGCTTCATCATCGACCACATCATCGCTTATCATCAAGTAAGATAGTGATCAAATGCGATCCAATCACACGGCGATAAGGTTGACTGGTATTGAATGCCTTGCTGCATTAAGTCCGCCTATGTATCACCATTGTACATGAAGTTTAAATAAATATAAAAAAATCTAAAAAGGTTTTTGGATTAAGGTGTGAATGTGTCTGTTTGTAAATGGCAGCAGTGACCGAAAAGTTGTGTGGAAATCGGTTGTCGTTGTGTGGCATGTGATGCAGAGGAGGAAAGTATTGAGTTTGAATCTGAATGACTATAAGGATAGTGGTTTACCATGGCAACGATGAATGATATATGATATGATAAGGCTTAATAGAATTAGTATTGAGATGATGGAAAATAGAGTTAGGGAAGTATTTTTTTTTAATTATCAATAGGCTCGCGCTTGACCACTATCTCACCTGATGGATGGTAAGCGATGATGTGGTCGACGGTGAAGCAAGCTATTCACTCTTGACTTAAAGACCCCTAGATTGTAGCTATCGGGCAACAAGTGTAGTATGTAAGAAATGCTACGCCGCCCTTAAATACACTCTAGCAGCATCAAGCAGGCGAATATGAGTACCTTTTTTAATACACATGTTATTCATTTTAGCGACTGAATGCTAGATATTCCAGTCACAAAGTATCTAACTGAAGTCCTAATCTCGTCCAAACAAAACTGCCAAGGAAACATGCCAAAATAAAGAAATACCTCTAATGTTATTGTGGGATCTCTTTGATGTGCGAAAATGCTAATAATGTGGTTGATCGGTCACGGTTTAATATATAATAAACTTAATTCATACTTACAGATATTTATAGAAAACCAAGACAAAGTTGACTTTTGTAGATTTTGTTATTTTTAGATTTTGTCCTTTTTTTATAACCACCAAACTTGAACCTTAGGATATTTATAATACTGTTGCCAATTCTCGTAAAGCCCTCTTTCCAAGAAAGAGGAAACTGTTCGGCTCCTTTTAAACGAAACTTTCGCGTCCCGCCGAAGAAATTCTCGAAAACTGTTAGGCTACGTTCAGACGTCGGGGAAAAATTTCGCGTCCCGCAGAAGAAATTCGTAGTCCAAACAAGTAAAATAAAAAAATAAAATACTAGTTTAAAAAAACACGCTGTAATAGAAAACCAAACTTAAAAGTAGAAAATAATTTTCAATAAATTTAAATTAAGAATAGTGTGATTAACAAAAAATATTTTTAACCGACTTACCGAAAAGGAGGAGGTTCTATGTTCGACTTCTTGTGTGTTTTTTTTTATGTATTTTCACCGATATCTCCGTCAATTGTGGACCGATTTTGAAAATTATTTTTTTGTATGAAAGAGTATGTTTCGAAATTGGTCCCATTAATTAGGTGAAGATTTGATGAAGAACTTCGAAGATATACTACAGAACTCTTCAATAAATAACAGGAAATCTCTCGGGATTGCTGCAATCGCATGTCTGTTTATTGTGCATACCATTTCATAACATAACATCACGCCTCTTGGGGGGTACGCAGATCTCTCATTTCACCCTTTATGTTCAAGTTTCGTGATATTCGGCTAATCTATTCTGGCGTTAAGGTAACTTACTAAACAACTTGCCTATTAGGTAAGTACAACTAAAAAGTGAAAAATAAAAAACTTTTTTATTAAAAAATACTACCGACTTCCAAATAAGAAAACGACAAAGTGAAAAACAACTATTTTCGAAAGTCACTTTGTAGTTTTCTTATTTGGAAGGCGGTAGTATTTTTTTGTAAAAAGATTTTTAATTGTAAAAAAAGCGTGCAGTGCTTTTTATGATATTTTCAAAATGTCTCTACTTTTACCAATATCTGTCAATAAAATATTATAACAATTGACATCAAGCACGCCACGTTTTCTTACAATAAAATATTTTTTTGTTAATATCACACTTTTCTTCCACCTCAGAGCTATAATTAGATTGTCCAACTTAAATCTACCTGCATATTTACAAACTAATTAATATGAATGCACCTACATTACAGATATAAATAAATCGCTAATACTGAACATCCTGGTAAGGATAATGAAACAAACTATTTAATTTCATGCATTGTCATCGGTCCCTGATAAGTGTACAAAGTTGCAAATTAATCCGACATTTTGAAGGGGGTGAAAATCACGTTCAAAGATTCCGTTAAATAGATAGATACATACCAACCTATTAAAAGCGTGTTAAAAACCTCGACACATTTTTATATCATGCTAGGTACATAATTTATCTAGGAGTAGAACTATGATGCCACAGACAGATACACAAACACACAAGTACACAAGTTAAACTTATAACACCCCTCTTTCTCCGTCGGGGGTTAAATTAACGAGCCCTAACCTATCGTGAAGGGTCTCAGACTAAACAAGATTTCACCACGAACCTACAAATAAACAAAGGAAGTTAAACAAAAGCTTGTAAAAAGTTTTAAAGGACCTCGTTTCGGTTTCTCGTCATTAGGACCTTGTTCGAAGGCTTCTCATTGGACCTTTAACTGATCTTAAGATGATGTCAGTATAATTAAGAAATCTTGCTCGACCAACAGATTAAGGGCCGAAACTGCGTTAAGCGGGCGCCTGCGACGGGCTCTCGCTACGCGCGTAGACACGGATTATTTTATCTCCGCAGTGCTGCTAGTTAAATTTTAACAGTGTGCATTGTACAGTCGTGTCAATGGATAACTTAATATTAATTTTTGCAGCAAAACGATGATTAGCAAAAAGGTGCAACTGTTGTGAAAGGCGGGACCCGAGCGTGAACCCGTGACAGATGCCCGCGCGGGTCTCCGCGACGGAGCACTTTTGGTATAGAGGCGTTAGTATTTGTTTAACGCAGATTCAGCACTTACCTTCTTCGTCCTTCAGGCAACTAGTGATATCATAACATGCCTAGCCTTTTCTTCATCTTGGGGCCGGCATCCAGTCTAACCGGATACACTTTGGGTAACAATACGCCTTGGTAAGAATGCTGGTCGGAGTTTCAGGCTGACTACCGTGTTAACCTTTTACCGTGCATAACGTGTTTTTCGAGACACGGAAGGGTCTCTGACCATACATTACATGCCGTGTAATGTATGGTCACTCTTGCTCACCTTTCCTTGAATCGAACTCAGCAAGCTTTGATTAATCATAAAGAACGACCATCATCCCTGCGGCTGTTATTATTTACCCACGAGCCCCACGGCTTGCGACATTGCTTTCCCACTGCTGGTGAAAGACATCTCCTAAGTAGGTACTTCAAGACATTTTTTTCCTTCATCTTCTCATACCAGCCACATGGTACCCGTCCAAATTATCGACTTCCATCTTCAGGAACCCACTTCGTGGAGACTCAACTAGCCATCTATTAACTTTAAAATTAAATTCACTGTTGTCTAAAATTAACACCCAGACGCCGGAAATTTGTCTGCCCAAACCTCAAAGATAAGCTTTAAAGAAAAGATGTCAAGGTAATCATTCATCTCCGAATCTCCTTTGTTACTCTTGAACCGGCGTATTATCCTGTCCAGGAATAGAACTGCCATTGATACGACATCGGTGGGCGTTTGAGCGCCATTGTTTATTGTTTTACGTAGAGGTGTTGCAATGTTCTTGACCTTCTCTAGTGATTTTATCTTCGTTGTGAATGAAGATGGTGGATTTCGGGTGGAAACATTAACTCTTTTTTAATTTTTACTTGGTCTTGTCAAGGGATATCGTGCACTATGTGCACAAATAAAAATCACTGTTCGAGAACATAGGCAGACTTGGTGCCTTAGTTACGCCCAGTTTCAGATATTGCGTGGAATTCCCTGCCGGAGTCTGTATTTCGTAAGAGCTACAACCTGGGAATCTTTAAGTCAAGAGGGAATATGTTACTTGTAGGCAAGCGTGCTACATCGTCGACCACATCACCGCTTACCATCTGGCGAGATAGTGTTCAAACGCGAGCCTATCAATAATTTAAAATAATAATTATTAAGGCTATTTGAATGTGGAGCAGCCATGCCAAGGATTGTCGTGTATTTTTAGGTAGAAGTAGTATATAGGTGGACTTAGCCTTAGGCCTAGTTATAGGTCAGATAGACGGTCGCTCTATGTACAAGTGAAAATGAAAAATTTCCAAAAACCCCGACCATTTTTGTTTATTTCATACTTTTTAAACTACCTAATTTATCTAGTAGTAGACACGCTTCGATCAAAAATCTATCGAACACGTAATTATTACACGATATCTTGTGTAAATACCCCGATTCGAATAGTAAAACGCCCACTTTTGGACGGTTCATCCGTTTAGGAGCTATGATGCCACAGATAGATACACAAATTGTGTATTTGTACACACGACAAACTTATAACACCCCTCTTTTTTCGTTGGGGGTTAAAATACTGGAATTCAGCTGGTTTCACTGGGAAAGGGCTAGGCAGATGACGATGATAAATCTTTAATAAATCTTTTGCGGTTTCGCACTATATCCGATCCGTGTCCGTTCCGAGTTCAAAATGTTTTGAATTATGACGGATACAGTTCAGATGTAGTGCGTAAGCTGCCCTAAAAGAAGTACTACGGCTACTTCGGAATAGAAATTTCACGGACACGGATCGGATGTAGTGCGTAACCGCCCTTAGTCTGTTGCTATTGCGATTTTGACAATATTACATTAAATTCTTACTCTTCTCTTCCACTAGTCTTCGACTATCAAAAGCAGATTGATTCAGAACCAGTACAGCACAGAATCATTAATTTTTTGATGAACTAATTTTGAATCAGTCTTCTTAAAAACCAAATCGATCTTCCAAATCGTTTCTATTTTGTTTTCTTGCCAGAAATATCGTTTCCCATGATTGTTGTCTAGATTTGTGAAATAAGATCATGTTCTTATGAGGTTAGTGGTTAAAGAACTAGTTTGGGTGCCTTGATCATTTCATGAATTTAACAATCGTTGAGGTGGTATACTATACGTTTACGTGTATTTCAAATGAGATCCAATTTGCCTTGTCTTTGGCAATAATTAAGAACGTATCTTACACCGTAATTTAATCTGAAATTCATCCGGTACTCAAATCAAAAGACTTCAATTTTTTATCTCCAAAGTATATCCTTTTAAAGCACATAATGGCATGCCCTACATAAAATTAATCGTGCGCATTCACCTTGCATTTGGTTTGCAAATGCTACCAAATTTGAGCCTTGTTGCAATTAACACGGTGATACACAGGATTGGAAACTTAATTAAGGGGGCTGTGGTCGACGCTGACTTTTAATTAGGACTGGACACCTAAAGTGGACTATCTATTGGAGTTTGGTATTTGTAATGATTTGAATAGGATCGATAAATGACTTGTTTCCGGCAGTATCCAAACCAGATGGTTGAATTAAGATGTAGTTCCGAAAGATATATGACCGATTGACACGACAATATGAAGATATTTTTTAGAAACATTTTCCACGATCTGAAGTCTGACGTTAAAGCTCTTCGGGTTTTTATTGCATTGTAGTGGTTCTGGGTTTTGTAAACCTTTCATAAAATCTGCCAAATCTAATGCGCTCCTGAACATAGGGCATCGGACTTTCCCAAGTTGCGTTTGCGTTTTCTATCGCACATAGCAACAATCTTAGTCACACTCCTCCAAAGTGTTTTCTGCTGCACTGTTAACAGTTAATAATATTTTAACTGTATTGTATGATAAATTGAATTGATCATATCTTTGAAACAGACATTTCAAGGTCTAGCGAACCCTTGGCTTTCCAATCTACCTTTAACTATTCAAAAAACAGTGACCCGAACGCACCATGGTTTGGTTTATGGTGCATGGTTTGGCTTCTTGTGAGATGTCATGACGTCACACAAGAAACCAAAGGAATCACTAGACATAACTCCTCCTGATATTAAGAGATCAAATCGGTTACCAAAATCGTTTAGCATAGACCCACAAGCCCTGACAAAGGCGTTCGCACACAATGATCAAGATCTAGGAAATCCTTAGTTTTCCAATCTACCTTCAACTCTTCAAAAATCAGTGACCCCAACGCACCATGACGTCACACAACAGGCCAAAATTAACCACTAAACATAACTCCTCTTAATATTAAGAGATCAAATCGGTTACCCAAATCGTTTAGCATAGCCGCACACGCCATGACAAAGGCGTTCGCACACATAATGAGCTATTAGCATATTTGCAGCATTACGACTGGACAATTGGCCGCTTGAACGATGGACATCGACATGTAAGGCCGTATGTTACGAACGATTTTTCCATGACTGCTAGCTGCTAGGCTGTGGCGAATTTGTTGTTTGGTTTTTGAAATTAATCGTTGGCTAAATGGAGAGCGTGTTTTTAGATGTTTTGTAGACAAGTATATTTTTAACTGAGGTTTAGTTTCGCTCCCGTGGCCTGTCTTTTGAAATCCTTAATTTTCTTCGGGATAAAAAGTAGCTTATGACAATCAGCGATAGTGTAGCTTTACTACCAGTGATCATCCAGTGGCCATCGGTCCACCTGGTGGAAGGCCTTCCAACGCAACGTCTTCCGGTTCGCGGTCGCCACTCCAGAACTTTTCTGCTCCATCGGCCATCCGTACTGCGAGCAATGTGCCCTGCCCACTGCCAATTAAGTTTGGCAATTCTTCGGGCTATGTCGGTAACCCTGGTTCTCTTGCGGTTTTACATTTCGATTCGATCAACCAAGAAAACTCCGAGCATAGCTCTCTCTATTGCCCATTGGGTGAATGTTAGCCTTCCGATGAGGCCCATTGTAAGCGACCACGTCTCAGAGCCATAGATGGCAACACATACTTGTCATAGACTTTCGCCTTGAGACACTGTGATAAGGTGGACGTGAAGACACCGCGTAACTACCCGAACGCTGCCCAGCCGAGTAAGATTCGACGGTTGACCTCTTTCTCGAAGTTGGCCCTACCCAACTGGATCGTTTGCCCCAGGTAGACATAGTCGTCCACAACTCTGAGTGTAGTCTCCGACCTTGATAGGAGAGACAGACATTACAATTAATATATTAGTTAAGATGATGTAGACCGCTCTTACAGAGAGATCTGTGTTCCAGCGTTGGATACATGCTGCTTATGCTATTTTGCAGATCTAAATTCATTTCATACTCACTGTGACTGACCGAGACTTCTCAATGAGCTTTGTAAAGAAAATGTACCTCTTTCGTTATTCAGGACCTATAAGTAATAAAAATACTAGTTTGCAGGGTAGTTTAAGGACAGAGCATGGACTAATTGACACTATTCTCAATTATTGGCCTTCTAGAAGAGTCTTTGGAAACCTCTAGGTATTATAAAAGGGACTTATGCTAAGGGGATGGATACTGAAATCCCTTTCAAATAAAAGTCCTGTGGCTTCAAGCTATGCACTCATATAACTGCTCATCTTAGAGGTGTTCAGAGGCCTATGTCCAAGGCTAGAAATCTTACCCTCGGTTTCTGCAAGCCGTTACCATTCTAATCAGATGTCATCAATCTCATCTTATTTGTCTTTCGTTATTTCAGCAGAATTAGTGATCAGGCAATCGATCAGACTTCCAGAAACCAGGGGTAAGAACATTTGAATTATTACATTAAAAAACTGCTTAAATAACACATAACAAACTTGTATTATACACAAGCGGCATCGTCGGTTGAAGGGTATGGATGCCAGTGATATAGGCACAAGAGCAAGAGACATTGTCTTATTCTCTAGTATGGTAACGCATTTGCAACATCTTGTCCGTAAGTGTCCGTCAGTTTGATTGCCATCTTATAACCTCACGCTTGTTATCCCTGAAGGGGCAGACAGAGATGTATAAGTTTGCCCAAAGTAGAGGTCAAAAAGTTCGCGGATTATTTTCGTTAAAAAGAAGAAATATTCCGCAAATTTTTTGACCTCCCTATGTACATTTTCTCTTCAAATAACCCTTTAAAATACTGAACAGAGTAATGTTACCCCATTTAAACTGTTAGCCTTAACGTTTACAGAAATACTTTTCCTGTAACCTTGAAATGTCGTTACAGTAGTTATTTTTAGCTTTTAGGCTCAGTCTATGAATTACAAGACTGCTACGTCTAATTTTGTTACTTTTATTTATGGAAACACGAAGAGGGGCAATCATAAATGATGTCATTCGCAAGAGAACCAGGGTAACCGACATAGCCCAAAGGTTTGTCAAACTTAAGTGGTAGAGGGCAGGGTACGCTCGCAGAACGGATGATGGATGGGGTTGAAATGTTCTGGAGTGGCGACCGCTTACCGGAAGACGCAGCGTTAAGAGACTCCCCTCTAAATGGAGCAATGACCTTGTAAGGGCTGCGGGAATCTGCTGGAAGCGAGACGCACAGGACCTGTAGTCTGGACCTATGTCCAGCAGCGAACGTCTTTCGTCTGAAATGATGATGATGATTATTAAGAAAGGAGGAGGGGTGGAAGAGAAACCTAGGAAATACAGGCTTTTCTTCATAAGATAGCATCATACCCGTATTCCCCAATGGATTGGGCAGAGGTACTACGTCAGGCACCTACAGTACACCCACAGGCTTTTAAAATTATTATATCTTTATTTAATTAGGGACTTTTTTAATCTACATAAGCTTGACAGGCCCATCATACCCTAAGGCTTTCTTGTTGGTTAAATGTTGTGATGTTGGTTTTTATTAATCTTTTTAATGAAGTGGTGGAAGGAAGATTCTTAACACTTTTGTTTGTGATTTTTGAAGTGGTTCCTAAAGCTTATGTGACAATCGGTGTTCTGACAACTCTACTTGAAATAAGTATATTAAAAGCCAAGCTAAAGTATTAACTTTACTGATGTTGTTGTTTTTATTCATTTTTTGTATGCGTCACGCTAGGCGCAAATAAATTATTTTTCTTCCTTTCTAACATTAGCACTTGTAGCGGCATCAACGCGGCGTTTGTTGTATGGGAGTCCCACTTATATATTTATTTTATTCTGTTTTTAGTATTTTTTATTATAGCAGCGACAGAAATACCTACATCATCTGTGAAAATTTCATGTTTCTAGCTATCACGATTCATGAGATTCAGCCTAGTGACAGACAGACGGATCGTGGAGTCTTAGTGTCCCATTTTTACCCTTTGGGTACGGAACCCTAAAAACAAATACAAAGCTCGATGGATGTAATTTGTGAATGGTATATAGATAGGTGGAAAGTGGGCGAATATTAAAATAACGACTGAAAAATATGTATTGAAGCAGAAGACATGCTCCTCCGACCCTTAGTAAATTGAGATAAGAGACTATGGAGAACAGATGACTTCTAAATCTAATAACCGCAGTAGTAGTCCGTTTCCACCAAGTTTTCACCCATTAAACTGCAACCGTACGTCAACTGGGTAAAATATAGACGAACTTGACCTGCACAGTTAACCTTAGCAACATAAAAATATTTATATTTGCAAAAAATAAGAAACAACTCATCTAAGGGAGGGTCGCCCACGCTTCGGTTTACGCTCCGTGGGCGCAATCGAGAACCTTTAAACCTCGTTTAAATGGAGAGAGCTCCTCGACTGACGAGAGGCGAGTTACTGTCTATAAAAAACTAGCCAGGCGATTTCATAGCATGAAGAGTAGTATTTTTTTTTTCTCTTTTTTGGCAACTGAGCCGATGACGACAATTCTGCCAGTGTCATGTAATGATTTTTGCGACAGGAGCTGTCTATTATGAAAGGTGCGGTGTAGCTTGTCTTTCATGATACGGTGACGGCGAGTACCTTTACGAACCGACATGAGTCAGCTTTTAAATACAACACCATGTCTGTACCTATTTTCCGTAAGTTTTGACAGAAGTGTTCTGTCAAAACCTACGGAAAAGTGAAAAGTGTTCACCCACATTCGGCCTGTAAGTTTTTCGTCTCATGTATTAATGAGCTTAAAATTTTGGAGTGAGAGAAAGAAAAATATTTATTCAGCACGACACAAAAAAGCATTATACCCAGCAATAGAAAAAGTCGGAACTGTTGATGATGATGATGAATAGGGGGCGAGCCTTTTGTTGTCAAGCGACCAATCAAAACTCCGCTGCTGCTTAGATATTTTCCTTTCCATTCATTATTTTATTTTATTTTCAATGATTCGAGTCAACTAACTCTCCTTATGTAAACGAGGCTTCATAACGAAAGGAAACAGACCCACGACCTGTTGAAGGTAACTAGAAGTTTGTACGAGTTTTCTAGTATCCGGAATTAGAATAACTTTTGAAATGGTCAACTGTTGTTAAGGGTTTTCAAAAGAACCTGGTTTTATACAAACAGGATTGAAAACAAAAAACAAAGCGTGGGGTGATTTTTAAGATATTTTCAAAATTACTCTATTTTTACCAATATCTGTCTATGAAATATTATAGTAATTGACGTCAAGCACCCCACGCTTTTTAACATTTTTTTTGTTTATCACACAGTTCTTAATTAAAATTTGTTGAAAATTATTTTCTACTTTTTAGTTCGGTTTTCTAGTTTTTTTTAAACTATTATTTATTTTTTACTTGATAATTGCATAAACCATTTAAATTATTGCATTGTCATCAGTCCTTGATAAGTGTGCAAAGTTTCAAATTAATCCGACGTTTTGAAAGGGGTGTAAATCACATTCAAAGATTCCGTTACATTGATACATACATACCAAGTTAATAAAAGCGTGTTAAAAAGTATATAGTATTACTTCATTTAAGCACCCCTTTCACTCCAATTAGGAGGCAAGATCGAAATACCAATCATTTCTAGAAACATTCGTCCATTTCGCCTCTAAAACAGTCCGTAGCACTAGAGTCCACAATTAGGTGCTCAATTGCTCAGACCGTTCCGAAATAGGAACCCCGCTAATATTTTAGCTGGCACGTCGATACGCGCCGAAATTATTTAGTACCTCATTTAGCTTAGCGATACTTTGGGTGCTGCTTATAAATGATACTACGTTGAGCTAGGTTCTAGAAGCTAGGTCAAATGTTAGGGTTTAGAGAGCGAGAAATTCGTTTATTGAATCTTCGTGAATAAATACAGTGGGCTTTTCTGCCGCAGTTTGTTTCCTAATATAGCTGTAACTATATTATAGCTATAAGGATGAATTATGGTAGTCTGTGGCGGGTACGAACCTTGTCCGAATCTTCCGAGCCCCGTACGTGCTACGTGTTTATACGAGTCGAGAAGGGCGCGAGGCGGAACCGTGCGTCGTCGGGGACGCGGACGCCGCACGGTAATAGCATGGACTGCTTTATATTAAAACATTTAAAAAAAAAAACGACTTTAAAAGAGAAACACTAAAATGTGCAAAATAACTTTCGTTTTGGAAGTCGGTGACTTTGGTAGTTCTTTTTTGCCGAAGTCAAAAAAAAAGCAGGTAGTCAATTCGACACGTTTGTATGTAATATTGTTGGAATTGCCCAGTATTCACATAAGTTACTGTATGAGAACGAGAGTCTCATCAGCTTGTTACATAGTAGACGTCATCCATCGCTTTATATCAAACGATATCAAGGTTAAAAGCTGGCTCATCACGAAATAACAAAAAAGACACACCGAGCTTTACAAAAAGACAGTCAAACAAATTTGACTGACAGAGACGAGGGTCCACAAGCCTGTTCTATTTTAAAACTCGTCTTTTCTGCTGACAAAAAATGTGACTGTCGGAACAGCAGAACGGATTTTGACGAAATTTAGCACACGGGTAAACCATGCTCTGGATTAGAAGTTTAGGACGTACATAGGATACCATTTATCGCAGTTGCGTTGTTACGTTTGCGTGAGATCATTCTAGACTTACAAACCCTTTTAGGTTTTGTCATTTGTGGAAGCTCTTTTATTTCGGGCTGCATTCAGTCAATTAACTTGTTGTATCACATTGAAAATGTGCTTGAAAGAGCTTAATCTGAGTATAGTGCCAATGTCGATACGATTCAGCCTCGATAAAATCTAGCCTTTCAGTCTAACGACACGGTTTCGGTGAAAGTATTGCGAGAATATTGGTATGAGTTTTGTGAATAAATACTACGAAGTTTTGTATGAAAGCCTTAATTTTTAAGCGGTTCTACTCCTTGGTGTGAGTTTGTAACTTTGTACAGGCTTTCCTTTTAAAACATGACATGTCCTAGGACCCTGATTGTTACTTACATTTTCGAACACGGACCATTTTGCCTTTTTGCCAGTGTACCTAACTAAAGTCTCCCTAGATATCAAAAAAATAAAGACATTGATCCGACTTGTAGGTTGTACCTTACGTAACATGAAATATGACTTTTTGATAATTTCGGTTTCAAATGAAAGGTATAGGCGTAGAACCATTTTATCCATTTAAATCATGTAAATGGGTCCACGCGTTTAGGAGATATTAACTCATTACTGAATGCCAAGAGAAAGGGTCACGGACGCCCCTTACCGCGATACGTTTGTTTTGATCGTGTTAGCGACACTGCCTTTACATTTTTTCGTATCGTTTTGAAATATTGGAATACATTGGTAGAAAGGTGTTAACGTCTTTAATTTTTTTGTTATCTGGCGGTGACTTTATATTGTTACAAATAGGTCACAAATAACAAACGCCCAAAATATAATGCTTATTAATCGGACTGTTGAACCATTGTTAAAGAAGTTTGTGTTTTGTGTGGGTTGTATTCTGTCCGTTGTAAACAACACAGTTTAGGAATCTGTGTACAATAACAATATCTGTGTGTGTAATATAAAATTAAATGGTGGCAGAACAAAAAAATCATCGACGTAAACTTTCCAGCTGGGGACAGGTGTTTGTTGGGTGTAATAGACTTCAATAAAACTTAAAGACTAAGCAATAACGTTGTATTTTCTTTGGCTCCAGGTGGGCGGCGTGGTCGGCAATGGGATGCTTCGGCTCGCCAGGCGGCAAGAGCAGCGAAGACGACGCCAAGAAACAGAAACGACGCAGCGATGCTATTACCAAGCAGCTGCAGAAGGATAAGCAGGTGAACACACGGTTTAATAGTCTTGTCATTTTCATAATTTTAGTTGAAAGGCTACTGGATTGTGCCAAGAGTTCTTTCACCTGCTCCCTCGATGATTTGAACAAGGTCTTCGACGCGCCCTGTTTAACCGCAGCCATTTTTAATTTATTGTAGTTCTTTCCCAAGCGTAATCACAACGGCCAGTCCTGTGCTTTTCGCATAGTCTATTTTTTCATCAAAAACTTCATCGTTGGTGCAGTGGTCAGAAGTGGAACTGCCACGCGTAGTTTCCAGGAGCTTTCCGTTTGGAAATGTTCAGTATTAATGGCAGTATCGCGTCTATACTATGGTCCTAATAACTCGCAAAATATGGATCTGCTACACACCTGTGACAATCCCTTTGGGGAACATAGACAGGATGATATATTATGTTGTACCACGTGTCTTGGTGTTCGAAGCCAGCACACATCTAACTTTGAGGAAAGTTCTTTCCAGAGCGTACCAAAAGTGGCCATAGAAATAACTGATCCCGTCAGAGATGGGGCCTTTCTCGACAGCCTTAGTGTATAAATTGGTAAGAATACTTCTGGACGTACTTCTGGTCCTTTTCTAGACATTTAGCTTTTTTCCTAAAAGATCTGGAGAAAGCGATGAGGAGGTTTAAGGAAGCAGTGAAACAGAAAAGGTTAAAACCACACCTGAATATGTCCTTTAGTACAGATAATATAATACTAGCGTACAGATGCCTCATCCCATACAAAGAAAGTGTGCCGACCGATGGTGCCGACGTAACTAGCGTTTTTCGGCGGAATAAACCGATTATTTCACTAAAAGTACTTCGAACGCGGTCGGTTCTCTTGCAAGTGATAGATGATGTTAGCTGTGATTTGCTAGTAAAAAGGTTTACTTGGTTAGTGAATATTTTTAGTTCTTTAAATACAGTGACGATTTGTTTTATAGTATTTTTTACACGTTTTTACAGTTTCACTGTACCAAATTGTGTTACAATACAAATTTAAAATTCGAACGGAATACCTCAGAAATTTAAAACCGCGCGATCTATTGGATTCAATTTGAAATGATCCTTTCAAATAATCTTCGAATTGAGAATTTAGAATTTTAATTTCCGTAATTTCCTCCTTAGGAATGTTGATTAAACAAGAAAATACAATTTTATGATCAATTCTAGAAAATGTTAATTTTACACAAAATTAAATACATATCGATGCATATCGCGCCATCTAGTGGAATTTATTTGAACCAAATTTTCTTTCTTAGCGTCGGGACCCCGTGCCTATAGATAATATTGATTCTAACATCTCTTCTTCATTCCAGCTATACCGCGCCACCCACAGGCTCCTTCTCCTGGGCGCGGGCGAGTCCGGCAAGTCGACCATCGTGAAACAGATGCGCATCCTTCACGTCAATGGCTTCTCCGACAAGGAGCGCCGCGAGAAGATCGAGGACATCAAGAAGAACATCCGAGACGCTATACTTGTGAGTTCCTTGTTAAAGAAATAAGCAAGTCTGCAGATTATTCCGAAATGCACCTGGCCTACGTGAGAATCCGTGTCGTACACGACAATAATTTTGTCGGACCCAGGCACGAATCTTGTCTAGCGCAGACAAGATTTTTTTTTTTTGCACGCTTGCTGTGTATACTATTCGTGAGTTGAAACGACAAGAATTCTTGCGTAGATCCGGTGACTTATCTTAGCGTGTAAAAGTGGCTTTAGGGATTGTTCCCAGAATTCGCCAAAGATAATGCTAGAATTTAGGGATTATAAACGGAATTCGCCAAATAGGGTGATAGAATTCAGGGATTGTCCCCAAAATTCGCCTAAAGATACAGATAGACAAACTCTAGTAGCAGTTAATTAAGGTTGGTTTAAGAGTCACGTTGACCGACGCTGGCCGTTGGCGTTAACGGTTGCCGTGAGTTATTTATGCGTACAGCTAAGGAGTGGCATTCCCTGCCGGAGTCTGTGTTTCCCGATAGCTACAATCTAGGGGTCTTTAAGTCAAGAGTTACTTCTAGAAAAGCGTGCTTCACCGTCAACCACATCATCGCTTAACATCAGGTGAGATAGTGGTCAAGCGCAAGGATACTGAAAAAAAAAAATGTTCTAATACCAGCCTTATATCTTGAGATGCGACAGATGCTTATTATGAATTTTAATCATCTTATTCTTAGTGTGTCGATGACAAACACATGATCTTCGTAGTTAAATCCCTTATCATGCCCAGTATTCAGCCACTACAACGCCGTCCGCCGACGCATTCATGAGATCCTCACGTGAACAGGTAGCAGGGCATGCGGTGCAAATTGGAAGGTGGGCCATGGTCTGCGGACAGACACTCCGCACAAACACCGAAGATTGAAACCATCCGAGAACCCCACCTGTGCAGATTACCCTTGCTGCATTTTAGTAATGTATTGTTTGTGTAATGTTTCAGACAATTACGGGTGCTATGAGCACCCTAACGCCGCCCATACCGCTTGAAAAGCCTGAGAATAAGGCGCGCGTCGATTATATACAGGTATGACTTTGTGTATAACTTGTTATTATGTAAAGCTGCAGTTGATTGTGATTTGGACAGCTAAACATGAAAACTAGCCGAATCATTCCTCAAAAAGACACTCATTCCTGGTTGTGGTGGTCGAATAAGCAGTCTTGGTATTCAGCTTTACGAGTAAACAGTTTGACTGGTAGCCAATCCCAACACAGTTCGGCGAAAGCACAGGCAGGTTGATTGAAACAAATGACAAAAAAGAAGATAGGTATAGGAATACCTCATCAAAATCCAGATATGCGGTATATTATTCACTATAAGGTATATAATAAGCTTATCTGCCTTAAGTAAGTAAATAATATTGGAAGTGTTACTAATCAATCACGTTCCTAATGCGTTATTTGTAGTTGGACGCAATTCTTAAAATAATGCCGAAATCGTTATTTTTCCAGGACGTAGCGTCCCAGCCCGACTTCGACTACCCGATGGAATTCTACGAGCACACAGAAGCGCTCTGGAAGGACCTCGGCGTCCAGCGCACGTACGAGCGCAGCAACGAGTACCAGCTCATCGACTGTGCCAAGTAGTACGTACCTGATCTGTAGTCCGATTCTGTCACAATCGTTCCGTGATAACTTAGGTGGAGCCTAAGTTATCATGAGCTTGATATGAGCTATCGAACCCGAGCATCAATTGGAATGACAGGTGCAACACTGCGTGTTCACTTCACCTTATTATTTTTACCGAATCGACCGTACCTGATACCATAGACAAAGAAAATCTCGCTGTGAACCCGTTCAAAATAGCGATAGGACCTTACGGCGGCCGTACACACTCTTCGAGAGATGCTCGCTAATATAGTCTTCGCCTGTAAACAAAAAAAATAAAAGAGCCGACTTGTACCAAAAAGTATAATTACGTAACTTGAAAACATGTTTTTTTTTGTTTATGGAGGTATTTTGATAATTTTGGTCTCAAATGCAAGGTATAATATGCGTAGAACCATTTTATCCGTTAAAATCATGTAAATCGGTCCACGAGTTTATAAGATAGTAGTCAGCGGTTTCGCCCGCGTGAATGTAGAATATTATCCCGAGGGAAAATTTTCCCGGGATAAAAAGTATTCTATGTGCTATTCCTGACTTAAACATTTCTTTGCCAGATTTCACACCGATCCGTTCAGCCGAACTTTCGCATTTCTAATATTATAGTGAGATTAAATCACTACTGAAAATAATTGACAAATTAAGATTATAATTTGGTATATGAGTTTCACTATAATATTAAGTACCTTCCTACCTTAATAAATCCGACTGAGCATGGTTTTAACCAAAAGGTTTGTAACTCATGCCAAATGAAAGAGTCAAGGACGCCCCTTACCGCGATACGTTTGTTTGATCGTGTTAGGGACACTGTCTTTACATTTTTTTCGTATCGTTTTGAAATATTGGAATATATTGGTAGACAGGTGATAATGACTTTTATATTGTTGTTATCAGCGGTGATTTTAGTCTTGTGCGAGAAACCACACGTGTACACTCTCAGTGTATCAGTTAAACTGTGGTGATTGTTGAATCAAAGGGCCTCGCTCTTCTATAGTTAGCAAAGGTATTCCTATACCGCCCGTGTGACACACAATGCCACGGTAATGATATCTAAGAGTATTGTGACTCGGCCCTGTCCTTGAAATAAGTGCCTACAAGCGCGCGTCACGAAAACACGCGTTAGGGCTGCCCGCCTCTATCTACTTGAATTCTTTCTAGTTTTATGATTGTAAATATCTCAGATTCTTGTCTAACTTTTTTATCATACTTATTTTAAATCTTATTAGGTAGGTAACTACCATTTTTTACTTCTCATATGTAATCATTTCACGATGATATTTCGTATAATTCAATAATAAAGGGTGATTTTTTTGCTGGTATCTTTTTGGCAACACTGTTTTTGACAGATCACGCGTGAATCGTGTCTTGTTTCATTGTCAAACTTGTTCAGTTTGGTCTATAATTTAACCATGAATCGACTTACGAACGAACAACGCTTGCAAATTATTGAATTTTACTATCAAAATGCATGCTCGGTTAAGAGAGTGCATCGCGCACTTCTTCCAATTTATGGGCAGTTTGGTCGGCCTACTGAGGCAGCTATGGAAGAATTGGACATGCCTGACATGTGGTTTCAACAAGACGGTGCCACATGCCACACGGCACGCGAAACAATGGCCCAATTGAGAGCCGCCTTCGGTGAACAGTTTATCTCACGTTTTGGGCCCGTCAATTGGCCGCCTAGATCGTGTGATCTAACGCCTTTGGACTATTTCTTGTGGGGCCATGTTAAGGCTCATGTCTACAGGGATAAACCAGCAACGATTGACGCACTGGGAGCCAATATTGAAGCATTTATTCGTGATATACCGGTTGATATGTTGGAGAGAGTGTGCCGAAATTGGGCCTTGCGAATGGGCCATCTAAACCGGAGCCGCGGCCAGCATTTGCATGAAATCATCTTCAAACATTAAATTATATTGATCGTTCTATCGATTCCAATAAAGATTTCATCAAATTTTTCAACTTTTTTGTGTTTTTTTTGAAAATCAAATCCTATACCTCTTAAAAAATCACCTAAGTACATAAGTAAGTAGATAGCCTACCTACTAGTTTGTTTTAACGCGAGCGTAGGTCACTCGTGTGTCACTTTATCACCCTATCCACTTAATTATTTATTAATCCAAGTATTTTACTCGGTGGAAAAAACGAAATACCTACCTATTAAAAAAAGAAACAAATTACGTTTTAGTAGGTTAGGTATATTCATAATTTTTTATATTCGTATTTATATTCGGTTTAGATATACCTATTCATTATTTTAATTATATTCTTGGCCTTCGGAGGTTCCAGGTAATTTAAAAAATGTTATCTCTGGGTGCGTTATAGAAGAATTCAAACAACCAAAAACAGCACAATATAGTCTATAATTGCCCTCTGCCATATAAGGCAAGTAAGTACTTGTACTTATTTCAATCAAATACTCACAAAGCGCTCGCTTACTGCTTACAAAACCATCACACCGTTCGTGATTGTTTGCGACTGTAGTGTATCGAGTGTCGGCTGAACATGACGCGCGTAGGTATGACTCGCGTTCCGACCGTTTGTATGAAGATAGAATACTGTTAGATATCATTTCAGTGACAATGCTATTATCTACAATGATTTCGCCGTAGATAATGTGAAGCATCTGCGGCACGGCTTAAGAATATTTACAATTAATATTGTTATTCCTCCATTCCAGTTTCCTGGACCAGGTGCACATAATAAAGCAGCCAAACTACACACCTACCGAGCAGGACATCCTCCGCTGCCGAGTGCTCACCTCCGGCATCTTCGAGACGCAGTTCGTCGTCGACAAAGTCAACTTCCAGTGAGTCACAGTTTACATACACAAACTACACACCTACCCAGTAGGACATCCTCCTAGTATGCCGAGTGCTCACCTCCGGCATCTTCGAGACGCAGTTCGTCGTCGACAAAGTCAACTTCCAGTGAGTCACAGTTTACATACACAAACTACACACCTACCCAGTGGGACATCCTTCTAGTATGCCGAGTGCTCACCTCCGGCATCTTCGAGACGCAGTTCGTCGTCGACAAAGTCAACTTCCAGTGAGTGACAGTTTACATACACAAACTACACACCTACCCAGTAGGACATCCTCCTAGTATAGCGAGTGCTCACCTCCGGCATCTGCGACACGCAGTTCGTCGTCGACAAAGTCAACTTCCAGTGAGTCACAGTTTACATACACAAACTACACACCTACCCAGTAGGACATCCTCCTAGTATGCCGAGTGCTCACCTCCGGCATCTTCGAGACGCAGTTCGTCGTCGACAAAGTCAACTTCCAGTGAGTCGCAGTTTACATACACAAACTACACACCTACCCAGTAGGACATCCTCCTAGTATGCCGAGTGCTCACCTCCGGCATCTTCGAGACGCAGTTCGTCGTCGACAAAGTCAACTTCCAGTGAGTGACAGTTTACATACACAAACTACACACCTACCCAGTAGGACATCCTCCTAGTATAGCGAGTGCTCACATCCGGCATCTGCGACACGCAGTTCGTCGTCGACAAAGTCAACTTTCAGTGAGTTACATACATTTTATCATCATCTACTACAGAAAGTTTGCATTGAACCTCCAGGACCCGATGAGAAATATCTCCGTTTTACTACCGGACTACCACCCACTAAAAGAAGTCTTCTTCTGGATAAAGGCCAATCCGTCACATCTGCGGACTGCATCACCTAACGTCCACCTAGTCATCACTCCATTTTACGAGAGGCCTCTCAACGCTGCGCCACGCTGGTACCCGGTCGTCAGTCCGAAAACTTGCGGCCCCATTACCCAAACATTTTTATGGGGCGTTTTTCATTTATTTAGTGCCGGGAGATGGAACGTTGGATGGCCTCTCTCTAAGTAGACCGATGACCTGGTTAAGGCTGCGGGAATCTGATGTATGCGAGACGCACATGATAGATCAGTATTTCGACGCTTGGGGGCCCATGTCCAGCAGTGGACGTCTTTTGGCTGAAATGATGATGATGTAATTGTGAATGAATGAGTAAAAAATTATTTATCAATAAATCTTTTTTTAATACAAGCTTTTCTCGTATTCTTCTCAGCAAACCCTTTCATTTGATACCCATATCATAGCAGTGCAAAAAAAAGAAATAGTCCACCATATTGGATTAAAAATGACGTCACTTAGCTAACCATGCATTGTCCTCCAAACTAAACGTGTATGCATAATTTCATCATAATTGGTGGAGGATAACTGTTTTAAAATTCAGTTGCAAGATTTGCCCGGAGCACACTTACATACATTCATTGCAAGTTCAATAAAAGCTTGTAAAATGTAAGTTTTAAACAATTATTCTCTCCTTCCAGCATGTTCGACGTAGGCGGGCAACGTGACGAGCGACGCAAGTGGATCCAGTGCTTCAACGACGTCACAGCCATCATCTTCGTGACAGCCTGCTCCTCGTACAACATGGTGCTGCGCGAGGATCCCACGCAGAACCGGCTGCGGGAGTCGCTCGACCTCTTCAAGAGCATATGGAACAACAGGTGGGCTGCTATCCACCCACTATACGTAGTGACAGTGGAGCCAGTGCATCATCACGTCACCCCTGCTCCTCATAAAACATGTTGCTGCGCGAGGATCCCACGCAGAACATAGAGCATATGAAAAAACAAATCAGCATCATCATCAGGCAGTTCAATTCTGGACATGGCCTTACCAATCGCACGCAATGGCGTAGCATCGAAGACCATAAACAATGATGATGGCCGTTGCTACTTCAGCATGCTCTTTCTGTGAGCCATGTCATGACATCATGTGATGCCCAGTTCCGTCTTTACCATAGGGGCACAAAGGGCACGTGCCCTGGGCCCAAAGGGGGCGTGCTCATAGGGGGGGGCACCAAATATCTTGTTATTAAAATAAAATATGAAAAAAGAAACAAACGGATTTCGGAAGTCAGTGTAAAAAACAAACAGTCAGTGTGCAGAAACGAAAACAGGAACTCCAACTTCTGAAATTGAAGCTTTGTTTCACTTTGTAGTGTTTTTGTTTAGAAGTCGGTTGTAATTTTATGTTTCTATGTAACGGAATCATTGGACGTGATTTTCATCCCCTTCAAAACGTTGGCTTAATCTGAAACTTTGCACACTTATCAAGGACCGATGACAATGCAATAATTTAAATAGTTTGTCCGATTATCCTTACCAGGATCTTCAGTTTTAGCGATTTAATTTAAAAGTATAAAATAAATAATAGTTTAAAAATAACTTAAAATACGCTTTAATAGAAAATCAAACTAAAAAGTAGAAAATAATTTTCAATAAATTTAAATTTAGAATAGTGTGATTAACAAAAAAAAATATTATAATAAAGCGTGGGGTGCTTTTAAATATATTTTTTTTACCATCCGTTACATTTTTGAATTAATTTTTTTAAACACACAGACGGAAATCCACATCGCGTCATTTATCTCGATTGGATAGCGGTCAAACTCTTTGCGTTGCCGTATTCACTTACGCAATACGGCTGCCGTTCTGCCTTATCCCAATTCCAAAACATGTACTGCGCGCTTGAGGCCTTCGCAAGTCGCCTACCGCTAGAAAACAAGCGCGCGGTACGGTTAATTTCGAACATTTTATTACAATGTTGGTTCTACTTCGCTAAGCTTGAGGTTCTAGGTAGGTTGGGGGAGGCGCAGCGCCGTATTCTGGCGACAGAAATTGGACAAGACATGTCACTGCAGGCCATTGTACCGGAAGACGCAGCGTTGGATGACCTCCAACTAGTTGAGCCGATAACCTGCCCCATAGCCAAGATACGAACGTTTCGTATCAAATCTCTTTCTACAATCGTATGGTCTGACCACGTGACTTAACGTTCAGATGTGTCATTCCCATAAATTGATTCGTTTTCTATTAGCGTTATCGATTGTAGGTTGTCAACTTGCCTAGCAGCTGGCTTGGCAGGTCCTGGTGAGTGTAGCGGGAGTCCACTGGATGCGAGACACACGGGACCGGTCACTTGGGGGAGACCTATGTTCAGCAGTGGACGTCTTTCGGCTAAAATGATGATGATACTTCTATCACTAATTTTTTTTTTATTTATCCGATTTTTTTATAAATTTTTATTATTGTTTGACAGATGGCTGCGCACGATATCCGTGATCCTGTTCCTGAACAAGCAGGATCTGCTGGCCGAGAAGGTGCTGGCGGGCAAGTCGCGGCTGGAGGAGTACTTCGGCGAGTTCGCGCGCTACAGCACGCCGCCAGACGCCGCGCCCGACAACCGCGACCATCCAGACGTCGCCCGGGCCAAGTACTTCATTCGAGATGAGTTTCTTGTAAGTACACAGTTGCTGAACAGCACAGATTTTTGATAATGGCTACACTTGCATCGGAAACCGTAAAAACATCGGTTGCAAATAGTGGAAGTTAGCATCCTTCCTGATGACGCGTTGAATTGCATCGCATTGCGTCCATGTGAATTTACTTACAATTTCGCTTATTCGAAATCGCTTATCGGTTGATTTAAATCGACCAAACCAGTTAACTCCAGTCCTCCGAGCGAAAGGATATTTATATCACATTTATTCAAAAAGAGCTAGTTTATTCTTCGTAAACAGGCACTAAAGAGTTCATTAATACCCAGGGACCAAAAATGATTTGAATTTGGAATGTGGATTTTGTTAGTAAATGTTCCAATTAGCAAAGAGACTTCTGTACCTTATCTGTGATCTGCAGCACCTTTTGCATATTTTACTGTGATCAACAGAGTTTTTTATTTTTAATCTTGTATAGTTAGCACTTTTTGTCTGTTGACCTACCACGAAATAAATAAAGTTGCCTTTTTAAGTATTTAAAGAAAGTGAGAGTCCCACCCACTGTATACAAGATGACGTATGCAAGAAGAACCATGCTATGAAGAATTAAAGTACGAGAAGCATGAAAGAGGAATGGAATGAAAGAATTTGCACAGATTAGGCGCTAACCTTGTTAGCGGGATTAGTATTTACAAAAAGAAAAAAAAATACAGCAGAGATGAATCACAAACCTTGCAGTCCAAAATAAGATTAAATCGCTAAAGTCGATTACGATGAATGTATTAGGTGAATGGCTAATGACCGATTGTAATTCTATTTCGGACCGCACGGGAACATTGTATTTAATAAGTGACTGGCTGGAAAAACGCGCGCTCGAGTGACGTATTTTGAATCCCTCGCTCCGCTCTGGATTAAAAAAAAACACTCTCGGCTTTAAAATAATTGTTTGCTCCCTAGATAAACAATCTTATATTAATTACATCATAAAACGCGGACAATAATCATTTTATTTTACCAATACCTAATTTGTGTATTTATTTGTTCCAGCGCATAAGTACAGCAAGCGGCGACGGCAAGCACTACTGCTACCCCCACTTCACGTGCGCCGTGGACACGGAGAACATCAAGCGCGTGTTCAACGACTGCCGCGACATCATCCAGCGCATGCACCTCCGGCAATACGAACTGCTCTAACCGACGCTACCGCGAATAGGTGACCTATCAACATTCTCTTGGGTCCTCACAACACGTCTTCTTGTTCCATACTTCCCTTAGACATCATCTGAAGTTACCCCCAGTGGCGTAGCTAGGGGGATCGAGGAGTCCGCCCCGTTCCGGGTGTGAACCGTCCGTAATAAAAAAAATAACACAAAATATCACAATGCTTAACTGTAAGCCGTAGACCGTATCTATAATACCAAGCGTAGCGTGTAACGTATCCTCACGATATTATCGAGCCGAAAGACCTCCGCTGCTAAACTTATGCTGCTCTCAGCATCGCCATAACGTCCGGTTCTGAGTTTCTCAAATCCAGCGAATTACTGTGACATTCTGGGGCATCAGCTCACTTTGTAGAAAAAACGCTTCATCCGGTGCATCGCCCTCACTCCAGAAATTTTTGACCCCATCGACCGTCCGTTTTGCGAACACTGTGACCACTTGATTTTAGTAATTCTTACAGCTGTTACCTTAATTTCCAGCAAACTACAATGCACTTGAAGTTTCATTAAATCTTGCAAAGAAATTCCGAGCGTAGCAAGTGCACTATCGGTGGCCTGAGATCTAATCAAAGTAAAAGGCCATAAGCGCAAAATATCGCTGAAGAATAACGTTATCATCCGTGGGCAGTTTGGTAAAAACTAATTAGTTCTTTAAGAAAGCGCTAAGAAAGAAATCAGGTTCAAATAAATATTACGATATGGCGCAATATGCATCGATTTGTTATTGAATTGTGTGTAAAATTAACATTTTCTAGAATTGATCATAAAAATTGTATGTTCTTGTTAAATCAATGCACAAAATTATGGAATATTGGGCTCTTAATTCACATTCCAAAGATTATTTGAACGGATCATTTAAAATTAATTCCAATAGATGGTGTGGTTTTAAATTTCTGAGACATACAACTTGATTTTTTAATTTATATTGTAACACATTTTGGTACAATGAAACTGTAAGTGCGTGCCAAATATACTATAACAACAAAAAAAAAACCCTAACCGAGTAAACCCTTTTTTATTTGCAAGCTGCTGCTAACACCATCTATCGCCGTGGAACGGAACCGAACGCGATCGATGAACTTATAAAAATAATCAGTATAATAAGATGAAAAACGCTAGTTACGTCTGCACGATTTCTTTGTATGGGATGAGGCATCTGTGTGATAGTATTATATTATCTGTGCTCCGATATCAATTTTTATTTCTTTTACAGATAAAGTTCGTGCGAAGGCTCCGTAGGCCCGCAACGCAAATGTCCCGATCAGCAATACATACAACGTACAGCCGTGAGTCCCCTCGTTATTTACCGCCGTGTCGATAGCGCTTCGTGACGATTCTATCGCGAAAACATGTCTCCGTAGTGAGTGTCAGAAATAGTCGCCATTTTTTAATGAGGAATTTTAAAGAATATAATTGGGTTTGTGTCAGTATTTTGAGATAATTAAGTACTTTAGAAATCTCAAATTTGGTCAAAATCTCGAATATTTTGGAGTAAAGAGGCTTTAATAATTTATTCCTATTAGAACCTCTTCAAAATTATTTTCGTGTAAAAGTAAATATGAAATTAACAGTGGCGATTATTTTAGACGATTATGAAGCGATAACGAACCGTCTATCGATATTCCGCGGCTAGCGACGCTCCCATGGTGTTTCCGAACGTCAGAGTTCCCAAAAAGCTGGCAACTTTAGTCGATTTTATGTGAGAATTTACTAAACATGTATAAAAAATACAACATTATTGTGAATTTCTTCATGAATTGTCTGTAGTCTGTAGAATAATGCCATTTGTTTCCATAGTACTTGTGAGAAGCCATATGCAATGAAGTATCTAATTCTATTCTAAAAATCTTTTTTTGTTACATTATAGTGTGACAAGAATCACTTTCGTACCATGGACGTAGTGGCATTATTATGAATTACATTATTTAGTTCATCTTTAGTAAGTTGTCACCTTAGTCGATTTTGTGAACGCACATCACTACGTTCCAAATTCGAAAGCGTAGTGCTGTGACGTTGTCGGGTCTATTGGGTTGTGACGCGATTCGACTAAATTCGACTGCTCGACTAGAAGCGTGGAGTTTTCGAATATTCGCCAGTTATGTTAAATATTGATTCGATTATTCGATCGATCTATTTACGTATATTTAATTCAGTTGACACAAAAATGGTACTTATAAGTTGTTCTTAATTCTTATTATTATAATTATTTGCTTCAAGATTCTATTATAAATTGATAGTTGTTGATTTTAAAAACGTTTATTTTTAATTGTAACTTATACATTTAAATAAATCATTGCGATATTCACAATAAGTGCTGGGTCAGGACAGATTGTAGTCGAGGACATTTAAAAAAATGTTTTAATCGACTAAAATTGTTTGGGAACGGAGAATCGACTATTTTCCCGTGAGCGTTATTTGTAACATTTTGTTGATAATCGCCAAAACAGACTATTTAGTGATGTGAAGGTACTTTGGGTGTATTTTTAGTCGATTTGAAGTTAGTATGAGAGTCTAGATTGTGGTCTGTCTAGATTAGACTGGTTCGTGTAAAGGTGCGAGCGACCCGGGTGGGAGGCGGTGGCGAGACGGCGACGGTACGATACCGACACGATAAATATCACTAAAAAAGAGATAGCTGTATTTTTTTCTGAGAAAAATCAGAAAAATAATTAAGATTTTTAATAAATGTATCAGTCTATTAAATAAATAAAGCATAAATTACAGAGAAACTAAAATTTCAGAAAATTAAACTTAAGTGAAATACCTATAAATTTTACCAATTCCTACCCACACTTAACCGTCGTCGTCCACTCCGCCCCGCAGCTGATCTTAAACGGTTTTATATTAAGGATCATCGATGTTTAGTAACGCCTCGAGGCTAGATCAATAGTATTCACTTCACTTTCGGCTACACGAGCTTTTTAGGTTATAAGCTTAACTGGGACAAAGGTTTGGACTATGCACAGCAAAATATACCTTAGTTTGAAGTTTCAAAGACGTTATCTCGCTGTGAAAACGGGAAAGGACAGCTACTATTGTTCTATTTTTAAATCGCACTGGAATTATTAATAAAATAAATTTTAAACGTAAAATAAATAGAATGCATTATTAAATGTGAACTGGCCATAATAAACCTCATTTCAATGTTGTCTATGACGTTTTGCTGTCGAGCACAAGTTCTTTTTTTTTCATTTTTAAGTGTGTAGTCCACTACCTTAACCAAAAATTTACCGAGCGCAATCATTTTATGCTCAAATTAGGCCAAATTTTTATTTTATTTATTTTAAAAATAGAGCTGAAAAAAAAATGTTTTTGTAGTGAAATTATACAAACAAAGTATGGCCATGTTTTTTCTAGATCAAATTAAAATTGAATATTTGAAATATCTGTATATTTTTGATTACAGAAGTTTTTAATTAAATTTTTTTCCTTTGGAGTAATTTTTTTGAGGTTGGCACTAATGTGTTGGTTTCATCATTTACTTACGTACTATCCAAGTTTAATGTATGTATTTTAAAACTGAAATTATTTAAATAAGTGAAAAGATAGAATTGCCACCGAAAGAAAGAACACAGGAAGAACATCGGTTGTTTAATGTAATTACAAAAAAATAAATAAACGAATCTAACACATAAGTGCACACCTTTATTTAGTTTTTATAAAATATAGTTTAAAAACGTTTTAATTTTAAATTGTTTATCAAATGTACGTCTTCCAATATTGTCTATAGGTTTTATAATTTTATTTCGTTTTGTGTAACTCGTTCTTAGCACAATTTTTGACTAAAATGTAACAAATAAAAGTGCTTTCGTAGATTTTAACTTAGTTTTTAATATTTTTTTGTAATGTTGAGCTTTTAGGAACATAAGGTCCAAAGAACCGACCGTATGTGATGCGGGCCGGCAGAATATCAATATCCTAGCAGTATTTGAGTTAAAAAAATATTTTCAAAGATTATTACTACTTATTTTTTTTTCGTTATAAGATGGACACAAGTTAGCCTTTAAGTACAAAGATTACTAACCTATCCTAACATTAATTTACTAAATATACCTATCATTATTATTTATATAAAAAAAATTAAATTGGTTTATGTACTTACTTACACATTGTGCTATTTTAAGAATATATTTTTAAAATACAAAATGATCTATTCTATCGTTATGAATCTTAATATATTTTTTATTTAGTGAACTTTTTATTTACCGTTTAAGGTATTGTTGGTCAACTGTTGGGCAAGTTTTTGTTGGTAACTTTCTCGCTCTGCACTCATTCCACTGAAACATTGTAAAATATCAAAGCGATTTTCATAGTAGTTGCGATACGTTGCGCCACTGTCGCCTAACTGTTGATCTAGAACATGATAACCAAATCTATTACACTATTTTTTTAAGTGGCTTCTTGTTCAGTCATTTGTTAATTTTTAAAGCAAATAATTGAAATGAAATATCTTAAAATACCTTAAGCGGCAAAATAATGAAAATTGTTAATATATAATTTGTTAGAAAATGGTCCTTAATATAAGAAAGTTAAGCTGGAGTTTGTGTTATGTGCCATAATGTAGTGTTGCCAGCGGAAACACCATATCCTATGTTACCATACTAAAAAATCTGAATAATTCCTTCCTTCGTATCGTATGTAAAGTAACAAAAATTCGCTATTTTTTTTGCTTTCTAATCGTAACACTATCGTTATTTTTTTTTAAATATAACTATATTGAAATTGTATTTTTTCTTTTTTTGTGTTATATAAGTTTCACTTTAAATGTAAGTAGAAGAGAATATAACGTACATTTAAAATATTAAATGAAAGTATATGTTAATTCATAATGTTGTATGGGGGTTTCCACAGGTGTTGACTGCCTGTCAATTATATACGACTTTGATTATGTCGGACGAACGCGGCTGCATTTAAATACATAATAATAAGTCTGTAATTCTTTCTTAAAACTAAATAATTTCACCTGCCAGACTTTAGACCGATAATCTAGTTTTGAGAAACCGGGCCTTAAACTCATAGGTATTTTTGTCCGAAAAAAGAAGTAATTTCTGTTCAAAAAAAGGGTTTTCCACCAATGTCACCCGCGTTCGTACAATCGTGCAATAAGGTGACCCTCCTATCAACAGCATCACTATAGAATCATTGTGTAATTAAAAATTAACATGGCATTCTTTATTATATATGTAATTTAAAAAAAGTACTATTTGGTAGCTATATAAGTAAGTAATAGCGTAACGCAAAATAAAGTG
Source organism: Orthosia gracilis (assembly GCA_947562075.1). Lineage (NCBI taxonomy): Eukaryota > Metazoa > Arthropoda > Insecta > Lepidoptera > Noctuidae > Orthosia > Orthosia gracilis. Next base: position 13,749,837 of record OX387265.1, read on the forward strand.
GAATGCAAAAGTAACAAAAAGTAACAAAAAAAGGTATAATATATTGTAGACTGCTAAAATTTGGGGTACTTTCTGTCTTGCAGTGCTACGGGTAGTCGGATCTGTTCGGACTGAGTGAAGACTTTTACCATTTTTCAACCAAAACTAGTGATCGAGACAGTGGTCAAACGCGGGACTATATTTATAATAGAAACTTACGTTTTTGAAGTGAGTGTGTGCGTTCTTTAGCCCCGTCATGATTTGAAATTCGATGAAACGAAAAAGCGACATTAAAAAGAGACAATCACATACATGTACAGTACAACTATTTTCTTAATGTCCCTTGGCAAACTTCGTGTTTCGTCAGTCGTCGAGTCTATCATTTGCCCTTTGCACTTGGTGGCTTGCTGCAGACCAGACGCTCTCAATCAATTTGGAAGTATATTGAGTTGTTAATAGATACTCTTTTATCTTAACGTAATTTATTTAAAAAATGGGCGGAAAACTGCTCAAGTCGATGATTGCCGAGGGACATTAAGAAAATAGTTGTACTGTACAGATACGTGCGGCAGAATGAGATTTTTCGGAAAGTTTCACTTCTACCGTGTGTGAACAGCACACATATTTTTTTGACGAAAAAAAAATGTGTCCTTTCTCGTCATATTTACAACTTTTTTAATAACCAAACTCTTACAATACATCGTTTTAGATTGCTAAGAACGTTAGTTCAGAAGTGAACATTAATACTGAACGACAGAACCTGTAACTATTCAAACATTTAATTAAATCAATAAATCTAGAATGTTTATAATATTTTGTCAATGTGGTAATGGTCCTAATTTGGTAGTATCCAAATTAATCTTGTTGAATTGACTTTCTGATTTCATTTAATCATTTGAGATAGTATCTACTCTACTTAAAGGCATCGAATAGTTTGAAAATCTTGCTATATAAAACGGTGTAGATATCATTTTCTTCAACAGTTTAACTTTTTAACCACACGAATAGTAATTAAAAGTAGTAAGAGTCGTCGCTCAGTAAAAGGAACATACTGTCATTTCGAGAACTTAAAGTATGCACACGTTTAGTTTGAACTGACTTCAATCGTAGGCCGGGGCTATGTGCGAGTTTACATCACTAATTACTTAGTAGGAAAATATAAAATTTTATATAAATTGTACACAATATAAATATGATATCTTGTTCCCCAGTTACTGGGTTGTGGAGGTAGACAGGCAGTTGCTCTATGTGAAATACTGGGTACTCAGCTGTAGTGCAGTGTTAGACTGGGAGCCGACCCCGATTTAGATTCTCTTTTGATTATCTTAAGTTAAAAGATAATATTTGAGAAAACTGCTAAAAACGGGATATTTTAATGACAGAGCGTGAACATTCTAACAGACAAAATATAAAGGGAGATTTTTTTTGGAAGTTTTGACACAAAGGGACTTGTTTTATTGATAAAATAAAGAATACCTAAAAATAATCACAAATTTTCAAAAAAGTTGTTTTATAGAAAAAAAAACCATTGAATAACTTTTTTGAGATAAATATTCGGTGCAACTAGTTGAAGTTTTCCTTGTTTATTAAATAGTTATGTAAACTCTAGCACTTGTAAAAGCAGCACCCGGCTATGCTTTTGATATAAAAGTACACGACTTAGAGAAATCACGATTTCATAGAGAAGCACTTTGGATTAAAGAATTTCATTATTATTATAGTTGCGCTTCTGTTGTTCGCTATAGTTATTTAGTTAACTAATATTAAACATAAATTCATTTAAAATAAATGCCAGTTTTAAGCTCACAATGTTTTCGGTTGTTTAAACTTCAAAGACTTGAAAATTATACGTAAACAAATTTAGTTTGGTTTTTTTTTTGTATTTATGCAGGCGTTCTTCTTTAGTCGGGTATGTAACGCTAATCTTTTCTCACAAATTGTATATATGGCGTTAGCGCATTTTTAGGGGTATTTCGTCCATTTAAATGAGTTTTTGAACTAGGTGTTTTTAAACTAAAGACTAGATGGTAATGACAAGTTGAAACTTGCGAATAGTGGTGGAGTAACATCAGTCTTAGGGCCGATTTCACCAATGCAACTAATCGCGATTAGTTCAGTTAAACTCAGTTTATACAAACACAGCGTTCTGATTGGTTGAAATCGCTAAGAAACTACCAATGAGATTGCTGTATTTGCATAAACTGCGTTTAGTTGTACTAATCGCGATTAGTTTCATTGGTGAAATCAGCCCTTAGTGTATCAGAGAGTGATACTACACGGTCAAAATATTTGTGCATTTTGAGCTGTCATTGTCGCTCTGACTTTGAGTTTGATTGGCGCACGAGACGAACGCGGGGCGCGGGTATGCGGGCGCTGGGTCGTTGGACATTTCGTGTGCACAGTTATTTTTACCGAGAAGTACAGAGACAGTGCGGAAGTGATCCCCTAAGAAATGTGTACGTGATACAAGTATGTAAACATTGTATATTGCTGTCCTACCCTCCTCCCTTTACGATTTAAGTGAACGCAATAACATGTGAGTCATAGTAACGTGTATAAAGGTAGCTTAGAACATAATTTTCTATGTTTTTCAATATTTAGATGAAATACTGCCAGTGTCGTGCTATGTCGGAGAAGTAGGCTTTCGGTTCGGTTCTGCTCTCGGGCATATTTCATTTACATATTTTTCATATAATCGTGTTGGGCGCAAACAATACCGACGTAGGGTTAAACTTTGTTTCGCGTGTTCGGATCCTTCACTAGTAGTCGTAACGTCCGTTGCCAATAACCAAATAGTATTGAAAGATTCCTCCTTTTTTAATATATCTTCATAGTAGTGATAAGTGAATGTACTGGCGCACAATGTATTTGAGAACGTGTCGAGTACCGTTTTGTTTATACAAAGTGCAGCGATCGACTGCAAATATTTTTGGTAATTTATACCTTTACCTCGTCGCATAACTCTCGCTGAATGAAGGCATTTAATTAGTGCTCATAGATTTCTTTCCATTGTAGCACAAAAGTAAAATAAATAAAAACGTATTTTTCTCTCAATTTTGGGTAGTTAATTTTTTTAATAGATATTTTATAGCATAGCTCAAAGTCACACATCGTTTAGAATCGGTATTTGAGGTCAGCACTACACATTGTGTTCGTGACACTACACGGACTGCGGATCATGGTGTATTTAATCTTAATACCTACGTTTAATGATATACTGAAAATCTATATTTTTAACAAATTTAATTTAAAAAATATACCTAATTAATGAAATTCCTAAAGATAAAAATGAAATTTTTAATATTTATGTGTATAGTAGTGTGTACTGCGAGGTGATTATTAAATAACAAACGCTTATAAGTTCTATGTCTCCACAGATTCGTGCAAAGAGAATATATTATTTACTGTCCATGAAATTAATAATAATCTATAACTGATGTGTACAAAAATCAGTATGTTTCAGGCATTTTGAATCCGACTTAATGTATGTAAAAATAAATGTTGTTTTAAAATGGTCGTATTTCATTTGTCTTCTCTGTTACCTCCCTTAGGCTGCGTCCGTACTGGCGGCTTGCTTAGTGCTTTATACACACATCTGGTTCGTCGACTCGCGTAGGTGGAAGTACGTGACTTAGCAGCCGGTTGTGGAAATTGTAGTAGAACGTTCGATAGTGTCTAGGCCAGGGATGGCGAACCTTTATTAGAAAACATGCCATTAAATTATATATTTTTATAAATGCCGCCAAAGAATCTTGAATTGGTGACTTAATAAAAACAATGCTACTTATTAACTCTTTATTTGCAACCCGAAGTTCGTACAGCAACAATATTATTTACAGAGTTATGTTTTGTCGATGTAAAAGTAGGAGTCGATGCAATTTCCAATTTAAATTATCTAGATGACCTTATAATGGCGTGCCCGAAAAATGTTGTCGCGTGCCACCTCTAGCACGCGTGCCGTAGGTTCGCCATCCCTGGTCTAGGCGCTTAGCATGACACCTGTCTGTCAGTGCGTATTTGGCCTTACATAACACTTCTTTGTAGATATAATGACACTAATCCTCACGGATTTTCCATCTATCAAGTATTCATACAGTATAGGCGATTTGATATTAACCGACTTCTCAAAAAAGGAGGAGGTTCTCAATTCGGATGTTTCTATTCAGAGTTTTATTAAGTGGGCGTGGATGGCCAAACAGAAACTATGAGGGCACGAAGGGCCGATTTTGATGAAAACTAAAACTGCACCATTGGTTTTTTATTTTAAATCAATGTTCCTAGCCAGGAATCGAACCCGTTGATTTTGAAAAATAAAACACATTTTGTATTATTACACCATTCGATAGTGTCGCTAATATAGGTTCAATTCTGGCAGGTAATGGCTTAAGACAAAAATTAAGGAAAAGGATTATTTTTTAGGAGTAATGGCATATGCCAATATGCCAGTACTTCCAAAATTTTGATCCTTATTAGCGACACTATTGAATGGTGTAGTATCTATTTAGATTTATGTCTGTGGTACTGCCCTTTTAAAATAGCTGCCCTTCTTGTCAAGTCACTCTGTCGTTCGACTCTCGCACGAGGCGAACGCGGGTTGCCACGCGCGAAGGTGGGAATGGGAGTGATGTGCACAATTATTTTGACCGAGTACCTAGTATGTTAAGCTTTCTGACAGAGTGTCGTATGTCTTTCGCTGACTTGTGTCTGCCCTGGCAGTTGAGTGATAGTCTCTCTAGTGTCTCTCTGATGGCGGCACATGCGTTGTATCAACGGGTTCCCTTCATGATGGTTGAGCTGAATGGTGCCAAACCATGCGTCTTTTTCGTGAACGAGCGCCATGAGTTGGGATTGGTCATAACTTGGCTGCCTCGGCCTGTTTTTAATTAGACACTTTTATTTTTGAATTGTTTGTTTTTACATCGTTATCACTTATAGGTATGTATTAGGTTGGGGAAAAAGTCTTTCCGCATTATAGTATGTATGAACTTGTAATAAAATCTCTTTGGCTATACTATTTATATCTGGCTGGTTTTGGTATCATTGAAAGTTTAAATTTTAAAGAACTTAGGTAATTCCAAATTCAAATTAGGAAAATGTGTGATTTTCATTTGTTTTTCGTACTGTAAAGATGAGTGAATCTAATGAAGAAATTCGATACATTTTAAAATTTTACTACAAATAAGGTAAAAATGCAACGCAAGCCGGGATAAAAATTTGCGATGTTTATGGACCTAGTGTAGTGTCTGTGATAGTAGCACAAATTTGGTTTAAGCGTTTTCAATCCGGAAATTTTGATGTCAAAGATGCACGTCGCTCTGGTCGCCCTATTACGGATAAAATGGATGCCATTTTTGAAAAAGTGGAGCAAGATATAGCGGCATATCAGTAGTTACGACGTAGCTGAAGAGCTGGGAATTGACCACAAAACAGTTTTGGTGCATTTGAAAAAAACTGGGTACACAAAAAAGCTCGATATTTGGGTACCTCACGAGCTCACTGAAAGAAACCTAATGAATCGTGTACTCATTTGTGATTCTTTATTACGACGTAATGAAACCGAACCATTTTTGAAGAAGCTGATAACTGGTGATGAAAAGTGGATCACGTACGACAAGAACGTGCGAAAAAGATCGTGGTCAAAGGCCGGTCAGGCTTCACCGACTGTGGCGAAACCCGGGTTAACTCGCAACAAGGTGATGCTGTGTGTGTGGTGGGATTGGAAGGGCATTATTCATTATGAGCTGTTACCACCAGGCAGGACCAGCGATTCTGAACTCTACTGCGAACAACTGATGAGATTAAAGCAAGAAGTTGAGAGAAAGCGGCCGGAATTAATCAAGAGAAGGGGTGTGGGTTTTCATCATGATAACGCTAGACCTCACACATCTTTAGCCACTCAGCAAAAATTAAGAGAGTTTGGCTGGGAGGTGTTAATGCATCCGCCGTATAGTCTTGACCTTGCACCTTCAGATTTACACCTGTTTCGGTCTCTTCAGAATTCTTTATGCAGTGTCAGGTTAACATTACGAGAGGACTGCCAAAACTACTTGTCGCGGAATTTTGATCAGAAGTCCCAAAATTTCTATAGCAATGGGATCATGTCCCTACCTAAAAGATGGCAAAAAGTTATCGAACAAAATGGTACCTACATACTTTAGTTAAATGTAAATAAATTATATTAAAAAATGTCTTAAACTTTTAAACCTATTATTTTTTCAACAAGAATGATGTAACCGATTACTTGTAATTAAAACTGATGGAAAAGATTGTCCGTGGAGTTTCTTGCACGTTCTTCTCCATAGAGACACGCTTGCCAATATACAACTAGATTCATCTTCTTTTGTTTGACAATTCAACGTAGGTAGGTACCTTGTTTTAGTTGAAATTAATAAAATATTTTGATTTGATTTGAGTAGGTACGTTCGATTGTGATAGTTTTCACGCAGGCCGCTAGGCAGAAGCTAGTCTTAACACTAATTAGACGAAAAGTTACTCATGGACTCTCGGAGTCTCGGTTCTATGGAACCCAATCCCCACGGCAATAAAATCTGCAATGCGTCTAATAAACCATTATCGGATTTTTCAAAAAATTGTGCTTTATTGGTATACTTTAATGGTTGTGATAATTATTGAAACGTTGCTACCAACGAAACCATAGCGCAATTCAATTCGATCCTAACGCCATCTATCGCGGCAGGCATTCACAGTTTTTGACACCGACTGCCGAAATTCAAGTTATTTTGCACTGTTTAGTGTTTTATTTTTGAAATTGGTTGTATTTCTTTATTCTAGGACAAAATCCCTATCAACCTGACTTACTTTCGAACTATAGTTACGACTGTTACGAACGAGGCCATCTGTTGGTTATTTGTGAAACTATGTTTATGGCTCGATGGTGGTTTCCGGTTCCGATGGTATTCTTATTTCCGTTATACGCAGTGAAATGGCAATCAATCATTAATTATATATATAAATATATTTGCATTTTCAGATTTTAACACAAAATGGTGAAAATAATTGATATAAATTATTTTAATGTTACGTTTTACCATTCACATTTTTTAATGATACAGAAAATATTTTGTTACGATTAGGTAAAAGTTTTGATAAAACATGAACAATGAAATGGAACGCGGAATCTGATATATTTCCGGCAAAGAACCTGAACAAGAATTCAAGAAACTTGAACTTTCAAAGTTTGTGATCGTAACGCTAAATCGTAATTTTAGAATCAATGACGGTACTTCGAGAAAATCGTGTAATGAGATCAATCATTGCATATTGTAGGTAGGTGAATGCAAATAAATATCCCACACGTGTTATGTTAACTTATATTAGAATGATGTTATGTGCACGGAATCTAAGAATCGCAAATATGAGGGATGAAGAAGATATTTTTCAAACAAACTTAGAAAGATGCTCATACAGGTTTTTGCAGCAAACTGCCAAAGCTATGGGCTTGCCGTCTAACGTAAAGGTATGTAAAATAATTATATTTAGCTAGGCAATGAACCTTATAGTAGTGAAAAAGAACAAGATTTTTAAAATTCACTCATTAAGTCGATGTAATACCTAGGTACATATTTCACCAAAACAATATGTATGTCTCTGTTTGTTTAAGAAAACTGAATCAAACCGTTCTTTTATAAATAAACTTTGTATTATGTCTTGTTTGTTTCGCATTTAAAATAAACTTAGATTTGCAAAACTCTTTGTTTTAACTTGTAGTCCTCTTTGTTATAACTTTGTTATAATAAGTACAGTTTTGTTTTCAATTTAATTGATGCTATTTTATTCATAATAAGTTATCATCTTTTCTTAGAATTTTTGCTATTTCATCTGGTTTGACCTGCTCCCTGCAACATCCATAAAATAGACAGTTATCAGAGCCATATTGTGTGCTTAGCATCAAGTTAGATAATAGTTCATGCATATAAATACAAAACTCGAAACCAAAGATTGTTTACTTTAAGGAGGTTTTATTCAACTAATAATAATACTGATTTGTCTGACAAAATCCATAGAAGAAGCAGCAGTATTAAGTGTTAAAATGTGCAGATTCTGAATACCTACATTTTTGAAGTGAAAAGTTCAGTACCCGCTTTGAGCAATTTTTGGTAGGGGCAAAATTAGGGGTTTGCGACATGCTAATGTGACATGTGAACGAATAACTATGTTTTAAGTTTTCAGTTTTGTCGGCAGTCCTCATGACTTCCTATTTTTTTATTATTATCATATATTATAGGTTTGACATTGTCTCACTTGATGGTAAGCGAAGACAGTAATAGCTTTCAGGAGTCACAGATTCTAGCAAGGAATTCCACCCCTTCCAATTTATGTGTATGGCCGCCCACGCAATCCTGGAATGCAAGGCTGTGGCATATCAACGTGAAAAAATCCTCGGAACAGTAAGGTCGCTCTGTGAAGCCTATGAAGCTCTCAGGAAGCTTCTGTGCTTTTGGACGGAGCTCGGCTGACTATTTTAATCAGTAAACCCGCGGACAACGGACCAAATGGGAGTCTTAAGTGCAGAAAGGGGAGTCGCTACCACTACCACTACCTTCATGTGCATGGGTGGGATGCATACCCAGAATGGATCTCATTCTCTTATCATAATATCACACCTATATTCCCCAAGAGGCAGTTTAATATTTTATTGCTAAAATAAAACAAAAAAAATAAAAAACAACTGAATGATTTTTCAAGCCAGTTTTATTGAGAATAACTAACAGCAATCAATTCTTAATATACAGAAAAGGTATTGCAGTAAATGATTGAATAAAATTTGTAATTACAGAAAGTGTCCCTGATTCAATTGATCAACACAAAGAATTATAGCAGTCCAAGAGAGCTAGATATTCTGGTGCGGCACATACGTATGGAACAACAACATAGGTCACTGGTGCGGAAGATGTCACCTAAGAGCAATGCACGAGGAAAAAAGATAAATGCACAAGTAAATAATGGCTTCGGCTTTCTTTTTATTTTTTCGTTTCTTTGTATTTTAATAAATAAAATTATTTTTTTTAGTTATTAAAGTCATCTAAATACCAAGTTTTTATCACCAATAAAAAATATCGGGTACTATTATACATGTCATGAATTTTTTATAACACTACTAAATTTCTTCCATATGTCATAAAAGCATAAAAAAACAACTCTTGAAAGGTCTGTTATTAATAATCAATGTATCCTACACTTCCAGCAGAGCCCAGAAATCTCCTCGACAAACAATGGTCTATCTCCTCCAATCTCAAAAACACCCAAGCGCCACATCTATGTCCAGCAGACCGTGTCAGCCAGAAGGTTCCCTATCACCAGCAGTGACCGAGTACTACGTAGCTCCAACCGGGTTACAAAGCCAAGTTACTTGCTGAACAATACTCTGCTGACTTTGCTAAAAGGTCCTGATTCAGATAAAAGGAGAGAGCCAAAAATTAAAATTGTAAGTGTGGAAGAAAACAAAATGAAGGTGGCGAGTAGGACTTTTGCTAAGAAGATTATTGAAAGCTGGCAGGATAAAGGAAAGTTGGCATCAGTACCAAGGAGTGAGGTAAATATAGTATTTTGTTGTTATTAGTGAATTTCTTGGCCGCCCTAAAATTGAAAATTTCATTCAAAAACAACACCATTTCATACCTCGCGCAAGCGGAAAGTCAACTTCAGGGCGTCCCAGAAGTTTGACGAGAGCTATAGGCTTATCTTTCCTTCATAAAGAGTCACTTGTTTCTCTTGATTTTTACCATGCGAAATATTTAATGTTTTGAGAATACAGTCTTCCTTTATGTCTCTGTGACTCTTTAAATAGGTCCACAATGTGTACCTATTTAAAGAGCGATGGGCAATTGTTGAAAAAAGAAACAATCGACTGAATCGAAAATTGTGCTATTGCTCATTTGATTGTCGATTTAGTAGTTCCCACGTAGTTCCTCACGATTATTAATCGAATAATAATCGACAAACTACTAACGTGCGTTGAACTGCGTAAGGACGCGCGGGGCGGTGCATGCGGGACGGTGTTGCGTCAATTGTTTATATTTATAAGTATTAAGTACTTCGATTCGTTAGCTTTAGTTGGTCTTGTGGAAAACAATTTTAATAAATATATAACAATATATAAAAATATAACATTTTTACTTAATTCTTATTGTAGTACTTAGTTAGAAACTTCTTAGTCCGTACCCATCTATTCGTAATTTCGTAATAGATGATCCCTCAACTGATGGAGAATTGGAGATTACTAGATAGATTGAATAATCCAGTAGCTACAATCGCATAATAGCTGCAGTCGTACGTAAGTATTGTACTTGTAGCGAAGAGTGCGCCTGCCGCACCGTCTTTTGTAGTAAGACGTCAGTGTTAGACCTTGAGTGGCTGGAGTGCTGAAGTCCCTAGGTTAAACAACACTTACCGAGAATGAATTTAACTGTCTTGGATCCCGCAACTAAATTGTTCAGAAAATAATAACGGAGGAGTAGGAAAAAATATATAAATTTCCACTTCCCTTCATATCAAGCAGGAGATAGAACAAACAAGGCCAATAGGCACAAAGGGTCAATACAACTGGGATAAGCCCAGTTGCCTAGCACCACGGATAAAAATTAGCATTAATATTCACGGGTCCTAAGAATATGAGCTGTTTATATTTGATTCCAATAATAGGTACGGCAAAAACGCTTGAACGCATCGAAATTTGTTCTAGTTTCCACAAGGAAAATCCGAGACTTCGTCGAGATTTATTGCCTCTGCGCTTTTTTTGGTGGTCGCCAATGTTGATTCTGGTTTTCAAGAGTTGCAGTTGTTTGGGAATAATGCGGTGGGATTGTCCCAATAAAAAAAAAAACACCGAGGTCGGCTTTTGGATGGGTGCCGTACTCATGATTTTCGGGGTCAAATTTTCGTCGTTGCAGTCCTGGATTTTGGTAATGACTCCATAATCGTCATTAGCGACCCCGAAAACCATGAAAACGACACCCATGACGAGAAGTTGGTAAATTTTTCAAATTTTCGTCAGCGCCATTTTAGATTTAGATTTTGACCCCATAATCGTTATTAGCGACTTCGAAAACCATGAAAACGATACCCATCCGACCTCGGTAAGTGTTGCTTAACCTGGGGACTTAACCACCCTAGCCACTCAAGGTTAAACACTGAACCGTCCACAAATCGACTTTAGTAAGTGCTTGCGCCGATAGGTTGTGGTAAAGCAATTGAAAGTAATAGTGGACTATGTATAATGTTATAAGATGAAATTACAAACGGTAGGGTTGGTTTTTGAACAAATAAAGAGATGGAAATTTAATATGCGTGAGCGCATCCGTGCTTGGAGATGTGCAACAGCTGATTGTCGTGGCGAAGTGTCGCGGTGCCCGCGCCAGCTCGGCCGTCGTCTGGCTGGCACCCCGCTGTCCCAGCGTCCATCGTTCATTGCCACTAGCGTGCGGCGGTGTTGAGAGGAGCGGTCTCAACAGTAAGTGTTGCTTACCCCGGTCGGTTAAGGGAAAAATATTTTTTTGGCAAGTGTTGCTTCACAACAATATCACCTGTCCGTCGCGAATTCGGGTTGTGGTCACATCTATTGGCACTCAGAACGCGTTCTGAATTTTCTGCTCTGCAAGAACGCGTTGTAGGTGAATACTGTAAAATCCACAACACGGATTCGCGTTGCAGCCCGTTTTAATTTACCAGAAAGCGTTGTGGCCGGTCTTCAATATGCCACAACATGAAATTCGATTTGTGGCCGTTTGTAAGAAGCCATAACGCGTGCTGAGCTATTTTTTCGCTCAATGAGCGTTTTCGATCTTTGAGCCTAACATATGTACGATACAGGAGAAGTTCCTAGTGAAAAAGACATATAATCAACATATTCCTCAGAATAGCATTCCTTGCATTACAGGACATGTCGCCACCGCTAGGCAAACGAGCTCGCAGACTGAGCGGCGTCTACCCCCTGAAGCCTGAAGAAATCAAGCTACCAAGTGTAGAAGTGAGACGGGCAGACGGCTCTATCTCCAAAATCAAAGCCATCATACAGAAGCCGCTCCCACAACACAACTACTATGATAGACAAACGCAGACGGACAATACGAATCGCTCGTTACTGAGACCAAACACATCACGAGCAGTAATTTCTATGCAGAATTCGAACCATGTATCATCAAATAGCTCAGATGAAACGACGCTCTCAAATACATCCCTAGATTGTACACAACAGGTAACTTGAGTATTTTTTTTGTGCTTTGTTATTTCATTTAACTTATATATCTAGATAATTTAGTTACCTATTAGTGCGTAGCATGCAATTTTTGTACGCAATTACCGTTGGCTAAAAAAACAGAGAACAGTGGTGGCCCAGTGGTAGAGGCCACGACTTACAAGCTCTAGGTCGTAGATTCGAACCCAGGAAGACGCTTTACGTGTAAATTATTTCATCAGCACTGCTCTCAAAACGGTGAAGGAAAACATCGTGAGGAAACCGGCATGTCCTAGAACCAAAAATTGAAAGACATGAGATATCCACCAACCCCCCCGCGTGGTGGATTACGGCTCATTCCCTCTCACAGAGAGGAGGCCTGTTTCCCAGCAGTGGGAACATTAAAAGGCGGATGATGATGGTGACACAAGCAGAATATTGTTTTTTTACCACAACACTGTACAGGACGAACTACAATTTGTGCTAATGTTTAAAAATAAATGATCTTTTATCTTTTCTATATTATCTTTTAATAGAATGGGGAGTATTATCACAAGAGGTTAAGGGCTGAACAAGTCAAGTCCGCACGAAGAAGCAGGGAGATGACCCATTCAGTCTTCAGTGCTGGGAATGAATGTCGTCTACCAAGGATCAATGAAGTGTTCAGCTCGTTCAATGGTGTTTACAGTAGGGCACTGACACGGCCTTTATATGTACAAGTTGATTCTGAACAGGCAATCGGTAAGTTTATTTTAACTTAGTAATTTACAGCCTGGCTGCGTCGTCTTTTCACCTCATTCGACGGCGGCGCCGTACGTCCTCAGGCACCCACTTTGTAGAAACTATTTTGAAACGGTTCTTAACCTATTAACGACCATAGTAAAACTACGGTATATTTTTGCGCTCTATGCAACGAGTTTTGAGATATTTAGTGCAAGGGGCACATGCTATCGCAAATAATGCACCGCAGGGAGTTTACAATTCGCTCATACACATAGTTTGAGCACAAAGAATGATGAGTTGCGTCTTTGTTTTACTGTTGGGAAAATAAGATCTTGCGATAGATCGCTTAAAGCTGGTTCTGGATTAAGACACTTTTTTGTGCTAGTTAGATATGTATGCGCCAAGCGTTTGAGACTCCAATATCAAATAGTTATATTACAAATAACCCACCACCACGTAGGGTATAGTATTCTTAGTTTAGTTAAGTTTCGACGGGCTGTTTCCGCAACTCCACGTTCGGCGCGTATTATGCGTACGGGTGGGATTCGATTATTTCTTTTGACCCACCCCAGCATCTCGAGGAAGGCCAACAGCGCCCTGGTGCTGCCAAATATCTCCTGCAGATGTTACCTGGGTCACCGAAGTATTTGGCCCTGTAACAAACGATTACAGGGCAGCTTAGGAGCAGATGTGCTGCTGTCTCATCTTCCACCATGCATGCTCTGCAGAGTTGGCTGTCCGTGATTCCTATGGCAAAAAGGTGCTTATTAATGGTCCCGTGTCCAGTCGTTACGGCTGTGATTGCACGCAACTGTGGTTTAGTCAGTCGTAGGGCCTTTTTCGTGAAATGGCCGTCGATGGCGTTTAGTGCCTCCTTGGCCTGCCTACATTCGTTATGGTCAATCTGTAGCGTGCTGTGTTGGTCCCTGGTGCGTTTCCTTACCAGACCGCAAAGGTAAAGGCACGATGGGCGCTGGGCCCACCGGTGCCATACTAGAGTCCCTTAGGGCGAGCTCGTCCGCAGCATCGTTCTCTCGGGAGTCGCTGTGTCTCTTGATCCATAAAGCTAAGCTATTCTTAAAATAGAGATTATAGAACTTTTCTATAGACCTATAAAAGAGGAACAATTCCACCATTATATTGTTTTGTAATATCTCAAAGGGATTAGGCATCGTTTTCGATGAAAGCTTCCAGCTGCCGTATTGCGTAAGTGAATACGGCAACGCAAAGAGTTTGACCGCTATCCAATCGACAAAATCGACCAATCACACAGACGGAAATCCACATCGCGTCATTCATCTCGCATGTTATTGATCGATTGCATTGAGGCCAAACTCTTTGCGTTGCCGTATTCACTTACGCAATACGGCTGCAAACGTCTTGACTTTTGCCGACATTTTTAACAATTATATTTCAACCAATTTCTACAAAACATTTTTTTTTAATGTTTTTGAGTTTTAATGCAAACAGACAGACAGAAGCGGCCGGGGAGTTTTTTATAATATGTAGTGGATACAAGAAATAAATAATGTAAACTTATCGTGAAATGCAAAATTCAATCAATTTATAGCCCAAACTTATTGAAATTAGGTTTACTCAACAACCCGCGTTAGTGACTTTGAGAATAACATACAATTAAATGGACGACTATAATTATGTGGGGTCCAAGCAAAAAGGGTCCAGCTCTCGGCATTTAGTTACCGAGATATACTTACACAGTTTTGTAACGTAGCCCTCATACAAACACAAGTAAAGTTTTACCAAAAAAGGATTAAAAAAAAATGCCATTGACTATTCTAGAAACAGAATCTATTCGACTCAATACCCCACTACTGAACCCTTCATGCATCTGTTTTATGTTTTTTAGTTGCAAGTTACTAAGCTTTTTAGCTTAACCGTGCATTGTCATCCAAACCAAACATTTAAGCAACATTTCAGCTTAATTGAATGGGGACAACTGTTTTAAAATCCAGTTGCAAGATTTGACCCAAACAACAAGGCAAGTTAAATAAAAGCTTGTATAAATAAATAAAATAAAATTATTCATTAAAAATATTTTACTAAAACAAGCTTTTTTCGTTTTCTTCTCACCAAAACCTTTCATTTGATACCCATATCATGTGCACAAAAATAACTAGTCCACCATCTTGGTCCGTCCGCCATATTGGATTTAGAATGACGTCACTTAGTTAACCATGCATTGTCATCCAAAGGTGAATGCAAAATTTCATCTTAATCGGTGAAGGATAACTGTTTTAAAGTTCAGTTGCAAGATTTGACCCGAACACACTTACATACATACATTGCAAGTTAAATAAAAGCTTGTAAAAAAAAACAAATCGATTGTACATTTATGCATTGTGTCCAGGAATATTAAGGACGGTGGTAATGGGTTAAAAAAAATGAGGAATGAATTTGTTTAATGTTTCGTGCGCATCCAGCGGATTCCCGCAACCCAGACCAGATCATCGATCCACCTAGTGGGAGTCCTTCCAATGCTTCTTACGGTACGCGGTTGCCACTCCAGAACTTTTCGTCCCCATCGACCATCCGTTATGCGAACAATGTGCCCTGACCACTACTATTTTTAATTGTATTAGTAATTCTTCGTCCAACAAGACTGATGTGGGGGACACTTGGGGAGGGGCTTTGTTCATCAGTGGACATCTTGCTGCTGAAATGGTAATGGTGTTTAATTTTTGATTTCCAGCGTCAATCCCGGCACAGATCCCCGACCCTCGCTGCCAGTACCAAGGTAGCAGCACGCTAGAGACGATATACAACCTGAAGATGCCGTACCAGCAATCACTACAGACACCGACCACCAACACACACACCGTTTACTGCACCCATGTGATCTCTACTGCGTGAGTATTGTCGGTCCAATTCTGGGCAATAATTCGAAGACATTTGACATCCACCAAACCATACTAGAACCGCATGGTGGATTAAGGCCCATTCCTTCTCTCACAGAGAAAAGATCTGTGAGAGATCCCAGCAGTGGGCCATAGACTAGCAAAAGGCCATAGACAAGTGTCATTCTCTCAACGAAAGCGTCGCGATAGCGATTCGAATACGCCACAAGTAAAATAGTTTTTTTTTTTAAACACCGGCTCATTTTTATTTCATGTTACATAATATATCGAATAGTAGACACGCTTCAATCGACAATCTATTGAACACGTAATTTCGACATGATAGCTTGCGAAAACACCCCGATTCAAACAGTAAGACGCCCATAACTTTTGACTGATTTTCATGAAACAACTAAGAACACTCTCGATAAAGTTACCTATCAAAAAAAAAAACAACAAAATAAAATCGGTTCATCCGTTTAGGAACTCTGATGCCACAGATAGATATACAAACACACAGATACACACGTCAAACTTTTTGTCAAGCGCTATCGAAATGTCTCGTGATCATTGTATTACATTTTGGCATTTCAACCGCCGCCATCGCCTGATGGAATGACACTGTCTAGAGCCGACGAGTTTTCTTGGATGATATAATACTCACGGCGGATCTTTGTGTCTCTGAATTGGCTGCAAGACCCTGCACAGAAGCTATATTTGTGACAATGTTTAAAGTGAAGATTGCATTGTATAACTGTCTCTTTCACTCGCTGACGTTTGTCGCATCGTCCCATCTCGCTTACTCTATGCAATATACTCGATGACAAACTGTTTCTTGAGCAATGGTTGGCAGCGCCAATTTCAGAGACACAAAGATCGGCTGTGAGTATTATAGCAGTCATTCACTGTATGGGCTTTCAGATTTTCTTCTTGTGTGTTTTGCAGTGCATTTAATTATTATTTCATAGCATTGAAGCAATGAGTAATGGTCCAAGATCCCAGAGCCGCCAAATGTTACCAAGTTCTTTCTACTCAAAATTTGTGGCTATAGTAGTGTTAGTATGAACTTTGAACATACGCATACTTGCAATCTTGGGCTGACAATTTACAGGTTAGTACCTGTATCTAGGTGCTAAATGTACCCACGAAAAATAATTCAATTCTAGCGGCTCGGGGATCTTGCTCCATAAAAGTTGTGTATCTGACACAAGTTTGCTTTCTTGGGTTTTTTTAAATGCAGATGCACTTTCTCATTTCATGAAAGGAATTATTTGTTCTTACTGTGTTTATTTTTTTGTCTTGACTTACTACATTTACTTTCTTTTAAAAATGTCTTGTGTGGGTAGGTACCTCAAAAATAATATTCGTTTTCATTTGTGCATAACACTTCTTTTACATAACTTATTGCAATGTATGTAACTTATATTACATTTGGCTTATAATATTAGAAGTTTATACAATCCCTTTGGCGAACGCGCACCTAGACCACAGATAATATAATACTAGCATACAGATGCCTCATCCCATACAAAGAAACCGTGTCGACGTAACTAGTATTTTTTATCTGATTATTTTTTGTATATCGATCGGGTTCGGTTCCGTTCTACGTATGTAGATGGGGATCTATCTATCGGCACGGTTTCTTTGTATGGGATGAGACATCTGTATGCTAGTATTATATTATCTTTGCCTAGACGCACCTCAAGAGCCGCACGCGCCGCAGTCATCGCATTTTCTCAAGGCCCCGCTCAATCCGCGCCGAACGCACCGCTCGCATCGTATCCACTTCTATAAAAATCTTATTATATCAATATTTTCTATACGGTTACGGATGACGACTCCGCGCCGCCCGCACCGCACTCGCCGCAAGCATCGAACGCGCCGAATCTGATGACGTCATCCGCACGCGCTGGTGGAATCCCTATACCTACAGCATTTTGCTGAAATGCTGGTCGTGCGGCGCTGATAGGTGCGCGATGCTGCATACGATTTCATATAAAGATTTAGAACCTGGGTGAGCGAGCTCTGCTCGAGTTAAAATAGAGAAAACGATGTTTTCTAAAGATGAGCTCGATTTATCGCCCCCGATACCCCCTGCATACTAAATTTCATGAAAATCGTTGACGTTGTTTCTGAGATTCAGATTATATATACACATATGTACAAGAATTGCTCGTTTAAAGGTTTTAGATTGATATAATGCGATGACTGCGGCGCGTGCAGCTCCTGCGGTGCGTGTTCACCTTTACAGCCCGTTCAGCTAATTTTGACTTCTATTACGTTAGTGACATACAAATGGCAGCTATGGTATACAGTTTGTTTTGGTAACAAGTTTATACTTTTTACACGCACTGTAAATCGTAGTCTACGCTCCAAACGAACAAGTACCAAAAAAGTACGATTAGGTGGCGCTACTTGTTGTACAAATTGTGATTTTTAATTCGACTGTCGGTATTTTGGTCGGTATGTGGTTGTCTGTGATATAAAAATATAAAAAATAAAATGTTCTGCTTATGTTTTGTGAATTATCTTGATAAATTGGGGAGTATTTGAACTTTATTGTCTAACGTTATTTTTGAATAAATTTCACGTTTTCATTTGTTTTTCTTAGAAAATACCTGCAAGTCTAAAATAATTAATTGTATAATAATTTAAAAAAATAGCAGCCTTATTGCGTAATGAATTCGGCAGGGCAAAGAGTATGAACAATCGACCAATCAAATAGTCCACATCGCGTCTTTCATCTCGCCATGTGATTGGTCGATTGTTCATACATGTATACTTGTATTTAATTTCTTTGTAATAATCACGAATCTAAAATATCAATAAAAATCCCAGTTCAGTTTTGAGTTTTTGCATCTATGGGTTAAAGCAAAAACTTAAAATCGGTTGATCGGGCTGTCAAAAGGGATTGTTTAAAATCAAATAGAGTAAGTCTATTTAACGAAACAACCAACTCACAAATATTGTACAATTACTAGCATAGTGCACACACCCACATATTGCATCTCTTCCAAACTCCACCGCTTTCTACCAGGCTGTCATAAAACACAGCTGGTGTGTTATGCTTACCGCTTGCATGTGCTTGCAGCAAGGCGCATCCCTCATCAGCCGGCCCCGTGCAAAGCTATAGTGGTGCTAGTGAGTTACGCTTATTTTCTTAAACTTCGTATCAACTAGGCAACAATTGACGCGCGACATGATGCACAACATGTTGCATATCGTCAAATATCGTTTTGAACGGCAACGAGGAACTTTCTTTAGTAACGTCTGTCTGTACATGTCCGGTCGACAACATGTCGCTAAGAGGAATTAGTGTTGCATGTTGCACGGAAACAACTAGCATCGCGTCATGTTACGCGCCAGCTGGCAACATCGCGCTTTGTTATGCAATGTTGCCGAATATGTTGCGCGTCAAATGTTGTCTAGTGGTTATGCGATTTTACTTATAACACGTGTTTACATGTCTCTAGTCCTTAGCAGTGGCAATGTAGTGACATCTATTACGCCGCAAACTATCTAAATCACGAAATCATGCATCGTAATAGTACGACAACAGCCGTTGGACAGTTGCCCGGACCAAACAAAACATCCGTCTGGTTGGTGGATCCTCCCTTTTCAACGGAGGTTCGCGGGACTTAACACCCTTTCCGCATATCTCCAAATTAACTTGAAAAGTATTAGCAACCTTCTAAAGTTCCAAGTCGCATCTGCCAACGGCTTCGCTCGCGTGCGAATAGAAAATTAGCCCAAAGTAAACTACTGTCCACTATCCAGATAAAAAGTAAATAAGTAAGTAAATTTCATTCTAATTAGAGATGTTTTCGACTAGTCGGTAAAGCCGACTATCCGGAGAGCACCGACTAAATGGATTCTGTAGTATTTGCTGTTGTCCCTGCCCACTACGAGAAATTATCATTTGGCCACGGGGTCACAGCACAGAGAAAAAAAATTGGCTCAAATATATCTCACTAGATGGCACGATATGCACCGATCTGTTATTGAATGTGTATAAAATTAAGATTTTCTGGAATTTAATATAAAAATTGTAAGTTCTTGTTTAATCAACTCTAGGAGAGTTGATTAAGCACATAATTGTGGATTATTAGGCTCTTAATTCACATTTCAAAAATTGATACTAATAGATGGCGCGGTTTTAAATTTTTGAGGCATTCCACTCGATTGTTTAAATTTGCATTGTAACACATTTTGGTGCAAAGAAGCTATAAAACCATATTATAAAAGAAACCTTCACTGTATTTAAAGGAAAAAATATACATGAACCGAGTAAACCCTTTTACTTGCAAGTTCCTGCTAACACCTAGATGGTGTTTATCGCCGTGGAACGGAACCGAATGCGATTGATGGACAAAAAATAATTGGTTTAATCAGACGAAAAACGCTAGTTACGTCGGCACGGTTTCTTTATATGGGATGAGGCATTGTATTCTAGT
Source organism: Orthosia gracilis (assembly GCA_947562075.1). Classification (NCBI taxonomy): domain Eukaryota; kingdom Metazoa; phylum Arthropoda; class Insecta; order Lepidoptera; family Noctuidae; genus Orthosia; species Orthosia gracilis. The sequence goes on from OX387265.1 coordinate 13,770,041, forward strand.
ATTATATTATCTGTGATTTGGCACTTGACTTTGCGGGAATCATAGTCCAATTGGTCAAAATAAATCTATAAACGAGACTTTCTTGTTGACTTGATTTAATTTTAATTGAGCTCTTTCACTTTAATAAATAATAACAGTATTGTCTTTATTTTTTACAAAAAAAGACCGCTCTGACCCGTGCAAACGCAAAAAAAAAAAAAATGCTAAGTAAATAAAAAAAAGTTCCGACACGCTCGCAGGCGGCAGTTGCGACATGCGCGCGAATCAGCTGTAAACAAAGCGTCACGGAAATTGCCGAATATCTCCGAAAATGTGATCGGCTTGGCCGACTAGTCGCCTACTTCACAACGGATTAATCAGCTAGTCGGTCAAAGTCGTAGTCACAAAGGCACATCTCTAATTCTAATCCATTCAGTAGTTTTTGCGTGAAAGAGTGACTTGACGTTTACAGTAGTAGCTTTTTTTAAGGGTTCCGTACCCAAAGGGTAAAAACGGGACCCTATTACTATCTGTCTGTGATCCGTCTGTCTGTCGGGTTGTCTGTCTGGTATGTCCGTCTGTCACCAGGCATGAACGTTGATTGCTAGACAGTTGAAATTTTCACAGATGATGTATTTCTGTTGCCGCTATAACAACAAAATACTAAAATAAATATTTAAGTGGGGCACCCATACAACACACGTGATATTTTTTTCCGTTTTTTGCGATAACGGTACGGAACCCTTCGTGCGCGAGTCCGACTCTTACTTGACCGGTTTTTTAAATATCGCTGGATATGCTGAGATTTAAGCCCTTTTAGGTCTCGCACGGTGTTTTTTTTTAATATTTTATTTTATATCTTTTATCTTGACTTTCTTTTAGTAGGATATGTGCGAATTGGGCTCGTTTACGTCATTCGACTCACTAAATGCCACTATAACGCCCACTCTTACTAAAGACTAGAGACGTGTAAATCGTATTCTGTTAACATCTATCATTTTTGATGCCATGCCTTTTTTGGGTTCTGATAAAAGCAGCTTCCTAACGCTCGTGCAAAGTTCTAAGTTTTCTCCAGCTGCCTAAAAGTCTTTGCTAGGCACATTACAGGTAGAATCAAACCTAATGGTGGCTTGGGAAACTCCGCGAGTCGCTGTGTACAACCCATCCGACTAAAATGCGCACCTGGCGCTGTGGCGTCCCTCTGACAATTATGTATGTAAGATGCTGTCGCACGAGGCGAACACGGGGCGCCGCCGCCGCACGGAGAAGCGAAAGAGGCATAGTTCAGTCGAACGGGTTGCAGTATGAAATTTAAGTGACAACGGGCATACTACGAAAAGCGACCTTCGCAGTCGTCATTAAGTTTGAATCGACCAATACCTAGGTAGCTTGTCTACATCTGTGGCATACTGACTCGGCAGTATTTATCTAATATTTGATAAGGCCATCGGTACTTGCCTGAATTTAAACCTGTGACCTCAAGCACGGGAGGCGAGGTTTTAGCCACTGGGCCTCAGGACGTAAAGAACTGGTAATATTCTTATTACTATAATATATTGTTGATGCCTTGAGTCTTGTATTTGCTAGTGCCACCGCATGAAAACCAGGCTTTCTACACGAATGGCTGTGAAGTGGTAACGCAGGCAAACGACTATGAAGTGGTACTACGGGCAAACGACTATGAAGTAGAACCACGGGCAAACGAGTATGAAGTGGTACCACGACGGGCGAACGACGAAGTGGTACAACGGGCGACCAACTATGAAGTATTACCGCGGGCAAACGATTATGAAGTGGTATCGAGGGCGAACGATTTCTACAGCAACTTTCACTGTCACGTACAAAACAACATTGGTAAGCCATACTTTTATACATACATAAACTCAATGAGAGCAGTGAGCGCAGTCTCAATGCTAAAGGCCGCGGCTTACAAGTTGTAGGCACGCTTTACTTTGTGTAAATTATTTTATCACCACAGCTCTATAAACGTTGAAGGAAAACATCGTGAGGAAACCGGCATGTCCTAGCGAATGCGAAATGCGGCATGTCCAAAATTCGAAGACATGTGACATCCACTAACCCGCACTGGGCCCGCGTGGTGGATTAAGGCCCATTACCTCACAAAGAGGAGGCCTGTGTCCAAGCAGTGAGAACATTATAAGGCAGATGATGATTGGCAGAGGTGCACCAATAAGTACACCCACATTTTCCATTAGGTTTTTTTAAGTCTCATGAAACGTAATGGTGGGCGAGTCTATTGCCATCAAACGGTCACAAATCTACACACCGGACTGCTACTGAGAAATTCTAGATGGAAAAACCCAAATAATCCTTCCCGTTCCGGGAATCCAACGCAGGACCTCATGCTCACCAGTAGCACTTGCGGCCACTACAGCAACGAGGTAGTTCGATAATCATTACATACTCCTTATTTTGTTGTTTGATTTGATAAAAGCCGTGATAATTTATCCATCAGAGTTTCAACCTAATCTTTGAGAAGATTAGGCTGGTAGGAACGCCCTTTTCCAGCCCCCCTAAATGGGTCCAGGGGCAACGGACTCGAGGAAGTCCGTTGCCCCCCACACATCAGGATCCGAGGTGGCGGCGCGTAGTGTTCCACGCGCGCCCCTCTTAGACGTCGCGGGGGGAGTTAAAACCTCACTTCTCCTCCCCCGACCCGAGGTTAAGGCCCGAGGAGGCAGGAGGTTGCGGAAGGATCGTATGTTCCTGCAACCCCCGGCGAAGGTGTGAGATGGAACACCGGGGTGGTTTTTAGTCAGTTGGAGTCTGAAAAACCCCGCTCTACGGGGGCGGAGGTCATCCATTGAGGATTATACAAACCGCCAAAAAAAAACCAAAAAAAAAGGTTTGGTAGGAGAGTATATTTTACTGGGTGATTGCTAGGAATTAAAGATTATTTTCGGTACATTACAGACACCCCGACCTTAGACTTCCAACGTTCGTGCTCTTCGGTCGAGACGATGACGTCACAGGAGCAGGAGCCAGGTGCTAACGTCACAATACCGGAGATGTTGGAAGATGCAATGGAGATTATCAGCCAGGATGGGGTAGGAAATATTAAAAACTATTTCTTCAAATTATGCCTTCTCCGTATGAGCAGAGGCTTTTTCCCTGCAGTGGAATAGTATGGGGCTGGTATTTTTTTTTTTTTTTTGTGTATCTCGGGACTTTAGGGTCCCGGTCTTTTGAAAGGCGTGCGAGGAGCCGAAGCCAACTCGTATGGGCCCCGTTAGGCATGTATCAGGAAATGTGACACCAACCGACGATTATACCTATATGCACTACGCAACTGCACCCAAGGACAATCCCCGCAATTTTGAAGGTTTAATGGATCGATTGCCCAAACGTATAGGAGGACTAACGGCCCCTGCCCGACCCCTGTTGAACTAAACGGCTATAAAATGGCAGGGGGTGACTTGCACACTCAATGGGCCGCCATAAAGAGTCGCTAGCATTTTAGCGACGTAGCGCTGTATTATTTTTTCTAATTATGCTTAGAGTTAGCAGTTTTTGAATGTCTGTTAGATACAAAAGGCAGGCTTTGAAAATTCCACAATGCTTGGGCAAATAAAACATACTTTTTTACTACTAGCATAATTTAAAAAAATATGTAATTTCTGAAACATTTTATTTGATGCTACATAATTTATATATTAGTAGTCACGCTTCGATCGACAATCTATTGAACATTATGACACGATATCTTGCGAAAACACCCCGATTCAAGCAGTAAAACGCCCATAACTTTAGAACGGCTGAACCGATTTTCATCAAAAAAATAATCAAAAAACTTGACAAAGTCACCTGTTACACAAAAAAAAACAAATCGGTTCATCCGTTTAGGAGCTATGATGTCACAGATAGATACCCAAATACATATAAACACAAACACACGTCAAACTTATAACACCCCCCTTTTTTCCTTCGGGGGTTAAACATGCAGTTGTCCTCCAAATAAAACACTACAAAGAGCAAAATAATTATCGGAAGTCGATGTTTGTTTGTTTCTTAGTTTTTTTAAAAGTTTCACGTAATATTTCAGGACTACATGGAGCGAATGGGAATGGACATCAGGATGCGGTGCATCTTGTGCAACTGGGCAGGACCCAAGATCATTCTCGAGTATCACATCAGGAAGGTATGCGATACCACAGGTTAATATAATAGTAGCATACAGATGCCTCCATATCCTATACATAGAAACCGTGCCGACGTAACTAGCGTTTTAACTTTCGTTTGATTATATTGATTATTTTTACAAGTACATCGTTCGCGTTCGGTTCCATTCCATGGCTATAGATGGTGTTAGCAGCTACTCGCAAGTAAAAGTGTTTCCTAGGTTCGTGACTATTTTTTTCTTTAAATACAGTGACGATTTGTTTATTAGTATGTTATTGCATGATTTTACAGTTCCATTGTATCAAAATCTGTTACAATACAAATTTAAAAAATCGGGTGGCCTGCCTCTGAAATTAAAAACCGCGCCATCTATTGGAATCAATTTTAAATGATCCGTTCAAATAATCTTTGACATGTGAATTAAGAGCCCAATATTGCAAAATTTTGTGCATAGGAGAGTTGATTAGACAGGAGCATACAATTTTTATGATCTATTCTAGAAAATGTTTTTTTTACACATAATTCAATAACAAATCGATGCATATCCCGCCATCTTGTGAGATTTATTTGAACCAATTTTTTTTTCTTATCTCTGGGCTGGGACGGTCGTGGCGATACTAATCTATAAATAAATTGTCATGCTCATATTTTATTTGATTTCCTAACCTAATCCACCAAACAGGCCCCCAATGTTACATATTCTCGAATTTTTCGGACATAGCGGTAAAGAGCACATCGTGAGGATGGATGTTCTCATTTACCGTTCATCGTCCGAACGCAGATGACATTTGTTGCCCTTTCTTCCATTCCAGGACCATCCAAAAGAGATAGTAAAGTGTGAATCCAACGAGTTCAGCGCGTCGTACACGTTAGGAGGCCTTTCCTCTAGACGCCTGTGGCTGAGTCAGGTGCTACAGCTGTGCGGGGAGCTCTACGTGCTTAGCGCCAAGTACGATGACCCGGACTGCTTCATGGCAGCACTGTCGGTCAGTTTGTTACATACATGTATATTTTATTATTGATAGGCTCGCGATCGTCGATCACAAGGCAACCAACAAAAATGAGCTACATAAAAAAAAACATTGTCATAATCAACAAGGCAAGTGACGGTAGCGAAACGGCCAAGCCACATTTTGACTAAGGTGTAGAGTTGTTGAAATTGTGGAGTTAAAAGCTTGGCCCTACATGAGATCTGATAACTTGGTTGGCTAGGCAAGGCGGTGGTTATGTTACTCCAAGGCAAGCGCCTTGAAGTAACATATTCACTCTTGACTTGGTCTCCCAGGTTGTAGCTATTTGGAAATACAGACTCCCGCAGAGAATGCCGCTTCTTCTTCAAAACGAAAGTATTCCCAAAAGGATTACTATGTATGTCCACAATGCACCGATGGTGCATCGCCGTTTCGCCGTTCGTCTTTTAGTCCGATGATGGAACGGGCTAGGCGGAATTAACTCGTGCAATTCCGTCACACATTCCCCGTAATGGAACCGATAAAAAACCGACAGGCTGGCAACTCGGCGATGACTTAACCAGTGCTTTATTGCCGATGAGCCTCTTGGCCCGCTTTTCGATCGACTCAAGTGGATCAAGCATGCACTTTTTGGTGCCAGATGGGTCTGCCTCTATGCATGGACCAATATTGAGGATCGATGTCAACGTGATCGCGGATAAATTTAAAAGCGAATTACCGCGGCCCTGGCTCAAGCAACTGAAAGAACTGAGCTAAAGTCAGTAAAAGACACGCTCTCCCGCTTCACTCAGAGTGGTAGAAGTCGATGATTTCCCACTCAAAAAGAGTCGATGTCAACGTAACACTTAGAAGTAGAAGATGGTCCGTTGTATAATGTAACACTGTCGCACGGCGCCTGTTTGGCTGAAGACTTTAAAACTTAATATCACGCCTGTATTATTCGAAGGTTTAGGCAGAACTCCACACCCACATTTCCCCAGTTACGTTTAAGCCCCATGTATCAGGGGGCGACCCTATGGCCACCAACCGGGCACAAATCCGGCCTGCTGGTGAAAATTTCCAGAAGGAAAACCCAACAACTCAGCCCGACCCGGGTATCGAACCTAGGGACCACGTGCTCAACAGCTACCACTAGACCAACGAAGCACTTCTAACTTTTATTTTTTATCCGACCACAGCGAAGCCAAATGGAAAGGTTATGATTTTAGCAGTCTATATGTATGATTGCATTTACGTATGTTCCTCCTTAGCGCCTAAACTATTCAATCGATTTTGATTTTTTTATTATGGCCCGGTTGGGCCATAATAAAACCTTATTCATCAGCCTATACTAACCAGTATAGGCTAAAAAATACCTTTGTCGGATTACAGTTTTTAAACTTTCTGCTTGTTCTTTTCACAGTCAATATCATACAACCCAGATGACACTAAAACGGCCAGCCTGACAATCTACAACAAGGTAACTGGAGAACCATTCACCTGGAAAGGCCTAGTAACGGACCTACCCCCCAGCATGCCTTACGATAATGACCCTAATAATTGCTTACGCCTACAACTGTCCAAAATGGATCTTTTGCCGAATAGCGCAAACCTGAAGTTGCTGAATAGGGAATTAGTTACAAGGTCTCCGACTAAAGTGATTGTTGGTCAGCCGGAGTTAGACAACATACATATCAGTTTGGATGTCAAGATTTTTGATTGAAATTAAAATCTGGTCAATAGGTAAGATCCATTGTCAAAGATTATGACAATCGTGTGTATTATTCGTCACTTAATAACAATTTTCAAGTGTATTTGCTGGTCAGCTTATTAGTAGTTATCAAATAACTTGATAACATTCTTTTTTTCTATTGTTCTTCGTTTTTTTTTTTGTTTAAGTTTTGACGATCTCTCGATCTACATTGTGGATGTCACTAGTCTTAATCGAATTGGTATTTTAAGCGGTGAATTCACTAGACAGACTTGTTTGCTGTTATATACTTTCATGTCATGCCCGCTGAATCTCGCTAAATGCTGGCGCCCACTGACGGCACAGTATGGCACGCTTCGGCATACCGAATCATTCATTCGCTGCATGCCCCGGCATCACGTGGCATTTCGGTCTATTCGTGTAAAAATAAAGGAATTTCATCGATAAATTCATTAAAATAAGATCGACAATCATTTGTCCACGAAACAATTCCTTGCCACGACGTGCCGTAGCATACCGTCAGCTTGGGAGGCCCGCCCTAATTCGCAATTACACTAGAAAAATCCCCTTATATAAGAGATGGTAGCTCTGAGCTTGATTTCTCTTACGAAAGTACATCGATTCATAAGAATTTTCTTTGTACTACTTCTCAACGATTTTGGTACGATCGAACAAGTACAATTCTCTGAAACTGACATAAATATTAATTGCAACAGTAAAAATTATTTTGACAGTCAAAAGTGGCAACATACACGTATGGGATAAGTTTTAATGAACAGACTGTTATGTCATTCTCTCTACAGTTGAAATGGTCACACCCTCAACAGATATATGACATCCCTATAACAGCTAGGTCTGAGTTCTGACTAGGGCATACTTGGCCTGCAAGTTTGTCCGTCCAGTGAGTTCCCCGCTTTAGACTATCTGTCGTCGTTAGAAATCCATTATGGAGGACGACGTTTTGTGACCCAGTGGTAGACAGTGTTTAAGATCTCATTATATTGTTAAGTACAAACTAAGAAACTAAGTTTGAATACTTACTTAAACGAAACTTATTGTTCCTTATAGTTTACATAATATAATTTATATTTACAAATGTTTTGTAGAAGTAAAAATCCTTTACCTAAAACAACAGGGTAACTTTTGTTAAAAAATATAGTGAAAACGATACAAATATACTATTCATGACATTTTTATACATTTAAAGTTTATTTTTCTTTAATTTTTTCTAGCTTATAATGAACAAAAATATTATGTTTAGTACAGGGTACTAAAATAAGGCTGATTAATGTACTCTACGTAGGACATCGTGCTAGAAAGTTTCTTTTATAAAAGAAGTTAACTATATATTGTAGTTATTATTTAGTAAGTTTAGTTTTGTATGTGTTAATTTAAACTTACGAACAGCGGTGGCCCAGTGGTCACAGCCCAGACTTAGAAGTCGTAGTTTGTGGGTTCGGTCCCAGGCAGGCCCATTACTTTGTGTAATTTATGTATCACCTCTGCTTTCAAAATGGTGTATTAAAACATCCTGAGAAAACCATAGACAAGCAGAATTTGTAACATCTATGAACCCGCACCAGTGACACAGCAGTGGTAGCATTATAAGCTGATTGTGTTAATCTAAAACTATTAATTAAGGCTTTTGTTGATTTGTAACTAAGTAGTTGATTCTTCAGATTTTATAATCGTGTTAAAACAAGTTTTCTTTTGACTCTATAATGTTTTTTTTCTTGTATAACATTACGTTTTTTTTATGTTCATAATGGTACCTTCATCTTGAACATTTCTTAATTTTTGAGAGGTATAAAACCGACGTTGCTGCGGCAAAATCATTGCCAATGCATTTTGATACCAAATTGTTGTTTTAAGGTTGATTTATTAAAATAAAGATTTTGAATCGTGACTTATTTGTTACATAAATACATGCCCCTTACTTATTACTTGGCTTAAAGTGCCCATAACTCGTGTGTATCACAGTGTCTGACCCAATGAGGATGAACTAATTATTATTTATTTAATACTTCATTCACACTGCGTACAGAGGCGGACTTATTGCCTTAGGCATTAACGGCAGTTTAAAGTTGAATCGTTGACTAAGGTCCATAAATACAGCTGTTATAACGTGCGATTAAATAATAAATCAGTTTTGCGCAGCCCGTTTTTCCAAAACAAAAGAAGTATAACAAAAACGTCTATTAATAGCAGTGGTTGGTAATCCCGTACCTAGCATACAATGGTTTTACACCGGCGAGGCGAGGTGTAGATGGGATAGGCGAGAATTGAATTCACGCTTACCCCTTTACACCAAAAAATGTCCATCGCTGTACCGCGCCGTCTCGAGATTTCACGCGTCGGCCATCGCTACCTCGCGCCGGCTCGTACTTATCACTGGGAGTATCTGGGAGCTGGAGAGTATAGTATGCAGCGATGTCTCGCTATGTTCGGAGCGAGCCATCGCGAGTCGGCGCTTGTCGGAGAGAGATCGTGCGGGTCCTTGATGGCCGGTGTGAGATTTGTAAATCCGTACTCTATAGTTAGAACAATAAAGTTTAATATTGTACTAACAAATACCTATTTCAATTCTCGCCTCGCACATGTTCTGGCATTTACACCTAAGATGGGCAGAGCGTGGCTATAAATTTTGTTACACAAATTACAATTCTCGCCCATCCCATCCAAATGTCGCCTCGCCGGTTTTAAACCCCCTATTGTCTGCCATATTTGGAAAATATTCACAACAAAAAAAAATAACCGACTTCAAAAGCAAAACAGTAAAAAGTGCAAAACTAACTTTGTTTTCGGCAGTCAGTGTCGAAAAATGATAGAAACAAGAGGTACCAAATACACCGACTTTTTTGTAAAACGGTTTTTATTTCTCTCTTTTTAGTTTTGGAACACCATCACTAAAAAATGAGCAAGTTCTATAGTAAAGTACCTAAAGGAATGACAAAATACCCATAATAACTCAATTTACACATTCGTGCTTTTTGTAGCTAAGGAGTTCGGTTGTATGCCCTTTATCTTGAAAATTGCTAAACCGATTTTGATGAAACTTGTACTTTTCCCTAAGTTGAGAGATATTGGGTATTTACAATCCAGCACAAAAAGAGTGGTCACGATCAGGTAAGTAGTTTCGGAGAAATGCGTAGACAAACATACATACAATAACGAGATTTGGCACACGTATTTTAGAAGCCTACACAGAGTAACATATATTATGTGAATAATGTGCAGTTTCAACAATGTTATATATATACGTATCGAATTGATTACCTCCTCTTTTTTGAAGTCGGTAATAAAAAATGTAAATAACGTCGCGCTAAAAGCCAAAAAACTATGAAATTGACATATCGGAGAATTCACACCCCACCAGCGGCGAATTCATACGCGGTAGTCCTATTGTGCCACCGAAGCATAGGTGACTCCATATCGTGTAAAAAAAACGCTTATAAAATAATAAGTCTTATGTCACAAGATTATAGATTGCTTATCTATTAATTTGAATTATTTTTACATTAAGTATTATCAGAAACTCGTCTACTGTCTGTCCAACTGTATTGAGTTTTTGACAGATGGTCCAAAATCCCAGACGTATCCGAATTCTTTCTACAAGATGTGTGGGATTATAGTATCCATAGCACCTGGCAGTTGTAAATTGGCCGTCGCCCCGATTTACCAAGTATGCGTACGTTCAAAAACATACTATCACTACTCAATCCTACACATTTTTTGGAGAAATGTTTGGGGGCTCTGGAATCTTGCTCTATAATAAACTATCTATAGTGATTGCAGCAACGTCATGTCTCCCATACACCTACAATATTATTGTGCAATACAATTGGACGTCTAGGGGTATTATTGAAAGACCGACCACATGCATGAGGAAGCTTTCATTTTATTGCTCAATAATATTGTAGGTTTGTGGGACGCCTTAATATTGACACCTTTATTAGTATGTATAATTGTTTTTTTTTTTCTACTAAACCTGCAAATTTGAATTTAAAGTTAACAAAGCGGCTCAAAAAAGAGAATCTAGCGCGAAGACAAATGTCCAGAATTGTGACGGTAAGCTACCAGAAAGACATTGTCAAAGATTATACATAACTAGCTGTCCTACGCGGCTTCTCTCCCGTCAACTGGCTACCTACCTACCCATTTACACTACCTAGCCTACCCTACCTACACTACATACATGATTTTTGCGGAACTTTAACCGCTTACGCAGCGCACGCGACGGAAGCTCTCAAAAAGGAATAATTTTGCCCGTTTTTGCAACATTTTTCGTTTGTGCTCCGCTCCTATTCGTCGTAGCGTGATGTTATATAGCCTATAACCTTCCTCGATAAATGGACTATCTAACACAAAAAGATTTTTGCAATTCCAACCAGTAGTTCCATAAATTAGCGCGTTCAAACAAACAAACTCCAGCTTTATAATATTAGTATAGATTTCATACCGCAGATACGGTATCCATAATTTATCAAATAATAGATGTGTAACCCCCAGTTTCCTAGCTCAAAATTATCGCAGAATTAATGTGACAAATTGTCAAGCACGCGTTATCTGCTGTGATTGGTTGAATGAATTTTCAACAGCCAATCACAGCAGATAACGCGTCATTTTAAACTGGGAGTTAGTATGTGAGTATAGATGGATGGATGTTTCTTATCGTTTCATGCCTAAACAACTTTAATTTATGTAATAAAAACAAAGAAAAAAATTAAATTTGGCAAAGCAGGACTCATGGTTTTATGAAAGTAAATGTTTAGGTATCTTGGCTCTTCATATAAGCTGGTTCCATAAATGCTCGATGGGATAAATTTCTGGACAAAGCGTTGGTCAGTTCATGATCCGAAAATTGATTTCCGATGCAAGCTAAAGCTGCGTCTATTTACTTAATGGTCCAAACACGGTGCGACGTCGCATCGCAAAAATCTACGAGCTTGTTGCTGCTTAGCTGTTTTCTGCGTTGTGAATTCGCATCGCGTCTTGCAGTTTTGTGTTTGGGCCTTTAGGCGAGCCGATCACGAACAAAAATAGAGGTCAAAATAACTGTGCACCCAGGTGCAGTGATTAGTTAGCGCCAGAGCTGTGACGTCAGAGTAAAATAATAAATGCGGCGTTAAGTACGTTACATAAAGTACGTAAGTGCGTAAGTGCTATGTACAATTTCGTTTCGTTGGCAAAAATTCGCTGCTATTCCATTCCGCGGCAATGTAAATTGAGCCTTATGGGTTGATGACGAGAAGTATCTACACTCCAATAAAATACAAGTATAATAAAAAATCAGTTTTATTATCAAAAACAAAATTCACACTTTCGGTGTAATTTGAAAAGAGTACTTCGAAAATTAACGAAAATTTTGACAAAAGAATATTGAAACATAGTGAAATAAAAACAAATTATAAATAAATACTATTTATTTACACGTCTATGGCAATACATAAGGTACAGACATCTTTGGGCTTGCCCCTACGCAAATAAAATGTCGGAAAATATTTAGAAGAAGCATTAAAAATGTCATAATAGTGAAAAGGGTGCTGTGAGAACATTTCCATAATAAAAAGAAGGTTGACATAATATTCAGATCATAATATAAGTTAATAGAGAGACTAGTATTCAATGACACGTCGAAGTATTTAAAATTATAAAGCTTAGCGCAGTTTCAAGGGAGGAATCTTATATAAGGCATTGTAGGTGTTAAGCCATCTAATAAGGGTTAGCTCACACAGAGACGCAACGCTACGCGCATTTTTCACAATAGCGATGCAATATATAATTTGTGTATTACTGTATTTACTACACAAAATGGTACACATTCCGGAGACAGAATCCTTAAATACCCCGCCGTATACGGGAAACGAGTCATGGCCGTTTTTTTGGTGCCGAATAGCGTAATTGGCGATTGTTTGAAAGAACGCGTTGCGAGTTATGTTTTCTCTCATTGAGCGATATCAGTTATTCAGACAAAGTAAGCTTTTTTTAAAAAAGCACGTGGCGTTTTACGGTGTGAGCTGACCCTTATGCCTGATGTTGCACTATGCTTTAAAAACCTCATTGGTTTACCATCCATGTAAATTTTGGAGATTTTAACTGGTCTGACCTTAAATTACTATGTATTTGTTAAAGAAAATAGTCTACTTCAACTAAAACTTACATTTTAAAGAATGAACCAGCGCTAAGCTTAAATTCGGACAAAGTTCGATGACACAATTTCACATAAAATTAATAAGAGTATTAAGTCTTTTTGCAATTCTGCCCAATCGGGGTACTAACAATAATTAGGCTCCCGCAGAAAGGCAACAAAGATGCGACGAGTATTTTTCACAGAAAGAACAATTTCTATGAAAAAATGTTGTTGCTATGTGGGGGAGCCTTTAGTCTATCTACTTAAACTTAAATATAAGCGTACTGGCCTGATGTTACAATTATTTTAAAACGTAAAATACCGTGTTTTTAACAGAAATATCTTGAGGTATGCATATTAGGATTTTCTTGGATATTTTAAAATAATCGTTTGTGTTTTAGGTATGATCTAAGTACAAATATACCTGCGAGAACTTGGTTGACCTGTTTTCAATCTTATGGCTCTAGCACAAGGGCGAAAGCTGGTCGACCGGGAACTTTTCTTAGTTACTATTTGTCTTAAAACGTGAAAATCAGACTATTTAGATAATCTTCGCAAAAGTCGTTTTCCTAAATTCAACTTACTCTTGTTAAGGATCTATCAGAAATTAAGATCTCTTCTTGTATTTAAACCAATTTAAATGGCTATTGTTTGATACACAAATACTTATAATACCTGCAGCTTGAAAATACTATAAAAATGGCCAGACAATGCATGAGAAATCTAGACAAGACGCATTATTCATACTCAGCCATATCAAAATTACAATCTCAAAAAAACAATATTCGAAAATAATCTTTCAAATAGCCACAATTCAAAACAGAAATAATCAAGAAAAATCTCTCAGAAAAGACTTCAAGAAGTTTAAAACTACTTAAAAATAAAATTTATCTTATTTTGAGGCACATTCTTCTCCTAAAATTAGACTTTAAAAACAACGTTGGCATGGTCCTATAAATAAAAAATTGTATATTCTAATTTAGTGAAAATATTCCTAATATTTTAACTTATTTCACTAGCTTTTCTGCTGCGTAAAAATCAAATAAGTGATGTGAAATAAGAAATTAAAAGATAATCATTCTTTTGGTGTTAAATAAATTATATTGCATTTCAATATATATATAACGTAACTGTCAAGATATCTTCCGTAAATTTTCAATCTCAATTTTCAATCAAAATTTTAGTTTTCTTTTTTACAATTTTTAGTTTAGGAAAACTACATGAATTTCACTGAAATCTTGGGCCACTTTTTTTTTGCTTTGTAAGTCATTAAAAAAAAAACGAGCAGTATTATTTCCTTTGAAGCAGTACAGCATGCCCTTTTCGCTCTCAAATACTCAGTAACTCTAAGTTGCCGAAAATTATCAAATACAAAAATACAGATACCTAATTGGTCCCTAAGTATAATCACTTTATATAATTTTTCATGCACGTTTATCATCAAGAAAATATGTAGTATCAAAAATAGTATCATTCAACAGTAATATTATTAGAAGTAAATTTTAACTATTTATACATCATAATTTTTACATGCAATAGGTAAAATGTTTATCAAAAACAGTGTTGTCTTACAATTCAAAGTTTTTTCCAAAATAGGAATTAAAATGTCACATATTCCAGCATGCATGTTGTATTTTAAAACTTAATTCTAAGAAGACAATACGTAAAAAGGATGTTTTTTTTGTAGAAAATTATAATTCTATTTAATCCGTCAGTGAGAGTAACAAATAATATTGGATCCGTATTTTTTGTTTTACCAAATTAATAAAATTGACAAAGATAAAGTGCATCAAAATTCAGAAGTAAGGGCTTGTGACGTCACTATGTCAGTATAAAGTGTACTAACGGCGTGACGTTTCACGATATTTAAACGCATTATATCGTCGTCACTTTGTTTACGTGTTAAAAGAAAAAATACGTGTCCAAAATTTTTTATTGATCTACCTGACATACTAAAAACTAATTTTCAGTTTACATACTAGGGAACTGAACAGAAGTTTGAAACCATTGGTTAGCACATTGGTTGAGTTAACTTCGCATCAAAACACTGGGCCTTACTGGAATAACGAGCTAACTTTTGTGTTGAACCTTTCAGAAATCATATGCGAGCCGTTTATAAGACACACTTAAATAGACAAAACTTAAAACTACTGTAAAAAGTCACAAATTCACTGTAGCTTCACATTTCACACTGAGGTAGGTAATGTTTTTTCGCACTAAATTCTCGAATTACACACAATTTTAGTCAAACACGAATCTTTGCAGCAATCACTTACATCAAGGTTTTTGCTACAATTACGCTATTTTAGCGTAAGTCAAAAAGACTTAAGACACGATCGGTACTATAACGCTATATATTCAACATAAAAGCGAATAAAACACGCTAAACAAGATAAAAATCGACTAACACTACACCTTATTCATGAGCAACCTTTTTAAAACACTTCAAATCATATTTACACATTCGAAAGTCTTCAAATACTAATTGAACACAGAAAACACCCATTTTGACACTTTGAGTTAGTTACTAACACAAGCTTAAATTGACAATATTGTATGACAAGCTCAATATAACCTTGCAGCTAACTCCGAGTTAAGTTTTTCTTGCAAGTGGGCCTTAGCATACTAAAGTATTTATTTTTACGCACTAAACTGTCTTTTCTAGCGTAAAAACAAAAAGCCTTTTTTCACACTTTTGGGGTACTCTAGCACTTATTTTTGTGGCTGAAGTTGTCTTATCTAGGCCATATGCAAACAAAAAATATTTCACTGTTTTGGGGTACTAAATCACTTATTTTCTTGCTCTAAACTATCTTTCCTAGTCCAAAAACCACGAAATCCCCTGTTTTAACGCTCCAGGGTAGTTAAGTAGTTATTTCAATCTAAGTAGACATAGAAGTTAGGTGTCCCGCAGTATTTGGTGGCGAAGGCCTTCCCAGCGTGCGTGGGCGCGCTGAAGGCGATGTCTGCGGCGCGGAGCGCTTCGCCGTACAGGAACGAGGCGCGCGCACAGTCGAGCAGACGCGCTGCGATGCCGCTGCGGCGGTGGTTTATGTGCGTCCATATTCGGGAGACACCGCATCTGAAAGTGGAGTGGAGATCTTCATAAGCAAGGATATGCTTTCTGGTAGTAAAGATATTCGTCCTTGTTTAATAGGAGCCGAGGCTTTCGCCAATCCTTTTGGAATACCGCTTTCTCGATAACGGGATCCCAATCAGTTTCGCCAACCTGGGTCCCTGAGAAACTTAATCCGCTACTAACCAGTAGCACTTAAGTATCTGCTGAATGCGATAGCACAGGACCGGTTCTCTTGGCGATGCTTAGGACTGAGAACTCGACTGAAAATCTACCCCACAATTCTCAATATTTTACAAGAAGCGATTATTTAGGTTCATAAAATGTCTTTAATAAGTAAGTACTCACTTGACAGGATAATCTTCTACACTGCAGCAGTCAGGATCACCAGGGATCAGCTTGTACGCTTTCGATTTGGGCTCTACGATCAGACACCCCACTATCTGCTTCTTTTCTATGTATAAGTATGCCTGAAATACCATTGAAAATAAGGGTTACTACATGGAACATACAAATATTCAATTTTATCTGCCTCATTGGCGTGCTTCACCGTCGAGCACATTATCGTTTACCAACAGGTAGGTAAGTAGTCAGTTGATAGGAGCGAAGCCACGGGCTCAGCTAGTATTGTAATAACTTACGGTATAACTATGGATCAGGTCCTTAGGCAGCTCGTTCCCGTATCCCAGGTGAGGATGTACGACCCTGTTCAGTAGCTGCTCAACTTTCTTCCATCCTGTCTCTCCTCCGCGCACGCGGATACAGCGGGCGGTACCCGATCGGTGTACTACGCACTCGATTTTGAAACCCTGTTAATGAAGGTTTTTATTTAAGTAAATTTCTTAATGGTGCTTGTAAGAAAGAATTCTTCCTTTTTAGGCGTAAGGGTACACAGTATCGATTTTTAACCGACTTCCCAAAAAGGAGGATATTCTCATTTCGGATAAGTATACATATATATTTTTTATTTACGTTCGGGTATAATTCCGTCATATACAAACGGATATGCAAAATTGTTTTTTTGGTTCGAAAGAAGTTTATACCGAAATGGCATCACTGCGGGCATTAGAACTTCTCCATTATGTTCCACTAAAAAGTGAAAAATAAAAAACATTTTTTACAAAAAAATACAATCGACTTTCAAACCAAAAAGCGAAAAATAACTTCAATTTCGGAAGTCGGTGTGAAAAAACGAAGAAACGAAAACAGGAACACCGACTTCCGAAATAGAAGTTATTTTTAACCGACTTACCAAAAAGGAGGAGGTTCTATGTTAGACTTCATGTTTGTTTTCTTTTTGTGTATGTTCACCGATATCTCCGTAAATTATGGACCGATTTTGAAAATTCTTTTTTTGTTTGAAAGAGTATGTTTCGAAATTGGTCCCCATTTTAATTTGGTGAATATCTGATGAAGAACTTCGAAGATATACAACAGACCTCTTCAACAAATGACGGCAAATCTCTCGGGATTGCTGCAATCGCATGTCTGGTTATTGTTTATACCATTTCATAACATACTATCACGACAAAACGCTCTTAAAGGGTACGCAGATCTCTCATTTCACCGGTTATGTTCAAGTTTCATGATATTCGGGTTATCTATTCTGGCTTTAAGGTAACTTACTAAACAACTTGCCTATTAGGTAGGTCCATAACGCAAAAAAATGTTACATACGGAAGACATCGACTTCCAAAAATAAAGTAATTTTTCACTTTGTAGTTTTCTTATTTTGAAGTCGGTAGTGTTTGTTTGTAAAAAAGTTTTTTATTCACTTTGTAGTGTTTTTATTTGGAAGTCGGTTTTATCTTTTTTGTAAAAAAAATAATCAAGATAAATAAGACGATCGGAATTGAAAAAGTGCGCATCTTTTTTATCGTAATACAAACGTGTCCTTTACGTTGTGAAGATAGGGGTCAATAAGCTTTTTCTTCGCCGCATAACTTCGACACTGTCTGATTGTGATTTGATTGTCTTTTACGCCTAACAAAAATTGGTAGTAAGGTTATTGAGTTTAAAAAAAGGTAATACTAAAAAGCGAATAAAAAAACTTACGTTGAATTTAAGTACATCTGTAGCGTTGTGATGCACCAAATGATCGTGCTCGTCTTGTATATCGCCGATCTGTAAATAAATGCGAATTGTGTTTAAATGTAGAACAATGTTAACAAATTGGAGCATCAGAAACTCAATTGGTCGTAAAATTTGGTAAAGGTCTGAAATATTGTTGGCTCTGAAGTGACTTTGGTAGCGAGTAACGATAAATTTCATAGGTAAACTGTAATCTGACAGTTTTTATTAAAGATTTTTCAGTGTTACCTGATAAATAGCGCCGCACTCAGCACACTGCGTGGCGCCGAACTTCTTCTGTCCCGCGTCTATGACGTACTGGTCGTCGCCAGTCTTGATCAACGAGCGCTTACTGCTCTTCTCTGTAGCAACTGCAAGTATTATATTACATAAGATACATCTTAAATATTAATTAAAAATAACATTCACATTCGTGAACGTATACATCCCATATGGCGGTAGTTAAATCATCATCAGTACCCACTAGTCTCCCTGCAGACTTGTTTAAGACCATCTTGCTAATGCATGGTCTTAAAGACCCCCTCTTAATAAAACTAGTGAGTATCGCGATCTATTGCGACAATCCATTGATTTATTTATAGTTAATTAAAACAGTACAGATACATTGATTAACATAGAAATTCTGAAATTTAACAATTTTGACAACTGTGTCACATAATTAAATAATTCACATATATAATTAACGTGACACAGTGGTGTGGCAATGTATCAATAATTATGACAGGGATTGATATTAGGACAGAGCTTAATATTGCAAGAAAAAGTGACCTTTATCGAGTGTTCTTAGCTATGTTTGATCAAAATCGGTTCAGCCGTTCAAAATTTATAGGCGTTTTACTGCTTGAATTGGGGTGTTTTCGCACGATATCGTGTCATAATTACGTAGTCAAAAGATTGTCGATCGAAGTGCCTCTACTACTAGATAAATAATGTAGCAAGCAATTAAAATGCGTCGGGGTTTTTTTTTTATTTTACTTGTCGTTATAATATTAAGAGAATTGCTCCTGATGGGGAAAAGCTCTTATCTGTCAAATCCTTCTTCAAATAATCTTCTAATAGTTTCCAAAACTGATTGCAACATAAGCAAGAACAAAAAAATAATACTTATGTTCACCAAGCGTATCATGGGCAATCAGTCAAGTAAATGTAGATAACACTCACAAAAGGGCGATATATGAATAAAATTTATATTAGAACAAAACAGAACAATTAAACAATATTTACCTTTGCTGCTACCCGGCACAGCTATACCAGGGTTAGGATTGTCGAATATGGGGAAGAGTTTAGCTGATTCGTCCTTTACTGCATTCTCGCTCGACGATGTAGTGGGACCATCTGCAGTAACAAAACATAACGACTTTAATTATAATGTAAAACAAAGCCAGTTGAATCATCATCATCATCAGCCAGTCCACTGCGGGACATAGGCCTCTTCAATTGCACGCCATTTGCTTTGATTTTCGGCAACTCTCATCCAGCTGCTACCAGCCATCCTGCGAAGATCGTTGCTCCACCTAGCCTGAGGGCTTCCTACCTTACGTTTACCAGTTCGCGATCCCCACTCAACAACACGTCTAACCCAACGGTCATCGATTCTACGCCTACTTCAACCACTTCAACTTACAATTATTATTTTTAATCTAAACCCCACATTATGAATTTCTTCCTGTATCGTGGGTACGTTTACAAACATATAAACTCACATACACAACACCCAGAGTCGGAACAAATATCTGCAGGTCATACAAATATTTGTTCCGTGCGGGAATCGAACCCGCGACACGCAGCGCAGCAGTCAATCGCTCAATCACTGCGCCAACCGTGCGCCTAAAATATAGTGTATTATCGGGTGAAATAAAATTATTATTCTCTGAGCTACGTCGACAACTTTGGTTTTCTGCCGGATCACCTCGTTCCGAATTAGATCCCTTAGAGAGAATCCTAGCATAGCCCTTTCCATAGGGGCCCGTGCCCACTCGACCCGATTAGACTCGACCTGAAGAATAATACCAGATGTTTTACTATCAATTTAGTATCATTTGTACAGTCAGGCAAAGTGATATTTAATTCTAAATAAAATATTAATTTATTATACATAGAATATTTAATATTTTGTTATGATACATAATTGATCCTGATAGTCAGTGGTTTTGAAAAAGGTTGTCCTAAAAAATGTAGCTTTCTTTATAAAGATTTTCATTTTCATTTAACAATAATCTGTGATTTTTACTACAAAGTACAAAGCGTATACTATACTAAAAAAGAATAAGTATTTACTTGTTTATTTATTGATTTATTAATCCTTAATAATAATTTTTATTAATATTAATTCGGTAATTTAAATTTTTCATTCTCTGTGGTGCAAACGATAAATCAACACTTTTCTGCCTGACTATACATCGACGTTTTTACGCCAAACAAAACAGAAATATGCACGTATTATTCTTCGGCTTGCGTCTAATCGGGTCGAGTGGTCTCGAACACTTCCATAGCTAGTTGAGCGACCTTGAGCTAATGGACCAGCGGTACCGTGAGGGTCCACGTCTCGGCCCCGTAATTCATAACAGGTCAGTTGAATAGTCAAACAACATGAAGATGGATTTCATCATCATCATTTCAGCCGAAAGACATCTACTGCTGAATGTAGGCTCCCTCCAAGTGTCAGCACATCGACCGGTCCCGTGCGTCTCGCATCCACCCAAAGAGAATATAACCACTAGAGAGCTTATAGGCCGATTTCTTCTAAACACACGACTCACTACCGCGGGCCGGGGGACGAGGAAGAACGCGCGGCTGCAATTGGTCAGTTCAAAGTAATTTGCGTAGGTATGGCTTTCGTTAGGGTTGATCAACTTGATTAAGGGAAAATACTCAATTCAAATCATAAAAATATTATTTAATCAAAATCAATCAATTACAAAAATAAATGTGTATGTCGGGGACATAGAGAAACAAAAAGTATTTTTCCAAATCGGTCAAGCCGTCTACGAGTAAACCGGGAACATAATACATAAGAAAAAATCCGACGAACTGAGAACCTCCTCCTTTTTTTAAGTCGGCTAAAAGTAGATAGATATTTTTTAATACATGTTTTATTAAATTTAATTTTATTATTATCGATATCGACTTCAGCTATTAAAAGTAGCAGCACAGATATTTACGATAAAAATACAAAGGGAGAGAAAGGGATAGAAGCATTAGAATTGTCTAGTGAAAGAGCGAGACTTTTCCAAAAGACATCAACGCGGGTCTTAAAAGTGTGCTCGTTTACTCCATCCACCATTTTAAATAGATCCCTGCGGTATCTCATAATCTGATAAAAACAAAAATAATTTTCGTACTTTTCACTAAAACTCCACGGTGTCCTCCTGTGCCACTTATGGCGACACGGGCACGCGTTAGCACTCACCGCGAACCCGCCGCGGCTGTCCGTCACCAGACCCTCCTCTGAGGAGTTGGAGTTTGTACGCTACGACCACCCCAGGGACCAATACAGCACATGGGCGCCAGACGACCCCGTGTATGGCACACTTGGTCCCCCTGTGACGGGTATACTAGAGAACCAGCTAGCATATCATAATGAGAGGTGTAATTTTTTAAGAGCTCGCTCTTGCATTCTACTTTACTTCTCAAGCTTTTCTGCATAAGACGACAAAGTTAGTAATCTCCTCTGAATTATTGGGCAAATGAAAAACGTGCACCCTCCTGAAAATAGTCCTGCCGGCGCCCATGTTACTTCTTAAGAAATCGGCGCTAATTTCAAGCTATAATTGGTTCAGCTGATTGCCTCAAACTGATTATTTAAAAATACTTTGTTGTTGTTCTCAAAAAGGGCGGCAAATAATAATATTTTTTTTCGGGCGGAAACAACTAAATTGGCATTGGCTTTCATTATGACAACCAAATGTGCTTGTAACTAATTATTCTTGTATATTATTATATTTTAACTTTGCAAAGACCTAATTAAGCTTAGGAATCAAGTTTCAAAATTATAATATTATTCAAATGTTTTGTGAAAATTCATATTAATGTACCATTGTTTCATGTTTTTGTTTCAAGCAAGGTCAAAAATATTACATGGAGACAATGATACTCTAAAGTAGGAGATAATTTGAGCTACTGTCACGATTGGTATCATTTGTTTGTTGAAATAATGCCTTATTGTGTTAAAAGTTTTTTTGAAACATTATGAAGTGGTAAATTGTCAAGTCTTTCGACAGTAAAATTCGCATGTAGGGGGCCGTCCTTTAATCACGTCACAGATAATAGAATACTAGCATACAGATGCCTCATCCCATACAAAGAAACCGTGCCGGCGCGAAACTCTAGTTAGCGCTTTTCATCTGATTATACCGATTATTTTTTGTACATCTATCGCGTTCGGTCCCGTTCCACGGCGAGAGATAGATAACCATCTATATCCGTGGAACGGAACCGAACGCGATCGATGTACTAAAAATAATCAGTACGTTACGTCGGCACGGCATTTTTTAGCCGCCCGTCCCTCTTGGTGGTTTAAGACTAACCACAAAAAAAAAATTACGTGTATTTGTTAGTACCTACAAAGAATCTTAAATTTTTAGAATATTTTCTTTAAATACAGGTACAAAGTATAATCTAATTTTATTATGAAATTTAGGACCATAACCAAAATGTCTAGACAGAAAGGTTGCAGGTTGTTTTTGAAAAGGCGGGGTCCTGAGAAGGACATGTGCGACAAGGATGGTTTCATCAAGGTGGAGAAGAGGAAGAAGAAGAAGCCTCCTTGTCGGAACCAGTGCGGTACTGCGCTGGCAGGACCTAACATGCTGCTGCGTCCAGCAATCCCGACGACGCTGCTGTATGTGTCCAGACTGCACCACTCCACGAAGGTTCAGGACGTCGTGGAGTATCTGCGCGTCAAGATCAATTGGACTCTGAGGGTCGAGAGGTTGGAGCCGCGTCACAACACGAACTTCAAGTCGTTCGTGGTGCGTGTTCCGACGCATGCACTCGAAAAGTTCCTCCAGGCAGATTTTTGGCCGAAGGGTGTTATGTACCGCCGGTTTCGTGGCCAGCTACGTGACACCAGCCAGCGAAACATGACGCCGACACTTCGTGTACCTTAGCATTAGTTTTTAGATATTTATGTTATATATTTATAGTATTTTTAAGTATTTTATATGAATATAGTATTGTATATGTTGATATGCAATAAATGGATAAATAAATAATAAAAATAATAACACAAAAAAACGCCGTTTTAGTGGTTTAGAAATCGCGCGTTTGACGAAAAAATAAATACACGTGATATCCTACACCTCTCCTTGCGATATTTCGAGATTTTTGCTTACGTGATTAATGGACGGTCCCTTGGTATAAAAAATCATGGCTGTAAGAAATATAAAATTTATTTTTCATAACAATGCAGATTAGACTTACAGGTAACACTGTAGATTGATGACGTAAAGCACCAACCATTGCATTCCTGCGTATTGCAGTTCTTATATGAACAGTTCGTATTTTTAGTGTAACTATTTTGTTTTGATATACAATAAACTATATTCTGGATCTGCCTGGTACCGCTTACACTGATTTAGTAACTTATTATTACTCATTGATTGCATAGGAATAATTGTGCTCGGCTATGACTGATTTTTACCCGACTGCCGAAGGAGGGTAATGTGTTTATTGAGTTTTCCATCTGTACATCTTGAGCATTATTCTTTGTTATTTTTATCACTAAGGAATTAATCTCTATCCTACTTATATTATAAATGCGTAAGTTTGGATGGATGGATAGATGTTTGTTACTCAATCACGCCAGAACGGCTGAACGGATCTAGATGATATTTGGCACAGAGATGGATTATAATCTGGAATAGCACATATGCTGCTTTCCATTCCGGCATAATGTTCTCTTGAGATATGAACACTTTCCATGCGGGTGAAGCCACTGAAAGAAGCTAGTAAAGTATATTTTATTCTATCAACTTACCATTGTCAGCAGGTACGGCAGTCTCAGTAGAAGCGATTACAGCTTCGGGGTTTATGTTGTTGGACTCCGCCATCTTGAGGATCTGTTCGTCTAACATCTTAAGTTCGCGCTCAATCTCGTCCAGGTCTGTCAGTTCTTCTTCTTGGACTGAAAATAACATTGAATATTATTGAAGATTGATTTAAAATGCCTCTGTGTGGTTAAACACCTCTTAAGTATACATTGATTCAAACTTCATGACGTCTGTTAAGTTCTCTGAGCAGAAAAGTTTCAGCACGCCCTAAACCCCGCCTTCACATAAATTTGCTACTACGCGACGATCCGCAGTGTTCCGTGCGAACATTAGGTTTGATTCGACCTGTTCTTAGGTTTAATTGCACAAAGACTTTAAAGCAGATAGAACCTAGGCCCTATCTACCACTTTCTTACAAAGTAGCTAAATAACAGTTAAAGTTTGATTATAAAATTATTGCTTTTTCGAGTCGCATCTTCCAGACAGAAAAATAAGAGGGTCTTACTCTAAAGCACACGATAAATAACGAGCAACGGCGAGCTACTTTAGATTCCAATAAGAAACATCTCTGTACCTACTCTTTCATACTAAGACGTTACTATACCCATTTTAAAGGGAACAGTCTGCCCCCTTGTTATAAAAACAGGTTTCTAAGAACTTAATAGAATATTAATGTCACAGCTGCTTTTACTACTTGACCCCAGACTAATAGTATAAGGCGACGAGGGGGCTGGTAAAGGACATAAGTAAACACCTGTGTATTGAAATTATCCTTATTTTTGACTTAGGGATAACTTGACCAGAGGGCTTAGTGCGAGTTTTGTCACACACTGGATCGCGTTAACGTTAACGTCAATTTGTATTGAAACTGGATAAGCGGCGTCTAGTGACGGTAAGGAGAAACGTTTTTTTTTGTATAAATTTTGACATAGAGATCGTATACGTTATCACGATCGAGATGTTAACAAACTCGGAATAAGTAGGCACACTGTAGGCAAAGCTGCGTTTACGCCGTTTTATTTTTTAAGGGCGCGGTTTGCAGATGCTAAGTTTCTCACTACGGGCTATATTTTTATGTAGGTGTTGAAAAAGTTGCGTTTCAAGAAAAATATTTTTTTGTTGTACCAGCTGCTTATATTGCTTGACCCTTAACTAATAATAATAGGCGACTAGGGGGCTGGTAAAGGACATTAGTAAGCACCTGTGTATTGAAATTATTCTTATTTATGACTTTGGGGTAACTTGGCCTGAACAAAGTGGAATTTATGCTGTTTTAGTTTTAAAAGGCGCGGTTACCGAACGCTAAATTTCTTACTACGAGCTATGGGCCTTATTTAAAGAAAAAAAACATATTGTTAGTTGAAACACTGATTATAAGCAGATTTTAATTCAAATTCTCCAAATACAATTTGAATTACGAATATACTAACCAATGTCAAACTGATCATTATAGTATATTTATAAAAACTCAGCCGTTTTGTACATTTTGCCGAGTTAATACGCGCAAAAATGTACTGAACGGCTGTGTTTCTTTTTCTTTTTTGGGAGTTGATTTTTGCATAAACCGTTCTTTGATTGACACCTAATTCCTGGAAAAAAATACTAGACAGTTTCAAGTGCAAACACTCGATTGGAAGGTTTTAATAGTTTGATACTATCGCGTTCGTGGCTTTTTATTATTTAAGTGTATATATAGGTAGCTCGTGTTAATTAAGTGTTTATACTATGTAAATTTGTGTATTGGTAATAACGTTTCCATTGGAAGGTTTTATTTCTTTTTCTTTTTTTTTAATTATGTGAATTGTAATCAAGAGTGTGTTAGTGTGTATGGTGTAGAGAGGGTGAGAAGCTATATGAGTGGATTCAAAAAGTATAGTGTTGGTAGGTTATTAGTATATTATTTAATTCCTATTAAGTTTTTATGACCAATTCTAGTTGCCAGTTAGATAATATTAGTTTACATTCAGAATAACACTGTCTAGTCTCAGGAACTCATGCTCAGCAGCTGTTGTATTTTTTGGCTAACCCGTTCTGTTTCACACCTGAGCAAAAGCCTCCCTTCACTTCTACCGCCATTAATAATCAAATTAATTATAAAAAAAAAGAATTACCGGCAACTGCATTCTCGTCAACAAGTATATATCCGCCTTCCACAGGCAGAAACTGTCCACTCTTGGGTAAACCGCCATGATTTTCAACATGGCTATCAACATCTGCCATGACCACGTCATTCGTCACTGGCGATGGCAACGTCGTCACAGGTGCTGCCACTGTAGGTGGCAAAGTCGTCACAGTCAAAGGCACATTCTGTGGCACCATGGAATCTAACTTCTGGCAACCCAGCTCCACTATAATGGCTTCGGAATCCTGTGGCAGTGTTGCCATCTTAACTGGCACAGCGGTCACTGGCTGGAATATTTGTTTGGTTTCTTCTATGACCGTGCTGTTGAAGCATGATAGCTCTTGGGTGGGTTTCGAGAGAGATAGTTCTGATTCTGGGATTTCTTCTTCTTCCCATTGGCTGAGTAATGCTTCGATTGTTTGCTTTTCTTTGTCGAAGGGGTCGGCTTTGTCTGTGAGCAAAATAACATATTTTTATTGTCTTTGGGCGGTTACAGGGCATTTTCATTTAGGGAACACCTATTAACATTTAGCCAAGTTAAGTCTTAAATACCCTTAGTATTCATAACGCGGTAGTCTAGTATTATTTCTCACTACAGATTGCATAGGTGCAATTTTTTTCATACTAACTTAACATAAAAAAGCAAAGTTAGACAAAAAAAAGCTTTTTAAAAAAAAACACAAATATTGCCCGAATTTGAGGGTATGATGATTTATTGCAATTTACTAAAGCTTGACTTTACTTCAATGGAGAAGTGTCCAAAAGACTAAAATACATCAATCATTAGAGATATAGGTACGTAAAAAAATCAGGATATGATGTTTCAGAAAAAATATTATTATGGTCTAATAAGCACTAATGATCATCAATCAATCAATGATAAGTAAAAAGTGCTAAGACTGCATATTTTTAGATTTCAACATGACATGCACATTCTAAAATATATAATCTTCCTATACATGGTTTTGTAATTAGAAGATATATTTTTAATGCTGATTTTATATCCGGTTCTTTAAGCAAGTATAGGATTTTGGTTTGACCTAAGATAAAATAATTTAATGCTAAGTTAGCAAGCAAGCATGAGCATAACAACTTGGCTTCGAGCTCCGGGTTGTTTTTTTTTCCACTAAGTAGTAGTAGCAATCAAGTCTAGATTGCCCTGTTTTTGGCTTTCCCCAATTTACAGGGAACTTAGACAGAACATGTACCACCTTTGCAGTTTCCGCAACCCTTCTGGGAATTATGTGAAAACTCTATATTTGGCAGTGAAAATTGTACTTCGCTTTAACACGTAAGTTTATGCTGATTCTAATAATTGAAGTTTTGTCTTATGCATATGGACAATTTAATACTTTGTCAAGGTAAGTTTAAATTATTTACAACAAGCAAAGATTTGTTCAATGGAAAAACGTTAATTATACAGTAGAAACTAAATACGTTTTACAAAATAATGTGAAACAGAAAAAAATTAAATTCAAAGACATTCGATTACTCGTACATAACAACATCATGTATTTCCCAAAGGATCGGCATCGGACAGGGGTGTTTATGACATTTAGATAGTTATTTAATCATTATGATAAGAGAGGAGGGAGGATTATAAAAGTCATTATCAATGATACAAATGTAGAACTAAGCTAAACTGGGCTGCTGCTAACAAATTCCTATTGGGAAAACATGATAAAGTTTTGCCGGCCATGGGGTCGAACCCAAACGACGATATAACCATTTGACGGCGCATACAGTGCCCCGACGCTCGAAAACTATTAGTATTTTTTCGCCTATGTAAAGGCTTCGGTACTAGTAACCATTTTAGTTGTGTCCAGTTATTAGACCTGTATGCACGCTAAATTAATACAAATTGTTTTATCTTTTTATTGCAATTATAACGCATAAAAATGCCCTCATGCGCCGTATATGGGTATGGGAAACATGCCAAGACATCTAGTTACAAAAAGGATGGCATAACTTTTCATCGGTAAGTAAACAGTACAAAAATTATTTTTAATTTAATCAGATTATGAGACACCGCTGGGATCTAGTTAAAATGGTGGATGGGGTAAACGAGCACACTTTTGAGACCCGCGTTGATGTCTTTTGGAAAAGTCTCGCTCTTTCACTAGACAATTCTAATGCTTCTATCCCTTTCTCTCCCTTTGTATTTTTATCGTAAATATCTGTGCTGTTACTTTTAATAGCTGAAGTCGATATCGATAATAATAAAATTATACTTAATAAAAAATGTATGAAAAAATATCTATCTACTTTTAACCGACTTAAAAAAAGGAGGGTGTTCTCAGTTCGTCAAATTTTCTTATGTATTATGTTCCCGGAGTGCTCGTAGATGGCTTGACCGATTTGGAAAAACACTTTTTGTTTCTCTATGTCCCCGACACACATATTTATATTTGTAATTGATTGATTTTTATTAAATAATATTTATATGATTTTAATTGAGTATTTTTAATAATGTTAAAATCCATTTTATCGATATCGACAATTTTCCCTTAATCGAGTTGATCAACCCTAACGATAGCCATACCTACGCAACTTACTTTGAACTGACCAATTGCAGCCGCGCGTTCTTCCTCGTCTCCCGGCCCGCGGTAGTGAGTCGTGTGCTTAGAAGAAATCGGCCTATAAGCTCTCTAGTGGTTATATTCTCTTTGAACCCAAACCTCACTTACAGACTACTGAAGAGTAATTGAGCTTGTGACTCGACTGTTTATATTAATTTGGCACTCTTAAGACGGTAGTAATTAGATTACCTTAACTATAAGATTAATTAATTCCTTAATTTTGAAATAAGCAGGCTGTTAAATAAACATGAAAAATAACTTACCATTTACAATTTCTTGGGTATAATTTTGACTGAGCATCGACGCGTCAGTCATGGTAACAGTAGATACGACAGTGCTATTCAAAACAGAGGTATTCGCAGACGAATTATTGTGCTTCGTCACGGCAATAACAGCCTTATTCTTATGATATTTAGGCTTCCTAATCCTATGGCGCACTCCTAGGTTAATCTGACCAGGCTTTCGCTTGCGTCTGTGGGAATGGGAGTGTCTCATGCGTCTGTTGGTGGCTGTAACTTCGATAGCGTTTGAAATTCTCGCTGAGACAGTGGTAGTATTCAAGTCTGGGTTGGACTTGCCATAGAATGACTTAGCAGAGAGTATCTCTTTCAGTCTGTCACTGTTAAATAATGATAGGCGAGCTTTGGGAGCGTTTTCTAATCTCGGGTACTTAGAACTTGGACCATGTTCAGTCAAACTGTCATTGCGAAGTCTCTTGTGACTTTTTTCACTCTCATAAGCCGATTCAGGACTTTCCCCTATCTCGAGGACAGAACGACGGTTATGTCCCAACTTGGGAGGCGAAGCACCGGCGTCTGTTGTATGAGGAGTCTTCTGCATCTGTGTAGGAGATATGGTGCTATTCATATCCATCTTCGTCAAGCTAACAAATGCACTTTTCATTGGTGTAACGTTTTTCTTCTGTTCTAGTAATACTCCTTTGAAACTGCAGAGTTTAGGAGTCATCCTATGCCTCCTAGTGGACCGTCTTAAAGATTTAGTAGGTGTATTCTCTTTGGAGTCCATACTGGAATCTGTGTCAAAGTTCAGGTCTTTTAAGGAGCTGCTGCAGCTTTCTGTGTCTGCGATGAGACTGGCCAGACTTTTCCTGGCTCGGCTTGAGGTAGAAGAAGTTGTATGGACACTCGTACAAGAGTGTGAGGATGAAGGAGTCGCAGGATGGTTGTTGAGGTGCGGAGTGGCTGGTGTAGACACTGAACCGGTACATTTTGAGTCCGGACAATATCTTGTCTGATACTTCTTCAACGTAAACGGGGATTTGATGAAGTTCTTCAAATCGTTGCACTCTTTTAGAAGTTTCCGGGTTTGGCTTCTGGTATCACCTGTGAAATAGATGGTTTTTGATTATAATTGAATAGTATTATTTTAAACTATGCTAATTATTGTGATAAGTAGTGGTTTATATGCTGAAATTAACACACAATGCTTGTTTGTGTTTTGCGGTAATGTAACTTGTGATGAAATACAGTACCAACATTTAAAATATGCTCAAAAATAGAAAACTGAGTTAGTAGTTGTTTTGTTAACTGACATGAGCTAGTTGTCCACATATTATAATTTACACTGAAACATTACGTCAAGTAATAGTTTAGTTCTTATAACTAAATAAACATTGAAATGATGTAAAACAATAGATTGTTTGTTTGTTACTTACACATACTTTTTAGTAAATTGTATATTTCATGATCTTTCATGGTTGTGGAACATTATACACTTTTTGCTTATGAAAAATTATCAAGATTTAACCTGAGTTTTGTTGATAGAATTTTAAGAAAGAAACTAGGTAATTGAAGAATTAAGAACATAATAATGTGGATAGCTTGACAGAGCCTTTTTGTGTCTTTAAAGTATGATGATATTATAAAAATAAGCCTTTTGCTTAGTTACACTTCATGTCCTACTTTTTTCTTGGTGATTCTTACAAACTCAGCTGTTATTTATTGAAATGCGCTGGAATGTATTTCTAGGTCATTGTATTTATATTTTGTGATTATGAAAGTACATGGCTTACTTTCATATTATTTTAATCTATACAAATATTATAAAGAGGTAAAGTTGGTTAGGTTGCAAGGGGGTAATCTAATGGATGTACTGAACCAATTTAGATGAAATTTGGCATCGAGATAGTTTGAGACCCTGGGAAGGACACAGGATAGTTAGTATTCCCTTGGGATGATAAAACATTTTTGACGCGGGCTAAGCCGCGGGCAGAAGCTAGTGCTTGATAAAGGTATGGTCTTTTGAAACTGAAAGATTCAAAGGTTCTTCTTTCAGATATCAATTTTATATTTTTTTTTAGTTTCTTTTCTTGCGGCTTGGCTCTCATGGTATATCCTGCAGAAAACATGCATATTTCTTTGAATTAAAGTACCTATGATAAACATGGATAGTATAGCCAGCTTTCTATCAGTGAAACAATTTTTGAAATAGGACCAGTAGGTTGTCTATTTATTTATTAAAACTTCAAGCAACATACAGGTATAGTTCACGATAGTAGCACCGACTTCAAAAGCTAAACACTAAAATGTGCAAAATAACTTTAGTTTCGGGAGTCGGTATCGAAAAATGATAAAAACAAGAGGTACCAAAGACTTAGTAACTCAACTTACACATTCGTGCTGTTTGTCGCTAAGGATTTTATGCTCCATATCTTCTGGACCGATTTTGATGAAACTTGCACTATTCCCTAAGTTCCGAGATACTCAATCCAACCCTAAAAGAATGATTACGATCCGATATGTAGTTTCGGAGATATGCGTGGACAAACATACATACATATAAACATACATACCTACACTAATAAAATTTGGCACACGTTTTTAGAAACCCATATAGGATAACATAAGTGAATATTTTGCAGTTCCAACAATATTACATATATACGTGTCGAATTGATTACTAATTTTTTTTATATATTCGATAGGCTCGCGCTTGACCACTATCTCACCGGTAAAAAGGAATGGAAAAATACGCCACTCAAAAGGAATTAATTAACTTAGAGATTATTTACACTAAATAGTCTGACACCATTAAAAACTAATCAGCACTCAGTAGCAGCTGATAGTCCCCAAAATTAGAACTTGATCTAGTTTATTTTAGAGGGCACTTCTGGTGTCATAGCATATCAGTAGAATCCTGAGATAATGAGGACATATGGTTGGAAATGATTAGTGATTAGAATGAATAATAATTGGAAAGCTAGACTGTCTCCAGCCATGTAAAGTTGTCTACAAAGATTATTCAGGAAGGAAGACTAGGGACATTGTAGATGCCTTCTGGCTGATCTAGAGGAAATAGAGTTGAATCTTCTAATGAAAAATAGTGTTCGAAAATTTCATAAAACTTTAAAAAAACTCGATAGATTCATAAAACTTGTTCCAGGAAATAAGTGTTTTTGAATAAGCCTTACAAGTTTGTAAAACAAATATTTGTCATTTAGAATCTAGAAGAGTTCCAGTGCAAGGTTTCAATCAAGATGTTTTTTTTTACTTTTACAATTTTTGAGTACATTATCAACGGCCAAAGTTCATGTAAAATTTGTGCAAAACAGCAGATTTTTGGAGTCTTATACTGAATTTGTTATTCCAATTTTTGCTTTGATAGAAACCTAGATGTGGTGCACAAGATATCTATTAGTCTAAAAAATTCAACGATAAATGTGTTACAACAACTTAATAGTTTGTATGAAAAGTATGATGTGTTGGCCGCTCTTAAAGTAGATCAATAGTAGCCTATCTTCTTTACTCCAGGTGACTCTTGAATGAAGAGACTAATAAAAAATAGCTGCTTTCATAGTATGCAAAATATGCGCTTGGATGTGAAGTTTCAGACACGAGCATGTTTAACCTAACATAGCTCCTATCTTCTGTGATGAGATAGCATAATTTCAGGTCCAAGCATCCTGCATAGTGCCATGAAAATACTGGATAGGATAGTATTATATATGTGGAACCCTTTTCCACACTTAGACTCCCATTTGGCCTGTTGTGCGTGTAATCCACCACACGGGCCCATTGCTGGTTGGTGGATGTCACATGTCTTCAAATATTTGGTTCTAAGACATGTTGGTTTCCTCACAATGTTTTCCTTCACCGTTTTTGAGAGCAGTGGTGATGAAATAATTTACACAAAGTTAAGAGCCTACCTGGGTTCCCACAATCTACAACTTGTAAGCCGCGGCCTTTACCACTGGGCCACCACTGCTCTCAAAATCTTGGATAGTTTATGGCTTAGAATAGTGGCCTATTAAGACCGGAAATTCAGGACACATTGGACAATATCTGTGGGAGCCCTCTGCCAGATGGGTCTAGTGAACAATTTAAGTCAAAGTAGGTCAATAGTGGCCCATCTCCAATACTACAGGTGACTTCTCAATGAAAAGGCTAAAAAAAAATCATACAACATAATATACTTTCTTCTATTATGTGATAGTATATTATCAATAAAAGTTTGCTTGTTGCATGCTGTGGTGAAGAACATATTTGTTGGAGTGGTCTATTTGCATTATTAAAAAGGTTTATAGGTGAAACAAGTAGTTTAAGTAGTTTGTTTATATTGTAAAAACTAGAGTGTGGCATCTCAACTTATTTGCATTCAGTCAGCATTATGTAGTAAAACTTTTGATGCATTACATATTTTTCTTCCAGTCATGAATATTACATTCTACTCATCTGTATTTTGGATGTTTCTTTTTCGTTACTCGCATTTTACAATGACGTTTTCAACTATCAAGATGCTAGTTTAGTCCTTTATTAACATTTCATTAACTACTAAATCAGTAATTCACATGACTATTAAAGTTTTTATAGAAGTTGCAGCTTCCATACAAAACAACAATGACAGAAACAGGTAAATTTACCACAAGGTTAACAAGAGTGCACTTTTGAGTTAAATTCAAGGCCCTATGACCTCTCATACTCATTGGTAAGGAACCACATGTTTCTACATGAATATTTAACATAAAATTGGTTGAGTATGATGTTGTTTACATACAAAACATGGTATTAAAGCTAGTGTTAGAGGGAAAGGTAAAACGACTCACGCCAAGGGTTTCTTTCTGGCGTCTTTGGAACATTCTGGTCGTTTTCATCCCCAGAGCTCGAGTCCAAAGTGCTGATGATGCCCAGGTCGCAGTCCTCGCTGTCACTCTCACTATCAACCACCGGCAGCTTCCGATGCGTCGTCAGCGACTCCCGCGATGGCATCTCCTCACATTGAAATAACCCCTTCTTCCTCTCAGACATCTTTGGCGTGTGAGTATGAGGAATCCGGGAGGAACGTCTAGGAGTCATCGCGGCCATGTCTTCGACCGATTTACTGACCTTAATTAACAATAAAACACGAAACCGGACACTGCACTCTCAACGTTATGATGACCCAGCCACACTACTCAATCAACTTTTAGCCTACTTTACGACAGTGACACTACATATTGTAATGCAATTTAGTTAAACGAACGTTACATAAACGGTTGTAGCGGTTTTCAGATCAGAAAACACGTAAAATGTAACAAAAAACGTGCGTCAAAAAACTTTTATCAAACGTTAGCGAGCAACCATTGTTGTTTGGCGCGTAAACACCTGTCATGTGGCGGTATTGCCAGTTCCAAAATAGTTACTATTATTATTTTTCTTGAATGTGCCGTCAACAGAGACCGTAAATAGGGCATTTTAGTATATTATGAATAAGGTTTTAAAATGTTTGTTAAGTTCACTCATAATACTCTCAAAAATTAAACAAAATTTCATAACGATCTAAAGTGCTGGCTGAGTCTACGGTACCTCAAGTGCAATAATAAGTTAGTACTTTGTATTTTGAAAATTAAAACAAAGAACACGTTTGTTTAATATACACTACTACATACAAAGGCTCTAATATTGTGGAGGGAAATTAAACTTCTCCAGAACATTATTTCAAATACTTTCAGAAATAGTAATGATAAAACTTGGTGGCAACACTGCGGTGTTAATTTCGCGCCTTGCCAAAATTATTTTATTGAATTGGGATTGTATTCATTAATAAATTAGATACAAGCATGTTGTTTTGGATATTGAACAGTCCGTGTCTATTTTTATGTTTTATATATATTTTTTTTTATCTACACCAATATTATAATAATGCTCTGTTGTAATCATCCCCGCGTAGTTAAATGATTGCTGTGGTGTGGCATGTATTGTGGTACATTCTTAATAGAACAGATTCGCGTTTTGCTTCTGCAAGATACATAATAAGTCTTCGGGTTTATAACAAACATTGAGACAACACTGGATACATTACTATACCCGAACACCCCAGGTAACTCAACCCCTGCAAAGCAAGGTGGCCTGTTAAGTGTTAACCAACTCTCGGCGAAAATTTAAATCACTGCATAAGGGCGTGGTCCCATTGAGAGCTATTAACTAGTACTTTGTTTTGTAGTTCAGAGGAGCAACAAATTACAATTATAACAGTTTATGTTCTAGTGTACTAGTAGTCCACCACGACATACAATAATATGATGTCATATTATTGTATGTCGTGGTGGCCAGTGGCTAACACCTCGCCTCTCGTGCGTGCTTGAGGTCGTGGGCTAAAATCCGGACAAGTACCAATGTGACTTTTTCAAATTCATATGTAGGTACTTTCTAACTCTATCTTGGACATCACAGCACAGGCAACGGTTAAGGAAAACATCGTGAGGAAACCTGAGAAAACATTTATATGTTAATTTAAGTCTGAAATAGCCAAGTCAGAGTCCTGTGGAGCGGGAACCCCCCAACACGCCTCTGGGTAGAGGCGGCTTAACTGAAGGCCGATGACGCCTCTGTCTAGAGACCCAGATGATATGTCTTACTTTTATTTACTCTGACAGCAGAGGTGGCCGCATCCTCACACGAAAAGAAAAAGAAGAGTTTATTGCGAGGTAGAGAAACCTAGCTAATGACTTTCGATGACAGCCGAGCCATTACACTGAATAACAAAAAATACAACCGACTTCCAAACAAAAACACTACAAAGTGAAAAATAACTTCAATTTCGGAAGTCGGTGTTCCTTCGTTTTTTGACACCGACTTCCAAAATTGAAGTTATTTTTCACTTTGTAGTGTTTTTGTATGGAAGTCGGTTGTATTTTTTGTTAAAAAGTTTTTTATTTTTCACTTTTTAGTTGTGGTGCACAATGGACCAGTTCTATAGGCTAGGTACCTACGCGTATAGTGCCCAAAGTGAATCTAGAATAGATTAATCCAATAACATGAAACTTAAACAAAACCGGTGCAATGACAGTATACCAGGGTGAACTATTCACATCTGTGTACCCCTTTAGAGCGTACCAGTGTGATGTTATGGTATGAAATGGTGTAAACAATAAACAGACATGCGATTGCATCTATCCCGAGTGATTTTCCGTTAATCCACAAAATTTTAATTATCGTTATTCTGTACAGCATCCATAAAATCAGTTCGGATACTTCATTTAAAGTGAGTGCGATTTTTACGTATCTTTAGCACCTAGCTTCACATAGCTGAAACACGTGACATACACCAAGCGGCCCCGTGAGCTGCATGGTAGATCATGGCCCATTTTCTCTTCCTTCCCAGCAGTGTTTGGTAAAATCTTATATGAACGATAGACAGCAATTAGTTCAAATAAACGGTGTCAATTCGTCGAGCTTATACGTGAAAATGGGGGTACCGCAGGGCTCAATTTTAGGCTCTTTCTTATGTTTAGTGTACTTTAACGATGTACCATAGATTTACCCATTCAATGAAAACAAACGAACATGGTGTAATTTGCTGATGAAACTTGCTCGATTTTGAAATAACACCCTACGGCAGGTCCAAAATTGGTTGGTAATTAAGTAAAATGGTAATTGGTTAATTTTTAAATGGTAACAAAACTAAGTGCGTAAAACTCGCCTTGCTGAATGTCATATGTATTGATTATGACATTATATTAAACAAGAAGAAGTTAGGATTCATTGATAAAACAGTTTTCCTGGGGATCACGATCACTCAAGCTTACAATGGGGTCTTCATATATCTCTTGCAGGGCGGCTAAGTTCGGCAGCTTATGCTGTTGGAAGAATTCGTCAATTAACTGATGTAGATACCGCGAGGCAGGTCTATTTTAGTTACTTACATAGCATAATGTCTTACGGTATCAATGCTTGATGCTGATATAAACGCTTGGCTCAATGCTAGTTCTGCTCCACAACCACTAGGGCGCAAAAACAAGTGATAAGCAGAAAAGTTCTGAAGTATTGTTGCACCCGCTGAAGACCGTATGAATATATTTGTATTTTATAAACTCAATTTATTTTTTGTATTATATAACTGCACAGCACATGTGTGAGTACTGTGTACCAACTGTAAATCTACCATTTAATGTACCGATTATGTAGTTCGTTGACTTGAATGTGCCCTGGCAGGAGTGTCATGCTCTCTCAAATGTGTCATGTTCGTGAACGGGCGCCATCACTTGTGATAAGTCATAACTTGGTTGCCTCAGCCTGTTTTTATATAAATTTTGAATTTTGGTGTTGTTTATTTTATTCTAGACACTTTTATGTGCACGTCTTTTTACATCGTTCTCACATATATGTAAATTTCCAGCAAGAACGATGGAACCAAATAAAAAACTTATTGATGGCAAAGAGTGTCCGTGGAGTTTCTTGCACATTCTTCTCCATAGAGACTTACTGACGCTTGCAAATGTGCAATTAGATTCAATTTTTTTTCTCAACTAAAGTATTTTGATTTGAGTGGGAATGATAAAAGGCTGATTATGATGTGACGATGAGCTAAAAATTGCCCGTCGGCCCAATCTTGCAAGTATGCGTATGTTTAAAGTACATACGTAGGTACTAACTAGGGCTTTCAAATACCGGATTATTCAATACCGGTATTAGTGTGATCAATAACGTGATCACTTGATCGCGGCATTGAACACAAGTGCAAATAGGATATTCATAAAACCATTAAAATTCGTGTTTTTATTTTCGAATCAGTCTTTTTTAATGTTACTTTCTAGAAATAATAATACAAAACTCGTAATAGGTATTATTATTTCTGGATCTGTAATCAAGCAATCATTTGGGATTCATTTTACCAACATTCTTATAACTATTAAAAAAGAAAAAAAATAGCGCAACATCAGCTTTCAGTTAATTGGCATCGCGTTTGCAAAGTTCCAGTACTGTCACTTTGACCACAGAAAGGCTGTTGTAAATATTTTTATTAGAGTTATCAAATCAAATTCGTCTAATGAGAAATCGGAGTTAAATTTTAGATCGATTAAAACTTTTGATACACAATCCTTTAGTTTCAAAAAGCACCTAATCATGACAGTCATACTGCTCCATCTTGTCTTGCAATCTAGTTTCAAAGTCATTTCCTTTTATGCATTTCAACAACATATTTTTGTAACAAATCGACGCTGATATTAGAGATATTGGAAATTTATGATTTTTTGATTACCTATTGTTTTCCTGAAAATAAAAAATTTTAGTTACTGTAAAAAATTACATTATTTTAAAGTGGAAAAGGGCCACAATGTCAGATGGTTCAAGTCGCCGCGCCGTGAATTCGTGATAAGTTAATACAAAAAAAATACGCAATAGATCACACAAAGACCAAGTTCACATGTTATCCTGGCGCCCTTGTGGAACTGGCTAACGAAACAATAACGACATAAGTTGAGTACGGCTCGATTTCAGGAATCGGTACTATTTCACTTGTTTTCGCCAGCGCAAGCGCCCGAAAACAAGTGTGAGAGTAACTTCACATCGTAAATTATATCACATAATACTGTTTGCTACTACTTATTACAACAAACCCCAATATTAGATATTAATGTTTGTAATACCGCGTAATCACGGTATAGGATCGTCAATACCGTGATTAAAAAAGATCAATATTTATCCGTGATTACGGTATTACGGGATCCCGGAATACCGGTATTGAAAGCCCTAGTACTAACACTACTCAATGCCACAGTTTTTGTATAGAAAACTATAAGTAATGTCTGGGGCGTCTGGCTGGTATCGTCCATAGAGAATAAGCAAGCTGTTGTCTGTGATTCGGTAGGTAATAGCTTCATTTATCAAAGCATTAAATTAGCAAAACGCATAAGGACCTAAGTTATTTTATTTTTTGTATAATTTATAATGTAACTAATACGTGTTGACACTTAGTTTGAAAAATATTTTCAAAATAACAGTTTTTAGCATTTCATAATTCTATGAATATTCTGAAGTTTGAAAAGGTAGCCAAAGTTGAAACATTGCCCCTGCAAAGGCTTATAGGGGGGGGGGGCAATATTTTAAAGTGAACACTTGTATTCTGTTACAACAGTAGATACTAATGAAAGTAAGTAATTAGGTGATTGACGAAATACCAGAATTTGAATGAGATTTACCCTCAGTTTCCCAGCTCAAAATTATCGCAGAATTAATGTGACAAATTGTCAAGCACGCATTATCTGCTGTGATTGGCTGTTGAAAATTCATTCAACCAATACAAAGGTCGAGGCACAAAAGAACAGATTGTGAATGTGAGGCAAATGATTAAGGAAAGCCGAGAGTTTAACAAGCCGATATTAATGTATTGCATCGATTACTCGAAGGCGTTTGATTGCGTCAGATGGGGTTGCCTTTCGACAATATTACAAGACATAGGCGTATCTCAACACCTCGTCTCGTTGATCACTGATCTGTACCAAGACGGGGTATCCATGGTAAGGGTTAATGGCGTCATCTCAGGCCCTTTAAAGCCAGAAAAGGGGGTCAGATGGGTGTGTATTATTTCTTCTATTCTCTTTAATATATATGGTGAACAAATAACGAGGAAAGCCGAAAAATGGGAGGGAGGCACCTCTTTCGGGGGAATAAAGATCAGCAACCTGAGATATGCGGATGACATACTACACTCTTTGTGTCTTCAGAAAAGGAGCTAGCTGATCTGTTTCGCAGAGTGGAATATGAGAGTGGACTGGTTGGACTCACCTTCAATAAATCGAAGACAATATTCGTGCTCATCGACAGAACCGGTCAACGAAGAACGAGAGAACTCGTGGATCTAGAATTTGTCAGCGAGTTTATATATCTCGGATAGCTACTTACTGACAGGGAGAAAGCGAAAGAGAGATCAGAAGAAGAACTCAAATGGCCAAAGCTGCGATCAGCAAGCTGACACGCATTTGACCTGACACTGACTTTCTCGATATTCCTATACAGATCGGAGTCATGGACGATTCGGGAAATAGAACGGATAGAAGGACGGACGAGATATAAGCTTTTGAGATGTGGTGTTGGCGAAGAATGCTCCGCATACCATGGACCGCAAAGAGGACGAACAAATCTATTGTTGATCAAGTAGGCATAAAACAGAGAACATTAGAACAGACAGACTAACCACACTCTGCTATCGAAGATACGCTACTTTGGTACTTTGGTCACACTGTCCGTCGGGAACAAGACAATCTAGAGAAGTTTGTAGTAATCGCCCATTACCAGCAACTTCTCATTAAAATCATGCTGTGCAGTCGGAGGATACATATTCGCGAGCTGGCTGACCAGAACCAGATGTATCCTGTATTACGAGTATTTAGTCACGGGATCCTCTGAGGCCTTAGTTTTTTATGCT
Source organism: Orthosia gracilis (assembly GCA_947562075.1). Taxonomy (NCBI): domain Eukaryota; kingdom Metazoa; phylum Arthropoda; class Insecta; order Lepidoptera; family Noctuidae; genus Orthosia; species Orthosia gracilis. The sequence goes on from OX387265.1 coordinate 13,810,452, forward strand.
TCCCAGCTCATATGGACCATAAACCAAGGCGAATAAACTCGCGGGTACCAAGAACTTTAAGGTTTTACCTGTAGTATTATATTATCTTTGGTTTTACGATATCATCTGACATAAACAACTTTCCCTCCAATTAAGTACAGTTAGCATGTTTAAACGGCCATGTTTATTGATTTGTTGTTGCTTTTCATAAAGTTATTAAATTTATTGCTAGCAATTATTTGGGCTTCGTCAAAGGAGGTTGTATAATATTTGCATTTACGAGTAGTTAATTAAGCAGCTATGCGGCAATGTGGGCAGTTTTTTTTGTTGTCGAAGTCCTCGTACCCACTGTCTGGGGAGAACTGAGGGTTATGTCGGACTCCAACCGACTAAAACCCCATAGTTCCTACCGCTGCCATGAGTCGAGGGCCTGGGCACCCTCGATTGGTATCGGCCCGGCATTGCTAGCGGGCCCCATCACCTAGTGCGACTGATTCAACGACCGTTCATCCTCCCGGAGCGCATGGAACAACTGGGCTCCGCCTCTGTAAGCCTAATCGTTCGGGCGACGGCTCATGTGGCCTGCCTATACCAAAGGATGTGAGAAGGTGTATATTGCCGGGATTAAAATAGCCTGCTATACTCAGTGATACCTTTCATGATTAAAACTATTTTAATCGGTTCAGTATTTCCAGAGATTACTCAATGCAAGAACATAAAATTTACTCCATGCCTAAGAAGATGTTCTTAGGCATGGAGTAAATTTTATGTCGTCCTACTGGCGACTTGTAACACAATACTAAGGAATATCGAAAACAATATCGAACTGACTGATGCCTGTCCTCACAGAAAATGGTTGCCTTTAGGAGAAATCACATCATCAAGACAAGATGGGACCAATTATCGACCCTTGAGGAACGCCTGCTCCATGGACGCACTATTATGCAGAAATCGTTTTTAATCAGTTTCTAATGAATGAGTTTGTTTGCAGCGACGTGCTGTTTGCTGTTTCAGTGCACAATAAGTAGGTCTGTATCCAGCTAATATAAGTAGATACACATCTAAATAAGTCATCATCATCATCATCAGCCTTTTAATGTTCCCAACGCTGGGAGACAGGACTCCAGGTTACAGGGAAAGGGCCGCATTCCACCACGCGGGCCCAGTGCGGGTTGGTGGAAGTCACATGTCTTCGAATTTTTGGTTCTAGGACATGCCTATTTCCTCACGATGTTTTCCTTCACCGTTTTGAGAGCAGTGGTGATGAAATAATTAACAAAAAGTAAAGCGCCTGGCTGGGTTCGAACTCACGAACTTTTAAGTCGCGGCTGCCACCACTGCTCTCTAAATAAGTACCTACCTACGCCAAACCTGCGACCAAACTAAAATACTTCATGTCAATATTGATTCATCACTATCATACAAAAACAAATGATTACACATGCAGATACAGACGTTACGGTGCAGACGTGCAGTCCATTGCACAGTCAATTTACTATTTAAAAAAAAAAATGCGTATCCCGCCACTGTCAGGACTGCGCATTTGGCGGGAAATGCTTCTAATGGCAAGATAGCGGATAACTGCCCAGCAATGCGCTATGGAACGCGGCTTCCAATACTGCAATAGTTTATTATAGCAAAAACTTTTCCATATACACATGCAAACACGATACAACGAAACGCTGCAGTAATTTTCCAATGCAGTTTTTATACAAATCCTTGGGGCAATTCCTTTGGATGAAACGTAATGGATTCAAAAAAGTTTTTCTGTAATGTTGTTTCGTGGTAGATTTCCTCAGGCGTATCCAGCTAGGAAGGGCGGCCGACCGGTGAGGTCATGCATCACCGAAATGTATGGTTTTTAATGCACCTCACGTACATATGATACGCAAGTAAAGGGCAAAAAATGGATAGAGTTCATCGCGATTAGGGTTACCATTTTACCATCCGTCTGGATTTGACCGGATATTTGGCGTCCTGCCTTTCTAATTTGGCGGGATTTTTCGCTTGAATGCGATAGAAACGAATGCACTGTAGTTATTACATCTAATAGCTTTACATCATTTAGAACTACTTTTTTGCCATTCGTATAATTAAGTGAGCCTACAATTTGGTCAAACCTAAATTTTTCGCCATTTTTTAAATGAATTAATTCTAAAACTTTAAAATCAGATAGTGCAGAATGTCCGGAATTTTTTTTGTAAAGTTTGGCTTTTTGTCAGGACTTTTCTATTTTCGAAATGGTAACCAAAATCGCGATATAGATGTAAAAAAATAACATTTTTTAAATACAAATTAATAGCACGGTAAAGATATCTTTACCGTGGTAATAGGTAGGACAAACACAATTTATAGGTACATAAGCATAGGTAGTATGATTCGTAGAATTAATAATACATACTATATTATGGCACACATACAGACCGCTAAAATGGCGATGGACGGGATATTATGTTAAAAGAAAGTAAAGAGAAATGGACTTAGTTAGTAACAGAATGTTATCCAAGAGATAGCAAAAGTAAAAGAAGCAGACAAACCAAAAGATGGGCAGATGACTTCAAGAAAATATCTGATCCGGTATGGGCCCGTTTATCAAGAGACAGGAATACGTGGCAATCTTTAAAGTAGGCCTTTGTCGACAGAGAATTTGTTCTACACAAACAATCAGTTGCCGATCATTCAGATGCAAGTCAGAATTATGTTTAAATCAATTTAATTTTTAGTAAGCTGGCATTTAGTAAACAGTAATAAAGGCTATTTTATTTTATTATTTATCATGTATAAAGAAGGATATCAAAAACACCACCGCAAACAAAAGGAAGGTGGCATACCTACTTGATGAAGATTAGAAACCTTATAAAGACAGACAGCTACCAGCCACTGCTGTTTGTACTGGTGGTGTTGGAAGACCTACTACTCTAAGAGCAAAGGTTACTTTTGATGCTGCCTATGCTCGACATTACAGTTGATATTATGTCTTTTAAACTAAAATCTTGCTATTTTTCCCATCAGCTTTGCCTTTCAAAGCTAAAGCAATATATGTAAGAATGTAAGAACCATCTTCCTATTTATCAAATGAATGAATTTACCTGTTAGTGCTTGTAATACTTTATACCTTATGTATCATGGTAGTGTTATTTTGGGTACATCGTCCTCACGAATTAATGTATGTAAATATTGTAAAACATTTTTTTTTTAAGTGTTAATGTGGTGTTTCTTGTCCGTTCTTCTCCATAACAAGCTACTTTTCCGAACGGACGGTAAAATCAATTATTATTACTTGTAAATTTATATTTTTATGTACAAAACTGCCGCTTAAGGGCCTAATTGAAATAAAGACATTGACTTTGAAAAAAAGTAAGAAAAAGTAAGTTTGGTTTCTTGATTGGTCTTATTGTAAAGATATATTGCTAGTTCTAATGTAAGGTTCTTTAAACCTTTGCTGTTTTTGCCAGAATTAATTACTAGCTTTTGCTTGCCAGAGCTCCGCCCGCGTGGGACTCAATAATTATCCAAAAGGAATCTACTAAACGCATCCAAATCCGTTCAGTACTTTTTACGTGAAAGAGTAATAAAACAATTGCAATTTTCTTAGGCATTTCAAAAGCATTTGACACTGTTTCTGACCCTAGCTGAATAAACTCCAAAAAATCGACGTTAGAGAATTGTCACAGGATATCATTAGAAGTTACCTAAGTAATCGTTCTCAGATTGTTAAAATAAGAAACTATATGAGCAAAGAAGAAAGCATGAGTTATGGCGACCCATAGGGTAGTGTTCTTGGACCCACCCTATTTTTATTTTACATCAACGAGCTCTGCAATCTCTTTATACTAAACTCGAATCTTATGGTCTATGCAGTCGATATGGTAATAATTGTTCAAGGAAGAGGTTGGCGTGAAACCCGCTCCCATGCAGAATCCGCGTTGTAAATGGTTTTTGACTGGCTATCAAACGGTTTGCTTTCCCTGAACATGGAAAAACTAACTTTATCACATTTGCTCCACGTATAGCTTCTCAACCGGCTACACCTTTCGCTTTGACCATCCACAATTGCGTACCCGCTATGAATAGTAACTGCTACAAATCTGTCTCGCGAACAAATAGTATAAAATACTTAGGCGTAAAATTTTATAGTATCATGCCTTGGAACGATCACATTAGGTCATTGGTTGCACGAGTTAGAAAATTAGTAATTGTGTTTAAAAAACGAAAGTCATCAGCGGATCTTCCTTCACTTAAAGAGTCTACTATGCTCTAGCAAACTCCATCCTAAACTATTGTATAACCGTATGGGGTAGTTCTGGAAAGTGCTTAATGCTTCGTTTAAAAAGAGCGCTGCGTGCGGTCCTAAAAGTCATGTCATTCAAACCGGTATGTTTTTTCGATCGATGAGCTGTATGCTATGTTCCAATGTTAGACACAGTTTTCATCTGAACTCGATCTTACGAAAATAGAGCTTAGTTTCGACCAGTGTTTCAGCAGCCAGAGTAGGCAGAAACGTTAACCTGCTACAGTCTGCCTTGCAGCACCAGCTAGTATTGTAATTGTTAGACGACAATACTACTTTATAAGCCCAATTTTATATAATAAAATAAATGGAATTTTGAATATTTACCCCTTTCCTTCACGTAAGTGCAAATCAATTACATATAAGTGGCTCAGTTCCCTAACTAATGAAGAGCTTGAACATCTTGTGAAAACTAAAAAAAAAAGACTTTTCATTTCCATAGCCTTCCAAATCACATAAACAGACAAACATACATATACCTACACATACTCAGGCATTCAATCACGCTCATACACATACACGCTACACTTACATTCACGCTATTATACACACACTCACATGCAAAAGTAATATAGTAAGTGTTTAATTTTTTTTAAATGTTTTTGTTGATATACTCTAAGTAATTTGTATACTTTTATATTGTTATTCTTAAAATCTAAAACATATATATATTTCTTTTCCTATTAATATGTATGCCTGGAACGCTGTCGTCTCCCTTTTTGGAGGTGGGCGCTAATGGCCGCGACACAGTACTCTATACTACAGTCCGTCAAATCTAAGAAGTCCGATGACGTTTCTCATTTAACTTGCCGTGATAACTTTGTATGAAAGTTTACGAATAATCAAATTCATAATCCTAATTAATTACTATGCTGCCTATACACTATAACAACGAGTATCATTCGTAAGCATCAACTTAAGTTTATACAACGTATTTTTATAGCTGTCAAACGGTACTTCTTAGATTTGACGGACTGTAATGCGGTTGTTAAGGAATTCAAACTTTTGTAAATTGTTTTTAGTTCCAATAAATACATTTCATTTGAAACATCCATACATTCTCACAAACTTTCGTGTTTATTAGTAGGTAGAAGCCAGTAGGAAGAATCCATTTTGGGTTGTTCGACGTGTGATTGACGTAAGATAGACTATGACGTAGGGTGCCAATGTTCAGCTATAAATAGTCGCTTCAAATCCGTAAATATGTCTTAAGCACATAATATATGTATGACGCAAGTTACAGTAAAAGCTATATAAGTAAAAAACTTGAAATAATTAATGCAATTATTTCAATTTTTTTAACTCAACTCACTAAATAGGACCTGGGTAGGTACGTTTAGTTATATTCTGTTGTAAATTTACGAAATTCCATTTAGAGCTGGGTAATTCCCAGTTCTTATTTATGGAAACGAGCAGTTTTATATTCTCCAAGTTGCCCACTTTAGGCAAGCTTTTACACATCTATACATTTTTTTAAGCATTATTTTTTATTAATTTATGACAGGCTCGTGTTTGACCATCTCGCCTGATGTTAAGAGATAATTAGTTGACGGCGAAGCACGCTTGCTTAGAAGCAACCTATTCACTCTTGACTTGAAGACCCCTAGGTTGTAGCTATCAGGACCAGGCAACAAATACTCCGGCAGGGAATTCCACTCCTTAACTGTACGCACAATGAAAGTATTCGCAAAACGCTTTGTGCGTATGGGTGGGATGTCTACCATGTACCGATGGCGCATCGCCGTACGTTTTATAATTCAATGATGGAAAGGACTAGGAGGCGAAATCATATTGTGCAGATCCATCGCACACTTTCCGAAATGTAACCGATAAAAAACCAAATATAGAAAAAACCTGAAGTTTTGAGTAGATGTATGTAGAATGTAGATGGCAATAAGAGTAGGGAAATACCTTAAAAATGATGGATGAACAGTGTGGAGACGGTGTGGCTAGAACTACTGAGATGAATAGATTATATTAATAACTAGCTGACCCGGCGAACTTCGTCCCGAAGGGTCCAAACGGGGTCCTATTGCTGTCACTCACGTGTCTGTCTGTCTCTCCGTCGTCTATCACACAGGTTTTTACAGCCAAACGGTTGGAGCTACAATTTTCAAATTTTCACAGTTAAAGGTTTTGTTGAGCCAAACCTATATAAATTGTCAATAAGGGTATCGTTGTTTAGAGCTCGTTGTTTAGATAAATATTGTTCTTTTTTAAATATTGGAAAACAAAGGAATTCTCATTCATTTGTTTTCAAAGCCACACTAATGACCTTTTTTTACAAAATTTAATCCGAAGATTTTTTTAACTTTCCATTGACCTATAAATTTGGTTATATTTTACAAACAAATACCAAAATATGGATAAATCAGAATTTTTCTTTGAAATTGCTATTTTTCCTATTACAACAATTTGTTTTTGCGGTGTGATACGGAATCCTAAATGTGCAAATCCGACACGCACTTGGCCGGATTTTTGGAAGAGAGTAGATTGACTGGCTCCTATTTATTTTATTGTAAAGATTACAACCCTGATAGCAGATGAAGCGATGAGCAAAACAGATTTTAATAGATGGGTT